>CP125976.1:201689543-204089543 GCA_030063025.1 Avena longiglumis | reverse complement strand
GTTTCAGCTAAGAAAATATCCGAGGGGGATCTCGACAGGGCCCTTCGTGTGCTACTGAAGTTCAATGCCGGAGAAGAAATCCCGGGGAAGTCGCTAACTCCTCCATTTTCTTCGACGTTGGCCGTACCGCAGGTGTAGATTTGTGCACGTAGTGCTTTTTGTCGGCTGTGTTTGTATTTCCTTTGTTTGCTAACAAATTTTCTTCTAATTTTGCAGAGCTTCAAGGTACCGGGCATGGCACCGTCGTTGCCCGAAAGGTATCTGAATGCCCCGGATAATGAAGTAGTTGATTCCGTGTCCGAGCTGCCGTCGGCGCGATCTCCAGCGGGGGATGCCGACGAGTCGAGTGAGGACCATACACGGAAAAGGTCACGGAGCTCCAGCGAGTCTTCGGATGCTTCGACTCCTCCGACTCGTAAACCTCCGGCCTTGAGCGTCATAGTGGCGGTCATGGAGGTTCGACTTCTCCTATTCCTGCCATTCCTGTGCGGGCTGTAGCGCCGCACCCGCCAGCGAAGCGGAAGAAGGAAGAGAAAAAGGAGGAGAAGAAGGAAGAAAATAAGGAGGAGAAAAGGGCCCGAAGTTCTCCTCCTATCTTTGACCTGAGTTCGCTGGGCTCGTGAGTTTCTTGTTTCACTATTATCCTTGTTTCTTCATGAGTTTTGCATTTGTGCTGATTGTTTCATATGCAGGCACTCCTCCCTTGATTCCTCCAATGATGGTGGGTGAGAGATGATGAGGGAGTCGAAAATTGCGTCTCCTCCGCCTCAGATGGTGGCGACTTCGGGTGGCGCAGCTCCGAATCCTCCGTTGCAGGAGGTGTAGGTGGTTGCGCCTCAGAATTTCGCAGGCGGTCCTCCGGAAGCGCCATCAGAACATGTAAGTTTTTCTGATTCATGCCATGGGGGGAGCCCCTGAGTGTCTTTGTGTGCGAATTTTTTTGTTGTTTCTTCGTGTTGGGCGTAGCCCCCGAGCCCTTTTCTTACTGCAATTTCTTTTTCTGCAGCCTTTTGTGCAGGAGGCCAAGCGGCTGGTGCAGGAGCGCCTG
The DNA here is from genome assembly GCA_030063025.1 of Avena longiglumis. Lineage (NCBI taxonomy): Eukaryota > Viridiplantae > Streptophyta > Magnoliopsida > Poales > Poaceae > Avena > Avena longiglumis. The sequence goes on along the minus strand of CP125976.1, from coordinate 204,088,495 downwards.
GCGCTGGAGGCGAACCTTCGGCAGCTTCAAGGTATTTATCTGCCTTTTAATGCCTCTCTTTTTTATCCTGGTCCTATTCCTTGACACTTGCTTGTTTTGAATTTAGAGGAGCATAATGATTCCCTCTGTGAGGTTGACGCTCTCAAAAAGAGCCTTGGTCAATCGGAGCAGAAAGCCGAAGCCGCCGTTGGCGCGAAAGAGCGCCTCGAACTAGAGCTGGCTAAGGCAGCCGAAGCGAAGGAGCGTCTGCAGCAGGAGGCTGCAGATCGTGAGGAGCAGCTGGCCACCGTTGCGGCTGCTCGTGAGAAAGAGGTGGTGACGAAGCTCGTGGCTGCTGCCAAGGCTATTTCGGGTGAGTGCTAGTTTTGTACTTGCTTCTTTTTCTTCGGGTCTTCTTCTATGCTGCTTTTCTTCATGCTTTTTATTCTTTTTGTCTCAGATGCCGCAGGCATCGAATTCGACCGCGGTGCTCTGGAGCACGGGAGTGCTCTGGATGATGCCACTGTGGCGGTCGAAGACCGCAAGACCGCTGCTGCCAACTCCTCGCCAAGGCGAAGAAGTCCTTGGTCGCTTTACAAGGAGCTCGTCCGGCGGGCGCAGCCTTTGACGATGTGGATGCTCCGCGAGGCGCTGTCACCAAGCGCTGCGTATACAAACGCAGCGTAAGGGCATCGGCGTCTGGCGATGGCCATGGCGGCTGGGGCGGAGCTGGATCTGCCCCAGATCACTTCTCGGATGCCGACGGCTGCGGATGGATCCGAGGTATCCTTTGATGCCTATTCTGCTCGCTGCAAGCGATATGGGCCCAAGCTCATTGATTTGCTGTCCGAGTACGCCCTGCGGCAGCAGGGTGGGGCCAAAGCTAGGCAGTCTGGCTCCGAGGCGACTTAGGGCCCTGCATCTTAGGCGTAGTAGTCGTAGGGTAGTTTGTAGTCTGTTTTTGTTGTAAATATTTTGGAGAACACCTTCCTTGTGCCACGTAGTGGCCTTATATATTTAATGAATTTATCTGAGTTGTGCTCTATCCTTGGCTGAATGTTTGTGTTCCTTTCTTTTGCTGCCGCTCTAGGTTCCTTCGGGTGCTGACCCTGTTGACGCCCCATCCTCAATGCCGTTGCGTCCCTCCTTGGATGATTCCTCGCAGCTCACTTTCCTTCAGGATCGTGTGCATAGTCTGGTGAGGGAGTTGCTCGGGTTACGCAGTCATGCCGACGTGTAACACCCTCAGAATCGGCCCTATGCAAGTTTTAGCGAAACCCGCCAAACCCGCATAGAAACGATTCAAAGGTGCCCACCAGGCACTTTCGTGCGGGTGGAAAACGAAGTAATAACGTTACACAACAGTCCTCGATGTGACCCACAGAACAGATATATATATAACAGCGACTCAATGAGTCAAGAATACAGATGTAATATACAAAGATCCAAATCACCTTGAAAATGACAGAGCGTCCAGCTACGGACAAGATGCAAATGGGGCTAAGAGCCCTGAAGAATAACCAATGGCGTCCATAACCCTGCCCAGGCCAAGCCGGAAGGGTAACCCTGCTAACGGCGTCGATCTCAAAACCTGCTTAAACAAAAAGGGGTGCCGACAAAGGGCAAAGGAAAAAGAGGAGCGTCAAGATCGAGGCCAAGACACCGAGGCTAGAATTCGGTCCTCGCCACATAGGTATGGTGGACTCAAGCGGCAAAGATGCACTAAACCACCTATAGAGACTCGATACAACCGACAAAGAATCGAGAGAGGGTAAGGAAGACCTATTCGAACCAACCTGATGCTACCACCAAACAAACCCATCCGGTGTTTCTCGAGACCAAACGAGGAAGTCAACCGAGGAACTCACACAGTTGGCGTTTTATTTATTCGCTTATTGTTGCAGCAATTACTAGTCGTATGGATAATCGCCCGATAAAAGAAGCAAAGGCCCTTTTAGTTAATCATTCCGTAATTGCAACAATTACTAATCGACATGATAGCATGAGATAAACCAAAACCCAACAGTTGTTGGTACTTTTATTTAGCCATTCGCTAGAAGTTGCAATACTTACTAGTCAGGTACAATGGTCGCAAGCGACAATCCAAACAAGCAGTTGTGGGCAGTATTATTTAGCCATTCCATTATAGTGAAGCTGATTACTAGTCATTATAAAGTCAAATTTATAGCACTACTTTAGTTATGCTTGTCTATGGTCGAGATACTGTGCTCCAAGTCGTCCATAACCGCGGACACGTCTTCCAGAAAGTTTTAACCCGGCCGGGGTGCACAAATAGCAACACACACTCGATCAACCTCGGAAAAACCAAATCAAAACCCAACGAGGCCTTCACGACAAAGCAATCACAGGATTCAGAAATATTTCAGGGGCCACCCTTGAGTACACCCAACGGTAAGCTAGCTCGAGACGGACCCGAGGTTTGGGTGGACGGTCAGGAGCGATCGGGAACCCAAACTGGCTTGTCGATACCGCGAAAACGTGTCCCGATCCTAAACAGTACAGGTGCTCCTCGCACAATCGTAAATACAGTAGTAGCATGGCATAAGTACAGGATAGTAAATAAAACCTCAAACTAGTTTGTGGCCCCAAGAAATAAGACTGAATCAAGCTCTGGCTCAGGGGGGTCCCATAATCCTCCCGGATGTGGATAGCGCGATAAATCAAGGAACAGTATCAAGTACTGGGTCCTACGGGACACAAGTGGCTCGAAACCAAATATTATCTATCACCCACCAATGCCTCTGCTTACTTCAATTTTAGTTGTTAAACAGGAATTAAAGTGAGCGATAAGTAAAACCAAGATCATCTCCAACATCAAACATGCGGCATTACACCAACAACTGTGGCACTTGACGACACGCAACAGCACTTAAGCAAGCGACTACGACGCGCAAGTCCAATTATCTACCAAACAACAGGTAATAGGATGTGTCCAAGGCAATATAAGGCTGCGAGGGATATCACAGGTACGGAAACTAGAGCATCGCAACACAGATAGCAATAGATCAACAAGAGGGAAATAAATACTATAAAGTAAGATAGGTAGAAAGGGGGAGATGCTCGCCTGAAAACATTGTTGAAGGTTCAACCGAAGATCGGGTCGACACTCGCATCAACTCAACGGCCTTATATCCAAGAAGCAAAACACTAGAAGAAACACCGGATGCATTATTTAGTACTACGGCAAAAGATCGGGCATGATGCATGTATGATGTATGACATGGCAAAGATGCGATGCAATTAGGTCAATATTAAGTGGAACCGGGGTCCCGACAATTAATTAAATGGGTCATGTTGTTTAGATTCCCCGCAAATAAATGTTGTCTTAACATGGCAGCAGATAGCACCGGGTTCGCTACACAAATTTAAATGAGGCCAATATGAGACTAGATTTGCCCGCATATGGGCCCCATATTTAATTATAGGGTGAATCGGCGTAAGGCCCCCAAACCACATGACAATATGCATGCATGAACAATTAAAAGGCGACAAGTTGGATTATATTATAAAATAGGGTTTTCGGAAAGGGGGTTCACACATTAGGGTTCGGCGAACTTGGTTCCGGGGTTCGGGGTCGGTCTCAGGGTTCAGGGTTCAACGGAAGCGTTCTCGGACTCCGGGATCGTTCTCGGATTACTGGGTAGATCTTGTCGCTCGGTGCCCGCGAAGTAGATCTTGTTGTCCTGTGTCGGTGACCTCGGCATCCGGGAAGCAGGACTTGGTTCGGTGCCGGGGGCGCATCGGATTCTTCCGGGTCGGTGCCGTTCTTGTCGCATTCGTGGAGACCTTGTCGGGCCCGCGGGTCGGGTCGGACTTGGCGTTCCTTTCGGTTCGGGTTTTGGCGTCCGAGGCAGCACTTGGCGTCCGTGAAGGAGAACTTGAGGGGCCAGCGTCTCGGTGTCCTCGGATCCGAGCGGAAGAATTTGTCGGGCCGGGTCCAGCCTTCGGGGTCCGGGAGGGAGAACTTAACGTTCGAGGGAAGTTCATGTCGTATCCGTGGTCTTCGGGTCCAGGTAGAAGAGCTCGTCGTCCGGGGATTCTCTGGGTCCGTGATCTTCGGGTAGCTAGTCTTGGCGTTCCGGGAAGAAGACCTCGTTGCTCCAGGAGAAGATCTTGATACCCCGGTCTATTGTCGACCTCCGGATACCGCGAGTCTACGACGTTGCTTTCTCGGGTGGCTCCATGTACCTCCTTCGGAAAAATCATCGGCATCAAGCCGGCCTGTCGGTGAGCGTCCATGTACGAAGGTCTTGGTGTCTCCAAGGGTACTAGTGTCCATCTTCGAGCATGAGCATCAGGATCTTGTTCGAATTCCAGGTAATCGGCCATCAAAGACGCGATATTCCCCTCGATACCCCACTCCTTCACCACATCTCACACACAAGCAGGGACGTACCACCAAGAGCAACACAAGAGCCACTTGTTTTGAGCTCAGGGATGCAACACGCTCACAAGTACAGAGGAAGCATCATACATGCCGCTAGCGGGGATGGCCGGCAGCGGAGAGCTCACGGGCGAGGTCGCCATGGCGGCTCGCTGCAATGGGTGGGCACTCAGGCCGCTGGGAGCGGCCGCGGAGGCGAGGAGGACGTGGTGGCAACCCCGACGCTGGAGCGACTTTGTGGGGCGAGCTCGACGGGCTCAGCCTGCGGCCGCGGCTTGACGCTGGACGGCGCGAGGCCGGGAAGCTCCGGGAGGAGACGATGCGACGGCGGGGCACGGGAAGGCGGGCGAGGCCGGGCTGCTGGCGCGGCCAGGCGAGGACAGGCGGGCAGACCGAGGGAGGTCGGGATGCAAAGTGAGCGAAGGGCGGCGGTCGTGAGCGCCAGGAGAGAAGGCGGCCTCAGGCGGAGGCGGACGAGCGGGCGCGAGAGGAGGCGAGCGGAGGGCAAGGAGCTTGAGGAAGACCGACGGTTGGGGCGCGATGGCGAAGCCTGTGTGGGGTCCATGCAGAGGGGCAGGCGGGACCAGCGGCGTGGTCCAGAGGAGGAGGCGCTGCGCGACGCAGACAGAGCGAGGTAGAGGCGGCCTGGGGCGGCGCCGACGGCGGGGTGGGGCTTGAGGCGCACGGAGGTTGGCGGCGGTCGAAGCCGAGGAGGGGCGCCGGGGTGGGGACGAGAGGAGGGAGAGGAGGCTCGCAGGTGGTGGGGAGCGTGGTCGGGGGAGGGAGAGGAGACCGAGGAAGAGGAGCGAGGTTAGGGACGGGCGCGGGGCAGGGGCGCGTGTGGTGGGGCCCAGGGGCGGGGCCGGGCGTGTGTGTGGCTGGCAAGGTGGGGCCGCGCGGGCAGGAGGTGGAGTGGTCAGGCGGTTGGGTTGCTGCGTGGCAGAGGGAGTGGGGTGAGTTGAGAGGGGCTGGGTGAGGTGGCAGAGTGTGGGTGGTGGGGGTTTGGGGAGAGGTGAGGTGTTAGGTGGGGATTGGCCGGGGTGAGGTGGCCGGAGGGTGTGGGTAGATAGGTTGGTAGAAAAGGGTTTGGGGTGGACCGTTTAAATTTCTGGGGGTGGTCGTTCGGGTCGATTCGGCCCGTTCGACTGCCCCACTAAAATAATTCAAAATTTTATTTATTTCAAACGGGGATTTTGCAAACCGATAGCATTCAAACAAAAATAATCCGGAGACCCGGGTTTTGCGTTTGAGTAAGGACGGGGCGTTTAGAAAACACAAACAGGTTTTTCCGCAAATAGTTTGATGCAAGAAAATGCAAGACGATGACGATGCTCAAATGCAATGTGGCATGATGACATGAGCATGCGGTCATGATGATGCAATGCACAAAAACAACGCGATTTTCTAGTAGTGGTTTTATGGATGCCACAATCCGACACCACTAACAACGGATCCCGCCCTCGATATCCGCCTCATGGTACCGGAAGGAATGTCGGCGATCTGCATCTTCTCGCATTGTGTAGATCCTCGCGACACCACTAACAAGAGGTCGTTGTCCGTGATCATCGAGAACACTCCGAAACAAAGGTCGAGGCGAGGTATCAACGAATAAAGCCACCTCTAGCTTCGATGGAAAAGGGGGAACCGCATTCTCATCCACTTCAATGTACAAAAGCGAATAGAAGGGGTAAGGCATGGGGGCCAATCCATCATGCACCCAAACTATTACTCCGCACAATCGCAGAAAAGCGCAGCCGTTTCTAATCGCATCAAGATCTCGACAAATGAGGTTCGGAACAAAGGAGGGATGCAGACTCTACATCGGATCTGGCATGGATGATGTCGTCGCGTCAGAAAACACCGGAAGGCACAAACAAGGAACAAAGAATGGTACCACAGACGAGGGATTCCTCGGACAGCTTGAACACCGGATGGTAGAACACCGTTATCAAAGGAGGAAGCGAAACCCTGAAGGTACGACGGAACCCAACCACGAGAAATCCTGGACTCGAAGAGAGAGAAGAGAGAGGATCCAAAACACGCAGAGGTGAGAGGAGAGCAGCAGAGGGGTAAGGAGTAAAAGCAGACCTAGCCAGAACTATCCAACCGATTTTGCAGAAATAGTTTTGACACTCTACTTCGGCCGTTAGCGAGGTTATCCTACAGGCTGGACTTGTGGGGTAACGCAACTGCTGAGCTCTGATACCACTCTGTAACACCCTCAGAATCGGCCCTATGCAAGTTTTAGCGAAACCCGCCAAACCCACATAGAAACGATTCAAAGGTGCCCACCAGGCACTTTCGCAAGGTGGAAAACGGTAATAACGTTACACAACAGCCTCGATGGGACCCAGCACGTATATATATATAACAATGACTCAATGAGTCAAGAATACAGATGTAATATACAAAGATCCAAATCACCTTGAAAATGACAGAGCCCGCCACGGACAAGATGCAAATGGGGCTAAGAGCCCGAAGAATAACCAATGGCGTCCATAACCCGCCTGTGCCAAGCCGGAAGGGTAACCCCGCTAACGCGTCGATCTCAAACCCGCTTAACAAAAAAGGTGCCGCAAAGGGCAAAGGAAAAAGAGGAGCGCCAAGACGAGGCAAGACACGGCGAGGCTAGAATTCGGTCCTCGCCACATAGGTATGGTGGATCAAGGCAGCGGCAAGCATGCACTAAACCACCTATAGAGACTCGATACAACCGACAAAATCGAGAGGGGTAAGGAATACCTATTCGAACCAACGATGCCACCAAACAAACCCATCCTGGTGTTTCCCCCTCGAGACCAAACGAGGAAGTCAACCGAGGAACTCACACAGTTGGCAGTTTTATTTATTCAGTTATTGTTGCAGCAATTACTAGTCAGGTATGGATAATCGTCCTGATAAAAGAAGCAGTGGGCCCTTTTAGTTAATCATTCCGTTGTAATTGCAACAATTACTAATCAGATACAGATAGCATGAGATAAACCAAAACCCAACAGTTGTTGGTACTTTTATTTAGCCATTCCGTTGTAGTTGCAATACTTACTAGTCAGGTACAATGGTCGCAAGCGACAATCCAAACAAGCAGTTGTGGGCAGTATTATTTAGCCATTCCATTATAGTGAAGCTGATTACTAGTCATTATAAAGTCAAATTTATAGCACTACTTTAGTTATGCTTGTCTATGGTCGAGATACTGTGCTCCAAGTCGTCCATAACCATGACACGTCTTCGAAAAGTTTTAACCCGCCGGTGCACAAATAGCAACACACACTCGATCAACCTCTAAAACCAAATCACAACCCAACGAGGCCTTCACGACAAAGAAATCACAGGATTCAGAAATATTTCAGGGGGCCACCCCTTGGAGTACACCCGCAACGAAGTAAGCTAGCTCCGAGAAGGACCCGAGGTTTGGGTGGACGGTCAGAGCATCGGGAACCCAAACTGGGCTTGTCGACACCGCGAAAACGTGTCCCGATCCTAAACAGTACAGTGTGCTCCTCGCACAATCGTAAATACAGTAGTAGCATGGCATAAGTACAGGATAGTAAATAAAACCTCAAACTAGTTTGTGGCCCCAAGAAATAAGACTGAATCAAGCTCGCTGGGGGTCCCATAATCCTCCCGGATGTGGATAGCGCGATAAATCAAGGAACAGGTATCAAGTACTCGGGGTCCTACGGGACACAAGTGGGCGTTCGGAAACCAAATATTATCTATCACCCACCAATGCCTCTGCTTACTTCAATTTTAGTTGTTAAACAGGAATTAAAGTGAGCGATAAGTAAAACCAAGATCATCTCCAACATCAAACATGCGGCATTACACCAATAACTGTGGCACTTGACGACACGCAACAGCACTTAAGCAAGCGACTACGACGCGCAAGTCCAATTATCTACCAAACAACAGGTAATAGGATGTGTCCAAGGCAATATAAGGCTGCGAGGGATATCACAGGTACGGAAACTAGAGCATCGCAACACAGATAGCAATAGATCAACATGAGGGAAATAAATACTATAAAGTAAGATAGGTAGAAAGGGGGAGATGCTCGCCTGAAAACATTGTTGAAGGTTCAACCGAAGATCGGGTCGACACTCGCATCAACTCAACGGCCTTATCCGCGAAGAAGCAAAACACTAGAAGAAACACCGGATGCATTATTTAGTACTACGGCAAAATATCGGGCATGATGCATGTATGATGTATGACATGGCAAAGATGCGATGCAATTAGGTCAATATTAAGTGGAACCGGGGTCCCGACAATTAATTAAATGGGTCATGTTGTTTAGATTCCCCGCAAATAAATGTTGTCTTAACATGGCAGCAGATAGCACCGGGTTCGCTACACAAATTTAAATGAGGCCAATATGAGACTAGATTTGCCCGCATATGGGCCCCATATTTAATTATAGGGTGAATCGGCGTAAGGCCCCCAAACCACATGACAATATGCATGCATGAACAATTAAAAGGCGACAAGTTGGATTATATTATAAAATAGGGTTTTCGGAAAGGGGGTTCACACATTAGGGTTCGGCGAACTTGGTTCCGGGGTTCGGGGTCGGTCTCAGGGTTCAGGGTTCGACGGAAGCGTTCTCGAACTCCGGGATCGTTCTCGGATTACTGGGTAGATCTTGTCGCTCGGTGCCCGCGAAGTAGATCTTGTTGTCCTGTGTCGGTGACCTCGGCATCCGGGAAGCAGGACTTGGTTCGGCGCCGGGGGCGCATCGGATTCTTCCGGGTCGGTGCCATTCTTGTCGCATTCATGGAGACCTTGTCGGGCCCGCGGGTCGGGTCGGACTTGGCGTTCCTTTCGGTTAGGGTTTTGGCGTCCGAGGCAGCACTTGGCGTCCGTGAAGGAGAACTTGAGGGGCCAGCGTCTCGGTGTCCTCGGATCCGAGCGGAAGAACTTGTCGGGACGGGTCCGGCCTTCGGGGTCCGGGAGGGAGAATTTGACGTTCGAGGGAAGTTCATGCCGTATCCGTGGTCTTCGGGTCCAGGTAGAAGAGCTCGTCGTCCGGGGATTCTCTGGGTCCGTGATCTGCGGGTAGCTAGTCTTGGCGTTCCGGGAAGAAGACCTCGTTGCTCCAGGAGAAGATCTTGATACCACGGTCTATTGTCGACCTCCGGATACCGCGAGTCAACGGCGTTGCTTTCTCGGGTGACTCCATGTACCTCCTTTGGAAAAATCATCGGCATCAAGCCGGCCTTGTCGGTGAGCGTCCATGTACGAAGGTCTTGGTGTCTCCAAGGGTACTAGTGTCCATCTTCGAGCATGAGCATCAGGATCTTGTTCGAATTCCAGGTAATCGGCCATCGAAGACGCGATATTCCCCTCGATTCCCCACTCCTTCACCACATCTCACACACAAGCAGGGACGTACCACCAAGAGCAACACAAGAGCCACTTGTTTTGAGCTTAGGGATGCAACACGCTCACAGGTACAGAGGAAGCACTGGCGCACATGCCGCTAGCAGGGGATGGCCAGACAGCGGGAGAGCTCATGGGCAGAGGTCGCCATGGCGGCTCGCTGCAGCGGGGGTGGGGCACTCAGGGCCACGGGGAGCGACGGCGGCCGCGGAGGCGAGGAGGACGTGGTGGCAACCCCGACGCTGAGCGACCTTGCGGCGAGCCTGACGCAAGCTGCCGCTGCCTTGACGCTGGACGGGCGCGAGGCCGGGAAGCTTCCGGGCGAGGGAGACGATGCGCACGGGGCACCGGAAGGGCGAGGCCGGGCCGAAGGGCGCCAGAGGCGAGGACAGGCGGGCAGAGAGGGAGGTCGGGATGCGAGCGGGGGCGGTCGACGGCGAGCGCCAGGGGAGAGGAAGGCGGGGCCCCGGCGAGGCGGAGGCGGACGCGGAGCGGGGCGAGAGGAGGGCGAGCGGAGGGGCCGAAGGAGCTTGAGGAAGACCGACGGTTGGGGGCGCGATGGCGAGCTCGGGGGTCCGCGAGGGGGCAGAGCGGGCGCGTGGTCTGGGAGAGGAGGAGGCTGCGCAGACGGAGCGAGGTAGAGGCGCTGGGGCGGGCCAGGGTGGGGCTTGAGGCGACGGAGGTTGGCGCGGTGAGCCGAGGAGGGCGCCGGGTGGGACGAGAGGAGGGAGAGGAGGCTCGCAGGTGGTGGGGAGCGTGGTCGGGGGAGGGAGAGGAGACCGAGGAAGAGGAGCGAGGTTAGGGACGGGCGCGGGGCAGGGGCGCGTGTGGTGGGGCCCAGGGGCGGGGCCGGGCGCGAGTGTGGCTGGCAAGGTGGGGCCTTGCAGTGGAGGTGGAGTGGTCAGCGGTTGGGTTCTTTGCGTGGCGAGGAGGGAGGTGAGTTGAGAGGGGCTGGGTGAGGTGGCAGAGTGTGGGTGGTGGGGGTTTGGGGAGAGGTGAGGTGTTAGGTGGGGATTGGCCGGGGTGAGGTGGCCGGAGGGTGTGGGTAGATAGGTTGGTAGAAAAGGGTTTGGGGTGGACCGTTTAAATTTCTGGGGGTGGTCGTCGATTCGCCCGCTCGACCGCCCACTAAAATAATTCAAAATTTTATTTATTTCAAACGGGGATTTTGCAAACCGATAGCATTCAAACAAAAATAATCCGGAGACCCGGGTTTTGCGTTTGAGTAAGGACGGGGCGTTTAGAAAACACAAACAGGTTTTTCCGCAAATAGTTTGATGCAAGCAAATGCAAGATGATGACGATGCTCAAATGCAATGTGGTATGATGACATGGGCATGCGGTCATGATGATGCAATGCACAAAAACAACGCGATTTTCTAGTAGTGGTTTTGCGGGATGCCACACGACGTTTGGAAGTCCAAGGCGGATCGTGGTGCAGCCAGAGAGGAGTACTTGATGGAGGAGCTGGTTTGGCTGTCTGAGCAGCTGCAATGTAAGTTGTTCTTTGGTTCGAGCTGTAGCTCCTTTCTTTGGATGAGCCTGCTGGCCTTACTCTTTGTTTTGTGCAATTGTCGCAGGTGTGAATCTTGCTCCGCGGGAAGAAAAAGAGCGTGTCGCTGTTCGGGTCAATTGCTTGACTCAACAGGACATGGAGGCCGGCGGCTTATTCTGGATGGATCGTGATCGCGCCATAGCACTGGCGACGGTGCAGGATCGTGTTCATCAAGTTTCGCGGGTGCTCCGCCAAGTGCAGACATCGCTTTCCTCGGTGTTGCACGTCATGTTCCCTTTGGATGCCGTTCCAACAAGCCTTGCGGTTCTTCTGTCGAAATTTCGGAATGTAAGCAATATCAAGGAGTTGGTGCGGCAGCAGCTTGTCGCAGGGGTGAAAGCTGCATTGTCTCTGGTGAGGCTGCACCGGCCTGACGTGGATTTGGCTGCCGTGGCTGCTGGGCCACCTCTTCGCCCTGATGGTGGCGAGTGGGATATGCGTCCGCACTATGCGACTGTAAGGCAGTATGCCGAACAGATTGTAGATTTGTTTGAGCAGCGTGCCCAGAATATTCTTCAACGTAGGTAGTACCTGTAAAAAGAGAGATGTAAAATTTGTATATTTCGGTTGGGCGTGTCGTGCCCTTTGTTGTAAAGGTTTATTTGTTTGTGAGCACGCAGTGCTTTAATTGGGTACGTGTCCTTTTCGTTTGCCTGACGTTGTCAGCTACTCAGGTGTACACGTTTGGTACTCAGTCGATGAAATCGTGAGGTGGGGGATCCCCCGAGTGCGTTTGTAGCATGTAGTGCAGTTGCAGAAAATAGTGAACCGAAGTTTTGGGGCGAGACACTTAGCTTTATTTATATCGTAATGGAGGAGGTACATTGTTCGGCTGAGTAGCCTTGGCTAGAAGCCTTATTGAAAATATAAAAAAGGGGGTAGGTTGCTATGGATTGAATCGTCGCAGGTGCGAGATATTCCATGGGTTGGAGTATGCGACTCCAGACTCCACGTGCTTGAGGCGATAAGCGCCACCTAGGATGACTTCGGTGCTGGCGTAGGGTCCTTCCCATGGCGACTCGAATTTATTCGGTCGCTTTTGCTTGAGTCGCAAGACGAGGTCTCCTTCGACGAAGGACCTTGGGCGCAGCCGGCGGCTGTGGTAGTTTCGGAGACTCTGCTGGTACACCGCTGATCGAGCTGCTGCTATATCCCGTGCTTCGTCGAGTGTATCGACAGCGTCTTCGAGTGCGGTGATTCAAGCGCCATCAGGCGACCCGTGGGGCCCGTGGCGATTTCGCTGGTAGCACGGCTTCGGCTCCGTGTACCATGAAGAACGGTGTGTAGCCGGTGGAGCTGTTTGGCATAGTTCGTAAGCTCCATAGGACGGAGGGTAGCTCCTTCGTCCAATTTCCAGCTTTTTGTTCGAGTGAGCTCATGAGGCGCTTCTTGATACCGGCGCCGATTAGGCCGTTGGCCTTTTCCACTTGCCCGCTCGCTTTGGTGTGCCACTGAGGCATATGTGATGTTGATCCCAAGGCCTTCGCAGAAGTCCTGGAATTCTTCGGAGATGAAGTTCGATCCGTTGTCGGTGATGATGCTGTGTGGTACGCCGAACCTGTAGACAATGGACTCGAAGAACTTGACGGCATTTTTTCCTTTCTGGTTGGTGACCGGCATGGCCTCGATCCACTTGGTGAATTTGTCGACTGCGACCAGGAGGAAGACGTGTCCCCCTTTCGATGATTTTGGCAGTTTGCCGATCATGTCGAGGCCCCATTGAGCAAAAGGCCAGGCTATGGGTATGGGTATGAGCTCGGACCCAGGTGCGTGCGGTTTATTAGCGAACCGTTGGGATCCGTTGCATCTTCGGACGATGTCCTTTGCGTCGCTCATGGCCGTTGGCCAGTAGAATCCTGCTCGCAGAGCTTTTGCGAAAAGGGAGCGGTTGCCTGCGTGGTGGCCGCAGATGCCCTCATGGATGTCTTGGAGTATGGCTTTGCCGTCGTCGATGGTGACGCACCGTTGTAGTACACCCGTGATGTTGCGCTTGTATAGCTCGCCGTTGATGATGGTGAAGGCTTTTGACCGACGAGATATGCGCCGAGCATCTGTCGGGCTGTCAGGCAGTTCTCCGTTTATAAAGAACTGGAGGTATGGTCGCGTCCACGTTTCTTCGACTGCCATGACCTGCATTAGGTTGACCATGGCCACCTCTGTGTCCAGCTTTTCGGGTCCTTCGTGTCCTTCGGGTAGCATAGCCCCTGAGTGTTCTACTTCTTCGGGTGATCCCTTGGGGAATTTCTGCTTGATGGATGGCACGCAGATCTGTTCGAGGAACACACCTGGTGGCACCTTTGCGCAAGTGGAGCCGATGTTGGCAAGTCTGTCGGCTTCCTCGTTGCTTTCTCGTCCAACGTGTCGAAGCTCGCAACCGTCGAATTCTCCTTCGAGTGCGTTGTAGAGCGCGCGGTACGCGATCATGTTTTCGGCGTGTGCGTCGCATTCGTTCATCGTCTGCTGGACGACGAGGTTGGAGTCACCGTAGATGACCAGGCGCGTTGCGCCAGATCTTGCCATCCTCATGCCATGGATGAGGGCTTCAGATTCGCCTCGTTGTTGGAGGCTCAATTTCATCCAAGAACGATTTCATCTTGTCGCCTTGCGGGAGGTCAAGATGACCCTGCCTCGCTCGCCCGCTTCGCTTGGAGCCGTCGAAGTGCATGGTCCATGATTGCGACATGTCTAGGGTGTCTGGCACCTGCAGCTCCATCCAATGTACCAGGAAGTCTGGAAGGACTTGAGATTTAATTGCGTGTCGCTTCTCGTAGACGATGTCCAAGGGTGACAGTTCGATACCCCACAGGGCCACCCGTCCTGTGGCCTCTGGATTATCCAGGATGCTGTTTAAGGGTGCCTCGTTGACCACCATCACTTGGTGCTCCTGGAAGTAATGGCTCAGCCGTCGAGCTGTCATGAACACGCCGTAGGCCAGCTTCTGGTAGTGAGGGTACCTATGCTTTGTTGGTGTTAGTACCTCGCTGAGGTAGTAAATTGGGCGCTGGACCCTGTGGGTTATGCCTTCTTCGGATCGTTCGACCACGAGTACGGTGCTGACCACTTGGTGTGTGGCTGCTATGTACAACAGCAAGGGCTCGCGCTCTTTTGGCGTGACCAAAACGGGCGAGGTGGAGAGGAGCCGCTTGAGGCTTTCGAATGCGTCGTTGGCTTCTGGTGTCCATTCGAACTTGTTTGCCTTGCGCAGCAGCTGGTAGAATGGTAGGGCCTTCTCGCCCATGCGGCTGATGAACCTGCTTTGTGCCGCCACTCGTCCTACGAGCTGCTGGACGCCCTTGAGGTTTTTTGGCTTCTCCATCGTCATGATGGCTCTGATTTTCTTCGGGTTCGCCTCAATCCCTCATTGAGAGATGAAGTATCCGATAAGCTGACCCGAGGGGACGCCGAAGGCGCACTTTTCAGGATTGAGCTTGATCCTGTAGTGATCAAGGTTGTCGAACGTCTCGCGGAGATCGTCGATAAGTGTCCTTGCCTCCTTGGTTTTTATTACTATGTCGTCGACATAGACTTGGACATTGCTACCGATCTGGTCCTTGAGGCAGGCCTGCATGCATCGCTGGTACGTGGCACCCGCGTTCTTTAGCCCGAAGGGCATTGTGTTGTAACGAAATACTCCGAACGGTGTAATAAACGCCGTTTTATCCTGATCTTCGACCTTGAGCCGAATCTGGTTATAGCCTGAGTAGGCGTCGAGGAAGGAGAGTTTCTCGCAACCTGCAGTCAAATTGATAATCTGGTCGATCCGTGGAAGAGGGAAGTGGTCCTTTGGGCAATGCTTATTTAGTGACGTGAAGTCCACGCACATCCGCAGGATGTTCGTGTCCTTCTTCGGGACCATCACCGTGTTTGCAAGCCACTCGCTTTCTTTGATTTCCCTGATGAAGTCTGCAGCGAGTAGTCTATTGATTTCCTTGCCGATAGCTTCGGCTCGTGGCTCCGACAATCTTCGGATGGACTGCTTGACTGGCTTGGTGTCTGGAAAGATATTGAGTGCATGCTCGGCAAATTCCCTGGGAACTCCTGGCATGTCCGCAAGACACCAGGCGAAGATTTCCCAGCGCTCACGGAGGAATTCGACGAGCGCGCCTTCCTATGCGGTGTTGAGGTCATTGGCGATCAAGGCCGTCTTGGAGGCATCCGTCGGATGGACCTGTACTTTCTTGGTGTTGACGGTGGAGTCAAAGGACATGTCAGGTGCGTTCTGCCTTGTGACTAGGGGTAGCCCATTGTCCGTCACCTCGCGGAGCCTTACAAGATCGTCTTGCATGCCGAAAGACTGGGAGATTTTGTTGAAATCCCTGTCGCATTGGTCCGATCGGGTGAAGCTCCCATGGACTGTGATGACGCCCCTTGGTCCTGGCATCTTTAGTAGTAGGTATGCGTAGTGTGGGACGGCCAGGAACCTTGCGAATGCTACACGCCCCAGGATGGCGTGGTATTGTGACGGCCAGTCCACCACTTCGAATTTGAGTCGCTCCTGCCGAAATTTGTCCGGCTTTCCGAAGATGACGTCGAGCCCTATTTTGCCCAGGGGGAATATGCCCTTTCCTGGGACAATACCATGGAACGTTGTATCTGATTGTTCCATGCTACATTGCGGGATCCGCATAGCTACTAGGGTGCTTGCGAACATTAGGTTGATGCCGCTGCCACCGTCCATGAAGACGCGACTCATCTCGAAGCCTCCGATCTGCGCCTCCAGCACCAGGGCAGCATGACCTGGGCGAGGGATCTGGCAAGGGTGATCCGCGCGAGTGAACGTGATGCAGGACTCCGGTCCGCTGAGGTACTCAGGGATTGTCGGCGGAGTTGCCACGGCCAAGTTGATTTTTCGGGTGATTTTCTTCTGCACCCTGTTTGTGGGGCGTCCCTTCTGGATCATATTTAGTGCTCCCTTTGGTGGGGGGTATCCGACCCCGGTGTTGTTTTGCGCTGGTGCGACTGGTTGGTTTGGGCCTCCAATAGGCGGCGGTGGAGGAGCTCCGTGTGCTATTTCTCCTGGCGCAGGAGCGTTTCCAAACGCAGGGATTGGGGCTTGTTGCCTCATCTGCACCCTGCTTTCGCTGAGTTTCTGGAACTCGCGGCAGTCCATGAGCATGTGAATGGCTTTCTTTTTGCCATCTTGTTTGTCGATGTAGAAGTGGATGGTGCATGGACCCGAAAGTTTGTCGAATGCCGAGGGTCCGTTGTCATGTCGCGTTACCCACGATCTTTGGTCGTCCGTTGTCATGGAGATTTCCTCCGCGGTATCCTCCGTTGTTGCGGCTGTTGTCGTTGCGGCGGTCGGCGTAGCCAGCCACGACCATGTCGGGTCCGTCGTGGTCTTCGTAGACACGCGATCTCCTCTTGCTGTGGCGTTCTCGCCTTCGACCGTAGTCGTCCTCTTCGTCTGATTGCGCTCGCTGGATGCAATCTTCGCCGTCTGCCCAACTGTTGGAAATTTCCATGAGGTGGTCGAGTGTCTTGGGCTTGACACGCCCAAGTTCTTCCTTGAAATCTTGGCGTTTGACGCCGTCTCTGAAGGCGTCGATGGCCCTCTCCTCGGAGATATGCGCTGCGGAGTTCTTGGTGGTAGACCAGCGTAATATGTACGAACGAATGGATTCCCCCGTTCTCTGAGTTCAGGCTCTCAACTCTTCGATTGAGGCGGGCCTCTTGCTGGTGCCTTTGAAATTTCGGCTGAAGCTGTAAGCTAGCTCCTCCCAACTTCGGATGGATCCTGATGATAGGCTGCTGAGCCAGACCCGCGTCGCGCCTGTTAGCTGCAGCTGGAGGCATTGCATGGCGGTTTCTTTGTTACCACCTTGCAACTTGACGGATGACAGATGATCGCTGAGCCAAGATTTTGGATCTTGCGTGCCGTTGAACTTCGGAGTATCCGAAGGAAGCTTGAAATTGCGTGGCATTTGTGTTCGCCGAACAGATCTGCTAAAGCATCGAGCTCCATAGAGTTCTCCTTAATCTTCATCCATCTCGGACTCGGACGAGCATGCGCGGTTGGCTCGCGCTTTGTCGATTTTGCGCTGTGTGAGCGCGTCTCTGGCGTCGTAGTCGCGTTTATGGCGATGTGAGCTCTTCTTCCTTCGAGGGAGGTCGTGCTCCTCCTCCTCTTCGGATGAAGGGGTGGGGCTCCGGTCGCGCCTGACCGGAGCTTTCTTCTTTGGCTGCGCGAGAGCGTCTTCGTGGAGCGCAGCTCCGACGAGTCCGAGTCCAGTGAGTGCGGACTTATGCATGGCTCTTTTTGGGTCCCCTTCCGGAGGTTGGTGGGCCGCGAGATACGCAGTGGCTGCCAAGATCGCAGCTTGCGGTGTCTTCGGGATGATGTTGCCGTCGGCATCCATATCCATGAACGACGTGTGGAGAGTTCGGGTTACATCACGGCGTTCTTTGGGATCCATATTCTCCACCTGCGAGCGGTGCTTGTTTCTCTGGTTTCCATTCGTACTAGAGTCGGGTGCCATGGCGGAGAGCGCAGCTCGTCGCGCGCTGGACTCGGAGGCTGCTTGCTTGCGTTTGTCGAGCGTCTCCTACATCTTGACTTGCTTCTTGTGCTCCTCGATGAGGAGGTAGTGGTACGCCATCAGCAGGCCACGTCGGGCATCCACGGGTAGGACTATGTCGCCTACGACGGCACGGCGTGCCTGGACCCATCCTTCTTTGCTAAGTTGGATGACGTGGCCATTGTTTTCCCCTTCGGGTGGGGGGGGACTGGCTTCTTCTGTTCCCGTCGTTTCCGCTGTTTCCGTCCTGCGGGTTGGGGTTCGTGTTGGGCGGCGGGTTAGGCGTTTGTTGCTCCTGGATGACCGCGACGCATAGGTAGCGCTCGTAGATCGGTTCGCTGCTGCCGCAGCTTTCATATCCGGAACCGTAGGTCCCTTCATCCGAAGGTGAATCGCACAGATCAGAGTTGCAGCTGCTGCTGTTGTAGAACTCATCTGTCGATGGTGACGTGCGTAGCACGGGGTGTGGATCCCACGAGGCGGGCCTGATTGATGGCACGGGCACCCGCTCGGGAAGGCGGAGGGTGCCAGTTTGTCCCACCTGGAAGCAGAAGCTCCCGAAAAAAATTTCGAGTCCGTCGCCTACGGGCTCGAAATCCTTCATGGTGGCCGGCGAGTGGGCGGTGAAGTCGAAAGTGCCGAAGAGGAGGTGATTCTCCGTAGCCGCGGAGTTGTAGATCGGTCGGGTCGGAACCGTCACGATCGCACAATCAGCAGCCCCGATTCCCACACACGGCGCCAATTGACGAGGTTTAATCTCGTCAATGCCCATTGTTATGGACTTGGGTTTTGGAGAAGATGGGGATGCTGGAGATCGTGGCACGGTTAATAGACAAGCAACCAGGGGACACGAGATTTACCCAGGTTCAGGCCCCCGGAGGGAAAACCCTACTCCTGCTTGTCTGCTCTTGATTACGGCGGAACGGAAAGTTACAGGGTGCGCAGATTCGATCTGGCGTGGATGCGTGTGCGAAAGTATGAGTCGAGAGATCTAGGACGTGCCCTCCTGGCCTTTATATAGACTTAGGCAAGTCCCGGGCATAGTCCTAGTCGGTTACAAGTTCTAGGGTTTTACCCTTTTGAATTTCCTATCTATGCTAGTCTTGCTCTCCAAGGATCCGAAGGCGTCATGGGCCTTGGCCACCCGAAAATCTTCATGGGCCAGCGTATATCTGCTGTGGGCCTTCCTTGGGTTGGACCAGGTATGCTGAAGTTACGTACCCGTAGGGTATAACCATGTCAGCCGCTGATCGATGGGCCCTCTCCACGTCAGCGTCTTCTTCCCCAGAATCACGCTCGTAGTCACCGCTCCGCTGTTACCTCGCTGCAGTGACGCGTGAATTAAACCCCGCTTAATTCCCATTGATTCATAGAGTAATCCTCGCCCCGCTCCTGACTACTTAATACCCTCCCCACCACGGCCATTCCCCCCCCCCACACATCACCCTCTCCTCGCCACGAGGCTGCCCAGATTTCACCAAACTCTACCGCGGTACCGACGAACTCCGGCAGTGAATTCCGGTGAGCTCTCTGCGCCCTTGACTCCTAACATCGCCAGTACAGCCACTGCATCCTTGCACATCGTTTGACACCGCTGATGTGTGCTAGGACAACCCCGAACGTCGGCAGCGTCGACGACTGAGCGAACCCGACGAAGCACTCAACTCCGGCGAGTTAATCTGGTTAGTCCCGAGCGCGCCTTGCCCTCTCTTTGATACTCGCATGACCAGTGGTGTTCCCCGCAACGCACCGCTTGCTTCTCTCTGGCATGATCTACAACGTCGGCAACATCGACGAACAGTCGTGCCCGACGACAGGCTCCACTCCGACGAGGAATCCCCACCGTGTCTGTGCGCCCCTTGACAATCCACTGCCACATTGATCTCCAGCACGCCTGATGGAGGGGTTAACCTCTTGGGTGGCCCGATCTTCACGGATCTCGTGGTCAAATCGATGGGAAAGCGAGGGGAAAGGGAGAAGGTAGCGAAAGCAAACACACACCTCGCGAAGAACACGATGAACACATGAAAAACTCACACGATGCAAGGCTGATTGCTCCCGAACGGCGGCCACCGGTCCGATAGAATCCTCGCAAGGAAATATCGGTCAACGTGCTCCCTCAAATCCACATCGGAGAGGGAAGAACACCTTGGGGAGGGTCTTGATAACTTGGAGACGTGACATCGAACTCCAAGGCCTTGTTCAACGATGGATGCGTGATGCAAAGTCCAATCCAGGTTGGTGACGATAGTCGGTCCCCTTGGTAAAGGGGATGAGGCAAAACTAGAGATTCCACAATGGGGGTTGTCTTTAGTCTATCATCTATGCCTCCGTCTTGTCGGGCTTGATGTTCCGGGCTTCCTCCCTTGCCTCCGTACTGGTCGGTGTGAACCTATCATGCATATGTGACGGAGTATGAAGTAGCATACCATTCAATAGGGTAGGAAGTGAGCTTGCATAGAGGAACGGATTCACCTTTGGAGTCCATGGCGACTTGGCGTAAGTTGGAGATCTTGATGTAGTAACGACCGTAGGTCGGGCTGCATCAACGCCTCTGCGAGTCTGGTGAGCCTCTCCAATCTCTTCCTCGCTACCAGTAGCCGACGCAACGCCGTAGACCGAGCGCGCCGCCGCTCACCGTCGCCGTGCGCCGCCAGTTGTTGGTCGTTTAATCGACGGTCGTAGGATCTAGATCTAGTGGCTACGATAGAACATAACTCGAAGGGGTACGTTTTAGATCTGGCCATGCGTTTTCACTTAGATCGTGCGGACCATGTTGATCGATCCGGCCGAACCGGTACGGGCCAATCATAACACACCGCGTGGCCTGAGTTCAGTTTTAAAAACAGAAATTTGATCTATGAGTTGTTCAAACTTGCAAAATTCATAACTTTTGATCCACACGTTCAAATTTTGCAAATTTTATATCATTGGAATCAGGAGAAAGAATGCTATCCATTTATGCAATGTGTTTAATGTTTTGCTTCTGTAAAATTGGTTATTTTTGCAGAGACATTTATAGGCTTATTTTGAATATAGAAATTATTTGAAAAATGATTTAAAGATCAAATAAAGTTTGTTTAGTGTGTCTTAGTCTTGTTTATGATCCAGTACTGTGTACTTGTCTTGTTTGTTGTAGAAAATCATCACATGGCATTTGCATGCATTCATATATTTTGCTTGTATATTTTTGATATGTGATTTTGGTGCCATTATTTTATGTGTAGATTTTGGTGCTAATAGTGATTGTGGTTGTGAAGATTGTTGATACTCCCCAAACTACCAAGGCAAGTGGTGCTTCATGTTTTTATCCCTATATTTTACCTATGCATTAGAAATATTTTGTATAGGAATTGCATGATTATTTTGATAAGTATCTATATGCTATGCTTGGGAAATCCTAGTAGTTGTAGAAATGTTAGAATTTCCTTTAAGTTAGGATACTTGTTATAGCCATGCTTAGCCTAGCTAATAGCAACCAAGGGTGGAATATAATCATGCTATGGAAAATATTGTTGTTAAGTCTTTGACTTATGGTTTTGTTTAATAAAACAACTAAGTGAATGAAACACCTGGGTGGAATGGTAATTGCTTGGTGGATTTTGGTTGAGTGGTTACACAAGGCCCATTTCTATGGTTTACCTTGTGTATCTCACTTGTGGATTGCCACCCAGGAACAAAGGGATTTGAGATGCCAAATGTTAAGAAGCTTATAGTGCAGCCACATGGCATTATGGGCTCTGCCTGGATCATATATGTTGCAATAACTTAGCCAAATGGATAGTTGGTGGTAGGGGAATGATAGGTTTGGAGCGCGTCCATTTTGTTCAAAGGGAAGGCTTCTGAAAGGTCCTGTCTTGGTGAAAATTAAGTCTTGTGGGGAAGTGCACAACCTCTGCAGATGGAAGAAATCTAAGTACTTAGCCATGTCCCTGGTAATGGACAATTTGAGCATCAAGACATGGAAGCTATCAAGAATCTCCTCATACCAATTTTCTAAGTTAAAACTTGTGGTTGAACAAGGGTGAAGGTTCAGCAATTTCTATTGGTGGTTCCTTGGGAAAGTTTTGTCAAAGAAAAACTTAGTGTTTTCAACTGATAGGTAAAACCTATTTTGAGCAAAGTAAGCCTAAGCTACACTTAGCCAAATTAATGTAGTAACTAGATGTTAATATTCTACTAAGGTATCACTTGCCAATACGATTCCAATGTATTGACCCACTGTGGCTGTAACTTGTGATGTTGCAGGTTACTCAGATGATGATTAGGGGTTATGAGTCTACATTCAACATGCTTGCCTGTGGCACATGAAGATGAAGACTTATTTATATTGTTATGAATGAACTCTTGTATTAGGCCTATGGCCATGGAGTTGTAAAAGACTATGTTGTCTCTGGAATGACATGTAATAATGACCTTTGTTTCTGTGTACTTCATCTTAAACTGTGGATGGTAGCATTGATCCAGGGACTAGCATTGCAATCACAGGGATCTTTACCTTTATAAAGGTGGGATATTACAGATGGTATCAGAGTACTGTGTTTCCTGTAGGATTATGACCCTAGGATTGGATTAGAAACCACTAAGGAAAAAATTTCAACAATTTCCACACTTGTCTTTTCTTCAAATAAACTTTTCTAATCTTCTTTCTCATCTCTATTTGTAGATGAACTCCATCAACAAAGCCGTAAGGAAAGGACCACTCATGACCATGACTTTGGAGTGTGAGACGGAATTTCCAAAAGCCCTCAAGAACCTTATGGTTACCATGGGGATACATGGTGCAGCTGTGTACAAAGGTTTCCCTGTGATGGATGAAGGAGAAGAGTACTGGTGGGTACAACTTCACTTCTACAAAAACAAGGAAGACAACCACAAGGAATCAGGATTCTGCATGGTCACCAACTCAGTGATGCACACCACATTCTTTGACTCTGCAAGAGATGCAGCTTGGAAGGCCATCAAAGAACTTGGTGATAGACTCAAGTGCAGAATGCTCAACACCCAAAATGAACTTAGGTAAGAAAAGAAGAATACCCAAGAGTTGGAGACTACCAACCAACAACTAAGGAAAGACATCATAGACTTAATTTGGGAATCTTGTGAACAAGATAGACAGATGGCTACTAAGGATGCTTTGATAGCTATTTTGTCTAGTGAGTGAGAGTGGTAATGTACTTCGTTAGTTGGACCACCACACTTATCGTTTTATTTCCAAAAGTTTTTGTCTAAAGTTATGTTGAACCTTGGATGTTTGTAATGGATTTATGTATGTTATGACTTGTGTGTTTGTTTGCCAATGATATGCTTGTGATACTTTGTCTTGTGTTTTTTCTATTGATGTTGTTTCTAACTTTTCTCTATCTTATAAATAGATGCCTAATGTTACTATCAGCACGGCTGAAGATTTCAAGGGAACTCGTTTTGGCACTCGTCTTATTGAGCTCACTAGTGTGCTCAATCTTCCGCTTCCTAGCATGCTTCCCCTCACCAAGTTTGAGAGGAAGGACCTTTGGGGCTTCAAAGTTACCCAGCCAGGACGCCAGACTAGAGCCAGCCATGGAGGCCATCACTTTCAAGCTAATGCATGATGACAAATAGAGAGGCTTAGAGGTAGTCATGCAAGATTTACTTGGGAGTCTGTTAGGGAGGCACTCCAGGGAGCTTAGAGGTACTCACTTCCACGCCTTCGGTAGACGTGACGAAGAGGGTGAGGCTATTGAGTTCGAGGATGCTGCTAGAGAGATGGTAGAGCCGATTCGTCGATACCTTCAGGACTTAGAGGTTCTTCTTAGGCACCTATATACTGATAGGACCAACGTCATGCTTAGCAATGACGAGCTCCAGGTGCAGCTTCGTGAGAAGGACAAGCTCTTCGCGGAGCAAGACGAGATAGTCAAGGAAATGGAGGCTAAGTTTGAGAGCCAGGACAGGAAGTTCAAGAGCCAAGAGAAAAGAGTCCAAGATAGGAACAATAGATTCGAGAGATGAATGCAGAACTAGAGGCTAAGGACTTCGAGCTCGAGCATCAGCAGGGCGTGATTGAGAGACTCCGTTCACAGAAGAGGGCTCTCAAAGCCAAGATAGAGACCTTGACTACCAACATCGAGGAATACAAGACCTCTATGGAGAATGCATGTCTTACGCTTGTTGAAGAGGAGGTTGATGCAGAGGAGTAGTGTTGACTACTCATTTATCTTTCATTTACCATGCTTATGATTATTGAGTCGCAATGAACATCCAACATGTGGATGGCTTGTTATGGTGTGTTTTACTTTTCAAACTTGTTGTTTATGTTGATTGAATCTTATCTTATTCTGATATTTTTTGGTGATTGTCTATGTGATTTTTTGTGCATAATAAGCATCTATGGGTATCTCATTCTTATCCTTATGAAAACCACAGATGCCTCCTCGACGTGTCAACCCTAACCCGAACAACAACAATGTCACCCCCGAGATGCAGCAGCTGATGACAGCACAGGCACAGCTAATGCAGATGATGGCCACTTTCATGCAGAATCAGAATAACAACAACAACAACAACAACAACAACAACAACAACAACAACAACAACAACAACAACAGCAATAAAGAATAAAGAATAAAGAATAAAGAATAAAGAATAAAGAATAGCAGAACAACAACAGCAACAACAACAACAACAACAACAACAACAACAACAACAACAACAACAACAACAACAACAACAACAACAACAACAACAACAACAACAACAACAACAACAACAACAACAACAACAACAACAACAACAACAGCAACAACAACAACAACAACAACAACAACAACAACAACAACAACAACAACAACAACAACAACAACAACAACAACAACAACAACAACAACAACAACAACAACAACAACAACAACAACAACAACAATCAGAACAATCCACCAGGATTTGACATGCTCACCAGATTCCTAATACTGAGGCCTGCAAAGTTCTCAGGAACCACTGATCCCATGGTGGCCAATGATAGGCTACATTCAGTGAACAAAGATTTGGTGACTGTCGGCTGTACCGACGAGGAGAAAGTCAGGTTTGCAGCACACCTGTTGGAAGGACCAGCAGCTACTTGGTGGGATAACTTCCAGATCACCACTCCCATTGAGGATGTGACATGGGCTATCTTTGAAGATGGCTTCCGTACAGCTCACATCTCATCCGAAGTGATGAATTTGAAGAAGAAGAAGAAGGAGTTTCATAACCTGAAGCACCGCCACCGCAGCGTGGCTGAATATATTGAGGAGTTTAACAATCTGGCTCGTTATGCACCGGATGAAGTGGATACCGATGCCAAGAGGAAAGAGAAGTTCCTTGAAGGATTGAACGATGAACTGAACTTGCAGTTATCTGTGGCCTATGTCCCCACCTATCAATCCCTTTGTGACAAGGCTACCATCTTGGAGAATAAGATGAAACAAGTTGAAAGTAGAAAGAGGAAGCACAATTCTGACAAGCACAACGCGGGATCATCTCACAAGCGTTCCCATTATGATGATGGTGGGAGTTCTGGATCCCACAAACATGGAAAATACAACAACCACCACGGCCACCACCGCCATCATGACAACAAGCATCACCGTAGTCATGATAATGACAAATACAAGAACTACAAGGGTGGACATAAGAGTCACCACAGTGGAGGTGGAAGTGGAAGTGGCAGTCAGCCTGCAAAGAGAGATATCATTCAGGTGGAATGTTTTAAGTGTAAGAAGATGGGGCATTATGCAAATGATTGCCCAGATAAGAAAGTTGAAGGAGCCACTAAGCCCAACCCCTTCCAGAAGGGACAAGTGAACCACATCAATGTGGAAGAGATTTATGAGGAGTCCGAGGCTGTGGCTGGTAAGTTCAAACTCAATTCTATTCCAGCACTTGTTCTTTTTATACTGGTGCATCACATTCATTCATATCAAAAGCATTTTTTGATAGAAATGGGTTTCCAACTGAAAACATTGGGTGTCCAATAAAAGTAAGTTCTCTCGATGGAGATATGATAGTAAGTCTTGGATGTCGTGATCTAGTGATAGAATTCGGAAAGCACAAGTTTCCAATGAGTCTGATAATCCTAGATTCCCAAGGACTGGATGTAATTTTGGGAATGGATTGGATGACGAAGTATGAAGGAGTACTATATTGTGCCAATCGTACAGTTGCACTCACAACCCTAGAAAATAAAAGGATTAGATTCAAGTCTAACTTTGAATCAAAAGGGAGTAAGCTAAATTCTCTTAAGGGGGTTAGCATAGACAGTGTGCCAATTGTGAGTGAATATCCGGATGTGTTTCCGGAAGAATTGCCGGGAATGCCACCGGATAGAGATGTGGAATTTCTAATTGACTTGCTACCAGGATCAGGACCAATAGCGAAGAGACCTTACAAGATGTCAGTTGATGAGTTGAAAGAACTCAAGAAGCAACTTGGAGAACAGTTGCAGAAAGGATTTATTCAACCAAGTTCTTCATCTTGGGGAGCACTAGTCTTGTTTGTGGAAAAGAAAGATAGAAGTCAAAGGTTATGCATAGATTATCGTTCACTCAATGAGGTGACTATCAAGAACAAATATCCTTTGCCCAGAATTAATGACTTGTTTGATCAGCTAGAAGGAGCCTGTGTGTTCTCAAAGATTGATCTCCGGTCAGGTTATTTCTAGCTTAAGATAAGGGAACAAGACATACCTAAGACAGCTTTCACCACTAGGTATGGATTGTATGAGTACACCGTGATGCCATTTCGTTTGACCAATGCACCATCTTACTTCATGAATATGATGAACAAGGTATTCATGGAGTTCCTTGATAAGTTTGTTGTCGTTTTCATCGATGACATTTTGATCTACTCCAAGAGCAAAGAAGAGCATGAAGGACATTTGCGTTTGATACTGGAGAAGCTTAGAGAACATAAGTTGTATGCCAAATTCAGCAAGTGTGAATTTTGGTTGAATGAAGTTGGATTTCTTGGACACATTGTGTCAGGAGATGGTGTAGCAGTTGATCCCACAAAAGTGTCAGCTGTAACTGAATGGGAATCTCCTAAGTCAGTGAAGGAAGTTTGTAGTTTCCTTGGCTTGGCAGGATACTACAGAAGATTCATTGAGAATTTCTCCAAGGTAGCTAAGCCAATGACGGAGCTACTAAAGAAAGAAAAGAAGTTTGCTTGGTCTGAAGGATGTGAACTCAGTTTCCAAGAATTGAAGAAGAGACTAGTGACAGCACCAGTTCTATGTCTGCCAGATTTGGAGAAAGATTTCCAGGTATATTGTGATGCATCTCATCATGGATTAGGTGCAGTTCTAATGCAAGAAGGGAAGTTGTGGCTTATGCCTCGATAAAACTCAAAACTCATGAGGTAAATTACCCTACTCATGATTTAGAGTTAGCCTATGTTGTCCATGCACTCAAAACATGGAGACATTATCTTTTGGGAAAACGATGTGAAGTGTTCACAGATCACAAAAGTTTGAAATATATCCTCACTCAGAAAGAAATCAACATGAGACAAAGAAGATGGATAGAACTCATCAAGAACTATAACTTGAGTTTGCAATACCATCCCGGTAAAGCAAATGTTGTAGCTGATGTACTAAGCCGTAAGGTATTTGTGAATGGCCTTACTAAGGGAGACTTGCCAGATGAGCTGTGTGCCCAATTTAGAGACCTCAGATTGGATATTGTGCCTGAAGGACATCTCCTGTCATTGGATGTTCAACCCACTCTGTTGGACAAAATCAAGGAAGCCCAAAAGACGGACAAGGAAATTGAAGAGATTAAGGAAAAGATTGGCAACAGAAAAGCCAAAGGATTCCATGAAGACGAATAAGGTACTTTATGGTATGGAAAACGTATATGCGTTCCGCAAGATCCGGAGCTTCAGAAACTGATTTTACAGGAAGCACACAAATCACCATATTCCATTCATCCGGGTAACACCAAAATGTACATGGATATGAAGGAAAGATTTTGGTGGAATAATCTCAAGAAAGACATCGCCGAACATATTGCTTTGGGTGATGTATGTAGTAGAGTGAAAGCGGAACATCAGAAACCAGCAGGATTGCTACAACCACTACCTATTCCTGATTGGAAGTGGGACAATATTGGCATGGATTTCATCACTGGATTGCCAAGGACCAGGTCAGGATATGATTCTATTTGGGTAGTTGTGGATCGCCTAACTAAAGTGGCTCATTTCATACCTGTGAAGACAACCTACACAAGTGCTAAGTTGGCCAAGATCTATATGAATAGGATTTTGTGTCTACATGGAGTACCCAAGAGTATTGTGTCTGATAGGGGAACTCAGTTCACTTCTCATTTTTGGAGGCAACTACATGAGTCATTGGGAACGAGATTGGAATTCAGAACTGATTTTCATCCTCAGACCGATGGACAGACAGAAAGGACCAACCAGATTCTCGAAGATATGTTGAGAGCATGTGCTCTAGACTATGGAGCTAGTTGGGATGAAAGTCTGCCTTACGCAGAATTCTCTTACAATAACAGCTACCAAGCCAGTATTGAGATGGCACCATTTGAGTTTCTCTATGGGAGAATACTACCCATTACTATGGAATGGTGTGGGAGAAAGAAATTTGTTCGGACCAGAACTAATCAAAGAGGATGAAGAGAAAGTCAAGCTAGTTAAGGACAGATTGAAGATAGTGCAGTCCCGACAAAAGAGCTACGCAGATCCTAAGCGTAGAGAGGTCACCTATGAAGTGGGTGATAGAGCTTATCTTAGAGTGTCACCACTTCGTGGAGTGAAGAGATTTGGAGTCAAAGGAAAATTGGCCCCAAGATATGTTGGACCATTCAAGATTCTGAGTGGTAAAGGAGAAGTATCTTATGAAATTGAATTGCCAGAACCATTGTCTGCAGTTCACAATGTGTTTCATGTGGGTCAGCTAAACAAATGTCATCCAGAGATGGAAGAGACTTCTTTGAAGGATACTATACCTTTGGAGGAGGTTCAATTGGAAAGTGATCTCACTTATGAGGAAAAACCTATCAAGATTCTTGAGACTGCAGAAAGAGTTACTCGGACTAATACTATCAAATTCTGCAAAGTTCAATGGAACCATCATTTCGAAGAAGAAGCAACATGGGAAAGAGAAGATGACCTTCGGAAAGACCACCCTCACCTATTTGCTAGCCAATCCGAATCTCGAGGGCGAGATTCACCTTAAGGGGGTTAGAATTGTAACATCCCTAAAATCATATTTTCAAAGTTTGCATATCATCCATGCATTCATAATCATTTAGGGATCATTTTCAAAGTCATTACAAAAACAGAAGCATTTGAAAGCTTATTATCTTATGTAAGCAAAGCATTGGCCCAATGCTACTCTTTAATATGAGATTGATTGTTTTAAAACCAAATATTTTTGATACTATGGTTGATTGTGGTATTCCAAAGCTTGGATAAAAATTTCAAAAAACAAAATATGATGTTTAAAAACTATTTTTAGATCTTTATCAAACTTTGGAAAAGGCACTGTTTTCTTTGAAAACTCCAAAGGACCAAGCAGGTTTGGTGAAACAACATGGTTTTACACTTAAATATGTGCAGGTTTCACTTTATAAAAATCTAGAAAGAATTTGAAATCAAACACATTTGAAATTATTTGAAAATGTTTCCTGAAAATCGAAATAGAAAAAGAAAAAGAATAAGGAAAGCAGAAAAGGCCAGCGCTGCCAATTTGGCCCAGCAACGAACCCAACCCACTAAGCCCACCCGGGGCATTTTCCTCTGCTCTTTTCCTCACCTGCGCAGAACCTACCTCGCAGCCGCTAATTGATGGGCCCTCTCCATGTCAGCGTCTTCTTCCCTAGAATCACGCGCGCAGGCACCGCTCCGTCGTTACCTCGCCGCAGTGACGCGCGAATTAAAACCCGCTTAATTCCCATTGATTTAGAGAGTAATCCTCGCCCCGCTCCTGACTACTTAATCCCATCCCCACCACGGCCATTCCCCCCCCCCACACAGCACCCTCTCCTCGCCACGAGGCTGCCCAGATTTCACCAAACTCTGCCGCGGTACCAACGAACTCCGGCAGTGAATTCCGCTGAGCTCTCTGCCCCTTGACTCCTAACATCGCCAGTACAACCATTGCATCCTTGCGCATCTTTTGACACCACTGCTGTGTGCTAGGACAACCCCGAGCGTCGGCAGCATCGACGACTGAGCGAACCCGACGAAGCACTCAACTCCGGCGAGTTAATATGGTTAGTCCCGAGCGCGCCTTGCCCTCTATTTGATACTCGCAAGACCAGTGTCGTTCCCTGCATATAACGCACCGCTTGCTCCTCTCTGGCATGATCTACAACATCCGCAACATCGACAAACAGTCGTGCCCGACGACAGGCTCCACTCTGACGAGGAATCCCCACCGTGTTCGTGCGCCCCTTCACAAGCCACTGCCACGTTGAGCTCCAGCACGCCTCTGCGAGTCTGGTGAGCCTCTCCAATCTCTTCCTCGCTACCAGTAGCCGCCGCTACGCCGTAGACCGAGTGCGCCGCCGCTCACCGTCGCCGCGCACCGCCAGTTGTTGGTCGTTTGATCGACGGCCGTAGGATCTAGATCCAGTTGCTACGATAGAACATAACTCGAAGGGGTACGTTTTAGATCTGGTCGTGTGTTTTCACTTAGATCGTGCGGCCCACATTGATCGATCTGGACGAACTAGTACGGTCCAATCAGAACACGCCGTGTGGCGTGAGTTTAGTTTTAAGAACAGAAATTTGATCTATTAGTTGTTCAAACTTGAAAAATTCATAACTTTTGATCCACATGTTCAAATTTTGCAAATTTTATATCATTGGAATCAGGAGAAAAAATGCTATCCATTTATGTAATGTGTTTAATGTTTTGCTTCTGTAAAATTGGTTATTTTTGCAGAGACATTTATAGCCTTATTTTGAATATAGAAATTATTTGAAAAATGATTTAAAGATCAAATAAAGTTTTTTTTAGTGTGTCTTAGTCTTGTTTATGATCCAGTACTGCGTACTTGTCTTGTTTGGTGTAGAAAATCATCACATGGCATTTGCATGCATTCATATATTTTGCTTGTATACTTTTGATATGTGATTTTGGTGCCATTATTTTATGTGTAGATTTTGGTGCTAATAGTGATTGTGGTTGTGAAGATTGTTGCTACTCCCCAAACTACCAAGGCAAGTGGTGCTTCATGTTTTTATCCCTATATTTTACCTATGCATTAGAAATATTTTGTATAGTACTTGCATGATTATTTTGATAAGTATCTATATGCTATGCTTGGGAAATCCTAGTAGTTGTAGAAATGTTAGAATTTCCTTTAAGTTAGGATATTTGTTATAGCCATGCTTAGCCAAGCTAATAGCAACCAAGGGTGGAATATAATCATGCTATGGAAAATATTGTTGTTAAGTCTTTGACTTATGGTTTTGTTTAATAAAACAACTAAGTGAATGAAACACCTGGGTGGAATGGTAATTTCTTGGTGGATTTTGGTTGAGTGGTTACACAAGGCCCATTTCTATGGTTTACCTTGTGTATCTCACTTGTGGATTGCCACCCAGGAACAAAGGGATTTGATATGCCAAATGTTAAGAAGCTTATAGTGCAGCCACATGGCATTATGGGCCCTGCCTGGATCATATAGGTTGCAATAACTTAGCCAAATGGACAGTTGGTGGTAGGGGAATGATAGGTTTGGAGCGCGTCCATTTTGGTCTAAGGGAAGGCTTCTGAAAGGTCCTGTCTTGGTGAAAATCAAGTCTTGTGGGGAAAGTGCACAAACTCTGCAAATGGAAGAAATCTAAGTACTTAGCCATGTCCCTGGTAATGGACAATTTGAGCATCAAGACATGGAAGCTATCAAGAATCTCCTCATCCCAATTTTCTAAGTTAAAAATTGTGGTTGAACAAGGGTGAAGGTTCACCAATTTCTATTGGTGGTTCCTTAGGAAATTTTTGTCAAAGAAAAACTTAGTGTTTTCAACTGATAGGTAAAAACTATTTTGAGCAAAGCAATCCTAAGCTACACTTAGCCAAATTCATGTAGTAACTAGATGTTAATATTCTACTAAGGTATCACTTGCCAATACTATTCCAATGTATTGACCCACTGTGGCTGTAACTTGTGATGTTGCAGGTTACTCTGATGATGATTAGGGGTTATGAGTCTACACTCAACATGCTTGCCTGTGGCACATGAAGATGAAGACTTATTTATATTGTTATGAATGAACTCTTGTATTAGGCCTATGGCCATGGAGTTGTAAAAGACTATGTTGTCTCTGGAATGACATGTAATAATGACCTTTGTTTTTGTGTACTTAATCTTAAACTATGGATGCTAGCATTGATCCAGTGACTAGCATTGCAATCATAGGGATCTTTACCTTTATAAAGGTGGGATCTTACAGTTTCATGGAATATTGATCGGGTACTTAGGGTTTTGGTATCTGGGGTCTTTATAGGCAAAGAGGCGAGGTAGGGGGCAGCCAGGGCGGCCACACCCCCTAGGCGTGGGCTAGGGTTAGCCGCGTGGCTAGGGGGTGTGGCCCACTGGAGGCTCCCCTCCGTCTCGTATTCTGGCTCTGTGTTCCCACGGTAAAATATTGACTTTGGCTTTTGTCCCGTCCAATTCCGAGAATATTGATTTTTTTCCTTTTCTGGAACCAAAAAAAGAAGAAAATAGGCAACTGGCACTGCGGCATCTTGTTAATAGGTTAGTCCAGAAAAACATATAAAAACACCTCAAAGTATAGACAAAGCAAAGAAAAGTAGATACTAAAGCATGGAACATCAAAAATTATAGATATGTTTTCAACGTATCATACACATATGTGTACGTGGGCGATGATGATCATGTTATTGCTTCTTGTTTGTACTTTGGATATTGTTGGAATAGTGGGATGAAGCGGCTCGGACAAACTTTACATGTCCTCGCACATGAGACCTGTTCCACGCTTGACATGCAACTAGTTTTGCATAAGTGGCTAGCGAGTGTCTGTCTCTCCTACTATAGTCAATATCTAATTTACAACGAGTTGTTAAGAATTTGGTTATCCTCATTATGGTTCCATGTTCGTAGGTAAGAACGGTTCTATCTTCAAAATCCCTAAGCCACGGAAAACTTGTAATGGATAAATTAGAAGCGTCTAGTTTAGATTGTTGCTGGGCTAGTGTCATGATATGGTAATGTTGTAAGTAAAAGTATAAGTCGATACTCTTACAACACACCTAACATGTAAGTTCCATATACCTTGGCCTTACACATAATGGAATGATAAAGATCATACCACGATGCACATGATGATGATCAAGTGCAAGAACCATATCATTTCACTTTTCACATATGATATTTGTTGCATCTTATATTGCTTGTTTGGCATTTTATTAGCATAATAAGATGATCCCGCATTTAGATATCAAGATAAAATGTGTTCTCCCTTAAGTATGCACCGATTATGTTTTATCGCTTCAAGACATCACATGATGATTGGGTGTTCTTGGATCCATGATCATATTTTGGGTGTAAGACTGTTTTACACTCACGAATACTAAGGTTCTTACTTGGCGAGCCTAGCATGTACATACATGGCCTCGAAACACGGACTAAAAGGTTAAGCATGAGTAATATGATGATATTATGCCCATATAGATGCTCTCCTTTGAAGCTACACCGACTCACGTGATGATCGGACTTGGTGTAGTGGATTTGGTTCATGTAATCACCAAAAAGGCACGAGGGATGTCGTTTTTGAGTGGGAGTTCATTCTTAATTTGGATTAGTTGAACTCGATCTGTCATAAACTTAGTCTAAACTTTACAAATTCTGTTGTAGATGGCACCACCTCTTTTAATTTCAATGTGTTCATGGAGAAAGAGAAACTTGTAACGAATGGTAGCAACTTTACCGAATGGGCTATTGTAGAGGTCCCAACCTTTAATAAGGTAGAGACCCTGTGTTTACAATGCTAGTCCCTGGATCAATAGCTAGCATCCATAGTTAAGATGTAATATCAAGAAACAAAGGTCAAATTACAACTTTATAACCAGGAATAAAATAATTCATTACATCTTACATAGCTCATTTGGCTATCTCATTACAATGCAACAGAAATAACTATAGCATGGAGTCCTTCATATTCAAAGTGCCACAGGCAATCATGTTTGTTGTAGACTTGTAATCCTAATCAACACACTTCACTAACATCAAACAAACCTGCAACAAAATAAGTTACAGCCACAAGGGTCAATACATTTGAATTGTATTGGCAAGTGATACTATGGTAGTACAGTGGAGTCTATCATCTGTATGCATTTGGCTAGGTGGAGCTTAGGGTGCTTTGCTCAAAATAGATTTTTCCTTATCATTTGAAAACACTAAGTTTTTTTGCTTGTCAAAAACACCCAAAGAACCACCAATAGAAATTGGTGAACCTTCACCTTGTTCAACCACAAGTTTTAACTTAGAAATTGGGATGAGGAGATTCTTGATAGCTTTCATGTCTTGATGCTCAAATTGTCCATTGCTAGGGACATGGCTAAGTACTTAGATTTTACACTCTGTAGAAGTGGTGCACTTTCCCCACAAGACTTGGTTTCACCAAGACAAGATCTTTTAGAAGCCTTCCCTTAGACCAGAATGGACGCTCTCCAACCTATCAAACCCCTACCACCAACTGTCCATTTGGCTAAGTTATTGCAACCTATATGATCCAGGCA
The DNA here is from genome assembly GCA_030063025.1 of Avena longiglumis. Classification (NCBI taxonomy): domain Eukaryota; kingdom Viridiplantae; phylum Streptophyta; class Magnoliopsida; order Poales; family Poaceae; genus Avena; species Avena longiglumis. Next base: position 204,053,915 of record CP125976.1, on the reverse strand, counting down.
GAGCCCATAATGCCATGTGGCTGCACTAAAAGCTTCTCAACATTTGACATCTCAAATCTCTTTGTTCCTGGGTGGCATTCCACAAGTGAGATACCAAGTTTTCCCCAGTATACTGGACTTGGTGATTCCCAAGTTTTCCACAGCATACTGGACTTGTGTAACCACTAAACACAAACCTTTCTTTCCATTCCACCCAGGTGATTCATTCACTTAGTTGTTTTATTAAACAAAACACAAGTCCTTGACTTAGAAATATTCCATAGCATGAATATAATCCACCCTTGTTTTCTACTAGCTAGGCTAAGCATGATAGTAGTAGGAATATTGACTTAGGAAAATTCTACTAAGGTTTCATCTACTAGGATTTCCCATGGCATAGTTTATACTTAGCAAAAATTCCATGCAAGTCCTACTTAGAAATATCACTAATGCATAGTGGAAATAATGGGACAAAAGTATGAAGCACCACTTGACTTTTGGTATGGAATATAAGTTCACTCCTTGATCTTGAAATAGTCACACTCTTCAAATTCCACTACAATTCAATCAAGCAAGCAAATATTCAATCTACCATTCAAGCAATCATCACATAGAATAATAAAAAAAAGCAATACATGCAAACATGCCAAAGATTGTTTTATTTGGAAAAGTGGTTTCTAATAGATTATAAACATTTTAAAACACCTATTGGTCATTTACAAAAGTGGTAAAACCATTTGATATCAAGTTTAGTGAAAAGTCCATTTAAATCATTTTTGTTTTGCTAGAATTCATTTAAATCAAAGTAAGATTTTCTAGTGTTTTCCAAATATAATTTTAACACAAATGTTAGTGTTTTAAGGTCAAGTGTTTAATATTGAAACCATTTGCAAAAGGTTTTACCTATAAACCATTTTTATACCAAAACAATATTTTATGTTATTGGAAATGCCTTTAGCAAAGTAATAATTTTTATAGGGTTCACCAAATGTATTTTTAAATCATAAAACTTGGTGTTTAGGGTCAGAGAGTTTAAATCAAATCATTTTCCAAAGGTTTTACTCAAAAAGCATTTTTAATACATGAACCATAATTTTATTTGACTAGAAATGTTCTAATTCAAAGATTTACTCTTTGGCTTCACAAAATACACTTTTAATTACACAAGTTGTTTTATATGGTCAGTAGGTTCAAAACAAACCATTTGCCAAAGATTTTACCATAAAAATATTGCTAGAATAATTTTTATATTCAAAATATACCTACACATGTTTCTGCAAATATAACCAATTTTCCAGAAGAAATTCATTAAACAAAGTGCATGGTTGGAAAGTACTTGATTTGCTGATTCCATTGATATAAAATTTACAAAATTTGGACGTGTGGATCAAAAGTTATGAATTTTAGAAAATATAGCCTCTAATAGATCAAATCTATTTTTAAAACAACAGGCAGGGCCACGTGGCGTGATCCTACTGGGTGATGAACAGATACAGGCCGTTAGATCTAAATTACATCACATAGCACAGATGCTCTCATACCCCTTCGCTTAAGAAATCTATCGCAACGCTACGATCTAGATCCGACGGTTCTCAGGGCTTTGACCAGAAACAGGCGGCGCTGGCGGCGGCTGCGCGGCGATGGCACTCTGGAAGTGAGGTTGCCGGCGATACAGGAGGATAGAAGAGGAGTGGGATGGCTCACCAGAATCGCGTGATCTTGCTGATGCTCGTCGTGTCCTTGGTTGGCGAAGGGGCGCTCGAGGATGATGGTGATTGCTCGCCGGAGAAGCTTCTGGCGGCGGTGCGCTCGGGCTGTCGTCGTTGGCGACATTTCGGACCATGCTAAGACAAGATAAGGGCTGTGTTAGTTGCGCACGAGGTCGACGATCATGCGTGCATCAACGAGAGGAAGAAGGGCGGTCTATACTCACCGGGGAAGGTCGACGGAGCGGAGGCAGACGGCGGCGATGCTCAGACGTGGTTGTTGTCGATCATATGGGGGGCGCGAGGGAAAACCAAAGATGTTGAGAGGTGCAGGAGGCGATGGGGAACATGCTCGTGTGGTCGAGGGGGTGAGGGGTGATGGTGGATGGCCGGAATTGCTCGGAGAGCTCGTCGGAGGCCGCAGCAGTGCAAGCGAAAATGGGGACGGCCTGGGGGCAGAGAGAGTTGGGCGAGAGAGGGGAAATAGGGAGAGGACGCGGACGATTAAGTGTGCGTGATCACAGCGAGTAATGGCTGCAGCGTTAAGGTGAATTAAGTCCACGGATTTATAGCAAAAACGGCGAGGAGGGAAGGAAGAACCAGTCGCGGGGTGGAGACGATGAACTGGGCAGTGGGGTCGTGTCGTTAGCGAGGAAGAGGAGGTGCAGTGGGGTCACTAAGTCAGTGGGGCTGCGGGTCATTTCTCTGGTGCGAATCGTTTTCCTACGGGAGAGGGAGTGGGCTGGTTGCTGGGCCAGATAGGTTAGTTGGGCTGGGCTGGGTTCTTTCATATTTTTTTTGTTCTGATTCTTTTCCTTTTCCTTTTCTATTATTCTGTTTTGATTTTTATTCAAATATTTCAAACACTGATTGAATTCAAACCTTTGCCAAACTTTGTGTATATTCTAATATTGTTTATTAACATATTCTAAAGTCAAATTTAGAATATCTCTTTTATTCTTTTTAGGGTATATTAATTACTTAAAATAGGCCCTTGTTTAATTCAAATAAGATTTTATTAATGTTTCCAAACTCTATTTGAATTCTAACTTTTTACCAAACCTTTTTTCGGTGGGTTTTATTTATTCAATATAATTTCACTTTGAATTATTTAAAATATTTTATTACGATTGTTAATCATTTAATTTGGGCAATTTTGTCTTTATTCAAATAGGATTTGGTAAAGGCCATTTTATTTTATTTGAATATTATTTATACATTTAATTCATTTGGACTTGGATTATATTCATTCCATTTGCTTATGGATTAAGCCAAGTTTTAATTTGAGTTTTTTAATATTCCCTATTAATTAATTCTTTCTTTATCTTATAAAATCCATATCCTTTTTATTTATAGATCCAAAGTTGGTGATTACAATTTGTATAATTCTATTTAATATTTGTTTATCCTTTTAAATCCTTTAGGATTATATTGTTCACAAATTGGTATGGATTTTAGATAGGTGCTTTATTAGCTTTGGGAATAAATTCCTTATCTTACTAAATTTATAAGATTTTATCAATGGCTCCAAATTAAGTGAAATAACTTTCTATGGTTTTATAATATTTCCATTTGTCATTCTTGATCATTTATCAATGTTTGTTGATAAATTCTATATGGATCAAATCCATGGTCTTAGAGATAACTTGGAATTGTTTTTCTTCCATTAGGATTTTAGAGTTTTGGTTTATTTTCCAAGTGTTTAAATTTCTAGATGCATTTATGAAGGATGCATTTCACTTGATTTGAATTTAGTTGGATTCAAACTTTATTCAAAGTTTGTTCAAGTTGGTTTTTAATGTTTCCATTTAGAAACAAAAGTTTCTTTTCACCCTAAATTTCAACAATTATTTATTTTGTTTATTTATTTTTCACATTACAAAATTTGGAAATTTTTGGGATGTGACAGCTATGAATTTGAGGATTCTCCTCTCTGCTGCACAAAATATATATGTGCTAGAAGCATCGCTAGGCCCCCCACCGTTCGATGATGCCCCTAACGAGGAAAACAATGCCTATCAGACTCGTCAGGAGGACCACAAATTAGTTCATTGCGGCATACTATATGGGCTAGAGCCAGAACTTCGAAAGCGTTTCGAAAACAACAATGCCTTTGATACAATGGGTGAGTTGAAAATGATTTTCGACACCCATGCTGCTGTAGAGAGTTATAATGCTTCGGAAAAGTTCTTGACCTCCATGATGGAAGAGAACAGCTCTGTTAGTGAGCACATACTCAAAATGTCTGGGTACGCAGATAAGCTTGTGTCCTTGGGAATATTGATTCTGTCAACACCCGGGTTTTTAATCCCAGATGCCTGTTATGCCATACATCGCAGTCCCAGGATTACCATTTTTGCGAGACATAACAGAATTGGATACCATAGTACATCATCCATTACAATCCGTACATAAGTTCTTACACAAATAGGGATCTCATGATCCAGTTCTTAATACAACATCAAGCGTGAATACGTAATAATAACGAGCGTGGCGAAGCTCCATCTTCGGGTCACAGGCAATGCTGACGATGGGAGATGATCCTAGTTGTCGTAACCTTCCTGGGGTCCATCCTCCAGGTACTCCTCTTCATAGTCTGGCCATGGGAATAGCCAGGGACAAAGCCATGAGTACTCTTTAAGTACTCGCAAACTAATACTAACAACTAAAAGGGGTTTTTGATAATAGGACACTAGGCTCTAGGGTTGTTTTGCAAAAGCCAGATATATCTCTACTAAGTTTAGGGGCAACGAATGCTAGTTGAAGTTTATAACATCTAAGTGGGAACTTGTATTTCATATCACAACCCTGTTGTGGTCAAGTCAAAGTCTCACTTCATTTCACAAGTCATTTTGAAAAGTCGACGGGAACAAGATGGCCACTCCAATTGTCCATAATCATGACGGCTATTCGAATAGTTTGACACTCAGAGATTGTACACTTTCACCACAACATCCGATACATCCGTCGAGAACAAATCCTAAATTCACCATACTCGATGCGGATAATCAATCCTAACCTTTCAATTACACGCCTAGTATAAGCACCTCTCTGTGAGTTTGGCCTCCCAACCATGACAAACTGTAATCTTGGTACCGCATGTGGACAATCTTCACAAGGTAGCCTCAGCTCAGACCTTGGCCGTGAGGGAGCTAATACTAAGGTATATAAGTTTCCAGTCAAGCCCTACCCAATCTTCGGGTATTGTGGTTGTACGATAAAATTGGAATGGTATCGCATCCAGATAACCATCAGTTTTATAAAGGTCTAAGGATCATGCCTCAACATTTTCATCACCAAAATCATCAGGTGTTTCGGAAACACATGTCCAAAACATTTCAATAGAATGATCCATCATTCCAAGGTTTTCATAACCATTTTTCCACCAAGTATTCCCATCTAAAGTTGATCAAGTTTTATGCTTAGCACTAGCATCTATAGGTGGGGGTAAGAACTGATGAGGGGTGGTAAACTAGCGGAGTTTTAGCTAAGTTCAATCTCATGCCTTAGGATGACATCAAGATTATCTAGCTTAGGCCAAATTTTATGCTCTTTATGCAACCTTCACATATATTTCTAGTATCTACCATTCACTTAGGTAAAATCTAGGTAAGAGCTTTGATAAAGAAATAAAGTAAGGAGCTTGCAAGTAAAACTAGGATTGGTTTATCAAGTGGATATGATCACATATACTTAAGGCATATAGTGGTCATGGTAACAAGCAAGTATTAGCTTGCATAAGTAGGGTATCTTGCAAGTGGTAGCTGGCATTGGTCAACTTGATTAGTAAATCTTGCTAAATTGCAAGTGTTAGCTTGCCTTGTGCAGAGCAGTGGTTGAAGTTCTCCTCGGCTTCTTCTTCGTAGAATCCTCATTCCTCCTCGTATCCTTGGTCGGTACTAGCGTCTATAAATAAATACGAGGTACACAATCACCAAACAATACTTAACTACTTGCAATCACCACACACAAGGGTCCTATAGATGATCTAACATCATCTCTAACATTACAAGATTAAGGCTTGGTTTAATTCCTTTTATTTTTAGAAAAGTAATTTCTACTCATAGAAAAACTACTTAAGATTTAATATTCTTCAAACCAAACATGGGATCATGTTGACACATGTCATCACCACATATTTTAGTCCATGGGAATATGATTTAAAGTGGTGTCACAATTTAATAAGGTTTTACCCTTTTATTTTAATTAAATAAAGTGACTAGAAATGCCTATGTAGCATTCTTTTATTACTTGAACATTATTTCTGCAAGTAAACCTATATATTTTTATATATTCTGAAAGGTATGGTTAAATGTGATTTTTGAGAGTTGGAATCAACTCAAAAGCTATTACGGTTTAAATTTGAAAAATGTTTGAATGCAGAAAAGCTTCTGCCTTGTTATTTTTACCATGGGTGATCTCTAGATCCAAATGACTTGAATCCAACGGGATTGGATTCAGCATTCCCAGACCTTTCTAACAAAATTAGTTTCATTCAATTTGGTGCACTGAATCGACCTGGGTTGATTTTTGAAACTGGGTATAGAAGTGTGTTTGAAATTAAATGGAAAAGATTTAATTCAAATAACCGGGCTGCGCGGGAAAGGTTAACGGGCCGGCCTGTGTCGTGGTATTGCCGAGGAGTACGCCATGGAGGGGTCCTCACAGTGAGTTTTTAGAGACGTGGGGTAAGGCGGACGGTTGACGGGTACGAGGTAACACAGCTTACCCAGGTTCAGATCCCACAACGGTGGCGGAATCCTACTCCTGCTATAAATCACTATAATGGCAATACGCCGAGTTACAGAGATTAGGTTCGCTGTGCCAGGTGACTAGAAAGTCTAAGTTATCGTGCCCTAAAGGCTCCCATAGGCCCGACTTATATAGTCGTTAGATCCTAGGGTTACAGGGAAAAGTCCTAGCCGGACAGGTTACAGAGTTCTACATCGTCTATTACTAGTCTTGTGTATCTTGTACTCCAAGGCTCCGGGTACGCTGGTGACTCCACCGTAGCCTTCCTTTATCCGGCATGGGCCTCCCTTCTGGATCCACCTAACTAGGCCGCCCAGCAGGCCATAGGCCATGCTACCGACTATGGGCCATCCGGGTTAGTCGGATAAGAGACATGCTATGAGGATACCCATATAGCATATCCCCAACAGTAGCCCCCGGAGAACTCCGAGATCTTGCGTCGTCTTGCCTCTTCTCGTGGAATGCTCCGTCTAGATGGATGTCGGCAAATCGTCAAGCAACATCTTGTAGTCCTCCCAAAGAACCCTGCAAAGGTTTTCTCTGTCTCCTATGAGTAAGTCGGAGAAATGCTGAATCTTCCATCGTACGCTCCCGTTGTTGGATTAAATCCGTCCACGCCGGAATCTTCGATGGGACGGCTCATCTACCATGTCAGTTAAGGCGACGGTTGGAGACGTGGCGAAATTACCGCGCACGTTCACGAACACGTCTTCCACGCGGCAACCGTCCGATTAGCTGCACGAATCTTGGCAGAGTAAGATAAATAGCGACCGTAGGACACTTTCCACTTTTTCACCCCATTCTCTCGCTTCATCGTCTTCTTCCTCCAGCCGCGCGCCTCCTCGAGCTCTCCGCGGAAACCTCGAGAAACCCTAGCCACTCTCTCTGCACCAGTCGCCTCCTCTCCCTCCTCCATGGCTAGCAGCAGCTCATCCCCGTCAATGGCGGCGTCGAGCGAAGCCGCGGAGAAGCCGGCGAGCTCCGTCGTCGTGCCCCCAGAGGGTCTGGTCATCCCCGCATCAGCGGTGATAGAACCCACCGGCGGTGACCATAACCTGGCGGCGCTGGAGCCCCTGTAAGAGGAGCCAGACTCGCACAAAGGCGACTGGCGCGGCTCGGACATCACCGGCCGCGACATCCAAGAGATGGTCGCTGAGGGTTACCTTTCTGCGACGGAGGGGCTCGCCTGGCGGGCGGCGCCGGCCGGCGAGGTGACCCCCTCTCCCCAAGCCGGAGAGAAAGTATACCTCAAGGCACAATTGGTACGCGGCATTTCTCTGCCCATCTCCCACTTCTTCCTGTCCGTCTTGAATCACTTCAAGGTCCAACCCCACAACCACTCCCCCAATAGTATCCTAGTGCTTAGCAACTTCGCGGCACTTTATGAGGGTTACCTAGGGATTAGGCCTAGGTTAGATTTGTTTGTATACTTCTTCACCGTCAGTCGTGAAGCCGGACACAGTAAGGAGGAGCTTAGAAACTGTGGCACCATAAGCTGCAAGATCCGTCCTGGCCGGCGGTTCCCCAACATCGTCGGCCACGAGTCATGCAAAAATTGGCAGCGGACGTACTTCTACGGCCCCGACATTCCTTTGGCGGGCCGAGAAGTAACGTACCCGGACTTTGTGGACGGAGCTGCCGCCGAAGTCTCCACATGGCGGTCCCATGCCTCCCTTCCCTCCGACCTCGACGCTTCTCGCGCAATAAGGCGGATCGAGTGGTTCGTAGAGACGGGTCTTACCGGCTTGGACCTAGCCATGTGCTGGTTCATCAGGCGGATACAACCTCTGCAGCACCGCACGAAGTATATGCACGAGTACACCAGCGACCGAAGGGATACCCTCCGGATCTCCGAGGACAACTTCTCGAGCGACTCCGTCAAGTTCCGCCTTAAGGACATCGTCAAGGTGAAGGATAAGAAGCGTGGCTTCACCCTCACCTACGACATGTTCGTAGACGGAAAGTGCCCAAAGGTAGACATTTATTTTCCGTGTATGACATTGCTCCAGTTTTTCCGTCTTTCTAATATCATCTTGTCTAACACGATGATTTCTTCACTTAACAGCTTAGCGATCTAGAGGAGGGCAACCTGGCTGCCCAAATCTACGATACCAAGATGAAGGAAGTCACAGTCGTGTCCGACGACGATGTCCCGTTGGCACGAAAGCGGAAGAGCTCCACCTCTGACGCTGCCGATGGAGGCAAGAAAAAGCAGACGGAGGGTGGAGCCTCCAAAAAGAGTACTGCCGCCCTGGAGGCAGAAAAGAAGAAAGCCACCGGGATGTTTGCTAAAGCGCCCCCCTAGTGTAAGCTTCTCATTCTCCGACATCGTCTCATTTATCTGTCTTATTCCTGTACTTATGCATTTTGCACGTTTTAGGAAGAAAGCCACAACCAGCCTCAAGAAGTCCTCCAAGACTCTTGGGGCTTCTAGAAATATTAAAGATATGCTACATCACGACTCCTCTCCTGCCATCGCCCCTGCCACTCCTGACGTCAAGCCCTCCTCCTCTCTGACAAGCTCCCCAGTCCAGGAGGCACCAGGCCCTTGCGCCATGGAAGTGGACTCTGGCGCTTCTACCGAACTAGTTGTTGTCGGCGAGCAGGTGACGCAGGAGAGTGCTGCTCTTCAAATGGCTGAAGCTCCGGCTAAGGATGCCATCAGTAGCGGCAAGGCGGTGATGGGAGCTGGTACTTCTGCCGAAGGCGGCGCCTCTGCTCCCCAGAAACCCTTCATGTTCCCGAAGATTTGTTTACCCGGCGCTCATGCCGAGTAACACCACTATGGTTCCTGGAGGAGTGTCGTCATCTCCGACGTGCGGTCTTGAGGAGCTACTCCGGCAAGCAGACATCTTGCATGGAAACAGCGTTGCCTTTGTCAAGCTGCTGGCCGAAAGTTCTACAAACCTCAAGATCATCGCACTTGTAAGTTTTACTTTACCTTTTGCATTTCATATGAGTATCCCACTGTAGCCTCCGAGGATGTAGACGGAAAACCATTGGTTTTGCATCTATATGCTCTAAGAGTGACTAAGTTAGAAAAACTCTCACTGTAGCCCCCAAGCATTTAGATGGAATGAATTATTCTGACTAGATGCTTTAAGAGTAGCATACATAGTGTTCATAAATTTAAGTGTCGTAGTCCCCAAGCCTCTAGTTGTAACTGAATTAGTTCCGACTAGATACTTAAAGAAAATCAAAGCATTTTCCGAGTTAAAACTTTATACTGTAGCCCCCAAGATTATAGTTGAGAACTGAACTAGTTCCGACTAGATGCTTAAAGAAAAGCTAAGCATATTGCTAAGTTAAAAACTTTTGCTGTAGCTGCCGAGCACCTAGATGGAAAATCTCCGACTAGGGGCTCCAAGTAGACTAATCAACGACTTGACTTTGTATTTGTTTCCACAGAACGAGAATGCTCGGAGGGGCATGGCCAATGATAAGTACCAGAAGATGCGCGCAGACCTTGAAGCTGAAAGGGGTAAAACCGCCATCTTGAAGGAACAGATCATCAAAAACAAGAGTCTGTTTTCTTTTTGTGCATTTCCGTCTTACTTTTGTGCCTTCCTTCTTCGAGTACTCACGGTGTACTTTGTTTTCTCCGACTTGCAGAGCATGTCACCAAGGCCAAGGATATTGTCGAGCAATCCAAGCACATTCAGCAGCTGGACAGCGAGAACAAGATCCTTAAGAAGGAGAGGGAAGAAATGTTGAAGATGCACGAGGATTCCATGAAAGCCCTGCAGGACTCCGCCTCCGCTGAGATCAACCGCTTGAAGGAGGAGCTTGCGATCCTAAAGGATCAGAAGCAAGCTGCCGATGAGCAAAACCTTCACCATAGCGAGGCGTTTAAGCTCCTCCAACAAGAGAAGGAATCCTTGGCAGACGTTGTTTGATGAATTTTTGTAACAAAGATTCATAACATGAATATATATATTGAACATTCCTTGTGTATGACATGTGGGTCCCCATCAGGTGCAAAATATTTGTGAAAGATTACACATTCAAGACTGGACTCGTTGTATGGAGTTCATCTTATAATCACAATAGTGCAAACAGATTATAATTTTAACACTCTATCTAAGAGTTCCGATTTTCCAAAGGGTCTGAAATTGTTCATGTGCAAATGAGCTAGCTAGCTTAATTGTTATGCACTCATTGATCAGCTGCATGCATGCAATCATTGAATATTTGATTGTAGAAGATCAGATATACTGGTAATTACACATTGTTGCTTGCACATGAACGTAATTTGATAAGCCTATGGCCCACATTACATAGGGCTATGTCATGACTAGGTGCAACTCTCGACTGTATATCAAGTAAATGATGATTCGTTAGCGACGGGCATACGATATTGAGAACACGACCTTGGATCGTTTGATAGCTGGAGATAGCTTCGAACGGTGTTCCAATATTATACGGCAAGCTGATCACATTAGTTGCACCAGATAAGATCGGTTTAAACAACATATACGCGTTTTGATCGGACGTGATTAGCAAGCCTCGAAGGGGGAGCCGCCTATATAAAGGCAGGAATTACTCCCGGGGGAGGGGACGCAGGTAGAGAGAGCTAGCCGACGCGCTGCTCCGCATACCACCGCACGGGTAACGCAATAGCGAAGCTCTGCTCTAGTAAAATTCACACGCATAGCACGGGCGACGCAGTTGCGAAGCCCTGCTCCGGCCACGTGAGAACACCACTTAGATCACAAAATTTCTTAATTCCCACACTACGTCGAAGGCGATCAGCGGCGCCAAGATGCCGCTACTACTCCCGCCGTCCATGAAGTCTTATTTGCAAGGTGAGATAATATAAGATCTGCTTGTATCGTTGATTTTGTCTCAACATGGCTGCTCTAGATCATCCGTGTGGGATGCTATATGCAGCCGTTAATATTTACAACCATGGCCCGATCGTTTCATCAAGGTCGGCGGCCGTGTGGACACAATCATGGTACGACTGCTTTGTCAGGGTCGGCCATAAAGATTATCACAACCATGGTAACGACTGTCTCATCGAAGTCGTTCATGAAAAGCGCATACAATAATTATGCCACAACCATAGCAGCGACCGTCTCATCGAGTTCGTTCATATGGGTTATGTCAAAGTCATCGTCCGATTTTTCCATCTATATCGGTGGTGCTCAACCTCGAGCCTTGTGAAGGAGTTCTGTTGATAAAACGAGTAAGGCAACGCTTCATCAATTGCCCATATCGGATTCACGATCTAATCTCTATAAGATGAAGGTCGATTTCTATACATCATCTTATGTCTAATGCCGATGAGGCTAGACTACACTATGGCCAAGTGACGACGAAGCTCGGTCATTATGCCATCAACACGTCGTAATTTTGATGAGATAGTCATACCGTTGCTGGGCACCGACGAGGCAAAAGCAACACTACTTTGATGAGGCAAGGGCCATATGGCTGGGCACCGACGAGGCAAAAGCCACCCTCCTTGTCAAATAAATCTATCATTATTATGCACGTCGAGATAGCATATATGATTGTGCTTCGGCGGAACAAAGCTAATCTTCTTATTCTCAAGATTATCTAAACAACGACGATCATTAGCGCAGCTTAATCGGAGGTATTCTGCGGCTTGATCCCGCGGATGTAATTAACCGGGTATCTCACGAGGCCCCGGAAATTTGGAACTACACAATCGTTGATCCAAGTCAGATATTTATCAAGACGCAATATTTGTAATTGTGGGAAATTGTACTTTGTAATTCTCGAAAGAATTAATAAAGATGTGTTTTCCTATGTTACTTGTCTTTTTTTGTATACTTTGTATACTGGCACACCCGCATACATACATTATTATTTTTTGTTGCTTTTTCGTGTCAAACAAAATGGCACGCCCGATGGGACCAGATTCTCCTCCCATCTCTGCTGCGCTCCGATTGTCATCCTATCCCAGTTTCTTTGCATGAGCCGACGCTCTACCTCCAAAAGTATCATGTGCGTGTTTCCATTTCTATATGCACCCATGCCATACCTAGCGAGGGATCAGCTAGAGGTATTTCTTTGAAAAAAAGGAGGGGGTGTATAATTCATGCACGCATCCTTCTGATTGTGATGCATGCGCTTGTTAAAAAACAGTGTGTGCTTGTCACTCCGATTATCATTGTCAGGAAGTCCGATTGTCTTACAAGTCTTCTGTGTTGACATAAAATTCTTGTCCCAAAACAGTTAATCATGTATAGGAGCCAAAGTGTTTAAAGAAGAATCAGATGGTAGTAGAGTTGTTGTATTTACTCCTTCGTGAAAAAACAAAAGAAGTGCATGGGGGCCGTATGCATGCAGTACTCTTGCTTAGCACCTGTTCTTTCGGATACCAATCATAAATGAGTTTCACCGGAAATAAAAAGTGATTTCTTGTTTGAGGTTGTGGTATCATACCCGATGATGAAAATATAAAGGGTCCATGCATGCGTGTGGGGTGATTTATTTTTTGCACTTGGAGAAAATATGTTTAACCTAGTGTATAAGTGGATCATCAATTGCGTCGTACACGTCAATATACTAACACGAGGGATTCCCTTTTATAGGTGACTCCTTCCCTACCATTACCATGGAGCAAGCCATGAGGCACACCCCGGCTCCGACTCTGATCCAGTTTGGATCGTGGTCTCCCGTGGTAGGCATCGAACACGGAGATGAGGTCTATTACCACAAGATACATGATCCGGCATCCGTTTGTTCCGTTGAAACTAGGAAGGCTGAAAAATACGCTGCTTTCAAGGCTAGTGAGGAACGCAAGGCCTTGATTGAGGAGGCTCATAACATGTTGAGTTTATCTTCTTTGACCATAGTGGGTGAAAAGGCTAAACTGGTGGAGGGGCTCGACAAGGCTGCTTACCGCCTGTCTTGGTCCATGCGCAATGCGCGATCCAACAAAAATGCTAATGCTCTTCGTAACTATCGTCGAAAGCGTAGCAATCTGAAAAAGCTACACGCTCGGCTGAGCGGTAATATTTTGGAGCCTGATATGCCGTTGTCACTTGATGATGAGGAGTATCTTGACCCCGTTAATGAACCTTACAACATTTCTCCAACTGAGTGGATCACAAGGCCGCGTCGGGTGAAAGAGCTTGTTAGGCAAGCAATCATGAATGAATTTTGGACTCGCACTTTGAAGCGTGACGCTACCTTTCCAGGATGCGACCCTTCCATTGGCAATACATTGAATCACTTCAACCCATCTATAATTGTCTCGGCATGTCATGTTACTGCCGGAGATAAAGAAAGTGAAAACAAGTTCGAGGTACTCTCTAATGAAACCCCGGCGCCTCGTTCTAATGATGTGCAGCAGCAGCTGCAGCAGCTTCAACACCAATTGAGAACGCTACAACAACAAGTCCATGGCCGTGAGGCACCTTTGCAAAATGGGGGCATGCCAAGGAATCATGCACCTACGCAACGCTCTCAATTTCCATACCGTCATGCCCACGAGTAAAGATTTCAAGCTCGTGGCCCCTATTCACAAGTGCCCGAGTCATCACGGCAAGGTGAAGCTAGACGGCATGTTCCTAGCTATCGCCCACAGAATGATCGTGGAACTTGGGCACCTCGTCGGAGATCCCCGCCCGCGCCAACTTTTCAACATCAGCAGAACTCGCACTGGAACTCATGGTCTCGTCAAGAGTGGCGACCTGTGTCCCCTAGAAAAGAGCAAAATCTCCATGAACATCATCATGAGAATAATGCAAGTGCACCAACTATAAACAGGGGGCAGAATATGCCGCCTCCATATTATCTTGTACGACAACCTGTTGTGGTTGTATCTTCCTCGGCTCCACCACCAACGGCTAGCCAAATAACTGCACCACTTCTCCCTACACCATCTGTTCCACCAAGTGCGATAAGCGTAGAATGAATCGACGTGCACTTTATCAAGAACTACAAGAGCTTGTGCTTGGTAATGTACATGTGCGAGTTAGATCGGATGGACGTGTTCATCCGTTTTATGATAAGATCACACTACGACTCTCACCAACATTACTCCAACATGAGAGGTATAACTACCTCATTGAACGTCTCGTTCCAAAACCACGACAACAAGGTGATGGAACAGGCGAGAGGCTAGAAGTACCTCCCAAGAATCCCGCAGTGTCCCCTCAAAAGGATGCTCATGAGAAAGAAGAATTAGTGTCCCTTCATAAGGGTGCTATCGAATTAAAGTCTCAACCCTCAATGCAACACATGGAGGTGGACAATACAATAAAGACTCCACCAGCTCCTTCAGAGGATGTGGGTCAAGAAAATAATATTATGGTGGTTGATCCAACGCAAGAACAAAACCCTTCAATGCCATCTCACGGAGCAGGAATTGTAAGTAATTCCATGAATGTGCCTTCAGAAGGCGGAAATGATGCGATAAAATAAGTTGGAAAGAATGATGCAAAAGATACTGTTATGTGTGGTACTTTGAGCACACACGATGAACATACTCCTAACAACTGGGTTCCTCCGCCAGTTGAACAAGAGTTTTCTTACCCTTCTGATGAAGAGATCATGCCCAACCCCAAGGCCTCCTTTTCCAAAGATTTCCTAAACCTTGGAAAGGTTCGTGGCTGGTTCAAGAGTTCAGAAAGAGAAAAGCATGATGGAGACGCACCATCCTCATCGGCTGCACCTTGCCTCCCTATAACAGATGGACAATCATCACTCACGAATGATCCACAATATTCTCGTCATTATGTGTTGCTTTCATCGCACCTTCCGCAAGATCCGACATTCTTCAGCAATATCTTAAGCGCCAAGGAATGGGTACTCGTTTAAAAGCCATTGCCTCAAAAATATTGGAAGATAGCTCTTCTCATCATGTAGGAGAAGAGGAAGACCACAAAAGTGATGGTTCTGGTGATAGTTATGATAGAGACTCTAGTTCATCATTAGAGAGACTATATGGATCTCCTCCCTACTCTAACTTTGCACGTTCTATGATGTCAGAGGAAGAGTGTGAATTCAAAGATGAGAACATTGTACCGGCCCATGTGATTTCTGATCGCGTGGAAGGTGATCAGGGTGTGACGGAAACATTAAATATTCATACTGATCCGGCTGCATCAGGATCACGTGACAAACAACTTGAGTTGCAATTACACTCGCAACAACAGCAGTTAGATCAGTTAGCATCAAAGTTCGATAAACTCTTAGATTTCCTTGGTGGTTCAGATCGGGGTATACCCCAAATTATGAATCAAGGAGTCGTTGATCCACAAGTGGAAGAAATAGAAGCTGCGAGGGCAGCTGAGGCGGCTAAGCAATCTCCCCAAGTTCTTCCTAGCACGGGTGTACTAACTAATAGCTTGGTGGATCAACCAGATATGCTCCGAAACTATCATAAAATGATTGAAGACATGGTTGATAATAAAATGAAGAGATTTACAATAGAACAAGCCCCTCAAACTTGTGAGAGTGAGCTTGACAAGCCATATGAGTCATGGCATGATCTTGTAGCCTTTCCTGCAGGGTGGCATCCGCCTAAGTTTCATCAATTTGATGGAACAGGTGATGCACGAAAACATCTAGCTTATTTTGAGGCAACATGTGGAGATACTGCTCGCAACCCCTCGCTTCTACTGCGACAATTCTCGGGTTCTTTGACAGGCGATGCCTTTCATTGGTATAGTCGCCTATCTGTCGGTTCTATTCCTGATTGGAAAAGTATGAAGAATCTCTTCAAAGCTCATTTCGTAACAATGAAAAAAGATTTTTCAGTGGTTGAGCTAGCACAAGTTCGACAAAGGCAAGATGAGAAGATTGATGAATATATCACGATTGTTCGTAATAGCTTTGTACGCCTAGCAAGGGACATGCACACAGAAGATGCTATTGAGATGTGCGTCCATGGAATGCAACAACACTGGTTGCTTGAAGTGTCCTGACGGGAACCTAAAACATTTAGTGCACTCAGCTCAGCGGTGGCCGCGACCAAGCTAGAGTTCGAAAAGTCTCCTCAAATCATGGAGTTGTATAAAAATGCTAGCGATCATGCCAAGCGTTTCAACTCGACAGCAAAGCCAAATATTGTGACCAAGCCCAAGGTGTCCAATGAGGCAAATACAACAAGGGTTGTGCAAACGAACAACGTGCCTATGCTAGGCATAAGAAATGAATCAGAGGGGATAAGGCAACGTCCCACTATTCAAGAGCTTCTTAGGAAGCAATACATATTTCTAAGAGAAATGATAAAAGGATTCTTCGATCAAGTGATTGCACATAATCATCTAAATTTGCCTAATCCGAAACGGCCTGATCAAGTAAACATGAAGGACAACCCTTTGTATTGTCCATATCATCGATATGTGGGTCATGTCATCGAGGACTGTGTTTCTTTTAAGGAATGGCTCCAACGAGCCATCAATAAAAAGGCTTCAAATACAGCCTGATGCTAGAAATCCAAATTATCACACTGTCAACATGGTGACTGTGAAAATGAATCCCATGTCAAAGAAAGAGCACGAAACATGGGTGCCACTATCTCAAGTTGAAGAAAATTTTACTAGCCTAAGAGTAAGTCACGCACCCTCTAGAGCTGGTGCGAGAGCATCAACACACGAGGTCAAGCCTTACATGCCTTCGTCGAGAAAGTTAGATGGACAAGGAACATGGTTGGCATCTTATCATAACAAGCCGAGGCTGGGTAGAGGATACAATCCAAGCCAACGCCGCATGCCGCCTAGGTTTGTGCCGATCTCTGAAGGTGACGAGTCTTACCCTCGATCAAACCGTATATTTCCCACTTTGGAGCAGTTCATGCCCCGCAACTGGAGGCAGAAGATCAGTTTTATAGAATATAAGATAGAGGAAAACACTTCCCAGCCTTCTTCACATAAAGCTACATGCAATATTATACTTGACTATTCGTCAAATACTAGTATCTCTTCTGATGATGCAGTAACACCACATGAGAAAGAGACTCTACATGCACAGAGTTCATTGTCTGAACCTCCTCTTGAAGCAAATATGAACTTACGAGGAGGAAAAGTTTTACCCGAACTTCAGAAAGTTCAACCCAAGAGGGTTTTGAAAGAAAAGATAAATGATCCTAAAACGCATTCCAGCACTTTTAAGTGTCTACGATGCACTAATGTTGGTGCCTGAACTTCGCCAAGCTCTTATTCAAGCACTAGAAGATCCTAAACGCTATGAAGTAACAATGGCAAAGCATCAAATAGTTTGTAATTTCTTGACCACAAATGAGATTACCTTCACGGAGGAAGATAAGGTGATTGTGGATGATAATCATAATCGTCCGCTTTACATAGAAGGAAATATTGGAACCGCTCACTTGAGGCGCATCCTCATTGATCCTGGTTCTGCGGTCAACATCTTACCCATTCGAAGCCTAACTCGTGCGGGCTTCACGTTGGATGATTTAGAGCCAACAGAAGTCGTCATATGTGGTTTTGATAATCAAGGAAGGTCAGCACTAGGCTCTATTACTGTGAAAATACAAATGTCAGCTTTCAGTTTTAAGGTGCGCTTCTTTGTGATAGAAGCAAAGACTTCCTATTCAGCATTGCTGGGTCGACCATGGATACATAAATATCAAGTGGTTCCCTCTACACTACACCAATGTCTCAAATTTGTGGATGGAAGTGGAGAGCAACATCGTATAGCGGGAAACACAAAATCGTACACCATCCAAGAGGCGCATCATGCTGATGCCAAATATTACTTCCCGTGCGAAGAGCCACAAACCCGACAAGGGCGTGTGACTCCTCCAGTGGATATTTTGGTCACACCTAGCTCTACACCATCCATGGGGGTGGAATCTTCATCTATCCAACTCTCCTCCAAGAAAATACATGGAAGAGGTCATGGTAGGGGGAGATCCTCCACGATGATGGCTCGCAATTATGGGCATGCTTATCTTCACAATGAGGCCTTCTTTAGTGCCACATTACAAACACCACCACTCTTATCGAGTGTGGAAGCTTCTACCTAAGCTCCTCTCATACTGAGGAGTTCCTAAACTCCTCGACAATATGGGCAAAGCACCTCTTCCTGTTGTGCTATATATGCCCACAACGCAAAGCTCGGCGCCACTGGAAGGAACAGTAAGGAGAAGGGTGAAAGAAATATAAAATTCAAGGGGAGCTACACTTAAACAGCCCCCATCCATGTATGTATCAATAGCCATGCCATTGGAAGTACGGTTGGTCCCGGGCCAATGTAGAGGCTCCAATCCTACTCTCCTATATAAGGTTACCCTCACCACCCGCCATTTGTGAAAGATGGTGGGATCAAGCTGAAAAGCTCGTTAAGAATAAGAAGAAAGCACAACCGAAGTATGGTTTGGGATACATCCACTCAGAATCTTCTGAAGGCGAGGATGAAGATCATGATAGCGTGCAACATTTGATGTGCCACATGACGTATGTGAATAATGCTCAAAATAGTGAAAGTCGAGAACCAACATATGACCTGTGTGGTGGTAATAGTTTCTATCAAACCCGACACCAACTTCGTTCTTTTCATGCTGCTCTAAATGCATGTAGTGGTACAAAAGATGAAAATTTCCTTCTATCTCAGGTTCACAAATCCATGATGATTAATCAAGGAGAGGTAGTTGATAATGCTCCTGCACCAGCACAGCTTGAAGATGGTGGTCAATGCACTGTCTGAAGGGTTTCGCAGCATAGTAAATCAAAAATTTCTACGGAGCGAACAGAGGGAAAGCCAAGATCTAATCTAGGAGATGCAAACAACGAGAGAGATTGGATTAGATCTTCATACCCTTGAAGATTCGCAATGGAACATTAAATCGGAACGTGGGTGATGTAGTCGCGTACTCGCTTCTCCTCCTCGCGATCCGATCCGATCTAGCACCACAAGTGGCGGTGCCTCCGTGAGATGCACATGTGCAGCACCTCGACGTCTCCTCCTTCCTCGGACCAGCGAGTATGGTGGAGAGATAGATTGGATCTACAACACGACGGCGTGGTGTATATGGTGGAGAATTTCTGCAGGGCTTCGCCTACAAAGCGATCGGGAGGAGAGAGGAAGGTAGCAAGGCTGCTAGGGCTTGGAGGAAGGTGTGTGTGTGGGGAGGCGCCACCCTCTATATATAGAGGCGGCCAGCCCTTGCCCTCCTCCAAGCCTATCTCTAGTTTAAACAATTTAAACTCTCCCTTATCTAGAAATCCTATCTCTAGTTTAAACGATTTAAACTCTCCTTATCTAGAAATCCTATCTCTAGTTTAAACGAGTTTAAACTTATCCAGATCGGCTGGGCCCTATCGGGCCTTGTGCCCAATGCATCAGGACACTCCCTCATAGGCCCATGCCCCTCCCGGAAGGTGGGGCCACGTTGGTCCCCTTCCGTAAGGTTCTAGAAGCTTCGGTGCAATATCGATTAACCGGAACAATTCAACTCCAAAAACTGCTGCCTTATATGAATCTTATTCTCCGGACCATTCGAACCTCTCGTGATATCCGGATCCCATCCGAGACTCGAACAAAAATTCATAAACCAATTATCCAATCTATCCTAGAGTCAAGATCGTTAAGTGTGTGACCTGCGGGTTCGAGAATATGCAGACATGATCTTCTATCAATAATCAACAGCGGGTGCAGGCACCCATATTGACTCCCACACATTCATCGATGATCATATCGGATGAACCACGATGCGATTCAATCAATCCCATATATATATTCCCTTCGTCTCGCGATATTTTACTTGCGAGATTCGATCGTCGGTACCGTCATACCTAGTTCAATCTCGTTCACAACAAGTACTTTACTCGTTCCGTAATCCGATATCACTTTGTGATTAACTCCTTAACCACATGCTTGCAAGCGGTGTTTATATCGATTACCGAGTGGGCCCGAAGTATATCTCTCCGACTTGGGAGGACAAATTCCATCTCGATACATACAACCCAACAGATACTTTCCGATCACCTGAGAGACACCTTTATGATCACCCTCTCATAGGATGACGTTTGATGACCTCAAAGCTTTCTTCCCGTACCAGGGAGTTGCATTATCCCATGGTCTAAGGAATACAATATTTGACATAGGAAAAGCTTCGCAAAGATGAACACGATGAACGATCTAATTGCTTCGCTTAGTTTGGGTCATCCATCATATCATTCTCCCAATGATATGATCTCATTATCAATTGACAACTCATGTCTATGGTTAGGAAACCTTAACCATCATTGATCAATGAGCTAGTCCTTAGGCGTACCAGGGACACGGTGTTGTTCACAAACCACACAAGTATTAATGTTTCCGCTTAATACAATTCTAGCATGGAATATAAACTTTATCATGAACAAGAATTATAATAATAACATCTTTATTATTGCCTCTAGGGCATAATTCCAACAGTCTCCCACTTGCACTAGAGTCAATAATCTAGTTTACATCGGCAACAATCTCACACCCATGGCCTGAGGTGTTGATCATGTTTTACGTGGAAGAGGTTTAGTCAATGGATGCGACATTCGGATCCGTATGTACTTGCTAATCTTGAGATCTCCATCGCTATATAATCTCGGATTATATGAAACTTGCGGTTGATATGCTTGGTATTTGGATGATATCTTGGTTCCTTAGCGAGTGCTATGGCGCCGGTTGTCACACAATATCTCTAGTGGGTCCAATGCACTTGGAACCACACCAAGCTCAGTGATGAAGTTTCTGATCCAAACTCCTTCACTTGACGCTTCTGCAGCAGCCATGTATCCCGCTTCTACTGTAGATCCCGCGATCACGCTTTTCTTGCAGCTTCTCCAGCTCACAGCTCCTCCATTCAAAATATAAACGTATCCTGTCTGAGATTTGGAATCATCCTTGTCGGTGTCGAAACTAGCGTCGACGTAACCTTTTACGACAAGTTGTTCATCACCCCCATAGACTAAGAACATTTCTTTAGTTCTATTTAGGTACTTTAGGATGTTCTTCATGGTTGTCCAGTGTTCCACTCCTGGATCACTTTGATATCTGCTCGTCAAACTAAGAGCATTGGACACATCCGGTCTAGTACACAACATGGCATACATGATGGAACCTATGGCCGAGGCATAAGGCACTTTGCTCATAGCTTCCCTATCATTTACCGTAGCTGGACACTGAGCCTTGCTCAATATCTTACCTGACAACATAGGCACTGAACCTTTCTTTGCCTTATCCATTCTGAACCTTTTCAGAACTTTGTCTAGGTATGTACTCTGGCTTAAAGCTATCAGGCGTCTTTGTCTATCTCTATAGATTTTGATGCCCAATATATAAGCAGCTTCACCTAGGTATTTCATTGAAAAACACTTGTTCAAATAACTCTTCACATCGTTAAGCATGTTGATGTTATTTCCGATAATCAATATGTCATCCACATACAGTACCAGAAACGTCACCGAGCTCCCACTCACTTTCTTGTAAATACAAGCTTCGTAGCAATTTGGAACAAATCCAAAGCTCTTGATCACTTGATCAAAACGAAGGTTCCAACTCCGAGATGCTTGCTTCAGTCCATAAATGGAACGCTGAAGTTTGCATACTTTACTAGCATCCTTAGGATCGACAAAACCTTCGGGTTGCATCATATACAACTCTTCATCAATGTTGCCATTGAGGAAAGCAGTCTTGACATCCATCTGCCATATTTCATAATCATGAAACGCAGCAATTGCTAATAAAATCCGAATGGACTTAAACATCGCTACGGAGAGAAAGTCTCATCGTAGTCAACACCTTGAACTTGTCTAAAACCTTTTCCGACAAGCCGTGCTTTATAGACGGTAACATTACCATCGCGTCCGTTTTCTTCTTGAATATCCATTTGCACTCAACGGCCTTTACAGCCGCTAGGAGGGTCCACCAAAGTCCATACTTGGTTTTCGCTCATGGATCCCAATTCGGTTCATGGCTTCGCCATTTCTCGAGTCTGGGCTCATCATCGCTTCCTCATAGTTCGTGGGTTCACCGTCTTCTACCAACAAGGCAGTCAAGGCAGGTTGCCGTACCACTCGGGAGGGCGCGACCTTGTCGACTTACGGACGTTCGATGGCGACATCGTCCAGCTTCATGATCCTTGTCATTAGCTTCCTCTATTGTTAGTGCGGCGACCTGGAACAATTTCAGGTCTTGCGCTACTCTCCAATTCAAGAGAAGGTTCAATAACCTCGTCTAGCTCTACTTTCCTCCCACTCACTTCTTTCGAGAGAAACTCCTTCTCAAGAAAGGAACCGTTCTTTTTGACAAACACTTTGCCTTGGTTACGTGATAGAAGGTATACCCAATAGTTTCCTTAGGGTATCCTATGAAGACGCATTTCTCGCTTTGGGTTCGAGCTTCGGCATCAACTTCTTGGCGTAAGCTTCGCATCCCCAAACTTTAAGAAACGACAACTTAGGTTTAGCACCAAACCACAGTTCATACGGTGTCGTCTCAAGTTTAGATGGAGCCCTATTTAAAGTGAATGCAGCGGTTTCTAATGCATAACCCCAAAATGATAACGGCAAATCGAAGAAACATCATTGATCGGACCATATCTAATAGGGTTCGATTCCTGCTCGACACACCATTGTTGTGGTGTTCCGGTGGCGTGAGTTGTGAAACGATTCCACTTGCTTTAAGATGCGTGAAAATCATAACTCAAATATTCGCCCCCACGATCGGATCGTAGAAACTTAATATTTACATTACGATGGTTCTCCACTTCATTCGAAATTCCTTGAACTTTTCAAATGTTTGATTTATGTTTCATTAAATAGATATACCCATATCTACTTAAGTCATCGGTAAAAGTGAGGAAATAGCGATATCCACCGGCGTCGAAACACTCATCGGTCCATACATCGGTATGTATGATTTCCAACAAGTCCGTTGCTCGCTCCATCATCTGGGAGAACGGGGTTTTGATCATCTTGCCCATAAGGCATGGTTCGCATGTGTCAAATGATTCAAACTCAAGAGACTCCAAAAGTCCATCAGAATGGAGTTTCTTCATGCGCTTTATACCAATATGACATAGACGATTGCCACAAATAAGTAGTATTATCACTATCTACTTTGCATATCTTAGCCTCAATGTTATGGATGTGTGTTTCATCCCTTTCGAGATTTAGAAGAAATAAACCATTCACAAGAGGTGCATGACCATAAAAGATGTTACTCATATAAAAATAGAACAACCATTATTCTCCGATTTAAATGAATAACCGTCTTGCAATAAACACGATCCAGATAAAATGTTCATGCTCAACGCAGGCACATAATAACACTTATTAAGGTTTAAAACTAATCCCGAAGGTAAAACTAAGGAGAGCGTGCCGACGGCCATCACATCAACTCTTGATCCGTTGCCAACGCGCATCGTCACCTCATCCCTCGCAAGCCGCCGTCTATTCCGTAGCTCCTGTTTCGAGTTACAAATATTAGCAACTGAACCGGTATCAAATACCCAGGCACTACAACGAGGGCTAGTAAGGAAAACATCAATAACATGTATATCAAATATACCTTTGATGGTGCCAGCCTTCTTGTCTGCTAAGTACTTCGGACAGTTGCGCTTCCAGTGACCCTTGTCCTTGCAATAGAAGCACTCAGTGTCCGGCTTAGGACCAGACTTGAGCTTCTTCTCAGCAGGGGCAGTGCGCTTGCCGCCGCCCTTCTTGAAGGGCTTCTTTGATCCATTACCTTTCTTAAAGGAGGGCTTGTTGACCATCAACACATGATTATCTTTCTTGATGTCCACCTCCGCAGCCTTCAGCTTTGTGAAGAGCTCGGTGATCGTATCAGTGGAGCCAATCTGATTATGAGTCACTACAAAACTTTTGTAGCTGGGAGGGAGTGATTGCAGAACTCTGTCAATCTTGAGCTCCTCTGGAATCGTGCATTCCAGTTGCTCAAGGCGTTTAGTGTAGCCCGTCATCTTAATGGCGTGCTCACTAACGGAACTCCCTTCCTCCATCTTGCAGTTAAAGAACTTCTCAGAGATCTCATATCTCTCAGAACGGGCTTGAGTCTGAAACATGGTTTTCAGCTCCTCGAGAATCTCAAAGGGCCCGGGATAGGTTTCAAAACGATTTTGAAGCTCCGGTTCCATAGCAAACAACATGGTGCTCTTAATCACACCATAATCATCTTTGCACGGTCGATGACAGCTTTCTCATCGGCGGTAGCGATTGCAGGGGGTCACCTAACGCTTTACCAAGGACATAGTCCTTTTGTCCATGACAGAATGATTCTTAGATTGCGGAACCAGTTGGTGAAGTTAGACCCATTGTTCCTAAGCTTTTATTTCTCAAAAAAAGCGTTGAAGTTGAAGTTGGACTTGGCCATTGGATCTCTGATTATTTGCAAGTACAATTTAGACTATGTTCATGATAAATAGTTCAACTTAATCAAATTACTAGATGAACTCCCACTAAATTCAACATCCCTCAAGTTGTTTAGTGAACACGATCCAAATTCACCACACCTAATCCGATCATCACGAGAAGAGATGTGGTTTCAATGGTGGACAACGAAGTGTCGTTCATATCATTCATATGACTCATGCTTAACCTTTCGGTTCTTGTGTTCGAGGCCATGTCTGCATACATGCTAGGCTCGTCAAGTTAGACCAAGTATTTCGCGTGTGCAAAAAGCGGCTTGCACCGTTGTATGTGAGCGTAGAGTCTATAGCACCCGATCATCACGTGATGCTTGGACACGACGAACTTTCATAGCGGTGCATACTTGGGGAGAACAGTTTTATCTTGATCTTTAAGTGAGGAATCATCTTATAATGCTACCGTGATCTAAGCATAATAAGATACGTAAAAGGGATAAACATCACATGCATATAACTTTATGTGACATGGTATAGCCAATCTTGGCAATGATCTCCATCTTGTGCGTTCGGCATGATCTCCATCACTCCACCATGATTGCCTCCACCACGAATAGCAACTACAACTATTGCTAACTACTTAGCGATAAAGTAAAGCTATTACATGGCGTATAAGAAGTTGACTCGCAGGTCATACACAATTATAAAGACAACCATATGGCTCCTACGGTTGTGTACTCATCGACATGCAAGTCGTGAAACATTACAAAACATGATCATCGCATACAATATACACATCACATCTTGGGCCATACCATATCACGAAAACACTCCTACAAAAACAAGTTAGGCGCCTCTACTTTGTTGTTGCATGTTTTACGTGGCTTATGGGAGTAGATGCTAAGAACGATTCTTACTACGGAAAGCCAGCGGTGATATTATGGTTGCCAAACTCCGGTGTTAATCCCATGACAACTATAGTGAGAAAGCGACATCCACCACCGCATGTGTGGTACAAGCCACACGTCAAGTGCGGAGCGGTCTCATGACGGCGTCGCGTAAGGTTGGCCTGGACCGCTTCAATCTCACTATACCGCGTCATAAGAAGAACACAAACAAGAGTCTTGCAACAGAAAACATCAACGCCCGCAACAACCATGTTGCGTTCTACTCGTGAAACACATCTACGCATAGATCTAGCTCTGATACCACTGAAGGGTTTCGCGGCATAGTAAATCAAAATTTTCTACGGAGCGAACAGAGGGAAAGCCAAGATCTAATCTAGGAGATGCAAACAACGAGAGAGATTGGATTAGATCTTCATACCCTTGAAGATTCGCACAGCGTAACGTTCGTCGGAACGTGGGTGATGTAGTCATACTCGCTTCTCCTCCTCGCGATCCGATCCGATCTAGCACCACAAGTGGCGGTGCCTCCGTGAGATGCACACGTGCAGCACCTCGACATCTCCTCCTTCCTCGGACCAGCGAGTATGGTGGAGAGATAGATTGGATCTACAACACGACGGCGTGGTGTATATGGTGGAGAATTTCTGCTGCAGGGCTTTGGCTACAAACAGTCGGGAGGGAGAGAGGAAGGTAGCAAGGCTGCTAGGGCTTGGAGGAAGGTGTGTGTGGGGGGAGGGGGCGCACCACCCCTCTATATATAGAGGGGGGGCGGCCAGCCCTTGCCCCTCCTCCAAGCCTATCTCTAGTTTAAACAATTTAAACTCTCCCTTATCTAGAAATCCTATCTCTAGTTTAAACGATTTAAACTCTCCCTTATCTAGAAATCCTATCTCTAGTTTAAACGAGTTTAAACTTATCCAGGATCGGCTGGGCCCTATGGGGCCTCGTGCCCCTGGCCCAATTCGGCCAGGACACTCCCTCATAGGCCCATGCCCCCTCCCGGAAGGTGGGGCCACGTTGGTCCCCTTCCGGAAGGTTCTAGAAGCTTCCGGTACAATACCGATTAACCCGGAACAATTCCGAACTCCAAAAACTGCACTGCCTTATATGAATCTTATTCTCCGGACCATTAGGAACCTCTCGTGATATCCGGATCCCATCGAGACTCGAACAAAAATTCATAAACCAATTATCCAATCTATCCTAGAGTCGAGATACGTTAAATGTGTGACCCTATGGGTTCGAGAATATGCAGACATGATCTTCTATCAATAATCAACAGCTGGGTCTGGGCACCCATATTGACTCCCACACATTCATCGATGATCATATCGGATGAACCACGATGCGATTCAATCAATCCCATATATATATATTCCCTTCGTCTCGCGATATTTTACTTGCGAGATTCGATCGTCGGTGCCGTCATACCTAGTTCAATCTCGTTCACGGCAAGTACTTTACTCGTTCAGTAATCCGATATCACTTTGTGATTAACTCCTTAACCACATGCTTGCAAGCGGTGTTGATATCGATTAAGTGGGCCAAGTATATCTCTCCGACTTGGGAGGACAAATTCCATCTTGATACATACAACCCAACAGATACTTTCCGATCACATGATAGACACCTTTATGATCACCCTCTCATAGGATGACGTTTGATGACCTCAAAGCTTTCTTCCGGTACCAGGGAGTTGCATTATCTCATGGTCTAAGGAATACAATATTTGACATAGGAAAAGCTTCGCAAAGATGAACACGATGAAACGATCTAATTGCTTCGCTTAGTTTGGGTCTGTCCATCATATCATTCTCCCAATGATATGATCTTATTATCAATTGACAACTCATGTCTATGGTTAGGAAACCTTAACCATCATTGATCAATGAGCTAGTCCTTAGAGGCGTACCAGGGACACGGTGTTGTTCACAAACCACACAAGTATTAATGTTTCCGCTTAATACAATTCTAGCATGGAATATAAACTTTATAATTAACAAGAATTATAATAATAACATCTTTATTATTGCCTCTAGGGCATAATTCCAACACTGTCGACGAGCTTGTCGAAATTAATTTGGGTACGGAGGATGACCCACGTCCTACCTTTGTAAGCGCCTCTCTAACACTGCAAGAACGTGAGATTTATCGGCAATTCCTATTGGAGTTTCGAGACTGTTTTGCATGGTCTTACAAAGAAATGCCAGGGCTTGATCCTAAGGTCGCTACACACAAGCTGGCAATTGATCCCCAGTTCAGGCCAGTGAAGTAACAACCACGCCGTTTTCGGCCAGAACTGCAAGATCGTATTATCGTCGAGGTGGATAAGCTAATCGTTGCTGGATTCATTGAGGAGGTACAATATGCTCAATGGTTAGCAAATATTGTCCTTGTAGAGAAAAGTAATGGGCAATTGCGGCCATGTGTCGACTTTCGCGACCTAAATCGTGCTTGTCCCAAAGATGATTTGTGGCATCCCGCAAAAACCACTACTAGAAAATCGCGTTATTTTTGTGCATTGCATCACCATGACCGCATGCTCATGTCATCATGCCACATTGCATTTGAGCATCGTCATCATCTTGCATTTGCTTGCATAAAACTATTTTCGGAAAAACCTATTTTTGTTTTCTAAACGCCCGTCTTTGTTCCAAACGCAAAACCCGGGTCTCCGGAATATTTTGTTTTGTCTAACCACAGATTTCAAACGCCCCGTTTTAATTAAATAAAATGTTTAAATATTTCTAGGGGGCGGCCGAACCGGGCCGATCCGACCCAGTTGGCCACCCCCAGTACAAAACCAATCGGTCCACCAAAATCCTAAAACTACCCAACCTAGTCTACCCACCCCTCCAGCCACCTCACCCCACCCAATCCTCTCTCGCCACCTCACCCTCATCCTAATCCCCACCCAACCAGACACCACCACATCACCCCCACTCCCTCCCTCTTCCCTGCCCACACCACACACGCAACGCACGCCCTGCTGGCCACCTGGCCCACGGCCACATCCCCCACTCCCCCTGGCCAACCACCCCTGGACACGCCTCCCCATCCCACCGTTCCCGGCCCCACCTGCCAAGGCCCGCTCCCCGACCCCGCTCGCCCCGCTCTCTCCCTCCCTCCCTCGTCTTCCTCCTCTCCCCACCTTCCTCGCGCCGCGCTCGACCCCGCCCCCTTTCTTCCTCCCCTCCGGCGCCCCCTACCGCGTGTCCATGGCGAGCTTCCCCGTCTCTCCTCCGCGCCGGAGCTCCTCGGCCGCCTGCCCTCCCTTCGCCCGACCACCCCGTCTCCCACCGTACCTGCCTCGCCCTTCCCTTTGGCGACCTTCGGCCCTCCCCCGTTTCCTCTCCGCCACCGAGGTCACCGCCCCCCTCTCCTTCCTCTCCCCATCTGGCCCCAACCGCGGCGCCCCTCTCGAGCTTCGCCGCCCCAGGCCACCGGTCGCCGCCTCCTCTCCCGCGGTTCACCAACCCGACGCCTCCACCTTCCCCACATCCTTCCGCCGCCGCCCTGCGGCCCCCTCGACCTCGGCCTCTTCCGCTCTCCCCAGCGGCCGCCGACCCCGTCCACTCTCGGAGTACCCCCGCGCCGGCCTCCTCCCTCCGGCCTACCCTCCCCCAGCGCGGCCGCTGCGAGCTCGTCACCCCGACCTCCCCGACAACCTCGGCCGCCGTGCTTCACCTGCCCATTGTGGCCCGTCCACCGAGCCCCTGCCGTGGCCTGTCGCCGAGCTCGCCTCTGCCGCCTCCTCGGGCTCCTGGCCGTGGCCGCGCCTCCGTCGGCCGGCCCCCCAAGTACCCGGCCCAACCTCGCCTGCACCACCCTGTCAGCGTTGTCTCCAATGTTCCCGTGACCCAATCCGCCTTGGTCTATCCTGTACGTTTTTGGAGCATCTGTCGGTGCCTATCTCGTTGATGTACTTGTTGTTGAAGCTGTTCCACGAATATGTGGCGGCTGGTGCTCAACTGATGCCCGATCCAAGTGCTTCACCGTCAATCAAAGAGGGTTCCGGCATGTGTCCATCACGGGCGACAAGATCTTCGACACGACACCCGAAGACGGCGACGTCCACCCCCAAGATCTTCTTCTCGGACTCCGGTGACCCCATGATCTTCGCCGCAGAACAACAAGGCCGTTGGAGTGGAATCGACAAGATCTACCCCCGGACGCCAAGGTCGCCGATGCGAATACGACAAGTACTTCATCCCGAACGCCATGACCGTCGACATGACCCGAAGACCACGGATGCGCCAAGATCTACTCTGTAACCGAGAACGCTCCCGCCGAGACCGAACCCCAGATCCGAACCCTGAGACCGAACCCCGCACCCCCGGAACCCCAAGTTCGTCGAACCCTATGTGTGACCCTTTTCTCGAGCCCTATTTTTATAAATGAAATCTAAACTCGTGCATATTAAATTGTTCATGCATGCATATTGTCATGTGGTTTGGGGGCCTTATGCCGATTCACCTTATAATTAAATATGGGGCCCATATGCGGGCAAATCTAGCCTTATATTGGCCCCATTTAAATTTGTGCAGCAAACCGATACTATATTTGCCTTGCTAATACAACATTTAATTTGCGGGGTAGATAAACAACTTGAACCATATATTTAATTGTCGGGACCCCCGGTTCCACTTAATATGGCCTAATTGCATTGCACCTTCACCATGCCATGCATCATACATGCATCATGCCCGATCTTTTGTCGTAGTATTAAATATTGCATCCGGTGTTTATTCTAGTGTTTTGCTTCTTCGCAGATAAGGCCGTTGAGTTGATGCGAGTGTCGACCCGATCTTCGGATGAACCTTCGACAATGTTTTCAGGCGAGCATCTCCCCCTTTCTACCTATCTTACTTTAATAGTATTTATTCCCTCCTGTTGATCTATTGCTATATGTGTTGCGATGCTCTAGTTTTCGTACCCGTGATATTCCTTGCATCCTCGTATTGCCTTGGACACATCCTATTACCTGTTGTTTGGTAGCTAGTTGGACATGCGCGTCGTAGTCGCTTGCTCAAGTGTTGTTGCGTGTCGCCAAGTACCACAGTTGTTGGAGTATTGCCGCATGTTCAATGTTGGAGATGATCATGGCTTTCATTACCGTTCACTTTATTTACTGTTTAACAACTAAAATTGAAGTAGGTAAGCAGAGGCACAGGTGGGCAATAGATGTTATTTGGTTGTTAACCGTCCACTTGTGTCCCGTAGGACCCCGAGTACTTGATTATTGTTCCTTGAATTTTCGCGCTATCCACATCCGGGAGGATTATGGGACCCCACAGCGAGCTTGATTCATTCTTATTTCTGGGGCCACAAACTAGTTTGAGGTTTTATTTACTATCATGTACTTATGCCATGCTCTGCTTTATTTACGATTGTGCGAGGAGCACTGTCTTGTTAGGAATTGTGACCCGTTTTGCGGTATCGACAAGCCGTTTGGGTTCCCAGTCATTTACTGACCGCCCCTAAACCTTGAGTCCGTCTGAGTCGGCTAACTTCGTTGGGTCTACTCAACGGGTGGCCCTCGGAAATATTTCTGAATCTGTGATTGCTTTGTCGTGAAGGCCTCGTTGGGTTTTGATTTGGTTTTCGAGGTTGATCGAGTGTGTGTTGCTATTTGTGCACCCTAGGGTAAAACTTTCTGAAAGCCGTGTCATGTTATGGACGACTTGGAGCACGATCTCGATCATAGACAACTATAACTAAAGTAGTGCTATAAATTTGACTTTATAATGACTAGTAATCAGCTTCACTATAATGAAATGGCTAAATAAAACTGCCAACAATTGCTTGTTTGGTTTGTCGCTTGCGACAATTGTATCTGACTAGTAAGTATTGCAACTACAACGGAATGGCTAAATAAAAGTACCAACAACTGCTGGGTTTTGGGATATCTCATGCTAATTGTATCTGACTAGTAAGTGTTGCAACTACAATGGAATGGTTAAATAAAAGTGCCCACTGCTTATTTTTATCAGGATGACTATCTATACGTGACTAGTAATTGCTGCAACGATAACTGAATAAATAAAACTGCCAACTGTGTGAGTTCCTCGGTGGACTTCCTCGTTTGGTCTCGAGGGGGAAATACCAGGATGGGATTGTTTGGTGTAAGATTCAGGTTGGATCCGAATAGCTCTTTCTTATCCCTCTCTGATAGCCGACAGTTGTATCGAGTCTCTATAGGTTGTTTAGTGCATGTTGCGCTGCCGCTTCAGTCCACCATACCTATGTAGGCGAGGACCGCCGAATTCTAGCCTCGCCGTGTCGGCCTCGATCTTGACGCTCCTCTTTTTCCTTTGCCCTTTGTCGGCACCCCTTTTTGTTTAAGCAGGTAGTGAGATCGACGTCGTTAGCAGGGTTACCCTTCTGGCTTGGCCTGGGCAGGGTTATGGACGCCATTGATTATTCTTCAGGGCTCTTAGCTCAAGTTGCATCTTGTCCGTACTCGGACGCTGAATCATTTTCAAGGTGATTTGGATATTTGTATATTATATCTGTATTCTTGACTCATTGAGTCGCGTTGTATATATATCTGTTTTGTGGGTCCCATCGAGGACTGTTGTGTAATGTTATTACTTCGTTTTCCACCCGCACGAAAGTGCCTGGTGGGCACCTTTGAATCGTTTCTATGTGGGTTTGGCAGGTTTCTCTAAAACTTGCATAGGGCCGATTCTGAGGGTGTTACAGAGTGGTATCAGAGCTCAGCAGTTGCGATACCCCACAAGTCCAGCCTGTAGGATAACCTAGCTAACGGCCGAAGTAAAGTGTCAAACTATTTTTGAAAATTGGTTGGATAGTTCTGATTAGGTCTGATTTTACTCCTTACCCCATTGCTGTTCTCCTCTCACCTCTGCGTGTTTTGAATCCGCTCTCTTCTCTCTCTTTGAGTACAGGATTTCTCGTGGTTGGGTTCCGTCGTACCTTCAGGGTTTCGCTTCCTCCTTCGGTAACGGTGTTGCTACATCTGGTCTTCATGCTATCCGAGGAATCCGTCTACTGTGGTACCATTATTTGTTCCTTGTTTGTGCCTTCCGGTGTTTCCGACGCGACGACATCATCTATGCCAGATCCAATGCAGATTCTGCATCACTCCTTTGTTCCCGAACCTCGCTTGTCGAGATCTTCAGTCTGAATTCCGAGAGTTGGTTGCATAATCCGCCTATTCGTGTGCAGAGTAATGTTTTGGGTGCGCGATGGACTGATCACCATCCGACTACTCTTATCATTCGCTCTTGTACATCGAATCAGGGGATCCAGCAATTTTACTCCGTCCACGGAAGTTAGAGGTGGCTTTGTTGCTGATACCTCTACCTTCGACCTTTTGTTCCCGGAGTGTTCCCTCGACGATCACGGACAACGACCTCTTGTTAGTGGTGTCGCGAGGATCTACACGAAGCGAGAAGACGCAGATCGCCGACCTTCCTTCCGGTACCATGAGGCGGATCTCGAGGGCGAGATCCATTGTTAGTGGTGTCGAATTGTGGCATCCCGCAAAAACCACTACTAGAAAATCGCGTTGTTTTTGTGCATTGCATCACCATGACCGCATGCTCATGTCATCATGCCACATTGCATTTGAGCATCGTCATCATCTTGCATTTGCTTGCATAAAACTATTTTCGGAAAAACCTATTTTTGTTTTCTAAACGCCCGTCTTTGTTCCAAACGCAAAACCCGGGTCTCCGGAATATTTTGTTTTGTCTAACCACAGATTTCAAACGCCCCGTTTTAATTAAATAAAATGTTCAAATATTTTTAGGGGGCAGCCGAACCGGGCCGATCCGGCCCAGTTGGCCACCCCCAGTACAAAACCAATCGGTCCACCAAAATCCTAAAACTACCCAACCTAGTCTACCCACCCCTCCAGCCACCTCACCCCACCCAATCCTCTCTCGCCACCTCACCCTCATCCCAATCCCCACCCAACCAGACACCGCCACCTCACCCCCACTCCCTCCCTCTTCCCTGCCCACACCACACCGCGCACGCCACCTGCCACACAGCCCACGGCCACATCCCCCACTCCCCCTGGCCAACCACCCCTGGACACGCCTCCCCATCCCACCGTTCCCGGCCCCCCCCGCCAAGGCCCGCTCCCCGACCCCGCTCTCCCTCCCTCCCTCGTCTTCCTCCTCTCCCCACCTTCCTCGCGCCGCGCTCGACCCCGCCCCCTTTCTTCCTCCCCTCCGGCGCCCCCTACCGCGTGTCCCGCCGCCGGAGCTTCCTCCCCGTCTCTCCTCCCGCGCCCGGAGCTCCTCCGGCCGCCTCGCCTCCGCTCGCCCCGACCACCCCGTCTCCCCACCGTACCTCTGCCTCGCCCTTCCCGCACCCGGCGACCTCCGGCCCTCCCCCGTTTCCTCTCCACCACCGAGGTCACCGCCCTCCTCTCCTTCCTCTCCCCATCTGGCCCCAACCGCGGCGCCCCCCCCCCTCGAGCTTCGCCGCCCCAGGCCACCGGTCGCCGCCTCCTCTCCCGCGGTTCCCCAACCCGACGCCGCCACCTTCCCCACATCCTTCCGCCGCCGCCCTGCGGTCCCCTCGACCTTGGCCTCTTCCGCTCTCCCCAGCGGCCGCCGACCCCGTCTGCTCTCGGAGTACCCCCGCGCCGGCCTCCTCCCTCCGGCCTACCCTCCCCCAGTAGCGTCCGCTGAGCTCGTCACCCCGACCTCCCACAACCTCGGCCGCCGCGCGCCCGCCGCTGCAGCGAGCCCGTCCACCGAGCCCCGGCCGTGGCCTATCGCCGAGCTCGCCTCTACCGCCTCCTCGGGCTCCTGGCCGTGGTCGCGCCTCCGTCGGCCGGCCCCCCAAGTACCCGGCCAACCTCGCCTGCACCACCCTGTCAGCGTTGTCTCCAATGTTCCCGTGACCCAATCCGCCTTGGTCTATCCTGTACGTTTTTGGAGCATCTGCCGGTGCCTATCTCGTTGATGTACTGGTTGTTGAACCTGTTCCGCGAATATGTGGCGGCTGGTGCTCAACTGATGCCGGATCCAAGTGCTTCACCGTCAATCAAAGAGGGTTCCGGCATGTGTCCATCACGGACGACAAGATCTTCGACACGACACCCGAAGACGGCGACGTCCACCCCCAAGATCTTCTTATCGGACCCCGGTGACCCCATGATCTTCGCCGCAGAACAACAAGGCCGTTGGAGTGGAATCGACAAGATCTACCCCCGGACGCCAAGGTCGCCAATGCGAATACGACAAGTACTTCATCCCGAACGCCATGACCGTCGACATGACCCGAAGACCACGGATGCGCCAAGATCTACTCTCTAACCGAGAACGCTCCCGCCGAGACCGAACCCCAGATCCGAACCCTGAGACCGAACCACGCACCCCCGGAACCCCAAGTTCGCCGAACCCTATGTGTGACCCTTTTCTCGAGCCCTATTTTTATAAATGAAATCTAAACTCGTGCATATTAAATTGTTCATGCATGCATATTGTCATGTGGTTTGGGGGCCTTATGCCGATTCACCTTATAATTAAATATGGGGCCCATATGCGGGCAAATCTAGCCTTATATTGGCCCCATTTAAATTTGTGCAGCAAACCGATACTATATTTGCCTTGCTAATACAACATTTAATTTGCGGACTAGATAAACAACTTGAACCATATATTTAATTGTCGGGACCCCCGGTTCCACTTAATATGGCCTAATTGCATTGCACCTTCACCATGCCATGCATCATACATGCATCATGCCCGATCTTTTGCCGTAGTATTAAATATTGCATCCGGTGTTTATTCTAGTGTTTTGCTTCTTCGCGGATAAGGCCGTTGAGTTGATGCGAGTGTCGACCCGATCTTCGGATGAACCTTCGACAATGTTTTCAGGCGAGCATCTCCCCCTTTCTACCTATCTTACTTTTATAGTATTTATTCTCTCATGTTGATCTATTGCTATCTGTGTTGCGATGCTCTAGTTTTCGTACCCGTGATATTCCTTGCAGCCTCGTATTGCCTTGGACACATCCTATTACCTGTTGTTTGGTAGCTAGTTGGACCTGCGCGTCGTAGTCGCTTGCTCAAGTGCTGTTGCGTGTCGCCAAGTACCACAGTTGTTGGAGTATTGCCGCATGTTCAATGTTGGAGATGATCATGGCTTTCATTACCATTCACTTTATTTACTGTTTAACAACTAAAATTGAAGTAGGTAAGAAGAGGCACAGGTGGGCAATAGATGTTATTTGGTTGTTAACCGTCCACTTGTGTCCCGTAGGACCCCGAGTACTTGATACCTGTTCCTTGAATTTTCGCGCTATCCACATCCGGGAGGATTATGGGACCCCCCTGAGCCAGAGCTTGATTCATTCTTATTTCCTGGGGCCACAAACTAGTTTGATGTTTTATTTATTATCCTGTACTTATGCCATGCTACTGCTTTATTTACGATTGTGCGAGGAGCACCTGTACTGTTTAGGAATTGTGACCCGTTTTCGCGGTATCGACAAGCCCAGTATTGGGTTCCCAGTCGTTTACAGCCGGCCCCACAAACCTTGAGTCCGTCTCGGAGTCAGCTAACTTCGTTGCGGGTCTACTCAACGGGGTGGCCCCCGGAAATATTTCTGAATCCTGTGATTGCTTTGTCATGAAGGCCTCGTTGGGTTTTGATTTGGTTTTTCCGAGGTTGATCGAGTGTGTGTTGCTATTTGTGCACCCCTGCAGGGTAAAACTTTCTGAAAGCCGTGTCCGCGGTTATGGACGACTTGGAGCACAGTATCTCAATCATAGACAACTATAACTAAAGTAGTGCTATAAATTTGACTTTATAATGACTAGTAATCAGCTTCACTATAATGGAATGGCTAAATAAAACTGCCAACAATTGCTTGTTTGGTTTGTCGCTTGCGACAATTGTATCTGACTAGTAAGTATTGCAACTACAACGGAATGGCTAAATAAAAGTACCAACAACTGCTGGGTTTTGGGATATCTCATGCTAATTGTATCTGACTAGTAAGTGTTGCAACTACAATGGAATGGTTAAATAAAAGTGCCTTGCTTATTTTTATCGGATGACTATCTATACGACTAGTAATTGCTGCAACGATAATGAATAAATAAACTGCCAACCTGTGAGTTCCTCGGTGGACTTCCTCGTTTGGTCTCGAGGGGGAAATACCAGGATGGGATTGTTTGGTGTAAGATTCAGGTTGGATCCGAATAGCTCTTTCTTATCCCTCTCTGATAGCCGACAGTTGTATCGAGTCTCTATAGGTTGTTTAGTGCATGCTGCGCTGCCGCTTCAGTCCACCATACCTATGTAGGCGAGGACCGCCGAATTCTAGCCTCGCCGTGTACTGGCCTCAGTACTGACGCTCCTCTTTTTCCTTTGCCCTTTGTCGGCACCCCTTTTTGTTTAAGCAGGTAGTGAGATCGACGTCGTTAGCAGGGTTACCCTTCCGGCTTGGCCTGGGCAGGGTTATGGACGCCATTGGTTATTCTTCAGGGCTCTTAGCTCAATTTGCATCTTGTCCGTACTCGGACGCTGTATCATTTTCAAGGTGATTTGGATCTTTGTATATTATATCTGTATTCTTGACTCATTGAGTCGCGTTGTATATATATATCTGTTCTGTGGGTCCCATCGAGGACTGTTGTGTAATGTTATTACTTCGTTTTCCACCCGCACGAAAGTTCCTGGTGGGCACCTTTGAATCGTTTCTATGCGGGTTTGACGGGTTTCGCTAAAACTTGCATAGGGCCGATTCTGAGGGTGTTACATGATTTCCCTATACCCATCACTGAGATGGTTGTTGACTCTACTATAGGTTATGGTGCCTTGTCCTTTATGGATGGGTCATCTGGCTATAACCAAATTAATATGGATGAGCGTGATGCCATTAACACCGCTTTCCGGACACCCAAGGGCAATTTCTATTATAAAGTAATGCCTTTTGGATTAAAGAATGCAGGTGCGACATATCAACGGGCCATGACCAACGTTTTGGGTGATCTCATTTACGACATTGTGGAATGCTATGTTGACGACATGGTTGTCAAAACCAAAGACATCCGGCATCATCAGGATGATCTACGTGTTGTCTTTAATCGTTTGAGGAAACATCAACTCAAGATGAATCCTCTTAAATGCGCCTTTGCAGTAAAATCTGGTCTATTTTTGGGTTTTATTGTTCATCACCGTGGCATTGAAATTTCACTGAAGAACATCAAGGCGGTACAAGACATGCCACCACCCACAAAATTGAAAGAATTGAAATCCTTACAAGGTCATTTGGCGTATATACGTCGCTTTATTTCTAATCTCTCAGGACGCACTCAGCCCTTCACAAGATTAATGAGGAAAGGCGTTACATTCGAGTGGGATGAGAAATGTCATAACGCGTTTGAAAGCATTAAGCGCTATTTATTAAACCCTCCCGTTCTAGCTGCTCCAGTCAAAAGAAGACCGCTCATTCTTTATATTTTTGCACAAATCCTCGGTAGGTGCATTACTAGCCCAACATAATGATGAAGGAAAAGAAGTAGTCTGCTACTACTTGAGTCGAACCATGGCAGGCGCTGAACACAATTACTCTACCATAGAGAAGTTGTGTTTAGCCCTTATTTTTGCTCTAAAAAAGTTACGACATTATATGCTAGAACATCAAATACAACTTGTGGCACGTACTGATCCCATAAAGTATGTTCTAAATCAACTCGTGCTTATGGGTCGCCTTGGAAAATGGGCTCTATCCATGATGGAATATGACATTACCTATGTTCCACAAAAAGCAATTAAAGGTCAAGCATTGGCTGATTTTCTCGCGGCACATCCTATACCGATTTACTCCTTTGATTATTGAGCTACCCGATGAAGAAGTATTTACTATCGATATTGAGTCGCAATGGGAACTATATTTTGATGGGGCATCTCGCACAGATGTAGAACCTGATGGTGAAACAAGACGACGAGCCGGTGCTGGATTGGTTTTTAAGACTCCTCAAGGAGGAACTATTCACCACTCTTTCTTTCTTCTGAAGGAAGAGTGCTCCAATAATGAGGCCGAGTACGAGGCTCTTCTTTTTGGCCTTCTACTTGCGCTTTCTATGGACGTACGTAACATACTAGTATATGGCGATTCTCAACTCATTGTTCGCCAAGTCAATAACATATATGAGGTACGCAAGCCAGAATTGGTGCCATATCACACGGCAGCGCAAATTCTCATGAGGAAGTTTGAGCACATTAAATTATTACATGTCCCACGAAGCAAGAATTCCTCTGCAGATGCATTAGCAAAACTTGCATCATAATTAGTACTTCCCGAGGGTGAATCCGCTCAGGTAAAGATAGAAGAGAGGTGGCTCCTTCCAGCGGTACTAGAATTGATACCGCAAGAATATGAAGTACACCACGTTGTAGCCAATGTCAGCAGTGAGGATGACTGGCGCAAGCCATTCCTTGATTACTTTAATCATGGGATACTCCCAGGTGATATAGTGGAAAGGCGTAGGTTGCAGCGACACTTTCCTTCCTATTTAGTCAAAGCAAGGACTTTGTATCGGCGTTCTTTTGGGCAAGAAATGTTGCTACGGTGTGTGTCAAAAAATGAAGCGGGTCAGATCCTGCAAGAAGTTCATTATGGTGTATGCGATGGTCGTCAAAGTGGAACAAAAATGTATCATAGTATCAAACTAAGTGGCTACTTTTGGCCAGGGATTATGACAGACTGTCTTAGAGTGGCAAGGTCATGTCACAGCTGCCAAATTCATGGTGTTATAAAGCACCAACCGCCAGTTCCGTTACATCCAACTGTACCTGCATGGCCTTTTGATGCATGGGGTATAGATGTCATTGGTCCATTTGAGCCGCCATCTTCTAGGGGGCACAAGTTCATACTTGCAGAAACAGACTACTTCTCTAGGTGGGCGGAGGCAGTACCATTAAGAGAAGTAAAGAGTGACAATGTTATAAACTTTCTAGAGCGTAATATTATTTATCGCTTTGGAATTCCACATCGCATTACTTCGGATAATGCCAAGGCTTTTAAGTCCCGTAAAATGGTCAAGTTCATGGCTAAATATAAAATCCAATGGAATTATTCCACAGGATATTATCCACAAGCAAATAGGTTAATTGAAGCATTTAATAAGACCCTTGCTCAGATTTTGAAAAATACAGTTCATAAGCATCATCGTGACTGGCATGATCGTCTCTATGAAGCCTTATGGGCATACTGTGTTACGGTTCGTACGCCAACTCAAGAAACACCCTACTCCCTAGTATATGGGAGTGAGGCTGTTCTTCCTCTAGAGGTGGAGCTTCCATTCCTAAGAGTGGCCATTCATGATGAGATTACCCAAGATGAGCAAATCCGGCTGCGCTTTCAGCAGCTAGATTCCTTGGAAGAAGATCGGCTAAATGCACTCCAAGATTTAGAGTTATATCGTCGCAACATGGTGTGTGCGTATGATAAACTTGTTAAGACACGAGTTTTTCGGAAGGGATAACTTGTTCTCGTACTTAGGCGCCCCATTGTGGTAAAAGGCAAAGCTAAGGGAAAACTTGAGCCTAAATGGGAAGGGCCATTTGTTATTGAGCAAGTGTATGATGGCGGTGCATATCAGCTCATCAATCAACATGGAGAACGACCAATGCCTCCTATTAATGAGAGGTACCTAAAGAAATACTATGCATGATCATCTCCGCACGCCAATTTGCTTCTTTCTCTATTTCTTTTTTTTCTTTCTTCTTTCATTCTTTCTTTTTTGTTTTCCCTAAAAAAAATAAAGTTTTTTTTAAAAAAAACATGGACATCAATGTCCTACAATAACGGCTTTCCCTGCACACACCATGCTAGTGATTAAAGACTTAGGCACCCTCGAGCTAGTCTGAAGGTGGCACATGTAACAAAGTGGAGTGGTACCTATACCCACCACACACGACACATGATGGAGTGTATGCTTTCAGAGAGGGTGGTGAAAATACTTGGGATACTTCTGCTCCGAGGTTCCATACTTCTCATGTTTCTTGCCATGTTTTAGGCTCACCGAGGCACGATCCCCTGGGGTAACCTATAGGAAAAGAGCAAGAAAGGCATTTCCTGGTCAACAAAAGTTGAGTTCAGTGTGAGCCTCTTGACACCCCCGGGGTGTTATTCCACCATAGCCAAAATGACTTATGAGGGTCTATGTAGTCCACAAAGGTGTGTGACTGCTCTTCAAATTCTGAAGGTGAGTCCCCTAGTAACCGCGTAGGAATATTCTCCAAGAAGCTCAATAAAATCCTCTCCTACTAATGAGGAAATCCCATCAAAAGTCGTGCAATTCAAGCAATACTTCAATAAAAAAGAGTCAACCAAAGAAGCAAGTCTACATCAAGCAAGTCAAGAAATAGGGGACTCATTTGAATGAAGGAGGGGAGTAGTCACGTACCAACCCTCAACATGGCCATGAAAAATCGCCAAGCCAATTATCCTATAACCATACTACTTTAATCATCCTTGCCTATGCCTTTGTGTTCTTGAGGCATGCGCAGGAGGCATGATGAAGTCGTGGGATCATCAAGACGCATGAAGTCTAGAGTATGAATTCCCATCCCTCTGAAGGCATCATGAAATCATGATGTTTTTCACATACACTCACAGAAGTTAAGTTATCTAGTCGCAACTGTTATGGTCCTTCGACAGTTCCTGATGATTAGCTCTTGAGTTACCTTTTTCTGACGTCACGTTCATAGCTGGTGTTCCATGGGAAAGCCAATATCCCAAATCTATAAAAAAATATTCTTTTTCTCTTTTTCTGGATTTTCTCTTGCCGTGATTCTTATTTATGCTCGTGGTTTTAAGGGAGAATGATAAGTTCCCTAACCATTCATTGTGTATCCATGATAAGGCATTTCTACTCAATGATACCGTTCGTCGTGCATAATGCCATTGACGCTTGTCCACCGACTAGCATTCTACACCAACCAATGTTTCACTAGGGGCATCATCCCTTGGTAACCATGACAACAACACTGGAGGCATTATCCCTTAGTGACCGAGATGGCAAAACTGGGGGCATCACCCTCTCCTAGTCTATCTGCAACGTCGATGGTATTCCGACGCGTTAAATATGGGAAACGGTAAGGTGCGCCAGTGCGGTCAGCATCAAGTTGTGGAACACTTCGACTCTGATGGCTGGCATCGTCTATGATCGCATGAAACTCGGGAGAATTCAGGTGAGCAGGTTGGCGCGCCAGTGCGGACAGTGTCGTTCTGTGAAACCCTTCAAGTGTGATGGCTGGCACCATATATTATTATATGGTCGTGTCTAACTTGATAAATTAGTTCTTTGCATCAGCCAAATTACTGGCAAACCAAAGAACTACCTCATCGGCTGGCACCATTTGCACCTGGTCGCGATGGGAATATACAAAATGAGAGTTTACTCTTAGAACATGGCATAAGTATTTTGCCGGATCTATCGACATTTTACTCGTCCTTATGAGTGTTCTATTGAATAAATAGCATGGACATACGCTATTGTTTTTTGGTTCGATTTTTTTACTTCACATAATTATGTGGTATGAGTTTACACCATGATTCAGTTCTTGGTTAAATCAAGGATCTATCTGATTCAACGCCAAAATCTATCAACTCCCCATGGTGGATGAATAACGACATAAGTTGTTAGAAAATGCAGTTGCCCAAATCGAGTTCCTGCTGTACCGTACCTCATCGCCATGAACTCTACTTGGTGGAGGCATGAATTCTGCAATGTTGGTTTATTAGTGTCCTGGTACGAGGTAGTAGTTTTAGACAGGCTGTTGGCAGTACGCACGGCCGGCAAGCACGTCTGGCCGGAAGAAAATAAAATAAAATGCAAAGATAATTGACAAAATCATGATTAAAGGAGGAAGGAAGGAATTGTATGACGTCTAAAATACAATGTCCAAAATATGAATGGGATAATAAAAGGGGGGAGAATAATCTCTTAATAATCTAGTACTGAAGTTAATGCCATGCTGAAAATAATTAATCGTCCTGGGAAGCACACGCTATCACAAATTCATGTAAAGCATACATATGTTGAGATAGACCCAGCTTGTCTGTATCGACAAAGTGCTTTCTGATCTGGTCAAGCTCTTGCAGATAATCCTCATCCTTGGAGGAAAGTGTCTCCATTGGAGTCTTGAAACCAATTGTCTGTGCAACACGCTCATGATGGCTGGTCAGCGCAATGACCGACTGGTCCTTAAGCTGGTCCACAAATAAGTTACCCTCTCTTAGCCTCTGGATCTCAGCATGCAATGCTCCAATCTGAACTTCCATCTCCGTGATGCGTGACGAGTGATTCTGTCGCCTTTGCTCTTGCTCCTCGATCTTCCCTTCGAAGGTGGTTCTGATAGTATCCATGGAAGTACAAGCAGTTGCCACTTTAGTAATAATAGTGTTGATTACAGAGGCTCGTTGTTGTACTTGTTCTCTTTGTGAAGAAATTTTAGCAGCCAGATCGGATGCATCTTGTTCATATGCTGCTTGTAGAGCAGAGAGTCCCTTCATTAGACGAACCACTTCAGAGGGTGGATCATCGAAGAACTTTTTCCAGAATTTGAGAATATCCGTTATCGCCGAAGTCACAGAGACTTTGTTAACGGGATATTCGTTGAGGAGGCACTTCAATTTTCTAAGATCTGCTTGGACATAAATTATACAGTGCGCCGCTGGGCTGCCAGTTAAACCACTCAAATCCACAGGGTTTTCTTACTAAATTCATTTCTCAACTGCAGACTTCTAATGTCCCTGGCTGCAGCACAACTGGTGGAATTTTGAGATAGCTTCCCTTCGACACCTTCACATTGCTCTTTGCATTCTTGGGCAATGGCCTCATATATTTGGTTCGACTCCTCATCAAAAGATTCCACTAAAGAAAGAGAAGAAGAATAAGAAGGACAATTAGAAATAAGTTAAACAAGAGCAAGAGAATGCAGAAGCATGTGTTAATAAAGATCACCTGTCTGAGTGGTCCTTGCTTTTTTATTAACAGCACCTTCATGTGGTGTCTGCTTCCGCTTAGGCAAAACAGATACCATGTTGCTTGCGCCAAACTCTTCAGCCCATGTTACTGAATTGTCTCCTTGTAACACCGAATCCATGGGAGTATCGCTCTGGTTACTCATGGTGAAAGCCTCGTATGACTTAAAAATTTCTTCTATGTTGCTATCACTAAATGTAGCATCCCGCAAAACCACTACTAGAAAATCGCGTTGAATTTGTGCATTGCATCGTCATCATCATGCATTGTTGCATAAAACTATGTTCGCAAAGCCCGTTTTGTTTTCTAAAAACGCCCCCTCTTCATTCAAACACGCCAACCCGGTCTCCGGATTATTTTTGTTTGAATGCTATCGGTTTGCAAAAGGTGCATATAAATTAAATAAAAGATTTAATTATTTTAGCGGGGGCAGTCGAACGGGCCGAATCGACCCGAACGACCACCCCCATTTTTAAATCGGTCCACCTAATTCCTAAACCTACCAACTAACCTAACCACACACCCCCTCCACCTCACCCCAACCAATGGCCTCTCGCCACCTCACTCTCCCCCTCTATCCAATCCTAAGCCGCCACATCCCCACCCCACTCCCCCTCTCCCCTCTCTCTCCTCTCAAACCGCCATGTCACCTGGGCCCCACCCCAACCATGCATGCACCCCAGCACCCAGC
Organism: Avena longiglumis; assembly: GCA_030063025.1. NCBI lineage: Eukaryota > Viridiplantae > Streptophyta > Magnoliopsida > Poales > Poaceae > Avena > Avena longiglumis. The sequence goes on along the minus strand of CP125976.1, from coordinate 204,009,582 downwards.
CTGCCGCTGTCTTCCCCTGGACCCCACCCGCGCCTCACGTCCCTCACGCTCTGCCTTCATCGTCTTCTTCCCTCCTTCTCCTGGCCGTTCCTCCTCCCTGGCCTTCCCACCTCTCCGCCTCACTTCAAGGCTGCTCGTCCCCGCGCTTCCTCCCCCGACCCCATCCTCTCCTCCGCTGCCCCACACCAACTCCCGCCCGCTGTTCCGAGCAACGCCGACCTTGGCTGCGCACCTCCCCGCCACCTCGGCCTCCCAGCCACCGCGCCCGCATCTCCCCCGCAGCTCCTCCGCGCCATGCCTCACCTCGCCCGCCGGCCCCCACGCGTCCTCGCTCGTCTCCGCTGCTCCTCCGTCTCCTCCCGCTCAGCGCCGAGCTCACGCCCGGCCAGCGTCCCGCCCCACCGCCTGCTCGCCCCTTCCTCCTCGCGACGGTCCCTCCTCCGCTTTTTCCCCTCCCGCTGCAGGCCCCGCGCCCCGGAGCCGGACCCCCTCTGCCTCCTCCCCTCTCCGTGCTCGCCACGCCTCGCCCGCCCTGCTCTCTCCTCCCCTTGCTTCCTCCTGGCGCGCCGATCCCCTGCAGAGAGAGCCTCCGTCGTCGGCCCGCCTCCTCTGGGGCTCCGTCGCCTCTCCCTGCTTGCCGGCAACCGATGCCTTGGTCGACCATCTCTGCGCCTCTCGCCACCGTCCCGTGCTCTGGTTCATCTTCCGGTCGTTGCCTCGCTGCCGTGGTACATGCGCCACCCCTGCACGACCCCTTGTTCAAGTGCCTCTTGGTCCTGCTCATCTGTGTGCAAGGGTCCCTGTTTGGTGTTTTCGTTGGTTGTTGGTATCAAATGATCTGGTGAGTGTTGAATGGCTGACAAAAGAACCTGGCAAGACAATTTAAAAGATAGACAACAGGACAAGGACCTCCGGGAGGCTTTAAACACCTACTTCAACCCCATCGATGAACCAAGCTCGGCACGCCAAGATCTTCATCATGTTCGACAAGATCTCCTCCGCGTACCGAAGACCGATCCCGAAGGGCCATAATAGCCAAGACCGTCTACTTGGAGTTAAAGACCGATCCCGTACCCGGTGCCGCGCCAAGATCTCCTTCTCGGACCCCGATGACGCTAAGTTGCTTGTCAGAGCAACAAGGCCTTCGACAAGACAAGAAACGCCAAGAACTTCACCCCGGATGCCAAGACTGAACCGACACGGGAACCCGACAAGTACGACAGAGACCGGGAGAATCCGATGCGCCCCGGACACCGAGACATGGACGACAAGTTCTCCGTCTTGTATCCGCTCCCGCCGTTTCCGTCGAACCCTGGACCCTGAGACCGACCCCGACCCCCAGAACCCAAGATCTGCCGAACCCTAAATGTGTGACCCTTTTCCTCGATACCCTATTTTATAAATGATATCAACTTGTTGCATATTTAATTGCCATACTTGCATGCATAATCATGTGGTTTGGGGGCCTTATGCCGATTCACCTAATAACTAAATATGGGGCCCATATGCGGGAAAATCTAGTCTCATATCGGCCTCATCTAAACTTGTGTAGCGAACCGGTATCGTATCTTGCCTTGTTATAACAACATTTAAACTGCGGGGTACCTAAACAACTGGAACCATCTAACTAATTGTCGGGACCCTGGTTCCGCTTAATATGACCTAAATGCACCGCATCTTCGCCATGTCATACATCATACTTGCATCATGCCGATCTTCTGCCGTTGTATTAAATAGTGCATCCGGTGTTTCTTCTAGTGTTTTGCTTCTTCGCGGATTGGGCCGTTGAGTTGATGTGAGCTTCGCCCCGATCTTCGGATGAACCCTCGGCATGTTTTCAGGCGAGCATCCCCCCCTTTCTACCTATCTTACTTTTATAGTATTTATTCCCCTCCTGTTGATCTACTGCTATCTGTGTTGCGATGCTCTAGTTTTCGTTCCCTGTGATATCCCTTGCTGCCATATATAGCCTTGGACACATCCTATTACCTGTTGTTTGGTAGATAGATGGGCCCGCGTGTCGTAGTCGCTTGCTCAAGTGTTTGTGTGTCGATAAGTACCACAATTGTTGGAGGATTGCCGCATGTCGACGTTGGAGATGATCATGGCTTTACTTATCGTTCACTTTAATTACTGTTTAACAACTAAAATTGAATTAAGCAGAGGCATCGGTGGGTGATAGGTAAGTTTTGGTTTCCGACCGCCCACTTGTGTACCGTAGGACCCGAGTTCTTGACACCTGTTCCGAGATCGAGCGCGCTAACCACGGGTGGGGAGATATGGGCCCCCCATTGATTATTACCTGATTTCAAAGTATTGTACTGGGGGCCACAAACTAGTTTGAGGTTTATTTACTATCCTGTACTTATGCCATGTTTACCGCTTTATTTACGTTTGTGCGAGGAGCACACTGTACTGTTTAGGTAAGCGGAATGTTTTCGCGGTATCGACAGTCCCCGATTGGGGACCTGCTGTCGTTTACAGCCATTGACGCAAACCCTAAGTCCGTCTCGGAGACCGGCCGACTTCGTTGCGGGTGTACTTAGTGGGGTGGCCCCCCGTGCTTGCTTTGGGTCTGGGAACGTCGTGACTTAGGCCCCGCCGACATACCGATGGGTTTATGTTAACTGATCCGCAAAAGGGTCAAGTGCTGTGGATACTTTGGTGCACCCTGCAGGTTAAATCTTTTAGAAGCCGTGTCCGCGGTTATGGACGACTTGGAGCACAGTGCTTGATCATAGACAACTATAACTAAAGTTTACTGTTTTAAATTGACTTGTATCCGATATGATTAGTAATCAGCTTCACTACAACGGAATGGCTAATTAAAAGTACCAACAACTGCTGGGTTTTGGGTTATCTCATGCTAATTGTATCTGACTAGTAAGTGTGGCCACTATAACGGAATGGTTAACTAAAAGTGCCCACTGCTTACTTTATCAGGATGATCATCTAAACCTGACTAGTAAAGTGCCGCAACTATAACTGAATAAGTAAAGCGCCAACCGTGTGAGTTCCTCGGTTGACTTCCTCGTTTGGTCTCGAGGGGAAACGCCAGATGGGTTTGTTTGATGCTAGTATCGTTGGATCCGAATAGGTCTTTCTTCCCCTCTCGATAGCGCCGGTTGTATCGAGTCTCTATAGGTTGTTTAGTGCATTCATGGCCGCTCGCCACCACCATACCTATGTAGGCGAGGACCGCCATTCTAGCCTCGCTGTCTTGGCCTCGATCGACGCTCCTCTTTTTCCTTTGCCCTTTCGGCACCCTTTGTTTAAGCAGGTTTGAGATCGGCCGTTAGCGTGGTTACCCTTCCGGCCTTGGGCAGGGTTATGGGCCCATTGGTTATTCTTCGAGCTCTTAGCCCCATTTGCATCTTGTCCGTAGTCGGACGCTCATCGTTTTCAAGGTGATTTGGATCTTTGTATATTATATCTGTATTCTTGACTCTTTGAGTCGCTGTTATATATATATCTGTTTTGTGGGTCCCATCGAGGACTGTTGTGTAATATTATTACTTTGTTTTCCACCCGCACGCAAGTGCCTTGTGGGCACCTTCGAATCGTTTCTATGCGGGTTTGGCGGGTTTCGCTAAAACTTGCATAGGTCCGATTCTGAGGGTGTTACAGAGTGGTATCAGAGCCCAGCAGTTACGATACCTCACAAGTCCAGCCTGTAGGATAACCTAGCTAACGGCCGAAGTAGAGTGTCAAAAATTATTTTGCAAAATCGGTTGGATAGTTCTGGTTAGGTCTGATTTTACTCCTTACCCCTCTGCTATTCTCCTCTTATCTCGACGTGTTTTGAACCTGCTCTCTTATCTTTTCTTCGAGTCCAGGATTTCTCGTGGTGGGTTTTCCGTCGTACCTTCAGGGTTTCGCTTCCTCCTTTGGCAACGGTGTTCTATCATCCGGTGTTCAAGCTGCCTGAGGAATCCGTCTGCTGTGGTACCATTATTTGTTCCTTGTTTGTTCCTTCTGGTGTTTTCCGCCGCAACGACATCCTCTATGCCAGATCCGATGCAGAGTCTGCATCACTCCTTTGATCCAAACCTCGCTTGTCGAGATCTTCAGTCTGAATCTTAAGGGTTGGTTGCATAATCTGTCTATTCGTGTACAGAGTAATGCTTTGAGTGCGGGATGGAGTCGCGACCATACCATGTAGCATCCCAGTTGTCTAACCCCTGTAATGCTACATGTCATAATAATAAAATGGGCCACTTCCAACATATAATTGTTGCATCATCATCATATCATGCTCATGTCATCATGTCCCTTGCATTTGAGCATCATATAAAACCCTTTCTTGTTTGGTTCTTATCTCATGTGCATGATTAATTGTATTTGCCTCTTGATATTGTAGTTGGGTCCTAATAAATTGTTAAATGCCCAAGTTGAGTTGGGGGCATCTCTCTTTTTGACTCCACCACCTTATCTTTCACCACCTTATATTCCACCATCCAATTATTCTGAGCTTGGCATTTTGTTGTTTATCTCTGGCTCATGATTAGTTGGTTGGAACCACCCATAAATCTTTGCTTGGCCTTGTCCACATTTTGGAATGCATATGAATAAATGCCATGCACACCTATTTTGTTTTCACAAAATAGAACCTAGCATTATTAGTTATGCATGGGCCATGCAACCAAAACCCTTGGCCTTCTTCTTTTTGGGTTTGTTCTGTTATGCTTAGTAGGAGCTTGGTTTTAAATAACAACTAGGTGCTCCTTGTTTTGGATCTCTTGGACCATATTTTAAAAACTACCACCTTGATTGGCTAAAACCAAACCCTAACATCCCTCCCCCCTTTCTTTTTGCCACCTCTTTTTGGTGCTCCAAACCCTAGCTACCATCTACCCCTCTCCCTCTCCTCTCTAGCTGTCAACCCTAAACCCATCTAACATGGACCCATACCCCATGCCCATAACCTTCCTAGCTAAAACCCTAAACCCCACCTAGTCTACCACAACCCAAGTGGCCCCCTCTTTTCCCTCCTCTTAGTCAGGCCTCCCTCTCTTTCAAATCTCCTGTGTCAGATTCAAAAGAATTTGAAATCAGTAGCTAGTTTGTATTTGAAATAGAAATAACACAAGCAAATCAAACAAAAAGAAAAGAGAAAGGAATAAAAAAAAGGGGGAAAGAGAAGCAGCCGCAGCAGCAGAGCGTGACCGTCTGCCTTGACTTCCCCAACTCGTTTCCCGACCAAGATTCTCCACTGTCAAGGCCTCGTTTCTTCTTCTCCTCCGTCTGTCTGCCTCCTCCTCTCTCTCTCTGCGACGGAAAGCAACGGCGAGCAGGTGGCGTCTTTCCGTCAATCGCGTCCCCCTTCCCTCCTCTTCTTATCCCCAAAGACGCCACCAAGCCAACCAGCACAGATCCCTTCTCCTTCTTCCCTCCCCAAGGCAAACAGCCTCACCACCGCCCATGGCGTCCCAACCTCCGCCTGGCCCGGAGCCCCACGCACGTCGGGACCACGCGGGAACAGGGAGAGCTACGACAGCTTTGGAGCTCTCCGTCGCTGCTCGAGCGCCAGACGCGAGGAGCCTGGGCCGAGATCGGCCGTGGTCACTGCCGCCGCGCTCGCCGTCCGTCAACCGCGAGCCCCGCCAACGTTCACTGTGAGCCACGCCTTCCCTTCTCCCCCGCACGCCTTCGCTCTCCCTTGCACGCTATGCCTGCCATGTGGGAGGCCGACGCCGTCTTGGCCCTGCCGCCGCCCTCAGATCTGAACGACGACAAAGAATAGCAGTGCGCTCTGTTTCGCCGTAGATCCCGAGCAGCCCAGTCCTCCCCCGCCAAAACCCTAAACATGGAACCTGTAGGGCGATGTTCCCTCTCCAACTTCGATGTTGGTGACATCTCCGGATTCTCGACGAATCGCTCGCCAAGCTCGACGCAAGTTGTCAATCTCATTACTGCGTTGTTCAGACCGTCAGCCCACCCCGACGTTTTCTACTTTAGTCCTCCTCTTCCAACGCCTCAACCCAGTCCCTGGCCTCTGTCAGTCTGTGGGCTTTTTACAAAAATCCGGCTTCGAGCTCAACCCATGGTCCTGCCCCTCCTAGCGCTGGCATGTGGGTCCAGGTGCGCCTGTCCCCACCTGTCAGTGACCAGAGCTAGCAGAGGCTCGGTATAAAAAGTTGACTGAGTCTGTTTAGTTAATTCAAATCTTTTTCTGGATATTTAAAATTCAATAAATTTCAGATTTGAATAACTTTGCAATGGTAAATCCAAATTTGACAAATGATATATGTTTGAATATCAGAAAATGCCAGAATTCAAATATGCCATCTATTTTGTATTTTGCACAAGTAAAATTCCAAGTTTATGTTAATTACCACCATTGCCACTAGGATTTAAATAATGCATAACTTTAAATTCCCAAATCCAAATTAAGCAAATGATGAGTCTAAAATGATCACCGACGAGACCTTTCTGTTTATGCCATCCATGACTTCAATTGCAGCATGCATCATATAAATATATATTGAACAACAACTGTTATGGCAACAAATGTGATTCTAAAAACAACTAAATGTTATTTTCTTGTCCTCCACACCTCACCCATGCCATGCTACTTTACTTGCCATGTAAATTGTGCATCATTCATCATGGCATGATTGTTTGCTGACGATCTTATTCATATGCTTGTGCTCTATATTCATGTTGGCCTTGTTTGTTTGGTTTTCTCGGATAGACACCGGCAGGATTGTATCAAGAGAACCAGAGCACTACCAACCGTCCCTTGCTTCAACAGAGATACCGTGCAAGCACTACCACATGCTTTCATACATACAATACCTATTGCCTCTATCTTATTCTTGCATCATTGAGTCGATTGCATTGAATTGAATCCCAAGTATGCATAGCCTTTACTTTTAAACCCCACCAAGCTCGCTTCCTCCATCCCATGAGCCAAAGACTATAGGAGTTGTTTGAGCCATGCGAGTCGTGAAACAACATGTGTAGGGTTTGTGAGAGTCGATGAATAACGAGGTACTTAAACAACTTAACCCAGTAGTTGGGATAACTAAAGAAGGTGGCACCGTGAGCAACATCGGCTATTTGGTTTTCCTGCTCACTTGTGTCCTGTAAGACCCCGAGTACTTGATTCCTGTTCCTTGATTTATCGCGCTATCCACATCCGGGAGGTATATGGGACCCCCCTGAGCCAGAGCTTGATTCCGTCTATTTCTTGGGGCCACAAACTAGTTTAAGGTTTTATTTACGATCCTGAACTTATGCCATGCTACTTTCTGTATTTAAATTGTGCGAGGAGCACCTTTGTCTTATTTAGGTCGGAGTGTTTTCGCGGTATCGACAAGCCCAGCCACACTTCGGTTCCCATGCGTTTCTGACCAAGCGCAAACCTTGAGCCCGTCTCGGAGTCAGCTATCTCCGTTGCGGGGTCTACTTGAGGGGTGGCCCCCTGAAATATTTCTGAATCCTGTGATTGTTCAGTCGTGAAAGCCTCGTTGGGTTTTGATTTGGTTTTCGAGGTTGATCGGCGTGTGTTGCTATTGGTGCACCCGGGTAAAACTTTCGAAAGCCGTGTCGCGGATATGGACGACTTGGAGCACGTTCTTGATCATAGACAAGCATAACTAAAGTACCGCTTTTAATCGACTAAAGTAACTTGACTAGTAACTAGTGCAATACCCATGGAATGGTTAATAAAATTGCCTACGGATGGGGGTTGTTAAATCCTTCCTTGTTGGTAGCGAGGAGGAGGATGGATCGGATGAAATTACCATTATAACTGTTGTACTTAATTCACGGACATCCGTCTATCATTGGTTAGGCGGATGGTTAGCGTTATCTGTAGAATTGCTAGGGTTTATCTTTTTGCTGCAATTCGTCACCCAGGTTGTGTCCCCTTTAGAGGCATTAAGTCTTCTTGAGTACCCTTAGGGTCTCACACGATAAATTCTTGATTCGGATGAGCAGTACCTTCTCAGGACGGATACTGGGTGGAAGAAGCCGAAGATGTGGGCAACGATCGTATGGTGTAGAGATTCCGGATGGGGATCCGTGAGACCTGTAGTTGGGATGTGCTTATTTCTATGGCATCTTATGCCGATTTGCTTCTTATCCGTACTCGGATTCTGCTTGCCTTCGCATGATACTCGATGTGTGTTGTATGAGGAGTTATCCTAAAATATAGATCTATCTAGGTCATTTGAATCTTGCCGTATGGCGTTGCTATATTTTCTTTCTTTCTAGATGGGATGGCTGTGATGTACTCTTGTATGGTGGCTTGCGTACATACCCACTTGTGTACGTAGTTGATCCTTCGCTGCCGACCTCGCCTGTCTGTGTCTCGTTGAGAGGGTAGCGGTTGGGACGTCTGAAAGGACTACCGGTGAGTGGCTTTTGGGGCCCCAGTACTATTTCAACCGCTATCACTCATCCAGCTTGTATCTAGGAGCGTAGTTCACCGAGGTAGTTACAATTGGTATCGAGCCATCCCGACCTTGTGGTTTCAGCCAAACGGTCGTTGTCAGTCTAGCAAATATTTTAGTAGTTATGTATATAGGAAAAAACAAACGCGAGAGTAGGACTGCTTCATTTTTCTTCTTACCCTCCCACCCACCCTTTTCTGGTAAGGAAGTGCAACGTTTTCAATTCTCGTCTCAAAGTTCAAACTAGGATTCACGTGTTCTGGGTTTCCGTAGTACCATAGGTTGTGTGTGTGTGTGTGTGTGTGTAATTCCTTGTCTATCTGTTGCATCCAAGTTGTTATCTTATCGCCTTTGGCTATCAATCTGGTACATTCCATACCGATTTTTTGTAAACCGACGCAATCTATCTTCCTTTTGTATCCGACGCTATCTTGTTTGGGGTGTTCGTTTCCGTAGTACCAATCTTAGGTTTTAAATCGTGAGAAGAAGGGGTTAGGATATGTGTTCCACTTGTTCATGTGCGGAGTAATGATTTGAGTGCGGGATGGAGTCGCGACCATACCACTACTTGTATCATTCGCTTTTGTATATTGAATCGGTAGACTCACTAATCTTGATTCGTTAAGTAATTTTAGCATCTATTGGTATTTTAATGCGAAATTTGTGGAAAATTTTCTTTGATATGTTTAGGTACCACACTTTTCATCGTAATGCGTTATGCTTAATATCTTTTAGGTGCTATGAACTTTGTTGATATTTTAATATCATCTCAAGAATTGTATCCTTTAATCTTGGTTAATTCCATCTTGGTACTATTTTGGATTATTATCATCTTCCATTATAGTCTTGACTTGAGTTTTACATCAATGAGGATGGCTCCCCCACGGATCGAGGAGGACATTCCTCCTAACTGGGCTCAATGTCAAGCATAGCTAATGCTTTGGCAGCCATGCAAGAGAACCAGCAGCGCTTTGAGGAGAGCGTCAGAAGGAATGAATTTGCTCCACTTCCTCCACCTCCCAAGCGTGGTGACATCAAGAGCTTCCTCAAGTTCAACCCTCGGCAGTTTGATGTGTCTGACCGACCTCTTGACGCGGATGATTGGCTGCGCGAGATCTCAAGGTTGCTCGAGGCTGCGATGTTCGTAAGCGAGTGGGTCAAGTGTGCTACCCACCTTCTCAAGGGAGATGCAGCTCTATGGTGGGAAAACTACTTGAAGGCAAGCTGCACTGGGTTCCAGCCAACTTGGGAGAGGTTCACTGCAGCTTTCAAAGAACAGTTTCTCTCAGAGATTGTGATGGAAAGGATGAAGGATGCTTTCCTCAACCTGAAGCAGGGAAATGATAACGTCAACACCTATATCAAGAACTTTATGAACTTGTCTCGCTATGGTGGTGATGAGGTATCTGATGACAAGAAAAAGCAGAAAAGATTCAGGCAAGGGCTCAATGCGTCGATCAAGTATGCAATCACGCATGCAAGACCGGCAACCTTCGTGGAACTGCAGCATATGGCACTGCAAGAGGAGGCAAGTAGGCAGATGTTCGAGGAGTCCAAGAAACATAACAGGGATGCATCAAGCTCTGCAGTTATGGCAGCTTCTTCTAAGCGGCGTGTCTGGGTCCCTAACACCCCATCGTCGCTCCCGGCTCCACCAAGACCTGCGAGTTTCACGTCAAGGCCACCAAACTTCACCATCAAGCTCCTGTGGGCTACAACAACCCCACTGAGCGCTGGCGGAGTCCTGGCTACTCTGCTCCACGTCCTCACGGTGCTTGTTACACATGTGGAGATCATGGACATCCCAGCTGGAACTGTCCAATGAAGAACAAAGCTCTCCCTCAACCCCCGCCAAGATCTGCATCAAGCTCTCCTTCGGTTCGTGCGCCACCGCCTCGGGCTCTCAACATCAACACTAAGCCCGGGTTCGGTCGTCGCGTGCTAACCGTCAACGCCTCTCAAGTGAGCTACTTTGGAGTTGTCATGGGTATGCTTTCGCTAACTCGGTTCCCGCAGAGTTCTCTTTGATTACGGTGCATCGCATTCATTTGTGTCTCACAAGTTTGCAAATGAGAATGAGTTAGTCCTGGTTCCTCTCAAAAGAAGTTAATGGTCCTTTCTCCTGGAGAAGATGGCAGCTTCTAAGATCGACCATGGCAACCAGATCGAGATTGGTGGTTCCTCATTCTTGGCTTCTTTAATTCTTCCGGGCAACTCGACATTGATGTCATCCAGGCATGGATTGGTTGACGCAAATGCAGCTGTGATTGATTGTCTTTGAACGCCGGTGTCTTTGAAGATTCCTCAAGGCCACATAGTCTTTTCTCCAAGTCGACTCCTTTGTCCAAGCTCTATTCCTTGGCTGCTCAATAATGATGCTATGGAAGCTATTCAGGTGTACCGATGGTCTGTGAGTTCCCGGATGTCTTTCTGAAGAGTTGCTGTATGCCTCGGATCGCGAGGTTGAATTCGTGATTGAGCTTGAACTGGAACGGCTCCTATCTCCAAGAGGCCATATAAAATGGGTCCTTCGAGTTGGTCAACTCAAACGACAACTTGATGAACAAGAGAAATTGGGCTTCATTCAACACAAGCACTTCTTCTTGGGGTAGCCCAACAATCTTTGTGAAGAAGCGTGTGAGAACCGATAGGCTATGTGTTGATTATCGGGCTCTCAATGCTAAACCCATCAAGAACAAATATCCTCTCCCTCGGATAAATGATCTATTTGATCAGGTGGCGAGGCTGGTGTTCTCTAAGCTGGACTTGAGAAGTGGTTATCACCAAATCAAAATTCGCAAAGAGGATGTGCCCAAGACAGCTTTCACCACTCGCTATGGCCTGTATGAGTACACGGTCATGTCTTTCGGCCTAACCAACGCACCTGCTACCTTCTCGAGGCTGATGAATTCCGTTTTCATGGAGTACCTGGACAAGTTTGTGGTGGTATATCTGGATGACATTCTGGTCTATTCCAAGTCCAAGGAGGAGCATGAAGAGCACCTGCGGTGTGTCCTGAACAAGCTTCGTGAGAACCGCTTGTATGCAAAGTTCTCAAAGTGTGAGTTCTGGTTGCCTGAAGTAACATATCTGGGTCATGTTATCTCTGCCAAGGGCATTGCAGTCAACCCGGAAACCGTGAAGACAATAGTTGAATGGCTTCCTCCTGCGGATGTCAAGGAAGTGCGGAGTTTTCTCGGTTTGGCTAGCTATTGCCGTCGATTTGTGCAGAACTTCTCGAAGATAGCAAAGCCTCTTACCGATCTCCTCAAGAAAGGCAAGAAGTACCTGTGGACTCCTGCTTGTCAAGAAAGTTTTGAGACACTCAAAGAGAAGCTCACTTCCACGCCAGTCTTGGTTCCTCCAGATACATCTAAGCCTTTCCAGATCTTCTGCGATGCCTCTTTGCAAGGATTGGGTGCGGTCCTTATGCAAGAGAGCAGTGGTTGCTTATGCTTCTCGTCGCTTGAAGACGCATGAGGTCAACTATCCCACGATGACCTTGAGCTAGCGGTGGTCTTTGCTTTGAAGCTATGGAGGCACTACTTGCTTGGTAACCGTTGTGAGATCTTCTCGGACCACAAGAGTTTGAAGTATATCTTCACTCAACCGGATCTCAATCTTCGGCAAAGGAGATGGATTGAAGCCATCAATGACTTTGATGTGACCATCAACTACACCCCAGGCAAAGCAAACGTCATGGCAGATGCGCTTAGCCGTAAAGCTTATGTCAACAACCTCATGGTGGAAGAGCAGCAGCCTCTCTTGTGCGAGGAATTCCGTCAGCTCAACCTGGAAATTGTGGAACAAGGGCATCTCCTGAACCTTCTGGCTACTCCTCTCTTGGAAGAACAGATTCGTTCTCGTCAGCTTGGTGATCCGCACACCAGAAAGCTCATCTCTAAGCTTGGCACTCCGAAGTACGAATCCTTCCATGTTGATGATCAAGGCTCGCTCTTCTTTGATCACCGGATGTTTGTTCCAAACTACCCGGGTTTGAGAGACCAAGTTCTCAAGGAGGCACATGATTCGGTCCTTTCTATCCATCCTGGCAGCACAAAGATGTACATGGACCTGAAAACACAATACTGGTGGCCTGGGTTGAAACGGTATTGTGCCAAGTATGTCTCAGAATGTGATGTCTGCCGTAGGGTGAAGGCTGTCCATCAGAAACCATTCGGTCTTCTACAGCCATTGAAACCTCCGGAATGGAAATGGGAGAAAGTAGAGATGGACTTCATCACTGGCTTCCCAAGGTCGCAGAAGGGCAACAATGCAATCTTTGTTGTCATCGACAGGCTTTCTAAAGTGGCTCACTTCTTCCCAGTCAAAGAAACAATTTCTGGACTTCAGTTGGCTGAGCTCTATATCAACAGGATTGTCTCTTTGTATGGGGTTCCACTTGAAATCAGTTCAGACCGTGGGAGCATCTTCACCTCAAAGTTCTGGGAGAGTTTCCAAAAAGCTTTGGGAACAAAGTTGAACTTCAAAGACTGCTTACCACCCTCGATCGCAAGGACAAGTGGAGAGGATCAATCAGATTCGGAGGATATGCTTAGAGCTTGCGTCATCTCTTTTGGCATGAAGTGGGAGGAATGCCTTCCATATGCTGAATTCTCCTACAACAACAGCCTTCGGAAAGAGTCTCAAGATGGCACCATTCGAGGCTCTATATGGTCGGAAGTGCAGAACTCCGATTGGTTGGTCGGTCAGGAGAAAGAATCTGGTTTGGCCCGACATTGTAACCAAGCAGAGGAGAAGGTGCATATCATTCCGGAGAACTCGAAGATTGCTCGAGTCGGAAGAGCAACTATGACAGAAGCACATGATATGGTATATGCCTGGTGATCTAGTCTACCTTCGTGTCACTCCCATGAGAGGAACACACCCGGTATCAAAGGAAAGTTGGCTCCTAGATACATCGGTCCTTTCAAGATACGTGGTAGAAGAGGAGAAGTTGCTTATGCACTAGAGCTTAGGAAAAACTCAAAGTCCATGATGTTTTCCATATCTCTCAGCTCAAGAAGTGCTTCAAAGACCCGGCAAGACCGTGGATCATGAGCTAATCGACCTCCAAGAAGATCTCTCTTATCGTGAACACCCCACCAAAATCCTCGAGACCCATGAGCGAAGGACTGCAACAAGTCCATCAAGTTACGCAAGGTGCGGTGGTCACACCATTCTGCTGATGAAGCCACATGGGAGCGTGAAGATGAACTCCGTGTCAACCATCCTTCTCTCTTTGTATCTTCTTCTTCTTCCTAGAATCTAAGGCGGCCAGATTCCTGTTTAGTGGGGAGAGTTGTAGCATCCCAGTTGTCTAACCCTGTAATGCTACATGTCATAATAATAAATGGGCCACTTCCAACATATAATTGTTGCATCATCATCATATCATGCTCATGTCATCATGTCCCCTTGCATTTGAGCATCATATAAAACCCTTTCTTGTTTGGTTCTTATCTCATGTGCATGATTAATTGTATTTGCCTCTTGATATTGTAGTTGGGTCCTAATAAATTGTTAAATGCCCAAGTTGAGTTGGGGCATCTCTTTTTGACTCCACCACCTTATCTTTCACCACCTTATATTCCACCATCCAATTATTCTGAGCTTGGCATTTTGTTGTTTATCTCTGGCTCATGATTAGTTGGTTGGAACCACCCATAAATCTTTGCTTGGCCTTGTCCACATTTTGGAATGCATATGAATAAATGCCATGCACCTATTTTGTTTTCACAAAATAGAACCTAGCATTATTAGTTATGCATGGGCCATGCAACCCAAACCGTTGGCCTTATTCTTTTTGGGTCTGTCCTGTTATGCTTAGTAGGATCTTGGTTTTAAATAACAACTATGTGCTCCTTGTTTTGGATCTCTTGGACCATATTTTAAAAACTACCACCTTGATTGGCTAAACCAAACCCTAACATCCCTCCCTTTCTTTTTGCCACCTCTTTTGGTGCTCCAAACCCTAGCTACCATCTACCCTCTCCTCTCCTCTCTAGTCACAACCCTAAACCCATCTAACATGGACCCATACCCCATGCCCATAACCTTCCTAGCTAAAACCCTAAACCCCACCTAGTCTACCACAACCCAAGTGGCCCCCTCTTTCCCTCCTCTTAGTCAGCCTCCCTCTCTTTCAAATCTCCCGGTCGATTCAAAAGAATTTGAAATCGTAGCTAGTTTGTATTTGAAATAGAAATAACACAAGCAAATCAAACAAAAGAAAAGAAAGGAATAAAAAAAGGGGAAAGAGAAGCAGCTGACCAGCCTGCCCACCTTGACTTCCCAACTTCGTTTTCCGGCCCAACCCCCTCCAGGTCGCAGCGTCCGTTTCTTCTTCTCCCTCTGTCATCGTCTCGCTCCTCCTCTCTCTCTGCGTGCGACGGAAAGCAACAGCGGAGCGGTGGCCTCTTCCGTCAATCGCGTCACCCTTCCCTCCTCTTCTTATCCCCAGCACGCCACCAAGCCAACCAGGCACAGATCCCCTTCTCCCTTCTTCCCCTCCCCCAAGGCAAACAGCCTCACCACCGCCCCATGGCGTCGCCAACCTTCGCGCCTCGCCGCTGAGCCCCACGCACGTCAGACCACGCGGAATAGGGAGAGCTACGACAGCTGCCGGAGCTCTCCGTCAGCTGTGCGCCCGGGGCGAGGACGCCAGATCGGCGCCGTGGTCACCGCTGTCGCCGCGCTCTTCGTCCCCGTCAACCGCGAGCCCCGCCAACGTTCCGCTGTGAGCCACGCCTTCCCCTTCTCCCCTGGCACGCCTTCGCTCTCCCTTGCACGCTTCAGCCTGCCGAGGGAGACGCCCGTCTTGCGCCTACAGCCGCCGCCACGCCCGTCTGACGAGCAGCAGCAACAGCTTGCTTCGGCGCTCAGATCCCGAGCAGCCCAGTCCTCCCCCGCCAAAACCCTAAACATGGAACCTGTAGGGCGATGTTCCCTCTCCAACTTCGATGTTGGTGACATCTCGATTCTCGACGATCGCCGCCAAGCTCGACGCAGTTCTGAATCTCATTCTGCGTTCAGTTCAACAACCGTCGATCGGCCCACCCGACGTTTTTCTACTTTAGTCCCTCCTCTTCCAACGCCTCAACCCGCAGTCCCCGTGGCCCTCTGTCAGCGTCCGTGGGCTTTTTACAAAAAGGCTCCTGGGCTTCCTGGAGCTCAACCCGCGGTCCTGCCCCCTCCTATCCGCTGGCATGTGGGTCCAGGTGCGCCTGTCCCCACCTGTCAGTGACCAGAGCTAGCAGAGGCTCGGTATAAAAAGTTGACTGAGTCTGTTTAGTTAATTCAAATCTTTTTCTGGATATTTAAAATTCAAATAAATTTCAGATTTGAATAACTTTGCAATGGTAAATCCAAATTTGACAAATGATATATGTTTGAATATCAGGAAAATGCCAGGAATTCAAATATGCCATCTATTTTGTATTTTGCACAAGTAAAATTCCAAGTTTATGTTAATTACCACCATTGCCACTAGGATTTAAATAATGCATAACTTTAAATTCCCAAATCCAAATTAAGCAAATGATGAGTCTAAAATGATCAGCTCGACGAGACCTTTCTGTTTATGCCATCCATGACTTCAATTGCAGCATGCATCATATAAATATATATTGAACAACAACTGTTATGGCAACAAATGTGATTCTAAAAAAACAACTAAATGTTATTTTCTTGTCCTCCACACCTCACCCATGCCATGCTACTTTACTTGCCATGTAAATTGTGCATCATTCATCATGGCATGATTGTTTGCTTGACGCATCTTATTCATATGCGTGTGCTCTATATTCATGTTGGCCTTGTTTGTTTGGTTTTTCTCGGATAGACACTGAGCAGGGATTGTATCAAGAGAACCAGGAGCACTACCCAGAACGGTCCCTTGCTTCAACAGAGATACCAGGAAAGCACTACCACATGCTTTCATACATACAGTACCTATTGCCTCTATCTTATTCTTGCATCATTGAGTCGTGATTGCATTGAATTGAATCCCAAGTATGCATAGCCTTTACTTTTAAACCCCACCAAGATCGTTTCCTCCATCCCATGAGCCACTACTATAGGAGTTGTTTGAGCCATGCGAGTCGTAGAACAGCATGTGTAGGGTTTGTGAGAGTCTGATGAATAATGAGGTACTTAAACAACTTAACCTGAGTAGTTCTGGGATAACTAAAGAAGGTGGCACCGGTGAGCAACATCGGCTATTTGGTTTTTCCTGCTCACTTGTGTCCCGTAAGACCCCGAGTACTTGATTCCTGTTCCTTGATTTATCGCGCTATCCACATCCGGGAGGTATATGGGACCCCCCTGAGCCAGAGCTTGATTCCGTCTATTTCTTGGGGCCACAAACTAGTTTGAGGTTTTATTTACGATCCTGAACTTATGCCATGCTACTTTCTGTATTTAAATTGTGCGAGGAGCACCTTTGTCTTTATTTAGGTCAGCGGAGTGTTTTCGCGGTATCGACAAGCCCAGCCACACTTTCAGGTTCCTAGTCGTTTACAGCCACTGACGCAAACCTTGAGCCCGTCTCGGAGTCAGCTATCTCCGTTGTGGGGTCTACTTGAGGGGTGGCCCCCTGAAATATTTCTGAATCCTGTGATTGTTCAGTCGTGAAAGCCTCGTTGGGTTTTGATTTGGTTTTTCCGAGGTTGATCGAGCGTGTGTTGCTATTGGTGCACCCCGGCCGGGTAAAACTTTCTGAAAGCCGTGTCCGCGGATATGGACGACTTGGAGCACAGTTTCTTGATCATAGACAAGCATAACTAAAGTACCGCTTTTAATCTGACTAAAGTAAATTGACTAGTAACTAGTGCAATACCCATGGAATGGTTAATAAAATTGCCTACGGATGGGGGGTTGTTCGTCCGCTTCCTTGTTGGTAAGCAGGGAGGAGGATGGATCGGATGAAATTACCATTATAACTGTTGTACTTAAATTCACGGACATCCGTCTATCATTGGTTAGGCGGATGGTTAGCGTTTATCTGTAGAATTGCTAGGGTTTATCTTTTGCTGCAATTGCGTCACCCCAGGTTGTGTCCCCTTTAGAGGCATTAAGTCTTGCTGAGTACCCTTAGGGTCTCACACGATAAATTCTTGATTCAGATGAACAGGTACCTTCTCGGTGACGGATCTTTGGGTGGAAGAAGTCAAGATGTGGGCAACGATCGTATGGTGTAGAGATTCCGGGAACGGGGATCCGTGAGACCTGTAGTTGGGATGTGCTTATTTCTATGGCATCTTATGCCGATTTGCTTCTTATCCGTACTCGGATTCTGTTTGCCGCTTCCGCATGATACTCTGATGTGTGTTGTATGAGGAGTTATCCTAAAATATAGATCTATCTAGGTCATTTGAATCTTGCCGTATGGCGTTGCTATATTTTCTTTCTTTCTAGATGGGATGGCTGTGATGTACTCTTGTATGGTGGCTTGCGTACATACCCACTTGTGTACGTAGTTGATCCTTCCGCCGACTCGCCGCCGTCTGTGTCCCGTTGAGAGGGTAGCGGTTGGGACGTCTGAAAGGACTACCAGTGAGTGGCTTTTGGGGCCCCACCGTACTATTTCAACCGCTATCACTCATCCAGGCTTGTATCTAGGAGCGTAGTTCACCGAGGTAGTTACATACCACTACTCTTATCATTTGCTTTGTATATTGAACGGTGGATCGATGCAATTCTACTCCTTCCATGGAAGTTAGAGGTGGCCTTACCTTTAACTTCGTCCGTTGTTTTCCGGAGTGTTCTCTTGATGAACAGGATCAACGACCTCTTGTTAGTGGTGTCGCGAGGATCTACATGAAGCGCGAAGGATCAGACCGCCGACCTTCTTTCCGGTACCATGAGGCGGATCTCGAGGGCGAGATCCATTGTTAGTGGTGTCGAATTGTGGCATCCCGCAAAACCACTACTAGAAAATCGCGTTGAATTTGTGCATTGCATCGTCATCATCATGCATTGTTGCATAAAACTATGTTCGCAAAGCCCGTTTTGTTTTCTAAAAACGCCCCCTCTTCATTCAAACACGCCAACCCGGTCTCCGGATTATTTTTGTTTGAATGCTATCGGTTTGCAAAAGGTGCATATAAATTAAATAAAAGATTTATTTATTTTAGCGGGGGGCATCGAGCAGGCGAATCGACCACCCCCATTTGTAAATCGGTCCACCTAATTCCTAAACCTACCAACTAACCTAACCACACACCCCCTCCACCTCACCCCAACCAATGGCCTCTCGCCACCTCACCCTCTCTCCCCCTCTATCCAATCCTAAGCCGCCACATCCCCACCCCACTCCCCCTCTCCCCTCTCTCTCCTCTCAAACCGCCATGTCACCTGGGCCCCACCCCAACCATGCATGCACCCCAGCACCCAGCCTGCCGCTGTCTTCCCTGGACCCCACCCGCGCCTCACGTCCCTCACGCTCTGCCGCGCGCGTCGTCTTCTTCCCCTCCTTCTCCCTGGCCGCGTTCCTCCCTCCCTGGCCGCGCTCGCCCTCGCCCACCTCTCCGCCCGCCTCCGCCTGCGGCGCCGCGCTCGTCCCCGGCGCTTCCTCCCCCGGCCCCGACCCCATCCTCTCCTCCCGCTCGCCCCACACCAACTCCCGCCGCCGCCCCTGTTCCGAGCAACGCCGCCCGGCCGCGTCCCCGCCGACCTTGGCTGCGCACCTCCCCGCCACCTCGGCCTCCCAGCCACCGCGCCCGTATCTCCCCCCCAGCTCCTCCGCCATGGCCTCACCTCGCCGCCATGATGGCCCCCAGTGCGTCCTCCGCTCGCCTCCGGCTCGCCGCTCCTCCGCGTCCTCCCTCGCCGCTCCGCGCGGCCGAGCTCCGCCGGCAGCCGCGTCCGCCCCTCCACCGCCCTGCTCGCCCCCGTTCCTCCTCTCCGCGACGGTCCCTCCTCCTTTTCCCCTCATGCAGGCCCGCGCCTGAGCCGGACCCCTCTGCCTCCTCCCTCTCGCGCTCCGCCACGCCCCGCTTTGCTCTCCTCCCCGCCTCCCTTGCTTCCTCCTGGCCGCGCCCGATCCCCGCAGGCGAGAGCCTCCCGTGCGTCAGCAGCCCGCCTCCTCTGGGGCTCCGTCGCCTCTCCCTGCTTGCCGGCAACCGATGCCTTGGTCGACCATCTCTGCGCCTCTCGCCGCCGTCCCGTGCTCTGGTTCATCTTCCGGTCGTTGCCTCGCTGCCGTGGTACATGCGCCACCCCTGCACGACCCCTTGTTCAAGTGCCTCTTGGTCCTGCTCATCTGCCGGTGCGGGTCCCTGTTTGGTGTTTTCGTTGTGGTTGTTGGTATCAAATGATCTGGTGAGTGTTGAATGGCTGACAAAAGAACCTGGCAAGACAATTTAAAAGATGGACAACAGGACAAGGACCTCCGGGAGGCTTTAAACACCTACTTCAACCCCATCGATGAACCAAGCTCGGCACGCCAAGATCTTCATCGCGGTTCGACAAGATCTCCTCCGCGTACCGAAGACCGATCCCGAAGGGCCATGATAGCCAAGACCGTCTACTTGGAGTTAAAGACCGATCCCGTACCCGGTGCCGCGCCAAGATCTCCTTCTCGGACCCCGATGACGCTAAGTCCTTTGCCGTAGAGCAACAAGGCCTTCGACAAGACAAGAAACGCCAAGAACTTCACCCCGGATGCCAAGACTGAACCGACACGGGAACCCGGCAAATGACAGAGACCGGGAGAATCCGATGCGCCCCGGACACCGAGACATGGACGACAAGTTCTCCGTCTTGTATCCGCTCCCGCCGTTTCCGTCGAACCCTGGACCCTGAGACCGACCCCGACCCCCAGAACCCAAGATCTGCCGAACCCTAAATGTGTGACCCTTTTCCTCGATACCCTATTTTATAAATGATATCAACTTGTTGCATATTTAATTGCCATACTTGCATGCATAATCATGTGGTTTGGGGGCCTTATGTCGATTCACCTAATAACTAAATATGGGGCCCATATGCGGGCAAATCTAGTCTCATATCGGCCTCATCTAAACTTGTGTAGCGAACCGGTATCGTATCTTGCCTTGTTATAACAACATTTAAACTGCGGGGTACCTAAACAACTGGAACCATCTAACTAATTGTCGGGACCCTGGTTCCGCTTAATATGACCTAAATGCACCATCTTCGCCATGTCATACATCATACATGCATCATGCCGATCTTCGCGTTGTATTAAATAGTGCATCCGGTGTTTCTTCTAGTGTTTTGCTTCTTCGGATTGGGCCGTTGAGTTGATGTGAGCTTCGCCCGATCTTGGATGAACCCTCGGCATGTTTTCAAAGTAGCATCCCCTTTCTACCTATCTTACTTTTATAGTATTTATTCCCCTCCTGTTGATCTACTGCTATCTGTGTTGCGATGCTCTAGTTTTCGTTCCCTGTGATATCCCTTGCTGCCATATATAGCCTTGGACACATCCTATTACCTGTTGTTTGGTAGATAGTTGGGCCCGCGTGTCGTAGTCGCTTGCTCAAGTGTTTGTGTGTCGATAAGTACCACAATTGTTGGAGGATTGCCGCATGTTGACGTTGGAGATGATCATGGCTTTACTTATCGTTCACTTTAATTACTGTTTAACAACTAAAATTGAATTAAGCAGAGGCATCGGTGGGTGATAGGTAAGTTTTTGTCGGGGGGTTAACCTCGGGTAGGTCAGAGACGGGGAAAGACAGAGGTACTGTCCCCGTCTGATTGCCGAGCTACGGCCTAGGTCGGCCGAATCATGTATATGTCGGCCGATGAACGAAGGCAAGAAGCTCACGTATAGGTATAAAGTGGTTACCTGGCCGAGTTAATGAGAAACTCAGCCGGGTTACACAAATGATCTTCATGCAGGTGAGGAACGAGCCGAATAACACAAGGTAAGGCCGAGTTATACGAAGCTTGCAGGAGAAGGAGAAGCTTAGGGTCAAACCATAGCTACAGGCTAAAAGGAATCTGAACGGGGCCAAGCGCAAGAGACAAGGAGGCGCAGGGACAGAGGAGCAGAAGGAGGTCACGGAGGTGACAGTGCTGGAGCCCGAGGCACGCAGGGGGGCACTGAGCTTTGCCGTCATTGGAAGGGAGACAGGGAAAGGAGGCCGCCGAATTACCACTTTGGGACAAGCATATTCCTCGAATATGCTTGCCCCGTCAGCCCTAAGGGCACCCAAGGCACCCCTTTATAAGGGGAGGTTTGGACCCTGAGGGAAGGGAGGGTCTTTTGAGCAACGTTAGGCTGGGGAGATTCACATCGTTCCCCTGTAAACAGCTCTAGGAGCACTTGTAACACATCGAGAGAGAAATAAAGTTCATCACTTTGGCAGCTTGAGAGTAAAGACAGTTGCATCTTCCTCCCTGCATCCCACTAGCATCCATTGGCCCCATACTTTAGCCTACCCATGGCATCTGCCGTGCCACCACCACGACAGTTGGCCATCGTGGGGCCAGCAGCTAGCTGGAGTTGTGATCCGGACGGAAACTTCATCAACACCGGCGAGCGTTGTTTCGGCGTGGTCCGAGATTTGGTCTCGTGACTATGTCGAGACAATGCAGGAGCTTCGGGAAAACTCCCCGCGAACGGGATCTTCATCGGCTGGCGACAGCATGGATCTACGTCGCCGACGCCCGACGCTTATCCTCACCGGTTGTTGTTGCGGGGAACCACCTCGAAGCGCAGCAGCCGTCCATCGAGTACGTCGCCGGCGCCGAGGTGATGGTCGCAGCAGGGCACAAGCGGGAGCAGATTGGCCGGGTCAAGCAGAGCCCGCCGCAGTGCAGTGGTACGCCTAAGCAGATTACACGCAAACCTGAGGTAATTCCGCCGGTGGCAAACCCGCCGAACTACATGACACCACCCCAAAGGCACCAAGAGTGAGAGGACCACCTGGAGAGACCAGAGAACATTCTTCAGCAACTATAGATAACTTAACTACACCAGAAGGCCGATACTTGATCCGCAAATGCTCAGCAGAGTTAGAGGAAACCAGGCAAAAGTGCTGGTAGAGGCCCAAAAGTATCGGCCTCAAGGGAATCCTTGAACATGACCGAGAGAATATGCAAAGCTAATAAGCTTGATATCGCACCAGCGGGTGGATGAACCGAGATTAAGAGGAAAGAACCTCATGAGTGATATTAACAAAGAGCATGAAGCTCACAGAGCCGAATCGGGCGATTTGGGTTTGCCGAGACAAGACCGAAAAAACCTAAGAGCGGCAAATGCAGCATTGGAACTAGAAGGGTTAACAGGAGAAGCTCGGCAGAGGCAGCAAGAAAGAGTGAATGAACGGTGATCGCGAACCAGCAGAATGAGGAAATGCTCGAGCTAACCCGGCAAGACCGGGGCCTCGCGAATGGTTCATTCGGGCAAGCACACCTGCTTTCTGCAGCAGCATCTTCACCGGAAACAATGCAAGAAAAGAAAGAGCAGTAACCTCGGGGAAGAGGAACAAACAGATCGTTCCATATGACCCGGCAATAGCTGGAAAGGCAAATGAGAACAGAGGAAATGCAAGCCGAGGTAATAGCGGGGAGAGAAACCACGGCCGTATGGAAAAGGACGGCGGCGGTCGAGGTAATGGGGAGCACGGCAGAAAAGAACCCGCGAGAGACAATCATGAAAAACAAGCTCCGGCCGAAGTAAGGAGAGAAGTGTCGCTCCACCCGCTGCCAAGACATGAGCCTCGGCATGAAAGAGAAGTGAGGCCAGCTCGCTATAATCAGATGAATGAAAGGTATAATGATGGATATTCCGAGGTAGAATCATAAACCAGGTGGGGACCATCACTATGGGATGCGAGGATAGAATCTGTCTGATTTGCCAGCAAATGATGCAAGAGTAAAATTGGATCGGTTATACCGGTCCGAGCTATTGGAAGAGCAAGGTCCACCAGGTCCGGCGTGTTTTGGACCACGGATCATGGGCGAACCACCAGTACCAAATTTTCAGTTGGCGAGAGGCACAAAAACGTACAATGGAAGTACCAAGCCACAAGACTGGTTAATTGATTATGCTACCGCGGTGAAGATAGCGGGTGGCAACCTGAGATGGGCTGTGCGGTATGTCCCGCAGATGTTGGAAGGACCAGCCAGGGTGTGGTTGAATAATCAACCAGCAGGTAGGATCAACTGCTGGTTAGACTTCGAAGAGATGTTCGTCAGCAACTTTACCAGCACATACAAGAGACCGAATAGACCCCAGCAACTGGCCATGTGCAAGCAGAGGCCGAATGAAACAGATAGAGAGTTTTTAACTCGATGGTGTAACTTGAGAAACTCATGTGAAGGAGTTATTGAATCGCAAGCGATCGCTTGGTTCGCGCAAGGCTGCCGTTACGCCCGGTGTGTTGTGGCAACGCTGCAGAGAGATATGCCAACCACCTTGGCGTAAACTATCGAATAGCGGACTCCTATGCTTTGGGTGACCCAACCCAACCGGAGTTAATGTCGGCAGATCATCGTGAGCAAGAAGACCAATACACGAGAGAATTGGCGGGTCATCTAGGCGTGATTACAGAGGAAGAAGAAGAAGAAGAGAGGCGGATTATAGGTATAATTCGGCCCGGTGGCGGTGTGGCCCAAGATCGGCCGAGTCACGGAGTAACTCAAGCGAGAAAATGGACCTCAACGGTGGACCGCAAGAAATGATGGAAAGAGGCAATGGACCCCGAGCAAAAGAAGCAATGGCAAGAGAAGCGAAGTATACATTTGAATCCATGTTGGATCAGTGTAAATTTCACACATCAAACCCATCTAGACCAGCCAATCATACAACCCGCAATGTGCTTGGATGAAAAATGCGATGGGTAACCCGGCGAGTCCAGCTCCCCATCGGATGCAACAAAGATCATCGGCAGATTAATCGGAGCAAATGCACGAGAACTTATGTCGCCCCCTCCGAGGTATGATAACTCGGATCGGAGGGATGCGGCATCAAGTAATGAACCGAGGCGGGCGGAAGGATAAATCCGCAAATGCTTTGGACGCAATGATTACAGGAACATCACCGGTCTTCTGCGTGTTCACGGCGAACAGCAGGACAAAGCGAGTGTGCGGCGCCGACATATGGAAGTGAATGCGGTTGTACCAGCGGTGCCAAGATACCAGCCATGGTCGATCGAGGATATAACTTGGAGCATAAAAGATCATCCCAGGATAATGCCGAGTCCAGATCATACGCACTTGTGTTGGACCCGACATTTGTGGGACCAAGCATCAATGTGAAATTCTCAAAAGTACTCATTGATAATGGAAGCGATATTAACATCATGTACAAAGATACCATGCACAAGCTCGGTATATCACGTAACATCTGCAGTCCACAAGGACAATTTTCCATGGGATAGTGCGGGGCTTTCATGTGAGCCCATTGGTAAAGTCCGAGTGGACGTCTTATTATTACAAGAGATAAGCTGCGAGCAGAAAATTTGGAATTTGAGGTGGTTGATCCGAAAGCTGTTATCATGCTCTACTCGGACGGACCATGGCCAAATTCATGAGCAGTTGTCATATAGGTTATCTAAAGATGAAATTACCGGACCACAAGGGTGATAACGATTGCGAGGATTACAAGAAGTCAATGGAGTGTGCCTCGGCCGGGTCGAACTTGGCCGAATCATTGGTCATAGCGAGAGAAAAGAAAAGGATTCAAGAGGTAGCAGCCCTCGCACAGTCATCACAATTAAGCATGCCGGCATTGGCCAACCCTCATGGCAGCGTTTCTTTCCAACCAACCAAAGAGACGAAGAAATTTCAGATTGATGAGCAATTCCCAGAGCGCACTGTCACTATTGGTGCAGGTCTTGACGCTAAATAGGAAGGCGAGCTCACCAACTTCCTCTGTGAGAATCGGGACATATTTGCATGGTCAACACAAGACACGCAAGGTGTCTTGAGGAGTTAGTGAGCACTCTTTAAACGTCGTGCCAGAGCACGACCGGTGAAGCAACCTCTCCGCCGCACCAAGACAGGAGAAAAGTAATAGGGATGAAATAACTCGGCTTCTGCGGGTTTATCATGGAGGTGCTTTACCCGGATTGGTTATCAAATCCGGTGCTAGTAGAAAAGAAAAAAGATGATCCCAATGTAGCCATTGTGTGGCGAATGTGTATCGACTACACTAACCTGAACAAGGCGTGTCCAAAAGATCCTTTCCCATTGCCTAGAATAGACCAAGTCATTGACTCGACCGCTGGCTGTGAGTTGTTATCATTTGTAGACGCGTATTCTGGTTTCCACCAGATACCGTTAAATCCGGCCGATCAAATAAAGACTGCATTTATTACCCCGTACGGGGCTTATTGTTATCGCACGATGCCATTCGGCCTGAGAAATGCGGGAGCAACGTACCAAAGGTGCATGCAAAAATGCTTACATGATCAGATAGGAAAAAATGTACAAGTATATGTGGATGACGTAGTCATCAAAACTAAGGAAAGCAGAACCTTGCTAGAAGATATACGACAAACTTTTGCGAACCTGAGAAGGTTCCGAATGAAACTTAATCCGGAGAAATGCACGTTCGGCGTGCCGGCAGGAAAACTACTCGGGTTCCTTGTGTCCAGCCGAGGTATCGAGGCTAATCCGACGAAGATAAGAGCAATAGAAAAAATGGAATTGCCGAGATGTTTGAATGATGTACAAAAATTCACGGGCTGCCTCGCCTCGCTTAGTCGATTTGTATGTCGGCTAGGAGAAGGCACCGCCACTTTATCACCGATGAGAAAGTCGGACAAATTCGCTGGACTCCCAGCCGACCTTGCGTTCACGAGTTGAAAAAGATGCTAGTTACGGCACCCATTTTAGCTCCCCATTATCAAAAGAACCTATGCTACTTTATATAGCGGCTACCAATCGAGTAGTTAACCTGTGGTTGTAGTGGAACGACTTGAAGAGGGTAAGTCGGTTCGAGGCGGTATACTATCTAAGTGAAGTATTATCCACCTCAAAGCGTAATTATCCGCATTATCAGAAGATGGCCTATGGAGTATATATGTCGGCAAAAAAGCTTAAGCATTACTTTGAAGAGCATCCCATTAGAGTAATATGTGAGGCACCCATAGCCGACATATTGAACAACAAAGATGCAAGTGGCCGAATAGCAAAATGGGCGATCGAGTTATCACCATATGCTCGCAATTTGATAGAAGAGATGCAATCAAATCTCAGTCGTCGCCGATTTTCTCGAGATTGGGCCGAGGTGCAATATGAGCCACCATTGCGATCCAAATTATCGGACAATGCATTTTGATGGTTCCAAACTAAGGAACGGTTTGGGCGCAGGAATAGTGCTGGCCTCGCCTAAAAAAGACCAATTGAAATATGTACTGCAAATACATTTTGCCGCGTCCAACAATGTAGCTGAATATGAGGCACTAGTCCATGGATTAAAGGTGGCAAAAGAAATGGGAATCGCGAATCATATGTTACGGTGACTCGGATCTAGTAGTGCGGCAAGTATCGGGCACTTGGGACGCATTAGATGCTAATATGGCTTTATACTGATTCCATGTGCAAAAGATCGGTGGATA
Source organism: Avena longiglumis (assembly GCA_030063025.1). Classification (NCBI taxonomy): domain Eukaryota; kingdom Viridiplantae; phylum Streptophyta; class Magnoliopsida; order Poales; family Poaceae; genus Avena; species Avena longiglumis. The sequence continues at coordinate 203,982,641 of CP125976.1, read as the reverse complement.
TTTTGAAGGATGTGAATTCCACCACGCATCACTGAAGCGAAAATGACGCCTTGACACATTGTCAAAGTTAGGATCAACCCGGATCTGCTCCGCGGTATAGCCCTCGAGCACCTCAGAAACCATCAATAAACCCATCACCGTAATCGAATCAATCTTTATCGGAAATTCTGCAGAGAATCATACGCCAATGGAAGTAGATCCAGAAGATTCGGAACCCCTAAAGAGGGGGACAGCCGAGGTAATAACAATCATGGAAAGGGAGGTAAATACGTCGGCGGAAGAAATGGAGATGACGGTGAAGTCACTTGAAGAAACGCCGATATGGGCGCAACCCATATTTTCGCACCTAAAAAGGCAGCGATCTTCCGAGTAATGAAGTACTAGCCGGACAAACCGTCAAGAGCAAAGGCTTATACGATCATAAACAATGAGTTATATAAAAGAAGCGTAACGAGCATATTGCGTAAATGCGTGAGTCCCATGAAGGTCGAAATCCTTCTAGATATACATCAAGGAGAATGTGGGCACCATGCCTCATCTCGCCTACTTTAGTAGCCAAGGCATTCGTGCATGGATTCTACCGCCACGGCGTTAAAAGAGGCGTAAGAATTAGTTAAGAAGTGCAATGGATGTCGAGATATGCAACCAGAATACATATGCCGTCGGTGAGTTAAAAACAATACCCATTACTTGGCCATTTTACGTGTGGGGTTTAGACATGGTAGGACCTTTCAAGCCGGGCAAGAGGAGGAATGACCCACATCTTGGTCATGGTAGACAAGTTCACAAAATGGATTGAAGTAAAACCAATCAAAAAGTGTGATGGGCACACAGCAGTGAAATTCCTCAAGGATATCATCTTGAGATACGGATACCCACATAGCATTATTACGGATAATGGCACGAACTTTGCATAAGGAGCCTTCGCTAGATTTTGCCAAGAGAAACACATAAGACTAGATGTTGCCTCAGTGGCTCACCCAGCATCCAATGGACAAGTTGAAAGATCTAATGGACTGGTTTTATCAGGAATAAAACCACGACTAGTCGAACCATTGCAAAGGTCGGCGGATGTTGGATTGAGGAATTACAGCAGTATTATGGAGCCTCGGGACTACTCGAATGATCAACAAGTTACACACCATTCTTTTTGGTATATATGGAGGCCGTGCTTCCAACCGACATAATACATGACTCGCCAAGAGTTACTCAATATACATCTTGAGGTAAATGAAGTAGCTCGGCAAGATGTCAGACCTATTGGAAGAAGCCCGAGAATTGACATTATCACGATCGGCCATTTATCAACAGAACTTACGGCGGTATCACGGCGGAGAGTGAATCCAAGAGTATTCAAAGAAGGAGATTTGGTCCTCCGGTGGTGCAACGCACGACCGGCATGCACAAATTGTCACCCCCATGGAAGGACCATTTATCGTGAGCAAAGCATTGCACAACGATGCATACTATCGATTGATGCTCAATCACGGAGAAACAAGGCAAACAAAGCTGGCGAAAGCAGCGCCCATGGAATGTGGCTTTACTTCGGCCATTTTACTCATAGGGCTATGTCTCAAGGTCACCAATGATGTATTTGTACCTCGACACCCAGAGCAGTGACTCGGGGACTGCCGAAGGTTATATTTATTTCATATCGTGTATTTAAACTTCGGCACCTGGCGATTACTCGGGACTGCCATATGTGATGTTATCTCATGTTTGATATTTAAACCTCGGCACCACGAGCGATTTCGGGGCGCCATATGTGATGTTATCTCATGTTTGATATTTAAACCTCGGCACCCAGAGCAGTTGCTCGGGGACTGCCATATGTGATGTTATTTCATGTTTGATATTTAAACCTTGGCACCCAGAGCAGTTACTCGGGGACTGCCATATGTGTTGTTATTTCATATTTGATTTTTGGACCTCGGCACCCAGAGCAGTTACTCGGGGACTGCCATATGCAATGATTATTAGGTGTTTAGACCTTGGCATCCAGAGCAATAGCTCGGGGACTGCCATATCGTATACTTATCTCTTTCGCGTTACTCACTTGAATATTGGCGATCAGAGCAGTAACTCGGAGAGTGCCACATGTTGTTTTCCTTTCATGTTACGAATATGCACCTTGGTGCCCAAAGCATTGACTCAGGAATTATCATAGGATTGTCAAATTCATGGACACATAAACTTTAGCACCTAAACCAACGACTCGGAAACTATGAGCCAACAAGGCAAAAAGTAAATCACGAAGATGAAGAAATTATGAGCCAACAAGGCAAGAATTGGACGAGCATCCACTTAACTAAGAGTCTCAAAAGCACATAGCAAAAGAACCTCGAATCATACGAGTTGACAAATTTTTCGTCTACATTGAACACCCGGCATACCAGGATCGTGAATAACCTAGGCATCGTTCGTTGGAGGAGGAACCACTTGATCAGTGCGGGCACTCCGTAGGAGGAACTTCGACTGAGGTTGCCTCGCCTTCCGCCGACCCAGGAGTAACTTCGGCGGTATCACGGGGTTGTTCAGGAGCGTCAGTACGCGCGGTAGAATGCCCGGTGCCTTTGGAGGAAGATCGTGCATCACCATTGCTATCTGAGCTTGAGCTAGAGCTATTGGATGTGGCCGAATCATCTTCACCTTCCCCGTGCTCAGCAGAATCATCACCCAAAGCATCTTCAGCCGCGGCCTCCTCATCCGGATCTGGGAGAAAACTCGGCCCTTCATTCCAAGTGTGCACATCGGCATACTCGACGAGCTGGAAAGCCCGAGCTTGCCGAAGAGCAACAAAGGTGGGATCTTCAACCCACGGAGCAGCTGTGATTCATTAGAATGTCAAGAGAGATATCTTCATACCATGACATGATTACTGAAGGGCCATGTCGGCACCAAAGACGCCGCAGATTCTCTCAAAGACTCAATCGCTCTCGGATGCCTTGACTGGTCACCAATAACTTGACCTCGTCAATATCGAGACCACGAGGTATTCGGCGAGTGCATGGTAAGCTTTGATAGCGGCCTGCACCAAGTCCCGACCCATGATTTTCATCGGACCAAGCTGCACCACGGCAACCAAGAAATCCTCCATCGAGTATTCAAAGTCAACAGCATTAGGTTCACCTCGACGAGCGCGAGCTGCAAGAACAGCTCTAGCACTCACGGGTTTGGCCTCGGGGAAGTGATCTACGCAAAACACGGACATGTCAAAGAATAGTAGCGGTGACAAAGAAAAAATACAGTTCGGCCAGGCCAAATAACTTACGATGGATATAGTTCATCATTATTTGAAGATCCTTAGCCCAAGTAGCTTTACTCTTCTCGAAACGAGCAATTTCCTCGCTCAAACCGCGAGTTTTAAGTTCGGCAGCTTTGAGGAGTTCTTTGTTCTTCTCCAGATCCAGAGTCGGTACTCTTTTCCAAAGAAAATTCTTGATCAACCTTTTCTAGCTCGGATTTAGAGAGCTTGAGTGTATTCACCTCGGATCTCGGTAGTTATCTCATCATCCTTCTCTTGTAGTTGCGCCGAATGAACTGCGCTTTGTTCTAAAAATGAAGCATCACGTCGGGGCATGGGCATAATCTTGTTGCTTGACGGCAAAGTCTTGCAACTCGGCTTTACCACAACCCAACGCAATAAGGAAACTCAGCATAGATACTAAAAGAAGAAGGAGCAAGGGGAAAGGAAACTAACCTTCCAAGGACTTGACCTTCTTTTTCAAGGCGGATATTGAGATTATTGATATTACCTATTCAGCAAGAAGTAAGCCCGCATGACAAGTATATAAGAAAGTTGGGAATAAGGAAAAGAAACTATCGACTTACCGGCTTTCTTCGCGACGGGCAGAACTTTCTCATACTTCTCTTCCAACTTGCGGTGCAAGAAGAGCAACCTCTGGAACTCGGCAGTCCGTCGATCATGTGCAACCTGAGAAATGGAGCAAAATGATAAAACAAAAGTTAGAAGCTATACCAGAGCCGAATCAAGTGAGACTTAATTCGGCTCTAGGTGGCTGGATATTCAAAGCTATAACAGATCCGAATCAAGCAAAGCTTAATTCGGCTCTAGGTGGCTGGATATTCAAAGCTATAACACATCCGAATCAAGCAAAGCTTAATTCGGCTCTAGGTGGCTGGATATTCGAAGCTATAACAGATCCGAATCAAGCAAAGCTTAATTCGGCTCTAGGTGGCTGGATATTCAAAGCTATACCAGATCCGAATCAAGTGAGACTTAATTCAGATCTAGGTGGCTGGATATTCGAAGCTATAACAGATCCGAATCAAGCAAAGCTTAATTCAGCTCTAGGTGGCTGGATATTCAAAGCTATACCAGATCCGAATCAAGTGAGACTTAATTCAGATCTAGGTGGCTGGATATTCAAAGCTATAACAGATCCGAATCAAGCAAAGCTTAATTCGGCTCTAGGTGGCTGGATATTCGAAGCTATGACAGATCCGAATCAAGCAAAGCTTAATTCGGCTCTAGGTGGCTGGATATTCGAAGCTATAACAGATCCGAATCAAGCAAAGCTTAATTCGGCTCTAGGTGGCTGGATATTCAAAGCTATACCAGATCCGAATCAAGTGAGACTTAATTCAGATCTAGGTGGCTGGATATTCGAAGCTATAACAGATCCGAATCAAGCAAAGCTTAATTCAGCTCTAGGTGGCTGGATATTCAAAGCTATACCAGATCCGAATCAAGTGAGACTTAATTCAGATCTAGGTGGTTGGATATTCAAAGCTATAACAGATCCGAATCAAGCAAAGCTTAATTCGGCTCTAGGTGGCTGGATATTCGAAGCTATGACAGATCCGAATCAAGCAAAGCTAATTCGGCTCTAGGTGGCTGGAGATTCAAAGCTAAACTAGATCAGAATCAAGCAAGACTTAATTCAGATCTAGGTGGCTGGAGATTCAAAACTACGCCAGATCCGAGTCAAGAAGGACTTAACTCGGCTCTATGAGAATGGAAATTCAAAGCTACGTCAAAACTAAATAAACTATGAACTAGGTGGCCGAACTAATGAAACCTTAGAAATAAAAATACGTCAAACTTCCAAGCATACAACAAGTTATTTCCTTGCAAGTTTCGGGGACTAGAGAGTATGATAACATGTGAAAAATAATTTAAGACCCGGAGATAAAACAATTACCGCATTCATCTTGTTCGTATCAATGATAAACTGGCTTGGTCAAGCGGCCGACCGATGTCGAAAAGTGGAAGGGTTGGTTGTGGATTGCCCTCAAACGATCATGACATTCCGATTATTGGCAAATTCAACCAGCTCCAAGGCTATACACTAGCTGTCCGGGTTAAAACTTTACCCGGGCGGTCCAACCACGATCGCAGGACTCTTATGAAGAAACAAGATTGCCGATGGCGAGGTAACGATGCCTTTGGCGAATCTGACTCCTTTGGCGAATGCCTCTGCAATACTTGGTGAGAGGTGCCGGCAAGACTTTTGAGAAGAGGTCTTGACGGCAATAACACGCTTTCTCCTTAGAAGAGGCACCGGCAGAAGTTGCGCCTCAGGTAGGGACGGAATCCTTAGGATCGATGAGGTTAAGCTCGCGAGAGGCGGGGTAGCGATCTTCTCGGCAGAGGTCGGAGTGACCGTAGGAACTGCGGAGTAGATGGAAGCTCAATTGTACTGGGGCCCATAGAGGGGACAGCTGGCTCAACGAAAACATCGGAGGGCCGGATCGGATCCAGATCAATGGGAGAGATCTCAGGGGCATCACGGCGAACAGGCGAATTATCAGGAGCAGGGGGAGAAGCAGGACGAATAGGACTAGGAACTCTCGTGTCATCAGCGGGAGGAGGAGATGGCGGCCGAATCGGACGGCTAGTCATACTAGGACCGCCGGGTTTAACAGACAGAGGAGCGCTGCAAAAATAAGAAAGAAGATTCGTCAGAATGAGAAACAGAAGAAGAGAAACGAGAAATATAGGCAAAAGAACTTACCCAGCAACCCCGGGCATAGTCTTGCGCCTGGGAGGATTCGGAGCGGATTTCTTTACTCGCTTCTTAGGAACCGCATCCGAGGCACTGGCGGGAGCCCCGCGTTTCCCCGAGGTAACGGGAGGCCGAGAAGCAATAGGTTCGGCGTCATGAACCTGGCCGGCCGGATTAGCTGGGAAAGCAGAAGCCGGAAATGCATAAGAAATAGGCATGGCGGCAACTACCTCAAGAATTTGGACCTCGTCCGAATCACCTTCCTCCTCCTGCGCTGAGGTTTTGCCGCGAGCTCGAGCAGGAGCGGGATCTGACTTAGGGACGAACTCCTCGGAGTCCGGCTCGCCAGTATCCGGGGTACTCCTATCTGCGGGCCAGGGGAGCTGCAGAACTTCGGCATCCTCGTCTTTTTGTTCAGCGAACCTCTGCATGACAAGGAGAGAAAATCATGAAAACCAGACTCTAAAAACTGAGGAAAAATAGAGTGATGAAGATTGGGCTTACCTCGGGAGGCGGATTGTCGCGGGTGAACGGTTTTAACCCCTAGGTCCAATCGTCAGGCATCTCCGTCTTGAAAATAGCTCGAACGCGTTTACAGATAAGGTAGTTGTCCAACTCCACGGTCGAGACTCGGTTAGGGTCCAGGGGACCACTCATGTAGCACAGCTTGTGGGTCCTTTGTTGGAAGGGGCAGATCCGGCTACTAATAAAGGTTGCCATCAGGTCTTCTCCGCATAACCCGGCCCGAATCAACTCCTTCAGCCAAATCTCGAAGGCCTCGGCCAGGGCATGAGTCTTCTTCGGATTATAGAGCCAGTTCACTTTGGAAGGTGGGCCAATTGAGAATGGGGAGCCGAATCTTGTCTTAGCCCTCTGTTCTTGGCGTAGAAGAACGACTTGTGCCATTTCTTACGACTCCAACCCGGTAACAGGGAACACGGATTGCCTCCGGGTGTGATGGATGCCGCCCACATTGGGTGAGCAACTTCTCGGAAGGATGCGAGATTTATCGGGAACGACGTTGGAGCGAATCTGGAAGAATTTCGACCGGACATGTCTTGATGGCCACAGTCAAGTAACCCTCGGCTGAGATGAAAGCGGAAAGAGAAGCTATGGCGTTCAGGGAAGGTGATGCGGTGAAGGCGAAGTAATCAAGAAATTCTCTAGCAAAATTGCTAAGAGGAGACCAAAGCAGGCGAAGTGGGACATGAAAACCACATATTCGCCTTCTCGAGAACTGGAGAGGATTCCGCCGGGTAGACGACGAAACCTCGGCGAGAATCCGGCGAGTTCGAGGAGCCACTCAATCTCGCGGCGTGTGGCGAAGAGCCCTGCCACGATCCACGCTCGGGCCGAGCCCGGCGTCATCGTCCTCAACTAGAGCACCGCTGAACGAACTAGACATAGGTCCGCGGAGAGATCGCGGAGGAAAAAGCGGCGGAGGAGACCTTAGAGCTACAGGCCCGTCAGCTTAGCACGAAAACAATGGCGAAGAGGAGAAACCGAAGGAAAACAGCAGAGCGGATCGATCTAGGCGAGATGGCGGAGAGAACTCACCGTGGCGGGCCACAGCCGTAGAACGCTGGCAAGGAAAGGCGAGCAGCGTGGTAGAATCCTCATGGCGGAAACTGGCTGGTGAGCGGCGGAGCGGCAAGGAGACACACAGCGAAAAGGAAGAAGGAGAGCAGACGCGACGGTAATGGGAAAGATGAACCCGATGCGCATTTCCCACTTTATAGGCAAAGCAATGAACAAGGGAGTGGGATCGTGGGTGTGGCAGTTACCCGCGTAGATCGTGGAGTAGCACGAACGCGCGACGGTGAATGGAGCCACACCAAAGGCCACAGAAACAGAAAAGTTGTTACAATCCCAAGCGGAGCGGCTCACGAGGCGTCGTGGCGGTGGCGCAGTGCGAGGTTCTTGTGGCTTGTCGATAAGTATTATAAGAGGACCTAAAACCTAGAAAAGCAATGATGGGGTGACACGTAGGACTTAGCGTATGATGGAAGGAGCGAGAGAACCTCGGACGAGGCCGTAGCTCGGAAACAAGACTAAAAGAAAGTGTTGAAGCTGATATAACCCGGCCAAAGTAATTGTGAGGCCACACCAGCCGGGGACTAATGTCGGGGGTTAACCTCGGGTAGGTCGAGGCAGGGGAAAGACAGTCTTGTCCCGTCGATTGCCGAAGCTCGGCCTGTCGGCGAATCATGTATATGTCGGCCGATGAAGCGAAGGCAAGAAGCTCACGTATAGGCATAAAGTGGTTACTGGCGAGTTAATGAGAAAATCAGCCGGGTTACACAAATGATCTTCATGCGGTGAGAACGATCCGAATAACACAAGGTAAGGACGAGTTATCTGAAGCTTGCAGGAGAAGGAGAAGCTTAGGGTCAAACCATAGTCAGGCTAAAAGGAATCTGAACAGGGCCAAGCGCAAGAGACAAGGAGGCGAGACGGAGAGGAGAAGGAGGTCACGGAGGTGGCAGTCTTGGGCTTGAGCCGAGGCAAGGGGGCACTGAGCTTTGCCGTCATTGGAAGGGAGACAGGGAAAGGAGGCCGCCGAATTACCACTTTGGGACAAGCATATTCCTCGAATATGCTTGCCCCGTCAGCCCTAAGGGCACCCAAGGCACCCCTTTATAAGGGGAGGTTTGGACCCTGAGGGAAGGGAGGGTCTTTTGAGCAACATTAGGCTGGGGAGATTCACATCGTTCCCCTGTAAACAGCTCTAGGAGCACTTGTAACACATCGAGAGAGAAATAAAGTTCATCACTTTGGCAGCTTGAGTGTAAAGACAGTTGCATCTTCCCTCCCCAGATCCCACTAGCATCCATTGGCCCCATACTTTAGCCTACCCATGGCATCTGCCGTGCCACCACCACGACAGTTTTGGTTTCCGACCGCCCACTTGTGTCCCGTAGGACCCGAGTTCTTGACACCTGTTCCGAGATCGAGCGCGCTAACCACGGGTGGGGAGATATGGGCCCCCCATTGATTATTACCTGATTTCAAAGTATTGTACTGGGGGCCACAAACTAGTTTGAGGTTTATTTACTATCCTGTACTTATGCCATGTTTACCGCTTTATTTACGTTTGTGCGAGGAGCACACTGTACTGTTTAGGTAAGCGGAATGTTTTCGCGGTATCGGCATCCCGATTGGGGATCTGTCGTTCTGACCATTGACGAAACCCTAAGTCCGTCTCGAGACCGACGTTCTATGGTGTACTTAGTGGGGTGGCCCCCGTGCTTGCTTTGGGTCAGGAACGTCATGACTTAGGCCCCGACATACCGATGGGTGTATGTTAACCGATCGGCAAAAGGGTCGAAGTGCCTGTGGATACTTTGGTGCACCCCTGCAGGGTTAAATCTTTTCGAGAAGCCGTGTCCGCGGTTATGGACGACTTGGAGCACAGTGCTTGATCATAGACAACTATAACTAAAGTTTACTGTTTTAAATTGACTTGTATCCGATATGATTAGTAATCAGCTTCACTACAACGGAATGGCTAATTAAAAGTACCAACAACTGCTGGGTTTTGGGTTATCTCATGCTAATTGTATCTGACTAGTAAGTGTGGCCACTATAACGGAATGGTTAACTAAAAGTGCCCACTGCTTACTTTATCAGGATGATCATCTAAACCTGACTAGTAAAGTGCCGCAACTATAACTGAATAAGTAAAACTGCCAACTGTGTGAGTTCCTCGGTTGACTTCCTCGTTTGGTCTCGAGGGGGGAAACGCCAGGATGGGTTTGTTTGATGCTAGTATCAGGTTGGATCCGAATAGGTCTTTCTTCCCCCTCTCTGATAGCCGCCAGTTGTATCGAGTCTCTATAGGTTGTTTAGTGCATGCGCTTGCCGCCATCCACCATACCTATGTAGGCGAGGACCGCCGAATTCTAGCCTCGCTGTACTGGCCTCGATCTTGACTCCTCTTTTCCTTTGCCCTTTGTCGGCACCTTTTGTTTAAGCAGGTTTGAGATCGGCGCCGTTAGCGAGGTTACCCTTCCGGCTTGGCACAGGCAGTTATGGACGCCATTGGTTATTCTTCAGGGCTCTTAGCCCCATTTGCATCTTGTCCGTAGTCGGACGCTCATCGTTTTCAAGGTGATTTGGATCTTTGTATATTATATCTGTATTCTTGACTCTTTGAGTCGCTGTTATATATATATCTGTTCTGTGGGTCCCATCGAGGACTGTTGTGTAATGTTATTACTTTGTTTTCCACCCGCACGCAAGTGCCTGGTGGGCACCTTCGAATTGTTTCTATGCGGGTTTCGCGGGTTTCGCTAAAACTTGCATAGGTCCGATTCTGAGGGTGTTACACTAAAGACTTCTTTGGGAAGGGAATTAACGTCATCATCAGGTGTATCTAGTCCATTATATGCCTCTCCGAGGGAAACGCCGGGAATAGCATGTTCGGCGCTCTTGGAAGCGGACGCTATGGTCACCTGTTATTGTGCTGTTTTTGGAAGCTCACTCCCCTGCTCCAGTGATTTCTCATCGGCGGTCACTTGGCATGACGCAGCTACATCTAGCTCCCCGTCGGGTGGCTTGCTCGATGAGGAGGGCTCGCTTATTAAATTAACGGCAGCAGACTTTGTTGTATCGTCGGTACCTTCTATATAAAAAAAAGAGAAAGATTGAGACCAGAGGCATATGAGAGCGGCAGAAGTAATTAAAGTAATAATATAATGGAGGCATGCAGGTCATTATGGTACGTATGCAGTGGTTTGAAAATAATGTAAAAGATTACCTGAGGCACTGACCAGGGCGGCGTTCATTGGTTCAGGTGTCTTCTCACGTGAGCAGTAGTTATCCGGGGATTCAAGGAAAGGAAAAGCTTTGCTACACCAGAGAATATAATCCAATGTTCGTCTGCTCCGCAAGTGAAAAGGGCGCACATTTACGATATGTCCTTTTGGCCGCAAGAAGGCAAGATGTCTACGGGCAAGAATATGTAACGATTCCTCGCTTGAATTGGTCAAGTAACTGCCAAAGTCTAGGCTATTTGTCTTCAAATCGTTTCCTGCTGGCATAAGGAAATCGGGGACACTCTGATCATAGTTGAACATGCGTGCAAACCGGTGTGGACAGTATACCCGGTTGTCAAAATGCTGACCCCTTCTATGGATAATGCCGCCTGCTGTACAACTAATGAGAAAGTCAATAGCTGCAATTGTTATCTCCTTACGTGTCCGGTCATCAAATATACGGACTGTGTTTCCTGACTTGGGAAAACGCACGGCTGACCGTCCAATAAAATCAAGTGATCGTAAGGGCATCATCAAACTCCCAAAATATCTGGAGCGCCTAGATGAGCCACATCCGTGACCGGCGCCTAAAGTCAATAACAAATGGTGCAAACGGGATGGGGCAGTTCAAGGAGGCGGTGGGTTTCATACTTGTCAAAAAAGAAGTAAACCAGCCCATGATAAACTGTCCAGGTATGAACAAGGTGCAGTCACTAGTTGTGGTCTTGCTGGTCACAATATCATGATGAGCTTCGTCCAAACTACGATATAAAAAAGCCAAGCTGGCCACACCTATGGCCCGGCGACTGCCTTTCGCTAATTTCACTGCCATGATAAAGACTTCGGTACGGATGTATTGTCCCCGTTCGACTGGCACACAATAAGAGCACAACCAAGCTGCAATGAAGGCGGCACGGTACACGACTAAAGGGTATGCAACACGGTAAGACATTGTATGTTAGCTTATGATAGCGGTTGGACGATCCCCTTGAACTTCAACTCGGAACTTATGTCTCTGTAGTAAAGGATCTTCTCGTTCAGCAAATAAATTGGATAATGTAGATCCAAAGGGAGTTGAAGGATCCTCCAAAAAATTATCCACCCAAGCGGAAATAGTTACAAGACCTGGGTCAGCTCTCATGTTGACAGGGCACAGATCAGCATATATGCTATATAAAGTCCGGACGTGACCTCGCGTCGTTGAAGGGAGTGGAATATATTCCTCATAAAGTCGTTCTGAAATTGGGATGCCCATGGCGTCATACACTGTGTGGAGAGGATAGCCCATCTCTCCTTGACTGGTAATCAGAGTATGTCCGCCAATATTCCAATGAGTCAAGAACGCAGCCACTAATGAGCCGTCCACACGGCATTTATAAATTGAAGCCATGATTCCCCGGAGAATATCAGCTCGTTTTAAAATTGTACAATCCTCACGATTCACTATCATCATGCGAGCCCAAATCAACATCTTGTCATAGATGGGGACTTCGGTGAGCAAATGGTTTGGACGATTAATGATCCACCTTGTCATAGGGGATTGAATAAAATTCTGAATCAATGTGGAGCTTTTTGGTGGCACTTTCTCGTGTAGGGCATCAGGATGCTCACTCGCAAGCATATAGGGTTGCAAGAGAAGGGCAGTGAATGTTGATGCTTCCGTAGGTGGATCCCCAGGCCATCTTGGTTGCCGGAAAGTTCGCCACTGACATTGTAGGATAACATCTGGGGTAGTGTTGGGACAGGTGTTCCTGCAGTGTTTAGATTCTTGATCCTCTGCATGAACTTGTTTTCAGGTTTGAGAATAAGTTGATCACCGCGTCCTAGTTGCAAGCATTCAGCAACTTGAGTCATGAACTCATCTGTTCCCTCTTCACGCTCAATGGGAACATCGTCATCATACGGGAAACCACCTTGCACGGTATCATAAAAAAATTCTAACTCATCACGCCACAGTGGTACCGCTCCGTGTGGTCCTTTTGGCACATATTTAGCCGGGCCGCTGTACAGGGTGTAAATTGGCGGGATAGTATCAATGGGATCCTACGTTAAAAAGGAGAAAATAAGAAAAGAGTCAGAATCAGGAGCCATCGGTGTGGTTAATGAATTCATGTAGATTACATGTAAGAAGAGGCTGTACGCATATGTGGCTTCAAGAAAAATATGGGTATCAAAGGAGAAATTAAGCACGGACAGTATTACCTGGGAGTTCCTTGAAATCTCTTTGTCAAGGGATGCTAGCTCGTAAGTGGCGCCTTTGCCTTGTCCTCTGTAACGAGGGGGTCGTTGAGTACCCAGACCGCCTCGTTTAGCTCCGGTATTGCCACGAGAGGGGTTTCGCCGAGGTTGCTGTTTTTCCGGGTTCGGATCGTCTCGCTGAGTTTTTCCCGTAGAGCCGGTCATGGCGTATGTTTCAACGAGATACACAAAGATTTGTGGTAACACGCAGCAAAGGACCTCTAAAATTTGTAAGGCGTGTACATGGAGTCCTAGTCCTGGAGGATTCTGGACAGACTCCCGTGACCGGCCATAACTCTCTCTCTCTCTCTCGTTCTTTAAAAAAAACTTGATCTGGCTTCTGATCCTTTCGCCAGAGGAAATACAGCGAGTGGCTGGGAGTACCGATCGGCTATTTAGCAAGAGTGTGCATACACAATATTGCTATAAACTAAATGAAGGGTTATTGCTACTGATCATCTTTCACCGAGTATAATCCGTTCCCTTTGCTGCACGCACTACACTCGGCGGGGGGCATTTGTTTGATGAATTTTTGTAACAAAGATTCATAACATGAATATATATATATTGAACATTCCTTGTGTATGACACTGTGGGTCCTCATCAGGTGCAAAATATTTGTGAAAGATTACACATTCAAGACTGGACTCGTTGTATGGAGTTCATCATATAATCACAATAGTGCAAACAGATTATAATTTTAACACTCTATCTAAGAGTTCCGATTTTCCAAAGGGTCTGAAATTGTTCATGTGCAAATGAGCTAGCTAGCTTAATTGTTATGCACTCATCGATCAGTTGCATGCATGCAATCATTGAATATTTGATCGTAGAAGATCAGATGTACTGGTAATTACACATTGTTGCTTGCACATGAAAATAATTTGATAAGCCTATGACCCACATTACATAGGGCTATGTCATGACTAGGTGCAACTCTCGACTGTATATCAAGTAAATGATGATTAGTTAGCGACGGGCATGCGATATTGAGAACACGACCTTGGATCGTTTGACGGCTGGAGATAGCTTCGAACGGTGTTCCAATATTATACGGCAAGCTGATCACGTTAGTTGCACCAGATAAGATCGGTTTAAACAACATATACGCGTTTTGACCGGACGTGATTAGCAAGCCTCGAAGGGGGAGCCGCCTATATAAAGGCAGGAATTACTCCCGGGGGAGGGGACGCAGGTAGAGAGAGCTAGCGGACGCGCTGCTCCGCACACCACCGCACGGGTAACGCAATAGCGAAGCTCTGCTCTAGTAAAATTCACACGCGTAGCACGGGCGACGCAGTTGCGAAGCCCTGCTCCGGCCACGTGAGAACACCACTTAGATCACAAAATTTCTTAATTCCCACACTACGTCGAAGGCGATCAGCGGCGCCAAGATGCCGCTACTACTCCCGCCGTCCATGAAGTCTTATTTGCAAGGTGAGATAATATAAGATCTGCTTGTATCGTTGATTTTGTCTCAACATGGCTGCTCTAGATCATCCGTGTGGGATGCTAGATGCAGCTGTTAATCTTTATAACCATGGCCCGATCGTTTCATCAAGGTCGGCGGCCGTGTGGCCACAATCATGGTACGACTGCTTTGTCAGGGTTGGCCATAAAGATTATCACAACCATGGTAACGACTGTCTCATCGAAGTCGTTCATGCAAAGCGCATACAATAATTATGCCACAACCATAGCAGCGACCATCTCATCGAGGTCGTTCATATGGGTTATGTCAAAGTCATCGTCCGATTATTTCATCTATATCGGTGGTGCTCAACCTCGAGCCTTATGAAGGAGTTCGGTTGATAAAACGAGTAAGACAACGCTTCATCAATTGCCCATCTCGGATTCACGATCTAATCTCTATGAGATGAAGGTCGATTCCTATACATCATCTTATGTCTAGTGCCGACGAGGTTAGACTACACTATGGCCAAGTGACGACGAAGCTCGGTCATTATGCCATTAACACGTCGTAATTTTGATGAGATAGTCATACCGTTGCTGGGCACCGACGAGGCAAAAGCAACACTACTTTGATAAGGCAAGGGCCATATGGCTGGGCACCGACGAGGCAAAAGCCACCCTCCTTGTCAAATAAATCTCTCATTATTATGCACGTCGAGATAGCATATATGATTGTGCTTCGGCGGAACAAAGCTAATCTTCTTATTCTCAAGATTATCTAAACAACGACGATCATTAGCGCAGCTTAATCGGAGGTATTCTGCGGCTTGATCCCGCTGATGTAATTAACCGGGTATCTCACGAGGCCCCGGGAATTTGGAACTACACAATCGTTGATCCAAGTCAGATATTTATCAAGGCGCAATATTTGTAATTGTGGGAAATTGTACTTTGTAATTCTCCAAAGAATTAATAAAGATGTGTTTCCCTATGTTACTTGTCTTTTTTTGTATACTTTGTATACTGGCACGCCCGCATACATACATTATTTTTTTTGTTGCTTTTTCGTGTCAAACAGACGTCGTCTGGCATGCTAAGGCCAGCATCTTCAGTAAGTATCCTCCGCCTTGTAGTTCTGTAGTATGGATACTTAGAATTTTTGAACTCATGCAATCGTTGTCGGAATTTTCAGCGTCCATGGGTTTAACCCGCTCGCCTCCTTCGGACAAAGAATGCATGATTCTTGCCGGCAACTTCATCAACACCGCCATCGCCCAAGCCAAGGAGATCGCCAAGCCCTTGCAGATTAATATCAAGGCCTCGGACTCCGTGGTGAAGTACTCGGAGATTCTGCGTCGAGCCCCCGAGCGTGTTGCAAGCTGGAAAGCTTCATGTGCACGGGTTGGCGCAAGGATGGCGCTGTCTATGGTGAAGGCACGATATGAAGATGCCGACATCAACACGGTGACATCTGGTATCCCCGACGTGGATGATGACGGCAAGGAGATTGATCACGAAGCAATCTTGTCATCCCTCGCGAGATATGATACCAGGGTTGCCGAGTTGGTGGATGTTGACGTCTTCGTGCCCAGGAACTTTCTCGACAACGCGAACCCGGAATCCTCCGAGTCTCACCATAGCACCGATGCTGAGGGTGATTCTCCGGCTGGTGATGATGCGGCCTCCAAGTCTCCTGCGCCCAAAGAGTGAAAAACACTTTGTAATTTCTGTTTCACCTCTGGAGTGTGCGCGGAAAAAACTTTGTTGATGTAATCTTAAGGCGGAAAACAATATTTATCGTATCCTGCTACCTAAGAATTAAGTTTCAGCATGTATATATTTTTTAAGCAAGTGCTGGCTTATCCATTACTTTGGTTCTTATGCTTGACTTTTCGTGAGTCGGAAGACTCGTTGTCGGAACCATGCGCTTTAGGTGATGATGCCCAATGGCACCGTCAATAACCTAAGTACAAAATCGCCGACAATGAGTGCCGAAAGTCACTACTCCAGAATCCATATAAAAAACAACAAAGAACGTGTAGACCAGAAAACTTAAGCTAACTCCCGTAGGCGGAATTTTCACAAGTGCAATCGCAAGGCTTGTGCATAAAGGTTTATATGATCCAAAAAGAACACTAAAGGAGGTAAAAGACTCAGCAATATGAGTGAACCAAAGAGCTTTATTTCATTGATCATATAAGAGGTACACGATTAGATAAAAATGCGAAGTGTAGAAAGGACGTAGCTGTGCTATGTTCCATGGCCGATCAAGCTCCGGGTAGTCATCATCCGGGTCACGTCGCTTATGCTTATGATCCTCATTGGGCCTATCCTTGAGTTCACGATTGTCGACAAGGTAGTAAGACCCATTGAGCAGCGCCTTGCTTATGATGAACGGTCCTTCCCATGGTGGGGATAATTTGTGTGACTTCTTCTGCTTAAGTCGGAGCACCAAATCCCCATCTTTAAACGAGGGATGCCAAACGCGGCGACTATGGTAGCTGCGTAGCTTCTGCTGGTAGATGGCGGATCTTTGGCATGCCAAAACGCGCTCCTCCTCGAGAAGGTCCACATCTAAGCGTCTGAATTCTTCAGCGTCATCTTCGTCGTAGGCGGAAACTCTTGGTGCATCGTGGAGGATGTCGGAAGGTAGGATGGCTTCTGCTCCATATACCATGAAATAGGGGGTGTAGCCGGTGGATCTATTGGGTGTAGTTCGTAAACTCCACATAACAGATGGCAAATTCTTCCGCCCAGGCTCCAGCTGCTCTATGTAGCAGTGCCTCAAGACGTGGCTTGATTCCCTGCAGAATTAATCCATTGGCTCGCTCAACTTGACCATTGGATTGTGGGTGTGCCACAGATGCAAGGTCAAGTCGGATGCCTTTGTCCCAGCAATAGGCCTCCACTTCTCCGAGTGACAAGTTGTTTACATTGTCGGTGATGATGCTATGTGGGAGACCAAATCTCACCACTAGATCCCAGACAAATCGAAGGGCAGTTGCCCCATCAAGCTTTCTAATGGGTTTAGCTTCTATGCATTTGGTGAATTTGTCAACTGCTACAAGCAGATGTGTAAATCCACACGGTGTTGTTTGTAACGGCCCCACCATATCTAGCCCCTAGACTGCAAACGGCCAAGTTATTGGTATTGTTCGCAATTCTTCAGCAGGAACATGTGGTTGTCGGGCATAATACTGGCATCCTGTGCATGTCTCAACCAGCTTGTCGGCGCCCGCCTTCGCGGTCAGCCAGTAGAATCCTTGCCGGAAGGCTTTCGCGACCAACAATCGAGGAGCGGCGTGATGCCCGCAATCTCCGAGATGGATTTCGCGTAGGATTTCCATACCTTCTAGCTGGGAAACGCACTTTAAGTATACACCAGTAGTGCTCCTTTTATAGAGTTGCCCATTGATTATGGTATAACCCCTTGCTCGCCGTACTATTTGCCGTCTTTCGACCTCGTCGTCGGGCAAAGTTCCGTGTTCGAGATATTCCATGAACGCTTTTGTCCAAGCCGGTGGGATCTTTGTCACCATGTTGACGAAAGAGTCAGCTCTATCCGGGTTGTCGATGTCGGCTCCCTTCACGGATGTTGTGCGCAGATGCTCTAGGAAAACTCCTAGCAGAATTTGCTTGCGCCCTGATCCAAGTTTAGGCGGTAAATCAGCCGCCTCGTTTTGCTCCCTAGGCACATACTTGACTTCGTAGCCCAAGAAGCTTTTGGCTATCTCGTCCACTTCGTCTCGATATGCAGCCATCATAGGATTCCTCGCATTCCAGGTGCCAGCCACCTGCTGGGCAACCAAGTCGGAATCTCCACAGCAAACTATGCGCTTGATGCCACTATCCTTGGCTACACGCAATCCATGAA
Organism: Avena longiglumis; assembly: GCA_030063025.1. NCBI lineage: Eukaryota > Viridiplantae > Streptophyta > Magnoliopsida > Poales > Poaceae > Avena > Avena longiglumis. Next base: position 203,964,390 of record CP125976.1, on the reverse strand, counting down.
TGCGTGCTTCATACTCCGCCATGTTGTTTGTAGCCTCGAAGTGGATCTGCAGAACGTAGTGTAGCTTGTCTCCTTTTGGTGACTGTAGCAATACACCAGCCCCCGAGCCGTTGAGCAACTTTGATCCGTCAAAGTGCATCACCTAGTACTCTGGTTCCGGCAACGAAGTGGCATCTGGCATCTCCGTCCAATCTGCAATGAAATCCACCAAGGCTTGTGACTTGATAGCGTCGCGTCTCTTGTAGGTGATCTCGAAGGCGGCAAGTTCAATGCCCCACTTCGCGACCCTTCCTGTAGCGTCGCTGTTGTTGATGATGTCAGACAGTGGAGTCTTGCTCACTACTGTGATTGGGTGCTCTTGAAAGTAATGCCTCAGCTTCCGTGAAGCGAGGAATACTCCATAAGCTATCTTTTGGTAGTGCGGGTAACGCTGCTTGGACTCTGTCAAGACTTCGCTTACATAGTAAACTGGTCGTTGAACTCCATGCTCATAGCCTGGTTCCTTCCGCTCTACCATGACGACGATGCTAATAACCCGGTTGGTTGCCGCCATGTAAATTAAGAGGGGCTCTCCAAGCTCGGGTGCTGCAAGGATGGGCGCTGAGGAAAGAATCTCCTTGAGCTGCTTCATTGTTGCATCTGCCTCGTCCGTCCATGTGAATTTGTCCGCCTTCTTCAGCAACTTGTACAGCGGCAGGGCCTTCTCTCCAAGTCGGCTGACGAACCGACTAACTGCTGCAACACAACATGTTAGTCGTTGGATGTCCTTTAGGCATGTTGGACGATTTATATTTAAGATGGCCTTGATTTTCTCCGGGTTGACCTCGATTCCGTGCTGGGAAACGATAAATCCCAACAGTTTGCCGGCTGGAACCCCGAAGACGCACTTCTTAGGGTTGAGCATCATGTTGTATTTCCGGAGATTATCAAAGGTTTCTTTTAAGTCGGAGATTAAGTCGTCTGATTTTTTAGACATCACCGCAATATCGTCCACATAGGCATGAACGTTCCAACCAATTTGGTCGTGAAGGCAACGTCGCATTATCCGTTGGTAGGTAACACCTGCGTTTTTCAGCCCAAAGGGCATCGTGACATAGCAAAACGTGCCGTAAGGGGTAGTGAACGAAGTGGCCAATTCGTCCGACTTCCTCATTTTGATTTGGTGGTATCCTGAGTATGCATCGAGAAAACACAAAAGTTCCGAGCCAGCCGTCGAGTCAATGACTTGGTCAATGCGAGGCAAAGCAAACGGCTCTTTGGGACATGCTTTGTTCAAGCCGGTGTAATAAATGCACATTCTTAATTCAGTAGTTCCCTTTTTGGGGACAAGTACAGGATTGGCCACCCATCGGGTGTGAAGGACTTCTCGGATAAAACCAGCCTTAAGTAACCTAGCTATCTCTTTGCCAATGGCGCGTCTCTTCTCATCTCCGAAGCGTCGTAGAGTTTGTTTCACTGGTTTACATTTTGGATCTATGTTTAAGCTATGCTCGGCAAGTTCCCTAGGTACACCTTTCATGTCGGAAGGTTGCCAGGCAAAGATGCCCCTATTCTCACGGAGGAACTCGACGAGCGTGCTTTCCTATTTGGGATCCAGGTTCATCCCAATGGCAACGGTCTTGGAGGCATCGCCTACCACAAGTTCCACCGGCTTGGTCTCGATGGCGGCCTTGAATGCAGGAGCGGAGTCGGAGATCTGCTTCTTTGACGCGGGCATCTCTGAGTCATTGACCTTGCTCTGGATCTCCTTGAATTCTTCTTCAGAGAGGATACCGCAAAGGCTGCTTCATTGATCTCGCAGTCCCTTGCCTTGGTAAAGCTTCTGGATACGGTGATGACACCGTTCGGTCCGGGTATCTTGAGCTTGTTATAGACGAAGCATGGCTTGGCCATGAACGTGTGGAATATGTCGCGGCCGAATATGACGTGGTACACGCTCTTGAAGGGGACTACCTCAAAGGTCATGCGCTCTTGGCGGTAATTATTAACGTCGCCAAAGGCTACCTGAAGTGTGATGCACCCAAGGGACCGAGCCTCCCAACCAGCCACTACGCCATGGAACATGGTGTTGGTCCGTCTTAGGTTTGCCTCCGTCAAGTTCATCTTCTACAGTGTATCCAGGTACATGATGTTGATGTTGCTTCCACTATCCACCATGAACTTGGTGAACTCCACGCCGTTAATCAATAAGTTTATGACCATGGAGTACTGGTTCTCCGTGGGCACAAGGTCTGGGTGGTCCATCCTGTCCCAAGTGATTGGAACTTCCGACCAGCGCAGGTATTGGGGAACTGGGAGGAGAGTGGCCATCAGGATCCTTAAAGAGGTCTTCTGTTGTCGGACGGTGGGGGTGCCAAGGAAAGTGTGGTAGACTGGGGCCTTCTTTGCGAATGGGTTCTTGCCCTTGTCGTCGCTCTTGGCGGCGTGATTGGGGTCAACGTCCTCGTCCATGTCACTTGAATCCTTGGACTCCTCCTCCTTCTTCTTCCCCTTGCCCTTGCCTCGCGGTTTGTTCTTCCGACTTTGCTTGTAGCCGGACTCCGGGTCTTCCTTGAGGTCGTTTACGAACTTGCGGTGTCGATTGGTATGGGTGGCCTTGCCGTTGGCGTCGAGGTGTACGAGGCACGGCATATCGCGGTACTCTTCGTAGGTTTGGGGAACGCGGAGCAGCGCCGAGTTGGTTTCACTTCCTCGTTGCTGCCCGGCTGCTCCTTCCTCGGCCATGTTGTCCACCTTCGCCCTGCAAAAGTCATGGCGACCATGTCGGTAGATTGCTTTTATTCTGGAGCGGTTTTCCGCTTTGTACTGCTGTTCCTCCGAGCTTGAGTTGGAACGGCCGTTGCCGGCAAAGAGCCACGAGCGTCGTCGTCGGCAGCTGTGAACTCACTAGCTAACTGAATCATCTGATTCAAGTCAAGCTGATGATTGTCCTGCAAGCGCTTCAGCTTATGTCGGAGCAACGTGCCCCTTTCCAACCCATCGATGAAGGCAGCCATGGCGGTCTGGGCGTGCACTCCTGCGCAGGAATTCTTCATATCCAGCCAGCGGGAGAGGTAGGCGCGAGATGTCTCGCCTTTCTCTTGCACGCACCGCTGTAGATCGCCCACCGTGCAGGGACGCTTGTATGTACCCTCGAAGTTCTTGGTGAATGCTTCTTGCATGTCCAGCCAGGTGTAGATAGATTTATCCGGCAAGTCGTCGATCCATTGACGGGCCGTGCCCGCCAATATTAACGGGAGGTACTTGATGGCGACGTTGGGGTTGCCTCCGGCAATCTCCACCGCGTTGCCGTAGTCCTGCAACCATGTGTTAGGCTTGGCGGTGTCGTCATAGGGCTTGATGGTCTTGTCAATCCGGAAACCTTTGGGGTAAGTTGCGGACCGTATTGCAGGTCCAAAGCAACGTGGTCCCAGGTATGGTCCTTCCCGGGCCTCGTGGATCTTATCGATCCATGAACGTGCGTCGTATGGCTCCGGGTTCTTCTTCTCGTTGTCGACAGGGGATGGGCTGCATGAACGACGCGGGCCTCTTCCGCCACGGTGACTGCTTGGCGGCGACGGAGGCGGAGGTGGCGGTGGGTTAGCCTTCTCACTGTTACCCTCCTGCGATGCCCCACGCCTGTCGCGGTTGCTTGTCGGACGCGGAGGGTCGTGGTGTGACCTACTCTTATGTCCTTGGTGGCGCTCTTCATCATGACGGGTCTGTGCTGCATTGTTGCGGATGACGATGCCGCACTGCTTTGGTGGAGGCATATCCGTGCGATGGTGAGCCTTGTAGTCTTCCTGACGTCGGAGGGATCGGGGCGGTGGCGATGGGCACGAGGTTGGGCTCTTTCTCCGTGGTCGGAGCATATGGGGATAGCATCCTTCTTGTTGCGCGCATCCCTCCGTCTTCGTTCTGATGAACCCGTCCGCGATCCGACATCCTGAGGAGATCTGTCCCTTGGCGGTTTGTACTGGCTAGATCGGCAGAAGCCGGGTCGGAACTCAAGCCTCGAGAGGTGGCCTTTTCCTGCTGCTTTACCGCCTTGGCCACTAGGTCATAGACCTGTTCCACTTTGCCTCAGCGATCTATCCCTGCTCGAGAAGGGTCTTGGCGGCCAGCGAGGTTAAGGAGTGGGGTGGGCATCACCTTGCCGTCCTTGTCAATGTATGGCTTGGCTGTGCTTCGGAGGGCTCGTCCTAGGTTGCGCCGTACACCAGGATCGTTGATGACGCGAGCCGGAGCCTTCTTAGCCTTCTGCTGCTGGAGCAGAGTCTTGTACTCGGCCTCCATTGCTCTAGCTTTTTCTATGGACTTCTGCGCGTTGACCAGATCTCGATCTAGTTTAGCGCCTTGCTCCGCGATGGATTGCGCTTCCTCCAACAGTTCCTGGCGCTTCTCGTCAAGCTGAGTCACGTTCCGGATATGATCAACAGTTAGTGGTTCAACGAGGAGATTGTCGTACATCACTCTATCAGCTGGAGTAACATGGGTTCTTTGTGGCGTAGATCTTTGGAGGCGGCAAGTTTGCGGTGTTGTTGTTGCTCGGACCGGTGCCGAGTTCCTGTGGCTGCTGCAGTGGATTAGGCGGAGGAGGCATGACTCTTGCGTGATCATCGTCAGCAGCAATAAGTGGCCCCTTCCCCTTATCCAGCGCCGTAGGCGGAGCTTTCCCGGGCTGGTCTTCATCCATCGTTGTCCCAATGGTGACGAATACCCCTCGGGACATGATGGTGTTATTAGCTTGTTCGTCGCGCGAGTACTCCTCCTCCATCTCCTGCATAGCGAAGTCTAGCTCTTCTGGACTGAAGTCTATTTCCTCTGAATCTTCACTGAAATCAGCATAAAGCGCGTCAATGACAAAGTCGGAGGGTGCCAGGACTTCCTCGATGACGGGAGGTGGAGGTGCAACGGCCTCGACGATGACTGGAGGTGGTGGCGTTGTTGCGACGATGGCGGCCGGAGGCGGTGGTGGTGGCTGAATCGGAGGTGCTCCGTCAATGAGCGCAAGCGTTGTCTGAGCTGCCGCTTCAGCCTCCGCGTAGTTGTTGACGGTGTTCACCATGCCTTCGAGGGTGAGGCGTACTGACGCATGTTGCCTCCTTAGAGAATGTCGGAGGAGCGTGCCATGGTCCAGTCCCTCCACAAAGTGATAGATGGCATCATCATCGGGGTAGTGGGCCAGATCGGATCGTATAGGGAGCCACCCGGCGAGGTAGTCGCGGGGGTTTTCGCCCTCTCTCTGAATGCAGCGCGCCAGATCAAAGATGGTAACCACGCCGATGAACTTGGATCTCTGTCGGGCCGCAGGCGGCCGAGTTCGCGATGATCTTCCACCTTTATTTCCTGCACAGGGGCGGTTTGGGTGGGTCTTGAATTTTTTCGATCTTTGCCGGCAAACTCCGAAGAGAGATCCGACATCGATCCTTCCACGAACGTATCCTGCCCGTAGGCGGTCCGTGCGGGTCTTGACGCTCCTCCGACTCCCAGGGAACTAGTGCCCGAGTCAGTTTCGCCGATGAATAGGTGGATGTCTCCGATAGGAACGATCGAACACCGCGTAGGGTTCATCTTCGCTAGGATCCAGAACTCATTGGGGGGACGATCGGAACGTTGCCGGAGAAGATAACGCGACCGATGGCTACGGTTTCGCCGATTCCCGCGAAGATCTTGGTCCTCGCCCGCTGAAGAGCCTAAAGCGCCTCTTGCCCCACGGTGGGCGCCAACTGTCGTGGTATTGCCGACGGCATGCGCCATGGAGGGTCCTCACGGTGCGTGTTTAGAGACGTGGGGTAAGGAGGACGGTTGTGAGTGCACGGTAACACGGCTTACCAGTTCGATCCCTAACGGTGGCGGAATCCTACTCCGCTATAAATCACTATAATGGCAATACGATTCTGAGATTAGGTTCGTTGTGCGAGGTGACTAGAAAGTCTAAGTTATCGTGCCCTAAAGGCTCCCATAGGCCCGACTTATATAGTCGTCAGATCCTAGGGTTACAGGGAAAAGTCCTAGCCGGACAAGTTACAGAGTTCTACACCGTCTATTACTAGTCTTGTGTATCTTGTACTCCAAGGCTCCGGGTACGCTGGTGACTCCACCGTAGCCTTGCTTTATCCGGCATGGGCCTCCCTTCTGGATCCACCTAACTGGGCCGCCCAGCAGTCCATAGGCCATGCTACCGACTATGGGCCACTCGGGTTAGTCGGATAAGAGACATGCTATGAGCATACCCATATAGCATATCCCCAACAGCCTGCTAAGCGTAGCGCTTCCACGGGCTGGTTAAGTGGATGTCCCCACTCGTCAGTGAGACAGGGGGTGCGAAGCGGTATGGGGCGATGTGGGACGTTCGATCTAGTTCTAATCCAACGGCTGGGAGTCATCATCGACGTTGGGCAACGCCGGCGAGACAGAAACCTAGCGCGGCCAGTGGGGGTTGTTGGGGGCTCACCGGGGTGCAGGCGAGGGTCGGCGAGGCGAGCGAACGACAAAGTCGACGACGGCGAATCTCCTGGTACCGGTGGTTCCTCCTGGGGCGGCTCCAATCGCTGGCTTCCTTCTTCTCCAGAGGCGGCGGGCTCCGATGAAATTCCGACGAGGTGTTGCTCGCCTTGCTCCGGGAACGGTGTGGCACGATCAGTGAGGAGAGGGGAGTAGAATGGTGTGCTTAATTCGGCTGGGGGTGGCCTCTATTTATAGTCGAGCGAGGGGACCGACAGGGCGCATGGTGAGCTCGTCGGGGGCGATGGTACAGACGGCTATTGGCATGGGCGAAGGTAGGGGACGGTGCGGTGTTCCCTGGCGATGCTCAACGATCTGATGGCGGGCGTGGCGGTGCGGGTTGGTCTGGAACACGCGACGCTCTGCGCGGCAGAGGCGGCGTCTTCGACGGCGAGCGGTGGTTGTGCGTCATGGGGTGGCTAACGGGGATGTCTGGCGGTCTCCTGGGTCGGTGGTGATCGTGTATGAACGCGGCGAGGGCGGCGCGCGGTCTGTGGGCTTCGGTCGAGGGTGGTGCTCTGGCGCATGCTCGGCACGGTTGGCAGAGGCACGGGCGCGGCGTTCTTGGGTGCTCTGGTCGGTGTCTTCGAGGCAGGTCTAGTCGAGAGGGGCGGTGAGGCATGGGTGATCTCCCAGACAAGGTTGGCATGGCTAGTTTCCTTCCTAGCTTCTTGTCTACACTGGGGTGGCAAGGATGCACTCGGCTGTTCACCATTGATGATATTGGCAAGCTCACAGTGGTGCTAGTGCTTGGTTAATCTTTCTAGATGATCTACTGAGATGGTTGTGAGATAGATAGGGAACCAGTTAGGCTCCAAACACTGCACACTATAGTGTTTTGATTTTGTTTGATTTGTGTCTGCCAAGTGTTTGATGAAATGGCCGCATGAATTCAAGTTTTGAATTTTGAAAATATTTTTAGTGGGTGTGCTAGATTGGTGCTGGTGAGTCTGCAGATGCTTGGGTTTTGAAAGTTGAGCTTGTTTGAGTGGTTTTTGAACAAGTGGGATCTTCCCATATGATAAAGATTCAATTTTGAATTGTCATTTAAACTATGCATTTGAAAGTTTCTGGATGATCACAAAGTGGGCCTTGATACTTTGTCATGAGTACAATCAAGGGGTGCAAAGATCCAGAAAAGTTTCTGTTAGTTTTTGAAAGTTTGAGACAGCCTAAGTAGGCATGGGAGTTAAATTGGTCAAAATGACCATTCCTTTATTTTATTTGTTTTGCTTTATTTGTCTTTGGGATAAGTGTGGGAAATGTTTTAGATGATGTTTATTTCACCTAAGAAACATTTTACAAGCAAGGAAAGACACAAACAAGGTGGTTCAAAAGAATTTCAAATTCAATGCATACTCATATGCATTCTTTCATAATTTTATTTAGAAAAGTTTTTGTTAATCCTAATTTTGATGATTAGAGTTTGATGATCCAAGTTCAATATTTTTGGGATGTTACAAACCTTCCCCCCTTAAACAAAATCTCGTCCCGAGATTTGAAAAAGGACGAAAAGATTACCTAGGATTTGAAGAGATCGGGAAACTCTGTCCTAATGTGATCTTCGCGCTCCCAGGTAGCTTCCTCTTCTATGTGGTTGCTTCACTGAATCTTGAGAAACTTGATGCTTCGGGTTCGGGTAGTTCGAAAATCTTCTTCCAAAATACGGATGGGTACTTCGGGATAGGTCAGGTCATCGTTGATCTCTATGGTCCGATGGTCGATATTTTTGAACACTTCGGTCCTCTCGGGGACTTCAAGACACTTGCGAAGTAATGAGATATGGAACACATTGTGCACGGCTGACATCTCTTCGGGTAGTTCCAATTGATATGATACTTCTCCTCGACGGTTCAGAATCTTGAAAGGTCCGATATATCTGGGCTAACTTTCATTTGAGTTGGAAACGCTGCATTCCCTTCAATGGCGACACTTTCAGATAAACAAAATCTCCTATGTTGAAGGCGAGGTCTCTACGTCTCTTGTCAGCGTAACTCTTTTGTCTGGATTGGGCTGTCTTGAGGTGCTCATGAATCTTGTGAACCTTCTCTTCTGCTTCTCGTAGGATGTCGGGTCCGAAGATCTGACTCTCTCCTACTTCCGACCAGTTCAAAGGGGTGCGACACTTCCGTCCGTACATGAATTCAAATGGGGCCATTTGCAAACTGGCTTGATAACTGTTGTTGTATGAAAATTCTGCAAATGGCAGACAGTCTTCCCACTTGGATCCATATTCTAACACACATGCTCTAAGCATATCTTCGAGTATTTGATTTACTCGCTCTGTTTGTCCAACGGTCTGGGGGTGATATGCGGTGCTGAAATCTAGGCGGGTTCCTAAACCTTCTTGGACTTTCTTCTAGAATCTCGAGGTAAACTGAGTTCCTCGATCCGATACGATGTTATTGGGGACTCCATGCAAACTAACGATTCTAGCGATGTACAACTCTGCTAGTTTCGAATTCTGATATGTGGTCTTGACGGGTAAGAAATGGGCGACTTTGGACAATCTGTCCACTATGACCCAGATAGAGTCATTTCCCCTACTAGAAGTAGGCAGTCCAGTGATAAAGTCCATTCCAACAGAATCGCATTTCCACTCCGGAATCTGCAAGGGTTACAACAATCCAGCGGGTCTTTGATGTCCTGCCTTGACTCGCTGACATATATCACACTTGGCGATATAGCGTCCGATTTCTCTCTTCATCTTATGCCACCAAAATTGCTCTTTCAAATTTTGATACATCTTAGTTCCTCCGGGCTGGATAGAATAAAGAGTATCATGAGCCTCCTTGAGAATAACTTCTTTTAACTCAAAATCTGCTGGTACACAAAGGCGTCCTTTGTACCACAAAACTCCTTCTTCGTCCTCGGTGAATCCAGGTACTTTGCCTGTACCGATACGACGCTTGATTCTGTCAATACTAGCATTTCCCTTCTGCGCCTCTTTAATCTGACTGATCAAAGTGGGCTGGAGTTCTATGCTATCCAAGAATCCTTCACTTACTAATTCCATTCAAAAATCTTCCATCTCTTTGTGCAAACTTTGTTGCTCCTTCAAAATCATGGAGTTCAAGTGGCACGATAATCTGCTAAGGGCATCGGCTACCACATTGGCTTTACCAGGGTGATAGTGAATGTCCAGATCGTAATCCTTGATTAGCTCTATCCATCTTATCTGCCTCATATTCAGCTCCTTATAAGTGAATATATACTTTAGGCTCTTGTGATCCGTATAGATCTCACAGCGGTTTCCCATCAGGTAATGTCTCCATGTTTTCAGGGCTAGAACTACGGCTGCGAGTTCGAGGTCATGGGTTGGGTAGTTTTGCTCATGTTGCTTCAGTTGTCGAGATAGATAAGATATAACTTTGCCTTATTGCATTACCACACATCCGATACCGATCTTGGATGCATCACAATACACATCGAAGGGCTTCGTGATATCTGGCATGATCAAGATTGGGGCTGAAATCAATCTCCTCTTGAGTTCTTGAAAACTTGCTTCACATTTGTCGGTCCATTCAAACTTCTTGTCCTTCTTCAGCAATTGGGTCATGGGTCTGGCGATACTAGAGAATCCTTCTACGAATTTGCGGTAATATTCCGCCAATCCGAGAAATGCACGAACTTGGGTTTGAGTGGTTGGGGCTTGCTAAACTTCTACATCTTTCACTTTGGCAGGGTCAACGGCCATTCCTCCGGCTGATACAATGTGACCGAGGAATCCTACCTCCTGTAACCAGAATTCACATTTGCTAAACATTGCATACAGCTGATGATCTCTAAGGGTTCCAAGAATGGTCCTTAGGTGTAGCTCATGTTCTTCTTCTGATTTGGAATAAATCAGAATGTCATCGATGAAAACAACGACAAACTTATCCATGAAGTCCATAAAAATCTTATTCATGAGATTCATGAAATAAGCGGGGGCATTGGTTAGTCCGAAAGACATGACTGTATACTCATACAACCCATATCTGGTGGTAAAGGCAGTCTTTGGACTATCCTCTGCACGAATTTTGAGTTGATGATAGCCAGTTCTAAGATCAATCTTAGAGAACACTTTGGCACCGGTCAACTGATCAAACAAATCTTCTATCTTGGGCAAGGGGTACTTGTTCTTAATGGTGACATCATTCAATTTCCGATAATCCGTACACAAATGGTTACCTCCATCCTTCTTGTCCACAAACAAGACAGGTGATCTCCATGGTGACGCACTTGGTTGAATCAATCCAACCATCCAGTTGCTTCTTCAGTTCTGCTAGCTCTGACGGGTTCATACTATAGGGTCTTTGGGCTATGGGTCCTGTTCCGGGGATTAGTTCGATGATAAACTCGATATCCCGATCTGGGGGCATACCGGGAAAAACATCTGGGAATACATCGGGGCATTCATAGACTATCCGGACTTGGTCAATGGTAGGTTGGGCTATACTCTTGTTGCACTTGAATTGACGAGGTAAGGTTTCAGATATATGCTCGTCGATATTCGTGATCTTGGTCATGGTTATGGCTTTCTTGGCACAGTCAATCAATCCTTTATGTTTGGACATCCAATCTATTCCTAGTACTACTTCCAAACCTTTAGTTCCGAGTACTATCAGATTTGCATAAAAATCTATGCCATGGATTCGGATAGGGATGGCTTTGCAAATTTGCCTAGCCTTAGTGGTTGATCCGGGAATTTGAACAATCATGACATGCTTCAGTTTGGTTGGTTGAATTTTACTAGTTCATGCAAATTCTTCGGTGACATATGAATGCGATGCACCAGAATCAAACAACACTCTTGCAAGTACTGAATTAACAGAAAACATACCCAGCACGACGTCTGGCGCTTCCTGAGCTTCTTCAGCATGCATGAGAAAAAGACGGCCATTGCGGTTGAGTGAATTCCCTGGGGCAAATCTTCTTCCTGGCTGAACAAGACGCTGCTACTGAGCTGGGGCATTGGCATTGGGGGTTGTAGCATTCTTCTTGTTGGGGCACTCGTTGGAATAGTGGCCTTTATTTCCATAGTCATAACAAGTCACTTGCGACTTGTCATTTGCTGCTATAGGCATATCATTGCTTCCAGTCCTAGGGGCAGTGTTGGTGTTGGCGGTAGCATTGTTGTTGTTGAACTTGGGTGGGGCACGATTGAAATTGCTAGTGTTTCCGGGGTTGTTGTTATTTCCTCCGGGCCTAGGGTTTCCACGGTTGGGATAGGTCGGACGGTTCATCAGGGGTCTATTGGTTCTTGGGGCAAATCCTGGAGATGGGTTGGGGCGATACTTTGGGGTCTGATGGGTTCCTGGTTGATGCATCATGCGACGCTTGCGGTTCTCATTGGCTTGGTTGATCTTTCCTTCCATCTGGATAGCAGAGTCCACAAGGGCTTCAATATCCGCAAAGGGGATATTGACTAACACTGTCTGCATCTCGTCATGCAGACCATTCAGGAAACTTTCTTTCTTCTTGGCTTCGGTGTCGATCTCATCTGGGGCATACCTAGCTAATGACAAAAATTTGTCACGGTATTCCACTATAGTCATCCTTCCTTGCTTCAGCTCTCTGAACTCGTCTCTCATTCTCTTGATCAAACCTGGTGGTACATGGGTTCTGCTAAACTTGACCTTAAATTCCTCCCAGGTCATCATCTGGCCTCCAACACTGTTCCACCATGCCCTGGCATCTCCGGCTAGATAGTGGGTGGCAAACAGAACTTTCTCGTTGGCTTCCACTCTGGCGACTTCTAGATTATTTTCCATGGTTTGCAGCCAATCATCGGCGTCTAGGGGTTCTTCTGACTTAGTAAAAACAGGTGGGTTGGTATTCTGGAAATTTTTTAGCTTAGATCCATGGTTGTCCTGATTTCCGTGGCCTTGGTTGTTGTGGGCAAGCTGGGCTATCTGCTGAAGGGTGTCTAGGTTGGCTTGACGTTCCGCTCTTTCAGCTTCACGGTCAGAAGTCAACATTTTGCAGAATCTGCAACATCGGGTCCGGGGATGAACCACTTCCTCCACGTGGCATCTGAAGATTGAGATAGATCATGAGAAAAGAGGAAAAATTCTAAAGTTTTTGGGTCTTTGAAATTTTTTAAAGTTTGACTCAGATTTTCTAGCAACTTGCTTTTTCATTCATTCATTCATTCACACGATATAACACACACCACAACAAAGGAAAGCAGATGGTTTTAAGAACCATTCTGAGAACTACGATACAGTGGGACCGAATACTACTCACTACGCTAGTGCTCAAGTGCTACTACTCCTTGGAATCTGTGGCCTCATCATCCTCATCATCATCGATGAAGGCGAAATCGTATTCATTGGTGAAGAAGTCCATAGCCTGGTCCTCCAGAAAATCATCATCATCGCTGAGATACGAGTAGGGGTCTCCACGAAGATCCTCTCTGGCATTCTCCCTTTCCTCCAACTGCATGTCTCTCTCGTGGATGGTCTCCTCCAAATATGAGATGCGGTGGCGAAGGCGGGCAATGATGCTCTCCTTCTTATCGAGCTGACGGGGGCGCGCGAGACTTGCGATCCTTTGCTAGCATGGCGATGGTTTGGTCCTTCGTCTTGATGATGGCAGACTTGTGGTTGGAGTAGTCACGGCAGTTGTCTAACTCCTGCTGACGATCGTACATCATGAAGCTAAGGTGGTCCAACTGAGTCTTTAGCTCGGGGTGGTATGGGGCTTCCAGTGGTTGTGCATTTGCATCACGCCTTGGGCAAAACTCAAAGCGAGTACCCTTGATCTGATTGATGCAGTGCCCACACAGACGGGAAAGAGCTTCCTGCATGGCCCTGGCAAGTCCATCGAGCCAGTTGTTCTCTCTTAAGGTAAACTGAATTCCTTTCGCAGTGGGAGGTTCAATCTTTCCTCTTAGACTTGCAACAATTAGCCACTGCAGATCTTCTCCTCCTTGATCATTGAGCTGAGCTCCGAAGAACTCGGGGTGCGGACGCTCCAGAAGTTCCGAAAGCTGGTCCAAATCCCTCTCAAAGATAAGGTCTCCTCCATTCCCCAACTGATAAAACTTGATGTACTTCACGTCCATCTATAAGAATATAGGATGAGTAAGTTAGTAGAGTGATCAAGTGTGTCAAAATTTTATGTATTTCGCAAGAGTTTTTGAGGAACATGAATTTTCATGAAAGAATCAAAGTGATAAGAATGAGAATAAGTTTTTGTAAATATTTGTTTTCTTTGGTTTTGAAACTAAGTTTTTGATTCAAACGTCTAGTCTAACTAGGGTCTCCTATGGTTAGGATGGCTCTGATACAAACTTGTCAACACACGGGTTTTTAATCCCAGATGCCTGTTATGCCATACATCGCAATCCCAGGATTACCATTTTTGCGAGACATAACAGAATTGGATACCATAGTACATCATCCATTACAATCCGTACATAAGTTCTTACACAAATAGGGATCTCATGATCCAGTTCTTAATACAACATCAAGCAGCGGAATACGTAATAATAACAGTAGTGTAGGCGAAGCTCCATCTTCGGGGTCACAGGCAATGATGACGATGGGAGATGATCCTAGTTGTCGTAACCTTCCTAGGGTCCATCCTCCAGGTACTCCTCTTCATAGTCTGGCCATGGTAATAGCCAGGGACAAAGCCATGAGTACTCTTTAAGTACTCGCAAACTAATACTAACAACTGAAAGGGGTTTTTGATAATAGGACACTAGGCTCTAGGGTTGTTTTGCAAAAGCCAGATTTATCTCTACTAAGTTTAGGGGCAACGAATGCTAGTTGAAGTTTATAACATCTAAGTGGGAACTTGTATTTCATATCACAACCCTGTTGTGGTCAAGTCAAAGTCTCACGTCATTTCACAAGTCATTTTGAAAAGTCTGACAGAGGAACAGTATGGCCACTCCAACTGTCCATAACCGCGGACGCGGCTATTCGAATAGTTTGACACTCTGTAGAGATTGTACACTTTCACCACAACATTCGATACATCCGCCAGGAACAAATCCTAAATTCACCATACTCAGTATGCGGATAATCAATCCTAACCTTTCAATTACACGCCCTAGTATAAGCACCTCTCCTGTGAGTTTGGCCTCCCAACCATGACCAACTGTCATCTTGGGTACTGCACAGGTGGACAATCTTCACAAGCTAGCCTCAGCTCAGACCTTGGCCGTGAGGGAGCCAATACTAAGGTATATAAGTTTCCAGTCAAGCCCTACCCAATCTTCGGGTATTGTGGTTGTACGATAAAATTGGAATGGTATCGCATCCAGACAACCATCAGTTTTATAAAGGGCTAAGGCTCATGCCTCAACATTTTCATCACCAAAATCATCAGGTGTTTTGGAAACACATGTCCAAAACATTTCAATAGAATGATCCATCATTCCAAGGTTTTCATAACCATTTTTTCCACCAAGTATTCCCATCTAAAGTTGATCAAGTTTTATGCTTAGCACTAGCATCTACAGGTGGGGGTAAGCACTGATGAGGGGTGGTAAACTAGCGGAGTTTTAGCTAAGTTCAATCTCATGCCTTAGGATGACATCAAGATTATCTAGCGTAGGCCAAATTTTATGCTCTTTATGCAACCTTCACATATATTTCTAGTATCTACCATTCACTTAGGTAAAATCTAGGTAAGAGATTTGATAAAGAAATAAAGTAAGGAGCTTGCAAGTAAAGCTAGGATTGGTTTATCAAGTGGATATGATCACATATACTTAAGGCATATAGTGGTCATGGTAACAAGCAAGTATTAGCTTGCATAAGTAGGGTATCTTGCAAGTGGTAGCTGGCATTGGTCAACTTGATTAGTAAAGCTTGCTAAATTGCAAGTGTTAGCTTGCCTTGTGCAGAGCAGTGGTTGAAGTTCTCCTCGGCTTCTTCTTCGTACAATCCTCCTTCCTCCTCGTATCCTTGGTCGGTACTAGCGTCTATAAATAAATACGAGGTACACAATCACCAGACAATACTTAACTACTTGCAATCATCACACACAAGGGTCCTATAGATGATCTAATATCATCTCTAACATTACAAGATTAAGGCTTGGTTTAATTCCTTTTATTTTTAGAAAAGTAATATCTACTCATTGAAAAACTACTTAAGATTTAATATTCTTCAAACCAAACATGGGATCATGTTGACACATGCCATCACCACATATTTTAGTCCATGGGAATATGATTTAAAGTGGTGTCACAATTTAATAAGGTTTTACCCTTTTATTTTAATTAAATAAAGTGACTAGAAATGCCTATGTAGCATTCTTTTATTACTTGAACATTATTTCTACAAGTAAACCTATATATTTTTATATATTCTGAAAGGTATGGTTAAATGTGATTTTTGAGAGTTGGAATCAACTCAAAAGCTATTATGGTTTAAATTTGAAAAATGTTTGAATGCAGAAAATGTTCTGCCTTGTTAATTTTACCATGGGTGATTTATAGATCCAAATGACTTGAATCCAATGGGCTTGGATTCAGCATTCCCAGACCTTTCTAAAAAAATTAGTTTCATTCAATTTGGTGCACTAAATTGACCTGGGTTGATTTTTGAAACTGGGTACAGAAGTGTGTTTAAAATTAAATGGAAAAGGTTTAATTCAAATAACTGGGCTGCGCGGGAAAGGTTAACGGGCCGGCCTACTAAGCGTAGCGTTTCCGCGGGCAGGTTAAGTGGTTGTCCCCACTCGTCAGTGAGACAGGAGGGTGCGAAGCGGTATGGGGCGATGTGGGACGTTCGATCTAGTTCTAATCCAACGGCTGGGAGTCATCATCGACGTTGGGCAACGCCAGAGATGAAACCTAGCGCGGTGGGGTTGCTTGAGCTCACCGGTGCAAGGCGAGGTCGGCGGAGGCGACAAAGTCGACGACGGCGAATCTCCTGGTACCGGTGGCTCCTCCTGGGGCGGCTCCAATCGCTGGCTCCCTTCTTCTCCAGAGGCGGGGGGCTCCGGTGAAATTCCGACGAGGTGTTGCTCGCCTTGCTCCGGGAACGATGTGGCACGACCAGTGAGGAGAGGGGAGTAGAATGGTGTGCTCAATTCGGCTGGGGGTGGCCTCTATTTATAGTCGAGCGAGGGGACCGACGAAGCGCACTGTGAGCTCGTCGGGGGCGATGGTACAGACGGTTATTGGCATGGGCGAAGGTAGGGGACGGTGCGGTGTTCCCTGGCGATGCTCAACGATACGGTGGCGAGACGTGGGGCGGTGCGGGTTGGTCTGGAACACGGCGCTCTGCGCGGCAGAGGCGGCGTCTTCGACGGCGAGCGGTGGCTGTGCGGCATGGGGTGGTTAACGGGGATGTCTGGCGGTCTCCTGGGTCGGTGGTGATCGTGTATGCATGCAGCGAGGGCGGCGCGCGGTCTGTGGGCTTCGGTCGAGGGTGGCGCTCTGGCGCATGCTCGGCACGGTTGGCAGAGGCACGGGCGCGGCATTCCTAGGTGCTCTGGTCAGTGTCTTCGAGGCAGGGCTAGTCGAGAGGGGCGGTGAGGCATGGGTGATCTCCCAGACAAGGTTGGCATGGCTAGTTTCCTTCCTAGCTTGCTGTCTACACTGGGGTGGCAAGGATGCACTCCTCGCTGTTCACCATTGATGATATTGGCAAACTCACAGTGGTGCTAGTGCTTGGTTAATCTTTCTAGATGATCTACTGAGATGGTTGTGAGCTAGATAGGGAACCAGTTAGGCTCAAAACACTGCACACTATAGTGTTTTCATTTTGTTTGATTTGTGTCTGCCAAGTGTTTGATGAAATGGCCACATGAATTCAAGTTTTGAATTTTGAAAAGATTTTTGGTGGGTGTGCTAGATTGGTGCTGGTGAGTCTGCAGATGCTTGGGTTTTGAAAGTTGAGCTTGTTTGAGTTGTTTTTGAAAAAGTGGGATCTTCCCATATGATAACGATTCAATTATGAATTGTCATTTAAACTATGCATTTGAAAGTTTCTGGATGATCACAAAGTGGGCCTTGATACTTTGTCATGAGTACAATCAAGGGGTGCAAAGATCCAGAAAAGTTTCTGTTAGTTTCTGAAAGTTTGAGACAGCCTAAGTAGGCATGGGAGTTAAATTGGTCAAAATGACCATTCCTTTATTTTATTTGTTTTGCTTTATTTGTCTTTGGGAAAAGTGTGGGAAATGTTTTAGATGATGTTTATTTCACCTAAGAAAAATTTTACAAGCAAGGAAACACACAAACAAGGTGGTTCAAAAGAATTTCAAATTCAATGCATACTCATATGCATGCTTTCATAATTTTATTTAGAAAAGTTTTTGTTAACCCTAATTTTGATGATTAGAGTTTGATGATCCAAGTTCAATATTTTTGGGATGTTACAGATTCCCATTGACTTAGGCATACATCATGTTCTCCAATCTCTGCCACCTAGCTACAATATCTTCATGATGAACTATAATATGCAGGGCATGAAGAAGTCTCTCCCCGAGCTGTTGTCAATGCTTAAGACTGTAGAGGTGGAGATCAAAAAGGAATATCAAGTGTTGATGATCAATAAGACCACCGGTTTCAAGAAAGACAAGAAGGGTAAAAATAAGGGAAAGAAAGGTGGAAAATCGGTTGCCGTACCTGAAAAGAAATCTCGAGTTGGCCCTAAGTCTGATACCGAGTGCTATTATTGCAAGGGGAATGGCCATTGGAAGCGGAACTGCCCCAAGTATTTGGCAGACAAGAAGATCGGCAATGCAAACAAATGTATATATTGTATACATGTTATTGATGTGTACTTGACTAGTACTCGCAGTAGCACCTAGGTATTTGATACCGGATCAGTTGCTAATATTCATAACTCGAATCAGGGGCTGCAGAACAAGTGAACGCTAGCAAGGGGTGAGTTCAAGATGTGGGTCGGCAACAGATCAAGCATTGATGTGTTCGTCGTCGGAATGCTATCTCTCCACTTACCATCGGGATTAGTTATAAACCAAAATAAGTGTTATTTGGTGCATGTACTAAGCATGAATATTGTATCCGGATCATGTTTGATGCGCAATGGTTATTAAATTAAATCTGAAAACAATGGTTGTTCGATTTATATGAATGATATCTTTTATGGTCATGCACCTATGATGAATGGTTTATTTCTGTTGGATCTCGATAATAGTGTTACACATATTCATAATGTTGATGTTAAAAGGATTAAACTTAATGATGATATATCCGCATATATGTGGCATTGCCGTCTAGGTCATATTGGCGGTAAACGCATGAAGAATATCCATTCAGATGGACTTTTGGAATCACTTGATTCCGAATCATTTGATACATGTGATCCATGCCTTATGGGCAAAATGACTAGAACGTTGTTTTCCGGTTCAATGGAACGGGTGACAAATTTATTGGAAATCATACACTCTTATGTGTGTGGTACAATGAGTGTGTTGGCGCGAGGTGGATATCGTTATTTTGTTACTTTCACGGATGATTTTATTAGATATGTTTATATCTATGGTCTGATCGTGGAGGTGAGTACTGATTGTGGAGGTGAGTATCTAAGTTACGAGTTTAGCGCACATATGAAAGAGTGTGGAATAATTTCACAACTCACACCTGCCGGAACACCATAGCGAAATGATGTGTCGGAACATTGTAATCGTACTTTACTAGATATGGTTCGATCTATGATGTCTCTGACTGACTTGCCACTGTTATTTTGGGATTATGCACTAGAAACTGCTGCATTCACTTTAAATTGGTCACCATCTAAATCCGTTGAAAAGACACAATATGAATTGTGGTTTGGAAACAAACCTAATCTGTCATTTCTTAAAGTTTGGGGATGCGATGTTTATGTGAAGAAACTTCCACCTGATAAACTCGAACCCAAAGCGGAAAATGCGTCTTAGGATACCCTAAGGAAACTATTGAGTATTCCTTCTATCACAGATCCGGGGGAAAGGTTTTCATTGCCAAGAATGGATCATTTCTAGAGAAAGAGTTTCTCGCGAAAGGTGTGTGTATTCGGAAGGTAGAAATAAAAGAGACACCGACAGCATTTGGAAAAAATATTTTCTTGTCGAAAAGATTTACAAAGCGCGGGGAATTTATTTCACTAGACATCGGAATTTTTTGGGTGAAATTGTTGAAAGTGTTTCTGCACGTGAAATAGAATACTAGCAAGGGGTTTTATGTGAATGTTTGTCCATTAAAGTAATTGACAAAATTCTGAATAAATAAATAAAAGGAGATTTATTTAAAGAGAGATTGCATTAAATTTGGTGGAAATTTAATGGGATTTTTTTGTGGGATTTTGAGTGGAGAAATGAAGGGGCTAAAAAGTGAGTGGGAGCTCCACCCACATGAATGGAGGAGGGCAGGGGCAGCCCCCATGCGCCGACCACCCCCTTGGGGTGCCCCCCTCTCCCTCTCTCATACTGACACCTCCTCATGAAGGATCTCTCTCCCCCTCTAGTTTATCCCCCATGGTCTCGGACTAGCGAGATACATGTTCCTGATGGATTTTCGGCAAGAAAGAGTTGTTGCTTCCGCTGCATCGCTAGAGCGAGGAGGCAGAGGTTGCTCGGTGGCTTGGACGTGTGTGTGCGCATGGATACGTTGCTGGTTTGCGGCGCTGGACTTCTTCTCGATCTTGAGATCGGCAAGCGTTCGTCTATATCATCCATGAGTACAACCTCGTTAAACTTTGTCAGTCTACAAGGGTATGTTCTCTATGGATGTATATCCACCTGTTGCTTGTATCTAGTAGATAGATCTTGGTACATAGTTGTTCCCATCGTAAGAATTTTTTGTTTTCTATGCTGTGAACCCTACAGTAATCAAGACCAAGGAAGCCAGAACACTTATCGACGATCTCAACCAGATGTTCGACAACCTCGATCACTACAAGATCAAGCTGAACCTGGACAAGTGTTCCTTCGGCGTCCCGTCCAGGCAACTACTCGGGTACTTCATCTCTCAGCGAGGCATCAATGCCAACCCGAAGAAAATCAGGGCTATACTATCCATGGAGAAGCCCAAGAATGTCAAAGGGGTCTAGCAGCTAGCTAGACGAATCGCGGCGCTCAGCAGATCCATCAGCAGCATGGGCGAAAAGTATCTTTCGTTCTGCCGGCTGCTGGGCAAGGCCGAGAAATTCGAGTGGACGGCCGTGGCCAATGAGGCATTCGAAGACAAGACCTCAAGCGCTTACTCTCCACATCTCCACTACTGGTCATGCCAAAGGAGAGGAATCCCATGTTGCTATACATTGCAGCCACGCACCCGGTGGTAAGCACTGCCCCATGGTTGAACGACCCGAAGACGGTAAAACCCACGGGGTACAACGCCCAGTCTACTACCTCAGCAAGGTACTGACGCCGACAAAACAAAGGTATCCCCACTACCAAAAGCTTTCCTATGGCGTATTCATGACGGTGCGTTGCCTGTGCCACTACTTTCAGGAGCATCAAATCATGGTCGTCAACGACGCACCACTATCGAACATCCTGAACAATCCCTAAGCTATAGGATAGGTATCATTGTGGGGCATCGAGTTGTCCTCTTGAGACATCATCTATGAGCGTCGCACCGCCATCAAGTCCCAGGTGCTCCCTGACTTCTTCGTCCACTGGATGGAGCTCCAGCTCTCGGACACTCCGGACATGTCCTAGTCCTAGACAATGCACTTAGACGGCTCAAAACGCGAGGCTGGGGCAGGAGTCGGAGTGATACTGACGTCCCCTTCAGGGGATAAGATGAAATACGTCATTCGAATGAAGTTCCACGCATCCAATAATGAGACCGAGTACAGGGAACTCCTACATGGCACGTGGATGGCCAAAGTTTGCAGCGCCATGCGCCTTGTTATCTATGGTGACTCCAACCTCGTCATCCAGCAGACGATGAATGAATGCGACGCCCATAGCGCCAACATGATCGCATATCGTGCGCTCTACAACTCACTCGAAGGAGACTTTGATGGCTGCGAACTCCAGAATATTGGCAGGGAAAGAAATGAAGAGGCCGACAAGCTCGCCAACATCGGCTCCACCTGCTCCCCAGTGCCACCGGGTGTGTTCCTCGAGAAAACCTGTGTGCCCTTAATCAAGCGAAAATTCCTGAAAGACACAACCGAAGCCACAGGACAGTCGGGGGATGCGCCGCCCGAGAAAGCCGAAGAACCCGAAGAGCTTGAGACGGAGGTCGAACTGGTGAGACTCATGCAGGTCCTAGCAGTCGAACATACATGGACTCAACCATACATCCAGTACCTGGTGAACAAGCAACTGTCTGAGGACCCAACGAACGCCCGGCATGTTGCTCGCCGATCAAAGGCCTTCACCATTATCAACGGCGAGCTGTACAAGCACAGCATATCGAGTGTTCTCCAGCGGTGCGTCACTAATTGTGACAGGAAGAGCATCCTCCTCGACATCCATGAAGGTATCTGCGGCCACCACACAGGCATCCACGTTCTCGTCGCCAAGGCTCTGCGAGCTGGCTTCGACTGTCCAAAGCTGCGGCCCATACCATTGGCCTGGACCTTCGCCCATTTGGGGCTCGACATGGTCGGCAAGCTGCCGAAGTCCTCGCCCAGAGGACATGTCTTCCTCCTGGTGGCAGTCGACAAATTCACGAAGTGGGTCGAGGCCATGCCCGTCACTAACCAAATCGGTGCCTCCGCCGTCAAGTTCTTTGAATCCATTGTCTACAGGTTCGGAGTGCCTCAGAGCATCATAACCGACAACGTCTCAAACTTCACCTCGAAGGAGTTCCAAGACTTCTGCGAAGATCTCAGCATCAACCTCACATACGCCTCTGTGTCACATCCGTAGACCAACGGGCAGGTCAAAAAGGCCAACGGTCTTATCTGCAACGGCATCAAGAAGCGGCTGGCGAGAGCCTGGGCAGACGAGCTACCTTCCGTCCTCTAGAGCTTGCGCACAACACCGAACAACTCAACAGGATACATGTCATTCTTCATGGTGCACTGAGCCGAAGCCATGCTACCCGTCGAGGTACGCTACAAGGCCCCACGGGTCATCACCTACAGCAAAGCCGAATCATCGGTTGCACTCGAAGATGTTGTTGACATGCTAGACGAAGCTCGCGACATCACTGTAGCCCTATCAACGGTGTACCAGCAGAGTCTCCGCAACTACCATAGCCGACGACTACGCCCAAGGTCCTTCATCAAAGGAGACCTTGTCCTGCGACTCAAGCAGAAGGGGCACCTGAAGCTCGAATCACCCTAGGAAGGACCCTACATGGTCACCGAAGTAATCCCAGGTGGCGCCTACTGCCTAAAGGGCGTCGAGTATGTAGTCGAATACTCCAACCCCTGGAACGTCACACAACTACGACACTTCTACCCCTAGTTGTCTTTTACTTTCAATAAGGTTATTCAGCCAGGCTACTCAATCGAACACTGTACCTCCTACATTACGATGAATAAAAGCTAAGTTCCTTGGCCCAAAATTTTCTCTCGTGTATATATTCACATCGTTAAACACGCTCGGAGGTTGCGCCTCACCTTACGACTTCGTCGATTAACCACAACAATGCATACACCCTGAGTAGCTGACCACGTCAGGCTAACGAAAAGGACATGTGTCGTGGTGGTGGCACGGTAGATGCCATGGGTAGGCTGAAGTTAGGGAACAGTGGATGCTAGTGGGATCTGGGAGGGAAGATGTAGTGATTTCTACACACAACAAGTTTAGAACATAGATCTTTATTCCACCTCTGTCGAGCTACAAGTGCTCTTGAGCTGTATCAGTGAGAGGAGGAAGAAGATTACAACATGAGCCCTCTAGTGTAAAATGAATCGATCCCCTCTCCAGGAAGCTTTGCCTCTCCTTATAAAGGAGTCCCTTGGTTCACTCTAGGGCTGACGTGGACAGGCATATCCTTGGAATATGCTTGTCCCAAAGTGGTAACTCGGCGGACCTCTTTCCGTGTCCCCCTTCTATTGACGGCAAAGACCCAAGGCCCTCTCCCACATGTGATCCTCGGGCCTGTGTCACCTCCATGACGCTCCTCTGCGGCTCTGCTCCTTGTCGCTAGCGCTTGGCTCCGTGCAGATTCCACCTAGATAGTAGCTAGGGTTTGACTTCTGGAACCATCTCCTTCTTCTGCAAGCTTCTTGTAACTCGGCCTCGCTTCTCGTAACTTGGCTCAACACTCACCTGCAATTAAGCTAATCAACATGATTTGGCCGACCTAGTCCATATGTCGGCTGAGTAAGGTATCAACTACTCGATTCATGGTAAGCCATGCCTGATTTGGCCGTTCCTTATATACCCCGGCCGAATCAACTCAAGGCCCGGCCTTGGGTAAGAAAGGTTCCCCCCCTCTCTCCACTATCTTGACCCTACCTAGGGTCATCCCCCCCCCAACAACATGCAAAAACACATAGTCAACAATGCACTACATGCCAAAACATACAACTTTACAATGGAAACAAATCCCACTCGCCAATATACAAACTTTACATTGTTATATTTACTATTCGTAGGATTCAGCTATGTTGGAGCAGGATGTTCGTTCGCAATTCAAAGACATCAACAATTTCCTTAGCTTACTCCGCCACTGCAGCATAATGCAGACGCATGTCCCAAGCCATACCATCCGGAGGAGTGGGTGGACCAGCTGCTATCTCAGCCAGATCAACGTCGTGACGATGTAGCCGAACAAGTGCTAGATCCACCTTTACACCCACCACCAGCTGATGGCGCACAAGCTCCTTCACGGTGTCCACATCATGGAATTTAGCAAGCAAACCCAAGAGGTTAGAGGGGGACGCATCCAAAGGAAACATTGCAGTCCAGACAGTCGCGAATGACGACCTTGTGCGCTATAGCACCCGAAGCACTTGGTGGACGCAGTATTGAACCGTCGCGACAACAGTCGCCTGATCGTGATCCATCCAGAAGAAGTCGCCAGCCTCTAACTCCTGTTGCGTCAAGCAATTCAGCCGAATTGCAACACGCTCTTTCTCTTCCTTTGGAAGAAGATTCACAACTGCACACAAAAGTAGCAGATGATACGACATGAAGGTTAGGAGCAGTCGAAAAGAAAATAAGCTCATGGTGACTTACACTGGAGTTGCTTGCCGACTCGCCGAAACTCCTCAAGGATAAATTCCTCTCTCGCAAGGGCCCGTTCGGTATTGGACTTACAAACGTCTGCGTTGCCACGGATCATGAGAACATACTTCTCCAGGCTTCGGATGCGATCGCATAGTAGTGGAAACTGTGACGTCTCACTCGTCGGCAGACGGACACCAGTCAAGGCAGGACGTGTGGGCATCGATTTAGCACTCGAAGGACCCTAAGGGTGCACAAGTAGCAGAGTATAAAAACCAAGGAAATTGACAGCAGTCAAAAGAGACACTTATATTTACATCAATCAACCAATATGTGGTAAATTCAAACTTGTCCAACCCGAAGAATTACATGCACGCTGACAAAGCAAAATCAAAATACTACTAAGACAACTATGACGCAGAAGATCTAACCAACTACATCCGGAGCAGCTTCGGACTCTGAGACCCTATCCGTGGTTGCCCGCTACTGCTTCAGCGGATATGTGTCCAGAAGATCAATAAGCTTCGGTCCAAAATGCTTGAAGTGGGAGGTGAACGGAGAAAAATCTACCTCGGTGCCATCTGCTACCTTCGTCATCCTGGAGGTGATCTAAGGGAGATCCAGCCGCACGCTAGATGCCACCGCCATCGACAGCCCCATGGCGGCACTCACACCCTTCCAAGCCCTCTTATAGTGTAAGACCCCGCCTTTATAAGGTAAAGGATCCCTGTGATTGCAATGCTAGTACCTGGATCAAATGCTAGAATCCACAGTTTAAGATGAAGTACACAGATACAAAGGTCTTTATTACATCGTCATTACAGAGATAACATAGTCTTTTACAACTCCATAGCCAAAGGCTATGTGGCGCCCCGCAAAAACCACTATTAGAAAATCGCTCAATTGTTTACTACTTTGTGCATCATCATGACATCATGCATAAATTTCGCATAAAACTATTTTCAAAAGGCCCTATTTTATTTTCTACAAATAGCCTCTCTATTTCAATGTCAAACCCCGGACTTGTCCGAAGTATTTTGTTTGTCTAAAAACCTATTTGAAAATGTTTTATTTTAAAATAAAATAAATAAAATAAAAACCTATTTTTTCCAGAGGAGGCAGCCCGTGAGGCCGTGCCACCTACTACCGGCTGGCCCGTTTGACCAAACCAACCAACCAAACCCTAACCCTAAATCCCTAGAAAACCCTAGATCCCCTACCCCCAACTCTCCCACCCCTTCCCAGCCGCCACACTCTGCCGCACTCACAGGCTCCCAGCGCGCACCCACACTCCCACGTTGCCCCCACTCTCCCTGGCCCCACCATGTTTGAACCCCTCTCCCACCTACCGCACACCCCGCGGGCCCCACCCCCGTTCGGTCTGCCCAGTCCCGCACCCACCTTCCCCACTCTGCCTCCCGCAACCCCGCGACCCCGCATCTCTCGCCACCAACTCCCTCCCCGTCTCCAACCTCCTCTGCTCCTTTGACGCGCGCCGCCGCCCAGCTCAAGCCGCCGCTCGCGCCCTCCCTCTCGATCTTGACCCCCACCTCCCCATCGCTCCACCCCCACTCCCCTGTCTCTCCTCGAGACTCCCGCATCCCCGCCGCCATCCTCCCCTGAGAAACCGTCGCCGCCAGCGACCCTTTCGCCGGGGCTGCTCCCGCCTCTCTCGCGTTCCCGAGCCCGAGAACCCTGTCCCTGTTCGATCCTCTACCCGCCTCCATCGCCTCTGCTTTGCATCTCCCCGTCGCTCCCCACCTCCCCTGCTTGGTCCTGCCGCCAGGGAGTCGTCCAGCACCCTCTACCTTCCCGGCCGTGGTCCTGCGAAGCCGCTGCGAGCGCCCCTCCCCTTCATCTCTGGCCCTGCTCCTCGCCCCGCGCCTCCTCCCCTGGTCTTGCCAACCTCCACCGCCCAGTTCACACCGCCTGCCTGCGTCTTCGCCTCGGCCGCCGCCCTCTCTGTCTTGCCCGGCCGTGCCCTCGAGCGCCGCCCACCTCGCCACGTTCCTGCACCTGCCGCCGCTCTAGCCTCTGGCGGAGCTCCACGGCTGGCCCTTGTAGGCCTCGCCTCCGTCGAGCCGTGCACGCCCCCGCCATCCTGAGCCGGACGCCCGTTGGCCGCCTCGCCGTCTCTGCCTCTGCGTGCTTGCTGCGAGCTTCTGTTGGCGTGAACTCCTGTCTCCCTTCCTTGAGCCCCTCCTCGCTGGGCCCTTTCGTCCTCGTGGCTCATCGGCAGGCCACGCGGCCCTACCCGCTCTCTGCTGCCGTCATCCCTCGTTCATATCAGCTCGAGTATGTCCTGTGCTTGTGTTTGGATGTGTCCTGGTGGTGTCCTGCTATAAGACTAGTTGAATAAAACCCGTAGTAACCAGAACAATTGAGTTGTGTCTCCTTCCTGTTGCAAGTGTACTTTTGCATCGCGGTATCGAACATTATTTCGCCAAGATCTTCCGAAGGCCCCGATATCGAAACAAGATCGCCATCGACAATGGAGCCGCAAACCCCAAGATTGGCCACAAGGGAACCGAAGACCGATTCCGGCGAACCCGGACCCCGAAGACCGAACCCCGTGGACCGACATGACCTTCACGGATACGACAAGTACTTCCTCGAGGATGCCAAGTTCTTCACCCCGAATGCCAAGACCGACTTGATGGCGCGGACCCGACAAGATCTTCGCAACGACAAGAACGACATCGACCAGGGCGAATCCGATGCGCCTCGACGCCGAACCAAGTCCTTCTTCCCGGATGCGACAAGATCTACTCCGTTGTCCGAGAATGTTTCTGCCGAGACCGATCCTGTCAAACCCTGAGACCGGACCCCGAACCACATCGAACGCCAAGGTCGTCGATAACCCTATGTGTGAACCTTTTTCCGAGCCCCTATTTTATAAATGCTATATATAAAACTTGTTGCATATTAAATTGTTCATACTCGCATACATATTGTGGTTGTTGGGGGTATTTAGGCGTTTCACCTAAATTAAATACGGGGTCCATATGCGGGCAAATCTAGTCTTATATTGGCCCCATCTAAAATTGTGTAGCGAACCGGTGATATAATTTTGCCTTGTTAAGACAACATTTAAATTGCAGGGTATCTAAATAACATGAACCTATTAATTAGTTGTCGGGACCCCGGTTCCGCTTAATATTGCCTAATTGCATCGCACCTTGCTATGTCATACACCATACATGCATCATGCCCGATTTTCTACCATAGTATTAAATAGTGCATCCGGTGTTCATTCTAGTGTTTTGCTTCTTCGCGGATAAGGCCGCTGAGTTGATGCGAGTGTCGACCCGATCTTCGGATGAACCTTCGGCAATGTTTTCAGGCGAGCACCTCCCCCTTTCTACCTATCTTACTTTTATAGTATTTATTCCCCCTGTTGATCTATTGCTATCTGTGTTGCGATGCTCTAGTTTTCGTACCCGTGATATCCCTTGCAGCCTTATATTGCCTTGGACACATCCTATTACCTGTTGTTTGGTAGTTAGTTGGACTTGCGCGTCGTAGTCGCTTGCTCAAATCTTGATTGCGTGTCAAATCGATTACCACAGTTGTTGGAGTATTGCCGCATGTTTAATGTTGCAGATGAACAAGACTTTCATTATTGTTTAATAACTAAAATTGAAGTAGGTAAATTGTGGCATCCCGCAAAACCACTACTAGAAAATCGCGTTAATTTTGCGCATTGCATCGTCATCATCATGAATTGTTTGCACAAAACTATGTTCGCAAGCCCGTTTTGTTTTCTAAAACGCCCCTCCTTATTCAAACATCAAAACCGGGTCCCCGGAATATTTTGTTTTGGCCGCTATCGGTTTGCATACGGCCCGTATAAAACAAATAAAAATTATATTATTTTTATTGGGGGCAGTCGAACGGGCCAGATCGACCCGAACGACCACCGCAGGATTTTTGAATCGGTCCAACCAGTCCCATCCATAATCCTAAACCTACCCATTTTTCTACCCACACCCCTTTGGCCACATCATCCCACCCAACCAGTGTGCGCCACCTCACCTCTTCCCTCACCCCCTCCAATCAGACGCTGACACGTCACCCTCACCCCTCCTCTCTCACCCCTCTCACCAGACCCACCCTCACAGCACTCACACAGGTCCACACACACGCACTCACGCACACACTCACGCCAACCAACACGCCTGCCCGCGTGGCCCCACCCACGACCGCCTCCCCCGCGCGCCCTGTGCATCTTCCCCGCAGCGCCCCCTCTCTCTCCCGCAGACGCGCACGCAGCCATCCTCCCTCCGCCCCCGCGTCTCGCCTCGCCGGCCCGCAGCCTCGGCACGCTCCGGCCGCGCCTTCCCGGCCTCCCTCGGCCACCACCCAGCAGTCGCCGGGCTCGTCTCTGCGCCAGCACGAGCCGCCGGCCACCGCGGCCCTCCTCTCCCTGTGCCACCCGTCTCTTCCCTCTAGCCCGACCCCTCCCCTTCTCCACCTCGTTGCCGCCCATCTCCGGCCGCCCCCAACCTCGCCTCCTCCGCGCCCAACCACCTCCGCTCCCGCCGGCCTCGACCTTCCCCCGGACTCCGTCCTCCGAGCCGCCTCCTTCCGCCTCGGCCTCCCCGTCGCCGCGGCCGCCGGAGCCGAGCTCACCCGCCGCCGGCTTCCTCGGCCTAGCCCGCCTCACCATCGCGCCCCGACCTCTGCTCGCCTTCTCCTCCGCGTCAGCCGAGCCGCCACCGCCCGTCCCGTCGCGAACGCGCCCTCCGCGCCTTCGCCTCCATGCCCAACCCGGCTGACCCGTCCTGCGCGGCCTTGCAAGCTTGCCTCTGCAGGCCGCCGACCGACCTCGGCCGTCGCCCGAGCTCTGCGGCCACGGCCCTCGCCGGGAGGCCGCCTCCCGCCACCCGGCCGGCGTCAAGGCCTGCGGCCGCGCCCCACGCTCGAGCACAGCCGCCGCGTCCGTCCTGCTCCTCCTCGATCCACCTCGCGCGTGGCAGCGCGCCGTCTGTTCGGTTCAGCGGTGATGTTTGGTACCAGCCGTGAGCGAGGCGTTATGGGCGGCATGGCTTGGCTTGGCGCCACTCGAGAACGCACCGATTCCAAGATCGGCACCGACCCTCAAAGTCCGAGACCGTTTGAACCAGGAACCATCGACAAGAGCTTCCTCGGGCACCAAGAACCCCTTCATGGGTCGAAGGCGAACCCTCGAGCGACATGAACTATCCCGGAAACCCAAGTTCACCCTCGCGAAGATCTTCGTGCCAGCGGCGAACCACGAGGCCCTCGACGCGGCGGATGCCTCGGATCTCCGCTTGGATCAAAAGTTCCGAGCCGATCCCGATGTCAAGACCGGACCCTCGAC
This sequence comes from Avena longiglumis, assembly GCA_030063025.1. Lineage (NCBI taxonomy): Eukaryota > Viridiplantae > Streptophyta > Magnoliopsida > Poales > Poaceae > Avena > Avena longiglumis. Next base: position 203,934,521 of record CP125976.1, on the reverse strand, counting down.
ACGCCGGGATCTACCCTCGGACGCCGAACCGAGGGAAGACGCAAAGATCGCCACGAGAACGACAAGCACTTCACCCCGAAGCCAAGACCGACCCGACTTGAGGACCCGACAAGATCTGCGCAACAACAAGAACGGCACCGACCCGGAAGATCCGATGCGCCCTGACGCCGAACCAAGTCCTCCTTCACGGATGCGACAAGATCTACCCACAGAACGAGAACGCTCGGCCGAGACCGAACTCGAACCACGGACCACAGACCGACCCCGAACCCCGGATCCCCAAGACCGTCGAGACCCCTAATGTGTGAACCCCTTTTCCGAGAACCCTATTTTATAATATAATAACAACTTGTTGCATATTTAATTGTCATCTCGCATGCATATCTGTGGTTTGGGGGCCTTAGGCCGATTCACCTCTAATTAAATATGGGGCCCATATGCGGGCAAATCTAGCCTTATATTGGCCTCATTTAAACTTGTGTAGCGAACCTGTGATATATTCTGTCTTGTTAAACAACATTTAAATTGCGGGCCTTCTAAATAACATGAACCACCTAATTAATTGTCGGGACCCCGGTTCCGCTTAATATGACCTAAATGCATCGCACCTTTGCCATGTCATCCATCATACATGCATCGTGCCGTTGTATTAAATAGTGCATCCGGTGTTCCTTCTAGTGATTTGCTTCTTCGCGGATAAGGCCGTTGAGTTGATGTGAGCTTCGCCCCGATCTTCGGATGACCCTTCGACAATGTTTTCAGGCGAGCATCTCCCCCTTTCTACCTATCTTACTTTTATAGTATTTACTTCCCTCCTGTTGATCTATTGCTATCTGTGTTGCGATGCTCTAGTTTCCGTACCCTTGACATTACTTGCAGCCTTATATTGCCTTGGACACATCCTATTGCCTGTTGTGTGGTAGATAGTTGGTCTTGCGCGTCGTAGTCGCTTGCTATATTGCTGTTGCGTGTTGTCAAGTGCCACAGCTGTTGGAGAATTGCCGCCTGTTTGATGTTGGAGAGGATCATAGCTTTACTTATCGTTCGCTTTAATTCCTGTTTAACAACTAAAATTGAAATAAGCAGAGGCATCGGTGGGTGATAGATAACATTTGGTTTCCGAACGCCCACTTGTGTCCCGTAAGACCCCGAGTACTTGATACCTGTTCCTTGATTTATCGCGCTATCCACATACGGGGAGTATGGGATCCCCCTGAGCCAGAGCTTGATTCAGTCTTATTTCTTGGGGCCACAAACTAGTTTGAGGTTTTATTTACGATCCGGTACTTATGCCATGCTACTTTCTGTATTTGATTATGCGAGGAGCACACTGTACTGTTTAGGATCGGGACACGATTCCGCGGTGTCGACAAGCCCAGTTTTGGGTTCCCAGTCGTTCACAGCCGTCCACCCAAACCTTGAGTCCGTCTCGGAGCTTGCTTACTTCGTTGCGGGTAGACTCCAAGGGGTGGCCCCCTGAAATATTTCTGAATCCTGTGATTGTTCAGTCGTGAAAGCCTCGTTGGGTTTTGTTTTGGTTTTTCCGAGGTTGATCGAGCGTGTGTTGCTATTGGTGCACCCCGGCCGGGTAAAACTTTCTGAAAGTCGTGTCCGCGGATATGGACGACTTGGAGCACAGTATCTCGATCATAGACAAGCATAACTAAAGTTTATTGCTATAAATTTGACTTATAATGACTAGTAATCAGCTTCACTATAATGGAATGGCTAAATAATACTGTCCACAATTGCTTGTCTGGAGTGTCGCTTGCGACCATTGTACCTGACTAGTAAGTATTGCAACTACAACGGAATGGCTGAATAAAAGTACCAACAACTGCTGGGTTTAAGGGTTATCTCATGCTATTCATATCTGATTAGTAAGTGTTACAACTATAACGGAATGGTTAACTAAAATGACCCACTGCTTATTTTATCAGGATGATTATCTAAACCTGACTAGTAATTGCCGCAACGATAACCGAATAAATAAAACTGCCAACTGTAAGAGTTCCTCGGTTGACTTCCTCGTTTGGTCTCGAGGGGGAAACACCAGGATAGGTTTGTTTGGTGTTAGCTTCAGGTTGGATCCGGATAGGTCTATCTTACCTCTCTCTGACTACCGCCAGTTGTATCGAGTCTCTATAGGTTGTTTAGTGCATTGCCGCTGCCGCTTGATCCACCATACCATGTGGCGAGGACCGAATTCTAGCCTCATCGCCGTGTCTTGGCCTCGATTAACGCTCCTTCTTTTTTTCCTTTGCCCTTTGTCGGCACCCTTTTTGTTTAAGCAGGTTTTGAGATCGACGCCGTTAGCAGGGTTACCCTTCCGGCTTGGCCTGGGCAAGGTTATGGACGCCATTGGTTATTCTTCAGGGCTCTTAGCCCCATTTGCATCTTGTCCGTAGCTAGACGCTCTATCGTATTCAAGGTGATTTGGATCTTTGTATATTATATCTGTATTCTTGACTCCTTGAGTCGCTGTTATATATCTGTTCTGTGGGTCCCATCGAGGACTGTTGTGTAATGTTATTACTTCGTTTTCCACCCGCACGAAAGTGCCTGGTGGGCACCTTTGAATCGTTTCTATGCGGGTTTGGCGGGTTTCGCTAAAACTTGCATAGGTCCGATTCTGAGGGTGTTACATAAATGCAGAGGCACGGGTGGGCAATAGATGTTATTTGGTTGTTAACCGTCCACTTGTGTCCCGTAGGACCCCGAGTTCTTGACACCTGTTCCGAGATCGAGCGCGCTAACCACAGGTGGAGTGTATGGGCACCCCCATCGATTTAGTACCTGATTCCAAGTACTGTACTAGGGGCCACAATTAGTTTGGGGATTTATTACTATTCTGTACTTATGCCATGCTTTACTGCTTTATTTACGATTGTGCGAGGAGCACATGTACTGTTTAGGATCGTGACACGTTTTCGCTGTATCGACAAGCCCGAGAGTTTCGGGTTCCCAGTCGTTCTGGTCTCCATAAACCACGAGTCCGTCTGGAGACCGGCCGACTTCTTGCGGGTAGCTTAGTGGGGTGGCCCCGTGCTTGCTTTGGGTCTTGAAGCGTCGTGTCTAAAACCCGTCGACATACCGTTGGGTGTATGTTTTGTGATCTTGTACCTACGATCCGACAACAAGGGTGTAGGTGCGTGTGGAAACTTTGGTGCACCCTGCAGGTTAAATCTTTTCGAGAAGCCGTGTCCGCGGTTATGGACGACTTGGAGCACAGGTCTCGATCATAGACAACTATAACTAAAGTTTACTGTTATAATTTGACTTGTATCCGATATGACTAGTAATCAACTTCACTACAACGGAATGGCTAAATAAAAGTACCAACAACTGCTGGGTTTGGGATATCTCATGCTAATTGTATCTGACTAGTAAGTGTTGCAACTACAACGGAATGTTTAACTAAAACTGCCCACTGCTTATTATATCAGGATGACTCATGCTATATAATTTGACTAGTAATTGCCGCCACTATAACGGAATGAATAAAACTGCCAACTGTGTGAGTTCCTCGGTTGACTTCCTCGTTTGGTCTCGAGGGGGAAATACCAGGATGGGTATGTTTGGTGGTAGTATCAGGTTGGTTACGAATAGGTCTTTCTTATCTCTCTCTGATAGCCGACATTTGTATCGAGTCTCTATAGGTTGATTAGTGCATGCTGCCGCTGCCGCTTCAGTCCACCATACCTATGTAGGCGAGGACCGCCGAATTCTAGCCTCGCCGTGTCGGCCTCGATGTTGACCGCTCTCTTTTCCTTTGCCCTTTCGACACCCCTTTTTGTTTAAGCGGTTTTGAGATCGGCGTCGTTAGCGAGGTTACCCTTCCCGGCCTGGCAGGGTTATGGACGCCATTGGTTATTCTTGAGGCTCTTAGCTCAATTTGCATCTTGTCCGTACTCGGGCCTATATCGTTTAAAGGTTATTTGGATCTTTGTCTTTAAATCAGTATTCTTGACTCTTTGAGTCGTTGTATATCGGTTCTGGGTTCCATCGTGGACTATTGTGTAATGATATTACTTCGTTTCCACCCGCGAAAGTGCTGGTGGGCACCTTTGAATCGTTTCTATGCGGGTTTGGCGGGTTTCGCTAAAACTTGCATAGGGCCGATCGAGGGTGTTCTGAGTGGTATCAGAGCTCAGCAGTTGCGATACCCCACAAGTCCAGCCTGTAGGATAACCTAGCTAACGGCCGAAGTAGAGTGTCAAAACTATTTTTGCAAAATCGGTTGGATAGTTCTCATTAGGTCCGATTTTACTCCTTACCCCTCTGCTGCTCTCCTCTCACCTCTGCGTGTTTTGAATCCGCTCTCTTCTCTCTCTTCGAGTCCAGGATTCCTCGTGGTTGGGTTCCATCGTACCTTGAGGTTTCGCTTCCTCCTTTAGTAGCGGTGTTGCTACATCTGGTCTTCATGCTATCAGGAATCCTTCGCTGGTGGACTTCTCTTTGTTCCTTCTCGTGCCTTCCGGTGTTTTCCGACACGACGACATCATCTCGCCGGATCCGATGCGATCGCATCACTCCTTTGTTCCTGAACCTCGATTGTCGAGATCTTCAGTCTGATTCCGAGAATGGTTGCACGCTTTTCTACTGATTGTGCAGAGTAATATTTTGGGTACATGATGGATTGGCCCCCATGCCGACTACTCACTCTATTCGCTTGTGTACATTGAAGTGGATGAGAATGCATTGGTTCCCTCTTTCCATCGAAGCTAGAGGTGGATTTATTTGTTGATACCTCTACCTTCGACCTTTTGTTCCCGGAGTGTTCTCTCGACGATCACGGACAACGACCTCTTGTTAGTGGTGTCACGAGGATCTACACGAAGCGAGAAGACGCAGATCGCCGACCCTTCTTCCCGGTACCATGAGGCGTATCTCGAGGGCGAGATCCATTGTTAGTGGTGTCGAATTGTGGCGCCCCGCAAAAACCACTATTAGAAAATCGCTCAATTTTTTACTACTTTGTGCATCATCATGACATCATGCATAAATTTCGCATAAAACTATTTTCAAAAGGCCCTATTTTATTTTCTACAAATAGCCTCTCTATTTCAATGTCAAACCCCGGACTTGTCCGAAGTATTTTGTTTGTCTAAAAACCTATTTGAAAATGTTTTATTTTAAAATAAAATAAATAAAATAAAAACCTATTTTTTCCAGAGGAGGCAGCCCGGCCCGTAGGCCAGGCCACCTACTACCCCGGCTGGCCCAGCCCGTTTGACCAAACCAACCAACCAAACCCTAACCCTAAATCCCTAGAAAACCCTAGATCCCCTACCCCCAACTCTCCCACCCCTTCCCAGCCGCCACACTCTGCCGCACTCCCAGGCTCCCAGCGCGCACCCACACTCCCACGTTGCCCCCACTCTCCCTGGCCCCACCTTGTTTGATCCCCTCTCCCACCTACCGCATGCCCCGCGGGCCCCACCCCCGTTCGGTCCGCCCAGTCCCGCACCCACCTTCCCCACTCTGCCTCCCGCAACCCCGCGACCCCGCATCTCTCGCCACCAACTCCCTCCCCGTCTCCAACCTCCTCTGCTCCTTTGACGCGCGCCGCCGCCCAGCTCAAGCCGCCGCTCGCGCCCTCCCTCTCGATCTTGACCCCCACCTCCCCATCTCTCCACCCCCACTCCCCTGTCTCTCCTCGAGACTCCCGCATCCCCGCCGCCATCCTCCCTTGAGAAACCGTCGCCGCCAGCGACCCCGTCGTCGGGGCTGCTCCCCCCTCTCTCGCGTTCCCGAGCCCGAGAACCCTGTCCCTGTTCGATCCTCTACCCGCCGCCATCGCCTCTGCTTTGCATCTCCCCGTCGCTCCCCACCTCCCCTGCTTGGTCCTGCCGCCAGGGAGTCGTCCAGCACCCTCTACCTTCCCGGCCGTGGTCCTGCGAAGCCGCTGCGAGCGCCCCTCCCCTTCATCTCTGGCCCTGCTCCTCGCCCCGCGCCTCCTCCCCTGGTCTCGCCAACCTCCACCGCCCCCGAGTTCGCCGACCCCTGCCTCGTCTGCGTCTTCTTCGCCTCGAGCGCCGGCCGCCCTCTCCTGTGCTGCGCCCGGCCGCGTGCCCTCGAGCGCCGCCCACCTCGCCACGTTCCTCTGCTCAGCACCGCCTCTGGCCGCCTCTAGCCCGGAGCTCCATGGCTGGCCCTCGTCGGCCTCGCCTCCGTCGAGCCGTGCACGCCCGCCATCTGGGCCGGTTAGCCCGCCGTCGTCTGCCTCTGCGTGCTTCACGAGCTTACATGGCGTGAACTCCTGTCTCCCTTCCTTGAGCCCCTCCTCGCTGGGCCCTTTCGTCCTCGTGGCTCATCGGCAGGCCACGCGGCCCTACCCGCTCTCTGCTGCCGTCATCCCTCGTTCATATCAGCTCGAGTATGTCCTGTGCTTGTGTTTGGATGTGTCCTGGTGGTGTCCTGCTATAAGACTAGTTGAATAAAACCCGTAGTAACCAGAACAATTGAGTTGTGTCTCCTTCCTGTTGCAAGTGTACTTTTGCATCGCGGTATCGAACATTATTTCGCCAAGATCTTCCGAAGGCCCCGATATCGAAACAAGATCGCCATCGACAATGGAGCCGCAAACCCCAAGATTGGCCACAAGGGAACCAAAGACCGATTCCGGCGAACCCGGACCCCGAAGACCGAACCCCGTGGACCGACATGACCTTCTTCACGGATACGACAAGTACTTCCTCGAGGATGCCAAGTTCTTCACCCCGAATGCCAAGACCGACTTGATGGCGCGGACCCGACAAGATCTTCGCAACGACAAGAACGACATCGACCAGGGAGAATCCGATGCGCCTCGACGCCGAACCAAGTCCTTCTTCCCGGATGCGACAAGATCTACTCCGTTGTCCGAGAATGTTTGCGAGACCGATCCGTCAAACCACGAGACGGACCCCGAACCACATCGAACGCCAAGGTCGTCGATAACCCTATGTGAACCTTTTTCCGAGCCCCTATTTTATAAATGCTATATATAAAACTTGTTGCATATTAAATTGTTCATACTCGCATACATATTGTGGTTGTTGGGGGTATTTAGGCGTTTCACCTAAATTAAATACGGGGTCCATATGCGGGCAAATCTAGTCTTATATTGGCCCCATCTAAAATTGTGTAGCGAACCGGTGATATAATTTTGCCTTGTTAAGACAACATTTAAATTGCAGGGTATCTAAATAACATGAACCTATTAATTAGTTGTCGGGACCCCGGTTCCGCTTAATATTGCCTAATTGCATCGCACCTTGCCATGTCATACACCATACATGCATCATGCCCGATTTTCTACCGTAGTATTAAATAGTGCATCCGGTGTTCATTCTAGTGTTTTGCTTCTTCGCGGATAAGGCCGCTGAGTTGATGCGAGTGTCGACCCGATCTTCGGATGAACCTTCGGCAATGTTTTCAGGCGAGCACCTCCCCCTTTCTACCTATCTTACTTTTATAGTATTTATTCCCCCCTATTGATCTATTGCTATCTGTGTTGCGATGCTCTAGTTTTCGTACCCGTGATATCCCTTGCAGCCTTATATTGCCTTGGACACATCCTATTACCTGTTGTTTGGTAGTTAGTTGGACTTGCGCGTCGTAGTCGCTTGCTCAAGTGCGGTTGCGTGTCGTCCAGTACCACAGTTGTTGGAGTATTGCCGCATGTTTAATGTTGGAGATGAACAAGACTTTCATTATTATTTAATAACTAAAATTGAAGTAGGTAAATGCAGAGGCACATGTGGGCAATAGATGTTATTTGGTTGTTAACCGTCCACTTGTGTCCCGTAGGACCCCGAGTTCTTGACACCTGTTCCGAGATCGAGCGCGCTAACCACAAGTGGAGTGTATGGGCACCCCCATCGATTTAGCATGATTCCAAGTACTGTACTGGGGGCCACAATTAGTTTGGGGCTTTATTACTATTCTGTACTTATGCCATGCTTTACTGCTTTATTTACGATTGTGCGAGGAGCACCTGTACTTTTTAGGATCGTGACACGTTTTTGCTGTATCGACAAGCCCGAGAGTTTCGGGTTCCCAGTCGTTTATAGCCGTCTCCACAAACCCTGAGTCCGTCTCGGAGACCGGCCGACTTCGTTGCAGGTAGCTTAGTGGGGTGGCCCCGTGCTTTCTTTGGGTGCAGGAAGCGTCGTGTCAAAACCCGTCGACATACCGTTGGGTGTATGTTTTGTGATCTTGTACCTACGATCCGACAACAAGGGTGTAGGTGCGTGTGGAAACTTTGGTGCACCCTGCGGTTAAATCTTTTAGAAGCCGTGTCATGGTTATGGACGACTTGGAGCACAGGTCTCGATCATAGACAACTATAACTAAAGTTTACTGTTATAATTTGACTTGTATCCGATATGACTAGTAATCAGCTTCACTACAACGGAATGGCTAAATAAAAGTACCAACAACTGCTGGGTTTGGGTTATCTCATGCTAATTGTATCTGACTAGTAAGTTTTGCAACTACAACGGAATGTTTAACTAAAACTGCCCACTGCTTATTATATCAGGATGACTCATGCTATATAATTTGACTAGTAATTGCCGCCACTATAACGGAATGAATAAAACTGTCAACTGTGTGAGTTCCTCGGTTGACTTCCTCGTTTGGTCTCGAGGGGGAAATACTAGGATGGGTATGTTTGGTGGTAGTATCAGGTTGGTTACGAATAGGTATTTCTTATCTCTCTCTGATAGCCGACAGTTGTATCGAGTCTCTATAGGTTGATTAGTGCATGCTGCCGCTGCCACTTCAGTCCACCATACCTATGTAGGCGAGGACCGCCGAATTCTAGCCTTGCCGTGTCTTGGCCTCGATCGACCGCTCTCTTTTTCCTTTGCCCTTTGTCGGCACCCCTTTTTGTTTAAGCAGGTTTTGAGATCGACGTCGTTAGCAGGGTTATCCTTCCGGCTTGGCCTGGGCAGGGTTATGGACGCCATTGGTTATTCTTCAAGGCTCTTAGCTCAATTTGCATCTTGTCCGTACTCGGACGCTATATCGTTTTAAAGGTGATTTGGATCTTTGTACTGTAAATATGTATTCTTGACTCTTTGAGTCGCCGTTGTATATATCGGTTCTGTGGGTTCCATCGTGGACTATTGTGTAATGATATTACTTCGTTTTCCACCCGCACGAAAGTGCCTGGTGGGCACCTTTGAATCGTTTCTATGCGGGTTTGGCGGGTTTCGCTAAAACTTGCATAGGGCCGATTCTGAGGGTGTTACAAAGTGGTACAAGAGTTCATAACATAAGTAAAATAAAGTAAAGTCTTCATCTTCATGTGCCACAGGCAAGCATGTAGAGTGTAGACTCATAACCCTAATCCTCATCAGAGTAACCTGCAACATCATAAGTTACATCCACAGCGGGTCAATACATTGGAATTGTATTGGCAAGTGATACCATAGTAGAATAGTAGTTTATAACTTCTATATGAATTTAGCTAAGTGTAGCTTAGCCTTGCTTTTTTCAAAATAGGTTTTTCCTATCAGTTGAAAACACTAAGTTTTTGTTTGTCAAAAACTCCCAAGGAACCACCAATGAATATTGAGGAACCTTTAACCCTTGTTCAACCACAAGTTTTGAACTTAGAATTTTGGATGAGGAGATCCTTGATAGCTTCAATGTCTTGATGCTCAAATTGTCCATTGCCGGGGACACGTCTAAGTACTTAGATTTTTCCTTCTTGAGAGGTGGTGCACTTTCCCCACAAGACTCGACATGCATTGAGACGAGATCTTTCAGAAGCCTTCCCTTAGACCAAATGGACGCGTTCCATCCTAACACCCTACCACCATTTGTCCATTTGACTAAGTTATTGCAACCTATATTATCAAGGCAGAGCCCATATGCCATGTGGCTGCACTAGAAGCTTCTAAACACTAAGTATCTTAAATCCCTTTATTCCTGGGTGGCTTTCCACAAGTGAAATACACCAGGTATTACCCCTGGGTAACCACTCAACACAAACCATTCTTTCCATTCCACCAAGGTGATTCATTCACATAGTTGTTTTATTAAGCAAAACATAAGTCAAAAGACTTAGTAAAAATTCCATAGCATGTGTATATAATCCATCCTTGTTTACTACTAGCTAGGCTAATCATGATATCAACAAGTATCTTAACTTAGAGAATAATTCTACCAAGACTACAACTACTAGGATTTCCCATAGCATAGCATATAGATACTTAGCAAAATTTCATGCAAGCCCTATACAAAATATCACTAGTGCATATTCAAAATAATGGGACAAATACATGAATCATCACTTGCCTTGGTAGTTGGGAGAGTAGCAACAGTCTTCACAATCACAATCACCACTAGCACCAAAATCTACGCATAAAATAATAGCACCAATTTCACATTCCAATATTCAAGCAAAAATATTATGAATGCATGCAAATGCCATGTGATGATTTTTCTAAACTAAACAAGACAATTCAAACAGTACTGAACACAAAATCAATTAAATATAGTCTAAACAAACTTAATTTAGCCTTATAAACATTTTCAAAATAATTTAAATAGTCAAAATAAGCCCATATTTGTTTCTGCATAAAATTCCATTTTTACAGAGACAAAATACAAAAATAAGCCCACAGTAGTGTAGGATTTATTTTTCTAAATCCAATGATATCTTATTTGTATTTTTTGATAAACAGAATAAAAGTTATAGATTTTACAAGTTTAATCATTTAAATTCATTTTCTGGATTTTTAAACAGACAGGTCAGGCCATGTGGAATGTTTCCATTGGCTGATACCGGTTCGCACGGATCGTGCTCTGTGGACCGCAGAACTAAATGTGAATTGCATGGCTCAGATCTAAAGAAAACGCTTCACGTAAGTGTTCTATCGTGGCCACTGGATCTGGATCTGATGGTTCACAACGCTCTGACCAAGATCTGGCGGAGCGCAAGGCTACAGCGGCGGCGGCGCTAATGGCAGTGGCGTTCTGGCGAGGCTAGGGGTTAGGGGAACGTGCATATGCTTACCGAGCTCGTGTGACGATGGTGAAGATCAACGTGGTCTTTGCTTGGACAGGGGTGCACTGGCACGGCCGGAAAACCTCGTCAGAGTTTTCTCTCGCGTCGGGTGTTCACTGCCGGTGATGGAGGCGATGTTCTACGGCGCAATAAGAGGAACGAAAGGCATTAGGAGATGCACAAAGGCAAGGCGAACGCGGTCGTAAGGACTAGGGGTCAAGGGGCGGTCTAATTTTACCATGATTGTTCGCCATAGTCGAGCGGCGCTTCGGTCGTTCGCGGGGCTCGACGGAGACGACGACCTGGGGCGTTTCAGAGCAAACAAAAGGGGTGAGGAGATGCGTACGGGTCTAACAAGCATGCTCGTAAGAACGAGAGTGAAGGGGAGCACGAGGCTCACCGGAATAGGTCGCCGGAGCGTGTCGAAGCAGTGGCGTTCGAGCGTGAAATCGAGGCAGCCTGGTGGCGTTCGTGTGCGAGCGAGCGAGGGGAAATGGGGAGAAGAGGGGGTGTTTAAGTAGGGCGTGGTCGCGGGGCGAATTACTGGCGCAATCAACGTGAATTGATGTTGTGAATTCATCGCAGGAAACTGCAGCAAGGGAGAGGGGAACGGGTCACGCGGGGACGATGATGAGGTGGCGCTGGTGGGGCCTGGGTGTCAGCGGGGTGAGGGTTGGTTTGCGCGTGAGAAAGAGTGGAGAGGGGGAGCCGGGTGGGCTTAGTGGGCTATGTCTGTTACTGGGCTGAATAGGTGGCGCCGGCCCTTTTCCAATTCTTTTCTCTTTTTCTATTTTTAATTTGATTTTCAGGAATCCAAATCAAATCCAAATCAAATGGTTTTGAATTCACATCAACTCTAGATTTCTATAGTGCAAGCCTTGCATCCATTTGTGTATAAAACATCACTGATCAATCAAATGTACTTTGTCACTTTGAAAATAAAATAAAACCTTGCCTTATTGATATATAGATAATAGGCATATAAATGGTTTTATTTAGAATTTTGTTTTGAAATTTTTTGTGTAGGTCGAGGATGCTATGAATGTATGAATGAAATGCGAACTTCTAAAAGCGGTGGCGGTGGTCTTAAGCCTACGGTACATGTCTTCATGATCTTCACCTTCCTTCATGTAGAAGCCTTCGGCTTCATTGCTTAGAGCATCATACCGGTTCCTCCTCATGCTCTCATTCCCAACAAACAACATTGTGAGAGCATCCTAGGCTTCCTTGGCGGTGCTCAGTGTGTGGGTAATTCTTTGTACCCAATCCTTGTTGAATCATGTGCAAGGCGGTGGCATTGAGTTGACTATTGACAACTTCTCTTCTTGTCAAGTTGTTTGGATCCCCAATAAAGAGTCCTTGTTCAATGATGTTCCATAGTTCAATGCAATAGCTGCGCACATGAGTTTTCATTAGAGATTGCCATTGAGCAAAAATAGTAGATTCTTCAAGCTTAGGTGAGTCACCTCTATTGTTTATATGAGAGTGAGGAATTGGGGGGTCGGGAGAGAACCATGCATGAGAGTCATGATGCTCTCCCTTCTCACCAACCCTTTTTTGGAGGATTTAATGTTGTCTTGATTATCCCCCACCACCTTATCCGTGGGAGTGCCGAGGCATTCTCTTTGGATGAAGGCGGTAGTTCCTCTTGTGGAGAGGGGGATGATGAGCCAACTTTATCTTTAACAAGTTGCTGAAGTAACTTGTGCAATTGTTTGATCTTCTTGGCCATGGTGGAGCTTAATCTTGTTTCCAAGTTATTGAGATCATCCATGGTCATCGTGGTATGCTCACCATCCACTTTCCCTTCTTTGCTACTCATATACTCTTAGGCGGTAAAGCCCGAATAAAGAGCCGAGGCTCTGATACCAATTGAAAGGATCGTATTAACACCTAAAGGGGGGTGAATAGGTGCTACTTCAATTTTTTTCTTTTTCAAATTAAGGTTTGACAAGAAAGTTAAATTCTCTAGATTATACAACTAAGATGAATTTACCTATATGTCAAATAAGCACTAGCTAACACAAGACTAAGCAAGAACGAGTAAGTAAAGTGTGATAAAGGATAGAAGTAACCAAAGTGGTGGACGCGGAGACACAAAAATTTATTTTCCGTAGTTCCTTCCTTTTAAGAGGAAGCAAAAGACCTCCCTTACTTTTCGATAAATCTCACCCGGGATCAATCCACCTTTCGTTAAATAATGACAATCTTTTGATGAGAATTCGCAAAGCGTTATTTTACGGGCAGCTGACTGTTCGACCTCGGATACCCCGTACCCTACCCAGCTATCTCGGCCCGACAAAAAGCGGAAGAGAATCAAAACAACACTTCCAAACGTGGCTGAGACCAACACAACGAGCCACGGCCCATAAAACTCCGAGACCTGTCCCACTCTTTCCGTCGCCTCCTGTCTCCGCGGTCCGCGCATCTATCTAAACCCCAAACCCGACTCCTCTTTTTTTCTTTCTCTCGGAGGTTTTTAGGGTTTCTCATCCGCATCCGCCGCCGCCCGAGACGGGACACGTCGCGATGCAGACGCCATACCAGCCGCCGATGAACGGGCAGCACGCGCCGCAGCCGCAGGCCTCCGGGGCTCCGCCTCCTCCGCCGCAGCAGTACTACCAGGCGCCACCGCAGTACTACCAGCAGGGACCGCCGCCGGCGATGTGGGGCCATCCGCAGCAGCACATGCCTCCTCAGTACGCGCCCCCACCGCAGCAGTACGCGCCTCCGCCCCCTCACCAGTACGCGCCCCCACCGCAGCAGTATGCGCCGCCACCGCCGCAGTACGCCGCGCAGATGACGGGCGGGGCCGCGCCCGGAGGCGAGGAACTCAGGACCCTGTGGATCGGAGATCTCCAGTACTGGATGGATGAGACCTACCTCTACAGCGCCTTTGCTCCCGTGGGCCAGCACCAGGTGATGCCTCTATCTACTGGGAATTGTTTGATTACAAATTTACACCTTTTGTTCTATATATGCTTAAATGTGGATTATGTTATATTGGTTTGGTTCCGTGTAGCTTTAGGAATTGGGACACTCATATCAAGCGGTTCCTATCATAGTTTCTCGTGTGATCCACTGTAGGAACTAGGAAGTGACTCAGTGCTTGCTTTGAGGGGCTAGCATATGTATTGCTCTTATTTTAAGTCAGCATGTTACAGCTAGAAACATGTTATGTTACAAGCTGCAGTTACTAAGGCTAGGTCGATGCGCTTTTCTTGTTTATATAAGAATTACCTTTTGATCTTGAACGCACTTGCTCAATGCAATATGTGTTACCAGATAAAATGTGCTGTATCAAGACTAATTTAAGGCGGCACATGAAATATACGATAGTATGTTCATTCATATATGTTTGCCCTTACCCATCCCTAATAATTGTCTTTTGCAACCCTGGATGTGTAATCTCTGGAATAAATTATGTGTTTTTTTAATTATTCCAGACTTCCAGTTAATGTATTGTGCCTGTCTTTTCTGGGAACATTTTTTTAATTGTACAACCTGCGTGTTTCTACTTCTATTTTCTGTATGGCTATTAATGCTCTCTAGAAATTGCAGGTCACCTCCGTGAAAATTATCCGCAACAAATCAACTGGGCAGCCTGAGGGTTATGGTTTTATCGAATTTCTCTCTCGAGCTGCTGCAGAATATGCCCTGACCTTTACTGGACAGATGATGCCTAATGTTGACCAAGTTTTTAAGCTGAACTGGGCTTCTTGTAGCTCTGGTGACAAGCGTGGTGATGATGGTTCTGATCACACCATATTTGTTGGTGATTTGGCTGCTGATGTTACTGATGCCATGTTGGAAGAGATATTCAAAGCCCCCTACCCTTCAGTTAAAGGTGCTAATGTTGTTACTGACAGGGCCACTGGTCGCTCCAAAGGATATGGTTTTGTACGTTTTGGAGATGCAAATGAGCAGGGACGTGCTATGACTGAAATGAACGGAGTACTGTTGTCTACAAGATGTATGAGGATAGGGCCTGCAGCTAACAAGAAGAATATGGGTACTCAGCAGACATACTCGTCTAATGGTACGCGACCACTTGAACCTTTTTCCTGCCATTTCATCCCCTGCTTTTGTAGAATCTGTAGGGTATAATAATATTTAGATCGTCTCTAGTGGATGCATCATTTTGTAGGCGAACTTAACCTATTTACACACTGATTTGTCCCTGTTTGCTTGCTTGATGAGAGTGTTTCGTTAGCACATCTTATCTTTGTACTCACTTCACTTCACGGTAGCCGTCATTGCATCTGTTGCTGTAAACAGACATTTCCATCATACTATACGTTCCTAAGATTGGGATAAATAAACACAACTAAATAATGAATAAACTAAACACAATTCATGTTTCTCAAAGCAGGATGCCATGCCATCTTCATTTAGGGCCTGGAAATGTCTTCAGCTGAGATAAATGTCTCCTGTAATCTGTGGCCTCAGTTAGGTCAGTGTTTTAATTTTGCGAGAATTTGGTTCCCTATGCTTTAGGGGGCAATTGTGCTCATCTGTCTGTTTTTACATTGAGATGGCTACATTCTTGAAGCTTTATCTGTCATTTTCCAGTACTACCAGTTCTACCTTAAATTGTCTGAATCAAAACACCCAGTACAGTTTGTATCCTATCTTTAGTATCCCCCCCCTCTTCAATCTCTTATTCCTTGCACTTATTCCGTACTTGCAGACTCAAGTGATAGTCGTGTTCTCTTTTTTTGTGCGTGTGATGGACAAGGTTTAGGTTTGAAATAGCACATATTAGTATTTGCATGTGCATTATGACTAGGTTATTAAGGACATATCTATCAATTTACTGCTAAGTGCATAGATGTTTTCTGTGCACGGGTATTTTTAGTCTGAGCACCCAGCTGGGTTTGCCTGCTTTATTTTAGTTTTGCATGTTGATTCTTCTGAAGTTAATGGTGGATGTGTATTTTGTTATGGCAGCAGGGTACCAGAACTCCCAAGGAAACGAGGCGGCGAATGATCCCAACAATACTACAGTGAGTCCCTTGTTAATTTTCTAAATTCTGAGAATTATTGTTTCCTTATTTTTCATACTTGTGCGATAGATCTTTGTGGGCGGGTTAGATTCCAATATAGATGAGAACTATCTAAGGCAAGTTTTTACTCCATATGGCGAAGTTGGTTATGTGAAGATTCCTGTAGGCAAGCGTTGTGGATTTGTCCAATTTACCAGCAGGTTAATAATATCTTCAGTATTTTTACTAGTCGTCCAAACTAATATTGATGATCTAATTGTTGCTCTCTTGTCATTGCTTTACTTTCAGATCATGCGCTGAGGGAGCCATCAATGCGCTGAATGGGACTCAGATTGGTAGTTCAAATGTCCGTCTTTCATGGGGCCGTAGTACCAAACAGGTATATATTGTATACAAAGACAGTCTGTCAGCTTTTATATCTCGATGTGTGCATTATTGTAACCCAAAGTCGTTCTGTCAGCCTCCACAGCAGGATGCAAGCCAGGGGAATGGCTACTATGGATATCAACAGGGTCCTGATGCTTACTATGCTGCACCCAATGCCCAAGATCCTAGCATGCAAAACTATGGTTACGCTGCTTATGGCAGCTATGAGCAGCCATCTCAGCCACAGCAGCAGCAGCAGCCATCTCAGCCACAGCAGCAGCCGCAGCCGCCACCACAGCAGCAGCCTCCACAGTAGCAGCATGCCTCCCCCCACAGCAGGCAAGAAATCGAGAATCCACTCTGTCCTACTGTGTGTTGTCACATCTTAGTGGCTTCATCTGCTTAGGACTTGGTCAAAGGTGATTTTGTTTAATTGATTTATTACATTTTGCAGTGACCATTGAGGCCATGGAGCGCAATCAGAACTGCCTGAACAGGATGGCACTGCGTCATGAGTTGTGGTATAGGGTCCTTGTTTGTAATGGGAAGTATGTAGTGCTTTGACTGTAGCCTAGTTTTATTCAGCATCTCATGCTGTTTTAAATTATCGAACTCTGTCATGACTCGAGTGGTTGCTGGTAATGTTTATCTTTTGGATCATCGTGTTTGTTGCATTGGAAATTGAGTGGAAGTTTCGTTCTGTATTGTTTGGTTAAATATCGAATCATTCTATATTTCTCTTCTTGAAAAAAATATGTGCGCATATTTAGGCCATATTGGAATTGAGTTTTTGTCAGCTACTTCTTCTGTTTCAAAATATAAGATGTTTTAGGTTTGTGAAGAAAATCTATCTAGACTTCTTAGATTTACTTTGAATCTATATACTCCTTCCGACCCATATTACGTGATTTGGATTTGTCAAAATTTGGATGAACTATAGTGTCTAGGTTTATTCAAATCTAGACAAATCCAAGTCAAGTAATATGGATAGGAGAGAGTACTAAAAATAGTCTAGATATATTTGTTTCATAAAGCTAAAACATCTTATATTTGAAACGGAGAGTATATACCATGGTTCTAATCCCCTAAAGAAAAACCACGGTTCTAATTCTAATAAATCCCCCCTCCATTGATATTCTAGTCTTTTTTTTCTAAAACACATGCATCGTGGATGTGTTTTGGTGTAGATTTACTCATTTTGGAGTCAGTATTCTACTCCCTTCATTTCAAAATAGATGTCTTAGATTTGTCAAAAATTTAAATGAAATCTAGACACTATTTACTATATAGATTTCAAAATTTAAAAAACCTAAGACATCTATTTTGAAACGGAAGGAATAGTCCACTTTGAAATAGTATCCAAAATGTTTTATGTTAGGAAACGAACGGAAGGAGTATAAGGAGGAAAGATGAGAGGGACAAGCTCGTGGAGTCAGGCGTGTCAACCTATATACAGAGAGAGAGATCCAGTGCTCATGTTCTGGTCTCCGTATTGGGCGTCGCGTGCGGTAGGTTGCAGTTAGTCTAGGCGGGCTATAATGCTGCACCGCACTAGGCGCTGTAATGTTTTTGAAAGAAATGCGATATGGAGAGCCCTATAATAAGTTTGTGTTGAAATAATAAGAGTCTAAATCTGTGTTTGTGAGAACTTAAACCTAGGTGACTGGGTTATACATCTACTTTCCTATGCGTTGTATTATGCAGCGCGCGGGGCCATGGTTCGGGCTTGTCAAACATCAAACAAACCCAATATCAAACAATTGATGAACAAACACATCATCTCAAATTCAAAATCATCACTTGGAAGCCTGTTCTCAAAGAGCTTGGGATGGAGGAGCAACGCGTCCCGTGTCGTCCCATGGCGTGGCGAACCCTAGCCACCGCCACCCTCCTCCTCGCCTCTGCCTCGGTGGTGGCGGGCCCCACTCCCAAAGGCGTGAGGTTCCTTCTGTCTGATGGCGCTCCGGATGGAGGCGCGGATCTCGGGCGGCCCGGCGGGGTCTTTGGCTGCGGCGGGCCTCAGCACGGTCTCCGACGGGCGGAGGTGGCGGCGGGGATGGAAGATTCGTCGGGCGCTTTGGCGGGCCTCTGCCGACCGGACGCGATCCGATCTGGATCCGTTCTGCCCGGCGGCTCGCCGGCGCTGGGAGGCCGGGGCGGAGGCCCCGGGGACGCGTTGGCACCAGGAGGAGGACGGCCAGGGCGTGCCTCGGCGTGGTGGTCGCGTGGAGGCCGGGGTCGTGGGCCCACGCCCAGTCCCGTCGGAGTCCTGGTGGTTGTGGCGGGCCTGTGCGTGTGGCAGTCTGGCGGTGGCGCGATGGTCCCGTCCAGCTTTTGCAGGTCCATGGTAGAGGTGTGCCATGGAGTCCGGATGGCAGCGCGGCGGCGTCGCTTCGGGTGGGCGAGGCGTCGAATCCGGCATCTCGTGGACGGCGGCAGATCGGCTTGAGGTGTCGCTCTGTTGCGTGTGGAGGCCGGAGCGGCGGCTTCGGATCGAGTTGGTGGTGATGCCCTGCCTTTGGCCGCGCGGGCGGTGGGGCATGGCTCCGTGGGCGGGGGCGTCGTCTCTCTCGCCGGTGGATCTTGCTTGTCAGGTGGCATGGACCGTCTGCGTGATAGTCCATTGGTGGTGGTTGTTGGTATCTCCGGACAAAAGTCTAGCCCGACTTGGTCGGTGCCGATAGCGGCGGCGCTTGAGGGCGTCGTTTTCCCTCTTAGGGGCGTTGTCGTGGAGCCCGAACACCCCCGTCCATCACTCCGAGGTGAAAACCCATGGATTGCCAGATTGGATGACGGCGGCATTTCTGAATGTCGTTACCTCCTTGGAGGCGTCTTTTTTCGGAGTGTGCGGAGCCATTCACGGATATTCTTGATGCGGTTGAGTCAACGTCTTGAGCCTGTCGACGCGGCGAGTACCGGGCGAAGTTCCTGCGGCTGCCTCTCGCCATGAAGCCCGAGGCCTAAGCTGTTTCCTTCTGCCTTCCTCTCCGGGACGTGGACTTTGCTTTAGAGACCCCGTTGCCCGTTGTCTTTGGTCTTTGTTTGGCGGTGCTCTAGACCTAGTCGAGCTAGGTTGTGTGGCCTGTTGTGGTTTTGCCGGTTTTCCTGAAAACTATGTCGCTTGGGGTCTTTTTTGGTCCGGTTCCCCTTTTAACCGGACCCATGTGTATATACGTTTGTTTTTGGGTTTTAACCGGTTTCCCTTCCAAACTGGCCAATTCTCTTCTTCTAATAGAAAAGGCAGTGCTCCTGCTGGTCGCTCCAAAAAAAATCATCACTTGACCAACATAGTATAGTTCAAATCCATGACATAGCTCAAAAAGCAAAGGATAATTTGACACAATGAAGTTGAACACAAATAAAGTTCACATGAACACATCAATCAACATCCTTCTCCTTATCATCTCCATCTTGCTATTCTTCATCATTCAAAACTTGGATGGTGTTGGGACAAACCGTAGAATCTCCAAAGCCATCATCCATAGTAGGCATCTGAGATACGATGGATGCCATGAATCCACCCATAGGTGGTACGAAGCCATCTATTCCTCCATAGCCCACCGATGGTGCTCCCATGGCACTCATGCCTCCATAGCCACCCGGGGGAGCACTCATCCCACCCATGCCTCCATAGCCACTTCAAGTTGCTCGAATGCCTCCATATCTAGTTGAAGTTTCTCCCGTGCCTCCATAGCTAATCGAAGGTTCTTCCATGCCTCCATAGCTAGTTGGAGGTGATCCGAGCCCTCCATCGCCACTTGGAGGTGCTCTCATGCCTATCATGCCTCCTGTTCCTCCATATCTACTCATAGGTGCACTTGAGCCATCATTCTTTTTGAGCCAAAACTTGATCACGACTTTTTATGTATTCCTTTTGACTTTCGTCGAGGTTGAACATGTCCATGAAGAAGAGATGTTTCTCTTGCTCCATGAGTCGAAGATTTTCTTTCATGGCCACCTTTCTTCTCCTCCAACGCCACCTTCCTCTCCTAGGACGTGGCCATCCTCTCCTCGGCTGCCGATTCTTTGTCCCTAGACGACTTCCTTTCCTCGTTTGCTTCCTTTCTTGCATTCAGGATAGCCTCCATAACTTTCTTGATGTGATCATCTCCAGACTTCTTCCCCTTTTCCTTTGCTTGTCCCTTTCCAATTGGTCTTTTTGTTGTCTTGGTAACCGAGTTAGGAGTAGGGTTTCTCTTGCCGTCATCACTTGATGCTTCATCATCATCTAGGATTGTTGCCACCATAGTTGCTATTAGTTTTTTTTGGTACTTCTTAGATATTACAGTTCTTCCATTTCTCTTCACGATCTAGCTCCTTGTAACAATGGGCCAACACGAATGACCTCCCTTGAATCATCTTGCCCTTGTTGCTCTTCCTCCCACCTCCTTTGAATAAACTTTGGGCAATGGTGAGCTACATTAACAAAAAAGAGAACAAATAAGCCCTGAAGAACAAAAAAATGGTAAGCTACAATTAGTGGCGGACCTAGGATTTTAGCAAAGGGTATGCCACATCAAAAATTTGAGTCCCTAGCGAGAATTTTTTCCTAGGATATAAAGAAGGGATGATGATTACGAAATATGTCAAAATGATTAGATAAAAAAGATTTTGCACTGTTAATAAAAAAGGATTGTTGGACACAAACATCGACAGGGCTTTCTAGCGCTGAACTAAATTCCAATGGTTCGGTTGATCCTAAATTTCCAAAGTATTCTACCATTTCAATATGTAACCAAGAAATATGTAAAAAATATATTTAAAAAGCTATATAGAACATATAAAAACTAATCACATACTTGACTACCAAAGACTAGTTATTAGTAGACTAAATATCAACCGATGCTACACAGTTAGCCCATATACTACTCCCTCCGACCCATATTAATTGACTCAAATTTGTCTAAATACGCTAAAACTTGACTAGATACATTTGTATCTAGATGAATCTAAATCAACTAATATGAGTCAGAGGGAGTACTAAAACACAGTATGGAGTGGCACCAATGTACTACAATATCTTACATATTGATTTGCTTACTCATCATAAGTAATCAGCTGGTCTAATCCATTAGCAAGATAGCTAGGTCGACACTAATCAGCTGGTGCATAACCATAGCTAGCATGGAGGCTTACACGGAAGACTAAATCAAGCCAACATCTGATGGCCAAAGCCAATGCATTTACTTAATGGATGGAAAAGTACTAGTGTACTACCGGAGCTGATCAATTTATGTTAACCCACCTCGCTGAACCAGCAGATATGCATGACCGCTTGTATTAGCTTGTTTTATCTGTCTATTGATCAAAACGAGTATACCCGTCTGCTGGCCTGCCGAAGGGTATGCCGTGGCATACCGGGCATACCCTGTAGGTCTGCCAACTGGCTATAACAATAAAAAGGAGAGAACAAAAAAATACAACTTATCCTATCTTTATTATTTGTGCCACTTGGATTCATGTTGTTAAGCGTTGCCAATACCTCCGCCCACTGTTGACAATCCGATGATATAACCCACCAACGGGAAGAAGAGATCTATCGGTGCGCTCAATTCCACTCTTGTTGTACTTATAAAAAAACTCCACTCTTGTTGTACTTATCAAAAAACTCTTCCATCTAACCCAATTGTTGGTGTCTCTAGTTTGATTCGTGATAATGGCCGGATCCATGCCCACATTGCACCATGGCTTGCATAGTAAAACGTCTTCCTCCAAGGGTGTAGCTGTTCGCGCTTCCTTTTGGTGCATTGATCTACATTGCATCATGCCTTGCATAGTAAAACGTCTTTCTCCGAGGTGTAGTTGTCCGCCCTTCCTTTTGGTGCATTGATCAAAACCTCACCTTCCCCATCCACATGTATCCGACATCTCTTCATGTCTCAAAATTAGATATTGAAGATTTATCTAAATTCACATGTATCTATGCGTTAAAAAAAGAGATGTGAATCTAAACAAATCCCCAACATCTAATTTGAGACAGCAGGAGTAGAACAAATTATCACGTGGACCATTTTAAAAAATCTCATTGAGACCAAATCAACGGTGAAAGCTTGCCAGAAACCGGTTACACGGTTTTAGAGTTGAAACATTTCAAACAAACTGAATTAGCAAAAACAAAAAGTCCCCATGACACCACTCACCATCGCGTTCAGGATAGGATAGAAATGGAATAGCGTCTAGTTATATATATTAACTGCCAGAAAACTACAGAGTAGCACATCAAAATTTAGTCTCTCCAGTGCGGAGAGCTCGCTAACCTAAAATGCAAAGGCTATTTAGCACAAACACCCAACGCCATCAGATCCCGGAGTTTAGTCGTGCATTTTCCCCAGAAGCTTCAGGGCCAGTGCCTCCTGCTGCGCGAGAAGCTTCTTCGCCTCATCACCGCCTTCATCGTCATCACTGGCGTTTAAGTACTTCTTTTTGCCCTTGTAGGACATGTTCTGGCCTCCTCTGTCCGACTCTGAGCCGCTGTCCTCAGATACCTCATCAGTTTCCTCCTGTCTCTTTCGCTTCAGCTTCATCTTCTTCTGCAACTTCTTCTCATGCAAACTCTTCTTATGCTGGGCCTTGTCCTCCTTGTCGTCCTCCTGCATTTCTCTCAGCATCTCTGCATACCTCTGGGAAACTGCAGCAATAAAGCCAAAAGTAACATGAGGGTCAAGTCATATAGACACGCGGGACTGTAACTATGAAACGAAAAAAGAAACTAAACAAACTTTTATCTTTGTGGATCACGCCTTCTGAGCCCACTTCTTCCGCTAAAGATGCAAGGGGATCAATCGCGTTGCCCTCATCGTCGTACTTAACCCTTGTTCCAACAGGCCTGTGCACGTTTATCTTCAACTTCTTCTTTTTCAAGGGCCTATCTACCAACCTGGCAAGGACGGCAGATTAGCATACCAAACAGCAAACAACACACAAACGCCTTATCTAAGCCTTAATTATGAAAACTGGGAGGTGCAAGGAACATGCCCTAGTGTGAAAATTAAAATTTTAAGTTGCAGGGACATACTCTTTGACTTTTTCTGGTTCCATATTTGTACCCGTACTGGAGGCTTTGGGAGAAAGGATATCATGAAGTCCATAAATATTTGCATCTGTTGTGGCCTTCTTTGGTTTAAGGATATCATCGTCGTCAAGTTCATCATCTGCAAGCATATCACGATTGGCCTGTGGATTTATTTCGATAACTTTAGCTTTCTGTTTCACATCAGTGTCCTCCATATCCTTCTTTGAAGCATTCTTCTTGTGGCTTACAAAGCGGATTTTAGGGGTAACAGGAAGACCAAGCGAAGAAGCATATGCAGCAAAGTTCTCCGCAGAGAACCTGCTCAGATCAAACACCTCTTTATCTTTCTGGAGGTACACTGACTTGAGATAGGTAACAAATGCCCTTTTACCCAGTTGCTGTAGGTTGGGGAATTTAACCAACACTGCTGCTATATTCTGAGATATCTGTTCCAGTTGTTCCACTTTTGGCTAAAACGAAGAAAATTTGCAAAGAATCAGATAAAATCAGAAATGCACTATAGACATTAACTAGACCAAGATGAGTATGGTAGAACTGCCCACGAGGCCACGACCCCAGAATAATCTGTAACTGGGCCTTACCCTACTCATTCTAAGATATCACCTCATACACAACAAAAATTGATCAATCAACTTAAGAAAGTATAGCTCAAGCAACCGACTCTGCATTAAATTAACTGTTATTGCTTACTGCTGACCTTTCTAACATTTATAGGTATTTTACTTTCGGTTGCCTTCAGCCTTTCCAGCATTTTTTCTTCCTCCGGACACAAGAATATAAGAGACTTTCCCCTTTTGTTGTAGCGAGCTGTACGACCAACTCTATGGATGTACAATGCAACGCTTTCTGGACAATCAACCTGCAGAAACATAAAAATAAGTTAGCACGAGAATTTCAAGAAAATATTAGTTTTTGGGATAAAGATATACCTGTACCACCCAATCCACATCCCCTATATCCAGTCCTCTAGCAAATATATCAGTTGAGAACATAACTGAAGTGCTTTCGTTGAATTCTGCCACTATGGCCTGCTGTACTTCGTATTTCATCCGCCCATGCATACATTTTAAAGGAATACCAGGACGGAGTTTCTTGAAAATTTCATAAACAAATTTGACCTGAAGAAGTTTTTATATTAGATAAAAAAAGGAATAACAAAAAACCAATCCTTAAGCAATCTGTTTCTAAATATGCCCACATTGATATAGGAGGAAAATAGATTTGAATTTTCCCCAAGAAAAACCCAGATATATTTCTCAACTTACTACAAAAATGGCAACATACGAATTTTCATGCTGACATTGATTCTATGTGTAACAATAAGTGATAAATCAAATCAACAGGAAAGGATAAAAATATCTATGTCACTTTTCAGTTTCCAGAGACAATCTATCTATGTTGTTTCTTAACGTAGTATAAATTTTATGCTGGGATGTTAACAACACTACATACTACAGGATGCAGGGGAATTACCTGCTTAACACTTGATAAGAAGACTAGTATTTTTGACTTTAAATGCCGTTTGATGAAGCTCCAGAGCATATTCAGCTTCTGTTCAAGAGGCACAATCATGGCACACTGCTCAAGGTTATCTGGGGTGGCTGTGCTAGCCTGCTCATGCACACTTATATATTCAGGATTCTTCAAATTAACCCTTGCAAGGTCCTTAATTGACTTCGTCTGTGTGGCAGAAAAAAGTAAAGTTTGTACTTTAGGGATCTGAGAAATGATAATGTCAACTTGGGATTGGAAATCCCGATGAAGCATTTGATCCGCCTCATCAATCACCAATATCTGTTCCACACAAAAAAGACATGATTTTAGATTATCTGCATGATGCATCTCATGATAATGTCAACCATAAATCAAGTTTTATCTGGTAACCTGGAGCTGTGAGCAATCGAAGTTTGGAGTCTCATCAAAGTGCTGGACTAACCGCCCAGGAGTGCACACAATGATGTTCAAACGGTTTATGAGTTCTTTTTCTTCATCAATACCAGTGCGCTTAACAATAGCACCACCACTAAAGCCATGGTGCTTCCCCACCTTCCTGATCACATCCCAAATTTGACCAGCTAAATCATTAGTGGGAGAGATAATAATGCAACCCACACCATCATCTCTACTCCAGTTTGCTCTGTACAGCTTCTCTAGAACCTGCCAAAATGTATTGTTGTAAGATAAGCTACACAGGGAATTGAAATCCCGTCATTGTTTGTACCGACTAGACCGCTTTGCAGCGGCGCTTGCCATTATCATAAGATGAGCTAAACAGTCAAGATGCAACAAATACCACTTTCCAGAGCACAATTTGCAGAGCTAAAAAACGAAAGTGTGATAACAATTAGCACACGTACTACGGTTCTACTCTGCATCCTTATAGGGGGAATTTAGGAAGTAGACTAAAAGCACAAGCTTACCGGGATGACGAAGGCGAGGGTCTTGCCTGACCCGGTCTTTGCCGCGCCGAGGATATCGCGGCCGCAGAGCGCGTGGGGGATGGCGGCTCGCTGGATCTCGCTCATCTCCTTGTACCCCGCCTTCCGCAGGGCGTCCTTGGTCTTCTTCGACAGTGGCAATTCGTCGAACCGCGTGCAGGCGCCATACTCCGAGTACTCCCCAGCCGCCGCCTTTGCCGCTACAGCTCGTGCGATTCTCCGTGCGTCGGCGGCGGACGAGGACTCCGGGGGGGGAGGAGGTTTGGTTCCCCGGAGGGGCTTGCCGGCGTCGATCCAGGCCTCGAGGAGGCGGATCTCGTCAGCGTCCTGACTGCGGCCTTGCTTAGCCACGAGGCGGCGCTGCGGCCGGCGCATAGCTCCGGCTGGGTGATGCTAGGGTTTAGGGTTTTGCGGAAGGGGGTGTGGAAGGTTCTAGAAGGCGCGGCGGCTTCTGTTCCAGCCGGATACCGGAACACCACTAAGATAAATAAGGCGGCTGTTCCGTAAACCCTACGGAAAGGCGTATTTCTGTACTATTACCTCTTTGGCTACGTGCCTACCAAAATATTTATGAGAAAATTTGTTATTTGACACTATTTTTTAATATAATTTTTTGTTTGACACTAAAAATTTTTCATTTCCTTATTTGACCACTTTTGTAATTTTTTTGCCTTATATGACACTTCAGTGTATTTTGAGAGCTAACGGAGGTAACTAGAGACCTATAAAGATATTTTTGCCCTTGGTACATAATATGACAAAATTATAAGAAATGTTATTACACGGTGATGGAACCAACAATTCAACGCATGATGATGGAACTTTCGTTGTAATTTGATGATATATGCCTACACATAGTTCATGTATATATAATCTATTATATATTAAAAATGCATTACACGTTTACTATAATTTAGCTAATTAACTAGAAAAAATCACACAATAATTAGAAACATCCAGCCATCTATTTAAAAAAGAGAGGATGATTTCAATTTTTTTATGACAGCGGATGGTTTCAATTTCAGTTGGCTCATACACGTATGACTGTACGAGACAACCAACGCAGATGCAATCTTGCAACATCGATTTAAGATATGGCTAAATTGAAGCAAACCTAAACAAAACCCATCTACTAATAGTTACGCCAGCGCCAGTTCGAGCACAGGATCTCATGCAACGATGCATGGACGACCATTCCTACATAGCAGAGCTCGCCATGCTGCCGCAGTTGCGGCTCTGCACCGCCGGTGGAACACTGCTAAGCACGGAATGCCACCGGCCAGAGTGAGATAGCCGGCGCGGCATATGGTTTCTGCGGATGAGCACAAGCGATGTGCGCCGTCGACAAGGCACCGGTGTCGGCTGGTCTTGAAGGGCGTGACATTCGTTGTGTTCTCCAGCCCGTCAACCAGCCTATTGAATCGTTTTGACCAAACTGAACTGTTGATGTGCCCCGATGAATTTTAAACCCAGAGCAAGAAACCAAACTGCTTCGCTCCAGACCGTTGCCAGATTTATGCGCGACTGATACTCTGATCCCACACGCATGTTAGACAGGTACAAGTCGACTGAACCAGTCTGATCCCCACACACATGTTAGACAGGTACGAGTCGAGCGACTGAACCGGGGGTATTTGGGTCCGGCCGGCCAATATTTAACGGAACCATTTAACTGGAGTGACGGTAGTGTCATATAAGGCATACAAATTTCAAAAATGGTCACATAAGAAAAAAATAGTGTTAATTAAGAAAACATATTAAGAAGTAGTGTTAAATAAGGAATTTTGTCAATATTTATTGTGGAACGGAGGTACTCGTAGTTTATCCATCCTTTTCTAATTTTACTAGCAAAATGCTTGCGCGTTGCGACGGAAGAAGTTAGTCGTTGGTGTGCCGATGGCGACAATGTATGTATGCAACGGGAGGCATATTGCTAAAATATTGTCATGATAGCGATAATTTCAATCAAATGCAAATGATCAGGTTTTAGTATTTCTTATTATACCAGGTCAGAAAATGGAAACACTGGTCTAGAGTATTTCCCCTATATAAGCAAATACAAACTTTCATAGACTGATATTGGGCAATAAGTGATGCAAGTATTGACCTGTAGGCTGTATATACTACATGTAAGCCATGAAAAAATGGCAAAATTATCACCGCTATTGCTACACAATATGTCCTAAGATATGGTATGTAAAGATTCTAATGTAGTTATGTCAGTTAATTCTCTTCCACCAATAACAAAGAAAAATAAAATAAAAAGTATGCACAATCAGATCATATTCGTTTTCTCAGTTACATAAAGTTACTAAGGAAACCAATTTCCATATTCCTCACCACTACTGCAGAGAAGTAGTTTCCATACTAATGTAGTGCCAATGAACAAATGCATATCAAAACCTCAATAGAAAAAGGAATAGATGGGATGGAAAACTTGGGGATGGTTTGGAAGTGGGAGAGGAGGGCGGGTCCATGTTCGCGACCAGCGGAGCTTGACCACATCCCGACGGGCTCGCTTCCGACCCTCCGCCGCTGTGGACCCTCGGTCCCACCACCACAACCAAGCGCAAGGAATGCGCCGTCCCATCTCTTCGCTAATCCTTCCATTACAGGATGTGCCGCCCTCCTCCCTGGCTGCAAAGCTCTCGCTTCCGACCCTCCGCTGACCCACAAGTATAGGGGGTGTATCGCAGTACTTTCGATAAATAGGAGTGTCGATCCCAACAAGGAGCAGAAGGTGTTGCTAGTGGTATGCAGTAGGAAATCTTTGCAGATACTTCGCAAACGGATTTTTAGGGGTTTTCTGATAAGGCAACAAAACAAAGAGCAAGTAATAAAGAACAAATGCAGCAAGTGGCCCAATCTTTTCTTAGCAAAGGACAAGCCGGTGGAAATACTTATAAGGACCAAACGTTCTCGAGGACACATGGGAATTCTGTCAAGTGCTTTCGCTTCAAATAGCTGAGTACTTTTCTTTGGTGTTGTAAGTGTTGTGTGGGTGAACATGTGCTAATGTATCGACCTTAATTGGACTAATACATACTTGTGATTAAACCCCCTGCAAGCATCCGCAACTACAGTAAAGTAATTAAGATATAAACCTAACCACAGCCTTAAACTCTGAGATCCTACACTCCCTTGTTCAATGGTGTCCTAACGGGGGGTCCGGTTTCTGTCACTCCAGCAACCCCACTGAAAGGATACGGATGTCTCCTAGAGGGGGGGTGAATGGGCGATTAAAACTTTTCCTAGATTGGCTCAACAAAGGCGGAATAAAACTAGTGTTTACTTTGTAAAGCACAACCTAGAAACAACTAAGGTTTACCTATGTGCACCAACAACTTATGCTAAGCAATACAAGCAACAAAGTGATAGCAAGATATATATTACTTCAAGCAGGAAGGCTATCATAATGTAAAGTGCATAAGTAAAGAGCTCGGGTATAGAGATAACCGAGGCACGCGGGGACACCAATATTTTACCGAGTTCCTCTCAACATGGAGTATGTCTCGTTTGGAGAGGGGGTGGTATCAAACCACCAACGCCACAAAAGGCCTCCCTTATTCTCCGGTGAATCTCACCCTAACGGGATCGATCCACGCTTCCACTATCGGTGTACTTGTCGGTGGAAACCGACACCTCTCACAAGGTTGGGGCACTTCTCCACAACTTAATTGGAGGCTCCCAACAAATGCCACAAAAGTCCACAATGCCACCAAGGCCACAAACCGTCTAGGGTTCCAAGAACCCAAGAGGGACAAGCTCCAATGAGTAAATCAAACCAAATCCTCCGAGGAGAACTCAAACCGATGCACCAAATGCAAATGGCAAGAACACCACAAAGGTGCTCAAATCCCTCACTCTCAAGTTCCAACAAAGCTACTAAAGCTATTGAGGGAACAAGAGAGGAGGAATCAAAGAGAGACACAAAATCCCCCAAAATCTAGATCCCCAAAGATGCACTCACAAAGAGATGAATCGGTTAGGTCAAAATGTGGGGCTAGATCTCCTCTCTCTTCCACTCAAAAATGGGCAAAAATCATCGGAGGGAAAAGATTAGACAAACTTCAAGATCTAGAGCAAGTGTGGACAAAGTTTAGCCTAATAGATAAGAGAGGAGCTATCTAAACTAAAAATGGACAAAGGGTATAAATAGAGGCCCAGAAAAAGTAGCCGTTTGGGGCTTTTTTTCGGAACGGTCCGATACTACCGGATTTAACCGGTAGTACCGCATGTTCCAAAAAAAAAGCAGAAGCAGAGCAGCAGCAGGATGTGGCCGGCCGTACGTGCGCGCAGCGAATGGGCAGCAAAGCTAATGGGGCCAGATCGTGCGAGGCAGAGTAGCAGCAGCTGCAAGCCAGCTAGGCAGCAGCGCTGCACAGCACGTGCGTAGCAAGCAAGCAGCGGGGCCAAGCCACGCAGCAAGCGGCCATGCCAGCGAGAGGCGGGCGCGGCATGAGGCGACGCCAGACGCCAACAGCAAGCAGCAAGAACGGTGGGGCCAACGTCGGCAGCGGCGGCCAGGTAAGCAAGCGAAGCTGGGGAGCTGGCGGCGGGCCCACGCGAGTCAACAAACGCTGGGATCTAGGCAGCAAACGGATCTGGAAAAGAAAACTGGGCAAATAAACTGGGCCGGCCGGTAGTACCGGCCCACTAGGGCGGTACTACCGGGCCGGTCCGGTAGGACCGGAAATTT
The DNA here is from genome assembly GCA_030063025.1 of Avena longiglumis. Lineage (NCBI taxonomy): Eukaryota > Viridiplantae > Streptophyta > Magnoliopsida > Poales > Poaceae > Avena > Avena longiglumis. The sequence goes on along the minus strand of CP125976.1, from coordinate 203,903,974 downwards.
GTACCGGGCCAGTCCGAAGTGGGTTGCGCGCACCAGGCACGAGCGGTACTGGGCTGCGGTAGTACCGCTCGGCCCAATTTTTTTTTCAATTTAAAACGGCAAATATTTTAACGGACATAACTTTTAAACGGTAGCTCCGATTGACCCGGTTCCAATTGCGTTGGATAGAGGACAACAAGGGCTTCCCAATAAAAGGTGGAAATATTGATTATCACCAAGTGATAAAGTATCGATATACCTCACTTGGTGAGAAACCGAAAAGCCGCATAAATCAAAAACGCAACAAGATAAATATGGGAGATCCGATTTTGATGAACAAGAGCTTGTTATGGAGATTACCACAAGCTCTATATCCTCACATGGATAAGACCAAATAACAAACAAATATGATGATGCAAGTATGCAAAGGTTTGAGCTCTCTCCGAACGATGTGACCAAATTACTCATACGAGAGCCCCTCTTGATAGTACGGTTATCTATCATAAACCCGGTCTCCTACACACAACAAGAGACCCGCAAAAGGGAAAACCTATCAAGATTATACCTTTGCCTTGAGCATTCCACTTGAGCTCGATGTAGACGATCTTGCTCTTCTCAAGATGGAACGCCTTTCTTAATTCCTCATCATCGACCTCGCATATTGAGTTTGCCCAACAAATCTTCTTTGCATTTCATTGACCTTGAAGCCAACACATGCTCCAAGCGATGCCAATGGACAAATCCTACCAGTATAACTTAATACACACATTAGTCCATAAATATTGTCATTAATTAGCAAAACCACACATGGGGGCCCAACATGTTCTTTCAATCTCCCCCATTTTGGTAATTGATGACAATCCCTTTAAGAGGGTTTATATAAGGAATATTAAGAATAAAATGGTAATATCAATATCAAATACTACAAAAGTATGTGATATTGGTACCACCACCATATATAGAGCAAACTCCCCCACAATCTATGCATGTGTGATGAACTTGAATTTCATTGCATATATTGCCAATCATTATCATTGGTGGAGTTTCCTCTATATATACCACATGCTAAGCAACAACAAGAATGCAAGAGCATGAGAGGCAAATGCACAAGAACACTCAATGCATAAACCAACTTCCCTTAAACCCTCTAAAACTTCTCCCCCATTGGCATCGATTGCCGAAATAGGTGACAAGTTCTAGAAGGCAAATATAGTAATAATTCCTCCAAAGGTGTGCTTTCGCACATATCCAATGATGAATACTTGGAAGGGAGTAGAACTATATCAAGGACCCGAAGATTGCCAAAATAAAGTCAAATGATGCAAGCAACTACAAGGTCCGACAAACCAATTTGAAAACAACAAATGAGTCCAAATGAAAACTACAAGATATTATGATATGAGCAAAAGTGCGCTTTAAATAACAAATAGAGAAGCTCCCCAAGATTTGTGCACAATAGTAAAATAAATGCATTGAAATACATAATGCACAAATATGGAATCCTTGCTCCCCCATAAGCATTTAAAACACAACAAATGTGAAAGAATGCAAATGATCATTATTAAATGAATTATATGAGCTCCCCAAAAATAATGCACCAATTATGATAATTATATTCGGAAACAAGGTGCATAATCATGGAATCCTCACTCATCCAAATTCATTTAACAATACAAGGCATGAGAGAACAAGTAAGAGTGCCCGAAGATGCAAACAAGAGGAACAAGCACTCATAGGCAAATAAATTTGGAAGCCACCGAAAAATCAAAAAGGAATAAAAGGTGGTATCCAAGGAATAAGATTCAACTAAAATTATCTTCTCATATGTGCATATGTCTCTAAGTGGAAAACATCACAAAGACATATGCCAACAAAGACATATGCACACATAAATAAGATATACAAGAAATCACATGAAAGGAAAAAATGAAGTCATAACACATATCAATAAGATTTTAGCTTCAAAGCATGGCCAAAGGCTCACATATATCTTATTGTACATTAATGAGCTTCAAATACCAACACACTATATATATTACAACTATAACCAAGGGAAAAGGAGAAAGTTGGAATATATGGAGAAAGGCAACAAGTATCATAAGATAAAATAGACTAGCAAAAATCTCACTATTGCATATGAGAGAAGTTGAGGAAATAATAGGCAACAAATTGCTAGATTGACATATTTGGGATTGGAGGATCATATGCATGATTTTGTATAGTCCCAACTATATGTACTCATCTCAACTTATACACATTTACAATAGAGAGTTCTATTAAAACCATGGCTAGAACTACAACAATTACAAATACATGAATTCATCCTAGAAGGCAACCGACAAACGGTTGGAATCAAGATATATGAGCATGAGAAAGAGATACTTGTTACCGAGATATAATTGGTAGGATGTAGAATATATGAATTCGTTGATCATCCTATAGCTTGACTCAACTTTTCATGTATGCACCACTTCTTCAAAATTGAAAGACAAGCATCCAATATATCTCCAATGTACCTAAAACACAATTAAGTACAAAATGGTCCCCAAACTTATTGGGTCCAAAGTAGTTAGAGAAACTTCAATACATAGGAGAGACTCCACATAATTAAGTGCACATTGATATGAAATTGAATTTCATGCACAACTTAGCCGATGGGATTTGGTGGAGTTTCCCTTATATATTGGATCAAAGAAAGCAAGCATGCCATAATATAATCATATAGTAAATATGCATGCATAAAGCTTTCAAGAACCAAAAAGGAGATACAATTTGAACAAAAAACACCAAGTAAACCGAGATGGCACACTCAAGAGTGTGACAAGACATGCGGTGTTCAAATTGTATCAAAGAACCAATTCAACACATGAACGATCACAAGTTCAACAAATGAACTAGGCTAAGATCAAAAGAGCAAGAGATAGATAGAAAAATAAAAATGCTCAAGGATTTATCTCATTCTAAAATGGTCAAATAAAAAAAGGAATGAGACAAAACCAACTCCCAAAAAGAGCAAGGTTCCAACAAGAAACCAAACTCCCCAAACTTCACATGATGGCACAAGTACCAAAATGAAAAGATCGAGGTTCCAAGCACATAAAACACGATATGGATCAAACAAAGAAGCATAAATATGAGTGTTCTAAATAACATAGGAGATCTCCCCCATAGATAGTGCATTATGTAGGATTTTTCTATTAAATGCAAAATGCACACAAATGGGATCATCACTAGTACCTACAATAAGTAAAACACAAGAGGATATCAATAAAATAAGAAGATCCACAAGAAGCAAGGAAGGATTGGGAGACAACACAAAACATTTTCTTGGCCAAAGATAGGACAATATTAAGAAAAGGCCAAAGTGAATATGATCAATAAAGTCTACCATAAATTTGGTACTAATTGTCCAAGGACAAGAATAATTGAGAATAATCTTCCCTAGGTAGTTCATACGGATATCCAAGATCATATTCACACAATAAGAAGCATATAACTAAATATAAGAATTGAGCATGATACTTCAAACAAGATTCTTGGTAGCTTCCAATAATCACACAATCACTAGTGATTAGAGTAACTTGAAGCAAATGGTTTCCATGAGAATATATATCTAAATATGAGGAAACAAATACCAAGAATCACTCTCATATACAAGATCCAACATAAGATCAATAAAGGCATTCAAGCAAATTGGAACTTGTATGAGCAAATGTGTCACGTAGGTGCTAGATAATTATCAATATCAATTCTAAGTGACACAACCTCGAATATTCACATTTTCTAGGATTGTAATATGCACTAAGCATATGACTCCCCCATAATGTGACACTACCATAAAAACCAACACGAGGCAAAATAATACAAATAGAGATAATTAATGGACATTATAAAACTTAAATTTATCATGAGAATTGTACCACATAGAGACTAGACAATAATCCAATATAAATACTAGGTGGTATTCCTCATGTACACACAATTTTAGGATTGTGGAATGCCCAAGCATAACAATCCCCCAAAATGGGATAATCCATTAATCTCTCACAAGAGCCAAATAAGATACCAAATATAAACAAGTAAGGCTCAAGCACAAGAAACACACATACATGGTGTTCCACCTAATCATACACAAATATTCTTGATATCTCAAGATAATTAGGTGGAAAACACAACATGTACAAAAGCATGGAAGATACAAAACCAACACATGCACAAGGGGGCGAGTAACTTTCAATGAAATGAGTTAAGCATATGTTACCGTAAGGAGGAACATTGGAAATATAATAGGAGCAATATAATCCACATGACTTGGCTTGACAAAAATAATAATGAAGATCCCTTAATTCTTCATGATGTAGCCAAGACTCCAATGCCCTCCAAAACACACCTATTGATCAAGTTTTGGCTTGTTGGTCCCCAACCAAGTTGGGTCCTAAGAAGTTAGTCACAATAGGCTTGGCAACCCAAATGGTTCTTTTCTTGACACCACATTGAGCACCAACAAATTTGGCAAACACATTGCCAACCTCATCCTTACGAAGTGAATAAGCATCATCAATCAAGATAGGATGGGATGAGGAGATACCAATAGTGCATGAGGAAGAAATGTGACCCTTCTCGCGGAATATGTAGCAAGTTCTACTCTTGACATCTTTCTTCTTGGATGAAGAAACAACTTGAGGAAGAGCTTGAGTCTTCTTGGGAGGAAGCCCATCTCTAACAATATGTAGAGCTTGAGGCCGCTTCCCTTGTTGCTTCTTGCCAAGGGACTTCTTCTTTAATGGACAATGTTTGACATGATGCCCTTCTTCCTTGCACTTGAAGCAAACAATGTTGGCCGGATCCTTGACTTTATCTTGGCCAATCTTCTTGTTATCCTTGTGCTTCAACTTGATAGTGGACTTGTTCTTGACATTGGAGTTGAATCCAAGCCCACTCTTGTCATTGGAGGATTTTTGCACACTCAAGATTTTGTTGAGTGCGGCCTTCCCTTGTTGACCCTTTTTCAAGTCATTCTTCAAAGAAGTGACTTGAGCCTTGAGCTCTTTGATTTCCTCTACATGGTTAGTTTCAATACAAGTGCTAGAGGAAGTAGATGCTACATTGTTAGAGCAACAAGGCATGGAATGTAATTCATCACAAGATATATCATGGTTGCGAGAGGATGAACTACAAGGACTAGCACATGGCAATATAACATTTGGAGTAGATGTAGTGCTAATGTCCACATGAGGCCCACTAGATGTTACCTTTGACACGATGGCCTCATGAGCTAACTTTAGCCTACCATGGGAGACTAGAAGATCCTCATGCGAGCTTGAGAGCTTAACATGACTTTCTTCTAATTTCCCATAGTTGCTAGTTAGCAACGCAAGTTGAGCCTTTAGCTCAACATTCTCCTCCAAAATAGATGCTTCATAAGAAATAGAGTTAGTAGCACAAGCATCATCATTATTAGCGAGAGGTGAGGGCAACTTGGCAAGATCTTTTGAATATGAGTCTTTAAGTTGCTCATGTGACTCGGTGAGTTTGATGAGCTCACCCTTTATGACCCTAGAGCCATTTTTGAGGTGCTCAAAATCCTCAACAAGTTTAGCATAAGCAACTTCAAGTTCATCATTTTTAACCTTAAAGGAGTTAGCCACCGCAAGTTCTCTATCATGGTATTCCTTTACTCTAGATAATTCTAGAGTAAAAGTCTCCTCAAGAGATTCTTTGGTGGTTTGTTCTTATTCAAGGGAGTCCTTTACTTGAGCAAGTTCATTAGCATATTCACGCTCAAGTGCAAACTTTTCATCAATTATGTTTTCTTGCTCCTCAATAAGATCATTGCCTTCTATAGCATAATTCAAGATTTCAAGAAGGTTGGAGGAAGCAAGTTTATTTTTGTAGAGAGCACTATAGACAACCTCTCCCATTTTCTTAATAGAGGTAATATCATACTTACCTCTATAATCATCATTATCATTCTCAACCTCATCATCATCATCATGAGATACAATGGGATTCAAAGAGGTTACCTTTGTTCCCTTAGCCATAAGGCACATGTGAGAACCGGAGGAAGGTGATGATGAGATTGCACTTGAAGCTCTCTTCAAGACCTTGTCTTGGCCCATAGAATCTTCATTTTCCTCTACATGGTTAGCAACACAAGCACTAGAGGAAATAAAAGCATTTTTATCATGGCAACAAGACAACATGAGCATATCATCATGAGATTTGTTCAAGTCATTTCTACATGATATGCAAGGACTATTAACACAAGCATGTGAGGAATTTTGAGTGCTAGAAGTGTTAAGGTCCAAAGATAGATCATTACAACTAGATAGATATGAGGGATTACAAATAGTGAACACACTATCCATATTGCAATTTCTATCACCACTCACCATATCATTACCTTGTGAAAAATCACATGTTGGTGAAGTGGTAGACGATGAGAACTCATCTCGACCAGAAGTGGAAGCAACACAATCATCCTCAATAATGTTGGACACAACATATTTATCTTGAAGTTTTGTCCATAACTCATGAGCGCTCCAAAAAGGAATGATTGAAGATGTAACTACATAGCTCAAAGCATTAACAAGCACATTAGAAGCTTGAGCATCGAGATATACGTTTTTCTCATCCTCACAAGATAGTTTTTTGAAATCCATAGGAGGAGAAAAACCCATATCTACAATATGCTCCAAATTTGGGTCCATGTCCCGAAAATGAATGAGCATGCGATTTTTCCATATATCATAATTTATGCCATCAAATATAAACATGTCATTGTGCACTAATCCTCTAGCCGACATCTTTACTCTCAAGGCGGTGAAGCCTAAAATGAGAAACCGGGCTCTGATACCAATTGAAACGATACGGATGTCGCCTAGAGGGGGGGTGAATAGGCGATTAAAACTTTTCCTAGAGTGGCTCAACAAAGACGGAATAAAACTAGTGTTTACTTTGTAAAGCACAACCTAGAAACAACTAAGGTTTACCTATGTGCACCAACAACTTATGCTAAGCAATACAAGCAACAAAGTGATAGCAAGATATATATTACTTCAAGCACGAAGGCTATCACAATGTAAAGTGCATAAGTAAAGAGCTCGGGTATAGAGATAAACGAGGCACGCGGGGACACCGATATTTTACTGAGTTCCTCCCAACATGGAGTACGTCTCGTTTGGAGAGGGGGTGGTATCAAACCACCAACGCCACAAAAGGCCTCCCTTATTCTCCGGTGAATCTCACCCCAACGGGATCGATCCACGCTTCCACTATCGATGCACTTGTCGGTGGCAACCGAAACCTCTCACAAGGTTGGGGCACTTATCCACAACTTAATTGGAGGCTCCCAACAAATGCCACAAAAGGTCACAATGCCACCAAGGCCACAAACCGTCTAGGGTTCCAAGAACCCAAGAGGGACAAGCTCCAATGAGTAAATCAAACCAAATCCTCCGAGGAGAAATCAAACCGATGCACCAAATGCAAATGGCAAGAACACCACAAAGGTGCTCAGATCCCTCACTCTCAAGTTCCAACAAAGCTACTAAAGCTATTGAGGGAACAAGAGAGGAGGAATCAAAGAGAGACACAAAATCCCCCAAAATCTAGATCCCCAAAGATGCACTCACAAAGAGATGAATCGGTTAGGTCAAAACGTGGGGCTAGATCTCCTCTCTCTTCCACTAAAAAATGGGCAAGAACCATCGGAGGGAAAAGATTAGGCAAACTTCAAGATCTAGAGCAAGTGTGGACAAAGTTTAGCGTAATAGATAAGAGAGGACCTATCTAAACTGAAAATGGACAAAGGGTATAAATAGAGGCCTAGAAAAACTAGCCGTTTGGGGCTTTTTTAGGAACGGTCCGGTACTACCGGATTTAACCGGTAGTACCGCATGTTCCAAAAAAAAGCAGAAGCAGGATGTGGCCGGCCGTACGTGCGCGCAGCGAATGGGCAACAAAGCTAATGGGGCCAGATCGTGCGAGTAGCAAAGCCAGCTAGACAAAGACGCTGCAAGCAAGCAAGCAAGCGGGCCAAGCAGCAAGCGAGCTGGCCAACATGAATGACGGCAAGAAGCGGCGACGTCTGGCCAAATAAGCAGAAGCAAGAACGGGTGGGGCCAACGTGCGGCAGCCCAAGGTGCAAGCAAGCGGCTGGGGTGGCGGATGCCCACGCGAGTCAACGAACGCTGGGATCTGGGCAGCAAACGGATCTGTAAAAGAAAACTGGGCAAATAAAGCCTGGTCGGCGGTAGTACCGCCCACCAGTAGCGGTACTACCGGGCGGTCCTGGGACCGAAATTTGTACCGGGCCAGACCGAAGTGGGCTGCGCGCACCAGACACGAGCGGTACTGGGTTGCGGTAGTACCGCTCGGCCCAGTTTTTTTTCTTTTTCAATTTAAAACGACAAATATTCAAACGGACATAACTTTTAAACGGTAGCTCCGATTGACCCGATTCCAATTGTGTTGGATAGAGGACAACAAGGGCTTCCCAATAAAAGGTGGAAATATTGATTATCACCAAGTGATAAAGTATCAAGTAGAATAATGTGATATACCTCACTTGGTGAGAAACCGAAAAGCCGCATAAATCAAAAACGCAACAAGATAAATATGGGAGATCCGATTTTGATGAACAAGAGCTTGTTATGGAGATTACCACAAGCTCTATATCCTCACATGGATAAGACCAAATAACAAACAAATATGATGATGCAAGTATGAAAAGGTTTGATCTCTCTCCGAACGATGTGACCAAATTACTCATACGAGAGCCCCTCTTGATAGTACGGTTATCTATCCTAAACCCGGTCTCCTACACACAACAAGAGACCGGCAAAAGGGAAAACCTATCAAGATTATACCTTTGCCTTGAGCATTCCACTTGAGCTCGATGTAGACGATCTTGCTCTTCTCAAGATGGAACGCCTTTCTTAATTCCTCATCATCGACCTCGCATATTGAGCTTGCCCAACAAATCTTCTTTGCATTTCATCGACCTTGAAGCCAACACATGCTCCAAGCGATGCCAATGGAAAAATCCTACAAGTATAACTTAATACACACATTAGTCCATAAAGATTGTCATTAATTAGCAAAACCACACATGGGGGCCCAACATGTTCTTTCACCCACAATTAGTAGCCAAATACACAATTCATTCCCCTAGGCCCATAAATGGTGAAGTATCTTGTAGTCGACGTTCACATCACACCACTAGAAGAATAGCACCACAACTTAAATACTAAACCATTGAATAATAAATCAACATAGATCCACTAATAACAACATGACTTCTCACATGTCCTCAAGAACTAAACGAACTACTCACAAGACATAATATGGATAAAGATCAAAGATGATATGGTGATGAATAACAATATGGACATAAACAATAATCCAATGGTTCCACTCACAAGCATCAACTACAATAGTAATTAACACCGGGAAAGTTTCCCCTAAGAACTAAAGCAATATCCAACACAATTGTTACAGCGGGACGGAGTGGTGATGATGGTGCTGGTGGAGATGATGGTGTGGATGATGATGATGTTCCTGATGACCTAGCTTAATGACGGTGTTAATGGCGACGATCTCCCCTCTCCGGGAAGGAATTTCCACGGCAGAAATCTGTCTGCTGGAGAGATCTTTCCCTCTCGGTGTTTTCTGCCCCGCAGAGGCGGCGGAAATCTATCTGTGGTCGCTTCCCTGGCATTAGGGTTCTGTGAGGAAGATATAGGCGAGAGGGCGGAGTCGGAGGCCGAGCAGGTGGGCCACACCTGCCCTTCTTCGCCTTCCCTTCTGGCTTCCTCAGTCTTCCGGGAAAATATAATTTTCCCATATTTTTTTTATCTTCGTGAAATTGCATCAAAACACCTCTTTTTCCATCAGAATCCAGACTCTGGCAGTTCATCCTCCAAGAATCATTCAACATGAAAAAACAGTATAAAAGACATAAGTAATACCTCATAAAAAGATATATGTCAATGAATAGAGGCAAATTATGATATAGAATGGTGATGCAAATTGGACGTATCAACTCCCCCCAAGCTTAGACCTTCGCTTGTCCCCAAGCGAAAACTGAGCTCAGTAAACATGTCCACAGGTTTATGGAGTGAAGTGTCGATAAAATAATACAGACAAGAAGCATCACACTTACCATTACACAACTCATAGAAGAAAGCAACTCACCATTATACAACTTAGCTTGCAACAAGTACATGAGTCACAATAGAGATGAATAAAGATAAATCATAATTGAAATTAGCAAACTCTTGTTCCTGGTCAGAGAACAACTGGCAAATGGTTTAACAAAAAGCTTTTTGTAGAAGATTTATAACAGGAGCACTCTTTGCTCAAAAAGGTTTTTCAATGAAGGCTTTCAAAGTGATACTCAATAGATAAGAGTCTTGTGCAAACAAGGAAGATAAAGAACATGATTGAATAAATCACCATATGAATGCTTGCAACACAACAACTCAAAAGCTTGCTGGAGATAGAGAGGAAGTAGGTTTACTGACTCAACTCGGTAAGTAGGAGAAAGGTCCCTTTATAGAGGGTAGCAGGGATTACAAGTCATAAAGAGCTTCCAAAAGATTATGATACTTACTAGCTTTGAGCCCTCATTTCCCCTATCATAGGCATCTTGAGATGATTAAGGTTAAAGTGCAGAAAGATGGAGTATAGGATTGACAAAATATAAGTTGGCAATCTCATGTCCCTTGAATGTGAGGGCCACTCCTCATGCTACTCAACTTCAGTTACCGGTAAGTTCTTGTCATTGTAAGTACATGCGTATCATAGAGAACCGCCAACGGGGTACCCCTTGCACATGGTACAGGAGCTATCCCATCACCAAAATGACAAGGCAAGCAGACAATGAGCACCTCAGCGATCTTTTTATTTACTATGTGCATAGCTTTTTATTGAGGATGCTTCATAGATAGCTCACTATGGTGATGCTGCAAGTTTCCACCATGATTAGGCATGGCTTAGGCTAGCGGCCCAGGCGTTTCTCTAACACAAAATACAGACTCCATGGACTTACAAGTTCCCTCTTTATTTCACACCGTTGACATCCACAGACAAAAGAGCACGATATCAACGGTGTACAGAGTACACGTGCAATGTTGAAAGCGTTCCCCGTGATAGCACGGTTCTGCTAATTCCAACGTATAGATGCAAGCATATACAACTTCAATGACACAATGGTTCAAGTTTATTAGGGGCAAGAAAATAAGGTGTGCCATCAAGTTCGTGAGAGTTTTACTAACTAGTTTTCACATAACAAAATACTTTTTAATTTGAAAGATAGATGAAGCTTGAGAATTTGCTTGGAATAGCAAATGCTATTATGTAGATATGGTGGACACAAGTGGCATAGGTTTTGGTTCAAAGGGATTGGAAACATGAGAAGTATGCCTTCTCAAAATCGGTTTTTGGCTAGCAAGGTTGGGTAGCAAGCAAAAGAGTTGAAAGAAACAAGCAAACATACAAGTAATAAATCCAAACATGCAATCTTCCTTGAAGGCACAAAAGATCTTAAATAAATAATACTAAGATTATGAGCCAACAAGAAAGAAAATATGATACAAAATACCTGTAAGCTTTTTCTCTTTTTCTTTCAAACCTCAAAAAGTGTTGCTACTGACCAGAACTCGGTCTGTCAGAACTAATCTAGATCCACTTGATGATCCCAAAGTGATGCCAATATTGATCAACAATGTAACATCCCAAAAATACCAAACTTAGATCAACAAACACTAATCATCAAGATTAGGGTTAACAAAAACTTTTCTAAATAAACTCATGAATGCATGTATATGTGTATGCATGGATTTTGAATTTCTTTAAAAACCACCTTGTTTGTGTGATCCATTGCTTGTAAAATGTTTCTTAGGTGAAATAAACATCATCTAAAACATTTCCCACCCTTTTCCTAAAGACAAGTAAATCAAAACAAATATATTAAGTGAATGGTCATTTTGACCAATTTAACTCCCATGCCTACTTTGGTTGTCTCAAACTTTCAAAACCTAACCGAAACTTTTCTGGATCTTTGCACCCCTTGAATGTACTCATAACAAGGTATCAAGGCCCACTTTGTGATCTTCCAGAAACTTTCAAATGCATAGTTTACATGACAACTCAAAATTGAATCTTCTTCATATGGGAAGATCCCACTTTTTCAAAAACCACTCAAACAAGCTCAACTTTCAAAACCCAAGCATCTGCAGACTCACCAACACCAATCTAGCAAACCCACCAAAATTCATTTCAAAATTCAAAACTTGATTTCATGCGGCCATTTCATCAAGTTGCAGACACAAATCAAACAAAACATCAAACACTATAGTGTGCAGTGATTCTTGCCTAACTTGTTCCCTAGTTAGCTCACACACACCTTAGTAGATCATCTAGAAAGATTAGCCCAACACTAGCACCCCTATGAGCTTGCCATTGTCATTAATGGTGAACATCCGAGCACCCCCATGTCACCCCATTGTGGACAGCAGGCTAGAGGAAGAACTAGCCGTGCCAACCTTGTCTAGGAGGCAGCCCACCGTCCACCGCCACTGCCTGTCCCAGCCGCGAGCGTTGCCAAGCCCTGGACCACGTGCACGAGACACGCCCAGAACATGCCGAGCGTGCGCCAGAGCGCCACCCTTGACCATCACCCACAGACCGCGCGCCGCCCTCACCGCATGCACACATGATCACCACCGACCCAGGAGACCGCCAGACATCCCCGTTTGCCGCCCCGTGCCATACAGCCACCGCCCGCCGTCAAAGACGCCGCCTCTACCGCGCAGAGCATCGCCCGTTCCAGACCAAACCACACCGCCCCATGCCTCGCGACCATGTCGTTGAGCATCGCCAGGAGGAACCGCACCGTCCCCTACCCTTGCCCATGCCATTAGCCGCCTGTAACGTCGCCCCCAACGATCTCACCGTGCGCCCCGACGGTCCCCTGGCTCGACTATAAATAGAGGCCACCCCGCACAATTTCTACACACCATCTCACTCCCCTCTCCCCACTGACCGTGCGACACCATTATTAGAGCAAGCCGAGCACAACCTCGCCAGAATTTCACTGGAGCCTGCCGCTGCCGGAGAAAAAGGGAGCCAGCGATTGGAGCCGCCCCAGGAGAAGCCACCGGTACTAGGAGGTTCGCCGTCATCGACTTCGTCGTTCGCTCGCCTCGCCGACCCTCGCACGTACCCCGGTGAGCCCCCATCACCCCTCACTGGCCGCGCTAGGTTTCGTTCTCGCCGGAGTTGTCTCGCGTCGACGATGACCCCCAGCTGTTGGATTAGAACTAGATCAAACGATCCACATTGCCCCATACCGCTAGCCCGTGTCAGCGGCAGTGGGGACACCCACTTAAGCAGCCCGCGGGAGCACTGCGCTTAGCAGGCCGGCCCGTTAGAATTTCCTGCGCAGCCCAGCAATTCAAATCAAACCTTTTCTTTTTAAATTCAAACACACTTCTGTACCCAACTTCAAAAATCAACCCAGATCGATTTAGTGCACCAAATTGGATGAAACCAATTTTGTTGGAAAGTTCTGTGAATGCTTAATCCAAGCCCGTTGGATTCAAGTCATTTGGATCTGTAGATCACCCATAGTAAAAATAACAAGGCAGAAGCTTTTCTGCATTCAAACATTTTTCAAATTTAAACCCTAAAAGCTTTTGAGTTGATTCCAACTCTCAAAAATCACATTTAACCATACCTTTCAGAATATATAATAATGTATAGGTTTACTTGTAGAAATAATGTTCAAGTAATAAAAGAATGCTTCATAAGCATTTCTAGCCACTTTAATTAATTAAAATAAAAGGGTAAAACCTTATTAAATTGTGACACCACTTTAAATCACATTCCCATGGACTACAATATGTGGTGATGACATGTGTCAACATGATCCCATGTTTAGTTTGGAGAATATTAAATCTTAAGTAATTTTTCAATGAGTAGAAATTACTTTTCTAAAAATAAAAAGGATTTAAACCAAGCTTTAACTTTGTAATGTTAGAGATGATGCTAGATCATCTATAGGACCCTTGTGTGTGATGATTGCAAGTAGTTAAGTATTGTTTGGTGATTGTATACCTCGTATTTATTCATAGACGCTAGTACCGACCAAGGATACTACGAGGAGGAAAAGGAGGATACTACGAAGAGGAAGCCGAGGAGAACTTCAACCACTGCTCTGCACAAGGCAATCTTATACTGACATTGATGCAAGCTAAGTACTATGCAAGCCTTACTAATCAAGTTGACCTATGCAAGCTAACACTTGCAAGATACCCTACTGATGCCACAAACCCATACTTGTGAGATGACTACTTTATGCCTTAAGCATATGTGATCATACCCACTTGCTAAACCAATCCTAGTTTTATGGTAAGCTTCTCACTTTATTTCTTTATAAAAGCTTACTTAGAGTCTACCTAAGAGTTTGGTAGATACTAGACAGTTGTGCTGAAGGTTGCATAAAGAGCATAAAATTTGGCCTAAGCTAGAAACCTTGATATCAGCCTGAGATATAAGGTTGGACTTAGTGAAACTCCACTAGTACCACCCCTCATTAGTACTACCCCCACCTGTAGATGCTAGTGCTAAGCATAAAACTTGATCAACTTTAGATGGGAATACTTGGTGGAAAAATAGTTATGAAAACCTTGGAATGATGGATCATTCTATTGAAATGTTTTGGACATGTGTTTCCAAACACTTGATGATTTTGGTGATGAAAATGTTGAGTCATGAGCCTTAGCCCTTTATAAAACTGATGGTTGTCTGGATGCGATACCATTCCAATTTTAGCGTACAACCACAATACCCGAATATTGGGTAGGGCTTGACTAGAAACTTATATACCTTAGTATTAGTTCCCTCCCGGCCAAGGTCTGAGCTGAGGCTACCTTGTGAAGATTGTCCACCTGTGCAGTACACAAGATGACAGTGGTCATGGTTGGGAGGCCAAACTCACGGGAGAGGTGCTGATACTAGGGCGTGTAATCGAAAGGTTAGGATTGATTATCCGCATACTGAGTATGGTGAATTCAGGATTTGTTCCTGACGGATGTATCGAATGTTGTGGTGAAAGTGTACAATCTCTGCAGAGTGTCAAACTATTCGAATAGCCGCGTCCGCGGTTATGGACAGTTGGAGTGGCCATACTGTTCCCCCGTCAGACTTTTCAAAATGACTGGTGAAATGAATTGAGACTTTGACTTGAACACAACAGAGTTGTGACCTGAATTACAAGATCCCATTTAGGAATTTATAAAATTGTGACTAGCTTTGGAACTTAGTAAAGATAAACCTGGCTTTTTGCAAAACAACCCTAGAGCCTAGTGTCCTATTATCCAAAACCCCCTTTTTCTTGTTAGTATTAGTTTGCGAGTACTTAAAGGGTACTCATGGCTTTGTCCCTGGCTATTCCCATGGCCAGACTATGAAGAGGAGTACCTGGAGGATGGACCCCAGGAAGGTTACGACAACTAGGATCATCTCCCATCGTCAGCATTGCCTGTGACCCCGAAGATGGAGCTTCGCCTACGCTACCGTTATTATTACGTATTCCGCTGCTTGATGTTGTATTAAGAACTGGATCATGAGATCCCTATTTGTGTAAGAACTTATGTATCGTTTGTAATGGATGAAGTACTATGGTATCCAATTATGTTATGTCTCGCAAAAATGGTAATCCTGGGATTGCGATGTATGGCATAACAGGCATCTAGGATTGAAAAATCCGGGTGTTGACAAACAAGATCCATCATATAATGGAGATTGCAAACTAAAATAAGAAGTGCAAAAAGTAAAAAGATGAAGCTTATCATTAATATTCCATAAAGGCACTCGCACCAAGGGATACATAGATAGCCAACTAAAGGAGAGATACTTCTACATGCGAACTATACTATAAGATAACACTTCAACCAAAGATATGAATCCACTAAAAAGGTAAAAGATAAAAGATAATGGTTGTGATATCGCGGCACTCCCCCCAAGCTTGGAACAAGCCAAGGTGATGCCAAACTTGATGACGAATTACTCCTTTGGTGGTGGTGGTGTTCTCTTGATAAGCTCTTTGTAACACCCTCAGAATCGGCCCTATGCAAGTTTTAGCGAAACTCGCCAAACCCGCATAGAAACGATTCAAAGGTGCCCACCAGGCACTTGCGTGCGGGTGGAAAACGAAGTAATATCATTACACAACAGTCCTCGATGGGACCCACAGAACAGATATATATATACAACACGACTCCACGAGTCAAGAATACAGATATACAGAACAAAGATCCAAATCACCTTGAAAACAATACAGCGTCCGACTACGGACAAGATGCAAATGGGGCTAAGAGCCCTGAAGAATAACCAATGGCGTCCATAACTGCGGGCCAAGCGAAGGGTAACCCTACTAACGACGTCGATCTCAAAACCTGCTTAAACAAAAGGTGCCGACAAAGGGCAAAGGAAAAAGAGAGCGGTCGATCGAGGCCAAGATGCAGCGAGGCTAAAATTCGGCGGTCCTCGCCTACATAGGTATGGTGGACTGAAGCGGCAGCGCAGCATGCACTAGACATCCTATAGAGACTCGATACAACTAGCGGCTGCCAGAGAGGGTAAGAAAGACCTATTCGGAACCAACCGGATACTACCACCAAACATACCCATCCTGGTGTTTCCCCCCCTTAAGACCAAACGAGGAAGTCAACCGAGGAACTCACACAGTTGGCAGTTTTATTCATTCAGTTATAGTTGCATCAATTACTAGTCAGGTATAGATAATCATCCTGATATAATAAGCAGTGGGCAGTTTTAGTTAACCATTCCGTTGTAGTTGCGACACTTACTAGTCAAATACATTTAGCATGAGATATCCCAAAACCCAGCAGTTGTTGGTACTTTTATTTAGCCATTTTGTTGTGGTGAAGCTGATTACTAGGCATATCGGATACAAGTCAAATTATAGCAGTAAACTTTAGTTATAGTTGTCTATGATCGAGACCTGTGCTCCAAGTCGTCCATAACCGCGGACACGGCTTCTCGAAAAGATTTAACCCTGCAGGGGTGCACCAAAGTATCCACACGCACTTCGACCCTTTTTGCCAGATCAATTAACATACACCCATCGGTATGTCGGCGGGGCCTAAGTCATGACGCTTCCCAGACCCAAAGCAAGCATGGGGGGCCACCCCACTAAGTCTACCATAGCGTAGGCGGTCTCCGAGACGGACTCGGGGTTTGTGGAGCCATGTAACGACGGGAACCCAAACTCTCGGGCTTGTCGATCAAATAAAACGGGTCACGATCCTAAATAAGCAGTGCTCCTCGCACAATCGTAAATAAAGCGATAAGCATGGCATAAGTAATGCATAGTAATAAAACCTCAAACTAGTTGTGGCCCCGAAGAAGATTTTGAAATCAGGTACTAAATCGATGGGGTGCCCATACATCCCACATGTGGTTAGCGCTCGATCTCGAACAGTGTCAAGAACTCGGGTCCTACGGACACCAAAGGAGCGATCGAAACCAAATATTATCTATCACCCACCGGTGCCTCTGTATTTACCTACTTCAATTTTAGTTATTAAACAATAATTAAAGTTACGATAATTAAAGCCATGATCATCTCCAACAATAAACACTCGGCAATACTCCAACAACTGTGGTACTTGACGACACGCAACAGCAGTTGAGCAAGCGACTACGACGTGCAGGTCCAACTATCTACCAAACAACAGGTAATAGGAGGTGTCCAAGGCAATATAAGGCTGCAAGGGATATCACGGGTACGAAAACTAGAGCATCGCAACACAGATAGCAATAGATCAACAGGAGGGAATAAATACTATAAAAGTAAGATAGGTAGAAAGGGGGAGATGCTCGCCTGAAAAACATTATCGAAGGTTCATCCGAAGATCGGGTCGACACTCGCATCAACTCATCGGCCTAGTCCGTGAAGAAGCAAAACACTAGCACAAACACCGGATGCACTATTTAATACTACGACAAAAGATCGGGCATGATGCATGTATGATGTATGCCATGGCAAAGATGCGATGCAATTAGGCAAAATTAAACGGAACCAGGGTCCCGACAATTAATTAAACGGTTCAAGTTATTTATCTACCCCGCAAATTAAATGTTGCATTATCAAGACAAAAGATAGCACCGGTTTGCTACACAAATTTAAATGAGGCCAATATAAGACTAGATTTGCCCGCATATGTCCCCATATTTAATTATAAGGTGAATCGGCATAATGCCCCCAAACCACAGACAAGTATGCATGCAAGTATGAATGATTTACATGCAACAATTCACAATGTCATATATTATAAAATATAGGATTTCGGATAGGGGTCACACATCGAATGGCGATCTTGGGGTTCCGGGGTTCGGGGTTCGGTCTCAGGGTTCGACGGAAGGCAGGGTTCAGTTCAAGATGGAGAACTTGTTTCCAAGCGGACGATCTTGCCGTCGCGAAGATCTTGTTGGGTCCGTGTATCGGGTCGGTCTTGGCGTTCGGGATGCAGAACTTGGCGTCCGCGAGGAGTACTTGGCGAATCCGTGTCGACGACCTTGGCGTCCGGGTTCTCGGGCATCGGATCCGGGAAGAAGTACTTGTCGCACTGGGGTCTCGGCGTCCTCAGATCCGAGAGGAAGAACTAGGCGTGCCGGGTTCGGTCTTCGGGGTCCGGTCATCTTATCCATGTAGGCGATCTTCGTGTCCGTGTAGGGGAACTTGAGGTATCTCGTGGCTTCGATTGGCGTGTCGGTATCGCCCCTTCAAGGAGCGACGCCAATTGTTCACCGGGATGCATCTTGTCGGTGTAGATCTTCTCTCATGGCATTAGCATCCGGGTTCTAGCTCGACTACCCATTCTTGTTACCAGGTAGGTATCACATAGCCACAGTTACATGCCCATATCAACACCATTGTCCTCTGCAGGACAAGGGCGATGGGGAACACAGAGCTTGGCCAGGGGAGACTCCGATAGGGACAGGAGGATGTGGCTCGAGGCTTGCTGGGCGAGGATATTGAGCGGATGGCGGTGAAGCGGACCATGGCCGGAGGGTGCAACGCCAGCTGCGGCTCTGCGAAAGGTGGGGTCCGGGACGACGCGGAGAGGCTCAAGAAGGCCGCAGAGGGCGCCAGAAGGAAGGCGGCCCAGCTGGAGGTCGCTGGGTTCGAGGAGGGACCAAGCGGCGCTGGCGATCTCTAGGGAGGCGCCGGCGGCTCGGGGAGAGGCATGGTGGCGGCGGACGCTGGAGGAGCTCGCCGGAGGAGGGCGAGCTGGCGGCCCGACGGAGAGGAGGGCACGACGGTGATGCGGGAAAGCTTGGCGGCCGGGAGATGATGGCGAAGCGCAGCGGCCTGTGGGAAGCACACGGCGGCGAAGCACACGCAGCACGGGCCGGCGAGCTCGGCGGATGAGGAGGAGACGCGGCAATCCGAGCCCACGCGCAGACGGCGTGGGCGAGGCGGTCGCCAGCCGGGCGAGCGCGGCGGACGGCCGGTCTCGGAGGCGGGTAATGGCGGGGCTGGCTTCGGGCACGGCTGCGCGAGGTTGACGAGGCGCGCCGCCACTGGTGACGGGAGGCGGCGGAGAGGAGCCCAAGCGGCAGGGCGACGGAGGACCTCCGGCGGCGGGGAGAGGTCGGGGAGGCAGGCGTGGGGAGAGAAGGAAGGGGAAGGGATGGAGGAGAGGGCGCGGCCCGCGGGCGTCGACGGGAGGGCGCCGGAGAGCGGGGCTGCTCACAAGCAGAGAAGCGGCCGGCAGCGTCGACGCGCTTGCGGGACGGGGGTGAGGAACCGAGGGGAGAGAGGTGGGGATCGCGGGCGGGGTGGGGAGCGGGGTGCGACGCGGTCAGAAGGTGGTGGGGCCAGGCGCGGGGCGTGGGGACGTGGACATGGGCTGGAGGCGTCTTGGCAGTGTGGGTGGGCCCGGGCCAGCGACGTGGTGGAGAGAGGGTTTTGGGCTGGGTACGTGGTGTGGGATGGATGAGGTGGCAGATGGAGTGACGAGGTGGAGGGAATGGTGAGGTGGCCAGCTGTGGTTGGTCGGGGTGAGGTGGAGGGGGCTGGGTAGACTAGGTTTAGGTATAAAAGGGTTTAGGGTTCTTTAGGTGGGCCGGGTGGTAGGTAGTCTGGTCAGGTTGGGCCTCTGGCCTGACTGATCGGACTGCCTCCCCGGACAAAACATTTGATTATTTATTTTATTTGTAAAACATTTTTGTAAATACTTTTTAGACAAATAAAAGATCTGAACAGACCGATGTTTTAATTTGAAATAAAGATGGGGGTTATTTAGAAAACAAAACTAGGCGTTTCGAAAATAGTTTCAGACAAACAATGCATGATGATGACGATGCAATGCACAAAAACAACGCGATTTTCTAGTAGTGGTTTTGCGGGATGCCACACTCTTCAATAAGCTTCCTAAACTCCTCGATCTCAAAGGTTAGAGTACGAATCAACTCCGAGTTTTTCTCAATGCGGTTCATGATCATATCAGACCAAGAATTCCAGTCCTTGCTATTCTTTCCCCACTCTTCCTTCTTAGTATGCCCCTCCCCTGCATGGTTAGAACGAGGCATATCCCACATCGAGGGCAAGTTCCCTTTGGGAACATGTTGATATTGATGCTCATGTATAAGAGTGTGGAAGGGTTTCTTGGTACCTGGAGGAGGTGACCGTGGAGAGAGGATATGACGCGGAGGTTTCCCTCCTATAGACATCCGTGCTGTCCTACTAAGCTTGACAAGGGCTGCCACCACTCCAATGCTCGCGACGGCAGCACGGGTGTCCGGTTGCTTGTCCTCCTCCATGTCTCCTTCATAACCTACCAAAATCTCCTCCTCCTTGGGTTTGCGAGGGTCGTCTTCCTCGGGCTTCTTACCTTTGTCGTTGGCGGAGACCATGGTGCTCTAAACTTGAGAAGTTTTCCTGACAGAAACAGATCGAAACGAAAACACGACGAGAACACGATGCACGAACCTCGGGGGATCCGGGGGGTATATATTATGAAGTTTCAATGCATAAGGAAGGTTTTGACATGAAAACGAGGCGGAGTCGGAGTTGGGGGTGGTGTCGTGGTGGTGGCACGGCAGATGCCATGGGTAGGCTTAAGTTGGGGGCCGAATGGGTGCTTGTGGTCACCGGGGAGGGAGTGCACAGTCGAGCCATGCACGAAGAACAAGAACTCTCCAGACTTAGCGATTTGATCGATACCCGAAGATTACAAGTTCTCCTAGAGCTATATGGACTAGGGTTTAGTGCACTAGTTCCCTACTTGGTCGAACCTCCTTCTACTACAACTATGCCCTTGCTTATATAGGCAGTGCTAGCTAGCTTATACCCCTCTGGGTTCTAGGGTTTACTGTCTGGATCTTGGTCCCTACAATGTGGGCCGGGTCATGGGCTTGCCCTAAGCCCAATGACCCAATCCATAAAGCTTGACAGCTAACGGTCTTCTAGTACGCTGCTCCCTGTTGCTTTTGGCGTCACGCTGTAACTTTGTACATCAGCGTATGCTTTGGGCGTCACCCGGCTCCTTTTGTGTCACCCGACGTCGCCCTTCTCTTTTGACCATACTTTACCATGGTCCCTCTTGAACCTTACTCAGAAAGGTGCCACGCGTCCTACTTGACTCGGCCCTTCCTAGGTAGACTCGGCTCGTCAGTTCCTGCAAGAATTACAACTTTGTCTTATGCGGGCCGACATAGTTTATATGTCGGCTGCTCATGCTTATCTTACCCGACCGTTCTTACCCGGCCTGGTTCTTTCTTTACTTGGAGCTAACCAAGTTGTGTTATGTTTCACCTCTCGTGAACCTACCGGGGGTTATCCCCCCGACATTAGTCCCCGAAGCTGGTGAGGTCTAGCAGTTCAAGCTGTTAGGCATCTCCATGTTCCTTTTATGTGATTGGAACTTAGTTTTTGTCTGTATTTGTCGCAATCTTGCTCCTTGCCGGGTCTGTCTGACAGTTTTCAGATCCACTCTTTGACTTCTTGGCTCATTTTTGCCTCGAGCCGAGTCATTTTGGCCAATTCCAAGTCATTTTCGGCGCCCTTCGGTCACTGACAGCTGGTATTCATGATTAATTTCCTCAAATTTTGTTCCAAGCTCTGGCGGCACAGTGACGACTGCACAGTTATTCCCTATCACTATGGCAGTCCCATCGGTCTGCGCCCCTTGTCCTTCCTCTCATGACGTGGCGCGGGATTTTTCGTGTATCTCTGGCTACGTGGCGCGTGCTGATCGGCTTACTCAGGCTGGTACACGGCCACACGCTGGAAGCAAGGCACAAATGGATCCCACTACCAGGGTTTTTATTGTCCTTAAGTAGGGGTTGGGGGTTTCCACTTCCCCCACGCCCGTTCAGTTTTCCCTTGCCTTTTCTTCTTCCTTGCGCCTGCTAGATCGAACCGCCCCCTTTGCGGTTTCCTCTTCCTCCTATTCTTGTCTCACAATCGCCCCTCTTTTATTTCCATTCCACCACGGGTCCGCGTTGTTCCAAACCTCTTCCAACTGCGGAGGAGATTGAATCTGCGGAACTCATGGACGCTCGCAACGGCGCTGATGGTGCTGAGGAGCAGGAGATTCCCGCTGGCGAGCGCGGCGGCTGGGAATGCTCGAAGGTCTCCTCCGAGGAGGTATAATGGCTCCGCTCCACTAGTCGCATTCCGCTGCAAGTGGATTGCCATCTTCCCGTTGGTGAGATCTCTCCCAAACCCGAAGCTAACGAGCGGGTGGTTTTCCTTTCTCACTTTGAGCGTGGTTTCGCTCTTCCAGTGAGCACCTTCTTCTCCTCGTTTCTCTCCACCTTCCATCTGCAAACCCATCATCTTCCTGCCAATGTGATTGGCTCTCTTTCCTGCTTTATCTCTGCTTGCGAGGCTTACCTCGTAATTTGGCCTATAGTTCTTCTGTGGGCCAAATATTTTAGATTTAGGGTTCAAGTTGTTCCCCAGCCCGGTGCTCCTCGAGCTGAGAAGAAGCCAACTCGGTGCGGTGCTGCTAACATCACGCCCAGGAGAGACTCCATCTTTCCTCGGGTTGTTGGGCTTGATTCTTGCAAGAAGTGGCATATAACCTTTTTCTATGTCAAAAATAGCGGGTCCATCGAGAACATTCGGCTCCCCCTTTCTCGGACGAGGTCCCCAGCAAGAAGCTCTGGCAGCATGACCCACGTGACCAAGACGCTGCGGTGAACGAGGCCAACGCGATCCTAGAAAGGTTGTTGTCGCCGGATGAAAACTTTCATCTTGCCGACACTGACCTCATGTGTGCCTTCATCTCACGTCGAGTAAGCCCCATCCAAGCGAGGAGCCACAAGATGTGCTTCATGAGTGGCTCCCATGATCCCACTCGGCACTCCACTAAGGAGCTCACCCATGACTCCATTGCCCGCCGAGTAAGCTCAATCTTTAAATTGAACTTGGCGGATGATTGGGCTTGGAGTTGCCCTCCGTTTAGCCGGGTCAGGCCTGTACCCTAGGTAAGTTTTCCGAGTCGTTTTCCTTGACGAGTAGGCTTTAGCTCTTTTGCCACTTTCAGTTTAGTTTTCTGTTTGTCTTTCGCAGAATCTCGTTCACCAGGTTGATGACAGTACTGTCCCTCCCTGCGGTTATAATGGGGATCGCTTCGACTCGGATGAATTCGAGTATGACCTGGAGTGCTTCATGCCCATCCCGCATGTTGCGGCTGCTTCAGCTTCGGGTAAGAGTCGATCTCGCAATCCCTTACAAGATTGGTTTGACGATGATGAGGATGATGATTGTACGCTTTTGGAGGTATATGCCTTGTGACCTTAGTCTCCCAACTTATCTGAGTAAGCCTGTTATTTACTTATGCAGCTGGCTAGGTACATGACACTCCTCCTCTCGCCATGGGCGGAGTCGGCAAGATCCCCGTCGCCAAGCCGAAGCGACGCGGAGCCTCCTCCAGCACTCAGCCAGCCAAGAAGAGCAAGCCCACTCCAGCAGCTCCTGCTGCCCCTGCTGCTGCCACTTTGGCTGAGACTCGCCAAGCCGCTGGGCGCCGAGTCACCCGCGACCCGGTCGTCACCGGGTAAGTTTTCATACTCTGCTTTCTTCGTTCTTTCTTTTTTGTCACTGATGTTCTCTTATACATGTCTCGTTGTTTTTAGAGCTGCACCTTTGTCGGTGAACTAGGCTGCTTCTAGCATTGCCTCGCCGCTAAGGCCTGCGCCTCCTCCAGCTGACTTGGTGGCGCCGAGTCCCGTCCGAGTCGAGGCTCCCACTGTTGAGGCTCACGCCTCTCAGTGTCAGTCAGACCTGGTGGGTCATTCGTCTAGCGCCCCTAGCGCTGTCCAGGAACAATTTTCTGATCTTGTTGCCAGTGATGCTGGCACCAAGAAACCTTCCGCCACCAGTTCCTCTGGCATCGGCCCTCAGGCTGGTGTGAATGAACAACTTCCTGATATTGGAGCCAGCAAAACTGCTAAGCCCAGTCAGCCAACACCACTTTCTTCTCCAAACCCCCCTGCTCGCTCTCCAATTCTGTCAAAGGGTCAGACCCAGCCCAAGGCTTCTGGCTCTGCTCGCCCTTTATCCGGCAAATCCACCTCCTCCAAGCAGACAACACTGGTCTGCGCTCCGGGTTCTGCTCCTCGGATCTGGCCTCCGACATTGGCGACAATGGTCGCTTCAACGGGTAAGAGGGCGAATCCGCGGCTGCCGGGTCAGGTGATGGATCTAAGGCTGCTACCCTCCATACTTCCGCTGCAGCGACCTGTGCCAATGTCGGAACCATCCTGAAAACGGGTCAAGTTCTCACTCGGACGCTCAGTGGGAAAAGCCTTGGTTCGGCTGAGCCTTATGCTGTGGCATGGAATGCAGCTGGAGAGCAGGAGGTCAGCACCCACGCTGGCAAGAAACTAAAGCTGGGCCCTAAGGCCGTCTCTGACATGACCCAGCAGGCCATTACTCTAATGGCCCGCGCCGACGAAGTGAACGAGGTAAAGTATCTTCTTACTCTTTTGTATTGTTGAGTATTTCCTTTATACATATCACCTAGTCCCCGAGGTTACTGTCGAGTAAGGAACTTACTCGGCTGTAAGCTCTCAATAATCACTTAGTCTTTAAATTTTCACATCAAGCTTGCATGCTAGAGCTTCAATCCCTAGCCCTCGAGGTTACTGTCGAGTAAGGAACTTACTCGGCTGTAAGCTCTTAAGCTTTTTATTTTCTTATGCCAAACTCATATGTTAGAGCTTCGATCCCTAGCCCTCGAGGTTGCTGTCGAGTAAGGAACTTACTCGGCTGTAAGCTCTTAAGATTTTTAATCCGGCAGGCTGCTTGACTTGGCCTTTCCTTACTGTCTGTCTTCTTTGTCCAGCTCACGCATAATGAGCACACCAAGGTGCACCAAGCTCTCGTCCTGGCGCATCGCAAGCTCGAACTTGCGTATGAGAAGCTGTAGAATGACACCCAAGGCCAAGGTAATATCCTTACTCGTCCTTTCTCTATTCGGTGTAATTTTCTTTGGTTCATTTTCTCAAAATTTTCTCACTCTTTTTTCACAGCCTCTGCTCAGTCCACCATCGATGCTCTTCACTCGTAGATTAGCAAGGCCGAGAGTAAGTTTCTTGCCTCACTAATTCGATAGCTGAAGATTTACGTTGGTGCTTACAAGTAATTTGTTCTGAATAAGCAGAGAAGCACCAAACCGAACTCCAGAAGGAGCGAGATGAGGTGACTCGACTGAAGAAGCTTATGGCCGAGACGGAGCAGAAGCACTTGGCCGAGGTGAAAGGGCTGAAGGAGGAGCTTGCCGAGAAGAATGAGCAGCAGGCCGCCAGTGCCGAAAAGACCAAGAGGCTGCTCGACGAGGCTGAGTCATCGGTCAAGTCGGCAAATCTGAACTTTGACGCCCTCCAAGCCAAGGCCAAAACTTGGCATAGCAAGCTCGCCACCATCAACTTCTTTCTCGGTAGTGAGTTCTTACTCTTTTTGCACTGTATAGGTCACTCTGGAATTCTTCCATCTACTTTTGTTATTTTGCTAACTTTCTCTTTTTGCTTGCAGAGAATTTTCCTGAGGCCAATATGTTTGCCATCCGAGCCATGAAGAAAGTGAGGGCCGAAGCTGGTGCTCCTGCCGACGACGAGGTGTCCATGGAGGATCTTCTCGAAGCGGTGTACGAACGGGTCAGGACTCTCAAGTCTTGCAGTGTGGACCTTCTTAAGTCAGCTATTCATGCGTTTCGCATGCTCTGGCGGATGAAGACCCACCTGAACTCATCGAGCCACTTGCTGAGAGATTGCTCCTTACTGAAGACCGGCTGGACCAATGGCGTGAGTCGGCCGACCGAGCTGCAGCGGACAAGGCTCTCCTTCGTGCTTTCATGGTACGAGGACATCAACCTTGATGTTCTTGCTCGCATAAGAAGGGATGGCAAATGGCTGAATGATCCGGAGCTGATCAAGAAGCGCCAGGAGCGAGCTTACGCCATGATTGAATATACCATGGTGCATGCTTGGTGCGACGGGCCCAGCTTCCTTGACCTTGGCGACCCGCTCGTCGAAGTTGCTGATGAAGAGGGTGGCGACAGCAAAGCAACCGAGTCAGATGGTCCACATGACCCGTCCACAGATGCCCCTGACTCGGCCGATGCTCCAAGCAATGCTCCTGGCTCCAAGAGTGCTCCTCCGAGTCCTTCTGCTTCTTAGGCTAACAGATACTCGAACTTTGATTAGATCCCCGGTATGCCGGGTACAGATGTAACATACATTGCACTTTAAGTTTGATTATGCGCCTTTTGATAGGCTTTATATATTTGCGTTATGTTCTAAGTGTGAATCATTTAAGGGAAAGTACCTGAGTTTCATTTTGCTGTGCCACCTTTCCTTGACTTTGGCCCCTGTCTACCTTTTTCGGTGTTCGACATTAGAGTCTCAAAGTACTAAGGATATAGTTAGCAGGTATGAAACTTGGATCACTTGGCCGAGATTACTCGACACGTGGTATAACGTGACCTGCAGAGAGTTAGGCAAAAATCTAAAGCCGGCTCGCGTTTCTCCTTTGTACTTATCCGGCGTTCGTGTTTACCCGTCATACATCCTTTTCTCTTGCTTTCCATGAAGCCATGTTTTCGGACAATAGCATAGTCGAAGAGTTGATTTCTTCCGAGTAAACACTACTTGTTCCGAGATAAATTTCAGGTGTCACGCCAGCCGTCATAAAATAATTGAGAGGGAAAACTTAAGGGGTAGTCCCCGATTCAATTTTTCGAATCATACCATTTTATTATCAGCACATAGCCGGCACCCATGTCCGACATATGAGAGTTCGAGTGATACATGCATTGCTTCTCCTAAGTATAGAAGGGACGAAGTAGCGCCACATTCCATGGCCTTTTGGTCTCATCTCCTGACCTGTCTGCCTTGTTCTTTTGTGCTTCATGAGCATCTATGAGATAATAGGAATCATTGTGCAATGCTTTGCTTTCAATGAATGGACCTTCTCATGGAGGTGATAATTTATGCATTCCTGCTGTGCGCTGCACCAGCCTTAACACCATATCCCCTTCTTGAAAAACATGAGGTTGCACTTTCTGGCTATGGTAGCGTCGGAGATTCCGTTGATATATAGCGGATCTGGATAATGCCAGTTCCCTTGCTTCTTTGAGTAAGTCTATTCCATCTTCTCGGGCCTCTTTTACCTCGGCTTCCGAGTATTGCCTTATTCTTGGCGAGTCATACTCTATGTCGGCAGGCAGAACTGCCTCTGCCCCGTACACGAGGAAAAATGGCGTATAACCCGTTGACCGATTCACAGTTATTATTAAGCTCCATAACACTGAGGGTAGTTCCTCTATCCAACAACCAGGTGACCTCTGGAGTGGTTCCATTAAGCGGGGTTTTATCCCTGACAGAACTAAGCCATTAGCCCGTTCAACTTGTCCATTTGATTCTGGATGGGCGACTGATGCTACATCGAGTCTTATTTGGTGTTTCCCGCAGAAACGAGCAAAAGCTCCTTCGGCAAAGTTCGTGCCATTATCAGTGATTACACTGTGCGGATAACCATATCTGAGGATTATATCCCTTAAGAATGTGACAACTGTTTTACCGTCCAACTTTTTGATCGGTTTCACTTCTATCCACTTGGTGAACTTATCAATCATGACCAAAATATGAGTCATGCCTCCCCTTGCTGGTTTGAATGGTCCTACCATATCTAGGCACCACACTGCAAAAGGCCAAGTGATTGGTATAGTCTTTAATTCAGACGCTGGTAGACGTGACTTGGATATATAGTGTTGACAACCACTGCATTTTTCTGACTAACTCTTGTGCTTGTGCCAATGCGCTTGTCCAATAGAATCCGTGTTGAAATGCCTTGGCCACCAATGCTCTTGATGACGCATGGTGCCCACATTCTCCTTGATGAATATCCAATAAGATCTCTTGGCCTTTCTCTGGGCTGATACAACGCTGCAGTACACTCGTCACACTTCGCTTGTATAATTCCTTGTTGATTATGGTGTACGCTTTTGCTCTTCGTACTGTTTGCCTTGCCAATGTTTCATCACTCGGCAAGGTCCCATCTTTTAAATGATCGAATATTGGTTGTGCCCATACTGGTATCAGTGGTTCCGGGTCTGCTTCAGTATCAATGTCCATTGGCTCCACCGACATATGCTCTGCCGACATGACCTGAGGAGCCCCCGACTGTGATTCAGCAGCCCCTGAATTGAGCGAATCAGTCCCCGAGTGATTCGAAGCTACCCCTGAGTCGATATCCATTGGTACCACATCTGACTCCTGACTCGCCGGGGTGACCCTAATTGAGTCGGACTCTGGTGACGGCTTGATCAATGGTTTCCTGAGGTGCTCCAGCGCTACCCCTGGTGGTATTGCTTGCCAAGATGATCGTAATTTGGATAGTACATCAGCTGCCTCATTTTCTGCTCTAGGAACATGATGGAATTCACATCCGTCAAAGTATCCCGAAATTTGTTGCACATGGAAACGATATAATGCCATGTTTGCGTCCAGCGCATCCCAATGTCCAGACACTTGTTGAATCACCAAATCCGAATCACCAAAACACATGATCCTTTTGATACCAATTTCCTTGGCTACTTTGATGCCATGGACAAGTGCTTCATACTCGACAACGTTGTTGGAAGCAGCAAAATGAATCTGTAACACGTATCTCAGTTGATCCCTCTTTGGAGATGTGAGCACTATTCCGGCGCCCAGACCCATTTTCGTCTTGGACCCGTCAAAATGCATTTTCCAGTAGTTTGGATCTGGCAGTGGTGGTTCGTACTGCATTTCCATCCAGTCTACAAAGAAATCTGCTACAGCCTGAGACTTTATTGCATCTCTTCTATCATATTGTGGAGTATACGGTGCTAGTTCTATGGCCCATTTTGCGACTCGGCCGCTGGCATCTTTGCTGCCCAATATATCCGAGATAGGTGCATCGCATATTACCCGGATTGGGTGTTCTTGAAAATAACGTTTCAGCTTCTTTGCCGCCATATATACCCCATATGTCATCTTCTTATAATGCGGGTAATTCTATTTCGAGACAGAGAGCACTTCGCTCAAGTAATAAACTAGTATTTGGACTGATTTGCCCCTTCTTCATGTTCAACCGCTATTACTGCACTTACAACTCTGTTGGTTGCGGCGACATAGAGCAACATTGGCTCTTTGGATAGTGGTGATGCTAATATTGGTGTTGTTTCCAACATTTTCTTTAATTCATGGAAAGCGCTATCAACTTGCTGTGTCCACGTGAATTTGTCTGATTTCTTCATCAGTTGATATAGTGGTAGGGCTTTTTCACCTAGCCGACTAAAAAACCTGCTCAACGAGGCCAGGCATCCAGTAAACTTCTAGACATCGTTGAGGGTTTTTGGTAATTCCATTCTTTCAATGGCCCTGATTTTTGTCGGGTTAGCCTCAATTCCTCGGCTGGATACAAGGAATCCGAGTAACTTGCCGGCCGGGACACCAAATGTGCATTTTTTCGGGTTAAGCTTCATCCAAAATCTTCTTAAGTTTGCGACTTTGACGCAAGTCCTCAATTAGAGTATGACTTTGCTTGGTTTTTATTACCACGTCATCGATGTATACTTGAACGTTTTTGTCCAATTTATCTTGTAAGCATTTTTGCATGCATCTTTGATATGTTGCACCTGCATTTCTCAATCCAAATGGCATGGTACGATAGCAATAAGCCCCGTACGGGGTGATAAAAGCCGTCTTTATTTGATCATCTGGATTCAGTGGTATCTGATGGAATCCTGAATACGCATCCACAAACGACAACAACTCACGTCCAGCAGTAGAATCTATGACTTGATCGATCCGTGGCAGGGGAAATGGATATTTTGGATATGCCTTATTGAGGTTCGTGTAATCAATACACATGCGCCATACCACTTCCACGTTCGGGTCATCTTTTTTCTTTTCGACCAAGACTGGATTTGACAACCAATCCGGGTGCAGTACTTCCATGATGAATCCAATAGCTAGGAGTCTGGCAATCTTGGCTGCTATTACTTTCCTCCTATTGTGGCATCCCGCAAAACCACTACTAAAAAATCGCGTTGATTTTGTGCATTGCATCCTCATGACCGCATGCTCATGTCATCATGCCACATTGCATTTGAGCATCGTCATCATCTTGCATTTTGCTTGCATAAAACTATTTGCGGAAAAACCTGTTCTTGTTTTCTAAACGCCCCGTCTATGTTCCAAACGCAAAACCCGAGGCTCCGGATTATTTTGTTTTGTCTGCTATCGGTTTGCAAAAGTCTGTTGAAACAAATAAAATATTTAATTATTTTTTTAGTGGGGCAGTCGAACGGGCCGATTCGACCCGGACGACCACCCCCAGAACAAATCGGTCCAACCAAAAATCCTAAAACTACCCAACCTAATCCTACCCAAATCCCCTCCACCTCACCCCAGCCAATCGTCGGTCGCCACCTCAACCTGGACCTATCCCCTCACCAACCCCGGGGCGCCACCTCACCCCCTGGCCCCTGCCCCGCCGCCACATCACCACCCCACTCCCTTCCTCCATCCACCACCCCCAACTCCACACACCGACGCACCCTCACACGCCTGACCCCACGCCCGGTCCACCTCCCCACCTCCCTCCTCTCTCCTCCGCTCCCACAACCGCCTCGCCTCTCCCCCGTTCCTCCTCCGCTCCGGCAGCCGCCCCACCGCGGCCCCCTCTCGTCGCTCTCCCGCTCGCCTCCGGCCTCCCTACCGCCGCTTCCTCCTCTAGACGCCCTTCTCCTCCTCCGTGAAGCGCTGCTGGCGCCCGGCCACCGCCTGGCCGCCGGCGCGCCACACACCACCTCGCCGACGCCAAGGCTCCCCTCTCGTCCTCTTCCCCTGCCGCCTCCACGCTTCTTCGCTCGTCGCCGCCAGCCAGCGCCATCGCTCATCTCTGGCGTGAGGCCCGCCGCCGCCTCCTCTCCGTCCTCGCCATCGGGCGCCGCGTGACAGCCGCCACTGCCCTCTCTCTCCGGCCCTATAGCTCCCGGACGCCACCGACAAGAAGCCGGCGACCTCTGCTCCGCCACCACCTCAGCGTCCGCATCCGCCAGGACCACGTCGCCGTCCGCCGCTGCCCGCCCCGGCTCTCCTCTGCAATAGCCGTCAACCGCCGGGCCTCGGGCCTCGCGCCGACTCGCTGGCCGTCGCCATCCGGTTCCTCTGCCGCCTGCTCGCCTGTCACGCCGCTTGGAGTCGCCCGGCCAAGCGTCCCCGTGCGTGTCTGCGTGTTCAGGGCCAGATCGAGGCATGTGCCTCGTTTGTGTCTCCCTGGTGACAAGTTGTGGTTGTTCTGGGGCGATGGCGCAAGTCAGCCTGTGAGACAAGACCGACAATAATAATTCAAGCTCTTCTCAACTGGTGGCACGCCAAGATCTGCACCGTGTTGTAATGCCTCGACAAGATCGACATCGATCAAGATAAATCCGATGGACCCCCGGTATCGAGCCCAAGTTCGCCATCGACATCGAAGACGGGATGCTAAGACCCGTTCCCGGTTCCGAAGACCGATCCCGGCGTCCGAGACCCCGAAGGCCGATCTCGCCGAACCCGAACCCTGAAACCCCGCTGAGATCTTCATCGAAACCCCGAGAACTCCGCCGCGGTACTCGGGAATCTCCTACATGGAACCAACGGGCCATGTAAGACCATCAACGCCACACCCGAGTCCGGCACCGACACCCGACAACCTCAACATATGACGCCAAGGTCTTCTCCCCGGAACGTCGAGTGCTCCTTTCCGGAGCCGAAGCCGCCAAGATCGCCAGGGAACGACAAGCACTTCACCCCGGACGCCAAGTCCGACCCGAACCGCCGACCCGACAAGGTCTTCACGACGACAAGGACGACATCGACCAAGGCGAATCCGATGCGCCCCGACACCGAACCAAGCTCTTCTCCACGTATGCGACAAGATCTACTTCCCCGATCCTAAGACCCTCAATCCCGGAGTCCGAGAACGATCATGTCGAACCCTGAACCCTGAGACCGACCCCGAACCCCGGAACCTCAAGTTCGTCGAGACCCCTAACGTGTGAACCTTTTTCCGAGCCCTATTTTATAAATGCTATACATAAAACCTGTTGCATATTAATCATTCACCTCGCATGCATATTTGTGTGGTTTGGGGGCCTTATGCCGATTCACCTTATAATTAAATATGGGGCCCATATGCAGGCAAATCTAGTCTTATATTGGCCTCATTTAAATTTGTGTAGCGAACCGGTGCTATCTTTTGCCATGTTAAGACAACATTTAAAATGCGGGGTATCTAAATAACATGAACCTAGTAATTAAATGTCGGGACCCCAGTTCCACTTAATATTGCCCAATTGCATCGCACCTTGCCATGTCATACATCATACATGCATCATGCCCGATTTTCTACCGTAGTATTAAATATTGCATCCGGTGTTTATTCTAGTGTTTTGCTTCTTCGCGGATAAGGCCGTTGAGTTGATGTGAGCTTCGCCCCGATCTTCGGTTGAACCTTCGACAATGTTTTCAGGCGAGCATCTCCCCCTTTCTACCTATCTTACTTTTCTAGTATTTATTCCCTCCTGTTGATCTTTTGCTATCTGTGTTGTGATGCTCTAGTTTTCGTACCCGTGATATCCCTTGCAGCCATATATAGCCTTGGACACATCCTATTACCTGCTGTTTGGTAGATAGTTGGACCCGCGCGTCGTAGTCGCTTGCTCAAGTGTTGTTGCGTGTCGTCAAGTACCACAGTTGTTGGAGAAGTGCCGCATGTTTATTGTTGGAGATGATCATGGCTATACTTTACGTTCACTTTAATTACTGTTTAACAACTAAAATTGAAGTAAGTAAGCAGAGGCATCGGTGGGTGATAGATAATGTTTGGTTTCCGACCGCCCACTTGTGTCCCGTAGGACCCCGAGTTCTTAACACCTGTTCCGAGATCGAGCGCGCTAACCACATGTGGGGAGATATGGGCCCCCCATTGATTATTACCTGATTTCAAAGTATTGTAATGGGGGCCACAAACTAGTTTGAGGTTTTATTTACTATCCGGTACTTATGCCATGTTTTACTGCTTTATTTACGATTGTGTGAGGAGCACGCTGTACTGTTTAGGAAGCGGAGTGTTTTCATGTATCGGCGTCCAGTTTTGGGATTCTTTGTCGTTCTGATACCATGTCGCAAACCCTAAGTCCGTCTCGGAGACCGCCGACTTTGTTGCGGTAGACTTAGTGGGTGGCCCCGTGCTTGCTTTGGTGCAGGAACGTCATGACTTAGGCCCCGCCGACATACCGATGGGTGTATGTTAAGCGATCGGCAAAAGGGTCGAAGTACTTGTGGATACTTTGGTGCACCCCTGCAGGGTTAAATATTTTCGAGAAGCCGTGTCCGCGGTTATGGACGACTTGGAGCACAGTGCTTGATCATAGACAACTATAACTAAAGTTTACTGTTATAAATTGACTTGTATCCGATATGACTAGTAATCAGCTTCACTATAACGGAATGGCTAAGCAAAACTACCAACAACTGCTGGGTTTTGGGGTTATCTCATGCTAATTGTATTTGACTAGTAAGTGTTGCAACTATCACGGAATGGTCAACTAAAAGTGCCCACTGCTTAATTTATCAGGATGAATATCTAAACCTGACTAGTAATTGCTGCAACGATAATTGAATAAATAAAACTGCCAACTGTGTGAGTTCCTCGGTTGAATTCCTCGTGTGGTCTCGAGGGGGAACACCAGGATGGGATTGTTTGGTGTTAGTATCAGGCTGGTTCT
The DNA here is from genome assembly GCA_030063025.1 of Avena longiglumis. Classification (NCBI taxonomy): domain Eukaryota; kingdom Viridiplantae; phylum Streptophyta; class Magnoliopsida; order Poales; family Poaceae; genus Avena; species Avena longiglumis. The sequence continues at coordinate 203,869,643 of CP125976.1, read as the reverse complement.
GGATAGGTCTTTCTTTCCCCTCTCTGATAGCCGCCAGTTATATCGAGTCTCTATAGGTTGTTTAGTGCTTTCTGCGCTGCCGCTTAAGTCCACCATAACTATGTAGGCGAGGACCGCCGAATTCTAGCCTCGCCGTGTACTGGCCTCAGTACTGACGCTCCTCTTTTTCCTTTGCCCTTTGTCGGCACCCCTTTTGTTTAAGCAGGTTTTGAGATCGACGTCGTTAGCAGGGTTACCCTTCCGGCTTGGCACAGGCGAGTTATGGACGCCATTGGTTATTCTTCAGGGCTCTTAGCCCCATTTGCATCTTGCCCGTAGCTGGGCGCTCTATCGTTTTCAAGGTGATTTGGATCTTTGTACTGTATATCTGTATTCTTGACTCATGGAGTCGTGTTGTATATATCTGTTCTGTGGGTCCCATCGAGGACTGTTGTGTAACGTTATTACTTCGTTTTCCACCCGCACGAAAGTGCCTGGTGGGCACCTTCGAATCGTTTCTATGCGGGTTTGGCGGGAATCGCTGAAACTTGCATAGGGCCGATTCTGAGGGTGTTACACCTATCTTCGGTGAAGCGGTGGAGGGGTTGCTTCACCGGCTTGGCATATGGTCTTACATGAAGAGAGTGCTCAGCCAGCTCCCTCGTAACCCCTTGTAGATCTTGAGTGGACCATGCAAAGATGTCCCGATTCTCACGGAGGAAGCTGGCGAGCTCACTTTCCTATTTGTCCGTGAGGCCAGCCCCAATGGTAACTGTGTGCTCTGGGAAAGTCTCATCCACCTGTACCTTCTTGGTTTCTTTGGTAGCTTTAAATGACACATTGCCATGCGGGTTGGTGAGTGCTGGCATGGACATTTGTGCTGCTTTGGCCAATGCTTCCACTTCCAACATTTGATTCTTTTCTTGTGCTATGACGAGTGACTAGGCTAGTGGAGATCCGACTGAGGCACAAGAAATAGATCTTTGCAATCCTCTTCAACTGTAATTACCCCACATGGGCCTGGCAGCTTCATCTTTAAGTAGGCAATGTGGGTAGTAGCCATGAATCTCGCTATAGCCGGCCTACCGAGTAAGGCGTGATATGAGCTGACCAAATCCACTACCTCGAACTCTATGGCCTAAGTGCGATAGTTCTCTCTGTTGCCGAATAAAACGTCGACCCAGATCTTTCCAATTGGCTCACAGGACAATCCTGGCACAATACCGTGGAAAGTGGTCTTAGTCGGCTCCAGCATGTTCATGGTAATGCCTAACTTGAGCATAGTATCCTTGTACATGATGTTGATGCTACTGCCATCATCAATCAGCACTTTTGAAAACTTGACATTGATATCTGGGCCCATGAATGTTGGATCCAAAACTAGAGCATATCCTCCTGGGGTTGGCATGATCTTGGGGTGATCTTTTATGCTCCAAGTTATTTCTTGCTCAGACCAATGCATGTACTTGGGAATTGCCGACATTATGGAATTCACCTCCATCATTTGTCGCTGCTGGCTCTTTTTGTCATTCGGCTCTGTGACAAAGACAACATAGCTCTGGTGATGTTCTTTGTATTCATTTCTAGTTCCGTGGCCGACATGAGCGTCGTCACCTCTTGGGTTATGCACCTGGTGCACCGTTTCTCTTCTTTCCTGATTGTGATACCTCATTTTTGTTCATTCATATCTCTGCTCCCACCGCTCGAGCATTTCCTCCTGTAAGTGGTGGAGGGGGAGGTGGTGGAAGTTTCTTATTCGGTGAATCCACTCTATCTCCTTTCTGAAACCAAGTGCACTGCCTTGTTGTGTGATTGGACGGTTTACTCAGACTAGGCGTGTGAAACTTACACGACTGGTCCAGCATCATCTCATAGGTATACTTCTATCGGTCTTGATATTGCTTCCTCTGTTCATATGGCTTTTTGCCATCATTCTTTGGCACCCACTGTTGTTGCCCACTTGTCTTTTGACATTGGCTATTTCCAGCATCTAGATGATCCTGACTTACGGCCACAACCTGAGTCGAACCGTATCTGTAGATTGGCCTTTCATATCTTCTCTTGATTTTGTATTCGGATCTTTCCTGGCGCCTTTGCGACCCGGCAACTTTATAGATCTGAGTCTCAGTCATCCCGTCTATTGACATAAGCAGCGGCTAAGTCGGATCTCCTAACGCATACGAATCAGCAATTCTTATTGTTTCTGCCAGACTTGCCGGCATATCTCTCTGTAACCTTTGCTATAGCACACTTCCATGTCTGCATCCTTGTGCAAACTAAGCGATTGCCTGTGACTCGATTACTCCTTCACAAGAGTTGCGCATCGTACACCACCTTGTAAGGAATTCCCTGTCTGTCTCATTCGGTCTTTGCTTGCACATTGCCAACTGCTGTGGGTGATTCGGCCTCTTGTAAGTGCTGGTGAAATTGCTCACAAAAGCGTCTTGAAAATCGATCCAGCTGTTAATGCTTTCGGGTGGAAAATTGTTTAGCCATACCCGAGCTGGTCCTTCCAGCATCTGCGGTACATATCGTACTGCCCATCTCAAATTTCCCTGCGCAATCTTCATAACAGTTCCATAATCTATGAGCCAGTCCTCTAGCTTTGTACTTCCATCATATGTTTTTGTACCTCTTCCAGCTGGAAATTTGGTACCGGTGGCTCCTTCATGATCCTAGGGCCAAAGCATGGTGGACCCTGCGGACCTTGCGATTCAATCAGTTCTATCATCTTTATTTGGTCAAGCTTCAGCCTTGCATCATCCGGCTGAAGGTTCCTGCCTCCGAGTCTAGCTCCCATTGCTTGATATGTGTGATCCGGCAACTCATATCCGTCATTCACCATAGCCGAGTAACCATCATTATACTTATTTGCGTTCGGGTAGACATGCTATTGAGCTGCCTTTCCCGCGCTTTGCTGTCTTCTTTCGGATTGAGCTGGTGCATTATTCGGCGCTGGATTTCCTTCTCCTGCCGAGTGAGTTCTACGCCTAGCCTGAGGCGCAAAATTTTTCCCTCCGTTGTCGTTTCTTTGCCCTGCTTGCCTTTATCAGCCTGCATTCTCCTGGTTTTAATTTCCTTGGGCGTTATTCCTTCTTGCCCCTTGTGCATGTGTCGGGTTTCCCTGAACCATTGCCGGGTCATAGGTGACCGTCTGCTTGTTTCTTCCAGAATCCACACTCTTTTCTTTTCTCGGTTTAGGTGCCGCTTCGAGTGAGGATGCCATGTGCCCTGCCGATCTTGCCGGGACAGGATTCGCCGAGTGAACCAGTTGCGACCTTCCTGCTATACTCGGATTTGCTCTATAATAGGCTCCATTCAGCATGCTAGATGCTCTTACAAGTTCATTGACTCGTTCTTGTTGTCTTTTCTCTGCTTCTCCCTCCAAATGGGGTAACTCTGCCACTGCTGCTTCTGCTGCTCGCAGATTAGCTGCTGTTGTGTTATATGTTGGTCGCATAACTGTTTCGTTGCTGTTTTCTGGCGTTATTTTTATGTTGCATCTGCCAGCTCTTCGTTGAGGTTTCTTTCTGTCAACCTCGTCGCAGCAAGCTGGGTCTTTGCGCCCTTGACTCGATTTGCCGAGTTGAGCTCTCGGATCGTGATATCCACATCCTGCTGTAACTGTGCTAATTCCTTGGCTTTCTCCAAAACTTTTATCCTGGCCTCCTCCAACTCGGCTTGCACACGTGCCGGGTCAATTGCTTGTGCTACTGGCTCTACCAACTTGTCTATCGCTTCCTGCAGCTCCTTAGCCCTTTTACTCCTAGCTATGTTTTCTAGTTTTTCCAGTGGTGCCTTTGCTGTTCTTGCAGCCCTTGGTGTTTCCTCATGATTTCCTCCCTCAGCATTCTCATTCACTACTGGAACTATTGGCGGAACCACGGGATCTGGCGTTGTCATCATTACCTCCATGGAGACGGGTTGGTGAAGCTTCCCAGCGACAGGAATCGCTGGCGGATCCGGCGCCAAGACGACGCGCTCAGGATATGCGTGCTCCACGCGCACCGTGACATAGACCTGGTGCTCGCCGAACTTGATGAAGCAACCGCCCCTAGGGAACGGCATGGTCCCGAAGCAGCCCGCGTTGTCGTTGATGAAGTTGAGCGCTCCAAACCTCTGGATGAGGCCGGTGTAGACGCGCTCGCTGGTCTTGGCGATGATGTTGCCCATCCGGATGAAGACTCCATCAAGCACCTACTTCTGCCCCACGGTGGGCGCCAAGTGTCGTGGTGGTGGCACGGCAAATGCCATGGGTAGGCTTAAGTTAGGGGCCGAATGAGTGCTTGTGGTCACCGGGGAGGGAGTGCACGGTTGATCCATGCACGAAGAACAAGAAGAACTCTCCAGACTTAGCAATTTGATTGATACCCAAAGATTACAAGTGCTCCTAGAGCTGTATGAACTAGGGTTTAGTGCACTAGTCCCCTACTTGGTCCAACCTCCTTCTACTACAGCTATGCCCTTGCTTATATAGGCAGTGCTAGCTAGCTTATACCCCTTTGGGTTCTAGGGTTTACTATTTGGATCTTGGTCCCTACAATGTGGGTCGGGTCATGGGCTTGCCCTAAGCCCAATGGCCCAGTCCATAAAGCTTGACAGCTAACGGTCTTCTGGTACGATGCTCCCTGTTGCTTTTGGCGTCACGCTGTAACTTTGTACGTCAGCGTATTCTTTGGGCGTCACCCGGATCCTTTTGTGTCACCCGGCGTCGCCCTTCTCTTTTGACCATGCTTTACCATGGTACCTCCTAAACCTTACTCGGAAAGGTGCCACACGTCCTACTTGACTCGGCCCTTCCTCGGTAGACTCGGCTCGTCGGTTCCTGCAAGAATTACAACTTTGTCTTATGCGGGCCGACATAGTTTATATGTCGGCCGCTCATGATTATCTTACCTGGCCGTTCTTACATGGCCTAGTTCTTTCTTTACTCCGAGTTAACCAAGCTGTGCTATGTTTCACCTCTCGTGACCCTACCGGGGGTTATCCCCCCGATAGGTGGTCTCACCCCCTCCAGACGTGGGGCAGCTGAGGCCCGCGCCTGGGGTGGGTTTGGCCACCCCGGCCTCTGGTTCCTCCTTTGTTCCATCTCGTAACTTCCCTTATGTATTAAAAACATCAAAAATATAAAAAGATTGGGGTTTCACGAACCTTCTGTTTTCACCACTTTTACCTATTCAAAGACGAACTCTGCAGACCCCTTTTCTCCTTCTCCTGGAAATTTCTTTTATCACAAGGCAATACACAAACTTCAATGGCAACATTAGTGTAAGAAAAACCAATTAACCTTTAGGTGCACACTTCAAATGAAATCCATCAAAACAAAGGCTTCTTTAAGAGACAAATGCAAATGATAGCAAAAATCTGTCAAAACAGACCAGCAGGTAAATATTGATTTTTTATAAAACCTTTTGTTGCTCAAATCAAAAAGTGCAGAACTAATGAAAGTTGGGTAACAACTTGGAGAACAAGCTTAGAAAAATACAGCTCCATCCGACGTACTGATCTTCCTCACGAATTTTTACGGTGCAGAACAAAAATCTGTCCCAGGACAGCCACTTTTCACAACTCCTCTACTTCTCAAAAGTAGTTGAAATTGACACAAAAACCAAAACAAAAAGGATAAGGAGCGGTTATTATCTGAGGTAATAACTTCCAATACTCAACCAAACTCTTGGGTTATCTCCCAACAAGTACTTTTCTTTACTGCCTTTAAGTTAGGCTTGAAACTTTCAAAGATGCTCACAAAGGAGATAAATATTTGAAGTGAAAGAGAGCATCAAGAATCAAATAACCAACACATTTGAGTCTAACCCACTTCCTATTCATGGGGGTATCATGAGAAAACAAATTGTTGAAACAAAAATCCACTAGCATAGGAAGACAAAACAAATGCAACTTCAAATCTTTCAACATAAAACGGGGAAACTTAATGTTATGGAGAAGCATAAAACCATGTTTCCCTCTCTCATAATAACTTTCAATAACACTTTGAATAAAGTTGACAATATAACCATCAAAGGAATCAATTTTATCACAAGGATGAGCATACTTACAGTCACCAAAAAGAGGCCCAAGGTCATAAACGGGATCAATAGAAGCAAGTTGTTCCATCATGAAATCTTTATTAGGCAAGCTATTTTCACAAGGAGCTTTAGCAAATTTGGAAAAGTTAAACTCATAAGAATCTCCATCAAACTTAGTTAAAACTTTCTCCTTCTTACAATCTATAATAGCTCCACAAGTGTTCAAGAAAGGTCTACCAAAAATGATAGGATAAGTTTTACTAGCTGCTGAATTAAGCACTAGAAAATCAACAGGATACTTAACCTTACCACAAAGAACCTTCACATCTCTTACAATACCAATAGGGAAAATGGTTTCCTTATTAGCAAGGTGAATAACTACATCAATGTCTTCAAGCTCACAAGGACCAATCTCATGCATAATTTCCCTGTAAAGCTCATAAGGAATAGCACTAGAACTAGCACCAATATCACATAAACCATAGTAGCAATGATCACCAATTTTATCAGAAAGCACAGGAATACTAGCTTTTCTAGCTTTACTAGGATGAGAGATAATATTAGAAGCATCTTTACAGAAGACAATATGCTCATCCTCTATATTTCTAGCGTCAAGATCTTTCACAATAGCTACCACAGGCTCAATATTCAATTGCTCAACACGCTCCACAGTTTTCTTTGCACTTTTTCTATTTGCACTAATCATCATAGAATACTCATTTACCTTAGCTAGGAAAGGTATTTTCTCAACATAAGGTTCAGGCACAATATGATTAGTAGTACAAACTTCAGTGCTTCTAACAGGAACATGACTAACAACATCTTTATAAGGTGCATGGTACTTATTCCACTTCTTTTTGGGAATTTCTATGTAAGAGGAAAATGCCTCAAAACAGTTGGCAATACTTTGGAAATCAAGACCAAACTCATTTCTAATATGACGAAAGTCAACAGTTCCCATAAAAGATTTAATGCATTCATAATCATAGTTTATACATGACTTTCTTCCTTTTTCATTCTCCCAAGCTTTAGTGTTCTCTTTAATACGGTCTAGTAGATCCCATTTATCTTCTTCCTTCATACGTGTGAATGATCCAGCACAAGAAGCATCTAGTAAATCTTTATCATGAAGGAAAGCCTAGCATAAAAGTTATTGATAATAATATTGTTAGGGAGTTCATGAATAGGACATTTAAGCATTAGTAACTTCAATCTACCCCAAGCATGAGCTATACTCTCTCCATCACGAGGCCAAAAGTTATATATCAGATTTCTATCCTTATGAATCTCACTGGGAGGATAGAATTTAGAATAAAAGAGAGATGTCATTTCCTCCCATTCCATGAATTGTCCATTCTTCAGCAGCTTATACCATTCTTCATCTCTCCCTTTCAAGGATATAGAGAGTAACTTCTTCTTCACCTGTTCAGTTGTGATACCTGCACACTTAAACAACTTGCATAATTCATGGATAAAAAGCAAATGATCACCAGGATGGACAGTTCCATCCCCAAAATAATAATTATCCATAACACGATCAACAATACTTGTAGGTATCTTAAAAGGATCTATCTCAACAGGTGGTGGTTCATCTACTACCCTAGCAATGGTAGTAGTTTTCCCAAACAGAAAACCAAGTGGGTTATCCATATTGGAAACAAAGTAACAAGAAGAAACAAAAAGCAATACTCACAGTAGGAGTTTCCTTTACCAGTTCCACTCTTCAATAGCGCTTCACTCCCCGGCAATGGCGCCGGAAAATAGTCTTGATGACCCACAAGTATAGGGGGTGTATCGCAGTACTTTCGATAAATAGGAGTGTCGATCCCAACGATGAGCAGAAGGTGTTGACTAGTGGTATGGAGCGGGAAATCTCTGCAAATACTTAGCAAACGGATTTTAGGGGTTTTCTAATAAGGCAACAAAACAAAGAGCAAGTAATAAAGAACAAACTTAGCAAGTGGCTCAATCCTTTCTTAGCAAAGGACAAGCCAGTGGAAATACTTATAAGGACCAAACGTTCTCGAGGACATATGGGAATTCTGTCAAGTGCTTGTACTCTTCTTTGGCATTGTAAGTGTTGTGTGGGTGAACCTGTGCTAATGTACCGACCTTACTTGGACTAATACATACTTGTGATTAAACCCCTGCAAGCATCCGCAACTACAGGAAAGTAATTAAGATATAAACCTAACCATATCCTTAAACTCTGAGATCCTACACTCCCTTGTGCAAAGGTGTCCTAACGGGGGTTCAGGTTTCTGTCACTCCGGCAACCCCACAATTAGTAGCCAAATACACAATGCATTCCCCTAGGACCATAAATGGTGAAGTATAATATAGTCGACGTTCACATGACACCACTAGAAGAATAGCACCACAACTTAAATACTAAACCATTGAATAATAACTCAATACAAATCCACTAATAACAACATGACTTATCTCATGTCCTCAAGAACTAAACGAACTACTCATAAGACATCATATGGATCAAGATCAAAGATGACATGGTGATGAATAACAATCTGAACATAAAAAAATAATACAATGGTTCCACTCACAAGTATCAACTACAATAGTAATTAACACCGGGAAAGTTTCCCCTAAGAACTAAAGCTATATCCAACACAATTGTTACAGCGGGACAGAGTGGTGATGATGGTGCTGGTGGAGATGATGGTGTGGATTATGATGATCCCGATGAAGCCTAGCTTGATGATAGTGTTGATAGCGACGATCTCCTCTCTTCGGGGAGGAATTTTCCTGACAGAAATCTGTCCGCCGGAGAGATCTTTCTCTCTCGGTGTTTTCTGCTCCACAGAGGTGGCGGAAATCTATTTGTGGTCGCTCCCCTGGTATTAGGGTTCCGTGAAGAAGATATAGACGAGAGGGTGGAGTCGGAGGCCGAGTAGGTGGGCCACACCTGCCCTAGGCGAGGGGCCAGGTGGGCCCACACCCACACCCCCTATGGCCCTTCGTAGCCTCCCCTTCTAGCTTCCTCAGCCTTCTGGGAAAATATAATTTTCCCATATTTTTCTGGTATTTTTCTGATCTTCGCAAAATTGCATCAAAATACCTCTTTTTCCATCATAATCCAGACTCCGGCAGTTCATCCTCCAAGAATCATCCAACATGCAAAAACAGTGGAAAAGACATAAGTAATACCTCATAATAAGACATATATCAATGAATAGAGGCAAATTATAATATAGAATGATGATGCAAATTGGACGTATCAACGCCGCCGTGGACCCTCGGCCCTACCCCCACAACCAAGTGCAAGGAATGCGCCGCCTCATCTCTTCGCTAATCCTTCCATTACAGATGTGCCGCCCCTCCTCCCTGGCTGCAAAGCTCCCTCCCAGGAGCATCGTTGAGCGCGCACCTCCTATGCGGATCATGTCGTCTATAATTGGCCAAATAGGTGGTGTGACCCTCTCTCGTTGACACACTTTTCTTTGATTTCAGATCAATCAATAGGGATGCTCTTCTTATTTGATTCTTGGGTCAGCTTGTTGTTTCCTGTCTCATGTAATCCCTAGCCCCCCTCCCCCTCCCTCTCTCACACACGATTTTTAGTTTAGTTTAGCATATTCAGAAAAATAATCTACTTGGTAGTAACATGGATGTGTATTTACTTCAGTTGTGATCAAAATATCTTATCTCATGTTTGATCCAACATAAATCCACCAATGGATAATACTTTATGTGTCAAAATATGAATTAGCACGAGTAGAAATGATTGAGAACAACGCTCAGGATGCTTAATTAGAAAAATGCATTAGATCAATTAAGCGGACATAAAAAAAATATTCTATTAAGAATACTTAGTCAACCTTTTTTTTGAAATAATATAACACGATACGTGCATAGAAGAGATGTATCAGGAGACTCGATTAATCGTGTTATGAATTTATAATTAATTGTAAACCTAGCCACTTTTTGCAAAATCTAACTCGGACCATCCCTTTCATCCAACCCAAGAAGATTTTGGAAACTATGCATGTATGGGCATGTTCCTAGGAAGGGTCGTGATAACTGGTTGCATACCTCGGCGTTTGGATCGCTGGCACTTCATAGGTTAACAAAGCATTGTCTCCGGACAGAGACAAAGAGCAGTTCTAAACTACCAAGTAGTAGTACACCGAAGGATTGCAAACTGGACGTGCAGCCTCCTGCCAACCGAGATGTACCTGCAGCCGCTTGTCTCCTGCCAACCGAGATGCATGGAGGCGACTTTGTGGCTCGTCCAAATAGCCGCGGCGTATCATAACAGCTTAACTCTGTGTTCGTGCCCATGGCGGCGGAGATGGAGCCAGGTAGTGCGGGAGTCTGGTATAAAAAAATCAAAACGTTTTTTTCCACTTACCGGTGACATTGGTAGGTAATTTAGTATTTGGTAGAAGGATAAAATTGTCTAAAAAAGTGTTGGACCATAAGAAACACTTCGTTCTTTATTATTATTATTATAATTGAATGCATGTGCGTTGCTACGGTCGACTATTATGTTTGTGTAATTCCTATTATTTTACAAGTGCTCGTGATAGAAAATCTTTGTCGGAGAGACCTACAAGGAAGCTTTTCACGGAACCACAAGCATTATCTATTTTTCACAAAACACTATAATTTATGGTAATGAGTTGCAAATATCACAAATCTTGTCATTAGCAGCTTTGCAATGCCAACGTGACATCCCCACTCAACGAAATCCTTCTACTTGGCCCCACGCCGCCCTCCCAACCTCTTCCCCAAATTCTATCTGGCCACGCACCGTTTCCATGAATTCTCATGCGTGCCGCCTAACTCGGGTACCTGGCAGCCGTCATCAAGCGTGCCCATACCTATCGTAACCGGCACCCTTCACCCGTGCCGCCACCCCGCTCAGTTCGCCTAATAAACACTTTATCTGGTTATTCATTTACGTGTTTTAGTATATAGACATCATAGCCTATAAATAAAGCCCATGAATCTATTAGAAGTAAGAAACACTTAATCACTACGGAGCATTAGAATTCCAAAGAGATACATGTTTGTACGTTAGTTTTGCTTTTTGCCCACTTGTAGCAATAGCTTTGAGTTGGATGACATGCCTCTCATATCAAATCAGTAAGGTTGGTGGGGTGAGATATGAGCAAATAAAGACATTGCGAATCCAAGAGCCTACAAAGTACGATAATATTGCTATAGACATTTAAGGTTAGTAGGACAATTGGAAGGTCAAGACTATAGTCTAGACAGGCAATAAAAAAAGTGAAGGAAACTACTTTATAAATTAGTGTTTGTGATAATGAGTTGGTAGATGCTTTTCGGCTCTAGAAAAACACGAGAATACATGAATTCAGAGCAATAACATCAGAAGGACCAAAATCTAATAACTTTTCGTTACTTTTGCATTACCGGCTAACATTGAGATATGCACATGGTAGCGTCATCAACAGTGACATAATTTATACACTGACTGGCCATTGCTTCTCATAATCACGAAATCACCAAGGTTGTCAAAAGTCCAAATGACTTTTAAAACTCTCTGATATTCAGGGTATCGTATTATCACTTTGCACAGTTTACAATTTTGAATTATCAACAAAAGCATTTCAAAGGAAAATATATATCTCATTGGACCAACAACAACGGTGGAATGCAGAGACTCCATCTAAACTCACCACCAATTTCCTAACATAAAATGTACACACAGACAAGCGCACTAATTCAGGAAACAGACATTTTACCTTAGCGATTGAAAAATCGAGGGATTAAAAACTACTATATCAACATAATGGAGCACATAAGGCCAACGAAGGTGGCCATCCTCGCTCGGGCTCACCCCACAGCGGTGCATCAGTAGACGTCGAGTATGCTCCCTGCCCCTTACTGCACGCATCGCATGGCCGGCGACCATGGCGTTCTAGGTGACCATAGTCTGGCTCGGCATATCGTCTAACGGCCGCTGCTGAGCATTATCTTGATCTGTTTTTGTGCGGGGATTGATGCATCTTCGTGGGCTAGGCCGACGAGTTCCGTGGCGATAAAATCCGGCCGAGCGTGCGCCCTGCCGTCCTTGCTTCGGGTCCAACTCGACCTCGACACCCCTTCCGTGTCTGTTTCACGAGGCGCCGCCCCGGCCCTCCTCCATGCCCTGTGCTTCGGCGCTCCTCTCCGGCAACAGCCCACCTCCACGCCTTCACCATAGCGGCGACCCTCTTCCACAACGCCCGCTGCTGTCCCTATGCTTGGGAGCGGAGGAGGGGGCTCGACCTCGACGCCCCCGCCTCATATATTTCTCGAGATGCCGCCCCGGCCCTCCTCGGGAGACGTCCTCTACTGCTCTGCGATTCGGCGCTCCGGCCGCCACCCTCCTCCGCGCATGTATCAGATCGGCCACCTTCCTCCAAGATGCCCGCTGCTGCCTTGTGCTTGGATGCTGCGGCCGCCGCCCTCCTCCGCGCTTGCACCAGAGCGACACCGAGCTCATCGAGAAAACGCCCAAACCGTGCAGTTTGACTTTGTGGACGGGTAATAACTCCAAATTACAAAGGGCAAAACCGTCCAATAAAAATCGGAACCAAAAATTTGGAGGCAGACAAACCTAACTCTGTATAAATTAGTGGATATATATATAGATTTATACGACTCTCTCTGTTTTAAAATATAAGATGTTTTAGATTTGTGAAGAAATGAATCTAGATTTTTTAGTGTGTAGCTTCATTTCAAAGTTGAGTGAACATATATACTAAAAAAAGTCTAGATACATTTGCTTTACAAAGCTAAAACATCTTATATTTTGAAACGAAGGAAGTACCAACGAATTGATCGCAATATTCCACCCACCCACAATTACTTAAAGCATTCTATTTAGAGAAAATAACCTCTACAATTACAAGGCTAGCACATCTCAAGAGGCATGATTTTCTCATAAACTGATTAATCGGAAATTTGGAATTCTCATGTCTAGTATCCAATTTATCCATGAAAAGTAAGATTTGTTTGTGTTAGACCACAAGAACAAAAAAATACATTTTCATGCATCATTATCATCGATTAACAAGGTAAATTTTCTACATACTTGAATGCCTCTTTGAAATGTATCTTCTAGTTTGAGCTTCTCATGTTCCCATGCCGACACGAACATACAAATTCATTGTAGTTTTGATCTATATCTTTTATGAGCAAAATATAAAAACTCGTTGTACCGTAACAGGCAAAGTGAGATGAGCGATAGTCACCAATGGCCACTAAAGATAGTACTTGTTGGATTTGCTAGCTTGTTCTACCAACAACCATCTTGTATATATGGACATGGTGAGACCATCCACCATGTAATATGCATTAATGCATTTTAATTGGATTTTAATTTTGACACATTTAATTGTCATGACCATTTCCAAAACAAAAAAAGTGTCATGATGTTTAACTTTTAGACTAATGCTATTGTTTTTATGTCTCTTGCATATTTTCTTGAATGCTTTTTATCTCGTGGAAGGAATTTATATTCTAAGAAATATTTAGAATCTTCAATTTCGTGGGCACACGGTATACTATTTCCCATGAATTGTTCGCATCTCAATTTGGGTCTTTTGGTGAATAATTATATGTATATATGTTATTTGTTTCTAGCACCACATAGTAAATACTAGCACGAAAAGTGCCATTGAGGCGCCATTGAGTATCCAATATCGTAAATACATAGAGTCTAAATTGGATCAAACCAAAAGATTCCGAAATAGTTTGGTAGGCGGTAAAGCCTTGAACTACATCGAATAAGAAGGATGAATTATGGAGTTGCACTCTTGTTCTTTTATGTACGTGTATGCATCTTCTGTAACACCCATGATTGTACTAGGACAGAGTAGTCATTCTTGCTAGAGATAATCCAAGAAAATGTAGTTGGTAAAAGACACTGATAAATAAGTCCCTTGCATGTGGTCAAGATGAATCGGCTAGAGATCGATGAATTAATCATATTGTCAGTAATTTCCGGATTTTTTTCCTGATAAAAAGACGTTTTATTACTTAAGAGTTTTAAGCTTTACACCTAACCTCCGCATAGCTAAGATATACACAGCGGCAACAAGTTCAAAAGAAACAAAGTAAATATAAAAAGATGAAATACAAGAAAACTAGAGGAAATTGGAAAACGCCTAAGAAGAGGTAGGACCAACCCGAAAGTCGTGCTACCATCCACGTTGGGAAAAAATATCCCTCGCCGTGGTCTCCAAACGTGAACGCACCTTCGTAAATAGGTCTCATTCTCCACACACTGAAACGACAACCATATACAGAGCATACTGGTGGACCGGTAGATAACCTGCATAAGAGATGAATTTTTATCATTGAACATCTTATCATTTCTAAATAGCCAAAGCGACCAAATAATGCAAACGCCCCCACCCAAATAAGAATTCTTGTGATAATAATGGTAACTTCCAGAATTAACCCAATGTGCAAATATCATAATGACATGGTTAAATGGAATCTATTGGGGTCTTGTCTCGATGATGTAAATTTTGACAGCTTTTCTCTCATCCTGTGTAGGTGATCTTCAGATGTTCAGTGCTGCTATGAGACGGCACCATTATAGAAACTAGATCCGTTGAGATTATGGTGGAGGGAAGATTATGGTGGAGGCAGGCAAGTTGTTGGAGGTTGGCGCTGATGACATTCTTTTGTTACCGAGGCTTGAGAATAAGGAGATGACTGTGCATGGTTAATATCCCTAAGTGTGGTTTCATCTATTGCTTTTGAATGGTTCTAAGTGATCATTTATTCCTTTTTCATGTATAAACTCTATACGAGTGACCATCTGGACTATTACTATGAGAGGCAACATGAGATATGAAATATTATTATTTCAAGAGAAAAATTAGCCAAAAAATGGATGTTATGGCTAAAATTCCAAGCAATTATTTCATTCGTTTGTTTACTAAATCTTTGCTAGGGACATTTCAAACAAAAGGACATGTATATGTCTTGGATTTTCTTAAGTCTTCGAACCTTTGCTAGGGACATTTCAAACAAAAGGACATGTATATGTCTTGGATTTTCTTAAGTCTTCATCAGACTAGTCATAGTGAGGAGTAACTTAGAGTAGTAACATGCATATGTTACTAGTCTAAGTTACTATCTTCATAGTGGAAAGTAACTTAGGTATTAGGTGTGGTAACATGCAATGTCATATTAATTAGTTTGTAGACACACTTTGTCTTGGTATGTGTGATGTTATAGTAGCATAGCTAGTATACTTAATCTATCTCTCTCTTCATTAAATTATTGCCACATAAGCAAAAATGCTGACTTGGACTCTTAGTGATTAGTGAAGTTACTCCCACTATGACTAGCCTCAACTCAAGAAATACATACGCCTTTTACAAAATAGTGCATTTTGCACGCATTCGAAAAAGTTACTCCCTTCGGTTTATATTAATGGCCTCAAGTATACTAGGCGTGGGCAGCTCGGCCCGGCACGAAAAAAGCCTGATGGGTTGGGATTTTAGGGTATGTTTGGATTATGGCCAAAGTGTATCCTACCAATATTTTGGTCATAATCAAAAGGTTGGCTCTTGTTTGGATTCTTGCCATTTTTTTGGCATGCCAATGCTCCACTATCACACTTTTTTAACCAATGTTGGCCAACTTGTGGGCAAGCAAAGACTCAACCAAAATTTTGGCTAGCAAAAAAATTGGTAGGGTAATCATGGGCAAAAACCAAACACACCCTTAAAGACCTGCGGGCCAGGCCTGGGCTTCAGACCCGATGTCCTCACGGCTTGGCTCGGGCCAGAGAAAACAACAAAATAGGGAAAGGCCCAGTCCGATGGCCCACCATGAGCCAGGCTTGGGCTCAGATTTTAGGCCCGCCAACCAGGTCGGGTTTAGGCCTGGGATATGCATGGACGGGCTTTTTCAGGCCTGGCCCGAGCCTGGTCTAGCTCGGAAAATGTCCAGATATAACTCTAATTTTATGAATGCATCTAGTATAAATATTTAACTAGACTAGCAAAATGCCCGCGCGTTGCGACGAAAGAAGAAACAATATCTTTTCTCTAAACGAACACATACCACCGTCTTGGTGGCCTCGCCTTGGCAAGGAATGCGGCGACCTTCTTGTGGTGGTCACCCTGTAGCTGTATGACGTTGCCGAGCTCCTTGTCCTCCACCACGGTGCCGTCGCAGCTGAGCTCTCGCTTGAGGTCTCGCAACACGTTGTCATAGTTACAAATTTTATTATTCTGATTTTTTGTGGTGAATTGCGAATTTGATAGCTACAAGAGAGTGTTTCTATTTTCTTGTGTTGTTTGCCCACTTGTCCGATGCGAAGGGAGGCGGCAGGGACGGGGATGGCGCCTTGGGCTCGAACTTCGGTGGTGCCACATCGAGGGTGGTTATCGGGGAAGCCGAAAGCGACTACACATGTGCGACGGCGGGAGTTGGCTCGGGAGGCCCTGGCGCTCGAGATTGCTGGGAATTCGCGTTCGTTTTCTTTTGCATATGCTTCTGGGGCAGCGGCGGGGCGTCTATATGGGTGGAATTCGACCGTCCGGAGTTCGCACCGGACATAGAGGCAGAGTTTGAGTCGGTGGGGTTGTGACTACTTCCAGATCGATCTCGGCCATGCAATTGTGCGTGTACCGTCTAGATGGGCAGTGATCGTGCGAGGTGCCAGCAGGGCGAAATTTGACACCCACGGTTTCTAAGCTACGCATATCTCCGGGTTGTACACAAACTGATACTCGATTCTTCATGTGTGAGCTACTCACGTGCGTTTTGTATTTTTGCAGGTTGAAACGTTTTATAACTTATGGGTGGCACTGTGGATATAATACAATTTAGTGAAAGGTGGACTAGAACAATCTGTAATGCAATGAAAGAGAATGAAATCAACTTTTTGGTAAAAAACGTCGGCGCGTACCGTCTAGATGGACATTGATTGTGCGAGGTGCCATCGGGACGAAACTTGGCATCCACGGTTTCTAAGCTACACATATCTTCGGGCTGTACACAAACTCGTACTCGATTCTTCATGTGAGAGCTACTCGCGTGCGTTTTGTATTTTTGAAGATTGAAACGTTTTATTTCTTGCGGATGACACGGTGGGTATAATGCAATTTAGTAAAAGATAAACTAAAACAGTCCGTAATACAACGAAAAAGAATAAGATCAACTTTTCGGTGGAAAACGTCAGCGCAACCTAATTCACACGTCGCAGCAGAGCCTCACACGCTCACCCCGCAGACACGCATGCACACAACTCACTTGGTACCTTGTCACGATGCAGACACAACTTACACGTAAGAACAGAACAAATCCGGCCGCTTCTCCCTTGCTACCCGGAAAGTGATCAAGCCTCCTGGTAATTATTTGTGGTTTAGAGAGTAAAATCGTTTAAAAAAGAGTTGGATCGAAAGAAATATTTCGTCCGTTATTATTACTAGAAAATGTGTTCGTGCGTTGCAACTGGATAGAAAATCCCATTCAACGTTGCTAACACAATATTGAAGTTAAATATACAAATGTTTTTTTGCGAGTAAAATTTACAAATGTTGCACAATTGTTCTTTAAAAAGAGTATGAGCTCAGGTTCACCTGGTTTTGATATTGTCAACTATAATTTAAAGTGATGTTTGCAAGATTAAATATAAGTATGGTCCTTATACGATGAAGAAGCAAACTTGTTCAAACAAATATTAATTTATTATAAGCAAATGCAATTGCAAGTTGTTGAAAACAAAGGAACTAACTGCCTTTAATTTAATTTATGCATAATTATGGATTAGGGGTACATATTTCAAATGTAGTGCAAAAAAATTCAAATTTTGTTGTACCCTGAAACTTTCAAACCTCATCCTTTATTTTCAAAGAGAGAACAAAATAAAAAGGAGCAAATTTCTTATTTCAAACTTTGTTTGTACCCCAAAACTTTTCTCGTCCTTTGTTTGCAAAGAGAAAAAAAAGAAAAACAAGCAAATTTCTTTGTACCAGCCGGCCCAAGAAACATCGGGACACACACACTGACCAACCCACACACACGCAACGCGACTGAAAGGGCATTTATTGTCATAATCACTTTTGGTGTTCGGTAACAACAAGTTGATCATTTTACGGTTTGTTATTGTCCACAGGTTGGTATTACCACAGATAAACATCACACACACTCTTGGGAAAAGACCACATATATGTGCCACTGTTCTAGAAACTCCAGACCGGAGACCGAAGTCTCCGGTGTGGTCCGGAGTTTCCGGTGCTGGCTCCGGTGGAGCCTCCCAGGACATGGCTGGGACATTCTGACTAGGGGTCCGGAGGCTGCACCGGAGGTTACTCCGGAGTCTCCGGACTTTGGTCAGTCCGGAGTCTCCGGTGTTGGAAGGCCGGAGTCTCCGGTGTTGCTGGTGAAGAACTGGCCTGGGTCAGTCAGAAGGGCAGTCCGGAGACTGGTCCGGAGATTGGCCGGAGTCTCCGGTGTAGACCGGAGTCTCCGGTCTGACTTTTCTACAACGGTCAGAAAACGGTTCGTGGAGGGGGCTGTCTATAAATAGGGACCCTTATCTTCTTCCTCCAGTTGCTCGAGCTGCTCAAGAACACCAACACCATTAGAGCCACCAAATCCACAAGATCTCTTCATCCAACCATCCAAAGTCATTGATCTTTGGAGAATCGAAGGAGGAGGCCTTGATTCACATCTTCACCAAGAGAGATCTTCATTTACCCCTCATTCACTTGAGGGCCCCCAAGCTCTAGTGTTTCTTTGGAAACCCTAACTTTGATTTGGTTCTTACAAGCTTGTCTTTGATTTGTCTTGACAACATGCTTGTATTTAGGAGCCTCCAATTCAGTTGTGGATGTGTGCCCCGAACTTGTTGTCAAGGTGCCGGCTTCCACCTCGAAGGTTGCCGATATAGTGGAAGGTGAATCGAGCCCATTGGGGTGAGGTTCATCGGAGAACAAGGGAGGCCTCTCGTGGCGTTGGTGGTTTGAAACCACCCCCTCTCCAAACGTAGACGTACTTCCCCTCAAAAGGAAGGAACTACGGGAAACAAATCCTTGTGTCTCCGCGTCCACTCCCTTGGTTACTTCTATCCTTTACCGCACTTTACTTACTTGTTCTTGCTTAGTGTTGTGTTACTTTGTGCTTGTTTGACATATAGGTAAATTCACCATAGTTGCATATTCTAGAGAATTTACCTTTATTGTTAAACCCTAATTTGAAAAAGAGTAAAATTTGAAGTAGCACCTATTCACCCCCCCCCCTCTAGGTGCCCATACGATCCTTTCAATTGGTATTAGAGCCTCGGCTCTTTATTTGGGCTTTACCGCCTAAGAGAATATGGGTAGCCAAGAAGGGGATGGTGGTAGTGAGTCGACCCCGGTGACCATGGAAGATCTCAGAAACTTGGAAACAAGATTGAGCTCTTCCTTGGTCAACGAAGTCAAGAAGATGCTTGAGCAACTTCTTAAAGACAAAGATGGCTCATCACCCCCATCTCCTCAAGAGGATCTACCATCCGTTGTACCTAAAGGGAATACTCCGGTATCCCCCGAGGGTATGGTGGTAGGGGACAAACTAGACAACGCTAATTCCTCCACACGACTTGATGGGGGGAAGGGTGAGCACCGTGATTCTTGGTACTCTCCCGATCCTCCCATCCCTCACCCTCATGTGTACAATAGAGGTGACCCACCTAAGCTAGAAGAGTCTGCTACTTTTGCTCAATGGCAATCACTAATGAGAACTCATATGCGCAGCTCTTGCATTGAACTATGGAACATCATCGAGCATGGACTCTTTATTGGGGATCCAAACAACTTGACAAGAAGATAGATTGTCAATAGTCAACTCAATGCCACTGCTTTGCATATGATTCAACAAGGATTGGGAACAAAGGATTACCCACACATTGAGCACTTTAGCATTGCCAAGGAAGCTTGGGATGCTCTCACTGTGTTGTTTGTTGGCAATGAGAGTATGAGGAGGAACTGATATGATGCTCTAAGCAATGAAGTCGAAGGCTTCTACATGAAAGAAGGTGAAGATCATGAAGACATGTACCGAAGGCTCAAGACCACCGCCACCTCCTTTAGAAATGTGGGTGCCTCACATGTGGATGATGCATGGATAAAAAGGAAGTATGTGAGTGCACTCATGCCTTTTGAGCCCACCGACTTGAAGAGTCTACAAGGAAGACACAACTACTATCTCATGACCTCAAATGAAGTTATGCAAGAGATGGCCGCTTTCAAGGTTGCCTCCAAGAATGCCAAAGATGCCCGTGCTCGTGCCCTTGGTATGATCAATATTGTCAATGTTGCATTAAAGGCCAAAGATGTGGACCATGGGGATGAATATGATAGTGATGAAGGGCCTTCCATGGACCACCCCAATGAATTCAAGATTGCTCATAGTCAATATACGGCTTTCTATGCAAAGAACTTTTGGAAGAACTCCGCCAAGGCCAAGATGGAAATGCAAAGAAAGAGCAACCCAAATGGGAAGAGAGAAACTACAACGAGATTGAGGACTTGCTTCAATTGCGGTGACCGCTATCACTTTGTAGCAAGTTGTCCCTATGAAAAGAGAGAAGATCATGGGGGTAAGCTTGTGTTGAAGAAGACCCTCAAGGCACCTTACAAGAAACCGTTCATCAAGAAGAATCCCATCAACAAGAAGTCGGGAGAAATTGTCTTGATCACTCATGAAGAATACTCCTCCGACAATGAAGATGATGAAGATGAGGAAGAGGAAACTTCACATGGTGTGGCTGCTCTATCCACCACCTCTACTCCGACATTCTCACTCTTTGATTCTCCAAATGAGAACTCTCCCACCAAGAACGTCACTTGACTTATGGCAAGAGGAACGGAGACTTGTGCTTTCGGAGGGTCAAAATGGGTGATCGATAGTGGTTGCACAAGTCATATGACCGGAAGATCGTCTATTGTCAAGGACTTGGTGTCAAATGAAGATCAAATCACCGTCACATATGACGACAAGTCAAAGTCTAAGGTAATGGGTTTCGGCAAGGTTGTGGTGGCTCACGACATTACACTCGTGAACGTCATGCTTGTTGAAACCCTTGGATACAATTTACTTTCTGTCCGTGCTCTTGGAAAGATGGGCTTTGCCGTCTTTATTGATGATGATATTGTGGTCCTCATGTGGAGCAAGTCTCTCAAGGTCGCTTTTGTTGGGTACGTCGAAAATGACTTGTATGTGGTGGACTTTTCGGGGCAAGCCACTGCAGGTCCGTTGTGCTTATACGGAAAGGCTGATGTGGGTTGGCTATGGCACCGCCGACTAGCCCATGTCAATATGAGAACTTTGCAAAGTCTCCATAAAGATGGCCATATTGTTGGACTAAAAGAAAATGTTTCCTTTGCCAAAGATCGTGTTTGCAGGGCATGTGTTCTAGGGAAGATGCATGACGCTCCTCACAATCCCACGAACCAAATCAAGTCTAACAAGATCTTGTAACTCCTCCATGTTGACCTATTTGGTCCTCCATCTCATGCAAGTCTTGGAGGGAAGAAATATTGTTTGGTGATTGTTGACGACTTTTCAAGATACTCTTGGGTTTATTTCTTCAAGTTGAAGAGTGAAACTCAAAGGACTTTTATCGACTTCATCAACTTGGTTCAACGGCAACATAATGTCCCCGTGTTGATTATAAGAAGTGAAAACGGCACCGAGTTCAAGAACTACACCTTGAATGATTTCCTTAGTGATGAGGGGATTAAACATCAATATTCTGCTGCATACACCCCTCAACAAAATGGTGTGGCCGAAAGGAAGAACCAGACTCTTATTGAGATGGCTAGGACCATGTTGGCGGAGTTTAAATCTCCATACAACTTCTGGGCCGAAGCCGTCTCCACCGCTTGCCATGCTTCAAACCGACTCTACCTCCGCAAGAAAATCAACAAGAATCCATATGAGATACTTACCGGTAACAAGCCCAACATATCTTATTTCCGGGTGTTCGGTTGTAAGTGTTTCTATCTCATCAAAGGTGTTCGTTTGTCTAAATTCGAGTCTAAAGCATTAGAGGGTATTTTTGTTGGCTATGGTCTCGAATCTCACACTTATAGAATCTATGACAAGCTCTCCGGAGCCGTCATAGAATCTTTTAGTGTGACCTTCGAAGAATATGATGGTCCCCAAGGGGGGCGTGTTGATGCTTGTGATGCAGATGATGAAATGCCTTAGGATGCCATAGGAAGAATGGGTGTGGGTTATATCCGCCCCGTTGAGGAAACCCTTATGGCGGATCGAGAAGAACTATGCTCCACTCGAGTGGAGCCCTCATATTCACAACCTCAACATGCTCCATCTACCGAAGAGGACATTGGCTCAAGCCAAAGACAAGATGTGGACCCTCAACATAGTGATCAATGTGTGAACTCTAGTTAAAGGGAGCTTGGTCCATTCGATGGGTTGTCAAGTGGTGCCAAGTCAATTTGTCAAGGAAGATCCATCCAAACTGTTTTGAGACAAGCTCAAATTGATGCTAGAAGAGCACTTGATCAATACCAAGGTCAATCCTTGTCTCCCAATGTAGAGGATGACTCCAATGATGATCAAGGTCAAGTTGATGGTCAAGACGAGGATCAAAATAATGAAGAGGGTCCCCCAAGAAACAATGAGGAGATCCACGCTCGTCGCGAAGCTAGAAAAGAAAGAATGTTGGAATTAAGAGATCACACCCTCCAAAATGTTGTTGGAGATCTAAGGAAAGGAATTTACACAAGAGCACAATTGAAGAGGTTCAGTGAACACCAAGCACACATCTCCATGATTGAACCAAAGGAAGTGTGGGAAGCTCTTTAAGATTTGGATTGGTTAGAAGCTATGCACAAAGAGCTCAACAACTTTGAGAGAAACAAAGTGTGGAAGTTAGTTGAGAAGCCAAAGGATTGCCGCAATGTTATTGGAACAAAGTGGATATTCAAGAACAAGCAAGATGAGCATGGAATTATAGTAAGGAACAAGGCTAGATTGGTTGCACAAGGGTATTCTCAAATAGAAGGCATTGATTATGGAGAGACTTATGCACCCGTGGCTCGCCTTGAGTCCATCTGTATCCTTCTTGCTTATGCGGCACATCATAACTTTAAGTTGCAACAAATGGATGTAGAAAGTGCATTTCTTTATGGTCCTTTAAATGAAGTGGTATATGTTAAGCAACCCCCGGGATTTGAGGACCCCAACTTCCCAAACCATGTCTACAAACTTGACAAGGCGCTCTATGGGCTCAAGCAAGCCCCACGCACGTGGTATGAGCACCTTAGAGAGTTATTGTTTGACCGTGGCTTTGAGGTTGGGAAAATCGATCCCACTCTTTTTACTAAGAGGGTCAATGGAGAGCTTTTTGTATGCCAAATATATGATGATGATATTATATTTGGCTCATCTAACAAAGCTTTTAATGATGAATTCTCAAAGCTTATGACTAGTAGGTTCCGGATGTCCTTGATGGGGGAGTTGAGAGTATTTCTTGGCTTTGAGATCAAGCAAGTTAGATGAGGGACATTATTCAATCAAGCCAAGTATACTCAAGATATGCTCAAGATATTCAAAACAAGATTTGAATGGAGCTCCTACTCCCATGGCTACAAAGACTCATCTAGAACAAAATTCAAATGGTAAAGATGTGGATCAAAAGGTATACCGGTCTATGATTGGTTCTTTGCTTTACCTTTGTGCATCTAGACCCGATATTGTGTTGAGTGCAGGTGTGTGTGCAAGATATCAAGCGGCTCCTAAATAAAGCCATTTAATGGCGGTCAAGAGAATCTTTCGATATTTGGTTCATACCCTATTTTATGGTCTTTGGTATCCTCGAGGCTCAACATTTGCTCTTTGTGGATACACGGATTCGGATTGGGCAGGTGACAATGATGATAGAAAATCAACATCCGGGGCTTGCCAATTCCTTGGTAGGTCCTTGGTATGTTGGTCTTCCAAGAAGCAAAATTGTATATCTCTCTCCACCGCCGAAGCCGAGTATGTGGCAGCTGCTAGTGCGTGCACTCAATTGCTATGGATGAGGCAAACTTTAAAGGAATATGGTCTCCATTGTGACAAAGTGCCTCTTCTATGTGACAATGAAAGTGCCATCAAGATTGCCTACAACCTGGTGGATCACACAAGGACAAAGCATATTGAGATTCGCCATCACTTCATTAGAGATCATGTTGCTCGAGGTGAAATTGATCTATCATATGTACCAACCAAAGATCAACTTGCCGATATCTTCACGAAGCCACTTGACGAAGCAAGGTTTTGCTACTTGAGGAATGAACTAAACATCGTAGATTCAAGGAGCTTGACTTGATGTTATTGCACTCTCACCTATGTTTCATCTCATATTTGGTCTAGGTGTAGGCATGGATTTAGGGGGAGTGCGGTCCTAATTGATTGGACCATCCCTTCCCCCATTATGCCCAAAACAATCAAAATCATTCCTCTTAATATCATTTAGTGATATGTGAGCTTAATGATGAGTTTTGGTAATGGACCCAAGATATATCTTCGTGGTGCCAAGCCAAGTATACTCAAATATGGTGGCCTAGGCCACCGCCCTCTCTCATTTGAGAGGTTGGCACTTACTCATGTTCGTCATTTGCTTGATTTTAGTCTCTTGGAGCTTTTCTGATTATTTTCGAACTTCTATGGCTCTTATTGGTTCTTCACAGTTTGATGTCTCAACCCAAGCCCTTTTCCTATCTTAAAAAACCATCTATATCTCATATATGTCCCCAAACACCTTTCCTGGAATTTTTGGTCGAGGAGGACCGGAGTTTCTGGTGTACAAACACCAGAGTCTCCGGTGTAGACCGGAGTCTCCGGTCTGGACGGTTTCTGTCACTTAAAGAAGGGGCATGGGGTGAACTGGAACAACAGTTCCTCATTCTTCACCCCGTCCCCTACCTCCAAACCCGTCGCCTCCTCCTCCAAAAATCCTCCCCGGAGGTCAAGAAGCCCCCGGGATCCGCCGTGCAGCCGGCCAACCTTCCCCTCTCCTCCATTGGGTCATTCCCACCGAAGGAATCGATCCCATGGACAGATCTGGTACCTCTCCTCTCCTTTTTCCTCCTAGGGTTCATCCCTAGATGTGTTTTTGAGGATTGTTGCTGATTTTTCCATTGGAATCACTTGTTTGCTTGCACTCTAGTACTTTAGCCTTGTTGCATTGCCCGATCTACTAGATTCACCCTCACCAGCATCTCCCCATCGCATACCCGAGCCTCCTGACCGGAGACTCCGGTATCTGGTGCGGAGACTCCGGTGTTGGGTGAATCAAAGTTGTCCAGAAATGCATCAAAGCTCTTGTACTGCATCTTTGGGACATATATACTCATCTCCATGATATCTCCGTCACTGTTGTTCACAGGTGATGGTTCTAGTCGCCCTCGTCGTACCAAGGCTAAGTCCCAAAGGGGCAATCCTCGCTATGATGAAGCTCAGGGTCAGTTTATCGTGCCTCCATCCAACCGGAAACAGCGGGCACGTGATGCAGCTTACATGAAGAGGGATCAAGAGAGGGCTGAACGGGAGGAACGTCCAAAGAGAGGCAAGTATGACAACCTCCAGTCCCTAGCCAAGATTTCTAAAGAGGAGTACCGTGAGCTGAGGAAGACAGATTTCTATGCACTGCCTCGTACCAGTGATGACCCTCGTTTCTAGAGGAAAGAACATGGTGTGTTCATGAAGGATGTGTATGGTGTACTCACCAAATCACATGTTTGCCCTCAGAAGTTCATGAACATTGATCAAATGCGCTAGAGCCCTTATTTCAATGATGCCCTGTGGATCTGTGAGAAGCTGGGTCTCTACAACTTAATGGAGCTACGCGAGGACTACAGTGTGCACCTTGTTCAGCAGTTTTATGCCACAGTGGTGTTTGGGTCTGATCTTGACAGGACCATGGTGTGGATGACTGGCTCTACTCGCTGCACAACTACCTTTCATGACTTTGCCAATGTCATCTTTGAGACCTTTCACGGCGTATCTACTCCTGTGGGGCAGCGCATGCACTCAACAGCCTTGGGTGAGAACAAGTTAAAGTTGGCACCTCTGTATGATGATGGTGTTGTGGGGGCCTCCAAGGGACTCAAGACCCTCTACAACCTTATGCTGAGGATTTTCCGTCACACTATTGCTCCAAGTGCTGGAAATGATGATGCTCTCAGGGGAGGGCTTGTCAACCTCCTGTACCATACTCACCGGACCTTCAATGCTGGACCAGAGGCTGATGCTGCACCCATTGATGTCATGGACTTCATTTTCGAGGAGATGTTCCATGCCATTCTTTTCAAGAAATCTCCTCCATATGTACCCTTGATTATGAGACTCATCAACTCCCAGCCGCATGATTCTCCACATGGCATACCACCACACCTCACTGTGCACACTCTGGTCTCTCTGCAGCAGAAGGGGCACATGGGGCCAGCTCCAAGGCGTCGATATGGAAATGATGATGAGGAGGAGATTGAGACAGAGAGGGCTCCCTCTCCACCTAGAGTTCAGAGGAAGAATGCCTCCAATGTCCCTATGCCTACCATGACTAGAGACTATGTGCATGAGAGGGTCAAGAAGGCCAGCTTTTGGGAGAGGACCCTTTGCTGCATGAACGTTGACATTCATAGCGAAAGATGCATCTTACCAAAGCAACCGCATTGAGAAGCTCCTCAAAGAGATCAAGGACCGGTGTCACGATAATCGAGGAAGGTGAAGATGAATACAATGATGAGCATGGGGCCCTGCAGTCCACAGAGTCTGATAACACTCTCTCATTTGGGGCATGGAATGCTCAACAGGATAGTCTGGTGGATTGGAAGACGTTTGCTGATGTCACCTCTGGGTTTGGATACCAGGGTACTTCCTCTTCTCGCCCTCACGGCAAAGGGCCTGCTATCCCTGAGGATAATGATGATGATGACTATGACCAGGATGAGGGTGACCAGGACGAGGATGACCAGGATGAGGATGACGATGACTACTGAGTTATTGGGGCGCTAGTATAGGTCTTTTCCCTTTTCGGTGTTTCGATGCCAAAGGGGGAGAAGACATTCTCATCGCTTTGCATGGGACTTGGGATTTACGACCATCTGCCGTTATTTGCCTTTTATTTGGATATTCGAACTTGAACTTTATGTATGTTATCTGATGTTGTGTCTATGACTATGTGCTTGTGTGCAACACCTATTGTAACTCATGTGAGATATATGTGTGCTATCGTTGATATTATCTTCCTTACATGATTTACTTCATTATCTTGCTGCACATAGTCAGGGGGAGCCACATTTATATGTTATTCCATGCAAATCACTTGTTGTCATCGAACACCAAAAAGGGGGGGATTGAAAGGGCATTTATTGTCATAATCACTTTTGGTGTTCGGTAACAACAAGTTGATCATTTTACAGTTTGTTATTGTCCACAGGTTGGTATTACCACAGATAAACATCACACACACTCTTGGAAAAAGACCACATACATTTGCCACTGTTCTAGAAACTCCAGACCGAAGTCTCCGGTCTGCCAAGACCGGAGTCTCCGGTGTGGTCCGGAGTTTCCGGTGCTGGCTCCGGTGGAGACTCCCAGGACATGGCTGGGACATTCTGACTAGGGGTCCGGAGACTGCACCGGAGGTTACTCCGGAGTCTCCGGTGTTGCTGGTGAAGAACTGGCCTAGGTCAGTCAGAAGGGCAGTCCGGAGATTGGCCGGAGTCTCCGGTGTAGACCGGAGTCTCCGGTCTCCAGACCGGAGTCTCCGGTCTGACTTTTCTACAATGGTCAGAAAACGATTCGTGGAGGAGGCTGTCTATAAATAGGGACCCTTATCTTCTTCCTCTAGTTGCTCGAGCTGCTCAAGAACACCAACACCATTAGAGCCACCAAATCCACAAGATCTCTTCATCCAACCATCCAAAGTCATTGATCTTTGGAGAATCGAAGGAGGAGGCCTTGATTCACATCTTCACCAAGAGAGATATTCATTTCCCCCTCATTCACTTGAGGGCCCCCAAGCTCTAGTGTTTCTTTGGAAACCCTAACTTTGATTTGGTTCTTACAAGCTTGTCTTTGATTTGTCTTGACATCTTGCTTGTATTTTGGAGCCTCCAATTCAGTTGTGGATGTGTGCCCCGAACTTGTTGTAAAGGTGCCGGCTTCCACCTCAAAGGTTGCCGATATAGTGGAAGGTGAATCGATCCCATTGGGGTGAGGTTCATCGGAGAACAAGGGAGGCCTCTCGTGGCGTTGGTGGTTTGAAACCACCCCCTCTCCAAACGTAGACGTACTTCACCTCAAAAGGAAGGAACTACGGGAAACAAATCCTTGTGTCTCCGCGTCCACTCCCTTGGTTACTTCTATCCTTTACCACACTTTACTTACTTGTTCTTTCTTAGTGTTGTGTTAGTTTGTGCTTGTTTGACATATAGGTAAATTCACCATAGTTGCATATTCTAGAGAATTTACCTTTCTTGTCAAACCCTAATTTGAAAAAGAGTAAAATTTGAAGTAGCACCTATTCACACCCCCCCCTCTAGGTGCTCATACGATCGTTTCAGCGACCCAACTCTACACGCACGTGCAGATGACCCCCGGGAGACCCAAATCGCATCGCTCGCTAAATCCCCAACCCCCGCCGGGATCTCTCGCCTGGCGCCGCCATCCTTTCTCACCCGCTTCCCCTCCGTCTCGTCTTCCTCCTATAAGGCCGACGGCCGCCTCCACCTCGCCTCCGTCCGCTCCAACGCCACCCCTCTGTACCCCGACGACGGCTCCGCCCTTCCATGGCCAAGCTACTACCGCGTGTTCCTGAGTGCCTTGTCGTGCCGCCTCTCCCGGATGGCCTCGCCCTCGCCGTCTCGTGTGCTCGACACCGACATGCCCTGCTCCGGCCACCCGCCGCATCGACCTCTCCATGTGCCGCCGCGAGGGCCGCCTCCCCTGCTCCCTACTATACCGCCTCACCAAGTTCTGCAAGATCTCGGTGTCCGCCAAATTTCTTTAGTTCCGATGTGTTTCCCGATCCCTTGGTCGCGCCACCCTCTACCTCGGTCGCCTATTCGTGCACCCCTCGTCTCTGATCCGGTAATTAGATTTGTAGATGTTGTTGCTCGTTTATTCCATAGGAGGCTGATTCCTGTCAATTTTCAAGGATATATAAATTGGTAAAATTCGGTTTAAGGTAGCAATGTGGGACTATTCAATACAATCTTTACCGGTAAAAAAAATCTCATAAGATTAGTATTTCAAAAAAAAAGTCTTGCTAGCGGGCCCATAAGAGTGCGGCCCATAAGAAAGCCTAGCAGGGCAACACTATGAGCGATCGATCAAGTCAACATGGATTACTTATAGGTGGCAGCAGTGGGTTATTTTCATCTGAGTGAGAGGACAAAACAATTCAAAAAAATGTTTGACCGGAAATATTTCGTCCTTTATTATTAAGTATAAATTAGATAATAGATACTAGCTGAATGCCCGTGCGTTGCTACGGGATAGTAAAACTATATAAACACATAACTGAAACAATTGCCATAAATTCAAAAAAGATGTCAGACGACATGTGGTGTGTACTCATACATCGACAAAGACCAATCCTCTCTTCAACCCCATTCTTCTTTGAAATTATTTTTGAACTTTAGCATACATAACATAGTGCTGCAAGCTAGCTGTCAAGAAAACAAGGTTCTGATATTAGTAGATTTGAAGTCCCCGATCAATGACCTCTTGATTATTCTCTAAGTTTCATCCAATATAGTTTTACTATAAGCTTACGAACTGATCTGTAAACATGTGAAACATACAACTATCATATAAAGATGAATCACCGAGGAAGCATGTGATGCAAAATCTTGATTCTCTTCATACTCATACACAATACAAGAACTATGATAGCAAATTTCCGTAGCAGAATCACTCTTGCCCCCTATCGTCTTTTTTTGGAGAATCTTCAATACAATATTGCCAAATAGCCAGATCTGCTCCACCAAGCTTAGGGTTCTCTCCTCGGAAGCATGAAGGATAATGACTGTCGACTCAACAATACCAACAATACAGAGACCACAACCTTGAAATGGGCTAGAACAACGAACACACGGTCTCTGAAATTTATTACAGAAGCACACACATGCACATATCAAAATAAGCCTAAACGGTTGAATCCAAAATGTTACACATGCAAAAATAAGTCAGCTATGATAGCTGACTATACTTGGTCGTCTCTCCAACAAGCAGCACCTGACTATAATTAGTTGTCTCCCTAACAAGCACCATAAAAGTTGCAGTTTTGCTGAAACATTTCAGTCCATTTTTCATATTAATTATATGACACACCTTAATATTCCTGATAAAAGTAACACGTTCACGAGGCGTTGCAACATGGGAGAAAAATATGTATCGAAGCTGCGGCATATCGGAAAAACCAGTCAACTTCAACACGTTCATAAGACGCTTTTTCCTCTTCACCTCCACCATTGACCAGCTCCGGTGCACGTAAGGCGTTGCCGCTGACGGCTTCCCCACACACTTGGGTCAGTGTTAGCAAAGGACGCACTGATTTTGCAAAGTCCTTTTCTCTCTCGAGGATGATCTATATTCTGGGTTTAATCACAAAATTCTCTAACTTTTAAACAATATTACCCATTTTGAATTTAAGATGTTTTAGTTTTTTTGTTAAGCAAAGAAGGTGAGAATAGTGGTCAGAACTGCCACATGGACAGTGTGCTATTCACTTGCATTTGGTCCCCATATTTCAGCTAAACATATATATACCTATGAGATATGAGATCAATATATGTGCTACACAAAATAATCAGTTCATCGACTAATTTTATTTTCCATATGTTATTATATCCTTAGAGAAATTATTTATCTACTGAAGTCCACGGAGATTGAAGGAGCTACAAGAAGGCATTGTTCATGCCATCTTTTTTTTGAGAGAGATATGCCATCTATTTATTATTTCAGTAGTCCATCTGTCATTTAGTAAATGAAAAAGGAAAGAAATAGTAAATGTACAGCTAATCTAAGAGGCGTTATGCTTGGGCTATAGATCAGTTATAATTCTGTATGGTACATGAGACCTAGACCCATCTCTGTAGGAAAATCACCGGATGATCTCGCATGCTATTTTCACCTTCTAAAGTACAATATGAATATAAGAAAATGTCTGCAACAAAATGAAAGAGTACATCAATTGATTTGAGGAGAACTAAGAACTCAACAGTGCCAGATGTATTATCCAGATACCTATTTATATTCTGACGACCCGAGGACTTGGAAACCTCCGTCGTTGGACCTCCTAGCTCAAAACACCTAGCTGCAGTTTCCAGCTGATAGATATTGACATATATCTATTTCCATTACATATTTGACCTTTTATGACATTTCATTGTTCTCGTTAGCAAACCAAGCAGTAGCTAGCAATTGCACCAATACTATATCATCCTAGATCAGCAGACCCAGACCCAAACTACTGTATCCAAACCCCAGCTGCCATCAAACGAAATGGCCGACAAGCACACAATATAAAAAAGAAACAATTTAGGTTAAAGCAAGCACCCACCGGTCCTCTTCGATCGAGTATGTGCCGATTCCGTGGAGAATCTGTAACACGCAGGAAGATAGAGCAGAGGTCGACCAATCGGGCGCCAAGCCGTCCTTTGCTGGGATCCCCCAATCTGGTGACGCGACGCTCCAGCGACCCGCCGGCGGGCCGATCCACGCGAACTGCCCCACTGCCCGGCCATGGCCGCAGCCACCAAGTTCCCGCTGCCTGAAGCCCCACTTTATTAAGGGTTAATTGGATCCATGCCACTACAACTTTCACACTTTGAAGAAATGCCATTACAAAAATTGAAGTTGGAAATATGCCACTCTAATTTCTCTATACCTCTACCTATGCCATTCTAGTCATTTACCAGACAAATACTGCCATTGTACTCCCGTACGTATACTTGTATAGCTGTACTGTACAAATGTACTATGGATACGTGAAAAGGAAGCCATGTAAAAAAACAGAAAATGCGGTCGATCTGGACATTAGGAGAGACTCACGCCCTATGCACGCATCAGGAACGCGATAGGAGAATCAGAAAATCTCACGCACGCACGCTTTGAAACCTAGCCGCGGCGGCTGAGGCGCCGCGATGTCAGCCGGTCGGCCGCGCTAGAGGCGATTGCGGCTGCAGAATCCCCTCTCACAAGTGCATCGGCGGTTGTCGGCGAGCAGGGTTCTTGGCGGCCGCCGGAGACAGGCGCTGCCGAAGACGGGCTCTGCCGGAGACGGGGATGGAGGAGAGCATGGACAGTTTTTGGACAAACCTTAACATGTTTGTTTGAGGGTTCATTTATGCCTAGAATCGGCTCATATTTGAATAGTAGACTCATATTAGTGCATTTGATTTTCTGTAATTTTTTCGGATTTTTCTGAGAAGTTTAAAGTTTGACTAAAATTTGAATTTACATAATGTAAGTCATTTTAAAGGTCCATAACTGCCCAGAATTGGCTCATATTGGAACAGTAAACTTGTATTAGTGTTATTGATTTTCTACAAAAAATTTAGATTTTTTCGAGAAGTTCAAATTTAGATTAAAATTTGAATTTTTTGTCGCCAGAATGACCAAAAATAACTGTCCAAAGTTATTTTAAGGGGTAATACGGTAAATACAGTAGGACACACTGAAATATATGTATTTTATGAAGCGTTATATTCTAAAATAGACACAATGGCATAGGTAGAGGTATTGAGAAGTTGGAGTGGCATATTTCCAACTTCAACTTTTGTAATGGCATTTCTCCAAAGTGTGAAAGTTGTAGTGGCATGAATCCGGGCCAATCCTAACGAAGAAGAGATGGCAGGGCTGCGCGGGATCTGGGTTCACTCGAACCGTTTTTTTTGGGATGGCAGTGGCGTAATTACCCTATTGTTGGGAGGGCAAAATCGTCCATAAAAATTCGGACGGAAACCACATGAGCGTACCTACCTCTAGAGAAATTAGTAGAGTAAACTGTATGAGCGGTCCTAATTCTTTTTCGGCACATTCACTTTGGTCCTAATTCTTTAAAATTGAATGTTCAGGTCCTAAATCTTTCATATGTGCTTCATCTGTGGTCCTAAATCGGTTTGACCATCTTTGACCACTGCCACATCAACAATGCCGCCTAGTAGACGAGCTTGTCATCTTGTATATTCGTGAATAGGCCCCCCCAGATTGTACTTCTTCCAATACACGGTCCATATGGTTTTGCTCAGATTCGTTCTTGGCTGGCCCTCCGTGAGCTCGGCGCCTCCAGCTAGAATCCATCCGCCAGCCCTTCCACGTGCGACATCGGGACGAGAGTGCGACGTCGGGTGACCTGCGGCAGCGGGCGCGTGATGCTCCCGATGCTCGCCCAGGCTCGACGCACTCCCCATGCTCAGCCTCAAGGGGAATGCCTTCCCGGCGTCGTGCCATCCGCGAGCTGCGAGCAAGAACTGAAGCTTCGGCATCGCCACGTGCTGACGTGTATCTCAGACATGTCGAGCATCGCGGTGGCGTGGCGGCACGGCGGCCGACGCTTCGTGGAGCTCTTCAAGGAACACAGAGAGTATGTATGTGATACACAGGGCCTCACTGGCCCCTCGCTGTAGTAGCATGGGGAAAGAGATGGAGGTCACGTCCATCCGCATCGAGGAGGATGCTCCGATGGATGTTAGTTCTGTTGTACTTGTATACTAAGGGTGTCTCCGAGCGAGTACAACACATAGTGCACGAATCATCGCCAATCGTCCAACAATGCGTGGGTGTGTTGCTATTTCTAATCGATCAGCTAGATTTGGCGTACATGATACTATTACTAAATTGATCAACTAGCTCAGGCTGGACGTGCGAGAAACGAGAACATCGGCGAGCGCGGCCGCAACGGAACGTCGCGAGCTGGACCTGCGCCATGAACAACGGCTGCATAGAGCAGAGATGGAGAAGTACCGGGACTGAGGAATTAGAATGCTGGCCCGAGATGGAGAAGTGCGCCAGCTGGTATGCAGGGATCACGTTTGGAAAGGAATACGATTGTTTTGGATCTACATGCAAATTTACACGTCTAGCTGGCAACCCTCATGTGGCTTAGTGTCGACGTGTCAGTGGTCAATGGGCCACGTAGACCGGTCAAAACGGTCAGAACAAAATAGGATCTTGGATGAAGCACTTATAAAAGATTTAGGACTTATTTGTGTAATTTTAAAGATTTAGGATCAAAGTGAAGGTATGAGAAAAGATTTAGAACCGCTGATACGGTTTACTCAAATTAGTAGATAGAAGATAGAAGATAGATATATATAAATTTAGAAATTAAGACCATTAATATGGGGGAGTAAGTTATATTTTCCATTAAGCTAAAATGTACTATCCGTGTACCGAATTATAAGGCGTTGTACCACACTATATAGCTTGCTGTTATGGGAGTGGAGATTTTCTTCTGCGGAGTTCTTGTGAGCATGTTATTTTAAAAAACTAAAAAAAAAATTGTGAGTTGCAAAAAATAGAAAAAGAAGGAAAATGATACGATTCCTCCGGAGGATTGAACAAATCCATCCCCGGGTCGACGTGCCCACGTTCCGCTCCGCACGCAGTGCCCGTACATCTTATCCCCTTCTTCCTGAGACAGCGTCCTTCTCATGCACGCATCGCGCGTTGCTGTCACCCATTGCCGGATCTAGCCGCCGCCGGTGAGATCCTCCGCCACGGCCACTCCCTCGCGCGTCGCCGAGCTCCGTCTCCAGCCATGCCTCGCCGCCCCCGTTGCTACCTCCATGAGCAGTTACCGGCCGCCACCTCCATGAGAGCCCATGCGCCGCTCCCGTCAGCCTCCCACCTCACGACACTGCCTGGCTGCCAGCCCCATATCATGTGCACCTAAGCGTCTAGCCCGCCGCCGGACACCACCTCTCTGGACATGCCTGCCATGTGTGGTGGTGATACCATGGGTGGTTTTCTACATCAGATTGATGACACTGCTACCTAATGTCACTAATCCTGCTACCTACGACATCAAGGTTTGCTACATGGGGTTAGTAGAGCTGCTACCTACTGCCACCACCGCTGCTACCTACTGTGTCGAGGTTTGCTACATCCGGACGGACGGCGGTGCTACAAGTGTATCTTGTGTTTTGCTACAATGTCTCCGACGAGATCTCCGGCGAGGTGTCCGACGATGTCGGATTTGCTACAATATGATTTTTTTGCTACATACGTTTTGTGAGTTTGCTATAATGGCGTAAAGTTTTTGCTACATGGTCTCCGGCGAGGTCTACCGGCGGAAGTCTCCAGCGAGGTCGGGTATGCTACATTAGCACGAAATTTTGCTACAAGGTCGCCGGCGAGGTCTCCGGCGAAATCTCCGACGAGGTGTAGTCTAATTTTCTATTTTTTAGGCCGAACCGTTTTCTGCTACATGTAGCAAAAGCGAATGAGATTTCTATAGCAAAAGCGGAATTTTAATCAAAAAAGAGGACACGTGGTTGGCTGGGGATCCGGAAGATAAAAAGCAAAAATCCCCCGAAGGACGCGTAGGGCTGCCCAATAAAGAATGTAGCTAATGATGTATCCCGGACATGTATAATAACAATTTTAAATACTTTGTATTATGATCAACTCCATCTGATCCTAATTAATGGCCTCCTATTTATCTAGATTTTTTGCTGTATCGAATACAAAACATGATTAGATACACCTGAATCTAGATAAATCTAGCCCACAATATAAAGAGTTGCACAATATGATTTCACAATGATATAGGACTGTGCCCGAAATTCAACTTGTAAATGTGAATTTTGATATTTTTTTAATGAATGGAGCACCGTAGCCCGGGTGACAAATATATGTTTTCGACCGTTCTAGTATAACCTATAAAAAATAAGAACCTTTTTTGAACTTATAAAAAATAAGAACCTGATTCGGTACAGAAGGGAGTACCTTTTTAATAGATTGCGACGTATAAAAATCTAAGCCGGTTGATGTATATAGCAAAAAAAAAAAAGCGTCCCTGAAGACCGCACATTTTTTTCCTACCTTTGACATTTGCTTAGTACAATTTCTCTGAGTTTGTGTGTATATGGACGGACCATAGTCCACCAACTGCAAGTGCCGAAGATATTATCCGCGGACGATAGCGGCTTCTCCAATGATCCACGCTTCTTTTCCGCACATGCTGCGCCGCAACCGCGCAAGCGCAAGTTGCACCCTGACTCACTGACCTGTGCTATTTAGGGCGAGTGAAGTGAGCAAGTGCGGCAAGCTTACCCAAAAATACCAGAAAAGATTCCCATGGATTACCCAATGGAGGAGGTGCAGCAGTATCCAAGATTCCGGGCGGTCCATCCCTGGCAGTGGTGGCAGTGGCAGCTCTCCCTCCTAGCCTCTTCCTCCTCACCTCCGGCTCCGGCGACGCGGCCGCCCAACCACGTCAGCTGGGACGAGACCGCCGCCGCGCACATCTACTCTGCCGACCTCCCAGGTGACTAACTCGACTAGCTCCTGATTTTCTTGTGCTACTCGTACTTATTAATTTTGGTTGTGACATGTTGATGCTGTTGAATGTAAGGCGTGAGGAAGGAGGAGATCAGGGTGGAGGTCGAGGACGGGAGGTACCTCGTCATCCGCACCGAGATGGGCGCCAGCGACGCGGATGTCGATGGCCGCCGGAGCAGTTTCGCCAGGAAGTTCCGGCTGCCCGGTATGGTCGACGCCGACGGCATCTCGGCCGACTACGCCCACGGCGTGCTGACAGTGACGGTGCCCAGGATGCACACCCGGGCCCGGCCCGTGGTCAACCTCCTCGGCCCTGGCCCGGCCTGCGACTCCGTGGCTCGGGCTGCCTGAACAGAATTATTATATTTCTAGAAATAATAAGAATTCTAAAAATCGGAAATGGGTGACGATCAGAAGAATGTATCCTATATATTTTGTTATTTACTCCCTTCGTTTGTAAATATAAGATGTTTTAAGTTTGTGAATGATATGTATCTAGACACCTTTTAGTGTATAGATTTATTTAAACATATACACTAAAACATGTCTAGATACATCTTCTATATAAATCTAAAACATCTTATATTTCTAAACGGAGGGAGTATTATATAATCTGAGTTTGCATGTGAACTTGCTAGGAATGGATAAGGTCTAGCCTGTCAAGAGTGTGCGGCCAACCGGCAGTATCTTGTTGTATTTTATGAGGTCATCTTTGTTTATGGTTTTTTTAACTAATGTTCACAGCATCTCGAGTTTGTTCACAGCATCTCGAGTCCAGTCCCCCAAACAACGCAATCTGATTGATTAGTTGGGGGAAATTACAGAGAGGGGTCAGACTCTCCCCTCTCCCTACCGCTCTCCTCTCCCTCATCGTCGTTTCTAGAGTTTCTTCCTCCAAGGGCCGGCCGTCCCCTCTCTCCCTCTTCTTCGGCGACCCCCGGCGTCGAGTGTGTGTGTGGGTCCCACCCCTGTGTACCATAGTAGTTTTATTATTGTCCCTTGTGGCGTCTGAGGGTCGGACGGTGGACTCTGGTGGCCAGTTCCACTGCGCCTCGCCCCTCCCCTTCTCTGATGCGTCTTGTCGGTGGCATGCGGTGATGTGGAGGAGAAGGTCCAGGGCGTGCATCCCTCTTAATAAGGCCCCCCCTCGGGTGCTTCGAGCTGATGGATTTGGACTCTCCTCTGCTCGATGTTGTTCTTTCCTGTGCAGCAGCGCTCTCATGGAGGGAGCCGAAAGCGGCTGCAGGGGAGTTCACCACTCGCCCCTTCAATAAAGTCCAAGCCTTGCGCGTCGTCTGCCGCTATATTATTTGGCTTCGTCCTCCAGCTTGTGGCAGCAACTTGGAGTTTGACGGGAGCCAGCTCTTCCTGCAACAACGGTTCTTGGCTCGCGCTGCCGGTGAGGATTGGGATGGATTTGCTTCCTGTGCTCTCCTTTGCAACCATCATGGAGGTGGACAAAGTAAGGGATTGGAAGATCTTTGCCTTTCTCCTCATTGGTGGGGATCTATTGCTGCACTTGCTGGTACTCCCAAGCAGTGGCAATCTGGTGCTACTGCTATCTTTGGTCAATGAAACCAACCAGCGCGACGGTTCTTGGAAATCCGCGACATCTACAACCTCCAGGCTTTTGTACCTTTGTGGAGGCCCATCGGCGTCTCCGTCATGGCGATCTTCGATGCGCTGCCGCCAATTTGTTCAGTCCGCGGTGATGGCGTTGCCGGCTATGGCGTCATTCGCATCGTCACCTTTGGTGGAGAAGGACTCGATTGCGTTTTGCTCTTTTATTTGGAGTTCCTTTTTGTAAAAGTTTAGGGTCTGTTTGTAACTCCTTTCAAGTTAGAGGCCCTCTATGTAATTATACCCACCAATTAATGCAGCACTGGATCCTTTCCCCTTGTTCAAAAAAAATCCCCCAAACAACGTTCGGTAGGCCGCAGCATTTTGTCTTGTTCGGGGCACGCTTGTTTTTAGCCACGTGCGCTCAAACCAACCACTAAAAAAATCATAAAATTTAAAATAAATCGTTAAAAGTTACGTATTCTCTTTGTCATGATCGATCGTCCGTCAGAATCTTACAAACCCAACACGCAAACGAACTAAAAGATAATATTGTCGATCACTCTCGGTTGCGGCGCCTCCAAATCGATGATATCATCATGTATGCGTGTCATGCTCTCACTGATGTCGATGTCGATACTTGTCGATACCGATGTCGTTGTCGCTTCTGCCACGGCCTTCAACGCCGACTTAGTCGTGACGATTTCTTTCAGGATCATGTCGTGGTAGTACATGTGTGTCACCAACACCTGGAGATCCATCATGGACGTGTCGGCGGTCAGGATGAGGATGTCCTCCTTCCCCTCTCCTTCTCTATCATGATCCTCTCTTCTTGCTTGGATAACAAGGACTTTCACCTTGCATTGCTCTTCTCCCCCAAGATGAGCAAACGACAAGAATCGGTGAGGCACTTGTGAATCGATGTTTGCACCCTATCAGATGATTCCGCTTGAGTCGGGGCTTCCTTGGCCTTCTTGTTGCTGAGGCGGGCGGCGCGTCTAGATCAGTGACGTCGGTGGCTCCCTTAAACAAATGGGGACCCGTTTGCCTTCATTTCTCACATTCTCTGAGCTTGATGTAGCAATGCATGAAGGCGAACTGTTTGCCCTTAATTTTTAACCGGTACATGTCTATCGCCTTGTCCAACTAAGACGAACAACGATAATCAACACGACGATGCAGAATAAAGGATGCCATATTTACCATATTGGACATGTTCATGCCACTTTTTCGGATGAGCTTTGATGTTTTCCCACGGTCGTTAATGCGGTGACCCAGCATAAAACTGCATAATGTAGTACACTATAGTCGTTGACATAACATCAGTGAAACAACGTTCACTAGTATTACATCCCTCAGAGTGGTATAACAGAAACACAACAGGTCCAAGACATGACTATGGATTACAACTTGACTCTTTACATAAGATCTAGAGAACACTCTAGGTTAAAGAGAGGGAAATAAACTTCTTACAAAGAAGGCTCAAAATATAGCAACTCAAAACCATCATACTAATAAGACCAGCATTTCACTATTTGGCTTATATTGCTGCTATTGCAATACTCTACAGAAGTGGGTTCTATGACTAGAGATTATATTCTATCTAATCAGCATCTTTGTCTTCACTTCAGTTGGTGTATATATTGACTTCCTTGACTTTATTAAAGAACTTGAGCTGTTGAAGAAGACTTTTTTGAGTAATAGTTGATGTAGACGTCGTCTGTATTTGCTTCAAAATCTAGCAAGGGTTAAGAAGATACATTGAGTATGAGCGTACTCAGCAAGTTCACTAAAAAGGAGTGTTTGATGCACTATATCTACAGCCATAGACCATAGGTCATAGGCAATGCAAGTTTTTTGTAAACATTTCTTCAAAGATTGCTTTTATTCTGAAAAGCTTTGTCCATCAGCCTTCACGGGTTTAACAGAACTTTCATGGAGTTCCTTTCCCACCGCGTTCATAGCTCCTTCCCAGAACGGGGAGTAACAATTTATAGTTCTTACACTCTGCAGAGGTGTGTTACTTTACCCATGAGAGATCAAATCCTTGATGCACAACCGGGCGAATCTTTCCCGTCCACACTTCATATGGTGTGGGGCCCAGTAGATGATCCAAGCCAATCATTGTCCTTCTACGTGACCCTGCATACCCGACGGATTGCATATCAGGTCTAGGATAAAACTTGTTTCCATTATCAGCCTAAGGTGTACAACCCTCATAGATACCAGAAGCCATGGAACATTGAGGGATCCCACCCATAACTTGCCAACCCTCTACTAGAGCAGTTGCAACAACGGCATGGTCATCCATTGGCATACGAAAGGGAGCTGATCCAGCTGACTTCTTCGTCCCATTCCAAATCTCATGGTTAACGCGTAATATACGACGCAAGAATCACTGGTGACATTGGTTGTTAAGTCCTAGATATTATGTTCCTTTACCACCGGAATTTCCATAGAAGGTTATTACCTCATGGTAAATAACCTATAATCATATTATTATGAAAATAGTGTTTTCTGCCCTTTTTCAAATGCAGGTGATGACAACACTAGATTTGCAAAATACTTACAGAAAATAATTGCGGTGACCCAGCATACCACTACATGATGTAGTACACTATAGTCGTAGACATAACACCAATGAAACACCATTCACTAGTATTACATCCCTCAGAGTAGTACAACAGAAACACAACAGGTCCAAGACATGACTATAGGTTACAACTCAACTCTTTACACAAGATCTAGAGAACACTCTAGGTCAAAGAGAGAGAAAGAAACTTCTTACAAAGAAGAATCAGAAATAAACAATTCCAAAACTATAATACTATTAAGATTAATATCTCAGCTAATGGTCTGGCATTGCTGCTATTGCAATACACTACATAAATGGTTTCTAGGGCTAGAGATTCTATTCATATCTAACCAGCAACTTCGTCTCCACTTGAGTTGATGTATATATTGACTTTCTTGACTGCATTGAAGAGCTTTATCTTTTGATGATGATTCCTAGAGCATGATTTGATGTAGTCATCGTCTGTACTGGCTTTAGAACCTATCAAGGGTTAA
The DNA here is from genome assembly GCA_030063025.1 of Avena longiglumis. Lineage (NCBI taxonomy): Eukaryota > Viridiplantae > Streptophyta > Magnoliopsida > Poales > Poaceae > Avena > Avena longiglumis. The sequence continues at coordinate 203,828,496 of CP125976.1, read as the reverse complement.
GAAGATACTTTGAGTACGAGCGTACTCAGCAAGTTCACTAGAAAAGGAGTGTTTGATGCACTATAACTATAGCCACAGACCATAGGTCATAGGCAATGCAAGTTTTCATAAACATTTCTTCAAAGGTTGCTTTTATTTTGAAAAGCGATGTCCGTCAGCCTTCACGGGTTTCCAGAACCTTCATGGGGTTCCTTTCCGCCGCGTTCGCAGCTCCTTCCCGGAACAGTGAGTAACAAGTTATAGTTCTTACACTCAGCAGAGGTGCGTCACTTTACCCACGAGAGACCTTAGGTTTTGTTGCACGGCCGGGAGTATGTACCCGTTCAAACTTCCTTGGTTTGAGGCCCAACCTAAGATCCAAGCCAATCACTGCCTTCTCTGTGACCCCGCATGTCTCCTTGGTGTACACCATGCCCACCTATTGAATTACGGCAATGGTTTGTATAGACCGTTCAGATGCCGGAACTATCGTGGGACGTTGAGGGCTCCCACCCATATGCTGCATATCCTCTACGAATTACCATAAATAATATGCACTCTACGAGTGATAACAGCCACGACCCGCACATCCAGCTCCATGCGAGAGGGAAAAGATACAGCTGACTTCTCTGTCCCATTTCAAATCTCATGGTCAACGTGTAATATACGGCGCAAGAATCACTGGCGACATTGGTTGTTAAGTCCTAGGTAATATGTTCCTTTACCACCAGAACTCTTATAGTAGGTTATTACCTCATGGTAAATAACCTATAATCACATTATTATGAAAATAGTATTTTCTGACCTTTTTTCAAATGCAGGTGATGACAACACTAGATTTTTAAAATACTTTACATAAAATAATCAAAGGACATGAGCAAGTGTGAACTTTCCTTTTATGATTGCAAGATTATGCATTCACGGACTTCAGAACAATATAAGATCCAATATCTGAAATCAGCATCATTGGTCCGGTAAGGACTAATGTTTAAAGAAGCAAGATGCAGTTATGCATAAGTAATGATATGCATTTTGTAAAACTCCCAAAGTGAATCCCCAATGTTTTGAGTGAAGTGAATCTAGGTGATTCTTTTAAGAGTTGTTTTATCTTCAAATTTTACTTTATAAGTAATGTCATTTATAAAGAACTTAAGTGATAACAATTTTAAATATACAAATAAAGTATAAAGTCGTGTGATTATGATTAATTGTTATTTGGTGACTAAGATAAAAGTTCTTGGTTTTAATTGTTAAGAGTTGAAGAATTTATTATGGGATTATTGTTTGAAGTGGCAAAAAGAATAAAATTTGAAGAAAAGATTCCCTTCTTAAGGTTTGAACAACCCTGATAGCTTTTAGAATATGATGGATAGAATGTGATTGATGTTGTTTATGCTTGCTTGAATAATCTGGACTTGAGATGCATTATGTTTTGATTAAAATAGACCAAAGTTAACTATAAAAACATAAGTAGTTTATTAGACATGATGTTTATAAGCTTTTGGGACTAAAGTTAACTTTAAAAGGTTAAGTAAACTTAAAATGTAATATATTTTAATTCTTGCCAAGTTTTTAGATTTATGATAGGTATAATTACAGTGTGGAATTATTCACTTTCTATTTAACTGAATGATTGGATTAAATTTGTTTGGCTATTATGAAAAGAATATGTATTTATTTAATGGAATCATAATTAGATGGTCTTAGTAATTTGTTAGAATTTAAAGTTATGTTAATAGTGGTTAAGATATAATGATTATTCACCATATGATATAAATGGGTGATACCCAATGTTTATTTAAAAGGATTCTTAATAAGATTTTTAAAAGAATATTTTAAAGTGAGAAGTTATACTTAAGTTTGATTACGAATTCAAGTTATGGGTTTGGAATTAGTACTAAGACACTAATTGTTCAAGGTGTTATAAGAATTGTAATTATTTCTTACTTAAGAATTGTTTTAAAGAATTCACAAAATAGGTATTAGGTAAGGCTTTATTATTTAAATATTAAAGACTTTCCTAATAGTATATTTAATATTTTTCTAGTGTAATATATTTATTCAAGACCTTAAAATGAATTCTATTTATTTTTAAGTATTATCTTTATTTTTATAAAATTCATCAAAGAATTAAGTGTCTTTAATTATTAGATTTATATTCTATTTGTAAAACTTCTAAGTTAGTATTTTTATAAATTAGTAAAGTTATTTTTATACACAAAAATGATTTTATTAAATTTTTAGGAGTTTATATTATTTTATGAATTTTTACTTATTATTTAATAGTGTTTAATCTTTATTTGCATTTTATTAACTTAAACAAGTAAAGTTATATTTTTCTTAGGTGGATATTATTTTTGTGATAATTTTAATATATTAAATATATTTTTAGGATTTTTCTATATTTTTCTAGGGTATAATTTATGTTCAGGGCTAGTTTGGTCATTTAGTGATTTGATAAATATTTTATTTTCTTATTTATTTTTCTTTGGAATTGGGCCAGGTTTACCAATGGGCCCATTTGGACCCAATCTGACCCATCTGGCTTAGGGTCAAACCCCACCCCGGCCTTTCTCCCCCATCCACCCCGTCTTACACCTCACACACTCACTTCCCCTTCTGGCTGGTGGCGACGCGGACGTCGTCGCCCGCCCGATTCCGGCGAGGTAGGCCGTTGTGGTCGCCGCTGATGGTCGCCGGGGCTTTTCCTCCCTCAGGCCGACCTGGCTCTCCAATTGGATTTGTTCTTAAAGCCCCCCTCGAGCTCGCCCCATCCATCTTGTGTGCGTCCAGGGTTCCAGTGCCTTACTTACTGTATTTTTGTGATGTTCTGATGGTGATTCGGGGTGGTTTGGTGCGGTGTTGGTGGTGATATGATGGTGGTGAAGTTGGGTTCATTCTCTTCTAGTTCGATGCCGGTGGGACGGCAGTAGGTGCAACCCCGGCGTCGGAACTACGGTGGCCATGGTGGTGTTGATGGGGTTTGAAGACTTCCTCGAGTTAGTATCACCCTGTCCGCACGGGCACTGCCCCGCCACGCCATGGTGAATGCTTCTCGGGCGCCAGGTACATTCCCCCTGTCTCACATCTACTTCTCCCTTTGTTTATCTCTCTCTCTGCTTAGTATCACCTGTTGAATGTTGTTCAAAACCAGTGGTATGGGATCACTTGTTAACACAATGGAGAATCTGTGGCTATGTGCTGCAATGAGCTTCAGTTGGAGGAAGGTTTATTTATTCTTGGCATGGGATGTTTCTTGTAATAAGGTTTAGGTATCTGTGGTATTGCTTGTAGATAGAATGTTGTTAAGTGTGGTGATTCAACCTGGATGACTTAATCATGCCTAGTCTTGTGTGGATCTTGTTGATATGTTGATTCTGCTGAGCAATATTGCTGAACTGAGATGGCTTATTATTGTGGTATCTTATTTGGGACACCATTTGGTGTTATGGTTTATAGTACTGTGATAGTTTCCCTGAGAGTTTGCATGGTGGTGACTCCTAGCTAGAGGAGTTGCTGTTGTTTCTAACTAGGAAAATGTTTGCCTAATGGATTGTTATAGAGAAAATGTGGTGTAGGTTTCCACATTTGAGTCCAGCTACAACCTATCAGTTGAAACTAATCATGAAGGATTACATATACTGATTCCTAATAATATCTATTAGGAAAATGATCTATTTTATTTTGATTATTTAAAGATATTCAAATTGTCGTGCTTGCTTTATATCTTGATAAAGACTTGAGTTCCTGTTCTTATGGACAGAGAACTAATATGCATTTTTTATTCCTGGATTATATTCTTGGAAAATGATAAAACTTGTTTTGTTTGAATTACTTGAGAGCTAGCTAATACAGAAGAATTACTCTGGTGGCTTCTGCTATCCTGGGCTGCTACTGTGGTGCCTCCAACCTTGGAGAGTGCACAATGGTAGCCCAGGTAGCATGACTTGTTGCTGGTAACATCAACAGGGATGTAGTTGATGTTGGTGTTAAAAGAAAAGGAACTTAGCTCATGATGCAAAAAGGCTGAAGCTATTTTAGTGGCTGAAATACAGATTCTTTCACTTGGCTTTATATTAGCTCTAGGATGATACTAGAGTAGCATTACTACCCAGCCTGAGAGCTTTGTCCCTCTCCCAGCACATGCTCTAAAACAATATGATAAGAATAGATACTAAGAGTTGAATAATAAAATGGATATGTGCTTGATTTCTTGGCTCTGCCCATGATGCATAGGCTGAGGCATATTTTGGATAAGAACAGATATTCCTATGGCTTTAAATCTCTATGATGAACCTTGCATGGCACTTCCATGCAAGTCTGAGAGAATCTCTCCATCCAATCCTCCTAGATAAAGATCTAGTGGAAGGGTAGATGGATTTGGTTGAGGTGTATTATTTTCTTTGAATCCCTAGATCTGTATGCAAGATATAAGGACAGATGCTGTATTATCTAGTGGGCAAAGCTAATGATTTTTCTTTTTACCTGCTGTTGGGAAATGATCTATGGCCTGCTGGAGATCTTGGCTTATTACTATTGCTTCTTGATCATCTAGATTCATATCAGGATGCTGGATCTTGTCTACTTTGGCACTGTCTTGCACCTCCTGGTGCTGCTGCTGCCCTTGATCTTAGACCGCACCTTCTGGTGCTGCTCTTGCCTTCCATCAATTCAACTCCATCCATTAGGTGACCATCTTGGATGGTTTCTTGAAGGATTGTGTTGGTGAGTTGTGGTTTGATCTGCTGGAATTCTAACGAGTGTTGGTGCTGTTTATTGTGTGTTCTTGAGGTGAAGAGATATAGCTGTGGATTAATATTGGGAATGAAGACAAAGTGGTACTGACTTTGTGTAGTATAAAGGGTCTTTGCTGCTACGGCTGTGTTTAATACTCCCTCTCACATCCCTCCTGTGTTGACAGCACACCAATTTGCATGTGTATGGGTGTGTGCTGCTTGCACTGTTCTGGATGAGTACAATACCAAATATCTTGATACTCCTCTTTTTTACTTCTACCACTCTGGTGAAACTTGCCCCATAATTCACTGCCAATGAGGTTGTACTGAGGCAAAATTTCCTGATAAAAACAGATTCTTAACATGGCCCTTGATGAATAGTCTATGATGAATTAGGCACTAGCATCACTAGGTCAAGTATGAGAGTAAAATTTTAACCAATTAACATCCTTTTATTTTATTTTTGTTCTGTTTTATTTTATTTTTGTTGTGTTTGCAGGAAATGAGAAGAAGAAGAAGAAGAAGAAGTAGAATCAGAAGATGAAAGATTATAGATAGGATATAAGTTAGGGTTTCTTTATTATTATGTAACTTTCTTTTATTGAAAGTAGAACTTTGTAATTTAACTTGTAATATGGTACTGTATTCAGAAAGTTAAAACTTTCTCTTTTATTAGTCAATTGTAAAGACAATGTAATTATATAATCTTAATAAAGCTTAATTCTTCTTTCTATGTGTAATCTAAATTATTGTAATATTCATATTTTATTATAATTATGAACTCAGTTCTTATTTGTAAATCTTTTTCCCTTTTTGTTTGAATTTCAATTATCTTGTATACTTAAAATACTGTATCTTAAACATAAATAAGAGTTCACCTTTTATTTATTATTACAATTTAATTTCCAATTATTATTCCAGTTCAAATTCTTTTAGAATTCAAATTCTCCAATTGAATACTCAAATTTGAATTTCCTTCCCCTCAAACACAAATATACCATAGAGGTCATGTCGAAATCCATCGCACCTGTCCTGGTGTTTCCATCAGAACAAGAGAGATCTCGATCCCTCTACAGCTTCTTTAGTTTTGCGCGAAAATTCTCCGGAGTTTCTTATGCATGAATGCAATGCACAACCCTGTGTCCTCTTTATTTCTAAGTGCTAATCCTGGTATGTTACAATAATCAAAGGACATGAGCAAGTGTGAACTTGCCTTTTGTGATTGCAAGATTATACACTTACGGTCTTCGAGATAATATAAGATCTAATATCTGAAATCAGCATCATTGGTCCGGTAAGGACTAATGTCTAAAGAAGCAATATGTTATTATGCATAAGTAATGTTATGCCTTTTTATAAAACTCCAAAGTGTATCCCCAATACTTTAAGTGAAATGAACGTAGGTGATTTCTTTATGAGTTGGTTCATCTTTATATTTTACTTTACAGAAAATGCATTTATAAGGAATTTAAGTCGTGATATACAATATATAAAAGTAGAGTGCAATAGTAATCTAAGATTGAAATTAGTTGCTATTTGGTGATTATGATGGAATTCTATGTATCAGATTATTAAGGTTTGAAAGAACTATCATAGAGTTGTTTCTTGAAGTGGAAAAAAGAATAACATTTGAAGAAAATATTTCCTTTCTAAGGTTTAAACAACCTTTATTGTTAATAGAACGTGATCAATGTCTTTTGGTGTTTGATTAATTAGTTTGGACTTGAGATGATTTATGTTTTAATTGAAATAAACCAAAGTTAACTATAAAAACATAAGTAGTTTATTAGACATGATGTTTATAAGCTTTGAGACTAGAGTTAACTTTAAATGGGTAAGTAAACTTAAAGTGTAACATGTTTTAATTATTCTCAAGTTTTAAATTTATGATAGGTATGACTAAGGTGTGGAATTATTCACTTTATATTTAAGTGAATGATTAGATTAAATTTGTTTTGCTATTATGAAAATAATATGCAATTATTAAATGAAAGTATAATTTGGATGATATTATTACTGTGTTAGATATACAGTCATGTTAACTATTGTTTAGATTTTGAGATTATTCCCCCTTAATATTAGTGAATGATGTATAAAGTTATTTTGAAGGTTGTGGTTTTGAATTTTGATTTAAGGTTTCAAAATATATTATAAAGTTAATAATTTACACTTAAGTTTTATTATAAACCTAAGTTATGGTTTAGAACTTTAGTAATTTTATTTTAAGGTTTTAATATTTCTGAAGAAATATAATTATTTCTTACTTAAAAAATATTCTTAAAGAATTTTCAAAATAGATAATAGATAAGGATTTATTATTTTAGACCATTAAAATCTTTACTAATAATTTATTTAATATTTTTCTAGTGTAATATATTTATACAAGACCCTAAAAATGATTTTTATTTATTTTTAAGTATTATTATTATATTTATAAAATTCCATAAAGGAATAAATGTTTTTGAATACTTTCTTTAAATTTTATTTATACAAATTTTAATTAGTATTTTTATAAAATAGTAGATTCATTTTAATACATAAAAATTATTTTTATTAATTTTTAGGAATTTTCCTTATTTTATGAAATTTCACTAAAGATTTAATGGTGTTTATATTTATTGGTATTTTATTTAACTTAAATAAGCAAAGTTATATTTTTCTTAGATAGAGATTATGTTTGTGATCCTTTTGATGTATTTAAATATTTTTATGAACTTTATAGGAATATATGTATACTTCTATTTTTTAATATTTATAAAGACTTGTTTATATTTCCCTAAATGTAAGTATTTACATTTAATTTATTTTATAACTGGGCCTGGCCTGTGGTTAGCCAGTCCAACTCAAAGGCCCATGAGACTAGATTATACGGCCTACTAGGCTTGGGGTCAACACCGACCTCGACCCACTGCTATCTCTCGCACACACACACGCATGTACTATCCTCACCCCTCTGGGTCGCGGTGATGCCGCCACCGCCACCAATTCCACTCCGTCAGGTTGACGGCCAACTTCGTACCGCCGCGGGCCGATGGGGCCCCAGATCGAACTTCTTCGTCGATCTCCGCTGCCTCGTCACCGCTCTGCTCCCTGATGTGAGCCCCGCGAAACCCTAGCCGCGTGGTTCGGCTAGGTCGCCGGCGCGACTTCGCTGGCCCCCGTTGCCCCTGGCTGCTGCTCGAGGGAGAACATGACCTCCCCTAACTCGACCACAACTCGCTGCTTCTACACTTTTTATGGCGGTGTGGTACTGCAGCAACTACTGCGGTCTACTCCGATTCCTGATGCCGGAGGGACGGCGTCGTGGAGCAACCCCGAGCATTGGCTGCGACACCTATGACTATGGCACGCCTCCGATCCAGGTGCTCGGCACCCACAGTGAGTTCTGTCTCCACTGTGACCATCTGTTGGGCTTATGATAGCACCTAGTGGACACTGGTCAAGGTTTAGGGAATCTTGGAATTGTTTTGCTACTCAGTCATCTAATTGTGGTTAGAGTTAATCTGATATAATTGGGATTTTGGTTCAATGTTATTTTGCAACAGAAATTGTCTAAATTTTAGCATCCAAATCGATTAGGTTGACCAGTACTGGATATGTACTTGGTTTGCAGAGATTGGTTAGAATCCAAACCAACTCTTGGTTTGAATGGATTCATAATGTAGTTCTTTATTGAACAATATTTTGACTATGGCATAATAATGGGTTCAAAAGTTGATTTATTTTCCTGTTGAAAATAATGGTGTTTGTGATCTTGGCAAGTGACTTTTATTGACTTTAGTATCCACTTCTGTGGTGTTTATCCCTAGGAGTGTATCTTCCTTTATATCCTAATTGATTACTCCTATTAACTTGCTGGGCTATGGTTCCTCAATTTGGATGAGTAGGTTTCCTAGTGGTACTAAGTTGGTTAGTGGTTCTGCTAGTGGTGGTAATTGGGTTGCTAGCTCTTGTGGATCTATCTTCTACAGATACTGTGACCTTAGGGATATACTACTAATGTTGCTTGGTTAGATCTAATGCCTCATCTTGGATGATTAAATCATTCTTGGTCCATGTATTAAATCTATGAAATGAAATTGTGATGTTCTGAACTTGGTGGTTACTGAAATTATACTTTAATGATGATCAATATCATGTATCAGTTCAATTGCAGGAAATTACATGATTTCTAGTTTGGTGGCTAGGAAGATGATTAGATTCATTTAATTGATCTCTACTGCATAATGAAATGGGTATAGTGTCTGGCTCTAGTGACATCTACTGCACTGGCTGCTGTTGTGGTGCCTCTACCTGGAGTGTGCACAACAGCAGTTGGGTAGCATGGCTTACTGTTGTGTTACAGCTGACTGGAAATACTTCCCAGGCCAAGGATGCATAGACTGAGGCTGTAAGCACATGTTAGCTTATGTAAATAAGGTGACCTTATCAATGATTCCTAGACTGTTTTTCTAGGAAGATGATTTATGTGATATTTGTACTTGCTTGCAGATGAGCTTAAAATGTGTCTTTTGATGATGAGATGATTTAGTTAATTATAGTGGCCTTATTAGTTATGAGATTTCTACTGTGGGACCTTACTAACGGGTGCATAACAGCATGATCATAATGAATATGATCTGCTACTACTTTGACTAATGTAACTGGTCAAAGGTCATTTGTTCTTGACGATTTATGTGTGCAACCAGTTCTAGCCTATGATGCAAAGGCTGAGGCACAAGATTTAAATAAGAACAGATGCTTGAGTGCTCCAAAGCTCTATGATGAGCCTTGCATAGCATTTCTATGCAAGACTGAGAGCTTCCCCCTTTTAAAAATCTTTTCATATAAGAACAGATGCTATGATTGATCATAGGAATGGATATTTACCTGGTACTACACAGGTTGCTGAAATGTGTTGTGTATGTGTTTGGATTTGATCAGCTTGCTATCCTAGTTTTTATACTTGAACTACTGATCCTTCCTGGCTTCATACTGGATCTACTATTTCTTGTTGCTGATGTTTCCTCCTCCTGATACTTGTGTATGACCAGCTACTCCTTGCTATTGCTGGCCTGGAATTCTTTTCCTGGAGATGCTGCCTTGCCTTGATTTCCTCCCTGTCCTAGCTCTGGGATGGCTCCAGGGAGCAACCAGAGCTAATGGTGTGATGATACGGTGGATCTGATCTATGTGGTTATTTGGGTGCTAGGCAAAATAATTCCTGGTGGTGTGCTAAGAGCAGTGTTCTTAACTAAGTGTGGTGGAAATGAATGTGGTGTCACTGGGAATATGAGAATGGTGTGCTAGCTACGACTGGTTCACTCCCCTTTGTGCACAAGAGTTGCCTCCTTCTTATCTACTTCCTGGGTTTGCTGCTATGTTGACAACACATGCCATGCAGTTAGGTGTGTGTGCTTCTTGCGCTGTTCTGGATGAGTGCAAGACCAAATATCTTGATAACCCTCTTTTTTACTTCTTCACTCTGGTAAACCTTGCCCCATAATTCACTGCCAATGAGGTTGTACTGAGGCAAAAAATCCTGATAAGAATAGATTCTTAACATGGCCTCTTGATTAATACTCTATGATGAATTAGGCATTAGCATCACTAGGCAAAATCTGAGAGTAAAATTCTAACCAATTAACATCCTTTTATTTTATTTTTGTTCTGTTTTATTTTATTTTTGTTGTGTTTGCAGGAAATGAGAAGAAGTAGAATTAGAAGCAAAGAAGATGAAAGAGTATAGATAGGGTATAAGTTAGGGTTTCTTTTATTATTATGTAACTTTCTTTTATTGAAAGTAGAACTTTGTAAATTACCTTGTAACATGGTACTGTATTCATAAAGTTAAAACTTTCTCTTTTATTAGTCAATTGTAAATACAATGTAATTTGTTATATTATAATAAAGTTAAATTTCCTTCTTTTTGTAATTTGATTAAAGTAAATATTTACATCTTATATATAAATATGAATTCATTTATTATTTGTTATAAAGTATATCTTGTTTATTCATAATTGAATATCAATTATGGAATGCTATAATTATCCATAACACAATTTCATTTTTGTTTCAAATCCAATAATTTGTTAAATATTTCAAATTTCAATTTGTGAATTTTATAAATTAATTTGAATTCAAATTTGAAATTCAAATATATTTTTAAATTATTTTCCCCTCGAAACACAAAGATTCAATAAGGGTCATGTCAAAATCCATCGCACCTGCCCTGATGTTTCCATCAGAACAACAGAGATATCAATTCCTCTATAGCTTCTTAGTTTTGCGCGAAAATTCCTCGAATTTTTTGATGCATGAATGCAATGCACACACCTGTGTCCTGTCTATTTTGAGGTGCTAATCCTGGGATGTTACAGACTCTCCCCCTTAAAATAAACTTTGTCCTCGAAGTTTGTACTCTCTTTCATTTTGGAATTAGGAATTGACTTTTATTGATTACGACATGTCTCAACTCCATGGTGTCCTCGAATGGAAATAATTGTAGTATCCCATATCCAGATCTTTTCCTTGAATTCTCATCATACTTGAAAATTCTCAAACTTGTTGTCTCCAATACCCCAAAGTTCATTTTACTATTATCCTCTGGGGTTATATCTTTATTATAAAAACCTCAAATTGGGGTCTGTTTTTAAGTTCATTTCCCTGATTAGGTATCCTGATCCAACTCTTTTACTTGATCAAGAATCTTCCTTACTATACTATGTAAGATTTAGGAAGTCTCGATAAAACAGGGTTTTAAATTTTATTAGGCAATAGTTGTGGCTAAAATACTATATTTGGTTTGTCTTAGTATGTTTTATACTGAAAGTCCTTCTGAAGATTGGTGTTGAACACATTTAGTCCATATCCCTCGGAATTTCTTGTTCCTTTACATATGTTCAATTGGATGTGCTTAATTCCCTCTTAAGGATTACTTAAAAGTTGTTTCCTTTAGAATTAGTTTATTAGATTAATCTCTTTTATCCCCTTCAAGATTTTATTTTTTCAAGCTTTAAATAATCTTTTGTTATTACCTTAAGTACTTCTTCAACTTCCATTTATTAATGACCTTAAGGTTTGAGTCCTACTATCTTGAGGTAAAGGTTGATCTTTCATCCTGACATACTTTCGTAAGTATTTCTACAATGATGTCTTCTTTTAACCTTATGAAAATAAGGCGTAATGTTGTCATAGGTTAGTATTTATTCTCCAACGTTGACTCTGGAATTCAGATAACAATACTTCCATTTTATGTTTACTCTCCCCCTTGGGGTTTACTAATGGTCTCTAAACTGCCTATATAGTAACCATTGGCTTCATAATTAGAATGTTGGTCTTTGTCTAGTTTATACTCTACCTATTTAAGGTTTCACAAAAGAACTTATGATATACCCACACAATTGTGGATTTCCAAATCGAATCTTCCAACCTTATTTGTCTTACTTACTATTTGGACATTCTTTCTCTAATAGACCTGATCTCGCGAAGAGGCTCGAAAGACGGTCTCTTTAATGTTTATACTCCTTCATGTCTTTCTTAACTTAGGCCAAGTTTTATGCTCTTTATGCAATATTAAGATGATTTGGTTAACTAAGTCAACCAAATACCAGATGTGAACCATCCTAGGGTTTATGAATTACCCTAAGGTTTCCGACGTACTTCGGGCATTCTCTCTGAATTGTCAGAGCCTGAATACCATTTTGTTCCAAAGCTTCTTCTTTGCACTAATTCATGATACTTCCATGAACTTGGTATAACTATTTCATTATCTCCTTAGCAACATCACCTACTTTGGGTGAATCTTAAGTTCATCACTTCTTGTTGCTCCATACATCTTCTACACTAATCTTCCTTCTTATTGCTGGCTAGTAATGATCTGAACTTGATCCAACCTTCAATTTGTGTTGATACTCCTTATATTTTGCTTCACTCATCATGTAAGTCTTCATCTTGGTCTTCGGAACTCGTCACCCCTTACGCGAATTCCCTTTTTCTATCTAGGTCTATAACATCAAGTAGTAAATGGATGTTGCAACATGCATTTTCACACCAATTTAAACTTCATGTACAGATCTAGTCAATCAAGAAGATCGAAGAAAAACCAATAAATCCAAATGTGGTACACATAACACACAATATTCTAAGCCCAGAATATAGTAGTTTAGTATAATATCTCTAGAATTCAGGCTTAGTTGTGTAGTATATGACACCTCCTCATATAGGTTTACATTGTGATACTTAGCACTTAGAGTTCAAACTATTCTTTGTCTCGACATTTCCCTAGATTGCTTAATTGCAACAGGATAATTCTAAACAAAGTGGTCTCAATTTGGTTTTGACTAACTTCTTGTCTCACTTTTGGAATGACTGATTATATCCAAACTTTCATCATTTAGTAAATTAATCTCACATGATCTCTCGAAAAGACTAACCATATTCTTTTTACTAATTTAAACCAAAGATTATTAGAATTTTCTAGCATCTATGACTTCTATCATAGTTCTACCATGTTATCTTCTTACATCTACCTCAAGATAGTTTACTAGTATTTGTCATATTTACACTTATATCATGATTTCAGAGCTAATCTCACCATGATCTCATTATGTTTTACCTCTTTATCATGATTCAAGAGCTAATCTAACCATGCTGACTCTACTTCTCATAGTACTATCATAGATCTCTAACATAATTTCACTTCTGCACATAGAATTCTCAAGTGAATACTACATGATTTACTACCCATTATAACTATACATGCTCTAATGGTCTTCATTATACTGTATATTATTACCAATTAACAATAAGATTTTTACTGCCTTACTTGCATTCTATGGTTAGTCTACACCATTCGAAATACTTCAATTGAAACACTAAGCTTGATCCGACTCTACTGCGACCAATTGGCTTTCTTAAAGAATCTTGGAGGGTTATGTCTCCTTAGGAAGACACTAAATAACACTTTACTGAGAGAAGATGGATAACTATTCCTAAGCAGGAATGACTTTAGCATCTTGTGACAAAGTTATCCTCAAGTGGATACTCATCACAAGTCATAAGAATATTTGGTTTAGATCAGATGGCTTCTATAGTCACTATCCAACCTACAGATCTTCCTAAAAGGATTTTAATCCTAAGGTCAAAGCATATGCTCTGATACCAGCTGCGGTGACCCAGCATACCATTGCATGATGTAGTACACTATAGTCGGTGACATAACACCAGTGAAACAATGTTCACAAGTATTACATCCCTCAGAGTGCTACAATAGAAACACAGCAGGTCCAAGACATGACTATAGATTACAATTCGAATCTTTACATAAGATCCAAAGAACACTCTAGGTTAAAGAGAGGGAAATAAACTTCTTACAAAGAAGGTTCAAAATATAGCAACTCAAAACCATCATACTAATAAGACCAACATTTAACTATTTGGCTTGTATTGCTGCTATTGCAATACTCTACAGAAGTTGGTTCTATGTCTAGAGATTAGATTCTATCTAATCAGCATCTTTGTCTTCACTTCAGTTGGTGTATATATTGACTTCCTTGACTTTATTAAAGAACTTGAGCTATTGATGAAGACTTTCTTGAGTAATAGTTGATGTAGACATCGTCTGTATTTGCTTCAGAATCTAGCAAGGGTTAAGAAGATACGTTGAGTCTGAGCGTACTCAGCAAGTTCACTAAAAAGGAGTGTTTGATGCACTATATCTACAGCCACAGACCATAGGTCGTAGGCAATGCAAGTTTTTGGTAAACATTTCTTCAAAGATTGCTTTTATTCTAAAAAGCTATGTCCGTCAGCCTTCACGGGTTTACCAGAACTTTCATGGAGTTCCTTTCCCACCGCGTTCATAGCTCCTTCCCGGAACAGGGAGTAACAAGTTACAATTCTTACACTCTGTAGAGGTGCGTTACTTTACCCGTGAGAGATCAAATCCTTGATGCACAACCAGGCGAATCTTTCCCGTCCACACTTCCTATGGTGTGGGGCCTAGTAGATGATCCAAGCCAATCACTGTCCTTCTCCGCGACCCCGCATACCCGACAGATTGCACATCAGGCCTAGGATAAAACTTGTTTCCATTATCAGACTAAGGTGTACAACCCTCATAGATACCAGAAGCCGTGGGACGTTGAGCGATCCCACCCATAACCTGCCAACCCTCTACCAGAGGAGTTGCAACAACGGCCCGGTCATCCGTTGGCATGCGAAAGGGAGCCGATCCAGCTGACTTCTTTGTCCCATTCCAAATCTCATGGTTAACGCGTAATATACGACGCAAGAATCACTGGCGACATTGGTTGTTAAGTCCTAGATATTATGTTCCTTTACCACCGGAACTTCCATAGAAGGTTATTACCTCATGGTAAATAACCTATAATCATATTATTATGAAAATAGTGTTTTCTGCCCTTTTTCAAATGCAGGTGATGACAACACTAGATTTGCAAAATACTTACAAAAAATAATCAAAGGACATGAGCAAGTATGAACTTGCCTTATGTGATTGCAAGATTATGCACTCACGGTCTTCGAGATAATATAAGATCCAATATCTAAAATCAGCATCATTGGTCCGGTAAGGACTAATGTTTAAAGAAGCAGTATGTTATTATGCATAAGTAATGCTATGCCTTTTTATAAAACTCCAAAGTGTATCCCCAATACTTTAAGTGAAGTGAACTTAGGTGATTTCTTTATGAGTTGCTTCATATTTAAATTTTACCTTACAGAAAATGCATTTATAAGGAATTTAAGTCGCGATATACAATATATAAAAGTAGAGTGCAATAGTAATCTAAGATTGAAATTAGTTGCTATTTGGTGATGATGATGGAATTCTATGTATTGGATTATTAAGGTTTGAAATAACTATCATAGAGTTGTTTCTTGAAGTGGCAAAAAGAATAACATTTGAAGAAAATATTTCCTTTCTAAGGTTTAAACAACCTTTATTGTTAATAGAACATGATCAATGTCTTTTGGTGTTTGATTGATTAGTTTGGACTTGAGATGCTTTATGTTTTAATTGAAATAGACCAAAGTTAACTATAAAAACATAAGTAGTTTATTAGACATGATGTTTATAAGCTTTGAGACTAAAGTTAACTTTAAAAGGGTAAGTAAACTTAAAGTGTAACATGTTTTAATTATTCCCAAGTTTTAAATTTATGATAGGTATGACTAAGGTGTGGAATTATTCACTTTATATTTAAGTGAATGATTAGCTTAAATTTGTTTTGCTATTATGAAAATAATATGCAATTATTAAATGAAAGTATAATTTGGATGATATTATTAATGTGTTAGATTTACAATCATGTTAACTATTGTTTAGATTTTGAGATTATTCCCCCTTAATATCAATGAATGATGTATAAAGTTATTTTGAAGGTTGTGGTTTTGAATTTTGATTTATGGTTTCAAAATATATTATAAAGTTAATAATTTACACTTAAGTTTTATTATA
This sequence comes from Avena longiglumis, assembly GCA_030063025.1. Classification (NCBI taxonomy): domain Eukaryota; kingdom Viridiplantae; phylum Streptophyta; class Magnoliopsida; order Poales; family Poaceae; genus Avena; species Avena longiglumis. The sequence goes on along the minus strand of CP125976.1, from coordinate 203,812,320 downwards.
AACCTAAGTTATGGTCTAGAACTTTAGTAATTTTATTTTAATGTTTTAATATTTTTGAAGAAATATAATTATTTATTACTTAAAAAATATTCTTAAAGAATTTTCAAAAATAGATGATAGATAAGGATTTGTTACTTTAAACCATTAAAAACTTTACTAATAATATATTTAATGTTTTTATAGTGTAATATATTTATACAAGACCCTAAAAATGATTTTTATTTATTTTTAAGTATTATTTGTAACATCCCAATTTCAGCAACCCTGATTAAATGTCCAAAAGGCAAAAATCAGGGGGAACAAAAAAAATCTTGCATTGTGTGCTTACCTATTTTCTTGTGCTCAAGCAACTGCTTGTGCATTAGTTGTATACTCCTCATCTCAACACTAGTTACAAAAACTATTTCACAAAAGAGATGTCTTGGCTCATATTTCAAATTCTCAAATGTTCTGGCATTTCAAAAACCTGAGCCAAGATGACTTTGACCCAACAAAATACTTTACTAGTTTCTTTGGACAAAATATGGAGACCTATATATTATCTCCTTATGTCTTCAAGACACAACCTTCAACTCTTCTTATCCCTAGGTTTTCAAAACTTTATCAAAACCTTTTTCTCTCAAATCTTGGTAGAGATACCAATATGGTACTTATCTTACTTCAAATCCAAAACCCCTTTCAACATATCCATCCTTACCCCAAGCAAGGCTTGATGGTAACCCTAGTACTAGTTGGATAAGTAATAAGATGAATTGCCTTGATCTGCTGATTGCCTTGTTTGCTTAGGAACTAGAATGAGCTAGTCTAGTAGCTCAACCGTTAGGACACCAATCCTTGTTTGTGATCATCAATATCAAAGCAAGCATCCAAGTCTGTATCTATCCTAAGCCACTCAAGTGATCATCTCATCTCCTGCTTACCTCAATCCAAGGATAACCCTTCTGGATGGTTTCCAACTCAGTGAAGACCCAATCCCAGCAGTGATAATATATACTTATCCCTCACATGAACATCCTCCATATGATAATTATTTTGGAACCTAGCATCCTCTCAAAATCATCTACACTTGCACTCTAGTCAAAATCTCCAAAACTGCCAAAATGGCAGTCTGGATTTCTTATCTAGATTCAATCCTTGGAGCCCTACCTCTTCCAACCTATGTGCATTATTGCGATTGTACTTGAACCACCTTGTAGTACATATTTAGTACTACCAAGGCCCACTCTTTCACTTGGCTAAGCCATTCTATGTCCCACTCATCCATGATGGTTTTATAGTCAAGATAATAATATTTTCTGGAAATATTATCATCTTTCCTACTTTGGCAGAAGCTCACATCTATATGCCACCTCCCCTTGGCCAAATCTTTGCTTGTTTAAGATCTACTAATGATGGATTATCAACTTCCACTTCACTTGTTTCCATTGGAGCCTTGTGCTTCTTAAACCCATATGGTTTATGAGGCTACCTGATGTATCCGTTATGGCACCCTTATTTTCAACAAAGTTTGCCATCTCTCCTAGATCACCTCGAATGCAAACAAGTCCAACTCTTGCTTACATGATCATATATATGACATGGTATATCCATCCATATATCCCTTGTACCAAGGTGAGCTCTGAGCTCCCTAATCCAACCTTGTTTAGATGGCATCAGAATAACAAAACCCTAGATCCTCCCAAAATCTAGTTTTCCACCGTTTTCACCACTTTTACTCAAAACGAAGGTTGACCTTGATGCCCACATCAAGTTTGAACCATCTACCTTGGATATAAGCATCCCCAAATAATTCTCCCAATTATTTGGATGGTTAAACTATTTTAATTCCTTTGCCTACCAATTTCTCAAAATCCTTGTCTATAAAGGCAAGTTTGTTTTTATACAAATCACCTTGCCAACTCAAGGAACATTTGATGCCTATACTTCATATCCCATCTTTCAAACTCAAAAATAAATATTTTTGATATTCTTTATTATTTATTTTTGCCCTTTTTCTTAAATTGATGAAACAATAAATAATTCCCCAAAAATACTTTTCCACCTCAATAAATCCCAATAAAATCCTCCATTGTGTGTTATGGTATTTAGGACCATATCACATCAAAAACCAAGCTTGTCCAATGTAAAAATACCATCTTAGCTTCCAAGATATATTTCTGCACTTTTTGAAGAAGTGCATTTAAATGGGATTATAATCATCAGAAAAATCCCATTTAAATCATGGAGAGATTATTTGATCACACCTAACTACCAGTATCATTTACACATTGTGCCCAATGCAACTTTTGCAACTTCCTTCACTAGCCTCCAAATGATCAAATTTACAACAACAAGCAAAACTTGATTCAAACAAATACCAAACCAGCTCCAATCTTTCCCAGCACTACTCCCTGGCAGCACACACCCCTCTGGTCTACTAGCACTGTAGCACCCCTTGTCCTTTAGCCCTTGAAACTTGAGAGAGAGAGGCAATCTTGCAAATATCCTTGTATTAAAAAGGGACATCAGCTACCCCCACTCCCTATCTGCTCTATGCATGACCCTAAGCACACCACACCCCCTCCCCACCGCCCTTGACCACCAATGGGAATCCCCTGGACCATGCCCTGGCTCTCAAATGATCTTGGTCCACCATGGACCTCCCCTCTCAGGTTTATAAACCCAGGGACCCTGGCACCTCTCCTCCCCTCCCCCATTTGCCCCCACTCACCTCCCAGACCACCTCCTCCCTCTCTCCTGCTCGGTTCTGCTCGAGAGTGAAGAAGAGATAAGCTTCGGCCCTCTTCCAAAAAGCAAGCAAGGCTCCCTCCCTAGAGCTCCCCTCTCCCTGCATGTCACCCCGTAGTGACCCCCTCCCCCTTCTCTATCTGACCCTGCCCTTATTTCTTCCCAGGAGCCCCGCTATCGATCGCGCCGACAAGCTCCGACGTGCTGCTCCTCGGCCACCCTCGCGCGAGCCAGCTGCTGTGGCGGAAACCCCTGTTGCCGCCCATCGTCGGGATTGGAGTGGACCGCCGCGTCGCCCTACACCTTCCCCCTTGCCTCCCGGCCCTCTGGTAAGCGTCACCGTCGAGCTCTGACCCGCCCTAGGGTTTGCTCCCCGTGAGCCGTCACTGGGAGGAAGACGAACATCAACCGCCGGATCTGATCTAATCGGACGGCTGTAATCGCCCCTTACCCCTTCGACCAGGTCCCTCCGGGAAGGCCAGCTGCTGGGCCGCAGCTGGTTACGCACCACCCGCGCACACCCAGCGCATTTGGGCTGGCCTGCCTCTGTGCGGCATGTTGCCCTCCAGATCCAGCCCGAACCCCCCCCCTCTATTTTTATTCATTTCATGATCTGAATATTAGTGCTTTGGTTTAATTGCAAATAAAAATGTAAAACCATCCAAAAGGTCCAGATTTATATTTTGGTACATGCTCAGACGTCTCCCCCAACATGCAGACCAAGTTTTGCATAAAATAGATGAATAAAATAAATATGACAAATCAACTACTAAGAGCTATCAATATCATAAATTAATTTCTCCAGAAAGTTTTACCACTCCAAATGGAGCAAATCCAATTTGTACAGAAAGGCATCACCCCTACCTTCCTTACCCCACTGGCCCCACCATAGTTTGCTTCTTAGTTTGCCCTTGATAGAAATATCAAAAACAAAGACTTTCTACCTTTATAAAACTCTCTAGGTCAAACCAAATGAGGTTCTCACCTAATTCCAACTCCTAGGTTACACACACATTCATATCTTCCATAACCTAGTAGCTCATATTTTTATGAGTCTATGTTAAATTTTAGTGAATTAAACCCTTCTGTGCATGGTTTATTCACTAACAAAATCACCAAGGTAACTTTGTAACTCCAAAATGGTTAATACCAATTTCTACAGAGTATTTTCATCACCTAACCTATGTACTTGGAATCAACTAAAAATCCTTCGTAAAATAAATCTGATAAAAAGACAAATCCCAGCCAGTACTGCCTTTGGGGAAATTCTCAAGGGCATTCTGTAATTGTTTTGAGGTTATTCTAACTCCCCTTGACCCAGTCCACCAAATACTACCTTTTAACCCAAGGAAATAATTTTTGGAACTCTAGAGAAGTTCTAATGAATTATTTCCTAAAACTAGGGTTTTATCCACTATAAAATCCATTATAAATCAAGGGAAATTGATAAAATAATGAAACCACTTTTGTTGGATTCATTTTATCAATACCCATCTGATGGTATCATTTTTATACAATGGTATCATACAGATCAAGACCTTGGTCAAAAACCTCTCTTAGTTAGTTCCTAGGCTTCAAATCCAAAGGGATCCCCTTTTACCTAATATTCTCCCAACCCAATCAATCCCAACCTCCAACATCACAGTGGTGTATATATTGTAGTTATCCTTTACTTGTTGTATGGTCTAATGCTTGTATGCCTTGTATTGATTGTAGTGTTGTTTGTTTGCATGTATGCTCGATAACGGCGATAGTTGCGATTGTGTGACGCCGAGAAGAAAGAAGGATCGGGTTATTCCTATTATTGATATTATTGGTATTCTGGTTATCTAACGCCGTCAAGGGACTTCTCGCTGGTCATAGGCAATCCACCATTTCTGAACTCCTATATTAACCTACTTCTGTTTATCAACTGTTTTATATCTCGTTTATAAATTGCATGATCAACGGCATGGTTTGATTCAAATAAACAGACGTGAGTAACTTGGCTCCTCCAAGTTACGAATGAGTGTCGATTGGACATCTACCCTATTTACACCTACTTTTACCCCTTAGAACGAGGCTAAGATGATTAGAATCTTCCCTCTTGGAACCCACGTATTTTCAAAGATAAAACTATTTTGGGTTCTTACCCTACTACAAAGTTTTCAAAATAAAACCCTTCGAAAGAGGCATTGTTAAGCATATATAAGGTGGATGAAGAGAAATATAATGAAGAGGAAGATAAGTAAAGGAAAGTTAAGTAAGAGAAAGGAAGGGATGTTCTAAGCCAATGTCCGGAACAATTTTATTCGTGCAACCACATTACCCCAGACGCTGGGGCTTAGCTCGTAGTTGTAATCCTTAGCCGGGGCTGCTTGTACTTGCTTAATGGGAGCAATCCCAGGAATCTCGAGTGGACTCTACTCCAGGTCTGTGGATCTGGGGCCTCCATCGCCCGCTACAGCGGAAGTGTCGGTGCAACAATTGGGTCTCCCACGGACGGTATGTTTTAGGCGTAGGGAAGGAAGTGGAGTAAACAATTGTATATTGCCAAGACGAGGGTTTGGGTATACGGAAGTGCTGAAGGGAGGACTAAGGCCATAGTGCCGCATACTTGTGCCGGGGAGAACAAACCCAAAAGGAAAATCCGCCTTTGCTAGGGATGGACAAATGAAAAGCTAAGTTTGATTATCTGAACCCTCGTCTACAGTGTGTAGCGGGCTGTGGTTAAAACCCGACGGATGTATTGATTCTTGTGGGTAAAGTGCGCAAACTCTGCAGAGTCTAGTCTATTCGAATAGCCATGTCCACGGACAAGGACGGTTGGAATGGCAAGTGCTAGGAGGACCCTTCGATTAAGTTATGATGAAATTAAGGATGTGATTTGGTCACGAGGAAAGATAAGAACAAGTTTGGTTTTGACCAGTGATGGTCGAAGACGTTTAAAAAGGGTTTTACAACAAAACTGTTTTAAATCTTTTTAACAAGGATGTGGAGATGCCCGGGTTTTCAAAAAGGAGGCATGTTTCCAAAAACTCTTTTTCAACAAAGATATAGATATGCAAATGTTAGGTTTTCAAAAGCAACTATAGTGTAGAGCTATCTCGCCACAGCCAAATATGAATTATCCTTGTTACCTTGTCTCGGTGGTTTGCGAGTACATTCAAAGTACTCACCGTCATTGTCCCTGGATATTTATTTGGCCAGATTGCAGATGATAAGAAGCTGTGAAGGAGTTTACGTCTATGCGAGCTAGGCCGTCTTCCCAGTCAGTTGTCTGTAGGTTAACGCACGGGCTCTGCGCTGAAGACTTCTGCTATTTGTATTGTAATCGCCATAATGGCCACCTTGTATGTTTGTACTCGATGTTGTAAGGATGATGTAATGATACTATTCGGTTATGCTCACGGCTCACTGATCATGGGAACGTGAATTGTATGCATAACGGGTATTCTCGGACCGTAAATCCGGGGTGCCACAAACATGGTATCGGAGCCATCCTGACTGTAGGAGACCTTAGCTAGCATGGACGTTAGACAGAACAACCCCTATTTATGAAAACCCCGGTTTTCGCAAACTATTTTCCTCAAAAGCTTTTTGGAAAGATTTCTTATCTCACCTTCTCTGACTTAAACAATTTGAAAATGGATTACTCTATATCTCATCTACTTCAAATGTTCCGTTTTCAAAACAAAGTCCGAGTTGGAGGCTATGAAGCCAAAGATCCCGGAACAAAGAGACCCTAAGACAAGCACAACAAAGGAGCTACCAAGGACGACAGACACTACAAGATCGCCCTACCAACGGAGTCCTTCATCGCCCCTAATCAAGTACGACACCGACGAGAAAAGACGGCAAGACAAAAGTTAAGACCTCCGTAATGTCCATCCTTAAGATTAGCGTCCCAAAAGTAGGATTCCCCTCTATGGTGTATAGTCAATTCCTTAGTACTTATGGTATGCCTTGCTTGCTTGTCTTGTGCATGCGTGATGCTTGGAATGTGCTGCTTGTCTTCCAGGAATCATCTGATACGGTAGTTTTGACCACCTAGATGGAAACCTCTCCTCAGCAGGATGGCCACCTACGAAAATACCTTGATAACCTCAAGTAATGACCTAAGGTACGTCTTTCCACTCAATTCCAATAAACCCTTGCTGACCCGTCACCGTCAACCATAGCCTTCCACCCAATATTATACCTTAGTTTTTCCACTACCCTCGAATTCGGAAGACTAACCCCGTGGCACCGTTCCCTTCTACAGCCCGAGACATTATCTCCACCAGAAAACCCTGAGTATGGCCATGAAGATCGGAACCCCTAAGAAAGGATGCAGCTGTTGCAGTGAAGAAGGACATCAAGCTAGCCAGTGCTTAGGCAACTTCCCAAATTGTGGAGCTCTCCACTCTCTTGCAGATTGCCCTACCCAACTAGTCACATGTTTCCTCTGTGAAGGTCAAGACCATGTACCGGCCAACTGTCCCCTCCAACTCCTTATTGGTAAAGCTCGTCAACTCCCTTGCGTCAACATTGGGAAGAAATCAAGGGAAGGATGTTCCAAGAAAGGCACCTGTTTCGCCTGTGATGAACCAGGTCACTTCAGCCGAGAGTGCCCCCAGCGTGGTCTTGACAACACTTCCATCAAGGTGAAGCCCAAGACAAGCCCCGTCCCTGTAAATATCGCAAAGCAAGCCCAAGGAGGACCTGAAGCTAAGAGAAGCGTTTGTTACACCTGTGGAGACCCGGATCACTTCGCCCGCAACTGTCCAGACCAGTACTGGATGAACCCGAAGCAAGCAACTCTGGCACCCAAAAACGTCAAGAAAACCCAAGCCCCTTAGGCTAAAAGAATTAGGAGGCCGCTATCCCTAGAACCTCCCCTTCCCCCGAGAAAGCACTACCTGCGGGGAAACCTCTCACCCCCGAAAGGCAACAAGACTCTAGATGTTCCTCCTAAGTAGCCTTTGCACCCAGAAGCTCTAAGTCTTTCCCCCCTTAGAGCCACTACCTATTGAAAGGTCTTTCAGGGTGAACTTACGGATCAACATAGTGAGCTAAGAACAAGGTAACAACTAAAGAAAGAACTATTTTTTTTTTGTGTTTTTGATAAAAAGAAACAAACCAGTACAACTAATTTTTTGTGTGTTTTTGATAAAAAATAAACAAGCAAAACAAAGCAAAAGAAACTAACAAAACAAAAACAAAGTAAAGAGATTGGTTGTGAGAGACTCCCCTTGCGAGAATCTTCATTCTCCCTGAAAATTGATTGACGAGGAGGATGAGATTGAAGCTTTCCTTATCTCCCCAACAACAGCGCCAGAAAAGTGCTTGATGGCTCAGATATGTAGAGCTCGTTGGGAACCCCAAGAGGAAGGTATGATGAGCACAACAGCAAGTTGCCCTCAGTTATGAAACCAGGGTTATCGAACCAGTAGGAGTAAGAAAACAACTCCAAGGTGTTGCTAGCAACTTGGAACCTGCACAACACAATCCACAATACTTTGCTCCAACTTACAGTGAGGTTGTCAATCTCACCGGTTTGCTGAAAACAAAGGATTAAACATATAGTGTGGAAGATAGTGATTGCTTGTAGTAAGTAAACGGTAAACAATAGATGGTATATCAATGATAAAGAATGGACCAGGGTCCATAGTTACCTAGAGGTGTTCTCCATAAGATAGATAGCATGTTGGGTGAACAAATTACAGCGGGGCAATTGACAGATTGAGAAGGCATAACAATGCATATACTACATCTTGATTCCTACGAGATTTGATTGGGCATTACAACATAATACATAGACCGTAATCCAACTACATCTAAGACTAATAATCCACCTTCAAGTTATCATCCGAACCCCCTCCAGTATTAAGTTGCAAGCAACAAATAATTGTATTGAGCAAAGTGTGTAAAGTAAACAATACAGTTGCCCCATGGACAAAGGATTGTTGTTTTCTCCCTAGTAGCAACAACACATCTACAACCTTAGAATTTTCTGTCACTCTCCCATATTACTGGAGGCATGAACCCACTATCGATCATAAATACTCCCTCTTGGAGTTACATGCATCTGTTGGAGATATGCCCAAGAGGCAATAATAAAGTAGGTTATTATCATATCTTCATACTTATGATAAATGTTTACATACCATGCTATAATTGTATTAACCGGAAACATTAATACTTGTGTGATTTGTAAACATAAAAGAGTCCCTAGTAAAGCCTCTTGTTAAACTAGCTTGTTGGTTAACATATGATCATGGTTTCCTGATAATGAACATAGAGATGTTATTAACAACAGGGTCATATCATTAGGAGAATGATGTGATGGACATACTCCTATAGATAAGCGTAGCATAAAGATCAAGTCATTTCATTAGTTCAATTGCTATATGCTTTCTGATACATAGTAACCTAATTCCTTTGACCATGAGATCATGCATATCACCTTTACCGGATGGATACTTTGATGTCATCAAACACCACACCGTAACAGGGTGGCTATAAAGGTGGCATTGAGTGTTCAGAAAGTATTGGTTGAAACACATGGATCAAGAGTGGGATTTGTCCATCCATATGACGGATAGATATACTCTGGGCCCTCTCGGTGAAATGTCATCCAATTAGCTTGCAAGCATGTGACTGGCTCACAAGGGATCACATATCACGGGAACGAGAAAAGAGTACTTATCGAACGAGGTTGAACTAGGTATGCGGAGATACCGACGATCATAACCTCGGATAAGTAAACTATCGTGAGACAAAGGGAAATTGGTATCGTATGTAAGTGGTTCATTCGATCGCAAAGTAATCGAGAAATATGTGGGAGCCATATGAATTTCCAGATTCCTCTATTGGTTATTGTTCGGAGAAGTGTCTCGATCATGTCCGCATAATTCACGAACCGTAGGGAGACACACTTAAGGATTCGACGTTGTTTGAGTAGTTATGGTATTATGAGAAAGAGACCGAATGTTGTTCGGAGTCTCGGATGGGATCCGGGATATCACGAGGTGATCCGAATGGTCCGAGAATGAGATTCATATAAGGAAAGTCCTGCTTTGAGTTCGGAAATGATTCCGGTGTTTTCATCGGGAATGTTCTAGAAGGTTCCGGAATGTCCGGCACTCCGGAGGGGAAGGGGTACATGAATGTGTCATTACATATTGGAATGATTGCATCATGTACTAAGTGTTCTCGCTGTTCCAAATGAAGGATTAAATTGAATCCTAAACTGAAAAGTCAAATAGCAAGTTTGAAAAGTCAAACGGCTAAAACAGGAAAGTGAGGGAAAGAGGAAGGAGGAGGTTGAAACCGACTTTGGGGAGGAGTCCCTCCTCTCCAAGCCGGCGCACCACCCAAGGCCGAGTTGGGGAGGGACTCAGTCCCCTTGGCCGCACCTCCCACCTATAAAAGGAGGGGCAGGGCCCCCTCCTCTAGACACACAAGTTCCTATCCTCTAATCTAAACCCTAGCCAAAGCCTCCGGTTTAGAGCCGTTTTGGTTTAGAGCTTCTAATTGCCCTAGCCTTCGGTTTAGAGCCTTATAATTGGTGTGTCTAAACCCTAGACCACTAATAGCTCTCTCATACTCCACCATACTCGCTCCGGCTTAAGGCGAAGCCCTGCGAGCTCTCCCCTCTACTTCCGGTACCACGCCGTTGTGCTGTCGGAATCGCAAGGAGAGTGCTACAGCCTCCGCTGCCTGCTGGAACAAGGGAGAGGAAGGTCTTCGTCGAGTACCAAACGTGTGACCGACTACGGAAGCGCTGCCGGAACGTGGCGCCGGAAGGATCGTCTACGCGATCTTGAGATCGGAAAGAGTACGACTACATCACCCACGAGAATCTGTTCTCGTTAACCGCTTTGGAATCTTCGAGGGTAAGTTATTCGATCGATCGTTGCTACAATCTAATAGATAGATCTTGGCTTGTTTGTTTGTATGCGATAGAAATTTTTTGTTTTCCATGCTACGAACCCCTACAGCATCTACTTGGCCCAAGTATATACTAGCAACGGAGAGCATGCAAGATCACAAATAACATAGACATGATAGAATCAATAATCAATATGACATAGTATATCAATATCCATCGGGTCCCTGCAAAAAAAACTTGTATGATTACAAATAGATGATCTTGATCATGAACGGAGCTCACAAGATCTAAACATGATAGCACAAAGGAGGAGAAACAACCATCTAGATACTGTATGGACCCATAGTCCAAGGGTGAACTACTCACGCATCACTCTGGAGGTTGGCATGGTGATGAAGAAGGCCTCTGGGATTATCTATCCCCTCCGGTAGGGTGCCGGGAAGAGCTTCGGATCCCCCCCCCCCGATCTAGGGATGATGGTGGTGGTGGCAAAAGACTGTTTCGTGGAGATCTGAATCGGGTGCTTAGGGTTTCTGCATCGGGGTGCTTAAATAGGTGAAGGGGCAAGGTCGGTTGAGGGCCAGGGGCCCCACACCATGGGATGGTGCGGCCTAGGGTGGGATCACGCCACCTATGGTGTGTCCGCCCTGTGGCGCCTCTTCGTCCCCCTTCGGTCTCCGTGTCGTGTCTGGTAAAATATTGACTTTGGCTTTTGTTCCGTCCAATTCTGAGAATATTTATTTACTAACTTTTGTGAAACCAAAAACAACAGAAAACAGGGAACTGGCACTGCGGCATCTTGTCAATAGGTTAGTTCCAGAAAATGTATAAAAATACCTCAAAGTGTAGACAAAACATAAGAAAGTTGATACCAAACAAGCATGGAGCATCAAAAATTATAGATATGTTTACGACGTATCAATGTATCATCCCTTCACCTTTATAGAGGCCTCCTCACTCTCACTCATCACTCACTCGCTTACTCACTCACGAACCATCTCCACGGTCCCATCACCTTCTGCAAACCCCCAAGAAAACCCCAACCACGCCGACGCTGGAGAAGAATGGAGTGGTGGCCATTGTCGCCTCCAAGGCGGCCGACGAGGAGGCCCCCATCCTCGTACAATCCCCCGTCGATGCATTGAAGGCAGCCGCCATCCCTGTCCAAACCCTCGTCCCTGCTTCCGCCATAGCCGTCGGTGAGTAGGCCTCCGTCCAGGTACAGGCCCCTGCCATTCTCCTTCATATCCCGCATGGCTGAGACCCCTACGGGGACAACGATTACATCAGGCCAGAGAACCCCTTCGACACCAGCTTAGCCGACCATGGTCGGAGGTAACTAGGGTTTTCTATCCTTCCTTTGTTCTTCCTCCATTCCCATTGTTGGATGCTATATCGTGTGTTATTAGGGCTCGGTTGTTCATATTTTCAATCATTGGATGCTAGGTATTTTTACAGTAGCTAATCCTCTTGTGTTAGATCTCATATTTTGATGAATGCCCCTAGTTGGGATCAGAACTAGCACTGATCTGTAGTTGGGATTAGTACTAGAACCGATCTGTAGTTGGGATCAGTACTAGCAGCCATCTGTAGTTGGGATCAGTATTCGATTTGGTTTGAGATTTGGGGATTGGGGAATAATCAGGGGATCTCAATCGGTTAATTTATGCAAGTAATCAATCTCGATAATCACGGTATCTCAGTCATGTCCTTATTGCATGCTACTATTTTATGTAATAGGTGGATAGCTGCGACGTCTGCAACGACGACGAGTCCACAGACACTAAGACTCGTCAAGTGCTGAGGAGCTGAAGTCCGGCCAGTTCAATGGCTTCTTCGCGGCGACGTCTACAGGTGCCCCTTATACACCAGGGTCCTTGCCACCGACTTCAACTCCCTCGTGAGTCATGCCGAGGACATGAAGACCTACGGCCTGTTAAAGAACGTCCACGCCTTCAGAGCCAAGCACCAGGTGCTTGGTTTTCACCTCTGCAACCTCTAGAAGGTGGCCATCGAGGAGGGTCGCATGCCCCCTATCAAGCCCAAGGCGCCCAAGGTCAAGGGAGTGGACAGCAAGAAGTGGAGGAAGCGCCAGAGGAGGCGGAGGCCCTCCTAGCGGAGGCCATGAGGGGCCACTGATCTTGTGCTGATGTAGCTGCTGTAAAGCAGCTTCTTTTGATTTGTTGTTTGTGTTGAACTTGTAAGCTGCTGCTACTGAGAAGCCTAATTGTTGAACCTCGTTTAAGTACCGTACTATATAATCCTATATTAGCTACTTTATCTACATCTGCTATATTTATCTACATATTTATGGTGCTAGTTAGGTTTGCTGCTCTAGATTTGCTACCAGATTGGGAAAATATGAGGGCAAAAGGATCCATGAATGAAGAGAGAAGTTGATCTAGATTCGCTGGCTTTTTGGGAAAAAATAACAACTGTTAGCGACATAAAGGCGCTCTTAAAAAGGCCAATCATAAAAATAACAAAAATATATCTTCCAATTTAGGCGACAGGGCGCACATAACTACCAAACGCGCCCCACATGTTCTGACGCCACATCCCCCAAAATGCGTTCCCAACAAGCTGGCCCCATGCAGTCCAACATGGGGGGTCCTACTACGGGACCCGACTTGACATGACCCCAGTTCTCAACACGTAATGGGGAGTCCTACTTGTCAGCACGTAACAGCGAGGGTCCACTACAGGACCTACCTGAATGCGGCCCCACTTGTCAGCACGTAACGGCAAGGGTCCGATAGAGAGCGAGTTTCAGACCGATGTGAGAGTTTTGGACAAGGAGCTAGACAAAAGTGAGGAAAAGTTAAGCGGCTGGGGAAAAGTGAGTACAACTAACGAACCAGGGACACAAAAATATAAATCCCAACTTTATTAAGTGCCTTTGCGAAATAATCATAAATTAATGGATCCGGTTCTTTCTTTTTGTGATCTGGAAATGGAAGTTTCTTACCTTTGTCTTTTACCTTTTGTGGAGGATCAGGCTCTTTAGTAGATTTCTTTGGTTGTTGCTTATCATTTTTATTATTTTCTATTACAACAACTTCGTATTCTTTGCTTGTGTCTTTTTCTTCTTGTGGATCAATAGTTTTTGCATCAGAATTATAACTGTCATCATGTGCACCGTTCTTCTCCTCCAAGATTTGATCTTGTGTGTATTGAGCAGTCTCATCTTAAGGATCCACTAATGTATCATCTTCCTAACTTGCTTTAAGTGAGGCTTTTTCCTTTCGATCATTTTCAGCTTCATATTCCGGTGGTCCTAATGGTCCTTTAACAACTGCACTTCTTCTTGTAACAACATTAGTAGAAACGGGAATATTTATATCATCACGAAGAAAAATTTGATAACCAGATGCTATTAGATTGGGTTTCAATCATACTGAGGTACTTGTTAAATAATTTTATTTCTTGGCCAATTTCCTCATAATTTTCTGTAAGTTCGGCCAAACTCTTTTTATGTCTTTGAAATTGCTTATGCTAGTTATTATAAGACTTTGTCAATGTTTCCATTCTTGAAAAACTTTTCTAGTTTCATCTTCTTCAGTCAAAACTTGTAATAAATCTACTTTTCTTTCCTTGACAAGCTCCGAAGGTATACCTTTTTCTTTCATGGCTTTACACACTTCAGGCATAAGATCAGGATTTATACAAAGTATTCCCTTTTCCAGCTTAGTGCCAAAATCGGGATTATATACCCTAGTAGCCATTATTTTCTAAACATGCTTTAATAGTTAAGTATTTATCGATCCTCCTGCTAATGATTCTAGCAATTCTCTGCATTGGGTATTACGACCGTGGTAAAATAAGTGGCAAACAGTTGACTCAGAAGAGCAATGATTAGGGATACTATTGATCATTCGAAAAAATCTTTCCCATGCTTGTGGATAGTTTTCTCCCACTTTTTGACTAAAATTGCCTATATTATTTCTAAGTTTTGTTACCTTTGCAAAAGGATTAAACATGTTTATGAATTTGATGATGTAATTTCCCAACATTTAATATAATGGCGAGAGAGAGAATATAACCAGTCTAGAGCTTTATCTTTGAGAGACCAACGAAATAATTTCAGATGAGAAAATTCTCTTGGCAAACATTTTGGTCCAAGTGATGTTATCACATCGTCGAACACTCTAAGATGCCTTCCTGGGTCCTCATCTTCCCTTCCACTAAAAGCTTTTCCTGCAAAATTTTAATAATTTCACCGTCAAATCGATATTCCCTAACTCCAGGATTATTAAATTCTATTGGTTGTTTAAGAATTGCAGAGTTTGGAGCACTATATTGACGGGTTTCGCGGCATAGTAAATCAAAATTTTCTACGGATGTGAACAGAGGGAAATCCAAGATCTAATCTAGGAGATTCAAACAACGAGAGAGATTGGATTATATCTTCATACCCTTGAAGATTCGCACAGCGGAACGTGGGTGATGTAGTCGTACTCGCTTCTCCTCCTCGCGATCCGATCCGATCCGATCTAGCACCACAAGTGGCGGTGCCTCCGTGAGATGCACACGTGCAGCACCTCGACGTATCCTCCTTCCTCGGACCAGCAAGTATGGTGGAGAGATGGATTGGATCTACAACACGACAGCGTGGTGTATATGGTGGAGAATTTCTGCAGCAGGGCTTCGCCTACAAACAGTCGGGAGGGAGAGAGGAAGGCAGCAGGGCGGCTAGGGTTGGAGGGGAGGTGTGGGGGGTTGGTGCGCCCCCAGCCCTCTTTATATAGAGGGGTGGGCGCAGCCCTAGCCCCTCCCCCAAGCCCAAACCGGCGGCCCCAAGGAGAAGGAGTGGGGGGCAAGGAACTCCCCCTTCTAGAAGGTCTATCTCGAGTTTAAAACCCCCTTGGCCGGCTGGGCCCTATGGGGCCTTGTGCCCCGGCCCAATGCGCCAGGGCACTCCCTCATAGGCCCATGCCCCTCCCGGAAGGTGGGGCCACGTTGGTCCCCCTTCCGAAGGTTCTAGAAGCTTCCGACAATACCGATTAACCCGAACAATTCAACTCCAAAAACTGCACGCCTTATATGAATCTTATTCTCCTGAACCTCTCGTGATGTCCCGGATCCCATCCGAGACTCAACAAAAACTCATAAACCAATTATCCAATCTATCCTAGCGTCGAGACACGTTAAGTGTGTGACCTCGGGTTCGAGAATATGAAGACATGATCTTCTATCAATAATCACAATGGGTCTGCACCCATATTGACTCCACACAGTCATCGATGATCATATTAGATGAACCACGATGCCAGGATTCAATCAATCCCATATATATATTCCCTTCGTCACGCGATATTTTACTTGCCCAAGATTCGATCGTCGATTTCATACCTAGTTCAATCTCGTTCACAGCAAGTACTTTACTTGTTCCGTAATCCGATATCACTTTGTGATTAACTCCTTAACCACATGCTTGCAAGCGGTGTTGATATCGATTACCGAGTGGGCCCGAAGTATATCTCTCCAACTTGGGAGGGACAAATCCCATCTTGATACATACAACCCAACAGATACTTTCCGATCACCTGAGAGACACCTTTATGATCACCCTCTCATAGGATGACATTTGATGACCTCAAAGCTTTCTTTCGATACCAGGGAGTTGTATTATCTCATGGTCTAAGGAATACAATATTTGACATAAGAAAATCTTTGCAAAGACGAACACGATGAGACGATCTAATTGCTTCGCTTAGTTTGGGTCTGTCCACCATATCATTCTCCCAATGATATGATCTCATTATTAATTGACAACTCATGTCCATGGTTAGGAAACCTTAACCATCATTAATCAATGAGCTAGTCCTTAGAGGCGTACTAGGTACACGGTGTTGTTCACAAACCACACAAGTATTAAAGTTTCCGCTTAATACAATTCTAGCATGGAATATAAACATTATCATGAACAAGAATTATAATAATAACATCTTTATTATTGCCTCTAGGGCATAATTCCAACATATATTCTCTGAGAGTTTTCTCATGTTTCTTGGGTGTTGTCCTATGAATGGACATTATTTACATGAAGTTACTTAGGTTGTCAACTTCAACTCTGTTTGATCTCAAAAGTTTTTCAATAATTTCCTCGCGCCTCTGAGTAGGCACACGTTCAAAATAATATGCTAGATAAGCCCTACCAGAGCGTGTAGACCCTTTGTCTCCTAAGGAGATCATCTTGTAATAGTAACACCTAAAATGTCAAGAGACAAAACACTTAGCGCTTAGCCCCACTCAACATAATCCATACAAGTCACATTTCCACACAGATGTTTCATTAACATCGGTTGTTTTCTTAGTTAAAAAGATATATACTTTGCATACTATCATAATATGAATATCCACCCACGAATTCTTAATAGCATGGTTATGACTGCAAGTGCACATATCGTCTGTAGCTAGTTTCAAAGTTCAAATATCGATCCCACACGGATCCCAAAGGTAAATGTTTATTGGCGAAGTCTCTGTCGCACCCAAAGTTGTCACAGGTGACGAAGTAGGTGCGGGGAGTTTCGGTTCATGGTGATAGTGAATGTGCCGGGTGAATGAGTAATAAGTGTAACAATTATAATCTTATAAGTATGTGTGTAGGCGAGAAACCCATAATTAGCCGGAACTCCTCTTGTTAGATTTCATCCCAACTTCAATAATCCTACTAGCTTGTTTACCACAACCATGGTCAGTCACTAGACGATTAAGATTCTTCAGGTTTCTTAGCAATTAAGCTCCTTGGATCGGACTAATGCAATAAGCTTGGTGGTTCCTCATTATCCTCGAGTCAAACTAGTTTCCCATTGATATCCCCGTGTCACTCGAGGGTCGCTAGTCTGCTAGCAAACAAGATTCTATCTATGTAAAACAAAGCATCGTGTTGTCTGGGCCCTTAATTGGGCAACATGCATTAAGCATCCCACAAATAGTCAAGCACTCATAATATAATTAGAATTAACCACAAACTTGGTGGAAAATATATAGGCATATGATATCTCACTAATCCCCTACATCTCCCACGCCCAAGGGAACTTACTCACACATGAGAGAAGAAAGCATCATCAATATAATTAAATAAAGGGAGTTCTTCTTGATATTACCGTGGAGATCCACAATAAGAAATAGAAGCAAATCCAACATAATTCAAGATAGGAAGAACAATCTCAAACCCTAATCTTGCAAATTGGAGATCTCTCTCTCAAGTACAAGTAGTGTGTATGGAGGTGTGGTGGCTAGGAGATCGAAGATCGTGGAGCAAGATGAAGAACGTCTTCCCCTTCTTCTCTGGATCCCTTCTTTATCCCTTCTAGATGGTATGGTGGCTTGTGTGTTCTGTTTTCGACCTTGGCCTCTTCACGAAAGTTGTACCTTTTAATAAGACAAAGGAGATGGCAACTATACAGCGGCGGCCTGTATAGTTGGTCGTTAAACTTGCAGTGAATTCCCCTCGATTGCTTCGAAAAAGGGGCTTGCTTGTTTTCGCCTGAATATTGTTTTTTTTGCTGTTAAATCCCTCTGTTGACATTCAGAACCTGAAACACACATTAAAAACCAAGTTTTCTTTGCTACCGAAGTATTAGCATTAGGTAAAGCTACAAAACCATCAAATCCAAACAAAAACCATCGATAGAAACCATAAAAAATGTGTAGAATGTCACAACTATCACATGGCTAAGAATTTTAGCATACGATGTTTCCTAACTTAGGAAAATACTACCAAGGTATATTCTATAGGATAACTATAGCATAGTAATGTAAGTAAAAAGCCCTATCATGCATTATTCTACCAAAATAACACTAGTGCAATAGTTGAAATAATAGGACATATGATGAAGTATCACTTGCCTTGGTAGCTAGGGGACTAGGTACAATCCTCACAGCAACAAACTTCACTGTCCACACAATCTACACCATAATCCAAACAACGCAACATACAATTCAATATAGGCAATATAAAAATATGAATGCCTGCATGTATGCAATAATCAAAATAATAACACTCACATTATTCAGAACATACAGTACAGAGTACAAAATATACCATCTAAAGGCACAAGAACCACCTAAAAATAATTTATACAGAAATTTTTATAGCCAAAATACTCCCAAAAAGGTTTTGCCTAAAAATCAGTTTTTACAGGAGCGATTGAACAGAATGAGCTCACTGAAGTGAATTTCTCATTTTTATGAATCCATGGACACCAAGTTTGTATTTTTCTGATTTGTGGTTCAAAAGTTATTGAATTTCCAAGTTAACTACTAATTCAGTCTATTTTCGGACTAACAAAAATATTAATCCACGTGGCCTATTCTTACTGGACGGTACCGGTTTGGCCGGATTGACAACACAGGCTGTTGGACTTTAAGGAAAACGAATGAGCCATATCGGATGATACCGCTTCGGTAAGTGAACTAATCCTGGCCCTAGGATATGGATCTGACGGATCACAACGCTTGGCCATGAACTGGTGGCAATCTGGCGATTCTAAAGGGGTAAGGGGAACATGGACTATTACCAGAGGTTGCGATGGTCGAGGGGTCTTGGTGGTGGTCGCGGTTGAGGAAGGGGCGCTCATGTTCGTCCTGGATTCCTCGCTGGAGTCCTTGCTGAGGATGGAGCTCGCTGTTGGTGATGGAGTCGTCTTGGAACTCAAGCAGGTAAAATAAGGCACCAGCAGGTGCGCAAGAACCTGGCTAAGAACTTGGAGGCCAAAGTAGGGCGGAAGAAGGTTAGGTCTCACCGGATTCATTGGCGGACAGTGACGGCAGAAGAAGCTCCGGTGACCGTGGCGACAACCTGGGGCATGTAAAGTCGCGTGGGATGGGTTAGTTGTTGGAGATATGCCCAAGAGGCAATAATAAAGTGTTTATTATCATATATTCATGCTGATGATAAATGTTTACATACCATGCTATAATTGTATTAACCAGAAACATTAATACTCGTGTGATTTTTAAACATAAAAGAGTCCCTAGTAAAGCCTCTTGTTAAACTAGCTTGTTGGTTAATATATGCGGTGACCCGGCATAACACTGCATGATGTAGTACAATATAGTCATTGACATAACACCAATGAATCACCGTTCACTAGTATTACATCCCTCAGAGTGGTACAACAGAAACACAGCTGGTCCAAGACATGACTATAGGTTACAACTCGACTCTTTACAAAAGATCTAGAGAACACTCTAGGTTAAAGAGAGAGAAATAAACTTCTTACAAAGAAGAATCAGAAATAATCAACTCATAAATATCATGCTAATAATATTAGCATCTAACTATTTGGATTGCATTGCTGCTATTGCAATACTCTACAGAAATAGGTTCTATGGCTAGAGATTATATTCCTATCTACCCAGCAACTTCGTCTTATCTTTAGTTGATGTATATGTTGACTTCCTTGACTTCATTGAAGAGCTTGAGCTGTTGATGACGATTCTCTTGAGCATAAGTTGATGTAGACGTCGTCTTAATGGCTTCAGAATCTAGCAAGGGTTAAGAAGATACGTTGAGTACGAGCGTACTCAGCAAGTTCACTAGAAAAGGAGTATTTGATGCACTATATCTATAGCCACAGATTAGAGGTCGTAGGCAATGCAGGTTTTCATAAACATTTCTTCAAAGGTTGCTTTTATTCCAAAAAGCTATGTCCGTCAGCCTTCACGGGTTTACCAGAACTTTCATGGAGTTCCTTTACCGCCGCGTTCGCAGCACCTTTCCGGAACAGGGAGTAACAAGTTACAGTTCTTACACTCTGTAGAGGTGTGTTACTTTTCCCATGAGAGATCTTAGCTTTTTTGCACATCCGGGCGCGCATTCCCGTTCATACTTCCTTGGTATGAGGCCCAAACTAAGATCCAAGCCAATCACTTCCCTCTCCACGACCCCACATGTCTGCACGATCCTTCGGGGCTGGCTCACCTCCTTTAAGCCCCCTTTCGGGCGGGCTAAAACCCTAATGAGTTCCGAAATACTCTATGAGCTGGTGATGCCCTGGAAAGTTCCATATCAGATGGACTATACCACTAGAAACCACTCTTAGATAATCTAGACACAAAAAACGTGGAGCGTAAGGGTGCCCACCCATATGTTGGATCCGCACAAGGAATCAAAACGTCACGTTAAGGTCATCTTACCTACATGCATAAGGAAAAGGATACAGCTGACTTCTCCGTCCCATTCCAAATCTCATGGTTAACGCGTGATATACGACGCAAGAATCACCGGCGACATTGGTTGTTAACTCCTAGATAATATGTTCCTTTACCACCAGAACTTTCATAGTAGGTTATTACCTCATGGTAAATAACCTATAATCAAATTATTATGAAAATAGTGTTTTCTGACCTTTTTGAAATGCAGGTGATGACAACCCTGGATTTGCAAAATACTTTATATAAAATAATCAAAGGACATGAGCAAGTGTGAACTTGCCTTTTGTGATTGCAAGATTATGCACTCACGGTCTTCGAGACAATATAAGATCCAATATCTGAAATCAGCATCATTGGTCCGGTAAGGACTAATGTTTAAAGAAGCAAGATGCTATTGTGCATAGTAATGTAATGCAATTTGATAAACTCGAATCCTCGAAATAAGCGTTGATCTAGGGTTTGGAAACTGCAAATGGTTCCTGTAGAATGTGTTGTACTTTTAGATAAGTTTCACTTTGTGCTTCTTATTAAGGCTTGTGAGTGTGTGTGAAACAATATGTAATTATAATATCATACAACAATAAGATACAAAATTGTCGAATGATATTCAAAGATTACTTATATCGGAATTGCCGTATCTCCAATTCTTACTCTACAAGTATTGGCATTTATAAGTAACTTAAGTATTAAAAATCCTAATATACAAGTAAGGTATAAAGTAATGTGATTATGATTAATTGTCATATGTTGATTGAAGTGGCAAAAAGAATAGCATTTGAAGAAAATATTTTTTTTCTAAAGTCTAAACAATCTTTGTGGTTAATCAGATGTGGTCAATGTGGTTTGTGCTTGCTTGAATAGTTTGGAATTGAGATGCTTTACGACTTAATTAGAGCAGACCAAAGTTAACTATAAAACACGTAATAAGGTATTTAGTATTATATTTAAAGTCTTAACGACTAAAGTTAACTTTAAGAACATGGATGGATTTAAGGTGTAATGCTTATGATATTGTACTTGTTCATCTTATAATATTTCCTTAAAGTTACTTAAGAATGGCATTATTTATATTTGAGTAGTGGTTTCTTAACATTATAAATGTATAAAAGGATTTATCTCCTTATAAGGGTATGGTTATGACTTGTGAATAAGTAAACAATATTATTTACTATTTATGAATTATCTTTGGATTTAGTCCATTATAAAGTTGTGAGTGAAACAATGGTAAAAGGTTTTATTTGGTTGAAAATAT
This sequence comes from Avena longiglumis, assembly GCA_030063025.1. Lineage (NCBI taxonomy): Eukaryota > Viridiplantae > Streptophyta > Magnoliopsida > Poales > Poaceae > Avena > Avena longiglumis. The sequence goes on along the minus strand of CP125976.1, from coordinate 203,790,322 downwards.
CATTCTTGAAGATTTTATGATTGATAAGAATCTTTTTAGAAAATGATCTGCACTTATGGTGAATGATAATTTAATAAGATTGTATTTAAAATGTGTTGAACAAATTTGACTTCATATTATCAATATTTAAGACTAATACAATTTATTAGACGAAATTGGCTAATTTTAGAAGTATTAGCAAATTTTTTTATCCTTATATGAATTATCAACTAAGGAAATAGGTTTAAATTCAAGTTATTAAAGTGTTTAAATTTTTATTTACCTCAAAAGTGGAATATTATAGTTTTAACATGTAGGTACTATTTTTGTCATCATTTTGGTATATTGCATTTATTTTTGTGATTTATAAATAATAAGATATGATTTTTATAAGATTTACTACTTTATAAACACTTAATAAATGATAATTATTTAATTAGGTGAAATAATATTACATGATTATAGTATTAAGTTATGGTTCTTATTTTTCTAAGAATTTTGATATATTATTTATATTTTTATCATTTACCATTATTAAAATATGAATTATCAAAGTTTTATTACTTATAAAATCTTTATTAAAAAGTAATTATTTAAATAATTAACAAAATAATGTTTGATAATAGTTTTAAGTTGTAGATTTTATTTTTCTGAAAATTTTCTTATATTAAACATAAATTTCTGAACAAAAGTTATTGAATTTTTAAGATTTAATCATTTTCTCGAATTAAAATAAATAACTAAATGGTTTATGATGTAATGCTGATGTCAGCATGGGGTGAAGGGTTTTTTCTCACCTGGGCTATTTCTAACCTCAGTCACTGACTAGTGGGCTAGGGGCCACATCACATGCCCAGATTAGTTAATAAATTTGTTACTCCACCTGTTTCTACTCACAGTCAATGACAAATGGGCCCACTAGGTTATTTAAGTTCCATAAACGAATTATAGAAATTATTAAACAAAATAAAATGGTTTATTGGCTCATGATGACGTCAGCATGACCTCATCAATGGAATTCCTCACAGGTGACACTCGGGTCAGCCATTGGAGGCGCGCGGGCTAGCGAGAGTGAGTGTGCTGGACACGGGTGATTGGGAGGAACCTTGGTGTAACATCCCTAAAATCATGTTTCAAAACTAATGCACATCATCCATGCATCCATGATCATGTAGAGTTCATTTCAAAAATCAATTCAAAAACAGGAGCATATGAGCTCATTATTTTATGTGATCAGCATTATATCAAATGCTACTCTCCAATGAGAGATTGTTGTTCATGAATCAAACCTTGTTACTCTCAGATTGTTTTGCTTGATTTTTAGTGTTTAAACCAAAATTTACAAAACAAATATGGATTTTAAAACCATTTTCAAAACTTGATCAAACTAAGTGCTATGTCACTGTTTATTTGCTTGAACAATAGGACCAAGTTATTACAGGGGGGACACATGTTTTTATACCCAGAAACATGATTGTTACACTCTGCAAAAATCCAGAACAAATTTGAATTAAAATAGCATTTGAATTTGTTTGAAAATGGATTCAGAAAATCAAAACAAAAATAGAAAATGAAAAGAGAAAAGGAAAAAGGCCGGTGCTAGTCATTTGGCCCAACAGAGAAATCAGCCCACTAAGCCCACCCGGGCCGTTTTCCCCTTCTCTCTCTCTCACCCGCACCCTCTCTGCCCCGCTGCCACTGCCACTGGGCCCGAGCCAGGTCAACACCTTCTTCCCCACCCCCACGAACGCAGACTACGTCGCCACCGCCGTTTCCTCCAGAAACGCCGCGATTGAATCCTCGCTTAATTGGCATTGATCCGCAGCATAATTCCCTCGCCCCTCCTGGCTACTTAATCACCTCGCCACCGCGGTCATTTCCCCCGCACAACACGCTCTCCTCGCCACCAGGCTGCCAGTATTCGCCCTTACACCGCCGCAGACAGAACCCACTCCGGTGAGGTATTCCGGTAAGCCTAGTGCTCGCGCCTACTCCTCGTTCACCCTGAAGTGATCCTCTGATCCTTGCGCACCTCCTGACCCCCTTTGTTCGTCTCCTTGTGATCCAGAGCGTCGACTTCGACGAGAACTGTGAGCGTCCGTCGCCGCCTCCGACTCCGGCGAGCGATTAAGGTAAAAGCCGACCGCCCCGCGCCTTCTACTTGACCCTGTCAGGTTCGCCTGAGCGTTGTGCACTCGCTGATAACCTTGGTTTGTGCTAGGGTGGCAAGTAACGTCGCCTTCGTCGCCGCCCGTGCAAACCCGACGCTGTCTCCAACTCCGACGAGCCCCTGCAGCCTCTGCAGCACGCCCCCGCCCACACCAGCAGCACCTTGAGCTTCGTCATGACTCCGCGAGTTCGGTAAGCCACTTCTCGACCCTTAGCCCCCTCTAGAACCACCGGTGCATCGCCGGCAGAAGCGCCGCCGCTGCCAGCAACGATTCGCGCCGCCACTTCTTGGTCAAAGCATCGGCCACCGTTAGATCTGTATCGTAGGGCGTAGATTAGAACGGGGGCGAACCGTTTTTTTTAGATCTGGCGCGTTGGATCTAACTTGATCCGACGGTGCGGAAGCATGATCCTGAGTGAAGCGGTATCAACCAATGGGAGCACGCCGCGTGGCTAGGATTTGAATTTAAAAACTGGATTAGATCTATTAGATATTAAAACTTGTTTAATTCATAACTTTTGATTCCCACGTCCAAATTTGATGAATTTTATATCAATGGAATCAGGAGAGAAAGCCCTTTCCATTTATGCAATGTGTTTAATGTTTTGATTTTGTTAAAATGGTTATTTTTACAGAAACATGTGTAGACCTATTTTGTATATACTAATTATTTGAGAAATGTTTTAAAGTTCAAATAAAGGTTGTTTGGCAAGTTTTGAACTTGTTTATGAACCAGTACTGTGCACTTGTCTTGTTTAGTTTAGAAAATCATCACATATCATATTGCATGCATCCATATATTTTTGCTTGTATTTATTTTGTATGTGATTTGGTGCTATCATTTTATGTGTAGATTTTGGTGCAAATAGTGATTGTGATTGTGAGGTTTGTAGCTACTCTCCAAACTACCAAGGCAAGTGGTGCTTCATGATTTTATCCCTATGTTTTTCAACTATGCATTAGAAATATTTTGCTAGTCTTGCATGGTTATATTTTGCTTATATGCTATGCTTGGGAAATCCTAGTAGTTGTAGAATTGCTAGAAATTTCTAAGCTAAGATGTTTACCTATGCCATGCTTAGCCTAGCTAGTAGCAACCAAGGGTGGTTATATATTCATGCTATGAATAAATATTTCTAAGTCTTTGGACTGTGTTTTTGCTTAATAAAACAACTAAGTGAATGAAACACCTGGGTGGAATGGAAGGAATGGTTTATGTTGAGTGGTTACACAAGGCCCATTTCTATGGTTTACCTTGTGTATATCACTTGTGAAAAGCCACCCAGGAACAAAGGGATTTGAGAGGACAAATGTTAAGAAGCTTCTAGTGCAGCCACTTGGCAATATGGGCTCTGCCTGGATCACATAGGTTGCAATAACTTAGCCATTTGGACAGTTGGTGGTAGTGGGATGATAGGTTGGAACGCGTCCATTTGGTCTAAGGGAAGGCTTCTGAAAGGTCCTGTCTTGGTGAAAATCAAGTCTTGTGGGGAAAGTGCACAACCTCTGCAGATGGAAGAATCTAAGTACTTAGCCATATCCCTGGTATTGGACAATTTGAGCATCAAGACATGGAAGCTATCAAGAATCTCCTCATACCAATTTCTAAGTAAAACTTGTGGTTGAACAAGGGTGAAGGACCCCAATATCTATTGGTGGTTCCTTGGGAAAAGTTTTGACAAATAAAAACTTAGTGTTTTCAACTAATAGGCAAAACTTATTTGAGCAAAGCAAGCCTAAGCTACACTTAGCCAAATTGCACATAGTATCTAGTCCACCAATATTCTACTAAGGTATCACTTGCCAATATTATTCCAATGTATTGACCCACTGTGGTTGTAACTTGTGATGTTGCAGGTTATTCTAATGATGATTAGGAGTCATGAGTCTACACTCAACATGCTTGCATGTGGCACATGAAGATGAAGACTTATTTATCTTACTATATATTTGAACTCTTGTATTAGGCATGTGGCCATGGAGTTGTAAAAGACTATGTTTGTCTCTGGAATGATATGTAATAATGACCTTTGTTTCTGTGTACTTCATCTTAAACTGTGGATGCTAGCATTGGTCCAGGGACTAGCATTGCAATCACAAGGATCCTTTCCTTTACAAAGGAGGGATCTTACACTTGGGGTGGAGGCTCCGCCACTTTTTGGTCGTCAGAGCGACACCGGTGACGAGCTACCGCGGTGGTGGTGGACAGTGCTCGGTGGTAGAGCAAACGAGGAAACAAGGAGGAAATCTAGAAGGTGTGTGAGCATCGGTAGCTCACTGTGAAGCTGAGGGGCGTGATTGCGTGACCGAAGGAGCTCTATGGAAGCAGGAATCGACGATTGACGATGATGACCAGCGGTGGATATGATATGTCAATTGGGTCGACTGGGACTCTCAGGCTTCCTTGACCTGGCCAGGGAGAATGAGGGTGGCGAGGCAATCCTCCTGGGCACCTCAGATAAACGCGGGGAGGTCTACATCGACGAGCTCCGGCGGGTTTGAGGTTAGGGTATTGGTCTCTGAGAGGAAATAGAGAGGAAGGAAGAGATAGAGGAAGGGGTGGCGTGCAGGGTTTCTCCATGCGGTGATGTGGTCTTCTTATAGAGCTTCTAGAGCGGCGGCGCACATCTTGATGCTCATCAGCGCGGCGGAGCTCAACAGTGAGCTGCTTCCTGCATCCGTCGACGGGGACGACGCCGAATAGAAAGAGAAAAACGGTATGGCTGGTTTTTGGGCTATGCATGGGCCAATGTGGGCTACAACAAAGTTTGCTAAATGGGTTGTTATGGCTGCTTGTGGGCGACGGATAAGAGAGAGGGGGAGTGGGCCACGGGCTAGAAACCTCTCAGATCTGTTTCTTTTATTTTTTTCTTCTTCAATCCCTTTTTCTTTTTGCTGTTTTGATTCCAGATTTGTATTTTCACATTTGGTTTGAATTTTTCCTATAGAAATTTATCTGCTAGATAATTGCAGCAATACTAAAATGTACTGAGTATCATTTTGTGAACTTTTATTGTATAATGTTATTATTTCTTATTTTCTTTATATATATACTTTTCCTTTTAATATTTCATGGGAACCTTTGTTATGAATTTTATTTACATAACATACAATAAATTTATTATAGGTTATACCCTTATTTATTCATGAAACTAAATTCTCATTATATAAACATATTCTAAGGAAAGTTTCTAATGGTGATCCTACATTACACTTTATACATAATTTCCTATGAATTATTATGATTAACATTAATTACATAATCCTATGGAATAATGAGGTATATGTTTTGTTATAATTGCATATAAGTTAGGGTCTTAGGTTTTAGGAAATTTAATATTACCTATATCCTTGGGATAGGCATGGATCAAGATTTATGGTTAAGACATATGGTCTTCATGATTATGTTTATGAATGGTGTCACCATCCAAGATAAAGTAGTGGGGTTGTTTTCTAAGATGGCTTAGATATGGAATTGCTAATTAGAGTTTCTAAGAACATATGATTTTAAAGTTTGGAAGTGACAAAGATATGCTTAAGTGATTTACTATAGGAAAATATTCCTATAAGCCATAGTGGAAACAAGATGATTGATCAAACAAATGAGATAGATATCAAGCTTGATTCTAGACCTAAAGCTGAGTGTTTACCAAGGATCCCTATCTTCCAAACTTCATAATTATGGACTTCTAATTAAGGAATTCCTTTCCTAAATATTCTACTTCTTCCTATACATCATCATGTGTTAACATGATGAGCTTTACTGTTGGAATTATGCCCTAGAGGCAATAATAAAGCTATTATAATTATAATTATTGTTCATGATAATGTTTATATTCCATGCTAGAATTGTATTAAGCGGAAACTTTAATAATTGTGTGGTTTGTGAACAACACAGTGTCTCTAGTACGCCTCTATGGACTAGCTCATTGATCAATGATGGTTAAGGTTTCCTAACCATAGACATGAGTTGTCAATTGATAATGAGATCATATCATTGGGAGAATGATATGATTGACAAACCCAAACTAAGCGAAGCAATTAGATCGTGTCATCGTGTTCGTCTTTGCGAAGCTTTTCTTATGTCAAATATTGTATTCCTTAGACCATGAGATAATACAACTCCCTGGTATCGGAAGAAAGCTTTGAGGTCATCAAACGTCATCCTATGAGAGGGTGATCATAAAGGTGTCTCTCAGGTGATCGGAAAGTATCTGTTGGGTTGTATGTATCGAGATGGGATTTGTCCCTCCCAAGTCAGAGAGATATACTTCGGGCCCACTCGGTAATCAATATCAACACCTCTTGCAAGCATGTGGTAGGAGTTAATCACAAAGTGATATCGGATTACGGAACAGTAAAGTACTTCCGTGAGCAGATTGAACTAGGTATGACTGCATCGACGATCAAATCTCGGGCAAGTAAAATATCGCGAGACAAAGGGAATATATATATGGGATTGATTGAATCCTGACATCGTGGTTCATCCGATATGATCATCGACGAATGTGTGGGAGTCAACATGGGTTTCAGCACTTCCGTTGATTATTGATAGAAGATCATGTCTCGCATATTATCGAACCAGCGGTCACACACTTAACGTGTCTCGACGCTAGGATAGATTGGATAATTGGTTTATGAGTTTTTTTCGGTCTCGGATGGGATCCGGGACATCACGAGAGGTTCGGAGTGGTCGAGAATAAGATTCATATAAGGCAAGGTGCTTTTGGAGTTGAATTGTTAGGGTTAATCGGTATTGTGGAAGCTTCTAGAACCTTCCGAAGGGGACCAACGTGGCCACACCTTCCGGGAGGGGCATGGGCCTATGAGGGAGTGCCCTGGCTGCATTGGGTCAGGGCACAAGGCCCCATAGGGCCCAAATGCCAAGAGAGGTGTAAACTCTAGATAGAGCTTCTAGAAGGGGGGGTTTCCTTGCCCCCCACTCTTCCTCCTTGGGGCCGCCGGTTTGGGCTTGGGGTAGGGGCTAGGGCTGCGCCCCCCTCTATATAAAGAGGGGTGGGGGCGCACCACCCCCCTACACCTTCCCCTCCAACCCTAGCCGCCCTGCTGCCCTCCTCTCTCCCCTCGGCGCTTGTGGCGAAGCCTGCTGTAAATTCTCCACCAATTGCACCGTGTCGTCGCATTGTAGATCCAACCCATCTCTCCACCATACTTGCTGGACCAAGGAAGGAGGAGACGTCGAGGTGCTGCACGTGTGCATCTCACGGAGGCACCGCCACTTGTGGTGCTGGATCGGATCGGATCGCGAGGAGGAGAAGCGAGTACGACTACATCACCCACGTTAACGAGCGTTCATGTCTGAATCTTCAAGGGTATGAAGATCTAATCCAATCTCTCTCGTTGTTTGCATCTCCTAGATTAGATCTTGGCTTTCCCTCTGTTTGCATCCGTAGAAAATTTTGATTTACTATGCCGCGAAACCCTTCATTTACTTCACAAGAACAATCTTATCCACCCTTTGTTATTTTGAATCCATTTGTAAATCCAATGAACTGGACACTAAAGCTCAACATGATTTCCTCATAGGGATAATTCTCATCTTTAGGATATTCCTAATGAATCCAATTCCACTAGAATGATTACTCTCTTACTCCACAATTTCTTTATGATCTCACTTATAAATCTCAGAAGCTTGTCACTGAAGCTTTTCATAATCTTCACATATCTTTACTTGGTTATATCAACTACTCTACTGCTGACAGCCTCCAATCCAACAAGTAGTTAATTCTGACTCCATTCATACTCTAGCTTCAGCTTAGTCATACTATCTTATATCTACTTTACTCCTGTATCTTATATTCAAACTTCACATTATGGCATGGTGACTTTTCATGGCTAACCTAGGATAATATATATATACTAGGGTTTAATCATGTTCTATGCACCAATATCACTTATACATGATATAATCATTCCCTCTTAGTGACTTAAGCATGACCATCATAATCCTTTGATCATTTATGGTTTAGGTTTCCAGTTCGCTAATAAAGGTCCTTATAAATATAACATTATAGTTGTATATAATTGCCTTCTAAATATCTCTATTGGACTAAGAGATATCATTCATTGACTATGCCTACTTGATCCAATAGGATTACTCCTAGTAACTATTTTCAATATTAATCCTTCTAATCCTCTTTGTTACCACATATACTTTTATTTCAAATAACTCTTCTAACCATTCAGGAGTGAGTTAACTCCCTCAGTTATCACATTGATCTTATTCTCTTCCAATACTCCCATCCTATAGATGATATCTAAATCTAGTATTACCACCTACCTCTTCTTACTTATTTCTATATAGGATTAAAGTGATTGTTATAGTAAGAACAAGAGTTGATAGATCAAGAATTGATGGGTTAATACTTAGTAAATCAATAGTTGATTACCCAACATTGATACTCAACAGGTATTAGAATAAGGTTCAATAGAGATGATAAGGATTGGTATGGAAAGAAAGATATGTGGTGAATGAGCTTGACTTGATTTCCTTCCTACTCAACATTAATAAGGAATTAGCGTTAAAGAACTACCATGATGCTCATGGTAGGAATAAATAAAGATAAAATTGGTCAAGGTTAGTTATTACATTCTTGTTACTTGAATTATATTCATAGCTTGGTATTCATGGTTATTGTAATGAATACCATGGAATGATCACCTAAAAATCAGGTATTAATCATTATGTAATGTATTAGGGTTTAATTTTATTACATTTGATCTACCCTTAGATCAAATCTTCTTTACCCAAAATAAGGTCTTAGCAAAGATCATATTGAAACTTATCATGGTCAACTTGATGATCTACTTCAATTCCATAAAGATGAGAGAAGCTTCAATCATTTTGACAAGTTTTGTTCAAAAGAGCAAAAATTATTCGGATTTTCTATGCATGAATGCAATGCACACATCTGTGTTAAGCTTATTCCTAAGCTCTAATGTTGGGATGTTACAATATATGATCATGGTTTCCTAATCATGAACATTGAGATGTTATTAACAACAAGATCATATCATTAGGATAATGGTGTGATGGACATACTCCTATAGATAAATGTAGCATAAAGATCAAGTCATTTCAATAGTTCATTTGCTATAAGCTTTCTCATACATAGTAACGTAATTCCTTCGACCATGAGATCATGCTAATCACCATCACCGGATGGATGCTTTGATGACATCAAACACCACACCGTAACTGGGTGGCTATAAAGGTGGCATTGAGTGTTCAGAAAGTATGTGTTGAGGCACATGGATCAAGAGTGGGATTTTTCCATCCATATGACAGATAGATATAATCTGGGCCCTCTCGGTGGAATGTCATCCAATTATCTTGCAAGCATTTGAATGGCTCACAAGGGATCACATATCATGGGAACGGGAAAAGAGTACTTATCGGTAACGAGGTTGAACTAGGTATGCAGAGATACCGACGATCAGACCTCGGATAAGTAAACTATCACGAGACAACGGGAAATTGGTATCGTATGTAAGTGGTTCATTCGATCACAAAGTAATCGTATAAATATGTGGGAGCCATATGAATTTCCAGATTCCTCTATTGGTTATTGATCGGAGAAGAGTCTCGGTCATATCTGCATAATTCACGAACTGTAGGGAGACACACTTAAGGATTCGATGTTGTTTAGTAGATATGGAATGTAAGTAGGGATACCGAATGTTGTTCGTAGTCTCGGATGGGATCCAGGATATCACGAGCAGATCCGGAATAGTCTATAGAATAAGATTCATATAAGGAAAGTCCAATTCCAGAGTTCGGGAATGATTCCGGTGTTTTCACCGGAATGATCTAGAAGGGTCTATAAGGTTCACTTGACTGGAAGGGGAAGGGTACATTAATGTGTCATTAATAACTGGAATGATTACATCATGTCCTAGGTCACTTGGTCGGGCATTTGTAAGAAAGAAATTGAGCTCCAAACTGAAAGTCAAAAGGCGAGTTTGAAAAGTCAGACTGGGACAATGTATCGTGGTGGAGCGAGGAAAGAATCCTTCTTTCCCTCCACCACAAGCCAACAAGGAGATGGAGTTGGGGAAGGATTCAAACTCCTGATACGTCGGAGACGTATCTATAATTTTTGATGTTACATGCTTGTTTTGTATCATTTGTCTTATGTTTTGTCTACACTTTGAGGTATTTTTATACACTTTCTGGAACTAACCTATTGACAAGATGCCACAATGCCAGTTGCATGTTTTCTTCTGTTTTTGGTTCCAGAAAGGCAGAAAATCAATATTCTCGGAATTGGACGGTACAAAATCCAAAGTTATTATTTTCTCGGAGCAACACGGAATCACGAAGCAGAGCCGGAGGGGGGCCACAGGGTGGCCAAACCCTCCCTAGGTGCGGGCAAGCCCTAGAGGCGCCTGGAGGGGGTGTGGGCCCCCTGGAACCCCATCGACCTTGATTATTGCGCCTATAAGAAGCCTCTGACCCAAAAACCCTAACGAATCTAGAAGAAATCCACGAAAACCTCTATAGTGCCGCCACCACCGAAAGGGAGATTCGGGGGACAGAAAGTCTCTGTTCCGGCACCCTTTCGGGACGGGGAAGTGCCCCCGGAGCCATCTCCATCGATCTCCATCGCCATCTTCATCACCATTGCTGATTCCCATGATGAGGAGGGATTAGTTCTTCCTCAGGGCTAAGGGCTCTACCGGTAGCTATGTGTTAATCTCTCTCTCTCTATGCATGATCTTGTTGTGGTCATGAGCTTTGTAATCAAGTAGATCTACCTTGCTACTCAAGTGCTTCATTAGATCTCTTCTCTCCCCATGTGTGTGAAAGTGACAGCGTGCACTCCATGGTGGCACTTAGGTTTGAGTCTACATAAATACTCTTTGTGCTTTAACAGATCTATGCTTTTCCACACGTGTGTGAAAGTGACAGCGAGCATACCGTGTGTGGCACTTTGGTTAGATTGAATATTTGTTATGAGTTATATTTGGAGTTGGATGTCTCTATGAAATTGTGGTGTTTGTTGGAATCATCTGGCGATCAAGGTGACAGTGTGGGGTTATCTAGATTGGGGAAGGCCCTACCATGGATTAGAGTGTCCAACCGGAGAGTAGTTAAGAGTAGTATCATGAAGAGAGGATATTTATATAAGAGAGTGTTCACTAGTGAAAGTATGATCCCTAGGCCTTGTTTCTAAGCATTGAAACACGGTTTGCTACTAGATCTGTTGCATGTTTTCTTGCTTCCATCTTTGTTCCGTTTGCCGAGGAGGTTTTGGGCTTTTACCTTTCATCCACACCATCAGCTCTTTTCTGGCACCGTTACCCCACGTCAACAACAAGTCAGAAGCTATTTTCTGGCACTGTTACCACTTGTGTTTCACTATCTCTTCGTCGAACTAGTGCACCTATATTGGGTGTGTTGTGGACACAAGAGACTTCTTGTATCTTAATTGCAGGGTTGCTTGAGAGGGATACCTTTGACCACTTCCTCCCTAAGTTCGATAAACCTTGGGTAATCCACTTAAGGGAAACTTGCTGCTGTTCTACAAACCTCTGCACTTGGAGGCCCAACAACTGTCTCCAAGAATAGAAGTGCGTAGACATCAAGCTCTTTTCTGGCGCCGTTGTTGGGGAGGTAAGGTAAAACGTACTCACATCCTCCGGTGTGAGTGCTCGAAGTTATTTCCTTTAGATTCTACAGTTTTGTCTTTTTGTTTCTTGTTTTCACTAGTTAGGCTTAATGGAAAACAACAACAAAATTAGAGAGCTTTATAGTGTTTATCTTGAGTTAGGACATGAAGTGTTTGAAGAGAAAATTTAAAAACCTATGGAGCTTTATTTGCATGCTAATAGCAATGTTATTAGTATGAATTCTTTGGACACCATTGTTGCTAATGCTATGGAAAAGTCTAAGCTTGAGGAAGCTAGTTTTGATGGAAATGATCTTTTTAGTCCCCTGGCTTTGGAAGATAGCTATTCTATTGCTTATGATGATACCAAACCTCCAATTTATGATGATTACAATGATGAATATGATATTTTCAGTCCACCTACTATTGAGGAGGAAGTTAATTGTGATTACAATATGCATCCTATATTTGATGATTATGGTGATGAGAATGGTAGTGATAGCTATTTTGTTGAATTTGCTCCTACTACAATTAATAAGAATGACTATGCTTATGTGGAGAGTAATAATCATTTTATGCATGAGGCTCATGAAAAGAATGTTTTGTGTGATAGTTATATTGTTAATTTAATTCATGATGGTACTGAAGGTTATTATGAGAGAGGTAAACATGGTCTCATGGATCTCAAAAATATTAAGTTTCCCCTCTTTATGTTGAAAATCTTAAGTTGCACTTGTTTTGCTTTCCTATGCTTGGTGCTTTGTGCTTTCATGACTTGTTTCTTTACAAGATTCCTATGAATAGGAAGTGGGTTAGACTTAAATGTTCTTTGAATTTGCTTCTTGATGCTCTCTTTTAAATTAATTCATATTTCCTATGTGAGCATCTTTGAAACTATCATGCCTAACTTAAAGGCATTAAAGAAAAGTACTTGTTGGGAGATAACCCAAGATTTTTCTTGAGTCTTGGAAGTTATTACTTCAGTAATGACCTCTCCTTACCCTTTTTGTTTGCTTTTTGTGCCAAGAATGACCTCTAATGAGAGGGAAGTAAGATTTGGGGAGTTGCTGTCCCGAAACAGATTTCTGTCCTCCACCATAAAAATTTGTGAGGACTATATGTAAGTCGCATTGAGCTAAAAATTTACGAATAAATCCCCTAGTATATTAGATAAGTTACGTTAGTTCAACACTTTTTGATTTGAGCAACATAAGGTCTTATAAAAAATCGTTTTCTACCTGCTGGTCTGTTTTGACAGATTTCTGCCATTATTTGCATTTGCTTCTTATTGATTCCTTTTTGAGTTCTCTTTTGGGAATTGAGCTTTTTGAAGGAGTTACTACAGTAGATTGTATTTTTAGTGAAAAGTTTTGTTGTTCCAAGGCTTTGCCTAAGGTCTAATATCTTTTGAATACACTAATGTTGCTAATGAAGATTGTGTGAAGTTTTGTATGAAGGAAAAATTTCAGGTGTAGAGAGGGAATGATGTAATGAGATGAAGAATGGACAAAGGCTCAAGCTTGGGTATTCCACCCCGGTGTCACCCCAAGAAATATCCAAGAGGTACAAGCGTCAAAGCTTTGGGATGCCCAAGGCATCCCCTTGTTCATCAATAAAAATCTCAGGTCTTTCTAGACACTTTGTTTTTATTGTTTCATGCACTTTTGTGTTGTTCTTGGAGCGTCTTAGTTTTTGTTTTTGGCTTTTGTTTGCTTATTTTGCTTGAGTAATTTGGTTGGTTACACCACACTTCTTTTGTAGAGAGACACACTCTGTTTCGATTGCCTAGAACACTCTAGTTTTCACTCTTATTGTTTTGTGAGTGTTCACTTTTGCTAGAACTCCGTTCAGCCTTAGTTTTCTTGTGCTTTCATCTTAGAAATTTTTAGTTCTTCTTTGTGGATTTGTGAGACAATCTCACTGATCTTTATTTATTATTATCTTTGTGAGTTGTTTCAAATAAGTTGCTTGGTGTTGGAAAAGAGTAGAAAGTTTCATGCTTAAGTGGTACAAAAGGGATCTTGCATTGACTGTGACTTAGACTTTAGCATGACATGCTAGGTGTTGTTTTGACCTTATGCTTAGTGATTATTGTTGTAGCATGTATTGTTCCAAACAATTGGGATTGCTTAGTGTGCCTTGAAAGAATCATGCGTTGTTTTAGCATACAAAAGCATAGTATTGTGGTATTCTCCTTTGATGCTTTGTTTAGGTTGACTTGGCACATGCTCACACCATGTTATGACTATGAACAAGTCACCATAGCCTCTATGATCATTTAGTCATTGACTTGTAGTACCACTCTATGCTTTGATTAGTAATGTTTTGTTGTTCTGCATGATTATGGCCATTATTGCTCTCTTAGTTGGTTGCTCCCAGTCTTTTTGCTAGCCTCCACTTGTATGAGTAAACTCTACTCATGCTTCCAACTCCCAAGAAACCAAGTTATTCCAAAGTGTCCACTATAAACTCCTATGCATGGTGTGTTACACCATTCCAAAGTATATTCTTGTTTTCAGCTATCTTCCAATTTAAAACTATTTTGTTATGTGAAAACTTAGTGATTAAAGCCCTCACGAACTTGATGGCATACTTTATATTCTTTTACCCTAATAAACTTGAACCATTGTGTCATATATGTTGTATATGCTTGCACTTATACGTTGGAATTAACAGAACTGTGCTGCCATGGGGAACGTTTTCAACATTGCACTTGTACTTTGTACTCAGTTGATATCATGCTCTTTTGTCTATGGATTTCACCGGTGTGAAATAAAGAGGGAACTTGTAAGTCCATGGAGTTTGTATCCTGTGTTAGAGAAACGCCTGGGCCGCTACCCTAAGCCATGCCTAATCTTGGTGGAAACTTGCAGCATCACCATAGTGACATCTATGAAGCATTCTTCTTATAAAAAAAGAGACACATTGAGAAAAGAGGAAAGAGACAAAAAAGTATCATATTCCCATGGTAAATAAGAAAATTGTTGAGATGCTCATTGTCTGCTTGCCTTGTCATTTTGGTTATGGGATAGCTCCTATACCATGTGCAAGGGGTACCCCGTTGGTGGTTCTCTATGATATGCAAATACTTATAGTGACAAGAACTTACAGGTGACTAAAGTTGAGTAGCATGAGGTGTGGCCCTCGTATTCAAGGGACTTGAGATTGACAACTTATACTTAGTCAAGCATATTCAAGGGACTATGCTTATGATAGGGGCAATGAGGGCTGCAGGCTAACAAGTACCATAATTTTTGGAAGCTCTTTTTGAAACTTGAAATCCCTGCTTCCTTTATAAAAGGCCTTTCTTCCACCACTATTGAGTCTCCACCTTCTACCTTTAGGCACCATCAAGAGAGCATAATTGTCATTATTTGTGCAGTGTTCCAAAGCTTATTGATTGATGCATGTTGTGATATTACTTGTTCTTGTGCTATTTGTTTCTAGTCACCCTTGTGAACTTTGAAGGTGTCCTATGCATCTATTTGCTACTCTATGAGGGACAATTTGAATGCCACTATGCCATGTTTTCTGTATGTGAAACAAACAAACGTTTTTCAATGCATATTATTCATGATATTTGTTTGTAGCTTGACATGTTGCTTGCATAGTTACTATGTACTATTGTTAGAACTCCATCTTTCATGCACATGTTTAGAGTTGTTTGATCACAGCTTTCAATCCTTGCACATGGTTTGATCTTTATTGTGAGGGTGCATGTAACCTCAAAAATTATTCTTTTTATCACTTACCTACTCGAGGACGAGCAGGAGTTAAGCTTGGGGATGCTTGATACGTCGAAAATGTATATATAATTTTTGATGTTCCATGCTTGTTTTGTATCATTTGTCTTATGTTTTGTCTACACTTTGAGGTATTTTTATACACTTTATGGAACTAACCTATTGACAAGATGCCACAATACCAGTTGCCTGTTTTCTTCTGTTTTTGGTTCCAGAAAGGCAGAAAATCAATATTCTCGGAATTGGACGGGACAAAAGCCAAAGTTATTATTTTTCCCGGAGCAACACAGAACCACAAAGCAGAGCCTAAGGGGGGCATAGGGTGGTCACCCCCCCCCCCTAGGCGCGGGCAAGCCCTGGAGGCACCTGGAGGGGGTGTGGGCCCCTGGACCCCCACCGACCTTGATTCCTGCGCCTATAAGAAGCCTCCGACCCAAAAACCCTAACGAATCTAGAATAAATCCACGAAAACCTCTGTAGCGCTTCCACCACCGAAAGGGAGATTCGAGGGATAGAAAGTCTCTGTTTCGGCACCCTTCCGGGATGGAGAAGTGCCCCTGGAGCCATCTCCATCGATCTCCATTGCCATCTTCATCACCATTGCTGATTCCCATGATGAGGAGGGAGTAGTTTTTCCTCGGGGCTAAGGGCTCTACCGGTAGCTATGTGTTCATCTCTCTCTCTATGCATGATCTTGTTGTGGTCATGAGCTTTGTAATCAAGTAGATCTACCTTGCTACTCAGGTGCTTCATTAGATCTCTGCTCTCCCCATGTGTGTGAAAGTGACAGCGTGCACGCCATGGTGGCACTTAGGTTTGAGTCTACATAAATATTCTTTGTGCTTTAACAGATCTATGCTTTTCCCCACATGTGTGAAAGTGACTGCGGGCATACCGTGTGTGGCACTTTGGCTAGATTGAATATTTGTTATGAGTTATATTTGGAGTTGGATGTCTCTATGACATTGTGGTGTTTGTTGGAACCATCTAGCGCTCAAGGTGCCAGTGTGGGGTTATCTAGATTGGGGAAGGCCCTACCATGGATCAGAGTGTCCAACCGGAGAGTAGTTAAGAGTAGTATCATGAAGAGAGGATATTTATATAAGAGAGTGTCCACTAGTGAAAGTATGATCCCTAGGCCTTGTTTCTAAGCATTGAAACACCGTTTGCTACTAGATTTGTTGCATGTTTGCTTGCTTCCATCTTTGTTCCGTTTGCCGAGGAGGTTTTGGGCTTTTACCTTTCCTCCACACCATCAGCTCTTTTCTGGCACCGTTACCCCATGTTAACAACAAGTCAGAAGCTATTTTCTGGCATTGTTACCACTTGTGTTTCACTATCTCTTCGCCGAACTAGTGCACCTATATTGGGTGTGTTGTGGACACAAGAGACTTCTTGTATCTTAATTGCAGGGTTGCTTGAGAGGTATACCTTTGACCACTTCCTCCCTAAGTTCGATAAACCTTGGGTAATCCACTTAAGGCAAACTTGTTGTTGTTCTACAAACCTCTGCACTTGGAGGCCCAACAACTGTCTACAAGAATAGAAGTGCGTAGACATCAACTCCCCTCTCCCAAGCTGCCCTCCTTCTCATAACTAGAGGGGAGGGGGTGCCCCAAGAGAGACACAACACCAGCCCCTCCACACCTACCCGTCGCGCCACCGCCGCCCCTCCAGCATCGCCGCCGCCGGCCACGCCTCCTCCTCTCCGGCCCTCTAAACCCTAGATCCACCATAACCTGCTCCGGCTTATGTGAAGCCCTGTAGGATCTTCGCTCTACTTCCGACACCACGCCATCGTGCTGCCGGAATCGCTAGAGTAGAACTACAACCTCCGCTGCCTGCTAGAAGAAGGGAGAGGCAGGTCTTCATCGAGTACCGAACGTGTGACCGACTGCGAAAGCGTTGTCAGAACGCATCGCCAGAAGGATTGTCTACGCGATCTTGAGATCGGCAAGTGTACGACTACATCACCCACGAGAATCTTCTCTCGTTAACCGCTTTGGAATCTTCGAGGGTGAGTATGCTAATCGACTCATTGCTACATCACCCACGACTCATTGCTTGTTTGTGTTCATGCGGTAGAATTTTTTTGTTTTCCATGCTACGAACTCCTACATTAGTAGATGCGCCCGATAATGGAGAATAATATAGGATATAAAATAGGGCGAGGGGCAGTTGGTTCTCACCGTAATCATCGCCGAGGCTCATCGATGACCGCGGATGTTTGAGCTCCAAATCGAAGAGCCTGGGGGCTCTCTGGTGGTGGTGTTTGAGGGGAAATGGTGGAGTGAGTGGGGGTTAAGAGGTCATGGTCGGAGTGGGGAATTACTCTCGTAATCAAGCGAATTTAATGTAAATGAATCGAGAGGAAACGGTCGGGAGTGGAACGAGTTCCTCTGTTGCTTGGTTGAAGATGCTGAGATGGCGGGTGGCGAGGAAGTGTGGGGTAGGGTTGTCAGTGATCGGGTGAGGAAGGGGTCGGTGAGAAAGGGAACTCTGTAAGGAAAAGGGAGAATTCTAGGTGGGATGTTTGATTGGTTAGTGGGTCGAGGTACTGGGCCGATTAGAGTGGCTGCTACAGATCCTCTCGTTTAAACCCCCCTTTTCTAGTTCTTTTTCCATTTGATTTGAATTAGAAAATGATCTTCAAAATAACTCAAATTTTCAGCAGACTTTTAAGAGGTATACCTAGTGTGTATGAAATTCTAAGTATAACAAAATTCTTAATAAAATATTTTGAATAAATGAAAATAAAAAACACAAAGCCCCATAACCTTATATAGAAATGGTTTTGATAGGGTTTTCCTGGGGTTTTGTTCTTTGAAAAATTTGTGCAAATGCAAAACATGCCATGATGATATGAATGCGATGATGATGTTTAACTTAAGAAAAATTTGGGATGTTACAGAGAGAACGAGAGAAGAGGAGCCTCGAGGAGATAGGGTAGGGTGAGGTGTGAGCAGGGTCGATTTAACCGACCTAGTATTCCAACTGGTTCAACTTAGCCCAGGCCCAGTGGGCCTGTTTGACCTGTGGTCCAGAACCACTTATAAAAATAATAAATAAATAAATAATTGGAATTACTAAAATACCCTTGAACTTACTTAGACTCTAGAAAAATATAGAAAAATCGTAAAATGCATATAATATATCAAAATGATTACAAAAATAATCTCTACTCAAGAAAAATATCACTACACTTATTTAAGTCAAATAACCAAATATTAAAGCTACTTAAATCCTTAGTAAAATTTAAAAAAATAAGGAAAATTCCTAAAAAGAATAAAAATCAATTTTGTATATAAAAATAAATCTAATATTTTATAAAAATACTAACTTAATTTTTTACAAATAAAACTGAAAATAAATATTTAAGGACATTTAATACTTTATGGAATTTTGTAAAAATAAAGTAAATACTTATAAATAAATAAAATTAATTTTTAAGATACTAAATAAGTATATTTTACTAAAAATACTAAGTATGTTATTCTAGAACATTTTAAGGTTCCTAGGTACTAAATCTTCATTTATCTATTTTAATGAGATAATTGTTTTAATAATTCTTTAAAAATATTTCCTAAGTAAGAAATAATTCTATTTCTTTATAAATATTAAATCCTTTAAATCTAAGTACTAAAATCCCAAACCATAACTAGGATTCATGATAAAACTTAAGTGTAAATTATTAACTTTATTATACTCCTTTGAAACCTTAAATCAAATTTAAACCAACAACCTTGAAGCTAACCTTATGCATCATTCACTTATATTGTAGGTGAATAATCTTTATCTTTTGACCATATTTAACATGACTTTAAAACCTAACAAACTAATAGTGTCACCTAACTATGCTTCCATCAATAAGTTGTATACTAGTTTCATAATAACAAGCCAAATTTTAAACTCGTCATTCACTTAAATTGAAAATGAATGATATCACACTCTTAAGTATATTTATCAAAGCCTTAAGATTTGATAATAATTTAGAGCATTACACCTTAATTTATGTTTTTATAGTTAACTTTGGTTTCTTACAATTAAGACATAAATCATCTCGAATCCGAACTATTCGAGCAAACACAAGCAACATCGGTCACATTATATTAACCATAAAGATTGTTTAAACCTAATCAAAGAAACCTTTTCTTCAAAGGTTATTCTTTTTTCCACTTCAAACAACAACTCTATATTAGTGCCTTCAACTCTTAACAACTCACTCCAAGGACTTTTATCATAGTCACCAGATAACAATTAAACTCAATCTTACATTGTTTTATACTCTACTTTTATCAACTGGGTGTTAAAACTCAAGTTTCCTATATATATATTTGCTTATAACATAAACTTGAAGATAAACCATATCTTAAGAAAATCACCGAACTTAACTTATTCATCATATTGAGTACTGCTTCGGGGTTTTTCAAATTGCATTACATTACTTATGCATCACAACATATAGCTTCTTTAAACATTAGTCATTATTGGACCAATGATGCTGATTTCAGATATTGGATCTTCTATTGTCTCGAAGACCGTGAGTGCATAATCTTGCAATCACAAAAGGCAAGTTCACACTTGCTCATGTCCTTTGGTTATTTTCTATCAAATATTTTTACAAATATAGTGTTGTCATCACCTGCATTTCAAAAAGGTCAGAAAACACTATTTTCATAATAATATGATTATAGGTTATTTACCAAGAGGTAATAACCTACTATGAAAGTTCTGGTGGTAAAGGAACATATTACCTAGGACTTAACAACCAATGTCACCAGTGATTCTTGCGCCGTATATTACGCATTAACCATGAGATTTGGAATGGAATGGAGAAGTCATCTGGATCTTCTTCCTTTCGCATGTAGCCGGATGCGCAGGCCATGGCTGTTATCCTTGTAGCGTGCATTTACTGGTAATTCGTAGAGGATATGCAGCATATGGGTGGGAACCCTCAATGTCCCATGGTAGTTCTGGCATATGAACGGTCTGTACTAACCATTGCCATAATTCATTATGTGGGCATGGCGTACACCAAGGAGACATGCAGGATCGTGAAGAAGGGCAGTGATTCGCTTGGATCTTAGTCTCGGCCTAACACCAAGGAAGTGTGAACGAGCCTGCAACTCGGATGTGCAACAAAGCTAAGGTCTCTGATGGGTAAAGTAACACATCTCTGCAGAGTGTAAGAACTGTAACTTGTTACTCCCTATTCCAAGAAGGAGCTACGAACACAGCAAGCAAGGATCTCCACGAAAGTTTTGGTAAACCTGTGAAGGTTGATGGACATAACTTTTCAGAATAAAAGCAACCTCTGAAGAAATGTTTACGAAAACCTGCATTGCCTACGACCTATGGTCCGTGGCTGTAGCTAGTGCATCAAACACTCCTTTTTAGTGAACTTGCTAAGTACGCTCATACTCAACGTATCTTCTTAACCCTTTCTAGATACTGAAGCCAATACAGACAACATCTACATAACCTTATGCTCAAGGGAATCGTCATCAATGGCTCAAGTTCTTTAATGAAGTCCAGAAAGTCAACATATACATCAACATAAGTGAAGATGAAGTTGCTAATTAGATAGCAGTATAATATCTAGCCATAGAACCTACTTCTATAGAGTATTGCAATAGCAGCAATGCAAACCAAATAGTTAGATTGATAATCTTATTAGCATGATAGTTATGAGTTAATTATTTCTGGTTCTTCTTTGTAAGAAGTTTCTTTCTCTCTCTTAAACCTAGAGTGTTCTCTGGATCTTTTGTAAAGAGTCGAGTTGTAACCTATAGTTATGCCTTGCACCTGTTGTGTTTCTATTGTACCACTCTGAGGGATGTAATACTAGTGAACGTTGTTTCATTGGTGTTATTGTCAACGACTATAGTATACTACATCATGCAGTGGTATGCTGGGTCACCACAACTTCAAAATCATAATCCTTATCTTTAATGAATATTGCAGGTTCATTGCATTTACTAGCAAGAGGAATTAGTTTTCCTAGATAAAAGGTACTCAAGGTTTCTTCAAATTTATCCAAGTCATCGAGATCAAGACTCATAAAAGCTTCAGTGAAAGCAATATCCTCTTCACTAGGTGTCTCTTTAGAACTAGTGGCAATATCTTTTTCATTAATATGTTCATCTTTATCATCCATAGTAAAATTTATAATATTTTTATGTGTTTTTGATATAAGGAAAGTAAAAACTAAAAGTAAACCTAATGATAAACTCACAACCAAACAAGTTAAATAAACCTCCCCAATCTTAGATGATTGCAAGATATAAAACAAATCTAAAGTCTAGTGCACACAAGAATATAAACATAAGCGCTACGCTCCCCGGCAACGGTGCCAGAAAAATATCTTGATAACCCCCAAGTGCAGGGGATCACCGTAGTACCTCTCAATGTGGAAGTAGGGTATCGATCCACATGAGCAAGAAGGAAAAGCTATCTATTCTCTACAACTAAAGTGTCACAAGTTTTAGTTGATTATGCACTAAACAAGTTTTAAGATATAAGATGGTTGTTCTAACGGTTGAAAGTTTAGTGTAACAAATCAAGAATATAAAAGTGTCCCAATCCTCTTCAATGAAGAGGACAAGACAAGGGTTTTATTTTATAGGAACAATGTACATGGGTTCACTTAATTCTATCTTCTCCAACTATGGTGATTACCATGTTGTAGATAGTAAAGGTACACACAATTGAAATGTTTTAATGGTACTTTTATGGTGGCTACATGTTGTAAAACACATAGGTGAAAGAATTACTCCATTGTGTTGCTAGGTCACCCTTGCAATAAGGCTAGCACTTGGTTTGTGTCACGCGACACATCATACTTCTCCCTTTTTACCCCTAGATAAAGGATGTTGGGTTGCATTGCTATCACTCAATACATATGTCGTTGTCACTCGGCCACCCATTACCTACATAAATCATACTTATTAATGGAAAACATTCTAAACACTCATGCAATGATTCATATGTTGTGAGTATTATCACATCCCTCTCATCTACCCCCACTTGGTGGTGCCAATCATCTCATGATATGGATAAACAAGGCATTATGTATAGATCTAAACGATTACATGCATCATAGAATATTCCCAAAGTATGACAAACCATACAATATTCAACACAATAGTAAATGAATAACAATTACTATCTCATAACATAATATCCACCATAGTAATTACATAGATAGATCCATACTCATGTAAGGCACATCATATGGACTTCAACAATGATCATACATGGACATATTAGATCAAGTTACCACCATAAAACCAAAGTCTAGGGGGTGGACTACTCCCCTCTAATCATGGAGAGTGATGAGGAGGCGTTAGTGAAGGAGGAGACGCGGCCAGAGGCGATTCCGGTAGCGGTCCCCCCTCCAAATTTCCTCCGGACGGTGGCCTACTGGCTCTCTGTTACTTGTTTTTTTATCTCTGCCTCCATTCCTCTTGAGAAAGGCCGCCAGGGGGTATATATATGGTTTTAGGTCAAAACGAAGCGAATGGTGGTGGAATCGACGACATCGGTGTTTTGACAACTGAGATAGCCCCAGTGGCGTACCCTCTAGTAAATGGGCTCCCATTTTCATCTCATTGTGCCCCTTGGGCTCTACTTTACCTTGTTGGATTCTTATAGAAATTATCTAATAGTTCCCATTAACCTAGCTCCGTTTCGAGTTCCGTAGCTCCCGAAAAGTCAAAAACACTAACAGAAGGTTTTTCTGCTAGAAAAGGTTAGAACCAAAAGAGAGGGGATTGTTTAGAAAATCCCCAAATTCAATGTAAAACATGGATCTAACATCACATGTGTTGCAAATATGTGGGAAGTCATGTCAACAAACTACAAAGTTCATGTATGCATTTTACATGCATCATATACCGAAGCGACTCAATATTTTTTCCACATAGTGGGACTAAAGCAATGTAATCCCACCATTGTCATCCTTTAGTATCTTGATGTTTAAGATAAAATCATCCACTCCCAAGTCCTCCATCTCAAAGTAGAGAGTTTGACATCCTCAATAACAACGAGGTTGGTCCAGAATATCAATATGTCATCTACATAGAGACACATAATAACTCCCTCGCCCACACCATGGCGATAGTACACAAACTTATCAGCTTCATTTACAACAAAGCCTTTAGCGGTTAAAATTCTTTCAAACTTTTTGTGCAACTGCTTAGGAGCTTGCTTAAGACCATACAAAGACTTCACTATCTTACACACCTTTCCTTTTTGACCATCTACTACAAATCCACTAGGCTACTCCATATAAATTTCCTTATCTAGCTCTCCATTTAGAAAAGTTGTCTTAACGTCCATTTGATGGATGAGAAGACCGTGTGAGGAAGCCAATAAAAATGGTAATCAAATAGTGGTCAATATGGCTACAAGTGAATAGGTATTGAACAACTCTTCACCTTCTTTTTGGGTATAACCCTTGGTCACAAGACGTGCCTTGTACTTTTCAATTGTGCCATAAGGTCTAAGCTTTTTCTTGAACACCACTTACATCCTACAGAATTGCACCCACAAGGACGATCAGTGACCTCCCAAGTTCGAATAGCTAAGATGGATCCCATCTCGCTTGAAACATCTTCCTTCTAGTAGTGAGCATCTTGAAATGCACAGGCTTTTGAAATAGAAGTAGGTGTATCGTCCACGAGGTATATAATCAAATCATCACCAGAGGAATTTGCAGTCCTTTGTCTCCTTTTCCTTTTGTTAGCTTCATTATCACCATCCACATGATCATCATAGTGTTCTATTGGCATAGTGGGTTCATGAATTATAGCAAATTCCTTACTAGATGAACTAGTAATCTCCTGATTTGATGAGCTAGACATACCTTTTCATTGGAAAGATGTCCTCAAAGAAAGTCGCATCATTTGGCTCCATAATTGTACCAACATACATGTCAGATACCTCAGATTTTAGTATAGAAAAATCTATAGCCAATGCTATGAAATGCATATTCCAAAAAAACACAATCCACGGTTTTTGGTCCAAGTTTTCGCTTCTTGCGTATTAAAATATTTACTTTTGCCAAACAACCCCAAGTTCATAAGTAAGAGAGTTAAAGCCTCTTCTTTTCCCATTCCTCAAATGGAGTAATAGTTTTATCCTTTACATGAACACGATTTAGGATATGACACGCAGTCATTAGCACCTCATCCCACCATTCCTTAGAAAGACCCGATGTACTAACATGGTGTTAACCAAACTAGTTAGAGTGTGGTTCTTTATTTCGAACACCCCATTTGACTGAGATGAGTAGGGAGGCGTCCTCTAATGGATAATACCATGTCCCATATAGAATAAATCAAATTTATTTGAAAAGTACTCTCCACCATGATCCGACCTTAACCGCTTGATTTTAAGATCAAGTTAGTTTTCTACTTTAGCTTTATAGATTTTGAAGTAGTTCAAAGCATCATCTTTAGATTTCAGAAGATAGACATAGAAATATCTAGTGGAGTCATCAATTGACATCATGAACTATGTTTTCCCACCTTTTGTCAAAACACCATTCATCTCAGAGATATCTGAATGTATAAGTTTTAGCGGTGTTAAGTCTCTCGGTTCCGCAACCTTATGAGACTTATGGGGTTGCTCTGCTTGTACGCAAACTTGGCACTTGGAACCTTTGACGGTAGTAAATTTCAGAACTAAACTCACATTAGCTAGCCGTGTCATGCAACCAAAGTTAATATGATAGAGTCATGAATGCCAATAATTGGACCCACGGCGGCGGTTTCCTCCGGTGATCACCTTGGTTTGCTCGGGAGTTGGAGGGCCATAATCAGAGAGGTAGATGGGGCAGCGATTAGTCCTTGTCGACAGGGCTCGATCTCGAGGGAGGATTCGGGACATGTGTCGCTACGGGATGTCTCGGGGCAGATCCTGGCGAGCTGGTGTTCGATGGTGGAGATTTCATACGGGACGCGTTTGGTACACGAGGGTTGGCACGTTATCGTGGGACCAGCGTTGGTGGTGCAGGGGCAGTTCCTCGCGGTGTCGCCGGCGGCCGCCTATGCGTCGTCTTGGGTGATCTGACTCGGTGGTTTCAGGAGAGTTGCGGGCGCTGACGGTGGGGCGTCGCTGGAGGAGGGCCACCTGCTAGGTGAGGTGCGGGGTACTAGTACGTCGGATCACGATCCCCAGTCAGTTCCATCTCCGCATTTCGCTTTATCTAACCCTAGATCGGGAGTCGTTTCTCCTCTCGCAATTTCCAAATCTCTCGGTGTGTGTGGAGTGGTTTTCGTCCGGGAGCCTCCAATTCTCCATCCCTCATCGCCACGTGCTGTTTATCCGGTGAGGTGGAGTGGGGTTGTTTCGGGAGATAGCAGATATTTCGCTCAGGTTGTGTCTATGGAGTCTGCCATGGATCGGCGGTTTCGTGGTGGGCGTGGTTCCCCGTCTCGTCCTCCAGTCCGATCTGGTCCCTATGCGAGCAGATTTGGATCTGGGTATGGACAAGGTCGTTTCCCTGTTGATCGTAGGGGGCTGGAAGAGGATCATAGGGAAAGTGGTTGGATCCGCGAGCAGGAGCGGCGTCGCGATGAAGCACGACGTCAGGATGCAAGGCACAGGGATGAGTTGAGGCAGGCGGAGACTGAGGCCAGATTGGAGGATCAGATCAGGGAAGCCATGGCGCGGGAGAGGGCTCTGTCTGAGGCTCGCCATCGTGAAGCGGAACAGGCTCACAATCGGGGCCGTTGGAGTCACTGTCCGGAGATGCAGCAAGGATCAGGGTGGATGCTACTGCTTCGTCGTTCCCAGGCAGATCAGGTAATTCTGATACGAACCCTAGGAGAGGAGAGCCGGTTTTTGCTCGTACAGTGGAGCAGGTTACTATTCCTAGGGTTGTGATGAACACATCTGTCCCTGTGACTCGTTCTGTTTTTGGCTTGAACACCTCGGCGTCAACTTCTGTTAATGTGCCTGCTGGGGGGGCTCGCCCTGTGAATTTGTCTCCGATCCTGTCAATTAATCAATCTGATGCTGTTGCTACTACTCTGGTGGGGTCCTCTGTACCACCACCAGTAGTAAGTGTGCCGAGAGATGGTAATGTGGCTGGAGGTTCTCGTGATTTACAGTTGTTGGATGTGATTCAGGAGGAAGTGGTGTGTGAGAACTGTGGGAAGGATCATAGCATTTTGGTCTGTCAAGATAGGAAACCTTGGGAATATGTTCCTCTTTTCTTTGGTAGTACTGATTTTGAGCAGGGCTTTCATTCTATTCCTGTTGTAGAATCTAATGTTCAGTCTATGGAGCATCTTCATTATGCTCATATAAGTGTGGTTAGAGGTGATGTTACTGGGAAAGATTTGGAGAAGGAATTTCAAGTGTGGGCTGATGCTTTGGGGTCTGGATGGAGATTTAATGCTAGGTCTATTAATGATGTGGAATTTTTGATGAGATTTGCTTCTGCCAGATCCATTGATGATTTCCACTTTGGGAAGGTGTTTATGAAAACAATTTCTGATGCTGTTATCCAATTGTCTAAGTGGAATGGGGACCTGCAACCTGTTGAATGGTTGGAGGAGGCCTGGTTTAGGATTGTTGGTATCCCTATGAAATACAGGGAGAAATCAACTGTTTTCTATGTTTCTTCTTTGGTGGGCAAGCCTGTGGCCCTAGACAGGAACATTTTGAGGAACTTGGCATATGTAAGGGTGAAGATTGCTTGTCTGGATGTATCTCTGGTTCCTAACACCAGAAGGGGGAGATGCAGGGGGAATTTATGAATTCAAATACACTAGGGAGATTTTTGCTCCTGATGCTGTGCCCACCTTGCCTTCTTCTATGGGGATTGATGTACAGGATGGTGATAATGTGCTGGATAAGGGGACTGAGGAGGAAGCTGAGCATAGGAGGCCTGATGGAAGTAGTGGGCAAAGGACTGGACCTGGTGCAGGTAGTGGTGGGGTTACTGGTGGTCGTCAACATGGTGGTAATGATGCTAGTGAAGCTGGGTTGGACAAGGTTAACCAGGTTGTGGTGGAGCAGGAGGACTCTGGGGGGGTTTCTTTTGGGACCAAAATGGCTAACATTTGGGCTAGCTCTGGAGGTGATGGTCGTTCAAGAGGGATTGTTATCAGAGAAAATGTAGAAGGTGACAATGGTGGTGGTGGTGGGACAGTTACTCAAACCAGAACAGCTGATGTGGGACTACAAGTTGGCGCTCAGGAAGTTGTGTCTGATAGTGGTGGGTTGGGTGATGTTCACATGGAAGTCATCCAGAATTTATCATCTACTTTGGTTAAAGATCCCAGTGCTGAGGTTGTTGCTGGCCCTCAGAGGTTTGATGACTTTATCAGGGGTTTGTTGAAGGATAGGAGCAGTGACAAATATTATGAGCTTAAGAAGTAGTATGGTCATTTGTTGGAAGAGGGGGAAGAACAGGATGAGGGTGCCCAGGCAAAAGATGACAGTGTATCTACTGATGCATCCTTTGGATCTTCCTCTGATAGTGGAAAAAAAGGGATTGATGGGGGGTCTGTGATGGAGGGAGCTCAAGATATGGAGGTTGTCAATCAAGACCAGGAAGTGGTGGCTGTTGACCTGTCTCAACCTGATGGTTCTACTCAGGAAAGTGTGGGTTCTCAGTCTGAGCATGTGGCTGGTGTAGAGGAACAAGTTATAAGAATGAGTTCAAGGGTGGATGATCAAGGTGGTGCTAGAAACATGGCTGAAAGGCATTTGGCTCAACAACCTCCTAGAGATTTATCAGGTACAAATTTAACTTTACACAATTATTTTGCTTCTTTGGATGATGATATCATTATGCATAGAGCTTTGGAGATGGGGGTAGATGCTTCTTCTATATCTTTGGATCATATTAATTCTCCGAAAGAATTAGAAATTGTTAGGCATAGTTTACAGGATAGGAGATAGGTAGAGAATGAAGTTGAGGTTGATTTGAATGAGAAGGTCTTGTTTCTGGACTGGAAGGGTGATAGTAATGATGAGGAGGAATTTACTCCTGTGGTTTCTAGGAAAAAAAGAAAAAGTTGAGAGCTGGTTCTGTTATGAAGGAGAGAAAGTTAAAAGCTGCTGCTGTGAAGGTTCACAACTATCACCCTATGAGTGGTGTTGTGACTGGAACAAGAGAGAGAAAATCTGTATTATGATAGGTGTTATTTTGAATATTAGAGGTGTGGGGAAGAAGGGTGTAAGTGCTTATTTGAATAATTTGTTGAGACAAGAGAGAGTGGATTTTATTGGTTTGCAAGAAACTATTAAGAAGGATTATCCTGATGCTTTTTTCAGGAGAACTGATCCTATGAATCAATTCTCTTGGAGTTGGCTGCCTTCTGTGGGAAGATCTGGGGGGCATTTTGGGGGGCCTACGTTCCTCTAAACTGACTCAGCTTGATGTGTCTGTGGGAAAATTCCATGTTAAGATGAAGGTGTTTGATGTTTTGAAACAAATTCAGTGGCATTTGGTAGTAATATATGGGGCTGCTCAAGAGGAGAATAAAGAGTTTTTATTAGAGTTAGCTGATGTTTGTCAGGATCAATCTATTCCTTTGTTGGTGGGTGGAGATTTTAATGTGATCAGGTGTGCTTCTGAGAAAAACAAGGGTCACTCTTTGAATAGGTGGGGGCACATGTTTAATTCGATTATTAATGCATATGTCTTAAGGGAGATCCTCATGTCTGGAGGGCAGTTTACATGGTCCAATAACCAGAAAAATCCTACTTTGGAGAAGTTGGATAGAATATTAGTTTGTAAAGAATGGGAGAAGTTGTTTCCTCTTACTACAGTGCACATGTTGTCTGGAGAAGTTTCTGATCATAGTCCTTTGATTCTGGATACTATGGAAGGGTAGGAAAAGGGTGGCAGGGAATTCAGATTTGAAAAAAGTTGGTTACAGTGTGATGATTTTTTGACCAGGGTGGAGAAAGTTTGGAAAAAACGTGTGAATGGTAAGAACAGTCTTGATAGGCTGCAGAAGAAACTTAAGAATGTCAGGAATGATTTGAAAGGATGGGGTGCTCATATAAGGGGTGAGGATAAAAAAGAAGAAGAGATTGGTGGAGGAGCTTCAGGAATTGGAAAGTATTGAGGAGTTGATTTTGCTTACTGTTGAACAACTTAAAAGAAAAGCAGTTATTCAGAAAGAGTTGCTAGAGGTGTATGAGAATGAGGAGATATTTTGGCAGCAGAGATCGAGGGATAATTGGTTGCTAAGAGGTGATAATAACAATGAATATTTTCACAGGATTTCTAATGGGGTGAGGAGAAAGAAAATGATCTTTTCGATGAAATATGGGGAGAATGAGATTCAGGGGACTCATGATCTCCTGCAGCATGCCACTAATTATTATAAAACCTTGTTTGGTCCTGCTGGTGGGTTCTCTATTAGGCTTGCAGATGACAATTGGCAAGATTGGGAGAAGCTTAATGATGAGGATAGGGAAAATATGGGGGTGCCTTTTACTGAGAAAGAGGTTAAGGAGGTTATTGATCAGATGGAGAAAAATAAAGCTGCTGGTCCTGATGGGATTCCTATTGAATTCTATCAACATTGTTGGATGATTATAAAAACAGATGTTATGGCTGTGTTTGATGATTTTTTTGCTCATAAGATTGATTTGAGGAGCATTAACTATGGGGTGATTACTCTGTTGCCCAAAGGTGATGATGCTGATAGAATCTAGAAGTATAGACCTATTTGTCTGCTCCAAGTTTTGTTTAAGATTTTTACTAAGACTCTGGCGGTTAGAACTGAGCCTGTAATGGGGAAATTAATTGACACGTGTCAGACTGCTTTTATTAAAGGGAGGTTTATTGCAGATGGGGTGACTTTGTTACATGAAATCTTCAAAGAATCGAAAAGCCAGAAGCAGCAGGGTGTGGTGTTGAAAATTGACTTTGAGAAAGCTTATGACAAGGTCAATTGGGATTTTTTGTTTTACTGTTGTAGGCAGAAAGGTTTCAGTGAAGATTGGATGATTTGGTTAAAAAGTGTTGTGACTCAAGGTACTCTCAGTGTTAAAGTGAATGGGGAAACTGGTCCTTACTTTGGCAGTTATAAAGGGGTTAGACAAGGAGATTCTTTTTCTCCATTTTTGTTCAATTTGGCTGGGGAATGTTTGGCTAAAATGGTGCTTAATGCACAGGCTGGTGGGTTGTTTACAGGGTTGGTTGATAATTTGTTTGATAAAGGGATTGCTATTCTACAATATGCTGATGATACCATCCTGTTTATTAAAGATGATCCTGAGGGGGATAGAAACTTGAAATTGTTGTTGTATTTGTTTGAATCCATGTCTGGTCTCAAGATTAACTTTGAGAAGAGTGAGGTGATGATGGTGTTGGATGATGAGGAGAAACTTTCCAATTATGCTGAAATGTTCAACTGTCAGAAGGGTAGTTGGCCAATCAAATATTTGGGGTTGCCGGTTTGTAGCAGGAGATGCATAGTGGCTGAGATGAGTTTTATTGGTGACAGGTTGAAGAAAAAGTTAGATGGTTGGATGGGGGGTGCTTTATCTCTGGGAGGGAGGCATGTTAAAATCACTGCTTGTGTTTCCAGTGTGGCTGTTTATCCCATGACTATATTTCTTCTACATAAATCAAATGTGGAAGAAATTGAGAAATAGACTAGAGCTTTCTTTTGGTATGGGAAGGTGGGGAAAAGAAAATATCATCTGGTTTAAATGGAAATATGTGTGTAGACCCAGGAAAAGAAAAGGTGGACTGGGGATTAAAAATATTAGACTTTTTAACATTTGCTTGCTTTGTAAGTGGTGGTGGCGCCTTGAAGCTGAGGAAGGTCCATGGCAAGTTTTTGTGAGAAAGAAGTATTTTTAAAAAAGGTGGGATCAGTACTGTGAAACACAGACATAATGATTCTCCATGTTGGAATGATTTGATTAAGATTAGGGATCTTTATTTGTCTGGTAGGAGAATGAGGATTGGTAATGGGGAGTTGACTGATTTCTGGCATGATGCTTGGTGTTTGGATATGCCTTTGAAGGATAAGTTCCCTGATTTGTTTGATATTTGCCAGAATCAAATGATCACTATGGCTGATATGGCAAGAAAGAGGTGGAGATGCTCTTTTAGAAGATGGTTGGATATTGATGGGTTGAATCATCAGGAACAATTGAGAAAGATGTTATCTGGGGTGAATTTGAATCAGGAAAAAGATAGGCCAGTGTGGATGTGGAATAAATCTGGCAAGTTTTCTGTTAAGTCGATGTACACACATCTGTCGAATGTAGGGATTGATAGAAGTTTCAAACATCTGTGGAAAGCTAAAATTCCCCTGAAGATTAAAATTTGGTTGTGGCTTATCTGGCACAATGCTATTCTCACCAAAGACAACATGAGGAGGAAGAATTGGGTAGGAGATTTTACTTGTAGGTTTTGTAGTGGGGATGAGAACATTGGGCACTTGTTCTTTTCTTGTGTGGCAGCTAGATACGTTTGGGGGGTGGTTGCCAGAGCTATTGGTGCCGCGAATAGGCCTGGTACTTTTCTCAATACTTTTGGTGGGCTTCGCAGTGTGTGGGTGTTAGCAGAAATGTGCAGACTACGGTGGTGGCGGGAATTTGTTGGGATATTTGGAAGCTCAGGAATAGGGCTTGTTTTGAAAAAAAACTTATTAACTCGCCTATTGATTTGGTTATATATGTTTGTGTGTTCATTCGTTATTGGGCAGGGCTGCATGGGGAGGATGACCGGGCGGTGTTGCAAGCTGGAGCTGATACTTTGCAATAGAATGCGCTGGCTGATGCGGCAGCTATGGATGTGGCTCCTGTTCCTTTTCTGGGACTACCAGCAATCCCTGGAGACCGTATTCATGAAGCTCCGGAACTAGAAAGGGGGCGGGAGAAAAGAAGGATAACCTGGAGAACTGGTTTGTGAGAAGATTGTGTTGGCGTCTCACGTGGCTTTCTTTGCTTGGTCTGATAGCTCCTCATTGTGTTTGATAATACTGTTCTCCACTAGCCTGAGGGCGGTGTTCTTGCGTCTCCAGCCTTCTTCCTTTGTCTGTTTAGTTTGCTTGGTTTGTAATATGGACCTCTTAAGTCGTTTTGACCCCCTAGGTGGGTCAGTACTACGTTTATGTGTTTGTGGTTGTTGTTTCGTTGTATGATGATAATGGAACCCGATCCCTCATTCTGGGGGATTGTATGAAAAAAAATTGGACTCATTATCATTACAAACATGATTAGTAACTTTAGTACACGAGTCTGACAAAGATAAGCGGAACAAGCCTCTGCACTCATATGCTTTTCCGACAAATTGTACATACTTAGAAATTACAACTTTATTGGACTCAAAAACCAACTTAAAACCATCTCGATATAAAAGCGACCCGCTGACGAGATTCTTATTGATGGAGGGAACGTGCTGCATATTCTTCAGCTGTACATTTTTTCCGAAATAAACTTCAGATTTACTATACCAACACCATGAATAGAAGCATATCAGTCATTATCCATCAGCACAGAAGAAGTCCTTGAGACCAGATAAGAATAAAATATGAAAATATCAGAACATACATGTGTATTGATACCCGTGTCTATCCACCATTCAGGTGAAGCACATATTGGAAGGATAAAATGAAAAATATTGTACCCAACGTCCTTCTTCTCAATATCATCGCCAATAACCACATTAGAGGCATTGCCATTGTTTCCATGTCGATGCTTATGAAAGCGATTAGGGAAACTAGGAGCCTAATGATCAGGATCACCACAATCATGGCAATACCCTTTCTTATTATCATTCTTGTTCTTGAAGTTGGTTGAGTGAGTGGCCTTATTCTGGATCTTGGTTATGGAGATATGACTAGAAGTAGATCTAGTGCTAGCCTAGACTACAAGCTGCTTCTTATGGATCTTGCTTTGAACAGGAACTTACCCGACAAGCTCATTGTGTCATGGAAGTTTCGAGGATCTTCTATGAAGATATGTGATATGAATATATAGTTATACCTTGGACCAGCAATGTTTTTGTTGCACTACTTTGGTAGGTGTAATATTCATGGAACAATGTTCCATGAGTGTTATGCCATCGACTTGCACACTAAAACATGCAGTGATGTGCTAGGGTCACTATAGTCTAGGTGATTCTACTTAGGAATCAAAGAGAATATTGTTGTAGAAATTAAAGGATGACGCACACTTATTGATCTTGTTATTGTAGACATTTATGAAGATCCTACAACACCAATAATTCTAGTAGTCCATTCTTAAGAACAACCAAGGCTTTGATTAATTTGCATGAAGGGAATGTGAGAGTAGGACTACCATCTAGAGAACCATTTGTAGTTCACTTTCCTAGGAAAAATAAGGCCAAGCCTAATGAAGATGGGATCATAACTTTGAAAGGTAATTACTTTTGAATGGGTGTTCCACTTCCAAAAGCAAAATGATCACCATTTAGGTCAAGCTAATTGACCTTAACTAGAAGCGCTTCATGGAAGGTAACACATGTAAGATAAAAGTTTTTACTTGTGTTAGTGTTTGTTTTTGTTTTTAATAAAGAGTGTTTAAAGCTCCAAGGAAGAGAGGAGAATAAAAGGTAAATCTCGCTCCATTCTATTTGCTAACACATGGTTAAAAGAAGTACCATTTTGGCATTATATTTTTAGTATCATTTTCGAATATTAGTTGATGTGCAAAGGCGTGTGTGTGAGTAGTCTTCTGCCAAGACAAAACCAATTTGATCTGATATCTATTTTCGATCCAATTCCGTTGCATGATCATAGCTAGATTCATACAAGCCTCTTATAATCACATGATCTTTTTCATTGACGAGCAATTCCTTCTGACGGTGACTGTCGTCGTGCTTATATGTAGGGGTTGCATGTCTTTCTAAATGCAGTGACAAACTTGGACTGCAAATATACTTGGAAAAAGAACTGGAGCCATTAGTAAGTTCCTATGAGTTCATATGTCCCAAGTATGTTCAGTTTCTTAAGAGTGTTTTTGCTTGAGGCGTGTAATCTTAATCTATGGGCTCTCGTATTGAAGTGGTACTGTCGAGAAAAAATAGATTATATTCCTCTATTGCTTGGAGATGTCACGTGTGGATAATCTTGTTTCCTGTGTCGAGTTGGATGGATAACTAAAGCTAATGAAGCTTAATAAAAACATTGTGCTCAAATTAATTAGGTTCCCATATTTCTGTTTGGTTTGGGATATATAGGTGCGGTTTTTGTGATATTTGATTGTTTTTCTAATTCTTCCGGCCCTACTTTTAGGCACAAATGTCGGCTTGACCATCATGCATTGATTTCCTTAGTTGCATCTGTGACATTTTGTGATATTTACTTCTCGAGTAATACTTCTTTTGCAGTCACGCTAACTGCTGCATGGCGCTGTTGGTCACCGATGAAGTGCTAACGGCGGTGAGCATGAAAAGGGAGCGACCGATGTTGCAGCCGAGGAGGAGGATGTGGACATTCATGTGTAGTTCACATGGTTGAATCCTTCTACTTGTGTCTGTTTGGAAGCGGACGAGGCAAGTCCGACGCTAGCTAGCACTGCATCACACTATTGGTATGAGTCTAGAGCTTGCTATTGGAGATCCTTCTTCAAACCAAACAAGATATTCTTCAGTCCAAGTTACACTTTTAGATTGTCGAGATACTTTTTTTGTTGAATATTATCTGTTTACTTGAAGGCAATACTATATATCTCACTTATTACTTTGGCTAGTTCAAATTGTGTTGTGGTGCAACTTTGTATGGCCGACCGGCCTCGATCCATGGCGACAAGCGACCCCGCCGTCTCATCTTGTGGTTGACCATGACCAAGAACATGACTGTGATTTGGAAGGAGAGCACTCTGTATGACTACCTACTTAATCACAACAAGGTATGGTTAATATTTGCTCTCCATTTTCTGTTATAGTTTCCTTTTATTTTTACTCTAGGTGAGATTTTGCTTTTGTGATGTGCATTTGTTATCATATATGCCTAAGTGCATGTATAGTGAATACGCTTAGAAAGACTGTAAGGATTTTAATCCCGACAGTTTTGTTAAGTTCTTGATAGTTTTATGGTATCGATGAAAAAGCAAGCATCCGGCCTTTGAAAATAGCATGCAAATGACGGCTGCCGCTTACTGCATGTGCTAACCAACTACTTAAGCGCCCTAATAAGAGGCTACGCGATATTAAGGAAAAAATAGCGCGCTATTTAATTTAGCGTGACCCGTCTTCAAATTGTAGGGGTTCGTAGCATGGAAAATAAAAAAATTCTACCGCATGCACACAAACAAGCCAAGATCTATCTACTAGATTGTAGCAACGAGTCGATTAGAGTACTCACCCTCGAAGATTTCAAAGCGGCTAACGAGAGTATATTCGCGTGGGTGATGTAGTCGTACACTTGCCGATCTCAAGATCGCGTAGACGATCCTTCGTATTGCATTCAGCAGCACTTCCATGATCGGTCACACGTTAAATTTACTGATGAATACCTTCCTCTCCTTGTTCTAGCAGACAGTAGGTTGTAGTTCTCCCTCACAATTCCAAGAAGACGGCGTGGTATCGGCGATGAGGGAAGATCCTGAGGCTTCGCCTAAGCCGGTGCGGGTTATGGTGGATCTAGGATTTCTAGAGATTTAGGTTTAGAAGGCCGGAGAGGAGGAGGAGGTGTCGGCTGTAGCTAGGGCGACGACGACGGGCTGGCGGCGGCGCGGCGGCGGCGACGTGGCTTGGAGGTGGGGAGGGATGGTTGTGGTCTTTGGGACAGCCCCTCCCCTCTATTTATGAGAGGGAGGGCAGCTTGGAAGAGGGGAGTTTAAATCCTTCCCTGAACCCAAGTTGGAGAGAAGGAAGGACTCTTTCCTTCTTCCACTAGGAAACTATTGTTCCAGTTTGACTTTTCAAACCTCCCTTTTGACATTCAATTTAGAGATTTATTTCTCTCTCGCAAATTCCCAACCAAGTGACCAAGGACATGATCCAATCATTCCACTTAACCATGAAACATTCATGAACCATTCCCCTTCCGGTCCGGTGAACCTTCTAGACCCTTCTAGAACCTCTCCGATGAAAACATCGAAATCATTCCCGAACTTAGGAATCGGACTTTCCTTATATGAATCTTATTCTCCGGACCATTCCGGATCTCCTCATGATATCCCGGATCCCATCCGAGACTCTGAACAACATTCGGTCTCCCTACTTACATTCTATATCTACTAAACAAC
The DNA here is from genome assembly GCA_030063025.1 of Avena longiglumis. Classification (NCBI taxonomy): domain Eukaryota; kingdom Viridiplantae; phylum Streptophyta; class Magnoliopsida; order Poales; family Poaceae; genus Avena; species Avena longiglumis. The sequence goes on along the minus strand of CP125976.1, from coordinate 203,753,591 downwards.
ATTGAATCCTTAAGTGTGTCTCCCTTCGGTTCGTGAATTATGCGGACATGACCGAGACACTTCTCCGATCAATAACCAATAGAGGAATTTGGAAATTCATATGGCTCCCACATATTTCTACGATTACTTTGCGATCGAATGAACCACTTACATACGATACCAATTTCCCTTTGTCTCGCGATAGTTTACTTATCCGAGGTTTGATCATCGGTATCTATGCATACCTAGTTCAACCTCATTACCGATAAGTACTCTTTTCTCATTCCCGTGATATGTGATCCCTTGTGAGCCAGTCACATGCTTGCAAGCTAATTGGATGACATTCCACCGAGAGGGCCCAGAGTATATCTATCTGTCATATGGATGGACAAATCCCACTCTTGATCCATGTGCCTCAACACATACTTTCCGAACACTCAATGCCACCTTTATAGCCACCCAGTTACGGTGTGGTATTTGATGTCATCAAAGTATCCTTCCGGTGATGGTGATTAGCATGATCTCATGGTCGAAGGAATTAGGTTACTATGTATCAGAAAGCTTATAGCAAACAGACTATTGAAATGACTTGATCTTTATGCTACGCTTATCTATAGGAGTATGTCCATCATACAATTCTCCTAATGATATGATCTTGTTGTTAATAACATCTCAATGTTCATGATCGGGAAACCACGATCATATTATAAACCAACAAGCTAGTATTACAAAGAGGCTTTATCAGGAACTCTAATTTAGTTTACAAAACACACAAGTATTAATGTTTCCGGTTAATACTATTATAGCATGAATGTAAACATTTATCATAAACACAAAGATATAATAAAAACCACTTTTATTATTGCCTCTAGGGCATATCTCTAACAGTCTCCCACTTGCACTAGAGTCAACTAATCTAGATTACATAGTAATATACCGAACACCCATGGCGGTTTGGTGCTGGTCATGTTTTGCCCTCGGGAGAGGTTTAGTCAACAGATACGCCACATTCAAATATGTGTGTAGTTTGCAAATCTTTATGTCACCATCTTGGACACGCTCTCGAATAGCGTGAAAACACAGCTTGATATGCTTCAGCTTCTTGTGTGACCTTGGTTCTTGCGCATTGGCTATGGCGCCCATGTTATCACAGTAGATAGACATTGGGTCCAGCGCACTTGGAATCACACCAAGCTCTGCAATGAACTCCTTCATCCATATCGCCTATTGTGAAGCCTCTGAAGCAACTATGTATTCCGATTCAGATGAAGATCTTGCCACAACACTTTGCTTTGCACTCCTCCACCTAACTGCTGCACCATTCAAAATAAATACGTATCCATATTGAGATTTAGAATCATCCGGATCGGTGTTCCAACTAGCATCGGTGTAACCATGAACAACGATTTGTTCATCACCTCCATAAGAAAGAACCATATCCTTAGTCCTTCTCAAGTATTTAAGGATGTTTTAGACCACTGTCCAATGATCCACTCCTGGATCATTTTGATATCTCCTAGTCAAACTAATAGCACGTGAAATGTCGGGTCTAGTACATAGCATGGCATACATGAGAGATCCTATGGCTGAGGCATAGGGAGTCTTACTCATCCTTTCTCTATCTTCTGCCATTGCAGGACTTTGAGTTTTACTCAAGGTCGTATTGGGCAACATGGGCAAGAACCCTTTCTTGCTATCTTCCATTCCAAACCTCTTTAGAACTTTGTCCAAATATGTACTAATATGTAAGCTGCTTCGCCAAGATCTTTCATTGAAAAACTATTATTCAAATAATCCTTGACACTTATTAAGAAGGTCTACATCATTCCCAATCAACAATATGTCATCTACAAATAGTATTAGAAATGCTACAGAGCTCCCACTCACTTTCTTGTAAATACAAGCTTCTCCATAAGTTTGTACAAAACCAAAGCTTTTGATTACCTTATCAAAACGTTGATTCCAACTTCGGGATGCTTGCTTCAATCCATAAATGGAATATTGAAGTTTGCATACCTTGTTAGCATCTTTCGGATCGACAAAACCTTTGGGTTGTACCATATACAACTCTTCATTAATGTCTCCATTGAGGAATGCCGTTTTAGCATCCATCTACCATATCTCATAACCATAATATGCAGCGATTGCTAACAAAATCTGCACAGACTTTAGCTTCGCTACCGGTGAGAAAGTCTCATCGCAGTCAACTCCTTGAATTTGTCGAAACCCTTTTGTGACAAGTCGAGCTTTATAGACAGTAACATTACCATTAACATCTATTTTCTTCTTCAAAATTCATTTGTTCTCGACAGCCTTTCGGCCATCCGGTAAGTCCACCAAAGTCCATGCTTGGTTTTCGTACATGGATCCAATCTCGGATTTCATGGATTCTTGCCATTTATTGGAATCTGGGCTCGTCATTGCTTCCTCATATGTCGCAGGTTCGTCGGTGTTGTCCACCAACATGACACTCATAACGGTATCATACCAATCAAGAGTGGTACGAGTTCTTGTTGACATGCGAGGTTCCATAGTAACTTCAACCGAAGTTTCATGATCAACATCATTAGCTTCCTCTCTTATTGGTGTAGGCGCCACAGGAACAACTTCCGGTGCTGCGCTACTCTCAAGTCCGAGAGAAGGTTCTACAACCTCGTCGAGTTATATTTTTCTTCCAGTCACTTCTTTCGAGAGAAACTCCTTCTCTAGAAAGGATCCATTCTTGGCAACGAATATTTTGCCCTTGGATCCATGATAGAAGGTATACCCGATAGTTTCCTTCGGGTATCCTATGAAGACGCATTTTTCCGCCTTGGTTTTAAGCTTGTCGGGCTGTAACTTCTTTACATAAGCTTAGCAATCCCAAACTTTAAGGAACGGCAATTTAGGTTTCTTCCCAAACCATAATTCATACGGTGTCGTTTCAACGGATTTAGATGGTGCCCTATTTAAAGTGAATGCGGTTGTTTCTAATGCATAACCCCAAATGATAGCGGTAAATCTGTAAGTGACATCATAGAACAAACCATATCTAAGAGAGTTCGATTACGACCTTCGGACACACCATTACGTTGTGGTGTTCCCGACGGTGTCAATTGTGAAAGTATTCCACATTTCTTCAAATGCTCGCCAAACTCGTAACTTAGATATTCACCTCCACGATCAGATCATAGAAACTTAGTCTTCTTGTTACGTTGATTTTCTACTTCACTTTGAAATTCCTTAAACTTCTTGAAAGTTTCGGACTTGTGTTTCATAAAATATATATACCCATATCTACTCAAGTCATCCGTGAAGGTAAGAACATAACGATAACCACCGCGCGATGCTACACTCATTGGACCACAAACATCGGTATGTATGATTTCCAATAAGTCTGTAGCTTGCTCCATCATACCAGAAAACTGAGTCTTAGTCATTTTACCCATCGGACATGCTTCACATCTTTCAAGTGATTCAAAATCAAGTGATTCAAGAAGTCCATCGGAATGGAGTTTCTTCATACGCTTTACTCCAATGTGACCAAGACGACAGTGCCACATATAGGTCGATTTATCGCTCAATTTCAAACGTTTAGCTTCAATGTTATTAATATGTGTATTACTACAATCGAGATTCAACAAGAATATACCATCTATCAAAGGTGCATGTGCATCATATAAATCGAACAACCATTATTCTCGGACTTAAACAAGTAACCGTCTCGCAATAAACATGATCCAGATATAATGTTCATGCTCAGCGCAGGCACCAAATAACAATTATTTAAGTATAAAACTAATCCCGATGGTAGATGAAGAGGTAGCGTGCCGACCGCGATCACATTAACCTTTGATCCATTTCCAACGCGCATCGTCACCTCGTTCTTCGCAAGTTTCCGTCTATTCTGCAGCACCTATTTCGAGTTACAAATATGAGCAACCGAACCAGTATCAAATACCCAGGCACTACTACGACTACTAGTGAGATACACATCAATAACATGTATATCGGATATACCTCTCTTCTTGATGTTGCCTTTCTTCAAATCCACCAAGTACCTTGGGCAATTCCGCTTCCAGTGACCTTCTCCCTTGCCATAAAAGAACTCAGTATCAGGCTTAGGCCCAGCCTTGGTCTTCTTCGCCGGTACGGTAACTTTCTTACGACCCTTCTTGAAGTTTCCCTTTTTCTTAGACTTGCCTTGCTTCTTGAATTTGGTGGTCTTATTGACCATAAAAAATTGGTGCTCTTTATTGATCTCCACTTCCGCAGACTTTAAGATGGAGAAGAGTTCGGGCAACGACTTGTCCATGTTTTGCATATTGTAGTTCATCACAAAGTTCTTGTAACTTGGTGGTAGTGATTGGAGGACATGGTGAATCCCCAAGGCATTAGGAATCACTATACCCAAGCTTTGAAGCTTGCTTGTGTGCCCAGACATCTTAAGCACGTGCTCACTAACGGAGCTGCCCTCTTCCATTTTGTAGTTAAAGAACTTTTCAGAAGACTCATAACTCTCAACTGCCGCGTGAGCCTCAAATATCATTTTGAGTTCACGGACAATATCATGTGGGTCATGGTTCTCAAACCTTTTCTGAAGCTCCTATTCCAAACCATACAAGATAACACACTAAATTGTGGAGTGCTGATTCTTCCGAGTGAGGAAAACATTCTTCACCTCATCGGTAGCATCACCGCAGTGGGTCACCCAATGTGCATCCAAAGACATAGGTCAAATTACCAGCATCGAGGACAATCCTCAAGTTATGGAGCCAATCCGCAAAGTTGCTTCCATTGTTTTTCAACTTTTCTTTCTCTAGGAACGCATTAAAATTGATGGTAGGGGCCGCCATTGATCTACAACATTTTTGCAATAGTTTAGACTAAGTTTATGACAAATTGAGTTCTAATTAATATTTAAATTAATCTAGGCGAACTCCCACTCAAAACAATATCCCTAACATTGTTTTAGTGATCACACGAACCAAATCCACCACATCAAAACCTATTATCACGAGAGTTGATGTAGCTTCAATAGCGAACAATCAACATGTTCATCATATCTACTATTTGACTCATGCTTTACCTTTCGGTGATCCGTGTTCCGAGACCATGTCTGTACATGCTAGACTCATCAAGATCAAACCTTAGCTTCGAAGGATGAACAAATCTGGCTTGCTCCCGTTGTATACACTCGCAGAATCTAACACACCCGATCATCACGTGGTGCTTCGAAACAACGAGCTTTAGCAACGGTGCTTACTAAGGATGAACACTTTATAACTTGATATTTTGTGAGAGGGATCATCTTATAATGCTACCGTCGCGAACTAAGCAATACAAGATGCATAAAAGGATTAACATCATATGCAATTCATAATATGTGATATGATATGAACTTTCTTCTTGTGCTTCCGATCTCCATCTTCAAGCACGAACATGATCTCCATCATCACCGGCATTGCGTCAAGGTCAATGGTGTCGCTCCATGGTTGTCATCCACCAGCATCAACTATTACAACTACTTTGAATAATAGACACGCATGTCTTAACGGAATTAAAAAGACAACCATATGGCTCCTGCCGGTTGCCGACTTACAATAAGGAACATTGCATACATCACATATAATCACAATCATGGACATATCACATCACATCACACCCCTGCAAAACAAAGTTAGACGCATCTAATTTTCTTTGCATATTTTACGTGGTTTGGGGCTTTCAATAAGTGTCGTTCTAACTTACGAACAAGAACCACAATGTTTATGCTTGAACTATCAAGTGCCCATTGTAAATTGAATCTATACTATGATGGGAGAGATAGACACCCGCAAAGCCACTTATGCAATATAAGTTGCATGTTAAGCGTGTAGCAAGTCTCATGAGCGATGTCATGTAAAGTTAGCCCGGGCCGCTTCATCCCATCATACCGCAAGATGCAAAGTACACAAAAAGCAATTGTTAATAAAAGCACCACCGCCCACAATGACCATTGTGTTCTACTCGTGCAACAGATCTACATATAGACACGGCTCTGGTACCACTATAGGGGTTCGTAGCATGGAAAACAAAATTTTTCTACCGCATGCACACAAACAAGCCAAGATCTATTTACTAGATTGTAGCAACGAGTCGATTAGAGTACTCACCCTCGAAGATTCCAAAGCGGTTAACGAGAGCATATTCTCGTGGGTGATGTAGTCGTACACTTGCCGATCTCAAGATCGCGTAGACGATCCTTCCGACGCTGCATTCTGGCAGCGCTTCCGCAGTCGATCACACATTCGATATTCGATGAAGACCTTCCTCTCCCTTGTTCCAGCAGGCAGTGGAGGTTGTAGTTCTCCCCTCGCGATTTCGGCAGCACGACGACGTGGTGTCAGAAGTAGAGGGAAGATCTCGCAGGGCTTTGCCTAAGCCGGTGTGGGTTATGGTGGATCTAGGGTTTCCGGCGATCTAGGTTTAGAAGGCCGGAGAGGAGGAGGAGGTGTCAGCGGTGGCTAGGGCGACGACGACAGGCCAACGACGGCGTCGCGACTTAGAGGTTAGGAGGGCTGGTTGTGGTCTTTGGGACAACCCCTCCCCTCTATTTATGAGAGGGAGGGTAGCTTGGGAGAGGGGAGTTTGAATCCTTCCCCAAACCCAAGTTAAAGAGAAGGAAGGACTCTTTCCTTCTTCCACTAGGAAACTATTGTTCCAGTTTGACTTTTCAAACATCCCTTTTGACTTTCAATTTAGAGCTTTATTTCTCTCTCGCAAATGCCCAACCAAGTGACCAAGGACATGATCCAATCATTCCACTTAACCATGACACATTCATGAACCATTCCCCTTTCGGTCCGGTGAACCTTTTAGACCCTTCTAGAACCTCTCCGATGAAAACATCGAAATCATTTCCGAACTCAGGAATCAGACTTTCCTTATATGAATCTTATTCTCCGGACCATTCCGGATCTCCTCATGATATCCCGGATCCCATCCGAGACTCTGAACAACATTCGGTCTCCCTACTTACATTCCATATCTACTAAACAACATCGAACCCTTAAGTGTGTCTCCCTACGGTTCGTGAATTATGCGGACAAGACCGAGACACTTCTCCGATCAATAACCAATAGAGGAATTTGGAAATTCATATGGCTCTCACATATTTCTACGATTACTTTGCGATCGAATGAACCACTTACATACGATACCAATTTCCCTTTGTCTCGCGATAGTTTACTTATCCGAGGTTTGATTGTCGGTATCTATGCATACCTAGTTCAACCTCATTACCGATAAGTACTCTTTTCTCATTCCCGTGATATGTGATCCCTTGTGAGCCAGTCACATGCTTGCAAGCTAATTGGATGACATTCCACCGAGAGGGCCCAGAGTATATCTATCTGTCATATGGATGGACAAATCCCACTCTTGATCCATGTGCCTCAACACATACTTTCCGAACACTCAATGCCACCTTTATAGCCACCCAGTTACGGTGTGGTGTTTGATGTCATCAAAGTATCCTTTCGGTGATGGTGATTAGCATGATCTCATGGTCGAAGGAATTAGGTTACTATGTATCAGAAAGCTTATAGCAAACGAACTATTGAAATGACTTGATCTTTATGCTACGCTTATCTATATGGGTATGTCCATCATACCATTCTCCTAATGATATGATCTTGTTGTTAATAACATCTCAATGTTTATGATCGGAAAACCACGATCATCTTATTATTACAAAGAGGCTTTATCAGGGACTCTAATTTAGTTTACAAATCACACAAGTATTAATGTTTCCGGTTAATACTATTATAGTATGAATATAGACATCTATCATAAACACAAAGATATAATAATAACCACTTTTATTATTGCCTCTAGGGCATATCTCCAACACAAATGCCATGCAAGTTTTAGCGCGCTATTTTTCAAAATAGCGTTTAACAAAACAATCATAAAAATAACATGTATACTAATAAAGTAAGGCTTTCGGCAGCTAAAATTGTCTAGAGTAAGACTACATCAAAATCAAAACTAGAACTAGAGTCGCCACTTACCTAGTCAAGATCAAATTAGAAATCAACGGATGAAACCATGGAGTCTACATGCTATGACTATATCAATTACAATTGTATATGTCAAATCAAATTAGCACAGGCTAACCTTATAATTGCAGGTCCTAAGTCTTATTGTTTTTCAAATCAAATCTGCTAAAATTGACATATAGTATTATATATACTGTAGTCAACTACTGATATGTATAAGATGAGATAAAATATATAAATCAAAAGGCTAGGAATCCTAGGATGAGGAGCTTCTAGCTTATGGTTGGCTTGTCGATGGTGTGGATGCCATTGTGCTCCTTCCTATGCTGGACTGCTGGTACGACGTCATACCTACAACAAGAGGACTAGAGGATATGGCTCGTTGGAGGTACCATGTCGTGTCCTGCCGGAGGTGGCCGTCCGACAGGAGCTAGAAGCAATTTGGCTGTTGCAAGCCAGCCGCCACAATCACGTCGTGTGAGGGAATGAGAAGTGGTGACCGGAAAAGGTGTGTTGAGTCCAACTAGGTTACATTTTAGGACTCATGGATTAAATGGTTCGCTGGGCTGTCGCTATTTTCCAAGGAGAAAATAACGCCGCTACAACGTTACAAGAAATAGTGTACTTAGCGCCGCTAATATCAAGCTTAGCGTCATAGCGAGCAGAAATTACATAACATAGCATTTGCCTTTCTAAAACGCTATAGCAACGCTAAAACAGAGAAATAGCATGCTATTTTTTTCCTTGCGCAATATACATGCCCTAAGACCGTTGATCTTTCTACTAGTAAAACACATATAGCTTTATCCAAAAGAGGGTAGCATTTTATTGGATATGTCCAATCAGGAATTTAGGGTTTAGTTCAAAGAAAACTACTGGAAAATCTAAAAATATAGAGGGTTCGTTTTCTCCGTTCAGTCCTTATTTGTTTCATAAACTGCACAATGGCCCTTCACCAAAACTCAGATCCCGCCGTTCCGAATCCACCGAGCGGGAGACGGGGAGAGCGCGAAGTCCAAATTTCCCCAATCCTCTCCAAACCCTAACCCCGTTTGTTTCTCCTTCCCCTTCCGCTCCACGCCTCTAGAATTCCAATCCACCGCCCCGCAAGAATGCGTCTTTGCGCCCAGTAGCTTCGTTGTCTGAGGGACGAGTCATGGAGGATGGTAGCGGCGGCGGGGAGGGGAGCACGAGCGCGGGGAGGTTCCCGATACTGCAGGCCAACCGGGACCCCGAGTCCAACTGGGAGGTGGACGTCGCCAAGAGCCTCGAGGAGTACCTCCTCAAGATCTGCTCAGGCGAGATCTCCGGCGAAGACGGGGCCTACAACTTCAACTTCGCCGAAGGTGCGCTGGTCTGGTATTCTTGGGGCGAACGAGTTGGGTTTCTTTAACGGGTTGTGCAACCTGCCAGGATTTGGAAAAAGGTTGGGAACTGGGAGTGTAGAAAGTTCAGTTTTTTTTTTTGCTAGTTTGCTTGTGGATGGAGGTCAAAATCTGTGGCACTGTGATTTCTGGGTGGTTTTTGTATTTCGCCCGAGTAATCCTTTTGATGAAAGCAGCTTCTTTTTAGACGGGTTTATGGTTTTTCCTCAGGCGCTCGGAAAACGCGGAATTTTATCGTGGGCGATTTCTCCTTTCTTTCTTTCCCAATGTTCCTTTTGACTAAGATTAAATCAGGTTTTTTTGCACTAAAAGATTTACTTTCTTTGTGTAAACCGTTCTCTGCGCTGTTTATTTATGGTCACTTCGTGTGCAGCTGCGCTATTGCTTCAAGGATCAGTTCAAGTTTACAGCCGCAAGGTGGAGTACCTGTACTCATTGGTGCTACATGCACTGGAATTTCTCTCGCAGAATAAGTAAGGATATATCAGTTTTGTCTTGCCTTTTTAGGGTATTTTCTTGCCTTATCTGATGCTGAATATTGCATATCTTACTTCAAATGGGCCTCAAACTGTAAGACAGCGACATAGAGTTTGTCAGTTTTGGCTTATCTCTGGTATGACATCTCAAATTAACAATTGACTCTGATTTAGAGAACTACCGAATCTCCAAACTAGTTAATTGTGTTGAAGTAAGAGTGCAGAAACAAATATTGGTGTCCGCTAGATACCCTAGTAGAGTTTGCTAGTTTTGGCTTATCTCTGGTATGTTTTGCTTGTGTATATGTACCATACCGTTTTCTTGGCCATGACAAAAATATTGGCCTTTGTTTGGACGGGTTGCCAATTATTGCCTTGCACCTGCCCCTTTGGTCACCCTAGTGCATTTTTTCAGTTTAGCCGCAAATAGTCTAAAACATTTGAACTATATCAGGCAAGGAAACAACCACGATGTCGACTCGACTAATTGTCATGATGAGTCCAGCTTTTTGAGCCAAGGAACTAAAAAATAACCCTATTATTTCAATCTTTATATATATATATATATATATATATATATATATATTGATGGGAATAGATCATTCCATTAAACTTCAGGCACAGCAGAGTCACTGGCCAACAGGCTTACAATGCAACTGGGGGTAACATCCACCCAGACCGAGTCCTGGGACTCCCTACTAGCACCCAGTTTGGCAAATTCGTAGGCTACAGTATTACAAGCACGTCTACCAAACGAAAACAGAGAAGAATCAAAATTTAAAATGCATAAGATTCTTGCCTCCTTCACCAGAACACCAATTGTAGCCTTGTCAAAGCTCGTTGTCTTCAAGGCACAAACCAGGTTTGTTGAATCAGAATCAAAAATTATATGGTTAGCACCAACTCTGATTGCTCCCTCAATGGCCGCCAGACAAGCCATCACTTCAGAATGAAGTGCATCCCTAAGGTGCACAGATTTTCCAGCGCCAGCAGCAACAAACTCGCCTGCCTGGTCGCGAATGATGTAACCCCAACCTTCCTCCTTCGATGATTGGTCAAAAGCCCCATCGAAGTTTACTTTGACAAATCAATATTGGACTGCCTAGTTCTAAAAAAACCCTAGATTGAGCTGCCCAGTTTCTCCCATGAAACTGAAAAAGAATCCTGATTCCTGCCGACCCAGTCCTCTCCTCCACCGACTGCTCCTGCTCCGGGGCTCACATTTGTTGTTGCTCTGCTCTGCCGGCTGCTGGTTCATGGAGAAGAGGAAGTCCTTGGCCATTGTATGGAATTGCCAAGGTTTTACCCCACTCCCCTGTCCCTAGCCTTCTGTATTACATATTTACAATTGAGAAAAAAAAACCAGTGGTCACAGAACTTATATGAGATGAGTGATTTGGTCACACAACTCGCAAAACGTGAAAACTCGTCACTTAACTTATGTTGGATGGGTGATTTGGTCATCCAACATAAGTTAAGTGATGGGTTTTCACGTTTTGCGAGTTCCGAGCCGGTTCATGACCAAATCACTCATCCAACGTAAGTTAAGTGATGGGTTTTCACGTTTTGCGAGTTGTGTGACCAAATCACTCATTTCAGATAAGTTCTGTGGCCACTGGTGCTTTTCTCAACCAAAAATAATAATGTTCTAGAAATGCTTGTAGAGAATGTATATGATTTTCAAACTTCCACTCTTGGAAATAAAAGATTATACTTGTAGTCAAAGTTTTAAAATTTTGACAACTTAAACAGTCACATTTTGAAAATCTAACTTTTCGTAATCTGTAATATTTCATCTTCAAAGTGTCATTTGGAGGTCTGTAAAATACAAAGTCAGAATGAATGGCGATGTTTCACTGCTGGCCACTATTTTTATTTTCAGGTTTGTTTCTTCGCACCCTCCAAATAAATTTGACTTCGAACTTTATTATGGTTTACGTATAGCCATAAAAAATCACATTCCAGCATATTGTTTCCATCGTCGCCGAAGTATCCGTTGGGTATATCAAGTAGGTCAACATGATCACTTTTCACCATAACCGAATGGACGTTTTTGCTAGTAGATAAAACCAAAATTTCTGTTTTTCAGGACTAATAATTTAAGAACATAATAATTTGGCAGGAAACCAAAAAACCCCAGTGGAAATCATGATAAAATCGATGTTCTAACTTGACAAAAAAAGAGAGAAAAAGCACCTGTGGTCACAAAACTTATCTGAGATGAGTGATTTGGTCACACAACTCTCAAAACGTGAAAACGCATCACTTAATTTATGTTGGATGAGTGGTTTGGTAATGAACTGGCTTGAAAAACCCAATTCTGAGCCGGTTTATGACCAAATCACTCATCCAACGTAAGTTAAGTGATGGGTTTTCATGTTTTGAGAGTTGTGTGACCAAATCACTCATTTCAGATAAGTTGTGTGACCACTGGTGCTTTTTTATCTTTACAATTTTACATACTAGTATTAGACTATTAGTAATTATATACTATGGTATTTTACAGTACCTTTTTGTTGGACTCATGTCGAGTCGTGACTAGTCACGACTAGTCTATGAGCCGCTACCCCGGATCGACTTGTCGACTCATAATTCTTGGTACCAGGCAAGATCAACAAGAAAAGGATTCTGCTGAAACTAATGAAAATGGTCCTAGCACTACTGCCAACAGAGAAGATGATATATTTGTGGGGTTAGATGATGTCCCAGGTAAATGCATATTCTAAGGTTAAACCACTTGGATTCTTACTTTTACTGACATGAAGCTTAACCTATAATGTCCCTTCTAAACTACCAGCGGAATCAAGGACCACTTTGGACAACAATCTTGAACGAGATGATTTGCGGAAAAAAATTGTGAGGCCACCAGCAAATCTATTGGTCTTTGAAGGAGACGGTGTTGATAGCGAAGCGAGCGAGCTGGATTCCTATTTGGTAATCTTATATTCCTTTGCTTGCAATTGGGACTAACAACATGTGCTGCTATACTGAACTAGTCTTAGTTGTTTCTTTGTTGCAGTTAGCAACATGTGGTTTCTATGGCGATTTCCTACTGTTGGATCCACGTGATGCACCAGCTGTTTTTGACTTTTTGCAAGGAAAAAAATCAGGCAAAGAAGATATTCTGGCTCCTAGAGGTGGCTCAGCACCGTCTAAAGTCCGAAACAATGTCTTTGCTTCCCCAAATATTAGATCGGGGGGTACTGCTCGTAGACGAACGCCTGGGAAAGTCCAAGAACATCAGGATATAGGCCTTGAGCAATCTCAAGAAAATCCAGATGACAGTCAAGAAAATATCTTGGGCTCTGGTGGATATCTCAACGATTTGTCTGATCATCCTGTTGAGCCCGATATTCCTGGTGCAAGCATGTCTGAGCCAGATGATATAGATCCTGGGTGCCCAGATCCTGGTGATGATTCTGATGACGAGGATCCATATAAATTATTGGATCCACATGAACCTAGCAACTTAAAGATCAAACCTTATAAGAGAGGTACTGGTAGCAGTTCTATTTCCTTACATATTATCTTCAGTAATTATATATTGAATTATTTTCCTGATTTGCTTGGAACAGTTAAAGGTTTTGCAAGGAAAGTTATTGACGCCCCAAAGAAGAAAACTCTTGCATCTATATTTCCTGTGGCAAAGATTGGTGGTGTTGTTAGTCCTGAACTAATAAAACCTTTTGAAGTACATACGTCTCAGCAGGAAAACCTGCATGCTTCTCAATCAGTACCTCTTTATGAAAAGGTGTTCTGCATTGTTGCAAAAATGTCCTATTCCCATTTGACATTTAAGATATTTCTATTTTAATTAACTTGTTGCGACTCATCCACATTGCAGCTTAGGATGTCATTTGAAACCGTAGAAGAAAATTCTCTTGCTTTCGGAGATTCGAAGGATGACAATCAGCCTAATATTGATGTACACGATTCTGATAGTTATGACGAGCCAGATATGCCAGATTATGACATGGAGACTGACAGCCCAAGATATTCAGAGAAGGTATATCTTCTTTAGTTTGCTATTAGTTGGTCACTGTATTCGCTCCACCAACAGTTTGGTAACATGACATGCTTATTATACCTCTGTCTAGGATGTGGATGTTGGGGTTACACAGGAGACCCTGGATGGGAAAAGCCCAGTTGAAAAAAGCCTTGCAGAATTGTGTCACTCACATCTGGTAAATCTTAAGTACCACTAATAGCCTTTCTTATTGAAATTTGCCGACATCTGTGAACCTCTGTGTGCAAGCAACTTGGTGCCATACAAAGTGCCAAAACATATTAGGCGGCCCAGAGTGCTATCGTGAAGCTTTTCGAAATAACTTGGTGTTTAGCTGGCATATCACCAAACCATTTCAGTTGTTTCATTGTAAACATTCCTGAATGATGTGTCTGAAAGAAAAACACGACTCATAAATTGCTGTTCATAAATATGGTGCTAAACTTGATCAAAATGCTAAGTGTGCTTCTTTATTTCATGTATCTTCACTTTCAATACATTCAGTGGTTAAGGCATGCATCTTATGGTAGTGGTCCCAGAATAGATGATTGATATGCTCGAAGCCAGCACTGGTTGATTCTTCACAGATTGCCTGATTTCTTCTTGACACATCAGTATTGCATCACTTCGACGATGTGACTTGAAGAAGTTCTTGTTGCGCCTGACCGAAGCAGACAACTTGTCAAGCTTGGAGGCATGGCGACATATATACTCATCACGGATGTTTCTTTTATCCCATACCACAGGGCATTTAAGTAACTTAAGGGTTGTATGGTTAATGTAATGGATAAATTTCCATGACTTTTTTTTATGAAGTCATTAAAGCATGAATTTTGTAAAAAAGAATAGTTCTGAGAAAGAATTCAAAATGATAATGGCTAATTTTGAATCGTGTCTTGAATTTTTTTCCTTTTAGCTCTTCAATTTCCAGAACTAACATGGATAGCTCTCACAGGATCTTCTGCTTGCTAGCATAGCTGAGGCCGAACAACAAACCGAGCTGGATGCACGAGTTTCAACATGGAAAGACCGAATAGAGCATGCCTTGGAAGAGCAGGTTTGGTTGAAGGATTGAGCTGCTAGCTGGCCTGCAGATATGAACTTACGTCTCACTCACCACTTGTACAATTCATGCCTTTTCAGGATAGAAATCCACCTTTTGATATTGGATTATATGGCGAGCAAATCATTGACAAGCTCTCATCAAGAACTGATACAGGGACTGCATCATTCAGTGAGATTGTTAGTGGCAAACCAAAGTACGAGGTTGCAAGAACGTTCTCTGCCCTTCTTCAGCTGGTAACCCCCCCTATCTTTCCAGTTGCATGATGGAGCGGCACCAAGCATTTACTGAGCTTCGCTCTTGTTTCAGGTGAATGGCAGGAGTGTTGATCTGGACAAAGGACAAGTTAAGAACGAACTAGTCTGTTACACGGCTGCTAAACCATTCCATGTAAAGCTCATTGGTTCGAACCGAAGGCCAGAAATGGGGGCACGTTTCGCACGCAAGAGAGTCAAGTCTCCCCAACGAAGTTGTGGTGAAGACGGCGAGCCCTCTCTGGCACAACCAGAGTCCTCTAAGAAGCAGCCACACAAAAATGGCAAGGTATCGGTTAAGGCGGCAGTCAGACTGACTCCAGAAGGAAAGCGGAGGCGAAGGTCTGCTCAACTGGTGCAGCCACTCAACCTGGGGTCCAGCTGATGCAGATGAATGACAGACTGACCCTTGAGGGCATTAGTATGATTTTTTTCTTGTATTGTTGAGTGTAGTTCTAGCTGATGGCATAGGTTGATAAGCAGGGTGAACTAATAAGGGTATGACTTAGGGCCTAGCTAGATGGTGCATATGTACAATAGAATCATTTATCCTGTTATGTATGTATAATACTGACCCAACTGTAATGTTAACAAGAAACATTTTTTGGGCCAGAATTGCCCTTATATGGTCAAAAACTTACTCCCTCCGTTTAAAAATATCTAGTTAGGGCCCGTTCGTTTTCCTTGGAATAAAACCAGATCTGGAATTGATCCAAACATGGATTGGGTTGATCCAACCCCAACACCCAATCCCCACTAACTCCTATTAACCCCTCCTCAGTAATCTCTTGTGCTATTAGCATCTTGGAATGGTTCCATAGGTCATGCGTGGATAATTTTTTTCCAGCCTGATTTAGTGGAACATGGCCTGGATTGGCTTGGGCCGAAATCCCAGATGGGGCTAAACGAAGACCTAAAATTGTCGGCCTGGAAAAAATTACAACACCGGGTTGGGGCTGCAATCCAGACCAAACCATGACTCCAAGGGCTTAAGATTTTTTTAGCGTGTAACCTAAAACATCTTATATTTTCAAACGGAGGGAGTAGTTTAACAATTAGTCAATTAGTCTAATTCAGTGCTAGGCACTTGTTGAGCCTGTGCTCTAGTGAAAAACATGAACCTGCAATCTTCTGTCAGGTTACATGACCATTTTTGTTTGCTCACATTTGTCGACAAATAGCATCAGTACTTTCCATTGCTCTTATTAGTTGAAAAAATTGCATCAGCGCTACTTCCTTGGAAAAACAACAGTTAGGTAATACAAATTTTTTTTTGCTCACGGCATCAAACCAGAACGTGCTTCACCAGATTGGTCATAGTTTGTGCGTCCCATCAATAGTTGGAACACAATATAAACGTTAAGCGACACAACGCGGCACAGTAGCACCTAACATGTAAGCATAATGAGCAGGGAACGTCATGTCAAGAAAGTCAGAACCTACACTGATTGTCTTTCCAATCAGAAAACACTACGTCACATACATCAAGCTGATGCTCACACGACTCCACACAAAACAACCAGTCCACTTGCCCACACAAAGTTCCATGATGGCTGTCTACAACATCTACCTTCGGACCACAATCACTTGAAGAAACTAAGGCCTCTACATAAGCTAGATTTAGCTTTTTGATCACCAGATCACAGGTCGTCGGTGAGAAGATGGAAGAGGGTGTCAGCCTCCCAAAGCCGTCGCAAATTATCCTCCTTACGAGCTCCAGTACGACCATGCCTTGCAGACACAAGAGAAGCCGTCAGGTCAGCCAAAGCCAAGCCAGTGAAACACAAAACAGTTCGGTCCAGCCATATTCAATATACTAGTAGTATGTTTCGAAGGATGTTACTGTTCTTTCTTTACCTCTTGTCGAGCTCCACCTTCTTCTCAAGGTCTTGCACCATACTTGCCAGCCTTCTTATGTGGTGCGTCAGGGCCCTGGTGACTTCACGCCCTTCTTTGGACTCGCACAGCTTCTTCAAAATACCACATGCGATGAAGAACACTTCGCTTTTGTTCCTGAGGGCATTGGCAGAGAAATATCATGTCAGGAAAATACAGGCTACAAGGCAGCCATGTTCTCCAATGCTCTGAAATCAGAACACAAGGACAACTAGAGCTCAAATTTCGGAAACACTTCGAGTTCTCAATCTGTTAGGTTGAAGCCTTGAAGGTTAGTAGCAGAGCTCTCAATCTGGCAGGTTGGGAATACAAAGGCTACATCGACATACTACTTAAACATTGCCTCGCTTGTGGTGTGCAACACTTTCCTAGCTACGGCACCTACCACACAAGTCATACATAGGATTTCATGCCACAAGGGTGTCCTAATATTTGCTCAACACAAAAGTCATGACTTGCGACACCTTTGGCACAAAACGTGCAGCAGGACACACCAACCAAACATGCCCTAATAACTAACACAAGACCAAAACAGTACTCAGGGATAGTTCAGAACTGAACTGAATACTGTAAGAAATTACCTCAGCAGCTCCTGGAAAATAGTGTGAACCAATCGTGGAGTGTTCGCTAACACAGGTCTAAGATTTGTGAATCGTGCGATGTTCCGTAGTGTATAGAGCAGTTGCTTCAGGACTTCCTGGTCAGGGATCCCACGGTTCAGTTGAGGGATTTGCTTCAGGAGAATGTCTACAGCACCAGCACTGACAAGTGTCTCACAGCACTTCTCGGAAAGCTCTGTAGCAGTACCTGGAGGAGAGAACGTACAGATATAGTAAACCACAGACATCCTGAAGCAAGTGCCCAACAAAGGAACAGCAAACAGTATGTTGCTAAGAATGTCAAGAAAGGCAGTATGAAACAAAGAACACAGCAACAGTGACATGAAACTAGGCTAGAGAAAACTTGAAAAGGTAAACTTAAAGAACATGAATTTACTTAATGTTGTGCAAGTTTGTCGAATGCTGCTGATGCTTCTACAGCCAGTGATATGCGACAGTGCAGCAATTAGCCTGTTGATCAGGCGCATGTCATCGTCGACTTGTGTGGAAGCCTTCTGTATTCTAGACCTTATATCAGCAACTTCTTGCTTTGAAGCTTTCCGCACATGGTAGGCTTTGACAAAGGACTGCAAAGTTCAGTTGGTTGAATGTCAAGAAGCTGAAGTACCATATGAAAAGGAAACTTCAATAGTCTTTGCAACATCCTTATGTAACAGAATCACATGATTGGATATCGTTCACGACCTGAATAATAGTTATACACTTCTTTCTTCTAATAGCAGCCTGTCGTGCTATCCAACCACGAACATGGGACTGGATAGCAGTCACAGCTCGCTTCCTTGATTCAAGAAACAGAACCTTTCTCCACCATCTCTGCAAATAGACTGGTCATATATACCTTTACCCCATTAAATGTTACTATTCAATCTAGAAAGCAGAAAAAATATCACACATACCTGAATGGCGTAGATACAGCAGGTCATTTGTTTGACTTGTTTACGAGCCAACCAGCCACGAACTGATGACTGAATTGCGATTGCTGATATTCTGATAGACTGGTGTAATAGGACCTTCCTCCACCATCTTTGTAGCCTTATGGCTGAGTACACCACAACTTTTAGTTCAGTACTTTGGTGAGATCTTTTATGCTGACTTCGGTCAAATGTAAAAAGGTTAGTGTAGACTTGCAGTACAGAACCTGCATGAGTAGTGCCAGTGAGTAAGCAAGACGCATCAAGAGCAAGAATTAGTGAATTACATACTAACCTAATAGCCGCTTTCTAGCGAAACGTCCTCTGGCAATACGCTGGATTTCTATAGCAGCACCGTGATGCCGCTGAAAAGCCCAGCTGCACAAGTTCTGTCTTGTTACAGATTGGATAGCTATGATAGCATCAACTTGCTTTGTGAAACGCATCCGCATGGTGAACCGACGCCAGTGGCTCTGAATTTTAGTTGCAGCACACATTCTTGAGGACCTATCCTGTAGAAATCTTCTATATGCAAACTGTATCTTTCGAGCAGCCATTACATCTTTGCAAAGTAAAAAATCGAGCTGGGCAGATACAGGCTGGAATGAAGCTCCACAAGAAATATTGCTTCCACAGTCCAGATCATCCTCGTACACAAGTCTAGTGGCTGATGCTATGTTGGCAGTCTCAACCTCAAATAAGTGCTTAGTTACAAAATTTATGGAGCTGCTCTTGACCATAGTCCGACGAGGACTGAGAGATGCTACAGAGTCATGCCCACTGTTGGAGAGATGAATGGCAGAAGCTACATAGTTGCCGTGTTGGTCACCAAGCTGCAGACTAGTGGCTGGGTCTATACGGCCAGTCTCATCAAGGGGTTGAGGGGCAGCAGAAGCTATTGAGGTATCCACATCCTTGCAAGCTATGGCTTCATTCTCTCCATGGTCCATTTCTATGCAATCGGTTTTTGGTGAAGCTGTAGTTTCCAAGAACTCGTGACTTTGAAAAAGCTCAATGTTCTCAGACCTCTTCCTTTTGCTAATCCAAATCCTTACAGCCTGCTGAATCACAATGGCAGATCTTCTCATTCGAACAAATCTATGCCTTTCTAATATGAAAATAAAATATCTGTTGTAGTTTCCTGTAAACAAATGAACAGTTGAGCATTAACAATTATGGTAGTCCCTCCGTTCTGTAATTCTTGTCATGGTTTTAGTTCAAATTTGAACTAAAATCACGACCAAGAATTATGGAACAGAGGGAGTACAAAGAAAATTTGAATTAAAACCACGACAAGAATTATGGAACGGAGGGAGTACAAAAAAGTGCATCGATAATGAGCAATCAGTAAGGGAAATGTACCATGTGCTCGACAGTGAGAAGAGAGGACGGCAGTTAGACAGCTATAATTGTTTATCATGATAACAGACGACCAAGCTCTTGTAGCACCTTGCAGTATATATATTGATGTCTTAAGCTTATGAT
This sequence comes from Avena longiglumis, assembly GCA_030063025.1. Taxonomy (NCBI): domain Eukaryota; kingdom Viridiplantae; phylum Streptophyta; class Magnoliopsida; order Poales; family Poaceae; genus Avena; species Avena longiglumis. Next base: position 203,733,495 of record CP125976.1, on the reverse strand, counting down.
ATTTGTTCTTTGCAATCATTCGTCTGATTTGAGTTTGTATAGTTGTAGCAGCCCACTCTGTATAAATAGTAACATTAAATACACCGGTTTGCAGAGAAATCTAAAAACTGTCAGACTATGGAAACCAATTCAAGTGATAAAGGACAAACCCTGGCTCCTGCATGAATCATCTGTGTTATCTCTCTGAGGGGATTGATACTTCACATCATTATTTACTAGAGATATAAGGGTAGCAGAAACTTTATTCTGCACGCTTTGGTAGTCCAATCTCGCGTTGATAAAATTCCGTAGTTGCTCCTATACAAGTCAATTTGTCAATGTAGGTGTTTCATGCATGCTGAACGGAAACAAAAGGAGAAAAATGTGAAAGAAAGACTACCAATCTTTTATCATTTGTCAGATGTGAACATAAGAATGCAATCAAAACTATTGCCCCCTTTTCATCAAATAATACATCATCGGCTAAGATATCACTAGCTGGAAAACCCTGCATATTGCAGCAAAAACATGAGAAAACAAACTCCTCGTAATTGTCCAAATAAATAAGATACTACCTGAAGAAAGTCTCCAAGAATTTTTCCTATTTTGCTAGATGGAATGCTGGTGATATCAGTGGAAGTATCTTGTTCATGGCAACTGAACAGTTCCTTTCGACAATCAGAAAATGTTTCCTAACAAGCAACATAAAGAAAAATAAGCACATAAGATACAAAAAATGAACATAAAAATGATGGAATGAATTGACAATGAAGCAGAAAGCTTTGGGAAATGAAGGACAACCTTCAGGGAACACCCATGGATCCTAATGCTCAAATAGTAATTTAGTAAGTAGTTCAGCGCTCTCCTGTCAATCTGAGAGGAACTTTCCACACCTATGCCATATTTTGCACATACCACCTGCAAACAAACAATGCAAAAATGTGAAGAATCACACAAACAAATGTCAAATAGCCAGAGAGGTTGTAAGGTTTAAACCATTTAGGTTGAAGAGTATGCTCAACAGGTCCCAGCATTTGGTGGTAATGGGAGTACGGAACAGTAAAATGAAATAGTTGTGATATATGTGCTAACAAGTCAAAACATATGAGATAGTGAGTGCCATCACCATGCAAATTAGCTATATCATGTGCAAATGAAAACACAAAATATGAAACTACTTTCAACAGAAATGAGAATGACAGCATCCTACAAGTGAAGGACACTCAGAAAGAAGTATTGGGGGCATGCATAAAATAGTTTTTTCGTGGGCATAGCACAGGTAGTTAAGGAGCCACCAACTTAATCATGGCGGTTTGCGGTACAGACTTGTACATTTGAGCAAATGGGAAACATAAAAAGAGAAAATGACGCCTACCTGAATCCAATCGTAAAGCAAGCCCACGCAAGACTTGGTCTCAGAGATTGGTTCTTCCTGAAATGGAAGAAGTAGAACGCCTCATGAAACAATGAACTAATATGATTCCCAATCGAAATCGCAAATGCAGAAGCAGACTTATATGTCAATTTTGCCATGGGATTCTGGTTTGTTAGTTGAGCAATAGTACATTGTTACTGCAAACCACATATGTCTTGTCCCATTTCTGCCACTCCAACAGAGTTCTGACTGTTCAGTGTTGAAACTTCAATGTTACAAGTGCAGTGGAACAGAGTTAATATAGCTTTTTTGGTTAGTGCAGGCAGTAATTACTGCAATAGTTCAGCGAGAAAGAGAGACCATCTTTTAGTCCATTACCCCAGTAACTAGCCTAGCCACATGATTCAGATTTTCAGATGTAGTATGATGGAAACAAGAACCAGATGTAACACATTGTTCAATAAGGACTGATTTACTAAAGTCTAAAGGAATACACCTTGCAATATTGTACTAGGGTGGCTACCTTTTTGTGCGATGAAAATAGGGTGCTACTTATGCCTAAAATGAAGAACAAAATATTATGAGGAATAACAAGATTTGATCTCCAGAGTACAACTCACCACAGCCAGTGCTTTTAACCTGGATAGTTCACGAGCTAGTGAAGTTTTGTTTACCAGCAAGGGTAACTGCACAAGAGGACAAAGTTATATATCTGAAGAATAACAAGCTAGAGATAATTTATGCACTACTTGTAACATAACTTTTTCTTAGGAGGTACATCCGAAAACTAGTCTGCACAGTGCAGGATACCATGGGGGAGACTATCCACTGTTTGTGCCATAATTTGTGAACTTAGATAAAAAAGATACCACGACAGAAGGATCAAAATATTAAAGAATACGCTTGCTCACCAAGTAGGAACTCGCTACTGCAACCCTTCTGATTTAGGCAAGTAACAGTTATCAGATACTATTTAGACTAAAGGAAGAACATAGTGCTGAGAAGCAACATATCCCCTATTGTAATGCCACCAATGAAGTGATCGAAAAAACAAAACTGAACATCAAAGAATCCATTATTCTAGATCTTTAATATTCCCTCTGTTCCTAAGTATAAGATGTTTTGGCAAGCCAAATTGACTTGCCAAAACGTCTTAAATAGGAACAGAGGAGCACAAACGAAAGGTGCAATATAATAGTATAAATCTTCAACAGGAATAACATGATACCTGCATATGAATGAAGATATTCCATAGCAACGAAAGAATTAGTTCCTTGTCGCCATTGGCAATGTCTTCTGCTGAAATTATGACTCCATCTGCATCAGATACCGGAACCCCAGCTTGCTTGATATACTGGATAGCAATGGTGCAATTTTGTAATTTCTTTTTATGTGTATCTGACGGAGCAATCACTCTCTGAAATAAAGCATGATGTCACTTTAAATTCAATGGAAGTAAGCATCTAGCTCGTGTGGGGCAAGTAAATGCATACCGGAATAATTGATGCGTCAGAAAGCAGGAGCTGAACAACTCTACAAAGAATTATGCCATCCTGGAGATCTTCAAATAAATTTCCTATAGTGAAGTCATACTCTGACAGAGCAAGCTGGTAAGGGAACACAATTAGAAAATCACCAAATATTCAAAGGAAACTTGTAACCAGAACACAAAATGTCAAAGTTCAGCACTATGTTCCATAGTTATTGTTCAAATATCATTTATTGCATCATTTTAGAGCACTGCAACGCTGGTTATTACCATACCTGTTCGTAATTCAGTTTGTAGCCCATTATTGATAGATGCATCAGGAGATCACCTTCTCCATGCATGGTCTCAGCCAAAGACTCTACAATTCAGGAATAAGTAAAAGAAGACATTACCGGTTGAACAAGATACATGCAGGTTTACAAATAAAATTAATCCGAATTAGATGGATTCGGTTATCTTACCCTGAATAATTTGCCGGCTAGATTTTATGTGGGCTTGGTGACAAAACAATGAAAGGGACCCACCATCAAGGCTATCTATTCCAGACTTAAGAGGTAGGGCACTTTCCATTTTCGCCCGGTCTAGGGCAGCAACAAGCAGAAACATTCTTTTCAGTATGATGTTGCCCGATGCTTCAGTATAACCTGTTCTGTTGAGCCCTTCTACAACTTTGTTACGAGCAACAGTTTTTGGAGGCACATTTTGACAAAACAATTGCTTCTCCAAAAGAAGTTTCAGAAAGGTAACCTCCTTGTCCCGTTTCCACGATCGACTCTGCAGCAAGACATCACCCCCAAGGACAATATGCAAGCCTATTCTGAGCCACTCTGGATTGTAACACATGAAAACTCTAGTCGCATTCTCTTTCAGTCTAAGATCAGTAGCGACAGGGCAATGGGCTTTCATCTTCAGTCTTCTCTCATCAATGTTCTGCACGAAAAAAATAGTTGGTATCAATGATGAGTCAGCTGAAAAGTTTAAGATACTCTAAGTCGAGAAAATTTTAGAGATACAAACAGTGTTAAATTATTATACGGAGGACTAGAGACAGGACTTGCTAAATCCTTTTCATTCACAAGCAAACAGCAATTTCTGACCCACAATAGAAATGTGCAGCATCCCAACATACATCATGATCTCCAACTCATCCATATCTTTCAGTTACCCATTTGTTGTTTTCAAATAATATTACACAATGTTCACTATCATCTATGTGCTGCAAATGACATTCTTAACATGATACTAAATTATGGTCGACCTCAACATTGCAGACTATGCATGTACGGCCTACCGAGTATCTAGCAACACCGCCAACGTCAAAGCTAGATTATGAGGGCACACCAGGCAATTCAACTAATTTCATCTGTGTTGAATGATCTATCAATGAACCTAAGACGCTGATGGTTTGAACAAATGTTGGAAAGAGACTGTTAATCTAATTGTTTTCAATCCTTCAGCTTGTACGATAAAATCTCTAGCAAAATCTTCACCTTGCAAATTTGGCACATCATGACGAGCACCTCCTCGCATGCCTCCGTGCTCATGTATCTGCCCATCCTCTCCTTCACATCCTCCAAGCTGCACACCTCACTGAGGGATTCCCTTAAGACAGCCACCATAGCAGGCGTCATCACCTTCCTCCTCTCCCCAAAACGATCCTTGCCGCGGTGCCGCTTCGGGCTGCTCCCCCGCGCCCGCTCGCCATCTAGCGTGTCGCGCTTGCCCGCAACAGAGGGGCGTGTGGCTGTGGCTGTGGCGGATGCAGCAGGAGAGCAGCCGCAGGCAGAGGGGTCGCGCAGCAGGAGGGAGAGCCATGAAGAGGCGGAGGCGGCGAAGGCGCGAAGGGCGCGCTCGCGGCCGGACTCGGCGCGGCGGGCGGAGCGCGATTGGTCGAGCTCGAGCGCGCGGAGGCGGCGACTGAGGGGCGTCGGGGTCGCGGCGCCGGCCACGGGCTTCCTGCAGCCGAGGGGCGTCGGAGTCGCGGCGCCGGCGAGGGGTCTCCTGCGGCCGAGGGGCGTCAGGGTGGGGGCAGGGAGAGGGGTCTTGGAGGCGGTGAAGAAGACTGGGGAGGGAGATTTGGGTTTAGGTTTTGGGGTGCTGAGGTTGGAGACGTCGCGGAAGGGGGAGTCGGTGAGCTCGCGGTGGTTCATGGCGGACGATGGGAGGATTTCTAGAAGGTTCTGGAGCGGGTGGTGAGGGCTTCCATGGATTTCCGGATGATTCGCAGAGGAGCGGGCGTTGTGGGGGTAGTGGTTGGAGTTGGGGTTTGGGGGATTCGAGCGGCAAATTGTTGGTGGACGACGAACGGTCGGGTTTCAAAACGAACCGCTCCTCTGCTTGTTCTGCTGGAGCCTGGTACCTCGGCTGAAGTTTGTAAAGCACATTTTGGGTCTCCGATCCCCTATATGTATTTCATAAATTTTTTTTGACGCGGATTAATTTTGGTAGTATTACATCCGCCTAAAAAAAGAAATATAATCGTACCCTACTAAGTTAACCCAAAACAAAAACAAAATATATGAAGGACAATATCTATAATATTGAACGGATATCCTATGAAAACATATTTTATGGTGGATCTATTGATATTTATTGAAAATGTTTATATTTTTTGTCTCTAAAATTGTTAGACTTACAAGATTTGTTGACTAAATTTATATGTCTTAGTTTTTGGAATGGGGAGAGTGAAAAATTGAGAAATTTTCAAGAAAAACAAGGTTTCTTAAAATGTAAAAGGAACAAAACGTGGAGAAACACACTTCGTGTTTGTGGTTATGCTATTGTTGCGAAGGTTATGCTATTGTTGCCCATATGGATGGTTTGGCTCTGCGTCTCTTTGTTGTTGGTGGCTTTGAGATCCATGACATTCTGGCCTTCTCACTATTTTTTGCCAATTCTATTCTTCTCCAACGCTTTTGGTTGATGCTACACATGTTTTCATCTTCATGTGGTTTACTGTTTCGTTATCTTGAGGTTTCAAGCACTCATCACCTAACATCCTCAGTCACTTGGGCAATCCGTCTAAACGGCTTCCGCATCATACTAGGTTATGGGCGGATAGTTAGCGGGAAAAAAATCATATCGTACCAATGCCACATTTTGGAGACATTTAGCCATAAAAGGTGCCATTTTATGATGACCGAAAAAACATGCCGATTGCTGAAATCGCCATTTTCTCATGGCCTGGTTTTGTAGATCTCTACTACCTAAAAACAAAATGGGGTTCCGTCGTCGCCTCAATACGTCGCCCCTTTCGTCAAACCGTCCCGTACGACACAGCAGCACCGACACATGGGCCCTCCTAACTGCTAAAATTTCTTCGCTGATCGCTCTCTTGCATTCGTCTTCAATTCCCCATCAGAGCACGCGTCCTCTATGCCACCTACCGACGCGCCCTGCGGGATATGCACCAGCCGGCAGTCGCGGGAGAGGCAGCGGCGCCTCGCTCCACCTGAGAGATCCGGCTTGGATGACTCGGATCCGTGCTCCTCGCACCAGATATGGCATATGGAGGCGGCCTCGCCGGTGGACGCTAGGAGCCTTGGCGGCATATGGTAGCAGGCTCCTCCCGCCCACAAAGAGGGAGTGCTTTCAGTCCAAAGTCACAGCCGTCGTGGCCGATCGCCGGTGGACGCTGGGAGCCTTGCCCACGTATGGTAGCAGGCTCCTCTCGCCCGCAAAGAGTGCGTGCTTTCAGTCCAAAGTCACGGCCATCGTGGTCGATCCGCTGTTGAGCCAAACATGACACTCTGTCATCTTCTTACCTCTCGAAGTCACACGACACTGATCTTCTGCCTTGCACATAACCGTGCTCCAGTTGTCAGATCATTGTTTGTCAAGGTACAACTCAAGTCACTGATGCACCCTACGTGTTCGATGAAATGCCAGCTTGCCATGACTTGCAAAATTTTGTTCATAGTTATTCTCAAGTTGCATTTCTCCATGTTCATATCTAGCGCATATAGTCAGTTTATGACCCATCTCAATCTCAATATATGTTTATGGTGTATCTTAATATTACATGGCAAATCAGCTGAAATTGTCCAGCTACTGAGAACATTTCTGGTGAATGGCCGGGTGCAGCACAACCAGGTATACCAAAAAAAAATAGTTCTCTACATTGTTATCTTAATTATTGTTACTTTGTTAGCACCTTGACACTATATCAAGGCTTTAGATTATTTGCATTCGCTATTCCAAATTAGATGTGATTTAAACTTAGTAAATACGTCTAAATCGGAAACTTCTGCTGTTTTTTTTAGTAAAGGGAGCCTCTTTATCAGAGCAAGTCGACTCACCATCATAACAAAACTCAGGTAAATCAAGGCGAGTTCTCATGTATTATAGCAATTTTGATGCTTGTGCATTGTTGGTGGGTAGAATCTCTCTCTCTTGTGTCCCGTCTGTCTCTCTCCCCTCACACTTTTAACCTGATATGCAGGAACACATGTAGGTTTTTGTTATGCTTGGAGATGTTACTGAATTATAGCCTAAAGATGGTTTGTCATCATAAAAAGAATTAGCTTTTGCTCTGTGCAAAATGATCAAATGTCCGTATTATTCATCTACCAGATTTAAGACCTACTTATATGCTAAACAAATCCTACATCAAGGGACCACACATGCCTGGGAAGCGACCACTCTTATACATGCATCAAGGACTTTTAGTTATCTTCTTTGTCTTATTACTGATCTGGTTAATCATGTGTGAATTCGGCCTGGATTCCCTGGTTTATGCATGATATTTGGATCTGGGACCAGATGTGAAATTGGGATCAGATTTTCATATTTAATCTTTGAAGCCAAGCCCCATGGTATGCTCAACAAGCAATCTAGGCCCCCAGTTCTAATTTTAGATCTTTGAAACCAATAAAAGCAGCTCCTTGGCACAAAGCCCATCGGTGAGATGAAATACAAACATCTGTCTTTTTACTGATATTGAATAAAGACCTGCAGTTAGTCATGTGAGTATCACATGCTACCGAGACTTCAGCTATGATGAATGTATGATTCTTAAGATCTCATGACTTACATCTGTTCTTTGACTCTAGAAATCAATGCTCCATACAACATGCACAACCAGCAAAGCCGAAGATTCATTTGTTCTGAAAGCAATGAAGTGTAGGCTACAGGAACAACATTACCAGGAAGATTCAGAAGCTTAAAATGGTTTGTATTACCCTTGTGTATCAATATTTTTATCACTTCTACGTATGTAATCTTGTGGTTTGCCTAACTATATTCTTATCTTGTAGCAGAAATTTTTCGCCTGTGACGGTTTTCTCGGGTGGCACCGGCGGGCAGCATCACTACCTGCACCTGATAGGTGTTATTCTGTGCATACCTTAAGTTGATGTTTCTGCCTATGGTTTTCTAATTGATGGTAATTTGGTGTTGGTGAAAAATCGTATGTAAACAAGCTTAACTAAATCATGTACGCATTGTGGATTAACAAGTTATTCATCCTTTCCCTTCCGTGTCCTAAATAGGATTAGGAGTTGATTCTGTGTATGCATTGTGGATCCATTTTATGAAGGGGAATAATATGGAGTCTTTGTGTATTTACGGTGATCAAGATTCAGCCTTGGAAGCTGATGATTAAAATGCTGGCAAAGAATCAATTTTGATTCTGTGTCTGTTTTCTGGCTGTATAATCCATTTGGTAAAAGGAAAAGAATATCCGAGTCTTTGTGTCTTTACGGTGATCGAGATTCAGCCTTATTGGTTTTCAAAAACACACTGGCGGGTGGTCAAAGGACATTCACACTTTAGACCTGTTGCATTTGTTATTCATTCTATATTTAGATTGTTATTTTAGCGCTTATTTTTTTTATTACTTGTACATATATAATCTTGTGGTTTACCTAATTGTATTGTTTCATCCTCGCAGCAAAGAAGAAGTGTGCGATACAAGTAATGGAGCTGGTGACTTACCAAAGACTATGACCTACAGTGAAGTCAAAGAATAACATTAGAAGTAGGGTACGTCGTCGCCGCTGATTCTCATTAACCGCTGAACAACTACTTTGATGGTAGTAATGTACTTTTTCATGTTCATACTCTGTATTTTTTTGCTGCTGTCAATATTAAAGACGTCTTAAAGGATGATAATGTAGTTAAAAAAATTAAGAGAGAAGAATTCTTGAAAATGCATGCATTGCGATGCAACTAAATGGGTCAAAAGGTGCTCAAGATATGTATTCTTATATGCGACGTATTAAGCTTGTTTGGCAACCACAACAAAGGGGATTAGGAGTTCAATGCCTCTTCCCAGATCTCACCAGGTAGATTAGTAGGAGTTTAACACGTGAATTCTCTCTCCTCTTCCCTCCTCAATTCCCATTCCCTCAAACCAAACCCGGAACCAATGGAATAGAAATCTTTATAACTTAAACTCCCATTTCCAATCTCTAATTCCCCAGACCAAACACGCACTAGAAGAAAGTGTGCACTTTGCCTATATTGCCTGAACTTGGGATAAGCCACATTATCATTGTACTTTTGTAGTCTCCAATAAGATTCTGTGGGGCTCCTAGCATACTACGACCGGTTGAAACATATTTAGAGTATGTATGAATTAAGTTGATACAAACACTGGTCGATCCAATTGGCTAGCACATTGAAGTATTTGTTAGCGCGAGCTAGGAGGTCTTGGGATTGAATCCCGAATGCAACACCATATTTTCTTCCGTGGACGGTTTTCTACTGGTCGAACCGCCGACTGGTTTTCTAGTAAACCGCTGGTTCAACCGCCTTTTGTCTGGTTTTTCCTGGTTCGTTAGCTGAACGGTCCAGTGCGCTTAAAAAGCCGATGAGGCCCTTGGTTCCGGGTTTTTTCCGATTTAACCAGTGAACCGGTCTGGTTTTTAAAACTATGTATAGAAGTAGGTTCTAGTATCTAGGGATTTATATAGAACTCCTCAGATTGACTCCAAAATCTTCTGCTATAGTCGTTGGCCCCGTTGATCTCCACCAGATACCTTTAACTCTTGAGAGTATCTCATCTTCTAGGTTTGCCATTGATTGCTCCATAATCTAGCAATGATTAAGAAGGTACGGTTGAATACGAGTGTATTCAGCAAGTTCGCTAAAAAAAGTGTTTGATGCACTAGCTACAACCACAAACCAAAGGTCGTAGGTTATGTAGGTTTTCGTAAATATTTTTTCAAAGGATATTTTATTCTAAAAGGCTATGTCCGTCAGCCTTCAGAAGTTAATTAGAACTTTATGGAGTTCCTTTCATGCAGCGTTTACAGCTTTTTCCGGGAACAAGGAGTAATATGTCATGCTTTTTTATACTCTGCAGAGGTGCGTTGCTTTACCCATGAGAGATTTTTATCCATGTTGCACAACTAAGCGGCCAACCTATTCATACTTCCTTGTTATGAGGCCCGATAAGGACCCAAGCTGATCATTGGCCTTCTCTGCGACCCCGTATGCCCATCCTTTTGCTCGCTCAGAAAAACGGCTGCGCCGGTTTACATTCCGGAAGAGAGTAATCCATCATAGACAACAATATTGGGGAATTGAAGCTTCCCACCCTTGCACGTGCCTAAATGTAGGATCACGGCTCCAATAAAGTTTTTCGTCAGCATATGAAAGGAAGATCTAGCTGACTTCCCCGTAGCCATATAGATCTCATGGTTAACACATATTATATGTCGCAATAATCACTGGCGACATTTGGTATTAATTCCTACGTGATACTTTCTCGTGTAAATGGAACCTCCACCAATCCACAACCATACCATGGTTCCATTTGCCTGCCATATTAGGTTAACACCACTTGGGTCGATAACCAATAAGTCATATTATTAATAAAATAGTATTTTCTTCCATCCTTTTTGAAATACAGGTGATAACAATAGTAAGCTGCAAATACTTGATAGAAAATAACCAAAGGACATAAGAAAATATGAACTTGCTTTTTTACTACAAGATTATGTAGCCAAGGTCTTCTAGTCGGTATGAACTCCAATATCTGAAATAGCATCAGGTCTGGTAAGAACTAATGTTTAAAGAAGTAATATGCTATTATGCATAGATAATTATATGCATGTTGTATCAATCCCAAAGTAAATCCCCATATTTTAAATATGGATTGAGTTTGCTGATGAAAGATTAGTGTTACATTCAAGTTTACTTCATAACTAAGATATATATTAAGATTCTAAAAGTAATTAACAAGTGATGAAAGTAAAGCACAACATTGATTAATGTTGAATGTTGATCGATATTTATTCTTAAGAATGATCCTATTTAAGGTTACTGAGTTTAAACAGATTTGCTAAAGATTTTGTTTGAAGTGGCAAAATGAAGTTCGCAAAAAAAAAAACTTGAACGCACATAAACGCTGAAATTCTATTCAAACACTGATTTTCTTATAAAAAAAGGTGTTGTATTCCGGAACCAGGATAGGGCATGGACAATTTTACAACACGACTCTTTTCTGAACAAATCCAATGCAATCAACGTTTTTATTTCCTATTAATATCTCCTGAGAGCCGTCGAGTTATCCAACGTCGTCAAAACTGAAAATACAGATATATCAAGATCAAAAAATGATGGAAATAAGTGTCCATGCCATGCAGATTTTTTTACAAGCTTCGACTTTTTGTTAGGTACGTACACAAATTTTAGGAGCAAAATCGAAGTAATATGATTTTGCGTTTTCTTGTATTTATGGATTTTTCGAGAATTTTTATGATAACCTCCTGGCCATTTTGGGCCCACATGTCAGAGACAGCGTAGGGGTTTATGAATCAACACTGGAGGGGTTATCATCAATTGTCCCGCACATTTTTCAAGTCATACGGTCAACTGATATATTCTCCGTTGAAATCTCGGGGCTAATTTTCCTTCCTTTATTTACTTTTACAAGTTAAATCTTAAATGTCGTTGCATGTGCAAATATACTCCCTTCGTCCGCAAATAAGTGTACATCTAGCTTTTGACTAAGTCAAACATAACTAAATTTGACCAATTTTATAGAGAAATATAAGAATATATATTACATCAAATTGACATATTATAAAACTAGATTTAAAAATAAATCTAATGGTAACAATTTAGTGTCATAAATGTTGGTACATTGTCCTAAAAAGTTAGTCAAACATAGTAAAGTTTGACTTAGGACAAGGCTAGAAGTACACTTATTTGCGGACTAAGGGAGTATGGAAGAAATTCTCGTCAAAATGGTACTCAAGAGTTGTATTTCTTAGGTTTGCAAAAGTAGGGGAGGTAAAAAACAGCTAGGCGAACTTTAGGTTATGCTTCAGTGGGCATCATATCTCCCCTAAGTCTTTTGCTTTTCCATATAACTACCTTAACTAGTTTGGTTCAACTCCCCCACCCACACACCGTCTGTCTATGGATGGCACCCGCCGGGTATGGAGGAGGGTGTGGCACCTCCATACCCTCCTCCACCACCTCTCCCCGCCACCACCACCCGCCTCCATACCCGTCGTCGGGTCTAGGTCTCCACCAGACCCGCCACCCGGTGGGTACCCACGACCCGACGGGTACCCCTACCCATGGGGCGGGATCTCCGGCAAATCCCGGACATCTCCTTGTTGGCGCGGTGGCGGGTGTGTGGGCGGCGCGCCTCGCTGGAGCTGTTCGTCCCTGGAGTCGCGGCCATCCTCAAGGTTTACTGGCTCGGCCTCCATGGCGCTCCTCATTCTGGGAGGATTGCGGGAGCGAGAGAAAGAAGAGGTGGTGCAGGTGCGGGCGGCGAGCCAAAGGCTGCTGAGGAGGATTGCGCGATCGGGAGGCGAGGTGCGAGCGCGTCTTGGCGTGCGTACTTATGGGGGATTGCGGCGCGGGGTGGGAATACGTGAGGGGTCGGGGACTTAGGGTCGGGCCGCTCGACCAGGGTTAGGGTTTGCCATACACACTTACATGCGGGGCCTACGTAGAGTTGACGGGTCTGCGGGTTAAAGGGTATGGGTTAAGGACCTCTAGACCCGCATCCGTTAGACCCGATGGGTCTAGATATTTACCACTAAATAGACCCATGGGTTTTATTTTCAACCAAACCCTCCTCCATTTGAGGCGGGTACCCACTGGGTTAGCGGATGACGGGTACCCATTGCTATCCATACGTCTGTCCACAAGTTCATTTTTTAGCAGAAAGGGTTAAATTCTCTTCAGATCAATATTTATCGACTGAATAGTTCTATTTAGCATGTAATTTTGTATCCAGAGTGTTAAATAGGTTTAGCTGCTCCCAATCTATGCAAATAGTCATGGAAAATTATGAAAATAATTTGTAATATAGGGTATGGTGTTGTCTACCATCATAAACAGCCAACTTAGAAGAGGAACTTGTACAAAGAGAAACAAAAGATTATTTTCAGCAAAGGTTGAAATGAATTGTTTAGTAATACTTGTGGGTAAAATTCACCAATAATTAGTTTTGGGGGCTATGGAATATTCTGGGAGAGTAAAATGGACTTTTTCCTTCTCGTAGGGATTAAACATTACTCTCTTTTTCTTCGGGTTCCCTAAAACAAAAACTTTCGTGTAAGCAAAATTCCAGTTAAAAATAACAGTGATAATTTCCACTTAAATGAAAGAAAAACTTCCAATAGGGCCATGAAATAGTCGAGTGGCCCATTTACTTTTTATATGTCAAATATTTGTTACCTGTATTGATTTCAATTTGAATATAACTTTTTCTTATGAAGCTCGGCTGCCAGTTCCCAAAGATTGCAAGTTCTATAATGGAACTTGCATGAGGCATATACCTACTCGCTTGTTGCAAATTTTCTCATTAAAGCTGGCTCAACTTTCTGTCAAAGTTTGCCCAGTAGAGCTGTATGGATATATAGCAGTGCGGGATCATATGGATCCATTGCTTAACTATGTTGTCAATTTAAGCAAGGATGATCCCATCATTGTGGAGCAGGTGCAAAACCATACTTATATGCAATTATTTCAAGTATAATATGTCTAATGCCCCAAATATTAGGGTTTGTCTACTTAACCTCGTCAAGTATAAAAAACCTGGTATTCGCGCCCTTAAAGTATTCCATACCATATGAATCACCCTGGGTCAGATGCAGCCACGTGGGCAAAACCACCCAAGAAAAAGATTTATATGGTATGCTGTACTTAGGGGGTCAAATACCCAATTTTATACTTGAGGGGGACTAAGTAGACAAATCTTGATACTTGAGGGGGTTAGCTAGACTTATTATTGATGTAAAATTATTCATTTTAACATTAGAAGGCCAAACCACATGCATAGAACATATGAGATTGGATCATACACACTCTTGATGATATAACAACCACCAATATCTTTAGCATGATTAAAGATGCTTTCATGTGATTAATCTGTCAAAGTAGCAGAGTTGTTTGGATTGTAGAAGCCGCCACTACTATTCCAAGTTTATATTGTGAAAGGGTGTTTGCTTTGAAAACTGTTAAGTTAAGAAACTGAAGTGAGTATAATGTATTCCAAACAAAATCGAATGGAATAGCTTTGGACATATGAAGATGCATATCATGACTGATCAAAACAGATTTCAGTGCTACAAAAACTATTCTTTGAAATGTCAAAAAGTTCCAGAACAAAATTTCATGTGTACATCTCAGCAAAATATGTCCGTGGCACAAAGTTGTAGGAGTATTTAGAATTGAAGGGTTGATTGAGATAATCTCCTTAGTTTTTGATTCGCTATCTTAGGAGCGGATATTAGTGATAGAGAACTGAAACCATCTTATATCTATCTTTTCTTGCAAACCAGATTTACTAGCAAAACTATACAACTCTACATACCCAGAAATATGGAGAAAATTACAAATAACCACCACATTACAGGCTAGGGTTTCAAAAAGCAACCACTTTACGTTAGGGTTTCAAAACCCCACCGGTTCAGAGTTCGTTCGTTGCAAAAAGCACTGATACCGGTTTGACGCTGGTCTAATGACAAAACTGACAGGACGGCCCCACCTGTAAGGATGACGTGGCTCGCGCAGACGGCTGTGGGCAGACGGCCGTTAACGACGCTATCGGAACCCTAACCTCCCGTTTCGGACACGGGTCAAACAAACCAGACCACACACTCGCACACTTCCTCTCTCTCGCGCGTACTGAATCCATGGCGGCGGCGATTTCTCCTGGCTCTAGATCTTCGGCCGGCGGGGGCGCTGGAGGCGTACCTGGCGGAGAAGATGGCGGTGGAGACGGCGGCGGTGGGCACGAAGTCGAGGTGCCGGGCTTCCTTGCGGCGGAAGGGGATTGGTGTGGTAGCTCGAACCCATCGACGACGATGTTTGCATCGCCGGAGAAGCGGGCCGCCGCCTCCTTGGCAAATCGTTTGAAGGAGGACCTTACCCAGAGCAGCCGTTGGACCAGTGCATTCGGAGGCGGCATTGAGTAAGTCATTCACATCCATCTAATCTGCCACTGCCATTTTGTACTGAAAAATAGACAATTAAATTCTCCTATTCTGAACATATGCAGTTTGGATGATGATATATGGGATATAAGGATCAATTTAGATGGCAAGGACAATTTAGAGCGCACTTTGTCTGAATCAGATGTAACATTCCTCAATTTGCTAGCTCTAATAGAGACAGAGGGCTATGGGATTAGTGACAATATATATTATGTGAAAGAGAAGGGTATAGGGATAGCTGGGATGGACTTACTGTAGGGGTTCGTAGCATGGAAAACAAAATTTTTCTATCGCATACAAACAAACAAGCCAAGATCTATCTATTAGATTGTAGCAACGAGTCGATGGAATAACTTACCCTCGAAGATTCCAAAGTGTTCAACGAGAGCGGATTCTCGTGGGTGATGTAGTCGTACTCTTTCCGATCTCAAGATCGTGTAGACGATCCTTCCGGCGCTGCGTTCCGGCAGCGCTTCCGCAGTCGGTCACACGTTCGGTACTCGACGAAGACCTTCCTCTCCCTTGTTCCAAAGAGGCGAGAGGTTGTAGCACTCTCCTCGCGATTCCGGAAGACAACTGGCGTGGTACCTAAGTAGAGGGAGATCCAGGCTTCGCTTTGCCGGAGCGAGTATGGTGGAGTATGAGAGAGAGCTATTAGTGGTCTAGGGATTAGACACACCAATTAGAAGGCTCTAAACCGCAGGCTAGAGCAATTAGAAGCTCTAAACCAAAACGGCTCTAAACCGGAGATTAGAAGATAGGAACTTGTGTGTCTAGAGGAGGAGGCCCTGCCCCTCCTTTTATAGGTGGGAGGGGCAGCCAAGGGGAGGGGAGTCCCTCCCCAAGTCGGGCTTGGTTGGCGCGCCGGCTTGGAGGGACTCCTCCCCCAAGTCGGTTCCAACCACCTCTTGCATGTTTCCCACCGTTTCCTGTTTCCCACAGTTTCATGTTTTCCACAGTTTCCTGTTTTAGCCGTTTGACTTTCAAACTGGCAGTTTGACTTTTCAGTTTTGGAACAGCAAGAACACTTAGTACATGATGCAATAATTGAATATGTAATGACACATTCATGTACCCTCCCCCCCCGGAGTGCCGGACAATCCGGAACCTTCTAGAACATTCCCGATGAAAACACCGGAATCATTCCCGAACTCCGAAACAGGACTTTCCTTATATGAATCTTATTCTCCGGACCATTCCGGATCACCTCGTGATATCCCGGATCCCATCCGAGACTCCGAACAACATTCGGTCTCTTTCTCATAATACCATAACTACTCAAACAACGTCGAATCCTTAAGTGTGTCTCCCTACGGTTCGTGAATTATGTGGACATGATCGAGACACTTCTCCGAATAATAACCAATAGAGGAATCTGGAAATTCATATGGCTCCCACATATTTCTACGATTACTTTGTGATCGAATGAACCACTTACATATGATACCAATTTCCCTTTGTCTCACGATAGTTTACTTATCCGAGGTTATGATCGCTTGATCTCTACATACCTAGTTCAACCTCGTTACTGATAAGTACTCTTTTCTCGTTCCCGTGATATGTGATCCCTTGTGAGCCAGTCACATGCTTGCAAGCTAATTGGATGACATTTCACCGAGAGGGCCAGAGTATATCTATCCGTCATATGGATGGACAAATCCCACTCTTGATCCATGTGTTTCAACCAATACTTTCCGAACACTCAATGCCACCTTTATAGCCACCCAGTTACGGTGTGGTGTTTGATTTCATCAAAGCATCCATCCGGTAAAGGTGATATGCATGATCTCATGGTCGAAGGAATTAGGTTACTATGTATCAGAAAGCATATAGCAATTGAACTATTGAAATGACTTGATCTTTATGCTACGCTTATCTATAGGAGTATGTCCATCACATCATTCTCCTAATGATATGATCCTGTTGTTAATAACATCTCTGTGTTCATGATCAGGAAACCATGATCATATATTAACCAACAAGCTAGTTTAACAAGAGGCTTTACTAGGGACTCTCATTTTAGTTTACAAATCACACAAGTATTAATGTTTCCGGTTAATACAATTATAGCATGGTATGTAAACATTTATCATAAGTGTGAAGATATGATAATAACCACTTTATTATTGCCTCTTGGGCATATCTCGAACAGTCTCCCACTTGCACTAGAGTCAATAATCTAGTTTCAAACCTTTGTGTATATAACACCTATGGATTTCCGGTGTTGTATGTACACGATTGCTAGTGGTCAACTGATCTCCGGATCTGACACTTCCAGGTCCGTGTGTAATTGCATGTCTTTGCGTCTCTTCGCATCACTCATTCTCTAATGAGATGGCTTTGTATAAATTTGGTATTTTGGTGTGACCTTTAGTTCTTTGGGGTTAAAACATGTTGATAATATTGTCGCACAATATATCTTCATAGTATTATCCCTCTGTGAACTACACCTAGTTTGATAACAAACTACTTGACACAAATGCCCTCTTTTGCTGCTATAGTAGCAGTCATATACTTAGCCTTTTGTTGTAGTATCTGTCACAATGTCTTAACTTTGGAACTCATCCAAATCCATTATGGAACTTTCTTTCCATTATATTGTGCCACCCTTAGTTTAGATTGAGATAAACTTAATTTGTACTTTGTGACAAAACTAGTATCAATGTAGTACTTTTACAATGAACTAACCATCTATTTGTCACTTCTACAAATAATATACTCTTAGTTCTTCCAAAAGATCATAAGAATACCCTTACTATTCTCCAATGATCATCTTATGAATTATTCTGGTATATGCTCATAACATTTAGAGCATAGGACATATCTGGATTTGTACATATCACTTCATGATTGATATAAATATTCTTTGTGATTTCAGACATCAAGTATCAATATATACTTGAATCTTTGTTTCACTTACCAAAGGTCAATACACTTGAATATATCATCAATATTGAACTCATTCAATCCTTTCTGTGCGACAAGAACCTTTCTTGTAGTTTCTATATTGAACTCATTCAATATCTCGTCTATGTACTTCTGGCACCACCATATTAGCATCTATTGATGCCAAATATTTGGGTTTTGCCTAAGTCTTTCATCGGGATGAAATTCTTAATATGTGTTAATAAAAGATACATCATTTCCAATCAATAATATGTCTTCCACATAATGTATTAGAAACATGTCTTAGCGCTCCCACTTAATTTCTTGCAAATGCAAGCATCTTCATTGTCTCTAATGAACTTTTAAACTCCTTTAACAATTTCATCATAGTGAAGATTCCAACTCCGCGATGCTCACTTCAACCATTGAAGTTTGCATATGCTTTTAGCATCCTATGAATTAACAAAACCCTATGGACCGTGTTATGCACATGTCCTAGGTAACAATTCTATTAGAAGAACTTGTTTTGTTTATTCAACTACCATAGAACAAAATTATATGTAGTGGTTGCTACATTAATCCGTCTAGACTAAATATCACTATGAAAGATCAAATCTTGTCATAGTCAACCTTTGAACATTGTTGTGAACTCTTTCCCAATATGTCGATTATAGATGTGAAACATCCATGTCTATTTCTTTATAGATCCAGACACAACTGTAAGGTCTTACACCTTTCTCGAGGGTCCTTCAAGTTCAAAACTTGATTTTTCGTATATGGAACTATCACGGATTTTATGGCTTCAAGCCATTAGACGGAGTCAGGGCCCATCATCGCGTCTTTGCATGTAGTCGGTTCATTATTCTCAAATAATGATTCAACCCTCAAATCTTGGTATTTGATTGTTCATCCGACCTACTTGTTTCAATAGGAACTTGGATCTCCGTGACCACAACCTTTGAGGTACGTGAGCCATGAGCTTTGTTGCTGCCTCCTAACACTTTTCGGTACTGCAACTCTGCACACAGCTAAGGTTCTTTTAACCTTATCAAAGTTCTATTGTCCTCCCACTTAACTTTTCACGAAAAATTCCTTCTCAAAGAAACTTGACGTTTAAGTGACAAACACTTTTGTCTCCGATGTTATGGAGGATTACTTAGCTTATTCAAATAACATACAAAGACAAAGTTCATCCGACTTTGGTTGCAAACATCTTTCTTATGCATAGCATACCAATGTTTAAGAAAGGACAACTTGGGTTTTATCCCAAACCATAACTTTATATGGTGTCATTTCAACGGATTATGATGAAGCTCTTTTCAGTGGAAAAACGGTAATCTCTAAAGCTTTTAATCTTTAAAATATAATGGCAGTTTTATGAATTATACCTTTGATCTTACCATGTCAAACAAGGTTTAATTACATATCTCGAACGTTCCATACTCTTATGGTGTTTCGGAAATGCAAATCCACGGAACGATTCCTTAAATCTTAGGTATTATGCTAAACTTGTAACTTAAATATTTTCCTTTATGATCTTATCATAAACTATTCATATTCTTGTTACAATGATTTTGCACTTCATCTTGAAAGTCATTGAACTTTTCAAGTGTTTCATACTTTATCCTTATTAAGTAAATATTCACATATTCACTCAAATTTTCAGAGAAAGCATATGAAGTTGAAATCCATCGCTTTTGACTACACATAATGGATTTCGTACAACAATATGTACAAGCTCCAATAAGCTAGTCATTCGTTCCCTTTTGGCCTATGAACGAAGTTTTAATTATCTCTAAAAAAGTTTCACAAGCGTCATTTGATCAAAAATCAGAAGACTCCAAAATTCCATCCACATGGAGTTTCTTCATGTTTTCTTTCCATTATAATTTAAACGGCGATGTCACTTCATAAGTGATCTTTCAATCAATTTGTCTTTCGACATTTTTAGCACTAGTTTTATGGATGTGATTTCTCCAACGAGATTTGTGAATCATCCATCTTTTATGGATTACGGTAATTTATTTGAACAACCCTTTTGTTCTCATAATACCTGATAAAACAAATCTTGAAGGCAAGCTTTGATGTTTAACGAACAACACAATAACCCTTTATTTGTTCTCGATGAACATCATCACATATTCTTTTGCTAATTACTTAGGCCACTGTAGTTCATGAATTCTGTTGTTTCGTATGACGATTCATACCAACAAATTCAGTATTAAATACTTAAGAACCACATTGTTTAATAAGCAAAGAATATAACCATAACATGTATATCATCTATATACTTAAACTGAACAATTCTAGTCTTTTATTTTCTGCCATATATTTATGAGATTCTCTTCAAGATTTTTCTACATTTGAAAGAATCTATCAACATCAATAGTGCAGTCATATATATGACACATAGTCCAAAACATGTATAGTTAAATACCAATGTCTTTGGACTTGCACTTTGAAGTAGATCACCATCATCAAATGTTTGGTGTTCTTTCAAATTCCTTTATTTAGTAATCTCTTGGTGTAGTAAACATTTTACCTACATCAAATATTCATCCTTATCATGGAATCATCCATGATCAAGCTACTTTTAGCTTATAACGATGAATTATGAGTATAATGTTGCTATCCGAAACCTTTTGGAGGATTAGGACAACAAGTGTCTCCAACCTTTTGCAAATTCTCATCAAATATGAGAACATGACTTTTGCCATATTATACTCTATCATGTTGTAACCAATACTTCGTTTCAGATATCACAATATCTTCCACACATCATGGTTTCTGAAACAACTCTTTCAGATCCTAGATAACCTTGATATTAAGAGAATCCTTTGAATATCAAGAATCATGGAGACAAACATGATACTTATATACTAACACTTGGAATTGTTACTCTTGATTTAATACTAATTATTAAACTTCATGGAGTAACCGGAACTTACTGAAAGTTTGCAATAGGACTTTTAAACTTTAGATTAACACTTCAAAACAATACGACACCAGTTCGTAAAGTAACTAACCAGAATTCTATAGTTCTATCATCTCAATTATAACTAAGCGCAAGGTGGTAAACGGATGCCAATGACTACAACAACTATGCAAATTCACTTTGATTTAGTTTATGATAAATTGAGTTCTAATTAATAATTAAATTAATCTAGGTGAACTCCCACTCGAAACAATATCCCTCACATTGTTTTAGTGATCACACGAACCAAATCCACCACATCAAAACCGATCATCACGAGAGTTGATATAGTTTCAATGGCGAACAATCGACATGTTCATCATATCTTCTATATGATTCATGCTTTACCTTTCGGTGATCCGTGTTCCGAGACCATGTCTGCACATGCTAGGCTCGTCAAGATCAAACCTTAGTTTCTGCATGAGCAAATCTGGCTTGCTCACGTTGTATACACTTGCAGAATCTAACACACCCGATCATCACGTGGTGCTTCGAAACAACAAGCTTTAGCAACGGTGCTAACTAAGGCCGAACACTTTATGACTTGAAATTGATGTGCATGAGGGATCATCTTATAATTCTACCGTCGTCTACCAAGCAATATAAGATGCATAAAGGATTAACATCACATGCAATTCAATAATATGTGATATGATATGGCCTTTCTTCTTTGTGCTTCCGATCTCCATCTTCAAGCACGAACATGATCTCCATCATCACCGGCATTGCATCAAGGTCAATGACGCTTCTCCATGGTTGTCGTCCACCGGCTTCAACTATTACAACTACTTTGAATAGACACGCGGGTCTTAACATAAATTAAAGACAACCATATGGCTCGCCGTTGCCAACTCGATAATAAGGAACATTGCATACATCAAATATAATCACAATCATGGCCATATCACATCATCGCACCCCCGCAAAACAAAGTTAGACGCCTCTACTTTCTTTGCATATTTTACGTGGTTTGGGGCTTTCAATAAGTGTCGTTCTAACTTACGAACAAGAACCACAACATTGATACTAGCATTGTTGATCACCCGTTGTAAATTGGATCTTAACTATGCTAGGAGAAACAGCACCATAAAGCCACTTATGCAATACAAGTTGCATGTCAAGCGTGGAGCAAGTCTCATGAACGATGTCATGTAAGGTTAGCCCGGGCCGCTTCATCCCAACATACCGCAAGATGCAAAGTACACAAGAAGCAATCGACAATAAAAGCATCAACGCCCACAATGACCATTGTGTTCTACTCGTGCAACAGATCTACATATAGACACGGCTCTGATACCACTGTAGGGGTTCGTAGCATGGAAAACAAAAATTTCTATCGCATATAAAAAAAAACCAAGATCTATCTATTAGATTGTAGCAACGAGTCAATGGAATAACTTACCCTCGAAGATTCCAAAGCGGTTAACGAGAGCGGATTCTCGTGGGTGATGTAGTCGATTCTTCCGATCTCAAGATCGTAGACGATCCTTCCGGCCATGCTCCTAAGCGCTCAGTCGGTCACATGTTCGGTACTGACGAAGACCTTCCTCTCCCTTGTTCCAAGAAAATGACGGAGGTTGTAGCACTCTCCTCGCGATTCCGGCAGCACAACGGCGTGGTACCGGAAGTAGAGGGGAGATCCCGCAGGGCTTCGCCTTAAGCCGGAGCGAGTATGGTGGAGTATGAGAGAGAGAGCTATTAGTGGTCTAGGGATTAGACACACCAATTAGAAGGCTCTAAACCGCAGGCTAGAGCAATTAGAAGCTCTAAACCAAAACGGCTCTAAACCGGAGATTAGAGGATAGGAACTTGTGTGTCTAGAGGAGGAGGCCCTGCCCCTCCTTTTATAGGTGGGAGGGGCGGCCAAGGGGAGGGGAGTCCCTCCCCAAGTCGGCCTTGGTTGGCGCTGGCTTGAGGACTCCTCCCCAAGTCGGTTCCAACCACCTCTTGCATGTTTCCCAGTTCCTGTTTCCCACAGTTTCTGTTTTCCAGTTTCTGTTTTAGCTTTGACTTTCAAACCGCAGTTTGACTTTTTCAGTTTTGGAACAGCAAGAAAACTTAGTACATGATGCAATCATTCAATATGTAATGACACATTCATGTACCATCCCCCCCCCCCGGAGTGCCGTACAATCCGGAACCTTCTAGAACATTCCGGATGAAAACACGGAATCATTCCCGAACTCCAAACAGGACTTTCCTTATATGAATCTTATTCTCCGGACCATTCCGGATCACCTCGTGATATCCCGGATCCCATCCGAGACTCAACAACATTCGGTCTCTTTCTCATAATACCATAACTACTCAAACAACGTCAATCCTTATGTGTCTCCCTACGGTTCGTGAATTATGCGAACATGATCGAGACTTCACGAACAATAACCAATAGAGGAATCTGGAAATTCATATGGCTCCCACATATTTCTACGATTACTTTGCGATCGAATGAACCACTTACATACGATACCAATTTCCCTTTGTCTCACGATAGTTTACTTATCCGAGGTTATGATCGTCGGTATCTCTGCATACCTAGTTCAACCTCGTTACCGATAAGTACTCTTTTCTCGTTCCCGTGATATGTGATACCTTGTGAGCCAGTCACATGCTTGCAAGCTAATTGGATGACATTTCACCAAGAGGGCCTAGAGTATATCTATCCGTCATATGGATGGACAAATCCCACTCTTGATCCATGTGTTTCAACCAATACTTTCCGAACACTCAATGCCGCCTTTATAGCCACCCAGTTACGGTGTGGTGTTTGATGTCATCAAAGCATCCATCCGGTAAAGGTGATATGCATGATCTCATGGTCGAAGGAATTAGGTTACTATGTATCAGAAAGCATATAGCAATTGAATTATTGAAATGACTTGATCTTTATGCTACGCTTATCTATAGGAGTATGTCCATCACATCATTCTCCTAATGATATGATCCTGTTGTTAATAACATCTCTGTGTTCATGATCAGGAAACCATGATCATATATTAACCAACAAGCTAGTTTAACAAGAGGCTTTACTAGGGACTCTCATTTTAGTTTACAAATCACACAAGTATTAATGTTTCCGGTTAATACAATTATAGCATGGTATGTAAACATTTATCATAAGTGTGAAGATATGATAATAACCACTTTATTATTGCCTCTTGGGCATATCTCCAACACTTACTAGATGGGCATAGTAAGGTGCAGCAGATGGTTGAACTTTATGAGGATAAGAGATCTGTCAGCTTGACTGTAATTAAAAGAGGAAGCACACTTCCATCAAACATCAACACTGCTGCAGTTGAAGAGCAAATCCCAATTTCAGAAATTGGAAACCCCATTGTTTACACAGTTGATGATGATGGGGTTGTTTTACCAAGTCAAGAATGTACACAGTTAACTGAAGATCCTGAGTGCATGTACTTGCTGACACAACAGAGCAACAATGTTGAGAATGATCATGAAAATGATCATGAGAATGACATGCAAATCTTAGAAGTGGGTGATGGTGATGGAGGGTACTTATTCAATGAACAGGGAACGGAGCACATTGTTGATGAAGAACAAGAAGATATGGAAGAGGATGAACAAGAAGATATGGAAGAGGATGAAGATTCAGAAATGGAAGATGATGAAAATTACACTCCAGAGCATATAAATGAAACTGAATCAGATGAGGATGAGCCAAACCATGATTTGAATAAGAGAAAGAGGGGTGCCTTAGAGCATGAGTCTTATTTTGCAGAAGAGCCTGAAGATTTATTTAATGCATCTGATTGCTCAGATGTTGACAAGGATGAGCCAGTTACTGTGAATAAGAATAAAGAACCAGTAAGGAAGGGGCCTACTAGCAGATCACATTTGTGGCATCCCGCAAAACCACTACTAGAAAATCGCGTTGAATTTGTGCATTGCATCGTCATCATCATGCATTGTTTGCCAAAACTATCCCGCAAAGCCCGTTTTGTTTTCTAAAAGCGCCCCATCTTTATTCAAACGCCAAACCCCGGGTGCTGCCGGATATTTTATTTTGCCTAAAAACCACTTGCAAAAGTTATCGCAAACTAGATAAAAAGTTAAATTATTTTTTAGGGCAAATGAGCGGCCGATTGACCCGAACGACCGCCCCAGGATTTTAAATCGGTCCACCCCTTAAATTCTAAACCCACCAACTAGTCTACCCACATCCCCTGGCCACCTCACCCCCACCAGTAGTTTGCTGACACCTCAGCTCCCCTCTCCCCTCTACCCAATCCCCACCTGACACTTGTCCCAGCCCACTCCCTCTCTCTCTCCCCCCCCCCCCTCCCCCCCCCACACACGCACCCACACACACTCCCACCTCTCCTGTCCCACGGGACCCCGCCCCACCGCCCCACGTCCCCACCTGTCCACCTCCCAGTCAACCCCCACCTCTCTCTGGCCACCTACCGCCTGCAGATCCCCACCCCCGGGCCCCACCCACGTTCCCCCACGCTGCAGCCCTCCCCTGCCCCATCCCGCGTCCCCTTCCTCGAGCCTCTCCCTCCTCTCTGCTCCCCCCGAGCTGGCCGTCGCCGCGCCTGCCGCCTGACAGCCCTTCCTCTGCCCGCCCCAGCTCACGGTCTGCTGGCTCCCGCCGCCGGACCCCGAACCCCATCCTCCGCCGCCCACCTCGCCTCCCATGCCCTTCTGGCCCTCGGTGCAGGCGAGCCCATGGCGACCGCACCACCCTTCACCGCCACCGTCCGCCGCGCCCTCCTACCGCCGCTGCCCGCCCGAGCTCGACCCCGACAGCCGCCTCCCCGACGCAACCGCCTCCGCCTCCTCCCCGAGCTCGCCCGTTCGGTCTTCCTCCGGCAGAGCCTCCCCCAGCTCCGCCCAGCTTGCGCGCCCGCCCAGCTCGCGTCGCCGTGCCCGCCGACCAGCGCCTCGGCGACCTCGCCACGGCGGCACCCGTCGCCCGCCTCGCTTCCCAAGCTCGGCCGGCGCTTCCGCCGGTCCGCCTCGCACTGCCCGCCGGCGAGCCGCTCCCCAAGCCTCGCCTTCCCTGTCACCGCGGCAAGAACCCTCCAGACTCTGCGTATGTGCTCCTGCGTGTATGTGTTGATGCTCGCTCGATGTACCAAGACAACGTACGACCCATGGTTGCAGTACCTGTACTCTGTCTCCAACCCGTCAAGGCCATCTACACCGAGAGCCCGCGGCACCAGGAGAACAACAAGAACCCGAAAAGATCTCCATCGCGGACTTCAAGTTCCCCTTCGGACGCCTAGACCGCACCAACGGTAACCCACGTACTCCATCGACCTCAATACCGCCCCTCGAACGTCGAACCCCGGAGTCCGAACCCCCGAAGGCCGAACCCGCGGACGTCAAGTTCGTCGAGAACCTAGGTGCCAAGCTCTTCTTATCGACAGGCTCAACCCGACCCGGAACGCCAAGTACCACTCTCGGACGCCAAAACCTGAACCAGAGAGACGCCAAGACCGCCACACGGAACTCGATCCGGAACGTCAAGTTCTCCACCTTGAACGCCATGACCGACAACATGACCCGAAGACCCCGGATGCGCCAAGACCCTAACACCGAAATCCGAGAACGACCGTCGAACCCTGGACCCTGAGACCCCGAACCCCGGAACCCCAAGTTCGTCGAGACCCCTTAATGTGTGAACCCTCTCCCGCAAACCCTATTTTATAATTGAAATACAACTTGTCGCATAATCCTTGTCTTGCATGCATACATTCATGTGGTTTGGGGGCCTTATGCCGATTCACCTAATAATTAAATATGGGGCCCATATGCGGGCAAATCTAGCCTTATATTGGCCTCATTTAAACTTGTGTAGCGAACTCGGTGCTATATTCTTGCCTTGTTAAAACAACATTTAAATTGCGGGGGTTCTAAACAACTGGAACCGTTTATTAATTGTCGGGACCTTCCGCTTAATATGCCTAATTGCATCGCATCTTTGCCATGCCATCCATCATGAATGCATCATGCCGATCTTCCGCCATGTATTAAATATTGCATCCGGTGTTTATTCTAGTGTTTTGCTTCTTCATGGATAAGGCGTTGAGTTGATGAGTCGCCCGATCTTGGTTGAACCTTCGACAATGTTTTCGCAGCATCTCCCCTTTCTACCTATCTTGCTTTTATAGTATTTACTTCCCTCCGTTGATCTATTGCTATCGGGTTGCGATGCTTTAGTTTCCGACTGTGATATACCGTGCAGCCCTATATTGCCTTGGACACACCTATTACCTGCTGTTTGGTAGATAGTTGGACTTGTGCATCGTAGTTGCTTGCTCTAGTCTTGATGTGTCGTCATATGCCACAGTTGTTGATGTATTGCCGCATGTGGATGTTGGAGATGATCCTAGCTTTACTTACTGTTCACTTTAATTTCTGTTTAACAACTAAAATTGAAATAAGCAGAGGCATCGGTGGGTGATAGATAATATTTGGTTTCCGAACGCCCACTTGTGTCCCGTAAGACCCAGAGTACTTGATATTTGTTCCTTGATTTATCGCGCTATCCACATCCGGGAGGTATATGGGACCCCCCTGAGCCAGAGCTTGATTCAGTCTTATTTCTTGGGGCCACAAACTAGTTTGAGGTTTTATTTACGATCCTGTACTTATGCCATGCTACTTTAGATTTAAATTGTGCGACAGATAGCACACTGTACTGTTTAGGAAGCGGAGTGATTACGCGGTATCGACAGTCCCCGATTGGGGATCTGCTGTCGCTTACAGCCATTGTCGCAAACCTTGAGTCCGTCTCGAAGCTTGCTTACTTCGTTGCGGGTGTACTCAATGGGGTGGCCCCCTGAAATATTTCTGAATCCTGTGATTGTTCAGTCGTGAAAGCCTCGTTGGGTTTTGTTTTGGTTTTTCCGAGGTTGATCGAGCGTGTGTTGCTATTGGTGCACCCCGGCCGGGTAAAACTTTCTGAAAGCCGTGTCCGCGGATATGGACGACTTGGAGCACAGTATCTCGATCATAGACAAGCATAACTAAAGTTTACTGCTATAAATTTGACTTATAATGACTAGTAATCAGCTTCACTATAATGGAATGGCTAATTAATCACGCCCACCATTGCTTGTTTGGTTGCCGCTTGCGACAATTGTACCTGACTAGTAAATCTTGCAACTACAACGGAATGGCTGAATAAAAGTACCAACAACTGCTGGGTTTTGGGTCTATCTCATGCTACTTGTATCTGATTAGTAATTGATGCAACTATAACGGAATGGTGAACTAAAAGTACCATGTTTACTTTATCGACGATTCACTAAACTGACTAGTAAAGTGCCGCAACTATCGAATAAGTAAAAGCGCCAGCGGTGTGAGTTCTCGGTTGACTTCTCGTTTGGTCTCGAGGGGAAACACAGATGGGTTTGTTTGGTGGTAGCTTCGGTTGGATCCGGATAGGTCATTCTCACCCCTCTCGATCACCGCCATTGTATCGAGTCTCTATAGGTTGTTTCGTGCATCTTTGCCGCCACGCCGATCCACCATACCTATGTAGGCGAGGACCGCCGAATTCTAGCCTCGCCGTGTACTGGCCTCAGTACTGACGCTCCTTCTTTTTCCTTTGCCCTTTGTCGGCACCCCTTTTGTTTAAGCAGGTTTTGAGATCGACGTCGTTAGCAGGGTTACCCTTCCGGCTTGGCCTGGGCAGGGTTATGGACGCCATTGGTTATTCTTCAGGGCTCTTAGCCCCATTTGCATCTTGTCCGTAGTCGGACGCTCTGTCATTTTCAAGGTGACTTGGATCTTTGTGTATTATATTTGTATTCTTGACTCTTGGAGTCGCTGTTATATATATCTGTTCTGTGGGTCCCATCGAGGACTGTTGTGTAATGTTATTACTTCGTTTTCCACCCGCACGAAAGTGCCTGGTGGGCACCTTTGAATCGTTTCTATGCGGGTTTGGCGAATTTTGCTCAAACTTGCATAGGTCCGATTCTGAGGGTGTTACAGAGTGGTATCAGAGCTCAGCAGTTGCGATACCCCACAAGTCCAGCCTGTAGGATAACCTAGCTAACGGCCGAAGTAGAATGTCAAAACTATTTTCGAAAAATCGGTTGGATAGTTCTGATTAGGTCTGATTTTACTCCTTACCCCTCTGCTGCTCTCCTCTCACCTCTGCGTGTTTTGGATCCGCTCTCTTCTCTTTCTTCGAGTCCAGGAAATTCTCGTGGTTGGGTTTCCGTCGTACCTTTAGGGCTTTGCTTCCTTCTTTGCTAACGGTGATCTATCATCCGGTGTTCAAGATGCCTGAGGAATCCGTCTTCCGTGGAACCATTCTTTATTCCTTGTTTGTTCCTTCCGGTGTTTTCTGACGCGACGACATCATCTACGCCAGATCCGATGCAGAGTCTGCATCACTCCTTTGTTTCCGAACCTCGCTTGTCGAGATCTTCAGTCTGATTCCGAGAATGGTTGCACTCTTTTCTACCGAATGTGCAGAGTAATAGTTTGGGTGCGTGATGGATTGGCCCCCATGCCGACTACCCTTTCTATTCGCTTGCGTACATTGAAGTGGACGAGAATGCATCGGTTCCCCCTCTTCCATCGGAGCTAGAGGTGGCTTTATTTGTTGATACCTCTACCTTCGACCTTTTGTTTTCCGGAGTGTTCTCTCGACGATCACGGTCAACGACCTCTTGTTAGTGGTGTCGCGAGGATCTACACGATGCGAGAAGATGCAGATCGCCGACCTTCCTCCCGGTACCATGAGGCGGATCTCGAGGGCGAGATCCATTGTTAGTGGTGTCGAATTGTGGCATCCCGCAAAACCACTACTAGAAAATCGCGTTGAATTTGTGCATTGCATCGTCATCATCATGCATTGTTTGCCAAAACTATCCCGCAAAGCCCGTTTTGTTTTCTAAAAGCGCCCCATCTTTATTCAAACGCCAAACCCCGGGTGCTGCCGGATATTTTATTTTGCCTAAAAACCACTTGCAAAAGTTATCGCAAACTAGATAAAAAGTTAAATTATTTTTGGGCGGGGCAGTCGAACGGGCCGATTGACCCGAACGACCGCCCTAGGATTTTAAATCGGTCCACCCCTTAAATTCTAAACCCACCAACTAGTCTACCCACATCCCCTGGCCACCTCACCCCCACCAGTAGTTTGCTGACACCTCAGCTCCCCTCTCCCCTCTACCCAATCCCCACCTGACACTTGTCCCAGCCCACTCCCTCTCTCTCTCACCCCCCTCTCTCCCCACTCTACACACGCACGCACACACAGCCACACACTCCCACCTCTCCCTGTCCCGCGGGACCCCCGGCCCCACTGCCTGCCCACGTCCCCACCTGTCCACCTCCCAGTCAACCCCCACCTCTCTCTGGCCACCTACCGCCTGCAGATCCCCACCCCCGGGCCCCACCCACGTTCCCCCACGCTGCAGCCCTCCCCTGCCCCATCCCGCGTCCCCTTCCTCGAGCCTCTCCTCCTCTGCTCCCCGCGAGCCTGTCGGCAGACGCTGCCGCCGCCTCAGCCCTTCCTCTGCCTCGTCCCGAGCTCACGGTCCTGCTCGTCCGCCGGGACCCCACCCCATCCTCCGCCGGCCCCACCTTACCTCGCCCTCCCGCGGCCCCCTCTGGCCTTCCTCGGTGCAGGCCCCGCCGGCGACCTCCGCCGCCGCGCCACCCTTCACCGACACCGTCCGCCGCGCCCTCCTACCGCCGCTGCCCGCCCGAGCTCGACCCCGACCGCCGCCTCCCCGACGCAACCGCCTCCGCCTCCTCCCCGAGCTCGCCCGTCCGGTCTTCCTCCCGAGCCGCGTCCCCAGCTCCGCCCGCGGTTGCTGCGCCCTCCGGCCCAGGCTCGCCCGTCGCTGCCCGCCGACCAGCGCCTCCAGCGACTCGCGCCGGGCACCTTCCGTCGCCCGCCCTCGCTTCCCAAGCTCGTCGGCCGCCGGGTCCGCCCCTCGCCCCTGCACCGGCCTGCCGCACCGGCGAGCCCGCTCCCCAAGCCTCGCCTTCCCCTGTCACCGTGCAGCAACCCCCTCCAGACTCTGCGTATGTGCTCCTGCGTGTATGTGTTGATGCTCGCTCGATGTACCAAGACAACGTACGACCCATGGTTGCAGTACCTGTACTCTGTCTCCAACCCGTCAAGGCCATCTACACCGAGAGCCCGCGGCACCAGGAGAACAACAAGAACCCGACAAGATCTCCATCGCGGACTTCAAGTTCCCCTTCGGACGCCTAGACCGCACCAACGGTAACCCAAGTACTCCATCGACCTCAATACCGTCCCTGGAGCGGAACGTCGAACCCCGGAGTCCGAACCCCCGAAGGCCGAACCCGCGGACGTCAAGTTCGCCGAGAACCTAGGTGCCAAGCTCTTCTTATCGACAGGCTCAACCCGACCCGGAACGCCAAGTACCACCCTCGGACGCCAAAACCTGAACCAGAGAGACGCCAAGACCGCCACACGGAACTCGATCCGGAACGTCAAGTTCTCCACCTTGAACGCCATGACCGACAACATGACCCGAAGACCCCGGATGCGCCAAGACCCTAACACCGAAATCCGAGAACGACCGTCGAACCCTGGACCCTGAGACCCCGAACCCCGGAACCCCAAGTTCGTCGAGACCCCTTAATGTGTGAACCCTCTCCCGCAAACCCTATTTTATAATTGAAATACAACTTGTCGCATAATCCTTGTCTTGCATGCATACATTCATGTGGTTTGGGGGCCTTATGACGATTCACCTAATAATTAAATATGGGGCCCATATGCGGGCAAATCTAGCCTTATATTGGCCTCATTTAAACTTGTGTAGCGAACTCAGTGCTATATTCTTGCCTTGTTAAAACAACATTTAAATTGCGGGGGTTCTAAACAACTGGAACCGTTTATTAATTGTCGGGACCCCGGTTCCGCTTAATATGGCCTAATTGCATCGCATCTTTGCCATGCCATCCATCATGAATGCATCATGCCGATCTTCTGCCATGTATTAAATATTGCATCCGGTGTTTATTCTAGTGTTTTGCTTCTTCGCGGATAAGGCCGTTGAGTTGATGCGAGCTTCGCCCCGATCTTCGGTTGAACCCTTCGACAATGTTTTCAGGCGAGCATCTCCCCCTTTCTACCTATCTTGCTTTTATAGTATTTACTTCCCTCCTGTTGATCTATTGCTATCTGGGTTGCGATGCTTTAGTTTCCGTACCTGTGATATACCGTGCAGCCCTATATTGCCTTGGACACACCCTATTACCTGCTGTTTGGTAGATAGTTGGACTTGCGCGTCGTAGTTGCTTGCTCTAGTGCTGATGTGTGTCGTCATATGCCACAGTTGCTGATGTATTGCCGCATGTTGATGTTGGAGATGATTCTAGTTTTACTTATCGTCACTTTAATTTCTGTTTAACAACTAAAATTGAAAATAGAGGCATCGGTGGGTGATAGATAATATTTGGTTTCAACGCCCACTTGTGTCCCGTAAGACCCGAGTACTTGATACTGTTCCTTGATTTATCGCGCTATCCACATCCGGAGGTATATGGGACCCCCGAGCGAGCTTGATTCGATCTTATTTCTTGGGGCCACAACTAGTTTGAGGTTTTATTTACGATCATGTACTTATGCCATGCTACTTTCGTATTTAAATTGTGCGAGATAGCACCTGCATCGTTTAGGAAGCGGAGTGATTACGCGGTATCGACAGTCCTCGATTGGGGATCTGCTGTCGCTTACAGCCATTGTCGCAAACCTTGAGTCCGTCTCGAAGCTTGCTTACTTCGTTGCGGGTGTACTCAATGGGGTGGCCCCCTGAAATATTTCCGAATCCTGTGATTTTTCAGTCGTGAAAGCCTCGTTGGGTTTTGTTTTGGTTTTTCCGAGGTTGATCGAGCGTGTGTTGCTATTGGTGCACCCCGGCCGGGTAAAACTTTCTGAAAGCCGTGTCCGCGGATATGGACGACTTGGAGCACAGTATCTCGATCATAGACAAGCATAACTAAAGTTTACTGCTATAAATTTGACTTATAATGACTAGTAATCAGCTTTACTATAATGGAATGGCTAATTAATACTGCCCACCATTGCTTGTTTGGTTGCCGCTTGCGACAATTGTACCTGACTAGTAAATCTTGCAACTACAACGGAATGGCTGAATAAAAGTACCAACAACTGCTGGGTTTTGGGTCTATCTCATGCTACTTGTATCTGATTAGTAATTGATGCAACTATAACGGAATGGTGAACTAAAAGTACCCACTGTTTACTTTATCAGGACGATTCACTAAACCTGACTAGTAAAGTGCCGCAACTATAACTGAATAAGTAAAACTGCCAACGGTGTGAGTTCCTCGGTTGACTTCCTCGTTTGGTCTCGAGGGGGAAACACCAGGATGGGTTTGTTTGGTGGTAGCTTCAGGTTGGATCCGGATAGGTCATTCTCACCCCTCTCTGATCACCGCCAGTTGTATCGAGTCTCTATAGGTTGTTTCGTGCATGCTGCCGCTGCCGCTTCAGTCCACCATACCTATGTAGGCGAGGACCGCCGAATTCTAGCCTCGCCGTGTACTGGCCTCGATCGACGCTCCTTCTTTTCCTTTGCCCTTTGTGGCACCCCTTTTGTTTAAGCAGGTTTTGAGATCGACGTTAAGGTGGTTACCCTTCCGGCTTGGCTGAGGCAGGGTTATGGGCGCCATTGGTTATTCTTCGTGGCTCTTAGCCCCATTTGCATCTTGTCCGTAGTCGGACGCCTTGTCATTTTCAAGGTGACTTGGATCTTTGTGTATTATATTTGTATTCTTGACTCTTGGAGTCGTTATATATATCTGCTCGTGGGTCCCATCGAGGACTGTTGTGTAATGTTATTACTTCGTTTTCCACCGCACGAAAGTGCTGGTGAGCACCTTTGAATCGTTTCTATGCGGGTTTGGCGAATTTTGCTCAAACTTGCATAGGTCCGATTCGAGGTGATACAACATTGCGATCGTGAGTACATCACCAGGTGGCTTCCTTCGATGATGAAGGGCGGATGGTGATTTGGATCGAGGATGATGATGGATTTGAGAAATTGTCATGGGCTCGCCAAAAGGAAGGAAGCAGGGCAAAAAGAAATGGCAAGGGTGTGGTATGATGAGAGCAGACTACAACCTGAAGAAGGATTGTGTCTTAGGATGTGCTTCCTAGATGTGTACCAGTTCAGGAGAGCAGTGCAAACACTTCATATTGCACAACTTAGGAACTTGTGTACCATAGAAATTGCAAGGACAGTGATAGTAAAGTGTGCTCAAGAAAAGTGTCCTTTTTTTATGGTTGGTTCTCAGATAAATAATGAGAAATCATTCTGCCTGAGAAAGGTGCACTTTGAGCACACTTGTGGCACAGTAGGTGAGCACTGCAAGGTCACAGGCAAATGGGTTGCAAAGATTTGTGAGCCCAGCATTAGAATTGATCCAAGGACAGGCATTGAGGCTGTGATGGAGACAACCAAGGAGAAATTTGGTGTAGATGTTCCTAAAATGATGGCATACAGGGCAAAGAGGAAAGCTTTACAGGTTGTGCTTGGTGATCAGGTGGAGCAATACAAGAGGCTAAGGGATTACTTGTAGACAGTGCTTGACACAAATCCAGGCTCCAGATGCATTGTGACCACAAAAATTCTGGTAGAGCATCCAAGTACCAACCCTAGATTTCATGGATTGTTCTACTGTCTAGGTGCATCTGTACAAGGATTCCTTAATGGTTGCAGACCATTTATAGGTAATTTACATGATATATTTTCTCTTTGCTAATTAATGAGACATATACACATTATGACATGGCATACATCTATTCATTTGTAGGTCTAGATGGCTGCTTCATTAAGCTGACCACAGGCCAGCAGATTCTCTGTGCCACTGGAAGGGATGGGAACAACAATATCTTCCCTATTGCTTTTGGCCTAGTTGACAAGGAGGAGACAACTACATGGTCTTGGTTTCTCACCCAACTAAAGTATGCTATTGGTGGTGAGGCAGGCAAGTTTGGGTACTATACCATAATTTCAGACAGGCAGAAGGTATTGCATAGTTATTTACATAGTATACATTTCTTATTTTATTGTCAGTTGCATAGTTATTTACATAGTTAGAAATCTTTGTGTAGGGTCTACTTAATGCAATCAACCAAATATTCTAAGCCCACAAAGATACTGCTTAAGACACATTTATGCAAACTTTCAAACTGCTGGGTTTAGAGGTGAGGAGCTCAAGAAATACATGGATGCAGCCTCCTATTCTTACACAAAGCATGGTTTTGATGTTGCCATGGCTAACATGAAGGAGGAGAGTGTGGAAGCTTGGGAGTGGTTAATGAAAATACCAGTTGCAGCATGGGCCAGATATGCCATGGACTATAATTGCAAAACAGACTTAGTGGTTAACAATTTAAGTGAGGTTTTAAATAGGTGGATTCTTGACATTAGAGGGAAACCAGTGAGAACAATGTTTGATGGCATAAGGAAAAAAATGATGGTCAGGAATGAAGGCAAGAGAACAGGAGCTGCCAAGGCAAGATGGGAAATCACACCTACTTGTGGGAAGTTAGCCATGGGGAAAAATGTTATGCTGTTAACTTGACAACTATGACATGTGGATGTAACAAATGGGACATGACTGGCATCCCTTGCAATCATGCTATATCAGCCATCTACAAGTCATTCCAACACCCTGAAGATTTTGTTTCTGATTTCTTCAAGAAGCCTTTGTATGTTTATGCATACAAGCCTGTGATTTACCCTGTGCCAGGTGAAGATAGCTGGACAAGGACTGATACACCTGATATTGATCCACCAGTCTTCAAGATCTCATTGGGCAGGAATCAGACCAAGAGGAGAAAAGGAAATTATGAAGTTCCAGAACCAAAGCAATCATCAAGGATGGCCACTATAACCTGTAGCAATTGTGGAACTCTTGGGCATAGATACACTAGTTGTGGTGCCCCTCTAAAGCCATCTCTGGTGATTAGAAAAACAAACATAAGGTTTGTTTTCTATTTTAACCATTCTCTGTAATTTCTATGTTTTAACCATTCTATGCATTTTCTACAAACACTGTCTTGCTTGGATGCAGGAGAACAGGGCAGAGCACTCTGAGTCTTCTACATCAGCTGCTGCTACTAGGAGGACAACACCTGCTGCAAGGAGGGCAACACCAGCTCAAACAAAGACTTTGCAAGGAGGGCAACACCAGCTCAACAAAGACTGCTTGCTAGGAGGACAACACCAGCTCAAACAACACCTTTCAAAGCTCCAAGGCCAGGTCCTGCTCAAAATGAAGCAAGTGGTACTTCCAGTAGGCCTGTAAGAGCAAGAAAGCAATCATCAAGGATGTCAGGTTACCTCACAGCAAGCAATATTGACAACCTTACCTTGAGTGATATCAAGAAAGGGTCACAGAACAATGCAACTTGTGGTTGTGAACTATGTTGGTACTATGTGTGGTTGTGAACTATGTTGGTACTATGTGTGGTTCTGAACTATGTTACTTGTGGTTGTGAACTATGTGTGGTTGTGAACTATGTTACTTGTGGTTTTGAACTATGTTGGTACTATGTGTGGTTGTGCTATGAAATGCTTGTGTAGATGTTGTCATGCTAGTATATTAAATTATTGATCATGGTAGATGTTAAATTATTGATCATGGTAGATGTTAAATTATTGATCATAGTATAATATAACATTGTATCCAGTACCACAAAGCATATTCACACAAACTGAATGGTTCAACACATGGAGGGTTCAACTAAACAAATACAGGGTTCAACACATGGATAGTTCAACTCAACAAATACAGGGTTCAACACAAGGATAGTTCAACTCAACAAATACAGGGTTCAACTCAACAAACTCATACATCTACCTAAACATAAATATGCCAACTGAACACACCATTACACAAATATGCCAACTAAACAGACCATCACTCCTCCTCACAAATTGCCTTGATTCTCTTGACCTTGTCCTTGTTAACAGCATTGGCCTTGAAAAGGTCATGCATGGAGTACTCTAACTTTTTCTTTTCATCCTTCAGATTAGCTCTTTCCTCATCCCACTTCTGTTGTTTCACCTTGAATACTTGTGCCTGTGATTTGAGCACATTCTTCAGTTCCTCCTTGGCATTCTTCAGCACCTCTACTTTATTCTTCAATGCAACTATGTGCTTATCCATCTGCTCAGCATCATATTGCCCACTCATTATCTTAGCATAGTTTTCTGCTATGACTTTTTTCTCAGTCTGAGCTATCCACTTCCTCTCAGTCTGATCTATCCACCTATTACCTTCCTCTAATAGGGTTGCATGTTTCTTCTCCAATTTCTCCTTCTCTTCAGATAGAGCCTTCATCATCTTACTACTCTCATACCTCTCTTCAATTCTTGAGCTGTGGCTGTCATTGTACATTCCCCACAACTTAGACAATGCATGCTGCAAACTATCATCCCACTCTGGATCTATCCACCTTTGAAAGCCACAATTCATGACCTGCTGCACATGTATATGTTTAGAATATAATCAGTACTCACAATGTATCTAAATGATCCAGGATCTATCTAAAACACCATTAGGTTCTGTACATGATTGTTCTAACAGGTTCAGGCCATTACAAATGGAGTGAACAAGTAATCATTATTTATCTAAATACAGAGAGATAAATATAGAGAGATTCAATGCACATGATTTAATATAGAGAGATTGCACATGATCCAGCAACATATATGTTGAGAACAAATAATCATTATTTATCTAAATACAGAGAGATTCAGTGCACATGATTTAGTGTAGAGAGCACTTGATCCAGGAACATATATGTTGACAACAACTACTCATTATTTCTCTAAGTATAAGAGAGATTTAGTGCACATGATTTAAAACAAATACTCATGATTTATCTAAATGTATGAATCAGTTAATCAAATTATCGAGCCATGATAAAAGTACTGAGGGAAAGCAAGGACCTGAGTACTCACATTTTCCACTGAGCATAGATAGAACCTCCTCCCTGTATCTTTGCCCTCAAATGCAACACATCGACGTGGTTTCAGATTGTGACCGGAGCAAACGAGTGGGGCATCATCATCAATGACATAATATCCCTCGTCAAAAAGATGATTCGGTGCGTAGTCAAGCGGACAGATCTACAAATCGAACAAATCATCCACAAATCAGAGCTCAAATCAAACAATTTCAAAAAAAATCCCAAATCAGTAACCAGAGGAGAAAAGTACTCACATCACCGAGGAGAGATTCACCGGATGTTTCGCTCTCGTTCCAGCTCGGCATGGTCTACGACGGCGGCGGCGGCAGGTGACCAGCGGCGGCGGCGGGCGAGCTGATAGGGAGAAGAAGCAGAGGACTGCGGCGGCGGGCGAGCTGATAGGGAGAAGAAGCAGAGGACTGAGGCGCGAGCTGACCAACCGTTTTGTCTAGACAGCGCCGTTAACGGCCGTCTG
Source organism: Avena longiglumis (assembly GCA_030063025.1). Lineage (NCBI taxonomy): Eukaryota > Viridiplantae > Streptophyta > Magnoliopsida > Poales > Poaceae > Avena > Avena longiglumis. The sequence goes on along the minus strand of CP125976.1, from coordinate 203,694,926 downwards.
CCCGCAGCCGTCTGCGCGAGCCACGTCATCCTTACAGGTGGGGCCGTCCTGTCAGTTTTGTCATTAGACCAGCGTCAAACCGGTATCAGTGCTTTCTGCAACGAACGAACTCTGAACCGGTGGGTTTTTGAAACCCTAACGTAAAGTGGTTGCTTTTTGAAACCCTAGCCTGTAATGTGGTGGTTATTTGTAATTTTCTCCAGAAATATGTGTCCGGAATCACACTAACCAGCATCTATAGAATGCTTTGAGGATCGGTGAGACGCATCCTCTTTTTTTTTCGAAGTTATATATATTTATATAAAGGTAGGGGAAGAACCCTGACCTTATGATTACAGCAGAGTGTACAAGGGGAGACAGAATTTACAGCTTGGCATCATCCAGGGGGTTTGAGAAGTAAAGCTAAAAAAGTGAGAGATCCATAGAGAGACTCAAACACTGCTGCCCATGTCAATAGGTGCGGCTTGTGCATCCTCTTATTTACTTTTTAGGAGTACTAGCGAAAGTGCCCGTACGTTGCATCGGAGAGATCGATCAAATTATTCATTGAGAATTTTTTGTCTTGCCTCGTGACAGCGGTCTCGAGCTAAAAGTTTTTATTTATCTTAGCTGAACTTGTTCACACCAATAATGGAGCTAGGTTGCAACTTAATTCTTGGTCATCCGTGAAAATGTATAAACGGGTAAAACTCGTGTAAGGGTGCAAGATGGGACTATCCAATATAGTACATGATATCCATGCCCAGTCCGACATCTATTTGCACTTTTTTTTATACTTTCATAATTGTAAAAAGCCGAATTAATTTTTTCTAAAAAATAAAAATAAAATAATTTGAGAAGGCTCGGCTGATGCACATGAACAATCCAATAGAAACAATTGATTTCAACGGATAGCACGCATATGCAATCGTTTGTTTCACGTGTCTTACTGGGATATGCCTATGCATCCCAGCCTTTCGTGTATCCTTGTATTATCCCAGCACGCTCGCTCTTAGATCAAGATCGCGACGCGTACCTTCAGCCTGATATTCCGTTCTTTTAAAATATAAGATGTTTTAGCTTTGTGTAGCAAATATATCTAGACTTTTTTTAGTATGTAGGTTCATTCAGGTTTGGAGTGAATCTACATGCTAAAAGAATAAATATCTAGATACATTTTTTTCACAAACGCAAAACATCTTATATTTTGAAACGGAGGGAGTACTAATTACCATGGCCATGACAGCAGGTTCAGTTGCATCTCTTAGTTTGCGCCTCTGATGTTGGATTATTAGGCATAATTTCCACGATTAATTCCAGAATATAAATCATGATAAAACCAGCTACTAGCTCATGTAACTCGAACATACTAGATGTACTAAACAACCGGATGATCAGAAACAAACAACAGCTTAACATGTACTCGCAGAACATGATGAATAACCAAACAGGATCACGTAGCACGTACCGTTCGGTTGTCGTAGTAGAAATTTTAGGGAAGAGTGATCGCAGCAGATGACGACGAAGACGGCGGTAGGCAGTACCGCCTGACTTGGATGGAAGACGACCCGTGATGGAGAACTCGAGCAGTCGCGCGGAGCGCTTTCCAAAAACCTTATTCGCCCTCTCCCGTACAGGATCACAAGGGCGAATGGTTCCGGAGACCTGCTCTCCCGTTTGCCGGTGCACGCCGGCAAGCGGGATAGAGTAGACTACGATGACGATGCAAGTAGAGAGGATGGCAAAACCCTAGATTGATTTTCTGTGGTGTTGTGGCGGTAGCCGCACATGACTTTATATAGAGCGGCTCAGGAAACCCTAACGGAGGCGAACGTGGGCCGAGTCCACGTTACGCACGTTCGGGTCGGTTACATTAGCCCACGATCAGGGAACGACCCGAATAAGCTAACTGTTTGACACGTCTGTCAAAACCTCACAGTTTTCCTGAGCAGCAAAATAAAGCTCAGCTCGACGAGATTCCCGCATCCCGCATCGCGCAACCCGCGGCGCGCGCGCATCGTGATGAGACGAGCGGGCGTGCGTGCGAGCGGCGACGTCGTCGTCGAAGGAGCGCGCGCGTGTATCTCTCTTATTGCATCACTTACAAAGTGGTGCAACACTCCACCTTATAAGGTGGTGCAACTCTCCTCCAACTTTTCATATGGGACTAAACTTGATCTCCCACTCCACTTCCATGTGAGCTGCCACAAACATGGGCCCATACACATATGGGCTGCCACAAATTTGGGCTTTGAGATTTAGGCAAAATCTGAAATACACATGGACCTAAATGGATTAGCCCCATTATTTCTAACAATCCCTCACCAGATCTCAAATGCCCATTTGAAGATTTGTCAATCCTTGCTACTTGTTTATATACCAGTGTTTCAGCAGAGACTGTTAAGTTGAACTTCCGCCTAGAATCTTGAACTACGTCTATCAATAACTTGAACAATGGACGAACCTTGAATTGCAAGTTTGGTGCCAATATATTTCGCTCAAAATCATAACTAGTACTTGGCTGTCAGTAGCCTACTGAAAGGATCGTATGGGCACCTAGAGGGGGGGGGTGAATAGGTGCTACTTCTAGATAATGCAACTACGGTGAATTTACCTATATGACAAAATGCAAGAGCTACCACAACACAAAGTAGAAACAAGTAAGTAAGGTGCGATAAAGGATAGAGGTAACCGAAAAGTGGACGCGGAGACACAAGGATTTGTTTCCCGTAGTTCCTTCCTTTTGAGGGGAAGTACGTCTACGTTTGGAGAGGGGGTGGTTTCAAACCACCAACGCCACGAGAGGCCTCCCTTGTTCTCCGATGAATCTCACCCCAATAGGATCGATTCACCTTCCACTATATCGGCAACCTTCAAGGTGGAAGCCGACACCGTTACAAGTTTGGGGCACACATCCACAACTTAATCGGAGGCTCCCAAATACAAGCAAGCTGTCAAAGCAATCAAAGACAAGCTTGTAAGAACAAAAACGAGAGCTAGGGTTTCCAACAAAACACTAGAACAAAGGGGCCCTCAATGAAATGAGGGGGAAATGAAGATCTCTTTTGGTGAAATAGTAGATCGGGGACTCCTCCTTCGATTCCCCAAAGATCAAGGGCTTTGGGTGGTTGGATGATGAGATCTTGAGAATTTGAGTGGCTCCAAAGGACTCCAATGGTGGGCAAGACTTTAATGAGCTGAGCACTTTGTCCCAAGGTAGGTGGAGGGGTATTTATACCCCTCCACAAAATCTGACCGTTGCAGCATTAACTGAAGCGGTAGTACCGGAGGTACAAGCGGTACTACCGGAGAATACCGGTACTACCGGACCTAGGTACCGGATCACCCCTTTTTCGAACAGCACAACTCCATACAAGAAACTCTCTGTCACGCCAGGCAGCAAAACCCGGTACTACCGCATTTTGCTACCGACGCATACAGAAGCTTTTTGCACCGAGCAAAAACTCTCTGTCACGCCAGGTAGTAAAATGCGGTACTACCGCATTTTGCTACCGGTGCAGACAGAAGCTTTTTGAAACGAGCAAAAACTCTCTGTCACGCCAGGTAGTAAAATGCGGTACTACCGCATTTTGCTACCGGCGCAGACAGTAGCTTTTTGCAACGTTCAAAAAAGCCTCTGTCCTGAGCAGTACTACCGGAGCAGGCAGAAGCTTTTGACAAGCTGTAAAAAAGCTTCTGTCGCGCTAGGTACTAAAATGCGGTACTACCGCTTTTTAGTACCTGGCCCGGCAGAGACTTTTTGACAGTTAGTCATTTGCTTCTGTCTTGTCCGGAGCAAAAGCGATCGCCGCTTTTGGTACCGCCAGACGCATAGTTCTGAATGTATGCAAACCTTTTTAATGTACCTGCGATACACTTAGCAAACCATTAGTCCGATATGTGTGTTGTTATCAAACACCAAAATCACTAGGGATAGAAAATGCTCTTTCAATCTCCCCCTTTTTGGTGTTTGATGACAACACACATTTTGCAAGGAAATCTAGTGACTACAAGATGTAGATGGCCCCCCCTAGATATGTAGAAACAATCCCCAACAGTTAGAATAGAAGTCGCACATAGAGGACATACCTTTGCTAAGAAACATGTGATGACCAATAGATTAGGAAATAGGAATATCATCACATAGAACATATCCAACAAGAATAGCCATAATACACACAAGATGGATCCATAAGATAACCACAAAGTCTTAACATACATAGCACCAATAATTAGGTTCACACATAGAAGGAGGAAACCAAATAAAGTTCACAAGCGAATAAAATCCAAGGCAAGAACGAGCTTGTGACTTTCCCTCGCAAATCTCCCGCATGCCTAATGTGCAACTTCTCCCCCTTTGGCATCAAGACGCCAAAAAGGGGCAAGAGCAACACTAACGCCCCGAAGATCACTCATCATCATCATCAACGTCGTCCCATGCACCATGAGGTGGAGGGGAACGAAAGGAGGAGGTGGCATCATCTGCCCAGTTGCTGTGCTTGGAGATCCATTGGTCTTCTGGGGTAATGTTGTTCTCGGAGCCCGTGGAAGCAGTCAATCCTTGATCCTCCATCATTTCCTTCTGATGAGCACATGCCTTCTTGGCATAGAGATGAGCCTCGTACAGGCGTTTCTGATTGTCCACTTGGAGGCAGAATATCTTCTTTAGTTTGGCCTCAACCCTCTTAGCCCAAGATGGCTGTGCTGGCTGGCGACGAGAGACCACAAAAGCTGGTGCATCAGCAGCATCACCTGAGTCCTCAACCGGGTTTCCATCCTCATCAACAATCTGACCATCCGCATTGCGGGGTTTGGGATGGGTCTTGATCAACAGATTCTTATGACGGTGAGTGGCAAGACGAAGATGAGGCAAGTCACGGGCAATTTTAGGGCACTTGCTAATGATGAGAGCCATGATGTATGGAGCAAAAGGAGTCACCCTCCGCTGAAAAGTGGCGTAGACCATCTCATTCCAGATAACATCTATCACATCCATAGGGAGGCCAGAGTCACGATGGTGATAGGTGGCCATCATAATGTCCACCATGTAAGCATGAATCTCTTGAGCATATCTTGAGTATACTTGGCTTGATTGAAGAATGTTCCTCCTCTAACTTGCTTGATCTCAAAACCAAGGAATACTTTCAACTCCCCCATCAAGGACATCCGGAACCTACTAGTCATAAGCTTTGAGAATTCATCATTAAAAGCTTTGTTAAAAGAACCAAAGATAATATCATCAACATAGATTTGGCATACAAAAAGCTCCCCATTAACCCTCTTAGTAAAAAGAGTGGGATCGATTTTCCCAACCTCAAAGCCACGGTCAAACAATAACTCTCTAAGGTGCTCATACCACGTGCGTGGGGCTTGCTTGAGCCCATAGAGAGACTTATCAAGTTTGTAGACATGGTTTGGAAAGTTGGGGTCCTCAAATCCCGGGGGTTGCTTAACATATACCAATTCATTCAAAGGACCATAAAGGAATGCACTTTCTACATCCATTTGTTGCAACTTAAAGTTATGATGTGCCGCAAAAGCAAGAAGGATACGGATGGACTCAAGGCGAGCCACGGGTGCATAAGTCTCTCCATAATCAATGCCTTCAATTTGGGAATAACCTTGTGCAACCAATCTAGACTTGTTCCTTACAATAATCCCATGCTCATCTTGCTTGTTCTTGAATATCCACTTTGTTCCAATAACATTTCGGCAATCCTTTGGCTTCTCAACTAACTTCCACACTTTGTTTCTCTCAAAATTGTTGAGCTCTTTGTGCATAGCTTCTAACAAATCCGAATCTTCAAGATCTTCCCACACTTTCTTTGGTTCAATCATGGAAATGTGAGCTTGATGTTCACTGAACCTATTCAATTGTGCTCGTGTGGAAATACCTTTCCTTAAATCTCCAACAAAATTTTGGAGGGAGTGGTCTCTTATTTCCAACATTCTTTCCTTTCTAGCTTCGCGACGAGCGTGGATCTCCTCATTGTTTCTTGGAGGACCCTCTTCATCATTTTGATCCTCGTCTTGACCATCAACTTGACCTTGATCATTATTGGATTCATCCTCTATATTGGGAGGCACGGATTGACCTTGGTCTTGATCAAGTGATCTTCTAGCCTCAACTTGAGCACCCCTCAAAACAGCTTGGATGGATCTTCCTTGGAAAATTGACTTGACTCCACTTGACACCCCATCAAATGGACCAAGCTCCCTTTGACTAGAGTTCACACATTGATCACTATGTTGAGGGTCCACATCTTGTCTTTGGATTGAGTCAAAGTCCTCCTCGGTAGATGGAGCATGTTGAGGATGTGAAGATGAGGGCTCCACTCGAGTGGAGCATAGTTCTTCTCGATCCGCCATAAGGGGTTCCTCAATGGGGCGGATATAACCCACACCCATTCTTCCTATGGAATCCTGAGGCATTTCAACATCTGCATCACAAGCATCAACACGCCCCCCTTGGGGACCATCATATTCTTCGAAGGTCACACTACAAGATTCTATGACAGCTCCGGAGAGCTTGTCATAGATTCTATAAGTGTGAGATTCGAGACCATAGCCAATAAAAATACCCTCTAAAGCTTTAGATTCGAATTTAGACAAACGAACACCTTTAATGAGATAGAAACACTTACAACCGAACACCCGGAAATAAGATATGTTGGGCTTGTTACCGGTAAGTATCTCATATGGAGTCTTGTTGATTTTCTTATGAGGCAGAGCCGGTTTGAAGCATGGCAAGCGGTGGAGACGGCCTTGCCCGTGAAGTTGTATGGAGATTTAAACTCCGCCAACATGGTCCTAGCCATCTCAATGAGAGTCCGGTTCTTCCTTTCGCCACACCATTTTGTTGAGGGGTGTATGCGGAATATTGATGCTTAATCCCCTCATCACTAAGAAAGTCATTCAAGGTGTAGTTCTTGAACTCGGTGCCGTTGTCACTTCTTATAATCAACACGGGAACATTGTGTTGCCGTTGAACCAAGTTGATGAAGTCGATAAAGGTCCTCTGAGTTTCACTCTTCAACTTGAAGAAATAAACCCAAGAGTATCTTGAAAAGTCGTCAACAATCACCAAACAATATTTCTTCCCACCAAGACTTGCATGAGATGGAGGACCAAATAGGTCCACATGTAGGAGTTCCAAAATCTTGTTAGACTTGATTTGGTTCGTGGGCTTATGAGGAGCGTCATGCATCTTCCCTAGAACACATGCCCTGCAAACACGATCTTTGGCAAAGGAAACATTTTCTTTTAGTCCAACAATATGGCCCTCTTTATGGAGACTTTGCAAAGTTCTCATATTGACATGGGCTAGTCTGCGGTGCCATAGACAACCCACATCAGCCTTTCCGTATAAGCACATCGGACCTGTAGTGGCTTGCCCCGAGAAGTCCACCACATACAAGTCATTTTCAACGTACCCAACGAAAGCGACCTTGAGAGACTTGCTCCACATGAGGACCACAATATCATTATCAATAAAGACGACAAAGCCCATCTTTCCAAGAGCACGGATAGAAAGTAAATTGTATCCAAGGGTTTCAACAAGCATGACGTTCACGAGTGTAATGTCGTGAGCCACCACTACCTTGCCGAAACCCATTACCATAGATTTTGACTTGTCGGCATATGTGACGGTGATTTGATCTTCATTTTACACCAAGTCCTTGACAATAGACGAGCTTCCGGTCATATGACAAGTGCAACCACTATCAAGCACCCATTTTGAACCTCCGGAAGCATAGGTCTACAAAAGATCAAGCTAGTTTTTAGGTACCCATTTTTCAATGGGTCCTCTTTTGTTAGCAACAAGGGTCTTGGGAACCCAAATAGACCAAGCAATATAACCATCATAAGGACCAACATATTGTGCATACACATCACCATAGTAGTCACGCATTAAAACATAGTGAGGGTTAGCACTTCCCGCGAAATCGTCATGAGACATAGTTTTGCCAATTGTGGTCTTACTTCCCACAATGGTCTTGTTGGTCTCTTGTGCGGGCTTGTCCTTCTTCTTCTTGTTGTTCTTCTTCTTTGTTTTGGAGACAAAACCAATGCCCCCTTTATCACCACTACGCCTTTGCTTGCTCAAAAGATCATCAATAGACTTGTTACCTTGTGGAAATGTGGTCTTCGCAAGCACCCCCTTCAACCTAGCATTCTCTTCAAGGATAGTCGTGCTACTCAATGGAATGAAGTTACTAGGTGAAGGAATATTGGCCAATTGAGTTTGAAGCGTTTCATGGGACTTTGTGAGTGACAAGAGTTCACTTTCCAAGGCTTTGTGGGCCTTGTTAAGCAAGCTAAAGTCCTCGGCAAGTTTTTCGTGAACCACACCAAACTCAATCTTGTCCTTTTTAGCTCTTTTGTATTTAGCAATAGCATGATCACGCTCTTTAATGAGTTTGTTAACAATGATGTCATTGGCCTCATCAAGCCCTTCAAGTTTTGACTCAAGGGACAACCTAGTCTCTTGTTCTTCTTCTAGAGCATTGCTTAAAGCCTCTAGTTCAATCATATGTTCATGCCCAAGTTTACATCTAACATCTAGAAGTTCTTGAGTGTGGGAGAGTTGATCTAAGATGTTCCCAAAATGTAGTTTAGCATCACCTTCTAGGTTAGTCATGAACTCATCAAAGGCAATTAGCTCCTTTTTAACATCAAGAGACATTTCATCATCAATTTCATCATTATCTAATTGAGTAGAGTGGGATGATGAGGATACCTCCGTTCCTCTTGCCATAAGGCAAGTGACGTCCTTGGAGGAAGAGTTCTCATTTGGAGAGTCGAAGAGTGAGAGTGTCGGAGTAGAGGTGGTGGCTAGAGCCTCCATACCATGTGAGGTTTCTTCTTCTTCCTCATCTTCATCATCTTCATTATCGGAAGAGTATTCTTCATGAGTGATCAAGACAATTTCTCCCGATTTCTTGTTGATGGGGTTCTTTTTGATGAAGGGTTTCTTGTAGGGTGCCTTGAGAGTCTTCTTCAACACAAGCTTCCCACCATTATCTTCTCTCTTCTCATAGGGGCAACTTGCCACAAAGTGGTAGCGGTCACCACAGTTGAAGCAAGTTCTCAACCTAGTGGCATTCTCTCTTTTCCCATTTGGATTGCTTCTTCGTTGCATTTCCATCTTGGCCTTGCGGATTCTTCCAAAAGTTCTTTGCATAGAAAGCCATATATTGACTATGAGCAATCTTGACATCATCGGGATGGTCCAAGGAGAGGCCTTCATCACTATCATCTTCATCTTCAAAGTCCACAGCTTTGGCCTTTAAAGCAACATTGACCACATTGCTCATACCGAGGGCACGAGCACGGGCATCTTTGGCGTTCTTGGCGGCGACCTTGAAAGCGGCCATCTCTTGCATAACTTCGTTTGAGGTCATGAGATGGTAGTTGTGTCTTCCTTGTAAGCTCTTCAAGTCGGTGGGCTCAAAAGGCATGAGTGCACTCACATATTTCCTTTTTATCCATGCATCATCCACATGTGAGGCACCCACATTTCTAAAGGCGGTGGCGGTGGTATTGAGCCTTCGATACATGTCTTCGTGATCTTCACCTTCTTTCATGTAGAAACCTTCGGCTTCATTGCTTAGAGCATCATATCTGTTCCTCCTCATACTCTCATTTCCAACAAGCAACACAGTGAGAGCATCCCAAGCTTCCTTGGCAATGCTAAAGTGCTCAATGTGTGGATAATCTTTTGTTCCTAATCCTTGTTGAATCATATGCAAAGCAGTGGCATTGAGTTGACTATTGACAACCTCTCTTCTTGTCAAGTTGTTTGGATCCCCAATAAAGAGTCCATGCTCGATGATGTTCCATAGTTCAATGCAAGAGCTGCGCATATGAGTTCTCATTAGTGATTGCCATTGAGCAAAAGTAGCAGACTCTTCTAGCTTAGGTGGGTCACCTCTATTGTACACATGAGGGTGAGGGATGGGAGGATCTGGAGAGTACCAAGAATCACGGTGCTCGCCCTTCCCCCCATCAAGTCGTGTGGAGGAATTAGTAGTGTCTAGTTTATCCCCTACCACCATACCTTTGGGGGATACCGAAGTATTCCCTTTAGGTGCGGATGGTAGTTCCTTTTGAGGGGATGGGGGTGATGAGCCATCTTTGTCTTTAAGAAGTTGCTCAAGCGTCTTCTTGACTTTGTTGACCAAGGAAGAGCTCAATCTTGTTTCCAAGTTTCTGAGATCTTCCATGGTCACCGGAGTTGACTCACTACCACCTTCCCCTTCTTGGCTACCCATATTCTCTTAGGCGGTAAAGCCCGAATAAAGAGCCGAGGCTCTGATACCAATTGAAAGGATCGTATGGGCACCTAGAGGGGGGGGGTGAATAGGTGCTACTTTAAATTTTCTTCTTTTTCAAATTAAGGTTTGACAATAAGGTAAATTCTCTAGATAATGCAACTACGGTGAATTTACCTATATGACAAAATGCAAGAGCTACCACAACACAAAGTAGAAACAAGTAAGTAAGGTGCGATAAAGGATAGAGGTAACCGAAAAGTGGACGCGGAGACACAAGGATTTGTTTCCCGTAGTTCCTTCCTTTGAGGGAAGTACGTCTACGTTTGGAGAGGGGGTGGTTTCAAACCACCAACGCCACGAGAGGCCTCCCTTGTTCTCCGATGAATCTCACCCCAATGGGATCGATTCACCTTCCACTATATCGGCAACCTTCAAGGTGGAAGCCGGCACCGCTACAAGTTTGGGGCACACATCCACAACTTAATCGGAGGCTCCCAAATACAAGCAAGCTGTCAAAGCAATCAAAGACAAGCTTGTAAGAACAAAAACGAGAGCTAGGGTTTCCAACAAAACACTAGAGCAAAGGGGCCCTCAATGAAATGAGGGGGAAATGAAGATCTCTTTTGGTGAAGTAGTAGATCGGGGACTCCTCCTTCGATTCCCCAAAGATCAAGGGCTTTGGGTGGTTGGATGATGAGATCTTCAGAATTTGAGTGGCTCCAAAGGACTCCAATGGTGGGCAAGACTTTAATGAGCTGAGCACTTTGTCCCAAGGCAGGTGGAGGGGTATTTATACCCCTCCACAAAATCTGACCGTTAAGATTAATCAAGCGGTAGTACCGGAGGTACAAGCGGTACTACCGGAGAATACCGGTACTACCGGACCTAGGTACCGGATCACCCTTTTTCGAACAGCACAACTCCATACAAGAAACTCTCTGTCACGCCAGGCAGCAAAACCCGGTACTACCGCATTTTGCTACCGACGCATACAGAAGCTTTTTGCACCGAGCAAAAACTCTCTGTCACGCCAGATAGTAAAATGCGGTACTACCGCATTTTGCTACCGGCGCAGACAGAAGCTTTTTGAAACGAGCAAAAACTCTCTGTCACGCCAGGTAGTAAAATGCGGTACTACCACATTTTTCTACCGGCGCAGACATTAGCTTTTTGCAACGTTCAAAAAAGCCTCTGAAAGCAAGACTAAAATGCGGTACTATCAAGATTTTAGTAATCGAGAAAGCGTGCTTTTGACAAGTTGTAAAATCTTCAGCCGCTTAGGTACTAAAATGCGGTACTACCGCTTTTTAGTACCGGGCCCGGCAGAGACTTTTTGACAGTTAGTCATTTGCTTCGTCTGTCCCAGAGCTACCTCTTTTGGTACCGCGCCAGCAGTTTACAATGTATGCAAACCTTTTTAATGTACCTGCGATACACTTAGCAAACCATTAGTCTGATATGTGTGTTGTTATCAAACACCAAAATCACTAGGGATAGAAAATGCTCTTTCACCTACCCCGCGGGTTGGAGCATATGTGTCATAATCCCTGGTCTCTTCATGAGTTTACTAGAGATCACCCAAATCTCATAGACCGCGACGTTTACAGTCGAGCTCATATAGGTGTGTTCTTTCAAGAATGCCCTGTAGGACGGCATCTTTGCTAATTAAAGCCAACAGAAACACATTAAAGCATGTTGCCAACCTGCCTTACAGATTATGAGAGTTATGCATCTTCACATAGAGAGGGTTACAAAATACTCTCCTCAGTCAAACCACTAGCTTGTTCTTCCCAGGTCCTAATTCACGGGATCTCCAATCACATAGGTTGGGTTACCACTAAGGTGTGACATCCATGGGTCTCAACCCCATCTCCCTCGATGCACTTTCTATCACATTTCGTGATAGTCCCTTTATAAAGGGATCTGCCAGGTTTTTGTCTGTTTGAATATACGTAACAGTTATTACTCCGGAGTTTCTCAATTTACTGACAGATTTCAAACGTCTCTTCACGTGTCTTGATGACTTCGCGTTATCCTTAGAATTGTTCACTTTGACAATAACATTTTGGTTGTCACAATTCAAAAGGATTGCCGGCACAGGTTTCTCAACCACAGGCAAGTCCATCAAGAGCTCACGCAGCCATTCTGATTCAATAGTGGCTGTGTCTAAAGCAGTAAGTTCTGCTTCCATAGTTGACCTCGTCAATATGGTTTGTCTACGAGACCTCCATGACACTGTGCCACCTCCAAGGGTAAACACATACCCGCTCGTGGCGTAGAGTTCATCAACGTCAGAGATCCAATTCGAATCACTATATCCTTCAAGAACAGCAGGGTTCCCTGAATAGTGAATCTCATAGCTCATTGTACCACATAGATAGCACATGACCCTTTCAAGTGCATGCCAATGATCAATACCCGGGTTAGACATGAACCTACTCAACTTGCTCACAACAAAAGAGATATCGGGTCTTGTAGCGCTTGCTAAGTATATGAGAGAACCAACAACTTGTGAATATTTCAGCTGATCTGTTGGTTCCTTCTTATTCTTTCGTAATGTCAAACTGGTATCATAAGGTGTTGAAGAAGTCTTGCCATCATTAAAATCAAATCGGCTCAAGACCTTCTCAACATAATGAGATTGCGTTAAAGTAATCCCATTCTCGTTCTTAATAAGCTTGATGTTCAGAATGACATCAGCCTCTCCTAGATCTTTCATATCAAAACTATTTGACAGGAAAGACTTGAATTCATTTATCACTTTCATGTTTGTACCAAAGATCAGAATGTCATCCACGTACAAACATAATATAACGCTATCGCCCCCACCATGGCGATAGTAGACACACCTATCAACCTCATTAATGACAAAGCCAACAGAAAGTAGAGTTTTGTCAAACTTCTCATGTCATTGCTTAGGTGCTTGTTTCAGGCCATATAAAGATTTTAATAACTTACACACCTTTGTCTCTTCACCTTTTACCACAAACCCATCCGGCTGATCCATATAGATCTCCTCTTCCAACTCTCCATTAAGGAAAGCTGTCTTCACGTCCATTTGATGAACGAGAAGACCATAAGAGGCGCAGGATAGTAGTACTCGAATGGTGGTCGGGGCTAGCGACGGTGAATAGGTGTCAAGTAATCTTCGCCTTCTTTTGTGTGTAGCCCTTAGCTACAAGACGCCTTGTACTTCTCAATAGTACCATCGGGCCTTAGCTTCTTCTTGAACACCCACTTACATCCCAGGTTTACAACCATAGGGTCGCTCGATAATTCCCAAGTTCCATTAGAAAGAATCGAGTCCATCTCATTTTGGACAGCTTCTTTCCAATCATCTGCATCAGGAGATGCATATGCCTCAGTAATGGATCTGAGAGTATCATCCACAAGGTACACGATGAAGTCATTACCAAAGGATTTTGCAACCCTCTGTCTCTTACTCCTCGTGAGAGGTTCATCGTCATCCTTCTCAAGAAATTCCTCATGTGGTTGTTCAGAATTCTCAATAGATGCACTAGATTCAGGAGGTATTTCAGAAGAAATCCTACCAATGCTATGCATATCTTTCATAGGAAAAATATTCTCAAAGAATGTTGCATCACGAGATTCCATTATAGTATCAACATGCATATCAAGTACCTCAGATTTAACCACTAGAAATCTATAGCCTACACTCCGTGGAGCATATCCTAGAAAGATGCAATCCACTATCTTGGGTCCGAGCTTGCGTTTCTTGGGGATCGGTATGTTGAACTTCGCCAAACACCCCCAAGTGCGCAGATACGAAAGTGATGGTTTTCTCCCAACCCACTCCTCATAAGGGGTCTTTTCTTTATTCTTGTTAGGAACTCTATTCAGGACATGACATGAAGTCAACAAAGCCTCCCCCCACCATGCCTTTGATAAACCAGCAGTGGCTAACATGGAATTCACCAAGTCAGTCAGCGTGCGGTTTTTCCTCTCGGCAACCCCGTTTGATTGGGGCGAGTAGGGAGGCATCCTCTCATGAATAATTCCGTGTTCCTAACAGAATTCATCAAATATTTTGGGAAAATACTCGTCACCATGATCTGACCTAAGACGCTTGATCTTTCTCTCTAGTTGATTTTCAACTTCGGCCTTATAGATTTTAAAGTAGTCTAGAGCCTCTTCTTTAGTTTGCAACAAGTAAACATATCAAAATTTAGTAGCATCATCTATCAACGTCATGAAATATCTCTTTTCACCTTTTGTCAACACACCATTCATCTCGCATAGATCAGAATGTATGAGTTCTAGAGGTGCCAAGTTTCTCTCTTCGGCAGCCTTGTGAGGCTTTCGAGGTTGCTTTGTTTGCACACAACTATGGCACTTAGAACCTTTGGCAATAGTGAAATTCAGAATTAAACTCATGCTGGACATCCGAGATATCAAATCAAAATTAATGTGACATAAACGAGAATGCCAAATACTGGTATCATCATTAACACCACCACAAATATGATTCACGGATTTATTACAAAACTCTGAAAGTGAAAATCGGAACAAGCCTCCGAACTCATAACCTTTACCAATAAATTGTCCATGTTTCGAAACAACGACTTTACTAGACTCTAAGACAACCTTAAACCCATCTCTGCAAATAAGGGAGCCACTAACAAGATTCTTGTTCATAGTAGGGACATGCTGCACGTTCCTCAGCTGCACGATCTTTCCGGAAGTAAACTTCAGATCCACCGTGCCAACACCACGAATAGAAGAATGTGATCCATTTCCCACTAGGACGGAAGAATCCCGAGCGACCTGATAAGAAGTGAACATAGAGATGTCAGCACACACATGAATAGTAGCACCCGTATCAATCCACCAACACGGTGATTGAAATACTAAAAGAATAGTAAATAAATTACCATACCCATCAGTATTGCTAGCGGTCACGATGTTGAAAGTCTTGGCCTTTTTCCTTCTGCGGTCTGCGCGTTCTGGACAGTCCTTGAAAAAGTGGCCGGGCTCTCCACAAGTGTAACAAGACAGTTCACTCTTGTCCCTGTTCGTCTTCTTCTTCTTCTTGAAGGTTGTAGTCTTTATAGGCTTGTTAAAGGAGGGTTTGAAATTCCCTTTGTTCTTGCCTACAGATTTGCCTTTCTGCACAAAGTTGGCAGTAGCATGACTCTCTCCTTTCTCAGTAGTGTCCTTAGCCCGAGCCTTCTCCTCAACATCAAGGGACGCTATCAGATTTTCAACTGATATCTCCTGTCTCTTGTGTTTGAGAGTTGTGGCAAAGTTCCTCCATGACGGGGGCAACTTAGCAATAATGCAACCCGTCACAAACTTGTCGGGTAAGGTACACTTAAGGAGTTCGAGCTCTTTGGCAATGCACTGTACTCATGAGCTTGTTGAACCACAGGAAGGTCCTTTGTCATCTTAAAATCATGAAAGCTCTCCATGATATACAGTTCACTGCCAGCATCTGCAGCACCAAACTTTGCATCCAGTGCATCCCAGAGCTCCTTCCCGTCTTTTATGTGCATAAACACATCACACAAATAGTCAGCAAGAATGCTCAGAATACATCCTACAAAGATAGTATTGGCATCCTCGAACTTCTTCTGATCCTCGTCAGATATAGCTCCTTTAGGTTTGCCTTTACTGATATGGAACACTTTCATCGTGGTCAGCCAAAGCTCAGCCTTGTACTGCCACCTCTTAAAGTGCACAACGGTAAACTTATCCGGTCAATGCATCGGTAAAACCAGCCATTGTCAATTCAGGAAATTGCCTACAATAAGATTTTTGGATTGTTGGATTATTAGGCATAATTTCCACGATTAATTCCAGAATATAAATCATGACAAAACCAGCTACTAGCTCATGTAACTCGAACATACTAGATGTACTAAACAACAGGATGATCAGAAACAAACAGCAACTTAACATGTACTCACAGAACATGATGAATAACCAAACATGATCACGTAGCACGTACCGTTCGGTTGTCATAGTAGAAACTTTGGGGAAGAGTGACCGTAACAGATGGCGGCGAAGACGGCGGTAAGCAGCACCGCCTGACTTGGATGGAAGACGACCCGTGATGGAAAACTCGAGCAGTCGCGCGGAGCGCTTTCCAAAAACCTTATTCGCCCTCTCCCGTACAGGATCACAAGGGCGAGTGGTTCCGGAGACCCTGCTCTCCCGTTCGCCGAGATTTCCAAAAACTTTATATAGAGTTTTCCTGAGCAGCAAAATAAAGCTCGGCTCGGCGAGATTCCCGCGTCCCGCGTCCCACGGCCCGCACGCGTCGTGACGAGCGGGCGGGCGGGCGGGCGAGCGGCGGCGTCGTCGTCGGAGGAGCGTGCGCGTGTATCTCTCTTATTGCTACTCACTTACAAAGTGGTGCAACACTCCACCTTATAAGGTGGTGCAACTCTCCTCCAACTTTCCATGTGAGACTAAACTTGAGGTCCCACTCCACTTTCATGTGAGCTGTCATAAACATGAGTCCAAACATATAGGCTGCCACGAATTTGGGCTTTGAGATTTAGGAAAAATCTGAAATACACATGAGCCTAAATGGATTAGCCCCATTATTTCTAACATCTGAACCTACCCAATTGATCTCTAGCTAGGATAGATTGACTTCTCTTGAAACCGGTTCAATTCCTCTTGTCATTTTATTAGTTAGAATCCAATTTTGCTATGCTTATGTAGCCAAGCCAGAGTAAGTCGGTCGCAGTCCGATCTTAACAGCGAGGAAAGAGCGGTGGTCGTGTTGCAGTTGCGCACTTGCGCTTGCTCCATTCGGATGAGACCTGCAGGCATGAATGGAGAGGCATGCGGCATGGGCTAGAGGCTGGAGCACAAGAGAATAAACATATGGACTGATTTGTTGTAAGTAGCACCTGACGTGAGGTTGCATGCAGGTTAGGAGTCAGCCGCCAGCTGCCCGGCCGCAGTGTTGTGTGATCATCGTCACCGGCCGTCGTTGTACGGTCGTTGCTGCCGGCTCTAGCATTGTTTTGATGCCGCTGACCTTCGCGTTGTGCACTGAAGCTCGCAAGTGTTCCATGTTTGATGCCATGCCCCAGGCCGCGGCGTTGTGTGGACGCCGGCTCCCTGCACGCCAGCCCCTGCCGTCGGAAGGCTCCCATACAAGCCCGCACCCGCTGGCTTCCTGGTCCTTCCACGTCGTTGCGTGTCTACATAAAAAAACAATTGAAAAATTACGTGACTTATGTATGGTATAGTGGGTATTACACCTAAATTGTTAGAAGCAAAGTTGTCCAAAAAAGTATTAGACTGTGAGAAACACTTCGTGCTTTATTATTAGATATAGATTATTTTGTTCTTAGCTTCTCGTTTTCCAACTACCATCTCCAGTCGAGCAATGAGACGAAGCAGTGCTGTAACTAAAAGCATCTCTAGCACTGACTTTAAACTGACGCAACACTAAATAAACCTCTCACGCGGAACCGTTCTATGAAAAAGTGATCTGGGCGATCTTGTCTCCGACCACAGCAGCAGCCGCCGGTCTGGTCCCTGCCTCCTCCGTCTACCGCTCCGGGCGACGGGAGGGGGGTGGGGACCCCAAGCCCTAGCCTATAGTTAGGGTGGCCTAGTATTTTCTTGGGGTGCTGCTTTCATGGAGGAGGCTGCGCTGCGTTAGAATAATTTGTCCATGTTTTTTCTCCTTCTTGGCGCTACTTTTACCGGTGGCGTCAGGGGGCAGGTGGTCCGGTCTTCTCGCCGGCCTCTGGATCCGGTGAGATTCGTGTCTAGTGATTGGCGATCAACACTCTCGCGCGGGTGGCGGCTGCGTCGGCTGCTATACTTGTGTTTTGTGCCTTGCAGTTGTGCTTGTGGAAGACGACAGACGACGACGTTTTTCTTCTCCGACTGCGTCAGATGAAGATGGCGGCGTTGGGATCTGATGACCACGGGGAAGATTCCCGGCTGACGTGCCACAAAGTCTCGGACTCGTCGCTTGCGACGACCCGGTTCATCGGCTCGAAAAGCATCCTTGTATGTGATGGTGCTCTCCTAAATCTAGGCATGGTGGTTCTTCGCCTCTTTTTCCGGTGCTGCCATGGTGGTGCCGGAGGATGATGGACGACAGTTCGGCGAGGCACAAGTTTCTCCAAGAGTGAAATTGTAATTTTACCTGCGGGGTTCTCTGTGCAAATTTTCCTGGCACAAATATTTGTCTCATGTGACCATACCTGTAATCTCTGTAAACAGATTGTCTAATAAAATATATGGTTACTTAAAAAAAAACTAAATAAATCTTAGAATAGCGCACAGGAGCGTACGCGCAGCCCTCCAGCAGGCACTGCACCCCCGAGCGTGCGCTGTAAAATTTTAGTGCGGCATGACGTTTTGCGCTATCCGGCGTGGGATATTTGGTGCTCCAACTACAGCGCGCTATCACTAGACACGCGCACAAACATGCAACCGCTCAGATAATTCCCTCGTGCCAACGCAACCTCCATCACCACCCTCTTCTCCGTGCGGCCGCCGGCATATCCGGCGATGGATGGGATCTCCAGCACGCCACTGAGCCCTCAATACACTGTCCTCCCACTGTCGCCGCCGGTGGAGCAGTTCTATCGCCGCCCGGGCCAAGCCCTAGCGCCCTCGCCGCCACCGGGAGTAGTTCCACCGCCCGCGTGCTGCTGCTGCCAAACACAAGCGCTGGCGTCCCGTAGCTACCGCCAACCGCGCCGCGGGAGGGCAAGATATCAGCCACCAAGACGCCCGACGCCGGTGGAATCGTCGGTGGAGGAGGAGGACGATGTCGTTTTCTAGTTTGCAATTGGAAGCTGCTCAGTGGTAGTAATGAAGTTAGGTAGTCAAGCTTCGTTGTTACCATCGAAGTTACAAACTAATGTGTATATGCGTACCGATTTGCATCTAGTATATTTTTGGTCTATTTTTTCTAGTTTTCTCTATCTTTGTCCGTGTAGACATGTGTGTGAAACCCGTTTGTGGCGCTGGCACGCATTTGAAAATAGCGGTGAAGCGCCGGTTTTACGGTTTTGCAGCGCGCGTCAAAATAGTTCATCCGGTGAAGCGCCGGCGGATAGCATGCGATCTATAGCAAAAACCGGGCCTACAAACCAGTTTTGGCGCGCGTGATTTTACAGCGCGGCTCTAAGCAAAGTGAGCGGCAACGTCAGGTTAAGAAACGAGTCGGAACCTACAACCAATTCTTCATCCTCCCAATCAGAAAGCACATACATCAAGCTGGTGCTGACACGACTCACGCAAAATAAACACACGGTAAGATCCAATACGCACCAAATTCACACAAAGAGGTTCCATCAGGGGTGTGTACACCATAAACTAAGAGCATCTTTACTTGTTGGGCGAACCCACGCCGAAATCGAACCTTTTTTTGACCGGACGGAACTAGTTTTCGTCTGGGTATGCCCAGTTTCCCACTCGCGTACCTAGGCCAAGTTCCCAAGTTCGGCTAAAATTCATTAAAGATGGGCGAATTTCATTAAGTTGGGCGAATGTACATCAAATTTAAACTAAACTAGTATATAATAAACTTAAAAAAGGTCACTGCCGTGGCCTCCGCCGGCGCCTTCGCCGTTCTACATGGCGAAGTTGCTGTAGAACGCCGTGTAGCCAGGGTCGGCGCGGCCGTCATCCTCGCCGCCGTCGTCGCTCGGCGGCTGGTTCTGGCGGGAGCTCCCCTGGCCTGGGTCTCCAAACCTCCACGGTTGGTAGGATGGGCCTTCATCCTCATCGTTGTCGAGGACGTAGAGCGGGGCGCCCTGGTAGGCGAGCTCGTGCCCGGACAACGCCCGTCGTTGGGCCGCCTGCTCCTCGGCCTGCTGCTGTAGGCCGAGGATGCGCTGCCGCTCCGCCTTCTCCCACTCCTTCCTGGACCATTCCAGGATGTCCAGCGAGGAGGGATCCATCGGCGGCGGCGGCACCGAGTCACGGAGCGACTGCTCCAGCACCATCCTTAAGGCGCCGTCTTCGGGCGGCGCCGAGTCTTCATGTATGGATTTAACTTCTAACACAATGAGACTATTTATATATTCGAGCCAAAAATCGAGCCGATAGAGAGCCAACTTTCTTTAGCCATCCATCATCCCATCCCTCGAGACGATCCCGATCAGCCAAGCCGCAACTGGAACTGAAAGCGAGTCGCCCTGTGTCAGTCAGCCATTGATCTCGAGAGCCGTCCCAGATCTAACGGTCCGTCCAGTAACTAACTTGCCAAGTCAGTCACTACCATTATTAGCGCAAGTCAGTCCACACCGCCATGGCCCATCAGCCCAGGGTCAGCGCCACATGTTGCATAGTAAATAGCCAAAAGACAAATAATAATATATATTATTATCATATTTCATGAAATTTATGAATTAGGTTTTATTATATTATAATAATATTATTGAATGAAAGGAATACGTGTGATGATATGTAAACAACCACAGTTCTCAAAGTTCTAATATCTAGTATTCATTTCATTGGTATGATCAAGGTCAAGGTTTCATGTGATGCTGTGGTGCTTAGTTGTAGTTGACAATATGAGTTGAGAATGAGGATGAATGAGATGAGAATCTCTATCTAACCATCACGATCATGCCACATGCCACAAAGTTCAAGTTCAAATTATAGTGACTTATTCCTTATACCATGATGTTGAATAATAGAGCAATTTAGAGCAATTTACCAATAATTACGACTAATAAAAAATGATTAATAAAAAAAAAAAATACAATGAAAGTGAAATAGAAAAAATATATTAACATTTTAACTAACAGAAGACATAAGACATAAACAAGAAGAGATCTGAGATTGTAAGGAGAAACAGATTGATAAATAAAAAAAGACAGGCAAAGAGAAAACACCGGAGTTCGTGTTGGCACCGCCGTTACCGGCGTCTAATGGAAGAGGGAGCTGATCTTGGGGAGAAAGGTCCGTCGGGCCCGAAGGCGTTGCAGACGCAGCTGTTATTTGTATCGAGTGGCCAGTAGTCGCCAAAATATCGCCGTCGTCCAAAAACCTCCCCCCTCAAAACCCTTCTCACTCTTCTCCCAGAGACTCAAGGGGTCGGTGGGGTTCCCCCACGGGTCTCGCCCGCAAGACGCTCACGGATGGGCGGTACGAAGATAGATGGGAAAGAAAAAACTGTAGGCGGCGCTGTGTTAAAACTTGAGGCAGTGAGGATGTGAAGATTGTGTTGCGGGTGTGTCGGAAAAGCGCACCTCTCTAGAGCCACCGGACAGCCTCCACTCAGTTCGTATTAAAAGTCCACTCAGAACGTTTCAACTTCTGTACGACTATTTATATACCATTCATGCGTGGCAAAATAAAGCTCGACCCGGCGAGATTCCCGCAACCCCGCGCGCGTCGTGACGAGGGGAGGCGAGGCGAGGCGAGGCGTGGCCTGGCGAGGCGAGCGAGGAGGAGGAGCGCGCATGTGTAACTCTCTCCTTCTCCTTCTCATCCTTTTACCAAATGGTAGGAGAGCTCACCTTATAAGCTGGTCTAACTTCCACTCAACTAGCAATATATGACTAAACGTTTGTCCCAGCTCTTTCCTTGCATGAATGGGCCAAATAGGCCTCTAGGATTTCAGGAATTTATTGACATATAATAAATGGGCGGGGACTATTTAGGCAAAAATTCCAACAATCCCCCACCAGATCCCAGAGGCACATGAAGTTTGCCTTTGGTTTCAAAACATTGTTTATATACCGATACTGTAGTGGAGACTGTTAAGTTGAACTTCCACCTAGAACTTTATGTTATACTAGGCTGCAAATTTTACAGTGGACTATGCCTTGAACTACAAGTTTGCTGCGAACCTAGCTTCACAAAAAGTTTTGACCGATACTAGGCTACCGTGGGACTTCCCCGCGGGTGGAGCTTATACGTCATACTCCATGACCTTTCATGAGTTTATTAGAGAGCACCCAACTCTCATAGACTGCGACGTTTGACAGTCAAACTCATATAGTTGTGTTCTTCAATAGATGTTCTGCGGGACAACATCTCTGCTTAAGATTAATCCATTTAGAACACATTAAGATAAAATCAACCTGCCGTGCAGAATAGGAAAGTATTGCATCTTCATGGAGTGGTGTTCATTAAAGTGGGAATACTTTCCTCTCAGTCTACCAACAGCTTGTCTCCCAATTCTAATTCATGGGATCTCCAATCACATAGATTGGTTTGCCACTATGGAAAACTCATAGTGTGGGTCTCATACCCATCTCCTTCGATGCATTTTCTATCACATTGTGTGATAGTCCCTTTGTGAAGGGATCTGCCAGGTTCTTAGATGTTTGGATATAATCCAATGCAATAACTCCGGAGTTCCTCATTTTCCTGACAGATTTTAGTCTCCTCTTCACATGTCTTGAGGACTTCATATTATCCTTAGAACTATTCACCTTAATAATCACAGTTTGATTATCACAGTTCATTGGAATTGTGGGTATAGGTTTTTCAACCACAGGTAAGTCCATCAAGAGTTCACGAAGCCACTCTGCTTCAACAGTGGCCGTGTCTAGTGCTGTGAGTTCTGCTTTCATAGTTGACCTCGTTAAGATGGTCTGCTTGCAAGACTTCCAAGAAACAGCGCCACCACCAAGTGTGAGAACATATCCACTCGTGGCCTTTATCTCGTCAGCATCAGATATCCAATTTGAATCACTATAACCCTCTAATACCCTCGGATACCTGGTATAGTGTATGCCATAGCTCGCGGTGCCTTTTAGATATCACGTAACTCTCTCAAGAGCATGCCAGTGATCATCTCCTGGATTTGAAACAAATCGACTGAGTTTGCTTACAACAAAGGCGATGTTAGGCCTCGTGGCACTAGCTAAATACATAAGCGAGCCAATGATTTGAGAGTATATTAGTTGGTCTCTAGCATTTCCTTGATTCTTTCGAAGCAACACACTAGGATCATACGGTGTAGGAGAAAAATTGACATCGCTATACCCGAAACGACTC
Source organism: Avena longiglumis (assembly GCA_030063025.1). Lineage (NCBI taxonomy): Eukaryota > Viridiplantae > Streptophyta > Magnoliopsida > Poales > Poaceae > Avena > Avena longiglumis. Next base: position 203,671,707 of record CP125976.1, on the reverse strand, counting down.
AAGATCTTTTCCACATAGTGGGACTGAAGCAGTGTAATCCCACCATAATCATCTCTCAATAGCTTGATGTTCAGGATGACATCAGCTACTCCCAGATCCTTCATCTCAAAGGAACGAGATAAGAAATCTTTGACCTCCTTAATTGCATTAAGGTTGGTTCCAAAAATCAATATGTCATCAACATACAAACAAAGGATGACTCCCTCACCCCCACCATGGCGATAGTATACACACTTGTCAGCTTCGTTTACAACAAAGCCTGTAGCGGTTAAGGTTTTATCAAATTTTTCGTGCCACTGCTTAGGTGCTTGTTTAAGACCATATAAAGACTTCAGTAGCTTGCACACTTTTCTTTCTTGACCATTTACTACAAAACCATTTGGTTGATCCATATAAATTTCCTCATCCAACTCTCCATTTAGGAAAGCCGTCTTAACATCCATTTGATGAACGAGAAGACCGTGTGATATAGCCAGAGAAATTAGTACTCGAATGGTAGTCAACCTTGCTACATGTGAGTAAGTGTCAAAGAAGTCTTCACCTTCCTTTTGGGTATAACCCTTGGCCACAAGCCTTGCCTTGTACTTATCAATAGTACCATCAGGCTTTAGTTTCTTCTTAAACACCCATTTACATCCTACAGGTTTGCACCCATAAGGATGATCAGTGATCTCCCATGTTTCATTAGCTAAGATGGAATTCATCTCACTATGAACAACTTCCTTCCAGTAGTCAGCATCAGGAGATGCATAAGCTTCTGAAATGGAAGTGGGAGTGTCATCGACAAGGTACACAATGAAATCATCACCAAAAGACTTTGCAGTCCTTTGTCTCTTGCTCCTTTTAGGAATTTCATTATCATCCTCCTTAGGACTTTTAGAGTGTTCAATTGGAATGGTAGGTTCGGAGAATATAGCAAACTCCTGATTAGATGAACTAGGTATCTCCAGATTTGATGAGTTAGGTTTATCCTTCGTTGGAAAGATATCCTCAAAGAAAGTCGCATCAGTCGACTCCATGATTGTACCGACATGAATGTCAGGCACTTCAGATTTTACTATCAAGAATCTATAACCAATGCTATGAAAATCATAGCCCAGAAAAACACAATCAATGGTTTTAGGTCCAAGCTTGCGCTTCTTGGGGATTGGTACATTAAATTTTGCCAAACAACCCCAAGTACGTAATTAAGAGAGTTTTAATCTTTTCTTCTCCCATTCTTCGAATGGAGTAATTTCTTTGTTCTTTGTGGGAACTCGGTTTAGGACATGACACGCGGCCAATAGTGCCTCCCCCACCATTCCTTAGAAAGACCCGATGTGTCTAACATGGCGTTAACCAAATCTGTTAGAGTACGGTTCTTTCTTTCGGCTACTCCATTTGACTGTGGTGAGTAGGGAGGCGTCCTCTCATGAATTATGCCATGTTATGCACAAAAGTAATCAAACTCGTTAGAAAAATACTCTCCACCACGATCAGACCTAAGCCTCTTAATATTTCGATCAAGTTGATTTTCTGCCTCATCTTTATAGATTTTGAAGAAACTCAAAGCCTCATCTTTTGATTTCATAAGATACACATGACAATATCTCGTAGAGTCATCGATCAAAGTCATGAAATATTTCTTTCCACCTTTTTTCAACACACCATTCATCTCACAAAGATCAGAATGTATGAGCTCTAGTGGTGTTAAATTTCTCATTTCTGCAGTCGTATGTGACTTGCGAGGTTGTTTAGCTTCCACGCAGACTTGGCACTTAGATCCCTTAACAGTTGAGAAATCAGGAATTAAATTCATTTTGGCTAGCCGCGTCATACAACCAAAATTAATATGACAAAGACGAGAGTGCCAGACATTTGATTCAAAATTCGTGTAAATATGATTAACAACTTTATTACAAATGTCTGACAGAGATAAGCGGAACAAGCCTCCACATTCATAGCCTTTACCAACAAAAATTTCCATACTTCGAAATTACAAATTTATTGGACTCGAATACAATCTTGTATCCATCTCGACACAGAAGAGATCCGCTAACAAGATTTTTATTTATTGAGGGAACATGATGCACGTTCTTCAGGTGCACGGTCTTTCCCGAAGTGAACTTCAAATCGACCGTACCAACACCATGAACAGAAGCATGCGAGCCGTTCCCCATCAGCATGGTTTGAGTCCCTCTGACCTGATATGAAGAAAACATGGAAATATCAGAACAGACATGTACATTAGCGCCCGTGTCAATCCACCAATCAGGAGAATGACATAATGAAAGAACAGTAGGTAATATACCATACCCAACATCTTTCATCTCAATGTCTCCCATGACAACATTAGTAGTCTTGCTGCTCTTCCCATGCTGGCGCTTGTCAAAGCGGTTGGGACAAGCAGGAGCCCAATGATTAGGATCACCGCACACATGACAAGCACCTTTCCTCTTATCAGTCTTCTTCTTAAAGCTGGTGGACCGTGAGACCTTGTTCTTTCCATCGAACTTTCCTTTGTCATCAAACTTGCCTTTGTTCTTGAACTTGTGAGGCTGGAAGTTCCTTTTCTGTACCAGGTTGGCATTAGAACCTCCCTCGGTACCTCGAGCAAGTGTGTCTTTTGCTCTCTCCTTCTCTTCCACATCAAGAGTCCCAATGAGATCCGTCACGGAGAACTCTTGTCTCTTGTGCTTCAGAGAAGTAGCAAAATTCCTCAATGACTGGGGAAGTTTGGCAATGATGCCTCCGGCAACAAACTTGTCTGGTAACACACAAGTGAAGTGCTCAAGCTCCCTGGCAAGTGACTGTATCTCATGAGCCTGCTCCACAATGGGCGGTCATCAACCATCTTATAGTCATAGAATTGTTCCATGACATACAGTTCACTGCCAGCATTGGAGACTCCAAATTTTCTCTCGAGCGCATCCCACATATCTTTGCCATTGCTAAATGACATATATTAATCGACAATATTGTCGCCAAGGATGCTGATCAAGGCATCCTTGAAAGTGGTATCAAGTTTTTGGAACGCCTCTTCCTGAGCAGGATTAAGTTCTCCCTCAGGTGCGCCATAGATGGTGTTATAGCAGCTCATGGTCTGAAACCAGAGCACTGCTCTCGCACGCCATTGTTTGTAATTCACACCTTCAAACACATGTGGCTTCATAGAAGCAACAAAGCCACTTGGGGCAAATTGCCTGAAATAAGGTGTTTGGATTGTTGAATAATAGAGCTATTTACCAAGCGAATTACCCATAATAAACGCTAGATAAAACATGATTAGAATAAAAGATAAAATACTAATCATGTGAAATAGCAAAAACATATTAAGACAGTTAACCAAACAGACTGCAAGACATAAGTCTTGAGATGCGACCAGAACAAGATTGATAATGAAAACATACACGGCAGCGGGAGCAGAAGAGGAAACACCGGTGTTCGTGTTGGCACCGTCGTTAGCCATGTCGTCGAGGAAGAGGGTGCTGATGTCGGGGAAGAAGTCCTCATCGGGAAAGACGTCGCCGCAGTCGCTATCTGTGTGGGAGTCCGTGACGAAGCCAGTATTCGCGCCGATAGCGCTCCCCAAAAACCTTATCGCCCTTCTCCGTCATGGGACTCGGCGTGGGGTCTCGAGGCCCTCTTGTCCGGCTCACAGTGCACGCCGTAAGACGAGATGGGGAAGATCTAGGTAGCGCAGTGCTCTGGAACTTGAGGCACAAAGGAGTATGTGACGATGTGTTGCGGTGTGTCTGAGAAGAGGCGCGAACTCTCTCTTATATAGACACAAAGGGGTAGGCATACAGGCTGCACAGAAGATGAAACAAACGGACGGGAGTTGAAGCGAACAGGCGATAGCCCACCGGACAGCCTCCACTCAGTTCGTATTAAAAGTCCACTCGAGCAAAACGTTTCAACTTCTGTACGACTGTTCATATACCATTCTTGCGTGGCAAAATAAAGCTCGGCTCGGCGAGATTCCCGCAACCCGCGCGCACGCGTCGTGACGAGGCGAGGCGTGGCATGGCGAGGCGAGCGAGGAGGAGGAGAGCGCGTGTGGAACTCTATCCTTCTCCTTCTCTTCCTTTTACCAAGTGGTAGGAGAGCTCACCTTATAAGCTGGTCCAACTTCCACTCAACTAGCAATGTGGGACTAAACATTTGTCCCAGCTCTTGCCTTGCATGAATGGGCCAAATGGGCCTCTAGGATTTCAGGAATTTATTGACATATAATAAATGGGCTGGGCCTATTTAGGCAAAAATTCCAACACATGAGACCCTATTTAATCACTGTCACCCGAGAGTACATTGAGAGCATCTAACATCACTTGGTGGAACAATGATCATAAGGGTGTGATTGAGTACTCAAAGGGGCAGATTGAGGCGTATGCATCAAGAGCGAGGTTTTTCTATCCGCGTGACGGAAGATACTATGGGCCTAATCAGATGAGTTATATCCATAAGCTACGCAACGTGTGACTAGGTCACGGGGGTATCACTTATCAGATCGAGTAAAGTAGCCGGTAACGTGGTTGAACCCGACATGGTGATGTCGCTGATCACATCTCGGACAATACAAGTATCATAGAGACAAAATAAATATGACACGGCGTTGATGGTTCAACGACAAGTTTCGTGGAATGCAGAGGTGGTCAATTATGGGCATCCAGGTCCCGCTGATGATCATTGGTCCGAGAGGGGTCTCGACCATGTCTGTGTTCCTGAACCGTTGGGTAGCATGCTTCAGGGTTTGACGAAGCTCGAAGATCGTTATTGGTATCATCAGAATCATCAAAGAAAAGAGAGGGAGAAACCAGAAGGGTTTCAGAAAGGTCCGGAGGATGTCCTGAGTGGGATGGAAGGTTTTCCATAGCCTCGGGAATTGAATAATATGTAATTAAATGTTAAATAGTGATTTGATCATTTATTTATATTTATTTAATAAAAGGATTAAAATCCATATTGGGCCAATTTTCATAGGAGAAAAGGCCCATGAGGGAAAGAGGCAAAAGAGAGAAAGGGAGGAGGTGGCCGCCTGGGCCCATGGCCCCACGCAGGGCCCCTTGGCCAGCCGTCTAGCCCCTCCCCCTCTCTCCCTTCTTTTTTTAGTCCCACATGGATAGGCCAAGGGTTTGGGGGTCCCCTTCCCCTATATAAGAAGAGGCATATGAGGAAACTAAATCACAAAAAAATAAAGACTTCCTAGCTTTGGGAATTGCCTCTAGTTACCCTCTCTCTCTCTCCAGTGATTGCGACCCCATTGCTAGGTCTATGTGAACAAGGGACTTCTTCACCGTGGAGCGCCGTCGCACTGCGGGATTTAGGATCCAAGAGATCTACTTCTGCAATCTCGGCTGGATCGGAGAGAAGTGGGAGTCGTCGTCAAACCCCGTACATGTGTGACTCCCTAGTGCGGTGTTGTACTTTCGGCACTAGGAGTTTTTGGATCCGTTGGACTTCGGAACGACCTTCACTACAAGAAAATGTCTTTTTACAACGGACAATTTTCATGGTTGAAGGCCCGTTTTTCATGGCTGAAAAGCCTTTTATGACGGATGCCTGATGACACACAAGTGTAGGGGATCGCAACAGTCTTCGCGGGTAGTATTACCCAATTTATTGATTCGACACAAGGGGAGCCAAAGAATACTTGCAAGCCTTAACAACTGAGTTGTCAATTCAGCTGCACCTGGAAATAGTTCTTGCTCACAGAAGTTTATCAGTAGCAATAGTTTGATAGTAGCAACAGCAACAGTGAAACAAGAACAATAGTAACAGTAACAGTAAACAATGGGATTCGAGTGCGGTAGTCATAGGGATGGATGGACGGGCGTTGCATGGACGAGTCTAAACATGTAACTTCAAGAACTAGGGCATTGCAGATAAATAATAACAAGCATCTAAGTACTAAACAATCCTAGGCATGTGCTCCAAACATAGTCATACGTGCTCACAATGAGGACTTGTACAACATCTTCTGTCCAGCCAGCGCGTGGCAGCGGGGCCTCTAGGGAACTACTGTCACTTAAGGTGCTCCTTTTAATAGAGCACCGGAGCAAAGCATTAACACTCCGTGAACACATGTGATCCTCACACCACAGCCATCCCCTCTGGTTGTCCCAATTATTGTCACTTTGGGGCCTTTGGATCCGAACAATGATATGTGTACACAACTTGCAGACAAGACCACAAACAATACTATCATAATGATTCAATAATAATTTCAGATATGAGATCATGGCACTCAGGCCCTAGTGACAAGCATTAAGCACACCAAGTTGCAACAAAGTCAAATAGCACTAATAGAGATACTAGGCACTATGCCCTAACAGATCTTATTCAATTACATGATAGAACTCATCCAATCCCTACCATACCCAAGCCTACAGCAGGGGATTACTCACTCATGGATGAGTGAAACATCAGTGGTTGATGGAGATGTGTCGGTGATGACGATGGTGATGATCCTCTCCAAATCCCCCGTCCCGGCAGGGTGCCAGAACGAAGTTTCTGGATCCGAATCTTGGTTTCTAGTGGCGGTGGCAGAGCGGAACTCTTTCTGGAAAACTATCGACCCCCTCGGTTTTTAGGTCGAGAGGCAACTTATAGGCGCAGAGGGAGGCCGAAGGGGTGCCTGAGGTGGCTGCACCCCCTAGGCGCGGCCAGAGGTGGGCCTGCGCCTAGCAGGGGTGTGGGCCCCTAGGCCCCTTCTTTGCCTCGTCTTATGGCTCTGTGGGTCTTCTGGTGAAATATAATTTTTGGCATATTTTCTGGGATTTTTCCTGATAGTTGATTTTCTGCACAAAAACAAGACACCAAGGTAATTTTGCTGAAAACATCGTCAGTATGTGTTAGTTGTATTCAAATCACACAAGTTTAGAGGAGAAACAATAGCAAAAGTGTTCGAGAAAGTAGATACGTTTTGGACGTATCAACTCCCCCAAGCTTAGCTTATTTCTTGTCCTCGAGCAATTCAGTTGAAAACTGAGTGCGATAAAATAACTTTCACGAACATATTTGCTTCATATGATGTATATATTATTAGCACAGGAGTAGATGCTTAAACCATTCATAAAAAGAATTATGCAACCAAGTCTACTCAATAATCATTGCAAGCTATGAAGAGAAACCAACTCAATAATAATAAGTAGCATGGAACATAAACATAAGCAACATTGCAATGCTCATCGTAAGGTATGATAGAGTGGTATCTCGCTTGCCTTTGTTTGTAGAGCACAGTATAAATTCCAAGGCACCTCTGAAGGTCAAGTGAAGACTAGAGGTAAAAATATCAGAGATACAAGCATCAAAGTCATGACATAATTAACCAAGTTTTGGAACAAACACAAGAATGACAACTATGCTCTCAAGAAGGTGCTCATGGAATACATGGTGACTCAACAAGGAAGTGAAAACGGTTTTGAAACGTTGAAAGGCTTCCTAATGCTGAAAGGAAGGTACTCATTAGCTTTGAGCTCTCATTTCCCCTATCATAGGCATCTTCATGTGGTTAAGGTGAAAGTGAGGTCCAATCTGAGTTATATGCTTGACAGAGCATAAACTGGAAATCCCATGTCCCTTGAGTACGAGGGCCGCTCCACATGCTACTCAACTTTGGTCACCTGCAAGTTCTTGTCATTGTACATATATGCATATCATAGAGAACTGCTAACGGGGTACCCCTTGCACATGATACATGAGCTATCCCGTGATCAAAATGACAAGGCAAGCAGATAATGAGCATCTCAGTGATATTTTTATTTACTATGTGCATAGATTTTTATTAAGAATGCTTCACAGAATGCTCATTATGGTGGTGCTGCAAGTTTCCACCATGATTAGGCATGACTTAGGCTAGCGGCCCAGGCGTTTCTTTAACACAACATATATACTCCATGAACTCACAAGCTCCCCTTTTATTTCACACCGTCGACATCCGCAAACAAAAGAGCAAAGTATCAACTGGATAAGATATCCAAAAGGTGTTGAAAGCGTTCCCCGTGGCAGCACGGTTCTGCTGACTCCCAGCATATAATTTGCAAGCATATAACTTTCATGGACATGTCACAATGGTTCAAGATTATTAAGTGCAAGGAATAAATTGTGCCATCAAGTTCATGAGACCTTTACTAACTAACTTTCTCAAAGAAGGCAAACATTTTGTTTGGAAGAAAACAAGGCATATAGAATATGCACTAAAATAGCAAAAGATGCTAATAGGTAGGTATGGTGGACACAGTTGGCAATATTGGTTTTGGGGAGTTGGAAACACAGATAGAGCTCATGCTCAGTGCAAGTGAAGGCTAGCAATAGAGAGTGAGCGACAAACGAGAGAGCAATAATTGTCATAATCATGCTTGCAACAAAACATGACTAATTATGGCATGAAAGTGATACAAGAACTCTGAGGAAAAATAAATCATCGAGGCTTACTGACTATTGTTTAGTCATATGCATGCGTGAACATGTGCCAAGTAGATTCAAATGAAACTTCCAGAGGAGGATACCACAATATCATACCAAAATATGAATAAAACAATGCAAGCAAACATTCATATGACATGCTACAAACTATTAGCAAGCTGGAGCTAAACATAGACATGCAAGAACTACTAAGCATCCATCAGTAACACACTCCTTACAATGAATAGACTAAGCATGCTCACAATGATGAGTATATGTACAAAAATGAAAACAAATAGAGTTCGTTACCAGCCTCTTACCACACCTCGAGTTGTATTAATATTCATTATTGCCCTTCACTTGTGTGACATTAATAATAACATAAAACCAAAATCCACCGAGGACGGCTGAACCCTGCAAAGAACTCACAAAACCAAAGAAGAACAACAAATATTTTTGGTTTTTTCGATTTTTTAAAGAAGCCAACAAAGCAGAAACAAGCAAAGCAAAAACAAACCAAGCAAAGCAAAAGAAAACCAAAAACAAAAACTAAGACGCTGCAAGAATAATACAACTGTGCATGAAACAATAAAAAACGAAGTGTCTAGAAAGACCTGAGATTTTTATTGATGAAGAAGGGGATGCCTTGGGTACCCCCAGGCTTTAACGCTTGTACCTCTTGAATATTTCTCGGGGTGACATGGGGTGGATCCCCCAAGCTTGATATTTTGTCCATTCTTCATCTCATTACATCATTCTTTCCTTACACCTGAAAATTTTCCTTCATACAAAACTTCACACAATCTTCATTAGCAATATTAGTGTATTCAAAAGATAATAGACCTTTGGGGTTTAGTTTTAAAACAGAAAAAATTTCACAAAAGACATAAGATACTGTAGCAATTCCGTCAAAAAGCTCAATTTCCCAAAAAGAACGCGAAAAGGAATCAATAAGAAACAAATGCAAATAATGGCAGAAATCTGTCAAAACAGACCAGCAGGTAGAAACCAATTTTTTATAAGACCTTCTGTTGCTCAAATCAAAAAGTTTTGAACTAAATAAAGTTAGCTAACATACTGGGGGATTTATTAGTAAATTTTCAGCTCAATCCGACTTACAGAGACTCCTCACGAATTTTTATGGTGGAGGATAGAAATCTGTTTCGGGACATCAACTCCCCAAATCTTACTTTCCTCTCATTAGAGGTAATTCTTGGCACAAAAATCAAACAAAAAGGATAAGGAGAGGTCATTAATGAAGTAATAACTTCCAAGACTCAAGGAAACTCTTGGGTTATCTCCCAACAAGTACTTTTTTAACGCCTTTAAGTTAGGCACGACGAAGAGCAAAGATTGGAAAGGAGAAAAATAAAAGTGAGCAAGTATAACCACAGTGAAATCATTATTTTGTTCATTAAAATCCTTTTGTTAATAAGGTTGATCAAGTCTTGTTACCAAAACAATCTTATATGAAACAAAACTTTGCATTCCACAAAATGATTATGTTACCTCATACTTGATAGCAATGGTCCCAATCATAATAGTTTCAAAATTTTCTTGTGGAATGTGACAATATATTTCTCCAACCTTGATGCTCTCAATATTTTCAATGGAATTCAAGCAATAGCTTTTAGCAACCTTCTTGGGGAAATAGACAGTATGCTCTTTGTCATCAATATTGAATGTTACTTTTCCTTGATTACAATTGATGATAGCACCTACGGTATTAAGAAAAGGTCTCCTAAGAATAATAGACATCTTATCATCTTCAGACATTTCAAGTACAACAAAATCAGTAAAAACCAAGCAATTATGAGCCACTTGAACAGGAACATCCTCACATATACCAACATGAATAGTAGTTGACTTATCAGCCATTTGCAAAGATATATCAGTTGGTATCAACTTTTCTAGCTGGAGTCTCTTGTAGAGAGAAAAATGCATAACACTAACTCCAGCTCCCAAATCACATAAAGCAGTTCTAACATAATTATTCTTAATAGAGCAAGGAATAGTTGGTATACCTGGACCACCAAGTTTCTTTGGAACCTTACCATTGAAGGAGTAAGCAAAGTAGAAATCTCCTCATTAGGAATCTTCCTTTTATTAGAGACAATATCCTTCATATACTTTAAATAAGGAGGCAACTTAATAGCATAAGTCAAAGGAATTTGAAAAAATAAAGGTTTCATCCACTCACAAAACTTGTTGTAGTGTTCTTCCTCCTTTGACTTGTGTTTCTTACCTGGAAAAGGCATAGGTTTCTGCACCCAAGGTTCTCTCTCACTACCATGTTTCTTAGCAATAAAATCTTCCTTTGTGTACCTAGTGTTCTTAGTGTGCTTCTCAGGTTCTTCCTCACCTTCCTCCTTATCAGGAGCATCATTTTTATCATTACCACTCTAAGTTGCAGCATCAGAGACATATATACTATTAGGATCTACAGTAGGTTCAAGTGGTTCCTCAACTATCTTATGTTTATTCTTATTTCTCTTACGAGGACTACCACTATTGTCACCTTGTTGATAATCCTGCTCAATTCTTTTAGGGTGTCCTTCAGGATATAAAGGATCTTGAATAGCTATACAACTCCTAGTTCTAATTCCATAAGCATGTTTATCTCCTGAGGCATTAACTAGCATATCCTTTTGTACCTTAGCAAGTTGATCAAGTTGGGTTTGAACCATTTGAAAGTGTTTACAAAACATTTTAATATCATTAGAAGTTCTTTCCACAATATCTTTCAACTCATGGATAGCTCTAGAGTTTTCCAATAAATGATTCTGAACTTGTTTATTAAAATTACCTTGTTTAACAATAAAAATGTCAAGTTTCTCTAAACATTGATCAAGAGGCTTACCATAAGGGATATCACCTTCATCAAAGTGTTGGAGATAGTGTACCTCAATAGTATATGAGTGGGGAATTGGCTTACATAATTCTTCTATAGGAGGTAGATTTTTCACATCTTCAGCTCTAATACCTTTCTCCTTTAGACATTTCTTAGCTTCCTTCATCACTTCATCATTTAATGCAATAACTCCCCTCTTCTTTGGTGTTGTTGTTGGAACTGGTTCAGGCACAATTGGTTCAGGAGTAATAGGCTCAGGTGTATTTAGCTCAGTTGAAGTCCAATCATCATAATTTTTGCCTATATTAGACATTAATTCTTCAGCATCTGTAGGAGTTCTTTTTGTGAAAACACAATGAGCAAAGCTATCTAGGTATGTCCTAGAATCATCAGTTAGTCCATTATAATAAATATCAAGAAGCTCATTCTTAGGCAATGGACATCCATGATGTGCATGAATCAAGGCACAGAACCTTGTCCATGACTCATGCAATTTCTCTTCTTCTCCCTGTTTAAAATCAAAAAGTCTCTACAAAGCAGCATGTCTAGCACTGGGAGGAAAATATTTCTGGAAGAAAGAAGCAATCAAGCAATCAGGGCTATCATTGGAACCTGGAGGTAATCTATTAAACCAAGCCCTACCTTCTCCTTTTAGTGAAAAAGGGAAGATCTTAGTAACAAAATACTTGCGCATCTTAAAATCATCAGAGAACAAAGCACTCATAGTAAAAAGCTCATTCATATGATCCACATCACTCTCATTTTCAGTCCCACAAAAAGGTTCTTTCTCAACAATATCCAAGTAGGATAAATCAAGAGAGAAATCATAATATTTATCTTTAATATCTATGGGAGAGGTGGCAAACTTAGGATTAGAGGACAATTTAGGCATAATGGTGCGTCTAGCAAGTAGACTCTTAATAGCACTAGTACCATGTGTGTTTCGGCACTCTTCAACAAATTCATCAGTGCAATGTAACCATCATTAATATCATAACTTTCTCCAGACTCAGGTGAGCTAACAGGTGTAACAATGTCTTCACTAGGAGTTTCGGTATTCTCTAGACTATCCATAGTAGCATCTAGAAAAGGACCTAATGAACCACTCGCATCAAGCACAGTAGAAGTAACATCATGAGCATCAAAAGCAGTTTTAGATTCAGCAGTAGTAGCAGTGTGTGTAGCATGAGTATGTGGTGGTGGTGTGACAAGCTTACTTATAACAGACAATGAATCAAGAGAAACAGATGTGTTTAGGACTGTACCTCTTCTTGTAGTGGATGGTAAAATAGGGAACTTTCCATCACGAGACTTACCCATGATGAACGGAGTAGCAGTGAACAATAGTAGATCCAAGTGACCTTACAAATAAATCTATCCTCCCTGGCAACGACGCCAGAAAATAGTCTTGATGACCCACAAGTGTAGGGGATCGCAAAAGTCTTCGTGGCTAGTATTACCCAATTTATTGATTCGACACAAGGGGAGACAAAGAATACTTGCAAGCCTTAACAACTGAGTTGTCAATTCAGCTACACCTAGAAATAGTTCTTGCTCACAAAAGTTTATCAGTAGCAACAGTTTGGTAGTAGATGGCGGCAAAGAATGATGAAACATGAACAATAGTAATAAGATAAGATGTGATGGGATTCGAGTGCGGTAGGCATGGGGATGGATGGACGGGCATTGCATGGATGAGGCTAAACATGTAACTTCAAGAACTAGGGCATTGTAGATAAATAATAACAAGCATCTAAGTACTAAACAATCCTAGTCATGTGCTCCAAATATAGTCATACGTGCTCGCAATGAGAACTTGCACAACATCTTCTGTCTAGCAAGCCCGTGGCAGCGGGGCCTCTAGGGAACTACTGGAAATTAAGATGCTCCTTTTAATAGAGCACCGGAGCAAAGCATTAACACTCCGAGAACACATGTAATCCTCACACCACAGCCATCCCCTCTGGTTGTCCCGATTATTGTCACTTTGGGGCCTCTGGATCCGGACAATGATATGTGTACACAACTTGCAGATAAGACCACAAACAATACTATCATAATGATTCAATAATAAGTTCAGATCTGAGATCATGGCACTCGGGCCCTAGTGACAAGCATTAAGCACAAAAAGTTGCAACAATGTCAAATAGCACTAATAGAGATACTAGGCACTATGCCCTAATGATACGCCCAATTTGCATCACCTTTCTATATCATAATTTACCTCTATTCATTGATATTTGTCATATTATGAGGTATTACTTATGGATTTTCATCTGTTTATGCATGTTGGATGATTCTTGGAGGATGGACTGCCGGAGTCTGGATTCTGATGGAAACGAAGGCGTTTCGGTGCAATTTCGCAAAGATCAGAAAAATACCAGAAAAATATGGAAACATATTCTTTACCAGAAGACGAAGGAAGATAGAAGGAGGAATGAAGAGGGGCCTCAGGGGGCCCACACCCCCTAGGCATGGGCCCACCCGACCCCTCGCCTAGGGCAAGTGTGGCCTACCTGCCCGGCCTCCGACTCCGCCCCTTCGCCTATATATCCCCTTTGAAACAGTAAGGCTCAGGGAGCGACCACAGGTAGATTTCTGCCGCCTCTGGGAGCGGAAAACACCAAGAGAGAAAGATCTCCCCGGCAGACAGATTTCTGCCAGGGGAATTCCTTCCCGGAGAGGGGAGACCGTCGCCATCAACACCGTCATCAAGCTAGGCTTCATCAGGATCATCATCATCATCCACACCATCATCTCCACCAGCACCATCACCACCACTCCGTTCTGCTATAACAATTGTGTTGGATATTGCTTTAGTTCTTTGGGGAAACTTTCCCGGTGTTGATTACTATTGTAGTTGATGCTTGTGAGGGGAACCATTGGGTTATTGTTTATGTTCAGATTGTTATCCATTACCATATCATCTTTGATCTTGATCCATATGATGTCTTGTGAGTAGTTCGTTTAGTACTTGAGGACATGGGAGAAGTCATGTTGTTAGTAGTGAATCTGTGATGAGTTATTATTCAATGGTTTAGTATTTAAGTTTTGGTGCTATTCTTCTAGTGGTGTAATGTGAACGTCGACTACATGACACTTCACCATTTATGGGCCTAGGGGAATGCATTGTGTATTTGGCTACTAATTGTGGGGTTGCCGGAGTGACAGAAACCTGAACCCCCGTTAGGACACCTTTGCACAAGGGAGCGTAGGATCTCAGAGTTTAAGGCTGTGGTTAGATTTATATCTTAATTACTTTCCTATAGTTACGGATGTTTGCAGGGTGTTTAATCACAAGTATGTATTAGTACTAGGAAGGGCGCTATATTAGCACAGGTTCACCCACACAACACTTACAAACACCAGAGAAGAGTACTCAACTATTTGAAGCAAAATCACTTGATAGAATTCCCATGTGTCCTCGAGAACGTTTGGTCCTTATAAGTATTTCCACCGGCTTGTCCTTTGCTAAGAAAGGATTGGGCCACTTGCTCCATTTTTTCGTTACTTTTTTTACTTGCTCTTGTTTTATTGCCCTGTCATAAAACCGCTAAAAAATCTGTTTGCTAAGTATTCATGGGGATTTCCTGCTCCATACCACTGTTCAACACCTTCTGCTCCTCGTTGGGATCGACACTCCTATTTATCGAAAGTACTACGATACACCCCCTATACTTGTCGGTTATCAAGACTATTTTCTAGCGCCGTTGCCGGGGAGTGAAGCGCTATTGAAGAGTGGAACTGGTAAGGGAAACTTTTATTGTGAGTATTGCTTTTGTTACTGCTTGTTACTTTGTTTCCAATATGGATAACCCACTTGGTTTTCTTTTTGGGAAAACTACTACCACTGCTAGGGTAGTAGATGAACCACCTCCTGTTGAGATAGATCCTTTTAAGATACCTACAAGTATTGTTAATTGTGCTATGGATACTTATTATTTTGGGGATGGAACTGTCCATCCAGGTGATCACTTGCTTTTTATCCATGAATTATGCGGGTTGTTTAAGTGTGCAGGTATCACAACTGAACAGGTGAAGAAGGAGTTACTCTCCATATCCTTGAAAGGGAGAGCTAAAGAATCGTATAAGCTGCTGAAGAATGGACAATCCATGGAATGGGAGGAGATGGCATCTCTCTTTTACTCTAAATTTTATCCTTCTAGTGAGATTCATAAGGATATAAATCTTATATATGACTTTTGGCCTCTTGATGGAGAGAGTACAACTCAAGCTTGGGGGAGATTGAAGTTACTAATGCTTAAATGTCCTATTCATGATCTCCCTAACAATATTATTCTCAATAAATTTTATGCTAGGCTTTCTCTTCATGATAAAGATTTACCAGATGCTTCTTGTGCTGGATCATTCACACGTATGAAGGAAGAAGCTAAATGGGATCTTCTAGACCGTATTCAAGACAACACTGAACCTTGGGAGAATGACAAAGGAAGAAAGTCAGGTATAAACTATGATTATGAATGCATTAAATCTTTATGGGAACTGATGACTTCCGTGATATTAGTAATGAGTTTGGTATTGATTCCCAAAGTATTGCCAACTGTTTTAAAGCCTTTGCCTCTTACATTGAAATTCCCAAGAAAAGTGGAACAAGTACCATGCTCCTTATAAAGATGTTGTTAATCATGTTCTAGTTAGAAGTACTCAATTTTGTACTACTAATCATATTGTTCCTGAACCTCATGTTGAGAAAATGCCTTTCCCAGCTAAGGTAAAGGAGTATTCTATGATTATTAGTGCAAATAACAAAGGTACAATGAAAACCGTGGAGCCTGGTAAACATTTGAGTGACGAACCTTTGGTAGCTATTGTGAAAGACACTGTCACTATAAATATGGAGGATGAGCACATTGTCTTCTGTGAAGATGATTCTAATATTATCTCTCATCCTAGTGAGGCTAGAAAAGCTAGTGTTCTTGTGCTTTCTGTTAAAATTGGTGATCATTGCTACTATGGTTTATGTAATATTGGTGCTAGTTCTAGTGCTATTCCTTATGAGCTTTACAGGGAAATTATGCATGAGATTGGTCCTTGTAGAGGGAGTGTCCCAACCTTTATTTAATATAAGGTGGAGTCCCCTGTGTTTACAATGCTAGTCCCTGGATCAATAGCTAGCATCCACAGTTAAGATGTAATATCAAGAAACAAAGGTCATAATATAACTTTATAACCAGGAATAACATAATTTTATTACATCATACATAGCTCATTTGGCTATTACATTACATTGCAGCGGAATAACTATAAGCATGGGGTCCTTCATCTTCAAAGTGCCACAGGCAGACATGTTGGTTGTAGACTTTGTAATCCTAATCAATCAATCAATCTTCTCTAAAACAATCAAACCTGCAACATTACAAGTTACAGCCACAAGGGTGAATACATTTGAATTGTATTGGCAAGTTTCACTACTATGTGGAATATAAGTGGATCCTATCATTACATGCATTTTTGGCTAAGTAGGATTTAAGGCTCATTTGCAGAAGCAAAATTTATCCTATCTTTTCAAAATGGTTTTGGTCCTTTGTCAAACCTCCTTTTCAAAATCCCTTGAACTCCTTGGTAAATTCCCAAGTGTTCAAGTCCTTGTCAAAAATCCCTTGAGCTCCTTGGTAACCCCAAGTGCATCAAGTTTTATCAAATCTCTTGAGCTCCTTGGTAACCCCAAGTGCATCAAGTTTTATCAAAATCTCTTGAGCTCCTTGGTACCCCCAAGTGCATCAAGTCTTTAAAAGTTTTCTTTTAGAAATTAGAATGTTGAGATTTCCCATAGCTTCAAACTTTAGTTGCTCAGTATTGTCCATAACCGGGGACACGGCTAAGTACTTAGATTTTATTATCTTCTGCAGAAGTAGTACACTTTACCCACATGTCACAATCCCATCTTGTTGCCACCAAGGCCACCGGATTAGTTCTCACCAAGATGGAGTACCGCAGATTGAGAATGTGACGAAGTCTTTCCAGGGTCCTCCCATACACTATTGCTAGCTTGTCTTCGACCCATGTAGGATTCCAGGTCCTCATGTCCAGTAACTTGAAGACAATGCATGGGTCTTCCCAATGTAGTTGACTAAGCCAGAGCCATAAATAGCATGTGGTTGCACACGAAAGCCACAATTGGAGAAACATGTTTAATCTCTAAGTTTCCTGGGTGGTTTCCTTTGGAGCACAACACAAAGAGATTGCCATAGACATGGTTCCTTTTGTTGCCACCTTCTCCAAAACTCAAAGTATCCTTGTCCACCCAGGTGGTTCATTGAGTCCTTGTTTTATTATGTAAAATCACAAGTCCTTTTCTCAACTCATAAAATCTCAACATGTATCTCTTTTCAAAATATAGCATGGCTAAGCATGTAACAACTACATTGTTTTCACTAACACTGTGTTTGGATGTCTGAATTTTAGCTTGGAATTGAATTGGACTAAACTTTCCAAATCCAAGATGGAAAGGAAATGATCTCAATTTCAAATTCCGTTGTTTGGATGTGCATAGAATTTGTTGTTAGAATCAAAGGGTAGCACCAATTCCAAATTCTGTTTGGATGTCCAAACCATAGAATTGAATGTTTTGTTGACTTTTGACAATATCAACATCTGTACATGTATTAAAATAGTTGTGAATATTTGATGTTTATATTATTATTTTACACATATTACTCTCATATTACATATTCATATTTAACGTTTTACATGAAGCAATAACACATGCATATATCACAAATTCATATGAACCTAACATACTAGGAGTAGAGAATATGATCTTTTCCCTCAATTCGACACAGATCCTAATTATTTTCCTAAATCTGCAGTTCAAACAGATCAAGCATTAGTAGGCAAGAAAAATATTGGAGAAATATGCTGGAATAAGATGTATAGAAGGGGAAGAGAAGGGACTGGGAGAGGACTGCTTGGGGATGTCTGGGGAGCAGCTATCGTCCCCCATCCCGCAGCCGTTTCCCCTCCCGCCGCCGGCCGCCGCCGCTCCCCGTCGCGCCTAGATTCTCTAGGGTTTGGGGGGCGAGGTCGTGAAGGGGACAGATCGGAAGGAGGGATGGGAAGGGAGAGGACAAGGGGATCAGGACGGTGAGAGGGGAGGACAGCGGAGAAGAGAGAAGGGGAGGGAGTTCGTCGGAGCCGGAGCCGCCGCCGGCTGCCTCCAGGTCGCGCGGGTGGAGAGGGACCGACGGAGCAGCGGCCTCTGTTTCCCTCGCCTCGCTCCAAGCGGTACACGCGCAGGATGGGGATCGATCGATTCCCAGCCTTTCCGAGGGTCCGAGCTCGGAAAGTTTGGAGGCTGGCGTGCACACGCTGGATTCTGCTCGGAATCGTGCGGTGTTTCGAGGTTCTAATTCCATGACCTCTCCAAACTAGAGAAAGCGGCCCAACAATTCCAAATAGCTAATTCCGAGCCCAAATTACAGACATCCAAACACAGCGTAAGGAATGTATAGGGAATCCTATTAGGATTTTAGTATAGCATAAGTATAGAAATTCTTTTCATGCATGTTTCAAAATCCACTAAGTATAATGAAAATAGTAGGACTTTAGATGATAGTGTCACTTGACTTTTTGGTAGGGAATGTTGGTTCACTCCTTGATCTTTCTAGTCTCACACTTTTCTAACTTCACTACAATCAATCAAGCAAACACAATATCAACTAGCATTCCAAACCAATAATCAATCAAGCAATTCACACACATAAACAATGGGATCTAAGTCATGCATGTAAGCATGCAAGGGATAGTTTTATTTGCAAAGATGGTCTCCACTAGGTTTCTAAACTTTGTAAGGTTCAAGGTAGTCATTTTCCAAAATGACAAAGTCATTTGCAAAAAGGGTTTTGTCCATAAACCATTTTTAAATCCAATCATTATTTTATGTGGTGGAAAATATTTTTATCAAAGCAACAACTTTAAGTTGTTCACCAAATAAGTTGTTGTTTCTCAAAACTTGGTGTTTAGGGTCAGTAGGTTTGGTCCAAATCATTTTCCCAAAGTTTTTACTCCAAAAACATTTTCATCACAAAACCATTATTTTTATTTGGCTAGAAATGGCTAAATCAAGTTTTTTATTCCTAAACTTTACAAAATCCATTTTTAAAACCATGGGTTGGTTCCTAGGGTCAGTAAGTTCACCACAAAATAATTTGCAAAGGTTTTAACCCTAAAAACATTTTTGAACAATTTTTCTAATCTTAACAAGCATACAAATGTTTCTGCAAAAACAAACAATCTACCAGAGGCTTTTTACTAAACAAATTGCATGGTTGGCTAGGGCTTGTTCCACTGACTCCAACGATATAAAGTTTGTAATTTTTTGACGTGTGGATCTTTATAGGGTTTTCAAATCTGCAAACAATTATGTTTCCAAATTTCTGTTTTAAACAAACTGGTGACACGCGGCGTGATATGGCGGTGCATCGTTCGCACGGATCGCGTGAATCGCAGCCGTTGGATCTAAATAGATCGCGTGGCTCAGACTAGCCCGTACCCTTTCGTTAAATGAACCTATCGTGGCCGCCAGATGGAAATCTAACGGTGCTGGTTTGATTGACCAAACGCGAGCGGCGCGGGCGGTGGCTAGCGGCGGAGCACGGTCAGGCGGTGGCGCTACGGAGGCTACAGGAAGCAAGGGAGGATGCGAACATGCTTACCGAGATCGCAGGGACATGGTGATGCTCAAGGTACGGTCTGCTTGGCAAGGGGCGCTCAGGGTCCGTCGGAATTCCTCACCGGAGTCAAGGACGGCGTCAGGTGGTTCTGTTCGTGGTCGGGGTCGATGTTGCAGATCGACCTAAGGCAGGATAAGAGCTTGGTTAGATGCACAAGAGCGAGGCGAGTGTGGGAGCATCATCGAGGAGTGCTGGGGCGAACGGGGTTTACCTGTGGAGTTTGCCGGAGTGGACGACTGACGCCGCGGCGCTCAGAGCTTGTCGAAGACGACGTTCTGGGGCGCCCGCGGTTGAACGGCGGGTACAGGGAGAAGCGTCTGGGAGTGGGGAGTGTGCTCGTGTGCTCGGGAAGGCAGGAGGTGGCGAGGCTCGGCCGGAATTGTCTGGGGACGGTGGTCGGAGCAGTGGTGTTGCGAGCTCGATTCAGGGCAGCCTGGGGGCAGAGAGAGGGAGGCGCATGAGGGAAAAGGAAGAGGAGATTCTGGCGCTTGAGCAGGTGAGATTGTTGAGCGGAATCACTGCAGCAATTAAGCGAATTTACTCGGGGTTTGATTTGACAGAGAACGGCAGCGAAGTTTGGGGAGAAAAGGTCGCGGCGGGTGAGGAAGAAGGCTCGGGAGTGGGGCCGTTTCGTCAGTGGAGTGAGAGAGGAACTTGGGGTCCACCAGTCAGTCGCAGAGTGGGTGAGTAAGTGAGTGTGAAACGTTTTTCTGCGGGAGGGAGAGGGGGGCTGGTACTGGGCCTTGTTGGGCTTGTCGACTGGGCTGCTGCCTGTTTCTATTTTTTTCCTTCCTGAATGTTTTTTCTTTTTCCAATTCTATTTTCTGTTTTGAAAATCAAACCACAAATCAACATTCAAATCAATTCAAACAATCACCAAACATTGCAATGGAATTTGGTTCTGTTTAACAACATAAACCAATTCCTAAAATAAAATAATATTTTTATTTTAGAGTCCATTTATAATTAAATTAAATGGACCTTAGTTCATAAATCAAATAGGTTTTAATTTATTTTAAAACTCCATTTGAAATCTAAATATTTTCAAAATCAAATCAGTAGGTTTTATTTGAAAATAAAGAACACTAGGAAAACTTGTTTAAAATAAATAAATAAGTTTTGATGGTTAATTAAAATAGTAAAACCTTTATTTATAAAACTTGGATATTAAATCCTTATTAATTTATTTTAGATAAACCTTTACTATTTTTATCAAATAGAAATATTTCATTTCAAAGGCTTGGCCAAGTTTTTGTTTGGCTCTTTAAAATAATTCCTTATTAATTCTCTTCCTTCTCATTTTTTTTAAAATCAAATCTTTTATTAAAAGATTTCAAAATAGTGAAACCTACTATTTTATTTTTCCTTTATTAAATGTTTATCTTTTTAAATCCCTTTAGGATTTATCTTGATCAAAATAGGTTTGAAAGTTTCAAATTGGAATCAAAAGTTTCTTCTCACTCTGAAAATCAACAAAGTTTTATTTTATTCATTTATTTTTCACATTACAAGATTTGGAAAATCTTGGGATGTGACAGTCCTTGTGAGCTTGAGGACATTTATGTAGTTATTCACCTTGCTAACAAGGATACCATTTGCCCCATTGGAATTATAAGATATGTTGAGGTTCTTTGTGGTAAGATTAAATATCCTGCTGATTTTCTAGTGCTTAACTCAGCAGCTAGCAAAACTTGTCCTATCAGTTTTGGCAGACCTTTCTTGAACACTTGTGGAGCTATTATTGATTGTAAGAAGGGAAAAGTTTTAACTAAGTTTGATGGAGATTCTTATGAGTTTAACTTTTCCAAATTTTCTAAAGCTCCTTATGAAAATAGCTTGCCTAATAAAGATTTTAGGATGGAACAACTTGCTTCTATTGATCCAGTCTATGACCTTGGTCCTCTTTTTGATGACTGTAAGTATGCTTATTCTGATGATAAAGTTGTTTCTAGTGACATTTATATTGTCAACTTTATTCAAAGTGGTACTGAAAGTTATTTTGAGAGAGGGAAACATGGTTTTATGCATCTCAATGATGTTAAGTTTCCCCGTTTTATGTTGAAAGCCTTGAAGTTGCATCTGTTTTTTCTTCCTATGCTTGTGGCTTTTTGTTTCAACAATTCGTTTTCTCATGACACTCCCATGCATAGGAAGTGGGTTAGACTCAAGTGTGTTGGTTATTTGCTTCTTGATGCTCTCTTTCATTTCAGATTTATATCTCCTTTGTGAGCATCTTTGGAAGTTTCAAGCCTAACTTAAAGGCATTAAAGAAAAGTACTTGTTGGGAGATAACCCAAGAGTTTTGTCGAGTCTTGGAAGTTATTACCTCAGTAATAACCGCTCAACTACTTTTGTGAAGTAGAGGAGTTGTGAAAAGTGGCTGTCCTGGGACAGATTTTTGTGCTGTATTGTAAAAATTCATGAGGAAGCTTAGTACTTCGGATGGAGCTGCATTTTTCTGAGACTGTTCTCCAAGTTGTTAACAACTTTCATCAGTTCTGCACTTTTTGATTTGAGCAACAGAAGGTCTTCGGAAAAATCAATCTTTACTTGCTGGTCTGTTTTGACAAATTTCTGCCATCATTTGCATTTGCCTCTTACAGAAGCTTTTGTTTTGATGGGTTTTCAGTTGAAGTGTTTACCAAAGGTTTATTGTTTTTGCTTACACTAATGTTGTCATTGAGTTTGTGCAAAAGTTTTGTATGAATGAAATTCTCAGGAGAAAGAGAGAAGGAATCTGCAGAGTTCGTCTTTGAATAGGTAAAAGTGGTGAAACCAGAAGGTTCGTGAAACCCCAATATTTTTATATTTTTGTTGTTTTTAATACATAAGGGAAGTTACGAGACGAAACTAAAGAGGAAACGGAGCCCGGGGTGGACAAATCCACCCCAGGCACGGGCCCAGCCTGGCCGCGCCTAAGGGGGGGTGTTCCCCCCTCGAACTCCGTCTCCGCCTCGTTTCCATGTCAAAACCTTCCTTATGCATTGAAACTTCGTAATATATAACCCCCCGGATCCCCCGAGGTTTGTGCATCGTGTTATCGTCGTGTTTTTATTTCAATCTATTTCTGTCAGGAAATCTTCTCAAGTTTAGAGCACCATGGTCTCCGCCAACGACAAAGGCAAGAAGCCCGAGGAAGAAGAACCTCAAGTCCCCAAGGAGGAGGAGATTTTGGTAGGTTATGAAGGATACATGGAGGAGGACAAGCAACCGGACACTCGCGCTATCGTCGCAAGCATTGGATTGGTGGCACGACCTACCAAGCTTAAGAGGACAACACAGATGTCTATAGGAGGGAAATCTCGACGTCATACTCTCTCTCCACTGTCATCTCCTCCACGTGACAAGAGACCCTTCCATACACTTATACATGAGTATCAATATCAACATGTGCCCAAAGGGAATTTGCCCTCGGTTTGGGATATGCCTCGTTCTAACAATGCAGAGAAGGATCATGCTAAGGATGAAGAGTGGGGAAAGAATAACAAGAACTGGGATTCTCGGACTGACATGATCCTAAACCGTATAGAGAAAAACTCGGAGCTAATCCGTACTCTTACTTTTGAGTTCGAGGAGTTGAAGAAACTTATTGAAGAGCTTATCAAAAGAACACCACCACCACCGAAGGGGTAATTCGTCATCAGGTTTGGCATCCCCTTGGCTTGTTCCAAGCTTGGGGGAGTGCCGCGGTATCACCACCATTATCTTTTATTTTTTACCTTTTTAGTGGATTCATATCTGTGGTAGAGAGGTTATCTTATAGTCTGGTTTACATGTGGAAGTATCTCTCCTTTAGTTGATTATCTATGTATCCCTTGGTGTGAGTGCCTTTATTGAATATTAATGAGAAGTCTCATCTTTTACTTTTTGCACTTCTTATTTTAGTTTGCAATCTCTATTATATGATGGATCTTGTTGATCAGTATTGGCACCACTTTGGGATCATCAAGTGGATCTAAACTGGTTTTGGCAAACCGAGTTCTGGTCAGTGGCATTAGTTTGAAAGAAAAAGGCAGAAAAAGCTTACATGTATTTTGTATCATTTGTTTTCTTTCTTGTTGGCTCATAAGCTTAGTATTCTTTATTTAAGATTCTTTTGTGTCTTCAAGGAAGATTGCATGTTTGGCTTGTTGGAGATATGCCCAAGAGGCAATAATAAAGTGGTTATTATCATATCTTCACACTTATGATAAATGTTTACATACCATGCTATAATTGTATTAACCGGAAACATTAATACTTGTGTGATTTGTAAACTAAAATAAGAGTCCCTAGTAAAGCCTCTTGTTAAACTAGCTTGTTGGTTAATATATGATCATGGTTTCCTGATCATGAACATAGAGATGTTATTAACAACAGGGTCATATCATTAGGAGAATGATGTGATGGACATACTCCTATAGATAAGCGTAGCATAAAGATCAAGTCATTTCAATAGTTCAATTGCTATATGCTTTCTGATACATAGTAACCTAATTCCTTCGACCATGAGATCATGCATATCACCTTTACCGGATGGATGCTTTGATGACATCAAACACCACACCGTAACTGGTGGCTATAAAGGTGGCATTGAGTGTTCGGAAAGTATTGGTTGAAACTCATGGATCAAGAGTGGGATTTGTCCATCCATATGACGGATAGATATACTGGGCCCTCTCGGTGGAATGTCATCCAATTAGCTTGCAAGCATGTGGACTGCTCACAAGGGATCACATATCACGGAACGAGAAAAGAGTACTTATCGGTGAGGTTGAACTAGGTATGCGAGATACCGACGATCATAACCTCGGATAAGTAAACTATCGTGAGACAAAGGGAAATTGGTATCGTATGTAAGTGGTTCATTCGATCGCAAAGTAATCGTAGAAATATGTGGGAGCCATATGAATTTCCAGATTCCTCTATTGGTTATTGTTCGGAGAAGTGTCTCGATCATGTCCGCATAATTCACGAACCGTAGGGAGACACACTTAAGGATTCGAAGTTGTTTTGAGTAGTTATGGTATTATGAGAAAGAGACCGAATGTTGTTAGGAGTCTCGGATGGGATCCGGGATATCACGAGGTGATCCGGAATGGTCTGGAGAATAGGATTCATATAAGGAAAGTCCCGTTTCGGAGTTCGGGAATGATTCCGGTGTTTTCATCGGGAATGTTCTAGAAGGTTCCGGATTGTCCCAAGACTCGGGGAAGGGTACATGAATGTGTCATTGAATGATTGCATCATGTACTAAGTGTTCTTGCTGTTCCAAAACTGAAAAGTCAAACTGCCAGTTTGAAAGTCAAACGGCTAAAACAGGAAACTGTGGAAAACAGAACTGGAAACAGAAACTGTGGAAAAGCGAACTGTGGGAACAGAAACTGTGGGAAACAAGCAAGAGGAGGTTGAAACCAACTTGGAGGAGGAGTCCTCTCCTCCAAGCCGGCCAGCCTAGGCCGAGTTGGGGAGGACTCCTCCCTTCCTGGCGCCAGACCTCCACCTATAAAAGGAGGGGCCTCCTCCTCTAGACACAAGTTCCTATCCTCTAATCTCCGGTTTAGAGCCGTCTTGGTTTAGAGCTTCTAATTGATTTAGCCTGCGGTTTAGAGCCTTCTAATTGGTGTGTCTAATCCCTATACCACTAATAGCCCTCTCTCATACTCCACCATACTCGCTCCGGCTTAAGGCGAAGCCTCATGATTTCTCTACTTCCGTACCACGCCGTTGCTACCGAATCGCGAGGAGAGTGCTACAACCTCCATTGCTGGAACAAGGAGAGGAAGGTCTTCGCTGAGTACCGAACGTGTGACCGATCATGGAAGCGCTGCCGAACGCAGCGGAAGGATCGCCTACGATCTTGAGATCGGAAGAGTACGACTACATCACCCACGAGAATCGCCTCGTTAAACACTTTGGAATCTTCGAGGTAAGTTATTCCATCGACTCGTTGCTACAATGTAGTAGATAGATCTTGGCTTGTTTTTTGTATGCGATAGAAAATTTTTGTTTTCCATGCTACGAACCCCTACAAAGGGTATCGAGCCGTGTCTATATGTAGATCTGTTGCACGAGTAGAACACAATGGTCATTGTGGGCGTTGATGCTTTTATTGTCGATTGCTTCTTGTGCACTTTGCATCTTGCGGTATGTTGGGATGAAGCGGCCCGGGCTAACCTTACATGACATCGTTCATGAGACTTGCTCCACGCTTGACATGCAACTTGTATTGCATAAGTGGCTTTGCGGGTGCCTGTTTCTCCTAGCATAGTTAAGATCCAATTTACAACGGGTGATCAACAATGCTAGTATCAATGTTGTGGTTCTTGTTCGTAAGTTAGAATGACACTTATTGAAAGCCCCAAACCACGTAAAACATGCAAAGAAAATTAGAGGCGTCTAACTTTGTTTTGCAGGGGTGTGCTGTGATGTGATATGGCCATGATTGTGATTATATATGATGTGTGCAATGTTCCTTATTGTAAGTTGGCAACCGGCAGGAGCCATATGCTTGTCTTTAAATTCTGTTAAGACCCGCGTGTCTATTCAAAGTAGGTTGTAATAGTTGAAGCTGGTGGACGACAACCATGGAGCAGCGTCATTGACCTTGATGCAATGTCGGTGATGATGGAGATCATGTTCGTGCTAGAAGATGGAGATCGGAAGCACAAAGAAGAAAGGCCATATCATATCACATATTATGAATTGCATGTGATGTTAATCCTTTATGCATCTTGTATTGCTTAGTAGACGACGGTAGCATTATAAGATGATCCCTCATGCACATGAATTTCAAGTCATAAAGTGTTCACCCTTAGTTAGCACCGTTGCTAAAGCTTGTTGTTTCGAAGCACCACGTGATGATCGGGTGTGTTAGATTCTACAAGTGTATACAACGTGAGCAAGCCAGATTTGCTCATGCGGAAACTAAGGCTTGATCTTGACGAGCCTAGCATGTAGACATGGCCTCAGGAACACGGATTACCAAAAGGTAGAGCATGAGTCATATAGTAGATATGATGAACATGTTGATTGTTCGCCATTGAAGCTATATCAACTCTCGTGATGATCGGTTTTGATGTGGTGGATTTGGTTCGTGTGATCACTAAAACAATGTGAGGGATATTGTTTTGAGTGGGAGTTCACCTAGATTAATTTGATTATTAATTAGAACTCAATTTATCATAAACTAAATCAAAGTGAATTTGCATAGTTGTTGTAGTCATTGGCATCCGTTTACCACCTTGCGCTTAGTTATAATTGAGATGATAGAACTATAGAATTGGTTAGTTACTTTACTAACCGGTATCGTATTGTTTTGAAGTGTTAATCTAAAGTTTAAAGTCCTATTGCAAACTTTCAAGTTAAGTTACTCCATGAAGTTTAATAATTAGTATTAAATCAAGAGTAACAATTCCAAGTATTAGTATATAAGTATCATGTTTGTCTCCATGATTCTTGATATTTAAAGGATTCTCTTAATATCAAGGTTATCTAGGATCTGAAAGAATTGTTTCAGAAACCATGATGTGTGGAAGATATTGTGATATCTGAAACGAAGTATTGGTTACAACATGATAAAGTATAATATGGCAAAAGTCATATTCTCATATTTGATGAGAATTTGCAAAAGGTTGGAGACACTTGCTGTCCTAATCCTCCAAAAGGTTTTGGATAGCAACATTATACTCATAATTCATCGTTATAAGCTATAAGTAGCTTGATCATGGATGATTCCATGATAAGGGTGAATATTTGATGTAGGTAAAATGTTTACTACACCAAGAGATTACTAAAGAAAGGAATTTGAAAGAACACCAAACATTTGATGATGGTAATCTACTTCAAAGTGCAAATCCAAAGACATTGGTATTTAACTATACACGCTTTGGACTATATGTCATATGTATGACTCCACTATTGATGTTGATAGATTCTTTCAAATAGAAAAGGAAATACTGAAAGAGAATCTCATAAATATATGGCAGAAAAGAAAAGACTAGAATTGTTCAGCTTGAGTATATAGATGATATATGTGTTATGGCTATATTCTTTGCTTATTAAACAATGTGGTTCCTAAGTATTTGATACTGAATTTTTTGGTATGAATCGTCATACGAAACATCGGAATTCATGAACTACAGTGGCCTAAGTAATTAGAAAAAGAATATGTGATGATGTTCATCGAGAACAAATAAAGGGTTATTGTGTTGCTCGTTAAACATCAAAGCTTGCCTTCAAGATTTGTTTTATCAGGTATTATGAGAACAAAAGGGTTGTTCAAATAATTGCCGTAATCCATAAAAGATGGATGATTCACAAATCTCGTTGGAGAAATCACATCCATAAAACTAGTGCTAAAAAAATGTCGAAAGACAAATTGATTGAAAGATCACTTAGGAAGTGACATCGCCGTTTAAATTATATTGGAAAGAAAACATGAAGAAAATCCATATGGATGGAATTTTGGAGTCTATTTGATTTTGATCAAATGACGCTTGTGAAACTTTCCTAGAGATAATTAAAACTTCATTCATAGGCCAAACGAATGACTAGCTTATTGGAACTTGTACATATTGTTGTACGAAATCCATTATGTGTAGTCAAGAGCGATGGATTTCAACTTCATATGCTTTCTCCAGAAATTTGAGTGAATATATGAATATTTACTTAATAAGGATGAAGTGTGAAATATTTGAAAAGTTCAAAGATTTTCAAGATGAAGTGCAAAATCATTGTAACAAGAATATAAATAGTTTATGATAAGATCATAAAGGAAGATATTTGAGTTACAAGTTTAGCATAATACCTAAGATTTAAGGAATCGTTCCGTGGATTTGCATTTTCCCGAAACACCATAAGAGTATGGAGCGTTCAAGATATGTAATTAAACCTTGTTTGACATGGTAAGATCAAAGGTGTAATTCATAAAACTGCCATTGTATTTTAAATATTAAAAGCTTTAGAGATTACCGTTTTTCCACTGAAAAGAGCTCCATCATAATCCGTTGAAATGATACCATATAAAGTTATGGTTTGGGATAAAACCCAAGTTGTCCTTTCTTAAACATTGGTATGCTTTGCATAAGAAAGATGTTTGCAACCAAAGTCGGATGAACCTATCTTTGTATGTTATTTTGAATAACTGTTAAGTATTCCTCCATAACACCGGAGACAAAAGTGTTTGTCACTTAGAACGTCAAGTTTCTTTTAGAAGGAATTTTTCGTGAAAAGTTAAGTGGGAGGACAATAGAACTTTGATAAGGTTAAAAGAACCTTAGCTATATGTGCAAAGTTGCGCAGCGCCGAAAAGTGTTCCGGAGGTAGCAACAATGCTCATGGCTCACGTACCTCAAAGGTTGTGGTCATGGAGATCCAAGTTTCTATTGAACCAAGTAGGTCGAGTAAACAATCAAATACCAAGATTTGAGGGTTGAATCATTATTTGAGAATAATGAACGTACTGCATGCAAAGAAGCGATGATGAGCCCTGACTCCGTTAAATGGCTTGAAGCCATAAAATCCGTGATAGTTCCATACACGTGAAATCAAGTTTTGAACTTGAAGGACCCTCGAGAAAGGTGTAAGACCTTACAGTTGTGTTTGGATCTATAAAGAAATAGACATGGATGTTTCACATCTATGAAATAGTCGACATGTTGGGAAGGAGTTCACAAAATGTTCAAAGGTTGACTATGACAAGATTTGATCTTTCATAGTGATATTTAGTCTAGACGGATTAATGTAGCAACCACTACATATAATTTTGTTATATGGTAGTTGAATAAACAAAACAAGTTCTTCTAATAGAATTGTTACCTCGGACATGTGCATAACACGGTCCAGAGGGTTTTGTAAATTCAGAGGATGCTAAAAGCATATGCAAACTTCAATGGTTGAAGTGAGCATCGCGGAGTTGGAATCTTCACTATGATGAAATTGTTAAAAGAGTTTTAATTCATCAGAGACAATGAAGATGCTTGCGTTTGCAAGAAATTAAGTGGGAGCGCTAAGACATGTTTCTAATACATTATGTGGAAGACATATTGTTGATTGGAAATGATGTATATTTTATTAACACATATTAAGAATTTCATCCCGATGAAAGACTTAGGAAAAACCCAAATATTTGGCATCAATAGACGCTAATATGGTTGTGCCAGAAGTACATAGACGAGATATTGAATGAGTTCAATATAGAAACTACAAGAAAAGGTTCTTGTCGCACAGAAAGGATTGAAAGAGTTCAATGTTGATGATATATTCAAGTGTATTGACATTTGGTAAAGTGAAACAAATAATCAAGTATAGATTGATACTTGATGTATGAAAGCACAAAGAGTATTTATATCAATCATACTGTGATATGTACAAATCTAGATATGTCCTATGCTCTAAAATGTTGTGAGCATATACCAGAATGATTCGTAAGATGATCATTGGACAATAGTAAGGATATTCTTATGATCTTTTGGAAGAACTAAGAGTATATTATTTGTATAAGTGACAAATAGATGGTTAGTTCATTGTAAAACTACTACATTGATACTAGCTTTGTCGCAAAGTACAAATTAAGTTTATCTCAATTTAAACTAAGGGTGGCACAATATAATGGAAAGTGAGTTCCATAATGGATTTGGATGAGTTCCAAAGTTAAGACATTGTGACAGATACAACGACAAAAGGCTAAGTATATGACTGCTATTATAGCAGCAAAAGAGGGCATTTGTGTCAAGTAGTTTGTTATCAAACTAGGTGTAGTTCACAGAGGGATAATACTATGAAGATATATTGTACGACAATATTATCAACATGTTTTAACCCCAAAGAGCTAAAGGTCACACCGAAAGACCAAATTTATACAAAGCCATCTCATTAGAGAATGAGTGATGCGTAGAGACGCAAAGACATGCAATTACACACGGACCTGGAAGTGTCAGATCCGGAGATCAGTTGACCACTAGCAATAGTGTACATACAACACAAGAAAGCCATAGGTGTTGAATACACAAAGGTTTGAAACTAGATTATTGACTCTAGTGCAAGTGGGAGACTGTTGGAGATATGCCCAAGAGGCAATAATAAAGTGGTTATTATCATATCTTCACACTTATGATAAATGTTTACATACCATGCTATAATTGTATTAACCAGAAACATTAATACTTGTGTGATTTGTAAACTAAAATAAGAGTCCCTAGTAAAGCCTCTTGTTAAACTAGCTTGTTGGTTAATATATGATCATGGTTTCCTGATCATGAACATAGAGATGTTATTTACAACAGGGTCATATCATTAGGAGAATGATGTGATGGACATACTCCTATAGATAAGCGTAGCATAAAGATCAAGTCATTTCAATAGTTCAATTGATATATGCTTTCTGATACATAGTAACCTAATTCCTTCGACCATGAGATCATGCATATCACCTTTACCGGATGGATGCTTTGATGACATCAAACACCACACCGTATCAGGGTGGCTAGAAAGGTGGCTTTGAGTGTTCAGAAAGTATTGGTTGAAACACATGGATCAAGAGTGGGATTTGTCCATCCATATGACAGATAGATATACTCTGGGCCCTCTCGGTGGAATGTCATCCAATTAGCTTGCAAGCATGACTGGCTCACAAGGGATCACATATCACGGAACGAGAAAAGAGTACTTATCGGTACGAGGTTGAACTAGGTATGCGAGATACCGACGATCATAACCTCGGATAAGTAAACTATCGTGAGACAAAGGGAAATTGGTATCGTATGTAAGTGGTTCATTCGATCGCAAAGTAATCGTAGAAATATGTGGGATCCATATGAATTTCCAGATTCCTCTATTGGTTATTGTTCGGAGAAGTGTCTCGATCATGTCCGCATAATTCACGAACCGTAGGGAGACACACTTAAGGATTCGACGTTGTTTTGAGTAGTTATGGTATTATGAGAAAGAGACCGAATGTTGTTCGGAGTCTCGGATGGGATCCGGGATATCACGAGGTGATCCGGAATGGTCTGGAGAATAAGATTCATATAAGGAAAGTCCCGTTTCGGAGTTCGGGAATGATTCCGGTGTTTTCATCAGGAATGTTCTAGAAGGTTCCGGATTATCCGGCACTCCGGGGGGAAGGGTACATGAATGTGTCATTGAATGATTGCATCATGTACTAAGTGTTCTTGCTGTTCCAAAAATGAAAAGTCAAACTGCCAGTTTGAAAGTCAAACGGCTAAAACAGGAAACTGTGGGAAACAAGCAAGAGGAGGTTGAAACCAACTTGGAGGAGGAGTCCCTCTCCTCCAAGACGGCGGCCAGCCTAGGCCGAGTTGGGGAGGGACTCCCCTCCCCTTCACTGGCGCGCCAGCCCCTCCACCTATAAAAGGAGGGGCAGGGCCTCCTCCTCTAGACACAAGTTCCTATCCTCTAATCTCCGGTTTAGAGCCGTCTTGGTTTAGAGCTTCTAATTGCTTTAGCCTGCGGTTTAGATTCTTCTAATTGTTGTGTCTAATCCCTAGACCACTAATAGCCCTCTCTCATACTCCACCATATTCGCTCCGGCTTAAGGCGAAGCCCTGCGGGATTTCCCCTCTACTTCCGGTACCACGCCGTTGTGCTGCCGGAATCGCGAGGAGAGTGCTACAACCTCCGCTTCCTGCTGGAACAAGGGAGAGGAAGGTCTTCGTCGAGTACCGAACGTGTGACCGATCATGAAGCGCTTAACGCAGTACCTGGAAGGATCGTCTACACGATCTTGAGATCGGAAAGAGTACGACTACATCACCCACGAGAATCCGCTCTCGTTAAACACTTTGGAATCTTCGAGGGTAAGTTATTCCATCGACTCGTTGCTACAATCTAGTAGATAGATCTTGGCTTGTTTGTTTGTATGCGATAGAAATTTTTTGTTTTCCATGCTACGAACCCCTACATGGCTTTATTACTTGTATGTTTGCTTGTTTCTTTCAACTTGCTTGCTTGCTACCCAGCCTTGCTAGCCAAAAACCTGTTTTGAGAAGGCATACTTCTCATGTTTCCAAAATCCTTTGAACCAAAACTTTTGCCACTTGGGTCCACCATATCTACCTAGTAGCTTTTGCTATTCCAAGAAAATTCTCAATCTTCATCTACCTTTCGAATTAAAAAGTATTTTGTTATGTGAAAACTAGTTAGTAAAGCTCTCACGAACTTGATGGCACACATTATTTCCTTGCCCCTAATAGACTTGAACCATTGTGAACATCGAAGTTGTATATGCTTGCATCTATATGTTGGAATTAGCAGAACCGTGCTGTCATGGGGAATGTTTTCAACATTGCACTTGTACTCTGTACACAGTTGATATCCTGCTCTTTTGTCTATGGATGTCAACAGTGTGAAATAAAGAGGGAACTTGTAAGTCCATGGAGTTTATATCCTGTGTTAGAGAAATGCCTGGGCCGCTATCCTAAGCCATGCTTAATCATGGTGGAAACTTGCAGCATCACCATAGTGAGTCATCTATGAAGCATCCTCAATAAAAAGCTATACACATAGTAAATAAAAAGATTGTTGAGATGCTCATTGTCTGCTTGCCTTGTCATTTTGGTTATGGGAAAGCTCTTGTACCATGTGTAAGGGGTACCCCGTTGGCGGTTCTCAATGATATGCAAATACTTACAATGACAAGAACTTACCTGTGACCAAAGTTGAGTAGCATGAAGAGTGGCCCTCATATTCAAGGGACATGAGATTGCCAACTTATATTTCGTCAGGCATATACTCCATCTTTGTTCACTTTAACCTTAATCATCTCAAGATGCTTATGATAGGGGCAATGAGGGCTCAAAGCTAGTAAGTACCATAATCTTTTGGAAGCTCTTTATGTCTTGTAATCCCTTCTACCCTCTAAGAAGAGACCTTTCTCCTAGTTACCAGTTGAGTCAGTAAACCTACTTCCTCTCTATCTCTAGCAAGCTTTTGAGTTGTTGTGTTTCAAGCATTCATATGGTGATTTATTCAATCATGTTATCTATCTTCCTTGTTTGCACAAAAATCTTATCTATTGAGTATTACTTTGAAAGCCTTCACTTGTGAAAAAACTTTTTGAGCCAAGAGTGCTCCTGTCTTGAAACTTCTACAAAAAGCTTTTGTGAAACTGTTTGCCTGGTGTTCTCTAACCAAGAACAATTTTGCCAATTCAAATTATGATTTATATTTATGCATCTCTATTGTGACTGCTATACTTGGCTGCAAGCTAAGTTATATAATGGCGAGTTTCTTTCTTCTATGAGTTGTGCAATGGTAAGTGTGATGCTTCTTGTTCGTATTCTTTTATTGACACTTCACTCCATACACCTGTGGACATGTTTATTGAGCTCAGTTTTTGCTTGGGGACAAGCGAAGTCTAAGCTTGGGGGAGTTGATACGCCCAATTTGCATCACCTTTCTATATCATAATTTACCTCTATTCATTGATATTTGTCTTATTATGAGGTATTACTTATGGCTTTTCATCTGTTTATGCATGTGGGATGATTCTTGGAGGATGGACTGCCGGAGTCTGGATTCTGATGGAAAAGAAGGCGTTTCGGTGCAATTTCGCAAATATCAGAAAAGTACTAGAAAATATGGAACCATATTATTTTACCAGAAGACGAAGGAAGCCAGAAGGAGGGACGAAGAGGGGCCTCAGGGGGCCCACACCCCCTAGGCGTGGGCCCACCTGACCCCGCGCCTAGAGCAGGTGTGGCCCAATTGCCCGGCCTCCGACTCCGCCCCTTCGCCTATATCTTCCCTTCGAAACCCTAAGGCTCAGGGAGCGACCACAAATAGATTTCCGCCGCCTCTCGGGCGGAAAACACCGAGAGAGAAAGATCTCTCCGGAAGACAGATTTCTGCCCGGGGAATTCCTTTCCGGAGAGGGGAAACCATCGCCATCAACATCGTCATAAATCTAGGCTTCATCGGGATCATCATCATCATCATCATCATCCACACCATCATCTCCACCAGCACCATCACCACCACTCCGTTCGGCTGTAACAATTGTGTTGGATATTGCTCTAGTTCTTAGGGGAAACTTTCCCGGTGTTGATTACTATTGTAGTTGATGCTTGTGACTGGAACCATTGGATTATTGTTTATGTTTAGATTGTTATCCATTACCATATCATCTTTGATATTGATCCATATGATGTCTTGTGAGTAGTTCGTTTAGTTCTTGAGGACATGGGAGAAGTCATGTTGTTAGTAGTGAATTTGTGATGAGTTATTATTCAATGGTTTAGTATTTAAGTTGTGGTGCTATTCTTCTAGTGGTGTCATGTGAACGTCGACTACATGACACTTCACCATTTATGGGCATAGGGGGATGCATTGTGTATTTGGCTACTAATTGTGGGGTTGTCGGAGTGATAGAAACCCGAACCCCCGTTAGGACACCTTTGCACAAGGGAGCGTAGGATCTCAGAGTTTAAGGTTGTGGTTAGATTTATATCTTAATTACTTTCCTGTAGTTACAGATGTTTGAAGGGTGTTTAATCACAAGTATGTATTAGTCCTAGGAAGGGCGGTATATTAGCACAGGTTCACCCACACAACACTTACAAACACCAGAGAAGAGTACTCAGTTATTTGAAGCGAAAGCACTTGACATAATTCCCATGTGTCCTCAAGAACGTTTGGTCCTTATAAGTATTTCCACCGGCTTGTCCTTTGCTAAGAAAGGATTGGGCCACTTGCTCCATTTGTTCACTACTTTTGTTACTTTCTCTTGTTTTGTTGCCTTGTCAGAAAATCGCTTAAAAAATCCGTTTGCTAAGTATTCACAGGGATTTCCTGTTCCATACCACTGTTCAGCATCTTCTGCTCCTCGTTGGGATCGACACTCCTATTTATCGAAAGTACTACGATACACCCCCTGTACCTGTGGGTTATCACCTAACAGACCTTATTCGATTACATGATAGAAGTCATCCAATCCCTACCATCCCCAAGCCTACAACGGGGGATTACTCACTCATGGATGAGGGAAACATCGGTGGTTGATGGAGATGCGTTGGTGATGATGATGGCTGTAACATCCCTAAAATCATGTTTCAAAGTCATGCATATCATCCATGCATCCATGATCATATAGAGTTCATTTCAAACAAAATAATTCAAAAACAGGAGCATATGAGCTCATTATTTTATGTGATCATCATTTGAAACAAATGCTACTCTTTCTATGAGAGGTTGTTGTTCATGAAACCAAAACTTGTGCCTTATTGATTTCAGAATGAGTTGCTAGATTTCTAAGGTTTAAACCAAAATTTCAAAGCAAATACAATTTGAAAACCAATTTCAAAACCAATATGAAACAAGTGCTATGTCACTGTTTATTTTATTTTTCCAAAAATGACCAAGCCAATTCAAAGTGACCACATGGTATTATGCCTAGAATTGTGACTGTTGCACACTGCAAAAATCCTGAAAAGATTTGAATTCAAATAGAGTTTGAATTCATTTGAAAATCATTCCAGAAAATCAAATCATAAATAGAAAAGGAATAAATAAAAGGAAAAGGGCCGACGCCAGACTTTGGGCCCAACAGCGAAACCAGCCCAGCTAGCCCACCCGGGTTTTCCCTCTCTCTCTCTCACGCGCAGACGCACCCAACGAGTCGCTGACGCCAGGACCCCACACCCCTTCTGTTCCTCTCGCAGACAACTGGGCCCTCTCCACGTCGACTCCTTCTTCCCCAAATCTCGCGCGCAGACGCCATCGCCGCTGGCCGTTGCTGCGTTGATTCCGCGGCGTAATTGCCATTGATTCACCAGGCGTTTCTTGTCGAGCCTCTGCCTACTTAAACCCCTCCCCACTCCGCTCCATTCCCCTCACTCAGTTTTCTCTCCATGCCACCAGGCTGCTCGCAACTCGCCAAACACCGCCGCCGCTCCGACGATCTCCGGCAGCAAATTCCGGTGAGTCCCGACCGCCCATGTGCCTCTGATTCAAACGAGTGTGTCTAGCGGGACCTCGTGCATCTTCTGATACCCTTTGCTTGCCTGCTTGTGACCCAGGATGCCGTCCCCGTTCGTTCCCGCAAACGACCGAGCCGCCACTCAACTCCGGCGACCGATTACGGTAAGCTTAGTGCGCCCCTTGATCTCTCTCGCATACGAGGTTGTTCGCCACTGTCTTGCGCATCTCCTAAACCATCTGGTTCGTGCTAGGGCGACGCGGAGCTTCGGCAACGACTTCGACAACAACCACCCGACGTCGTGCACGACTCCGACGAGCTCCCTCAGCCACTACAGCGCGCCCCTTGACCAGCCACCGCCACCTTGAGCATCAGCAACTCTCTGTGATTACGGTAAGCCCCCTCCCCTTCTCCCGCGCGACCTAGAACACCAGCTCCGCCACTGACAGAGGTGCCGCCGCCTGTCGCTGCCGCCAGCGCCGCCACTAGATGGTCAGGCTGCTCAGGAACGTTGGATCCAGATCATGCGGATAGGATAGAACGCGAGCGAAGCGGTAAGATTGGATCTGAGCCGCTCGATTAAGTTAGATCCTACGGCGAGGAAGCTCGATCCGACGCGAAGCGGTATCGACCAGTAAAATTAAGACGCGTGGCAGTGAGTTAGGTTTAAAACAGAATTTGAATCTGATTTTGTTTCAAAATTGATTTGGCTATAACTTTTGATCCCCACGTTAGAATTTGACAAATTTTATACTGTTGGAATCAGGAGAACAAGCCCTTTCTAAATATGGCATGTGTTTAATGTTTAGCTTCTGTTAAAAAGGTTTTCTTTGCAGAAACTTGTGTAGGGCTTATTTAAGTATATGAAATGTTTAGGATTTATTTTTTAGTGTTAAATAAATTTGGTTTGGCAAGTTTTTGACTTGACTAGGATTCAGTACTATGCACTTGCTTGGTTGAGTTTTAAAAATCATCACTTAGCATTTTGCATGCATGCATATATTTTTGTTTGTTTGTATATGTTTTGTGTGTAATTTGTTGCTACCATTCTTTGTGTAGACTTTGGTGCTAGTGATTGTGATTGTGAAGAGTGCTACTCTCCCAACTACCAAGGCAAGTGGTACTTCATGAATATTTCTATCCCTATATTTTATACTAAGCAATAGAAATATTTTGCTAAGTCTTGCATGTTATTATTTTGCCTATATGCCATGTTGGGAAATCCTAAGTAGTTGTAGAATTGCTAGGAAATTTCTAAGTTAAGTTACTATCTATGCCATGCTTAGCCTAGCTAGTATCAAACAAGGGTTGGTGAAATATACATGCTATGATAAAAATATTTCTAAGTCTTTGGACTTGTTTTGCTTAATAAAACAACTAAGTCAATGAATCACCTGGGTGGAAAGGGACTTGATTGGTGGTTTTGGTTGAGTGGTTACACAAGGCCCATGGCTATGGTTTACCTTGTGTATCTCACTTGTGGTAAGCCACCCAGGAGCAAAGAGATTTTAGAGGCCAAGTGTTAAGAAGCTTCTAGTGCAGCCACTTGGCAATATGGGCTCTGCCTGGATCACATAAGTTGCTAGAACTTAGCCACTTGGACAGTTGGTGGTAGTGGGAATGATAGGTTGGAACGCGTCCATTTGGTCTAAGGGAAGGCTTCTGAAAGGTCCTGTCTTGGTGAAACCAAGTCTGGTGGGGAAAGTGCACAACCTCTGCAGATGGAAAAATCTAAGTACTTAGCCAAGTCCATGGCAATGGACAACTTGAGCATCAAGGCATGGAAGCTATCAAGAATCTCCTCATCCCAATTTCTAAGTAAAAATTTGTGGGTGAACAAGGGTGAAGGACCTCAATGTCTATTGGTGGTTCCTTGGGAAAGTTTTGACAAAGAAAAACTTAGTGTTTTCAACTAATAGGAAAAACTTATTTTGAGCAAAGCAAGCCAAGCTACACTTAGCCAAATTGCATATAGTATCTAGTCCACTTAAAAATTTACTAAGGTATCACTTGCCAATACTATTCCAAAGTATTGACCCACTGTGGCTGTAACTTGTGATGTTGCAGGTTACTCTGATGAGGATTAGGTGTCATGAGTCTACACTCAACATGTTTGCCTGTGGCACATGAAGATGAAGACTTATATTTATTTACTTATTTAAACTCTTGTAATAGGCCTGTGGCCTTTGAGTTGTAAAGACTATGTTTATCTCTGGAATGGATGTAATAAATGACCTTTGTATCTGTGTACTTCATCTTAAACTGTGGATGCTAGCAATGATCCAGGGACTAGCATTGCAATCACAGGGATCCTTTTCCTTTATAAAGGAGGGATCTTACAATGGCGATGATCCTCTCCAAATTTCCCGTCGCAGCAAGGTGCCAGAACAGAGTTTCTAGATCCAAATCTTGGTTTCTAGTGGCGGCGGCGGAGCAGAGCTCTTTCTGGAAAACTATCGACCCCCCCTTAGTTTTTAGGTCGAGAGGAAACTTATAGGCGTCGA
Organism: Avena longiglumis; assembly: GCA_030063025.1. Lineage (NCBI taxonomy): Eukaryota > Viridiplantae > Streptophyta > Magnoliopsida > Poales > Poaceae > Avena > Avena longiglumis. The sequence goes on along the minus strand of CP125976.1, from coordinate 203,632,359 downwards.
GGGAGGCCGAAGGGGTGCCTGGTGGTGCACCCCTAGGCGCTGCAGTGGGCCCGCTGGCATGGTGTGGGCCTGGGCCCCTTCTCTGTCTCGTGTTCTGGTGAAATATAATTTTTGGCATATTTTCCGGGATTTTGCCTGATAGTTGATTTTCTGCACAAAAACAAGACACCAAGGTAATTCTGCTGAAAACAGCGTTAGTCCGTGTTAGTTGTATCCAAATCACACAAAGTTTAGAGGAGAAAAAATATCAAAAGTGTTCGAGAAAGTAGATACGTTTTGGACGTATCAATGCCCTTCGTGGTAGAAGCCCCATCACAAATGATTCTACCACGGGTTTTTTTCGACCGTGGCGGATCGCACCCTACATCCACGAAAATCGTTTTGTCGTAGATCTTTTCGTCATCCCGTTGACTTCTGATGTCATGCAAACTGGCACGTGGCGAACATCGTTAATGGCTATTTAGCACCGTTAATGGCCAGTTAGCATCGTTAATTTTCAATAAAACTGTGGTAGAAGCCAGGCCCAACCAAGGCTTGATAATTATTAAGTAGGTCGACCCATTAACAGAGCCCAATAGTATCAGGGCCCTTTACTGTTTCATCATGCACTGTTACGAATGAGCCCACTAGTGCTGCCCGTGGTGGCCCATAAACTTTCGGCTCCGTTACTGTTTCGATTTACACTGTTTGGAATTGGCCCATTTGTAAGGTCCATAAAAATGCCGGGCCCGTTACTGTTTCATACTATACTATTTGGATTGGACCCGTTAGGCTAGCCCGCTTTGTCCCATAACCATTCTGGCCCGTTATTGTATAGTTCTGCACTATTCAAAACGGGCCCATTAATGCAATACGCTCTGGCCAATAAACTTTTGAGCCCGTTACTGTTCAGGTCCATAAACGTCCTGCGCATATTCTGGCATGTTACTGTTTTGTCCTGGTAGGTTTCTCGGCCTATTACTGTTCCTTCATGGTGCAATTCGGCCTGTTACTAGTCTAGCCTTCTACGACCCTGGCTTTTTATCGCCTGGCCTGTTACTGTTTTGGCCATTTAAGTTTCTGACCCTTTTACTGTTCTGGTCCATTACTATTCTCGGGCTGTTACTGTTTCAGCATGTGCGGTGACCCAGCATACCACTTCATGATGTAGTACACTATAGTCATTGACATAACACCAATGAAACACCGTTCACAAGTATTACATCCCTCAAAGTGGTACAACAGAAACACAGCAGTTCCAAGACATAACTATAGGTTATAACTCGACTCTTTACACAAGATCCAGAGAACACTCTAGGTTAAAGAGAGAGAAATAAACTTCTTACAAAGAAGAATCAGAAATATTCAACTCAAATTTATCATACTTATACGACTAGTATCTGAACTACTGGGCTTGCACTGTTGCTATTGCAATACTCTACATAAGTAGATTCTATGGCTAGAGATTATACTCCTATCTAATCAGCGACCTCGTCTTCACTAAGTTGATGTATATCTTGACTCCATTGACTTCGTTGAAGAACTTAAGCGGTTGACGATGATTCCCTTGAGCATAAGTTGTCGTAGATGTCATTTGTATTGGCTTCAGAATCTAGCAAGGGTTAAGACGATATATTGAGTACGAGCATACTTAGCCAGTTCACTAAAAAGGATTGTTTGATGCACTACCTACAGCCACATACCCTATGTCATAGGCTATGCCGGTTTTTAAAAACACTTCTTCAAAGGTTGCTTTTATTCTGAAAATCTATATCCATCAACGTTCACAGGTTTACCAGAAATTTCATGGAGTTTCTTTCCTGCAGCATTCGCAGCTCCTTCCCGGAACAGGGAGTAACATGTCATAGTTTTTACACTCTACAGAGGTGCGTTACTTTTCCCATGAGAGATCTTAAGCTTTGTTGCACGGCCGGGAGTATGTCCCCATTCAAATTTCCATGGTTTGAGGCCCAACCTAAGATCCAAGCCAATCACTGCCTTCTCCGCGACCCCGCATGTCTCCTTGGTGTACGCCATGCCCACATATCGAATTACGGCAATGGTTAGTACAGACTGTTCAGATGCCGGAACTATCATGAGACATTGAGGGTTCCCACCCATATGCTGCATATCCTCTACGAATTACCATTTAATGCATGTTACAAGGATAATAGCCACGACCCGCACATCTGGCTACATGCGAGAGGGAAAAGATACAGCTGACTTTTCCGTCCCACTCCAAATCTCATGGTCAATGCGTAATATACGACACAAGAATCACTGGCGACATTGGTTGTTAAGTCCTAGGTAATATGTTCCTTTACCACCAGAACTTTCATAGTAGGTTATTACCTCATAGTAAATAACCTATATTCAAATTATTATGAAAATAGTGTTTTCTGACCTTTTTGAAATGCAGGTGATGACAACACTGGATTTGCAAAATATTTGATAAAAATAACCAAAGGACATGAGCAAGTGTGAACTTGCCTTTTGTGATTGCAAGACTATGCACTCATGGTCTTCAAGACAATAGAAGATCCAATATCTGAAATCAACATCATTGGTCTGGTAAGGACTAATGTTTAAAGAATCAATATGCATTTATGCATAAGTAATGCCATGCATTTTGTAAAACTCCTGAAGTGAAATCCCAATAGTCCAAGTGAGTTGAATTTAGGTGATTTCTTTAAGAGTTGGTTTATCATCAACTTTTACTTTACAAGCAAATGTATTTATAAGGAATTTAAGTTTTCACATACTAGAGATATAAAAATGGGGTATAAATTAATTTATAATTGAGGTTAACTATCATCTGGTAGCTAGGATGATAGTCCATGTGTTCAGTTGTTAAAAGTTGAAAGAACTGTAATAGAATTGTTGTTTGAAGTGGCAAAAAATAACATTTGAAGAAAAGATTTCTTTTATAAGGTTTAAACAATCTTTATGCAACAACGCTCATAAAAGAAGTTTCTTAAAAGTTTAGTATTACAGTACCCTACATGAGGATGTTCTATGCAAAGTAAATGGATCTTGAGAGGATCAATGGTCCATGGAATGAAAGTTTTCAGTTGCTTTACAACTTCAAAGCTGAAGTGGAGATGGCTAGTCCAGGTAGTGTTGTACAGATAGATAGGCATAAAGTTTAGTACAAAATAAGGGAAGACAATGGAGAAGGAGTGCTTTAGAAGGGATTTTTGTTGTTTCAAAGCTTGCTGGCAAGGGTTTCTGGATGGTTGTAGGCCTTATTTGGCCGTGGATGCAACAACTCTTCATGGCAAATTTAAAGGACAGCTAGTAGCTGCTACTGCAGTTGATGGCCACAATTGGATGTTCCATGTTGCTTATGGATTTTTGGAGATTGAGTCACAGGAAAGTTGGACTTGGTTTCTAGAGAATTTGCACGACCTTGTAGGTCATACACTAGGACTTACTATCCACACAGAAGCTTGCAAAGGTTTGGAGAAAGTTGTAGAAGCAGTATTCCCCGGAGTGGAGCATAGGGATGTATACGACACTTAGTGCAGAATTTTACAAAGAAATTCAAAGGTAAAGTTTATACTGACAACCTATGGCCAGGTTCATACACATGCATTTTGAAGAAACATTTGTATCATTTGGAAGTGTTGTATAAACAAAAACCTGCGGTGAAGGAGTACTTGGATGCACATCATGGAATGGTGTGGTCAAGAAGCCGATTCAATGAAATTTGCAAGGTAGACTATGTAACAAGAAACCTTGTAGAGAGTTTCAATGCAAAGGTCAAGTCATTGAAAGGGCTTATGTCGTGGCAAATATTTGATAAGATTAGGCAGATGATCATGATAAAGATCGATTTGTGTCAAAGAATTGCATCAACAGTATATGCTAGCCATCTCATCCTCCCATCCTTAATTAAGGCTTTGCATGCCAGGGCAAAACAATTGAATATGAAATGCATTAGAAGAGGAATGGAGGCTGAGGTAACATACACTAATAGTAAAGATAGGCAATGGAGGTATCCAGTGAGTTTGGTTGGTAGGACATGCCTTTGCAGGCAATGGCAGCTCCGTGGGAAACCCTCCATACATGCATTGTTTTTCATGGGTGTTCTAGGAGGCGAAGAAGGTGAAGTTGATTAGTACATGTCAGAGTATTTCTCCGTTGCCAAATTTAGGGCAGCATATTCTCAAAATGTTCCAACCTTGTTGGGAAAAGACCAATGGATGGAAGTGGATCCAGGTTTCAAGCTATACCCTCTAGGTTTTACTAGACCAGTAGGTAGGCCAAGGAAGAATAGGATAAGAGATAGTGTAGAGGGTGGTGCACCACCTCGACGACGTAAGTGCAAACGTTGTGGGATCCTAGGGAACATTACTAGGCTTTGTAAAAATGCACTGGACCCAACTTATGAATGGATGATCAGGCAGGAGCAGCAAATGTAGATGAGAATGAAGCGTTTGAACGAGAGGAGAATGAAGCAATGGATACATTGCAGATTGAACCAATGGATCAAGAGGAGATTGAACCAAATGCAGGGGAGATTAAACCAAATGCAGAGGAGATTGAACCAAATGCAGAGGATATTTAACCAAATGCAGCGGAGATTGAACCAGTTGATCGAGAGGAGATTGAACCAAATGCAGGGGAGATTGAACCAGTCGATCGAGAGGATATTGAACCAACTGCAGAGGAGATTGAAACCAGTCGATCGAGAGGATATTGAACCAAATGCAGAGGAGATTGAACCAAATGCAGGGGAGATTGAACCAGTCGATCGAGATGATATTACATCAACTACATGGGAGATTGAAGCATAGTTCAAGCGTAAAGGAATTACACCAGCGGATATGGCAGAAATGGCGACAATGCTTTTTGAACCGTATGAACCAGCGATCGAAACGTGATTGAACCAATTGTATGACATACTGAAGCACTTGATTCATTGGATGCAGAGAAAAAGAACAAAGGAAAAAACCGGAAGAAGCTGATGGTGGACTCCGAGAATATTCCAGCTAGGATCACCAGGAGCAAGGTGGTGAACCCAACGAGAAACACTAGGAGTAAGAAAAAATGGATTTGAATTTGTATGATAAATTTTAACTACTGTCAATGTTTGTATTTAATTCAAACTAGTGTGATTCTCCCAAGTTTGTATGTTGGATAATCCCATAATGTATGTGTGATTGCAAGTTTCTATGGTCATGCACCTAGTTTCTTAGCACTGCTCAACTTTACCCTTTACATGTGGTCAACACATGGGGTTTAGCTAGTTCATGGCTTAAATGTTGACCAATTAATCCAAAATTTGGCACACTTGTGTATCTTGGATTGATTTACCATATGAAATTGAAATTTTGGATTAACTTGTAATCAAACACATTTTTCTTTTTCTAAGTGATTAAATTCAAAAAATGGTTTTAGAGTTAGTTTAATTCAAAAAAATCAAAACATAGTCCAACCTTCAAATGGAGTCTTGTTATGTTGCCTACAACCTAGCATGAATAATAAAGGAAAAGGAAATAAAGAGAAGCTGACTTATCCCCTAAACCACTTCTTAAACTCTTGTTGGAATGAGCTACTAGCTATGAAGATACATGGCTTTCTACTCGATCAACCTCCATAATAACCCATCCTAAAACATACTTTGTCTAAATGAGGCCAAATTTGGAACACTTGTGTATATCTGAGTTGCAGACAATATAATGTCTCCCAAGAAGAATTATTTTGTTCAAATAACACATTTTCCATTTTTATGCCAAAAGCTTGAATTTCCCTCACTCGTTTTTTTATCTGAGTGCCCTTGATTTCGTTAGCTCTACTCAGTTTTCCCCTCCCTCTAAAGTTTTCCTCACTTTTACCCTCCGGCTAAAGTTTTCCTCACTTCCCCTCTCTCCTGACTCAAACCCTCACAACAACTGTTCCGCTATGATTGGTCAAGATGTATGTCACACGGATCTTGGCTAACCACCGTTGGATACATTATGATACGACGGGATGGATGTATCTCCTTCCCTTTTCCTGTCGCACGTATACCAGCCGCATCTTCATTCCCTCCTATCGACCTAAGCCTGGCGGTCCGAACGGCGTGCGGCGGCACGAACCTAAGCATGGGGGTCGGAACGGCGTGCCGCGGCACGGATCTAAGCCTGGCGATCGGAACAGTGTGCGGAGGCGTGGACCTAAGCATGGGGGTCGGAACGGCGTGCGGTGTCACGGATCCAAGGGTGGCGGCTGGAACGGCATGAGGCGGTGAGGATCTAAGCGTTTTAAATTTCTGTCTCTATCCGTCTCACTCCTGTTCACCTCCTCAGATCCATTGCTGATTAAAGACACCGAGGCGATGGCGGTGCCGACAGTGGTCATCAGTGCGACAACGATTGAAGCCATCACCTGCAACATTACCGCGACGGCGCAGATCAAGCCCCTGTGAACCGATTTGAATAAATTTGATACTCCCTCTGACCCATATTAGTTAACTTGGATTCATCTAGATATGAAACATATCTAGTCAAGTTTTAATGCTAATATTAGATTCATAAGTAGCAGTACTTGCTTTGACAATCTCCGGTGGGCTTGTATTAGTTGATTTAGATTTGTCTAGATTTGATTATACTGCTAATATTAGATTCATCCGTATTCTTGACGAATTTGAGGTCCGTAGTACTTTCTTTGATAGATCGCCTCTCTAGATAAGAAGAATGGGGCGTCAGGAAGAACGAGGAATGGATGCTACAACTTGTAGATAAATTATATGACTAAGTCTACATGGCATTTGGCACGCCAACTATGGGCAGCTAGATCCAATGGCAAGCAACTCGGGCCCCACAATGCATTCTCATGACAACTTTGGGACCGCAAAGTGACTAAATTTGCAGTCTCATGACAATGCATTCTCATCACAATGCATTCTCATGACAATGCATTCTCATCACAACCATCCATCAAATTAACAATTCTACAATCTAAATTAGCTATCAATTCAACTAATCATTACATGTGCCACCTTCACCACAACCCCATAGTGTAACTGTTAGGACGGGGATGACAACTACTAAAACTTCCCACATGAATCTAATATTCTCCTCCCCCTTCACTTGAAGTTTATGTTTTAGATTTCCTACCACTTGATTAGATACGACAAGATCAGCCTCAAGTGTCAACTTCTCTTTGCGAATAAGCTCCAAGTTCTTCTTTTCTTCCTCGACAGTATGCTTCAGCTCTAATATCAACAGGTTTTTACGGGCCAATTCATCACCTAAGTTGGCAACCATCTCCAAATCCATCCTCTGGCTAGACCACTGGGTTGATTCATCTTGGTATGCAATGTACCATGGATCATCGGCCTGCATAACACATTGTAACAATCCCAAAACAAACCCAATTAAAATCAGTCTGACAAGCCATGACGACACTTCAAATTCAATGGTAGTACAAAGAGAAGGAGCTACCTGCACTTCCGACATGGTAGGAGAAGGAGAACGTGGCCACGACATGATCGAATCCCCACCCTCACCGATGGACCCGCTACGACCAAACATTGAAGAGTAATTTAACCCTGCAATATTGAAGAAATTACGGAAACCGAATCGATTAGGGTGGGCGGAGAAGGAGCGAAGGTCTTACCAAGCACTACTAGTAATTGCTGCGACCGTGCGTCTGACAAGCCATGACGACACTTCAAATTCAATGGTAGTACAAAGAGAAGGAGCTACCTGCACTTCCGACATGGTAGGAGAAGGAGAACATGGCCACGACATGATCGAATCCCCACCCTCACCGATGGACCCGCTACGACCAAACATTGAAGAGTAATTTAACCCTGCAATATTGAAGAAATTACGGAAACCGAATCGATTAGGGTGGGCGGAGAAGGAGCGAAGGTCTTACCAAGCACTACTAGTAATTGCTGCGACCGTGCGTCGAGCTATGGCGGCAGAAAAAAACCCTAGTCATCGTGGGCGGCGGACCTGCCTCAACATACAATGCGTGCGGACGAAACAGGTGCTGGAGCCGTGGTTGAGGTGCAGCGCGGCAGTCCGTCTGACACACCATAGGACGGAGCCGCCGACGCGCCGACGATGACTGCTCTGACCGCCGGTGGGGTAGGAGCTTATCGGGGCTGGGGGCTGGGAGCGGATGAGAGATAGCCGACCTCATGACCCCACTTGTCAATGTTTGGGGGAGTATATGCTCCGGGATTTTTGCATATTTGCCAATTTTGCATATCTGCCAAACTTTTTCTTTGAAATTTTCTTATTTCCCACATGACCACCACATGTCAGCGACACACAAAATGGCAAATATGCAAGTTGCAATCTAAAACGTGGCAAATATGCAACCCCCCTCTAGCCACACATCACGGCCCCATCGGTCATTAGCTTCGACGGCCCCACATGACGTCCCCAACGTTCATTGGCTTCGATGGCCCCATAGGACGAACCTTTTCTTTGAAATTTGCATATTTGCAACATGACCACCACATGTCAGCGACACACAAAATGGCAAATATGCAAGTTGCAATCTAAAACATGGCAAATATGCAAATCCCCCTCCAGCCCCACATCACGTCCCCATCGGTCATTGGCTTCGACGGCCCCACATGACGACCCCGTCGTTCATTGGCTTCGATGGCCCCATAGGACGAACCTTTTGTTAAATTTGCATATTTGCAACATGACCACCACATGTCAGCGACACACAAAATGGCAAATATGCAAGTTGCAATCTAAAACTTGGAAAATATGCAAATCCCCCCTCCAGCCCCACATTACGGCCCCATCGATCATTGGCTTCGATGTCCCTACATGACGGCCCCATCGTTCATTGGCTTCGATGGCCCCACAGGATGAACCTTTTCTTTGAAATTTGCATATTTGCAACATGACTACCACATGTCAGCGACACACAAAATGGCAAATATGCAAGTTGCAATCTAAAACATGGAAAATATGAAAATCCCCCCTCCAGCCCCACATCACGGCCCCATTGGTCATTGGCTTCGACCGCCCCACATGATGGCCCCATCATTCATTGGCTTCGATGGCCCCATAGGACGAACCTTTTCTTTGAAATTTGCATATTTGCAACATGACCACCACATGTCAGAGACACACAAAATGGCAAATATGCAAGTTGCAATCTAAAACATGGCAAATATGCAAATCCCCCCTCCAGCCCCACATCACGGCCCCATCGGTCATTGGCTTTGACCGCCCCACACGACGGCCCCATCGTTCATTGGCTTCGATGGCCCCACAGAATGAACATTTTCTTTGAAATTTGCATATTTGCAACATGACCACCACATGTCAGCGACACAAAAAATGGCATATGCAAGTTGCAACGTAAAACATGGCGAATATGCAAATCCCGCCTCCAGCTCCACATCACGGCCCCATCAGTCATTGGCTTCGAGGCCCCACCCTACATGACGGCCCCATCGTTCATTGGCTTCGATGGCCCCACGGAATGGACCCATTTGTCATTGCCTGCACCGGCCACCCAATTAGGAAAAAAACGGCCAACAAGACAGCGAGAGAAGGATGGCAGGTCCGACGTGTATCCTGGCTGAAGGGATACGGGTAGGCTACACTAGCGCAAATCAAAATTTTCTATCGCGTAAACCAGGAATACTGTTGTCATAGATCACGGGATTACCACTAGACGCGTAGTTGTGGAATTGATGAAGCGCGTCGAGGCAGTGCAGACGTGCACGTCTCCTCCTTGTCCTCGTCCCACGAGAAGTTCCCCTTGTGCAGCTCGTCCAAGTGCACCTGATGCAGCACCTCCGAGTTATCCACAAGTGCGAGGTGGAAGCGTCAGACGACGGACTGCTAGGTCCGCGCGTGCAACACATGAGTGAGGTGTGGCGGCTGGGTGGAATGGTCTGAGGTCTAACCCTAGTCAGCTCACCCCACCCTCTCTTATATAGGCGTCCCTAGTGGGCTTCTACATTAGCAGCCCATTAGTAGCCTAAGCCTGGTTTAATTCGGATATAATCCTCATTAGGCTTCCAGCCCCTTAAGTGTGTGACCCTATAGGTTCATATACATATATACATGACACGAATACACTTATTCTGCCAATAGTTGGTAGTGGCCTGTAGCAAGACGTGCCAACTCCTAAACTCATACAAAGATCATATCGGACGAACCATCACAAGGTTTAGTACATGACTTTCCCTTTGCCTCAAGATATTTGGTCTAGCTCCAAGCTGACCTCTCTTTCTCGATACCATAACTCGGAATCCCTTTACTAGGTTAACTCTTAACCTTATGTGGCACGACCATGTATTTCTGGATCCGATCACTCGAGGGGCCCAGAGATATCTCTCTCAAGTAGAGAGGGGCAAATCCCATCTTGATTGACCATGCCTTGAAGCATGTTTCAGGACAAACCTGAAAGCTACCTTTATAACTACCCAGTTACGGAGTAGCGTCTGATATACCCAAAGTAGGTCGATCCACATCTCAAGTACATGCGACAATCTCAGGTCTAAGGACAAAACGTACACGATGTATAGAGGGAGCTGCAAGTCTAATTGCCAGTCTCATGTTGGGTCAGTCCAACCCCATGTTCATAACACGTGTCCACATCATTGGTTTGACATCTCCATGTCTATGACTTGCGAAACATAGTCATCAACCAATCGATGTGCTAGTCTAATATTCACGTGTGTCCTCACATGAACTCCGACTAGGGACAACTATTAAATAACCATACAAGTAAAGAGTTTCACAAACAATTGACATAATTGCCAATCAATACAAGTCGCCTGATATGGATATTCAAGGAACATTACAATAACTCATGGATACATATAAAATATAATAATCTCTATGATTGCCTCTAGGGCATATTTCCTTCAGTCTCACACTTGCACTAGAGTCAATCTAAAAATGTATCTAATACCAATTGCTCTTGTGTGCGCTTCATGCGCGTGCTAATGGAGAGGCATAGTCAAGGGATCAGCAACATTTGAGTCCGTATGTATTTTGAATATCATGACACTACCATACTCAATGAACTCACGAATCTGATGGTAATGCATGCGAATATGTTTGTTATTCCGGTGTTGTCTAGGTTCCTTGGCTTGTGCAATAGCACCATTGTTGTCACAATAAACGTCCAAGGGATTGGACGCGCCCTGAACCACACCGAGAGCGATCAGGAAATTCCTAATCCAAATAGCTTCCTTTACGGCCTCTGAGGCAGCAATATATTCAGCTTCTGTTGAAGAGGAGGTCACCGTATCTTTCTTGGAACTTTTCCATCTCACAGCACCACCCTTCGTGACAAACACATAACCTGATTGCGATTTCGAATCATTTGAGTCGTTAAGGTAACTCGCATCTGTGTAGCCCTTTACACTGAGTTCATCCTCACCTCCATAAACTAGGAACACATCCTTAGTCCTTTTCAAGTACTTAAGGATGTTCTTTACCGCTGTCCAGTGACCTTCACCTGGATCATGATAGTGGATGCACTAGTCATATGACCGGAAGCAAGGAGATCATCACGGAGATGCGTCCAAATCATGATAATATTAAAGTCTCCTACGGTGATAAGTCTAAATCTCAGGTATTGGGTCTTGGCAAGGTTGTGGTTGCCCACGATATCTCTCTCTCGTGGACGTCATGCTTGTTGAGACCCTCGGTTACAACCTTCTTTCTGTTCGTGCCCTTGGCAAGATGGGTTTTGCTGTTTTTATCGATGATAATTTGGTGGTACTCTTGTAGAGCAAGTCTCTAAAGGTCGCTTTCGTTGGGTACGTCGAAAATGACCTGTATGTTGTGGACTTTTCGGGGAAAACTACTTTGGGTCCGATGTGCCTTTTCGGAAAGGCCGACGTGGGCTGGTTATCACATCGCCATTTAGCCCATGTCAACATGAGAACTTTGCAAAGTCTCCACAAGGGTGGCCACATCCTTGGACTAAAAGACAATGTCTCCTTTGCCAAAGATCGTGTTTGCAGGGCTTGTGTTGAAGACAAAATGCATGACTCTCCCCACAAGCGGAATACTATTGTGTCTTCAAAGAGGATCTTGGAATTACTTCATGTGGAATTATTTGGTCCTCCTTCTCATGCAAGTCTTGGTGGGAAGAAATATTGCTTGGTCATTGTCGATGATTACTCAAGATATACATGGGTCTATTTCTTCAAGCTAAAGAGTGAGACTCAACAAATAGTCATTGACTTTGCCAATGAAGTTCAACGTCAACACAATGTTCCTATCTTGGCAATAAGAAGTGACAACGGCTCCGAATTCAAGAACTACACTTTGAATGAGTTTCTAAGCGAAGAGGGGATTAGACATCAATATTCCGCTGCATACACCCCTCAACAAAATGGTGTAGCCGAGAGGAAGAACCGGACTTTGATGGATATGGCAAGATCAATGTTGGCTGAATTCAAGTCTCCTTACAATATTTGGGCTGAAGCCATATCCAATGCTTGTCACTTATCGAACCAGCTCTACCTCCGAAAGATTTTGGACAAGACTCCATATGAAATACTTACCGGTAACAAGCCCAACATCTCATACTTCAGGGTATGCGGGTGTAAGTGTTTATTTCTTATTAAAGGTGTCCGCTTGTCTAAATTTGAGTCCAAGGCTTTAGATGTTGGAGATATGCCCTAGAGGCAATAATAAAAGCAGTTATTATTATATCTTTGTGTTTATGATAAATGTTTACATTCATGCTATAATAGTATTAACCAGAAACATTAATACTTGTGTGATTTGTAAACTAAATTAGAGTCCCTGGTAAAGCCTCTTTATAATACTAGCTTGTTGGTTAATAGATGATCGTGGTTTCCCGATCATGAACATTGAGATGTTGTTAACAACAAGATCATATCATTAGGAGAATGGTGTGATGGACATACTCCTATAGATAAGCGTAGCATAAAGATCAAGTCATTTTAATAGTTCAATTGCTATAAGATTTCTGATACATAGTAACCTAATTCCTTCAACCATGAGATCATGTTAATCACCATCACCGGAAGGATGCTTTGATGACATCTGACACCACACCGTAACTGGGTGACTATAAAGGTGGCATTGAGTGTTCGGAAAGTATGGGTTGAGGCACATGGATTAAGAGTGGGATTTGTCCATCCATATGACGGATAGATATACTCTGGGCCCTCTCGGTGGAATGTCCTCCAATTAGTTGCAAGCCTGTGACTGGCTCACAAGGGATCGCATATCACGGGAACGAGAAAAGAGTACTTATCAGTAATGAGGTTGAACTAGGTATGCAGAGATACCGACGATCAAAACCTCGGATAAGTAAACTATCGTGAGACAAAGGGAAATTGGTATCGTATGTAAGTGGTTCATTCGATCGTAAATTAATCGTAGAAATATGTGGGAGCCATATGAATTTCCAGATTCCTCTATTGGTTATTGATCGGAGAAATGTCTCGGTCATGTCCGCATAATTCAAGAACCGTGGGGAGACACACTTAAGGATTTGATGTTGTTGTGTAGTTATGGAATGATGAGTAAGAGACCAAATGTTGTTTGGAGTCTCGGATGGGACCTGGGATATCACGAGGAGATCCGGAATGGTCCGGAGAATAATATTCATATAAGGAAAGTCCTGTTTCGGAGTTCGGAAATGATTCCGGTGTTTTCACTAGGAATGTTCTAGAAGGGTCTGGAAGGTCCAACACTCCGGAGGGGAAGGGTACATGGATGTGTCATGACAATGTGGAATGGTTGCATCATGTACTAGGTCACTTGGCTGGGCAATATGAAGATATAAATCAAATCCAAGTTTGAAAGTCAAACGCCAATTTGAAAAGTCAAATCCGAAGTTTGCTTGGTGGAGGGAGAGTAGGAAACCTACCTAGGGCGGTGGAAGTCCTACTCCCTCCACCCGCCGGCCAAGGAGGAGGAGTTGGAGGAGGACTCCCTCCTCCCAACCGCCTCCCTCCCACCTATATAAGGAGGGGTAGGGCGCCCCCTACCCCTCACACAAAAAACCCTAGCTCCAGGCGCCGACACCACCTCCAAGTGCTGCTGCCACCGCCTAGGGCTCCTCTCAAGTCGGCGACTTGGGGTTTCCCCAAACCCTAGACGCCGGACACACCCTACCCTTGGTTCCCTCTAAACCGTAGATCGCCAAGGCCTCTCTAATACTCCACCATACTCGCTCCGGCTTAAGGCGAAGCCCTGAGAGATCTCCCCTCTACTTCCGACACCACGCCGTCGTGCTGCCGGAATCACGAGGAGAGTGCTACAACCTCCGCTGCCTGCTGGAACAAGGGAGAGGAAGGTCTTCATCAAGTACCAAACGTGTGACCGACTGCGGAAGCACTGCCGGAACGCAGCGCCGGAAGGATCATCTACGCGATCTTGAGATCGGCAAGAGTACGACTACATCACCCACGAGAATCTTCTCTCGTTAACCGCTTTGAAATCTTTGAGTGTGAGTTCTACTATCGACTCGTTTCTACAATCTAGTAGATAGATCTTGGCTTGTTTGTGTGCATGCGGTAGAATTTTTTGTTTTCCATGCTACGAACCCCTACAGTGGTATCAGATCCAGGTTTATATGTAGATCTATTGCACGAGTAGAACACAATGGTCATTGTGGGCGGTGGTGCTTTTATTATCAATTGCTTTTTGTGTACTTTGCATCTTGCGGTATGATGGGATGAAGCGGCCCGGTCTAACCTTACATGAAATCGTTCATGAGACTTGCTCCACGCTCAACATGCAACTTGTATTGCATAAGTGGCTTTGCGGGTGCCTGTCTCTCCCATCATAGTATAGATTCAATTTACAATGGGCACTTGATAGTTCAAACATCAACGTTGTGGTTCTTGTTCGTAAGTTAGAGCGACACTTATTGAAAGACCCAAACCTCGTAAAATATTTAAAGAAAATTAGAGGCGTCTAACTTTGTTTTGCAGGGGTGTGCTGTGATGTGATATGGCCATGATTGTGATTATATATGATGTATGCGATGTCCCTTATTGTAAGTTGGCAACCGGCATGAGCCATATGGTTGTCTTTTAATTCCGTTAAGACCTGCGTGTCTATTCAAAGTAGTTGTAATAGTTGAAGCTGGTGGACGACAACCATGAAACGACGCCATTGACCTTGACGCCATACCGGTGATGATGGAGATCATATTTGTTCTTTAAGAAGGAGATCAGAAGAACAAGAAGAAAGGCCATATCATATCACATATTATGAATTGCATGTGATGTTAATCCTTTATGCATCTTTTATTGCTTAGTTTGCGACGGTAGCATTATAAGATGATCCCTCAAGCACACAATTTCAAGTTTTAAAGTGTTCATCCTTAGTAAGCACCGTTGCTAAAGCTCGTTGTTTCGAAGCACCACGTGATGATTGGGTGTGTTAGATTCCGCGAGTGTATACAACGTGAGCAAGCTAGATTTGCTCATGCGGAAGCTAAGGTTTGATCTTGACGAGCCTAGCATGTACATACATGGTCTCGGAACACGGGTCACGGAAAGGTAAAGCATGAGTCATATAGTAGATATGATGAACATGTTGATTGTTCGCCATTGAAGCTACATAAACTCTCGTGATGATCGGTTTAGATGTGGTGGATTTGGTTCGTGTGATCACTAAAACAATGTGAGGGATATTTTTTTGAGTGGGAGTTCACCTAGATTAATTTAACTATTAATTAGAACTCAATTTGTCATAAACTTAGTCTAAACTATTTCAAATATGTTGTAGATCAATGGCGGCCCCTACCATCAATTTTAATGCGTTCCTAGAGAAAGAAAAGTTGAAAAACAATGGAAGCAACTTCGCGGATTGGTTCCGCAATTTGAGGATTGTCCCCAATGCTGGTAATTTGACCTATGTACTGGATGCACCGCTGGGTGACACACCTGCAGATACTGCTACCGATAAAGTAAAGAATGTTTACCTCACTCGGAAGAATCAGTACTCCACAGTTCAGTGTGCTATCTTGTATGGTTTGGAATCGGAGCTTCAGAAAAGGTTTCAGAACCATGACCCAAATGATATTGTCCGTGAACTCAAAATGATATTTGAGTCTCACGCGGCAGTTGAGAGTTATGAGGCTTCTAAAAAGTTCTTTAACTGCAAGATGGAAGAGGGCAGCTCCGTCAGTGAGCATGTGCTTAAGATGTCTGGGCACGCAAACAAACTCCAAAGTTTGGGTATAGTGATTCCTAATTCTTTGGGGATTCCCCGTGTTCTACAATCACTACCACCAAGTTACAAGAACTTTGTGATGAACTACAATATGCAAAACATGGACAAGACGTTGCCAGAACTCTTCTCCATGTTGAAATCTGCAAAAGTGGAGATCAAGAAAGAGCACCAAGTGTTGTTGGTCAATAATACCACCAAATTCAAGAAGCAAGGCAAGTCTAAGAAAAAGGGAAACTTCAAGAAGGGCGGTAAGAAATTTTCCGCGCCGGCGAAGAAGACCAAGGCCGGGCCTAAGCACGACATCGAGTGCTTTTACCGCAAGGAGAGGGTCACCGGGCGGAATTTCCCAAAGTACTTGGCGGATTTGAAGAAAGAACATCAAGAAGAAAGATATATCCGATATACATGTTATTGATGTGTATCTCACTAGTACTCGTAGTAGTGCTCGGTATTTGATCTTGGTTCGGTTGCTCATATTTGTAACTCAAACAGTGTTGCGTAATAACGGAAGCTAGCGAAGAACGATGTGACGATGCGCGTTGGAAATGGATCAAAGGTTGATGTGATCGCGGTCGGCACGCTACCTCTTCATCTACCATCGGGATTAGTTTTATACTTAAATAATTGTTATTTGGTGCCTGCGTTGAGCATGAACGTTATATCTGGATCATGTTTATTGCGAGACAGTTACTAGTTTAAGTCCGAGAATAATGGTTGTTCGATTTATATGAGTAATATGTTTTATGCACATGCACCATTGATAGATGGTCTATTCTTATTGAATCTCGATTGTGGTAATACACACATTAATAACATTGAAGCTAAACGTTTGAAATTGAGCGATGACTCGACCTATATGTGGCATTGTTTCCTTGGTCATATTGGAGTGAAGCGTATGAAGAAACTCCATTCCGATGGACTTCTTGAATCACTTGATTTCGAATCACTTGAAAGATGTGAAGCATGTCTGATGGGTAAAATGACTAAGACTCCATTTTCTGGTATGATGGAGCGAGCTACGGATTTATTGGAAATCCTGCATACCGATGTGTGTGGCCCAATGAGTGTAGCATCACGCGGTGGTTATCGTTATGTTCTTACCTTCACAGATGACTTGAGTAGATATGGGTATATCTATTTCTTTAAACATAAGTCTGAAACTTTCGAGAAGTTTAAGGAATTTCAAAGTGAGGTAGAGAATCAACGTAACAAGAAGATTACATTTCTACGATCTGATCGTGCAGGTGAATATCTAAGTTACGAGTTTGGCGAGCATTTGAAGAAATGCAGAATAATTTCACAATTGACACCGCCGGGAACACCATAGCGTAGTGGTGTGTCCGAACGTCATAATCGAACTCTCTTAGATATGGTTCATTCTATGATGTCACTTACAGATTTATCGCTATCGTTTTGGGGTTATGCATTAGAAACAGCCGCATTCACTTTAAATAGGGCACCATCTAAATCCGTTGAAACGACACCGTATGAATTGTGGTTTGGTAAGAAACCTAAATTGTCGTTCCTTAAAGTTTGGGGTTGCGAAGCTTATGTAAAGAAGTTACATCCAGACAAGCTTGAACCCAAAACGGAAAAATGCGTCTTCATAGGATACCCGAAGGAAACTATTGGTTATACCTTCTATCATAGATCCGAGGGCAAGATCTTCGTTGCCAAGAATGGATCCTTTCTAGAGAAGGAGTTCCTCTCAAAAGAAGTGACAGGAAGGAAAGTAGAACTCGACGAGGTTGTGGAACCTTCTCTCGAACTTGCGAGTAGAACAACACCGGAAGTAGTTCCTGTGGAGCCTACACCAATAATTGAGGAAGCTAATGATGTTGATCATGAATCTTCGGTTGAAGTTACTACGAAACCTCGCAGGTCAGTGAGAAATCGTACCACTCCTGATTGGTATGATCCCGTTATGAGTGTCATGTTGGTGGACAACACCGATGACCCTGTGACATATGAGGAAGCAATGATGAGCCCAGATTCCAATAAATGGCAAGAAGCCATGAAATCCGAGATTGGATCCATGCACGAAAACCAAGTATGGACTTTTGTGGACTTACCGGATGGCCGAAAGGCTATCAAGAATAAATGGATTTTCAAGAAGAAAACAGATGCTGATGGTAATGTTACTGTCTATAAAGCTCGACTTGCCACAAAAGGGTTTCGACAAATTAAAGGAGTTGATTATGATGAGACTTTCTCACTAGTAGCAAAGCTAAAGTCTGTGAGGATTATGTTAACAATCGCTACATATTATGATTATGAGATATGGCAGATGGATGTCAAAACGGCGTTCCTCAATGGAGACATTGATGAAGAGTTGTATATGATGCAACCCAAAGGTTTTGTCAATCCTAAAGATGCTAACAAGGTATGCAAACTTCAACGGTCCATATATGGATTGAAGCAAGCATCCCAAAGTTGGAATCAACATTTTGATAAGGTAATCAAAAGTTTTGGTTTTATACAAACTTATGGAGAAGCTTGTATTTACAAGAAAGTGAGTGGGAGCTCTGTAGCATTCTTAATACTATATGTAGATGACATATTGTTGATTGGGAATGATGTAGACCTTCTTAATAGTGTCAAGGATTATTTGAATAATAGTTTTTCAATGAAAGACCTTGGCGAAGCAGCTTACATATTAGGCATAAAGATTTATAGAGATAGATCGAGACGCCTAATATCATTGTCACAAATTACATATTTGGACAAAGTTCTAAAGAGGTTTGGAATGGAAGATAGCAAGAAAGGGTTCTTGCCCATGTTGCCCAATACGACCTTGAGTAAAACTCGAAGTCCTGCAACGGCAGAAGATAGAGAAAGGCTGAGTAAAAACTCCCTATTTCTCAGCCATAGGATCTCTTATGTATGCCATGCTATCTACTAGACCCGACATTGCATATGCTATTAGTTTTACTAGCAGATATCAAAGTGATCTAGGAGTGGATCATTGGATAGCGGTCAAAAACATCCTTAAGTACTCGAGAAGAACTAAGGATATGGTTCTTTCTTATGGAGGTGATGAACAGCTTGTTGTAAATGGTTACACCAATGCTAGTTGGAACACCAATCCAGATGATTCTAACTCTCAATCTGGATACGTATTTACTTTGAATGGTGCAGCAGTTAGATCTTCAACTGAATTGGAATACATAGCTGCTTTGGAGGCTTCACAAGAGGCGATATGGATGAAGGAGTTCATTACAGAGCTCGGTGTGGTTCCAAGTGTGCTGGACCCAATGTCTATCTATTGTGATAACATGGGCGCCATAGCCAATGCGCAAGAACCAAGGTCACACAAGAAGCTGAAGCACATCAAGCTACCTTTTCACGCTATTCAAGAGCATGTCGAAGATGGTGACATAAAGATTTTAAAAGTACACACAGATCTGAATGTGGCGGATCCGTTGACTAAACCACTCCCGAGGGCAAAACATGACCAGTACCAAACCGCCATGGGTGTTCGGTAATTACCATGTAATCTAGATTAGTTGACTCTAGTGCAAGTGGGAGACTGTTGGAGATATGCCCTAGAGGTTACTATTATATCTTTGTGTTTATGATAAATGTTTACATTCATGCTATAACAGTATTAAACTGGAAACATTAATACTTGTGTGATTTGTAAACTAAATTAGAGTCCCTAGTAAAACCTCTTTGTAATACTAGCTTGTTGGTTAATAGATGATCGTGGTTTCCCGATCATGAGCATTGAGATGTTGTTAACAACAGGATCATATCATTAGGATAATGATATGATGGACATACTCCTATAAATAAGCGTAGCATTAAGATCAAGTCATTTCAATAGTTCGTTTGCTATAATCTTTCTGATGCATAGTAACCTAATTTCTTCGACCATGAGATCATGCTAATCACCATCACCGGAAGGATACTTTGATGACATCAAACGCCACACCGTAACTGGGTGGCTATAAAGGTTGCATTGAGTGTTTGGAAAGTAAGGGTTGAGGCACATGGATCAAGAATGAGATTTGTCCATCCATATGAAGGATAGATATACTCTGGGCCCTCTCGGTGGAATGTCATCCAATTAGCTTGCAAGCATGTGACTGGCTCACAAGGATCACATATCACGAGAATGAGAAAAGAGTACTTATCGGTAACGAGGTTGAACTAGGTATGCAAAGATACCGACGATCAAAACCTCGGATAAGTAAAATATCATGAGACAAAGGGAAATTGGTATCGTATGTAAGTGGTTCATTCGATCGCAAAGTAATCGTAGAAATATGTGGGATCCATATCAATTTCCAAATTCCTCTATTGGTTATTGATCGGAGAAGTGTCTCGAACATGTCCGCATAATTCACGAACCGTAGGGAGACACACTTAAGGATTCGATGTTGTTTAGTAGATATGGAATGTTAGTAGGGATATCGAATGTTGTTCGGAGTCTCGGATTGGATCCGGGATATCACGAGGAGATCTGGAATGGTTCGGAGAATAAGATTCATATAAGGAAAGTCCAATTTTGGAGTTCGGGAAAGTTTCCGATGGTTTCATCGGAGAGGTTCTAGAAGGGTCTAGAAGGTTCGCCGGACCGGAAGGGGAATGGTCCATGAATGTGTCATGGATATGTGGAATGATTGGATCATATCCTAGGTCACTTGGTGTTGGCATTTGCAAGAGAGAAATAAAGCTCTAAATTAAAAGTCAAACGAGAAGTTTGAAAAGTCAAACTGGAACAATGGTTTCCTAGTGGGAGAAGAGACAAGTCCTTCTCTCAATCCAACTTGGGTTTGGGTTTTGTGGCATCCCGCAAAAAAAAAAAACCACTACTAGAAAATCGCGTTGAATTTGTGCATTGCATCGTCATCATCATGCATTGTTTGCATAAAACTATGTTTGCAAAGCCCGTGTTGTTTCCGAAACGCCCCTCTTTATTCAAACATCAAAACCGGGTCCCCGGAATATTTTGTTTTGGCTGTTATTGGTTTGCACACGGCCCGTTTAAAACGAATAAAAATTATATGTATTTTAGTGGGGCAGTCGAACGGGCCGATTGACCCGAACGACCACCCCAGAAAAATACAAACGGTCCACCTCCTAAATTCCTAAAGCTACCCACTATCCTACCCACACCCCTGGCCACCTCACTCCCTCCAAAAGCCTCTCGCCACCTCAGCTCCCCTCTCCCCTCTACCCAATCCCCACCTGCCACTTGTCCCAGCCCTCTCCCTCTCCTCACCCACCAACCCCAGCTGTCCCCACCCAGGGCCACGCACACCAAACACACGCACACCCTTGCCGGGCCGCCTCTGCCTGGGACCCACCGGGCCCCACCGCTAGCCCCATGGACCCGGTCCACCCCCTGGCCGTGCTACCCTCTTCCCTCTTCTCTCCCTGACCCGTGGACCCACCACCCACGCCTGGCCCCGCACTCGCCCTCTCTCCTCCCTCCCCGCGCGAGCCGCCCAGGCTCTGCTCCTCTTCCCCCAGCTCTCTCTCGCATCCGCCGCTGCTCCCACCGCCGGCTTCCGCACCTCTTCCCCGCCCCGCCACCGCCACCGTCGCCTCTCCGGCCTCCTCCACCGCCTCCCCCCCCGGCTCGCCGCTCCCGCTTGAGCTCACCTCGCCGCCGTGCCACCTACGCCTCAGCGCCGCCACGCCTTGCCTCCCACCGCCCCACCTCCTCCTCGCCTCCCTTCCCAGGCACCCGACCCCAGCTCCTAGCCCCGGCCGCCGCCTGCTTCGTTCACCCCACGTCGCATCGGGCGACTGCCGACGCCTTGGCCTCCCGCTCCGAGCACCTCGGCGTCGCGCTCCTCCCTCTCTCCTCAAGCTCGGCTCCGCCCTCGGTCAACCTCGCCGCCTCTCCGTTCGTCCTCCGCGCCGTTTCCTCGCCCGCGCCCCTCGGTTCGTCTCGCCGCGCCACGGTCCCTCTTCCCGAGCTCGCAGTTTCGGTTCAGCGACCTCCGTTCCTCCCAGACGGCCCGCTGTCCGCCATGCCCAGCGTCCGTCGCCAGTAGCCTGCTTCCCCGAGTCTCGAGCGCCTCTCCCCAAGTTTTGGCCGCGTCGGTAGTCCTCGACGCCAGACCTGCTCCACAACAGCCTGGTGAAGGAGTCGTCTTTCGTCCTCTCCGTGGCACGCCGTCCCAGCAGCCTGTTGTGGCCCCGAAGCCAAGGACGTCTAGGGCGCCAACAACTGTTGGTTTTGCTCTGTCAAGGATAGTTCCGCTACAGTAGTGTGTTGCAGAGGTGCTGCTGTTCCAAAACCCGACGCCATGTGTTGTGGTGTGTTGTCTGTGTCCTCAAGATCTCCGTCCTGAGTGTGGTGCCATAACCGTCGACAAATCACGGAGACCGACCCGTGAGTGCATCGTCTCCCGAGATCTTCCCCGCGCCGAGTGCTCCTTCCGAGTCGGGGCGCTCTCGAGAACCCAGACGCCAAGATCGCCGATGCGAAAACGCCAAGCCCGTCTACCCTCGGACGCCAAGGCCCGAACCGGGAGGACGCAAGATCGCCACGAGAACGACAAGTACTTCATCCTGAATACCAAGACCGACTCGATTGCGCGGGCCCGACAAGACCCTCGCAACGGCAAGATCGACCCCGTGGGACCCGACAAGATCGGCGCGACAATAAGAACGGCACCGACCCGGAAGAATTCGACGCGCCCCGACGCCAACCAAGTCTGGCTTACCGGATTCGACAAGACCCTAACCCCCGGAGTCCGAGAACGATCCCGCCGAGGCCGTCGAACCCTAGACCCTGAGACCAACCCCGAACCCCGGATCCCCAAGACCGTCGAGACCCCTAATGTGTGAACCCCTTTCCGAGAACCCTATTTTATAATATAATAATAACTGTTGCATATAAATTGTCATTTCCGCATGCATGTCATATTGGTTTGGGGGCCTTAGGCCGATTCACCTAATAATTAAATATGGGGCCCATATGCGGGCAAATCTAGCCTTATATTGGCCTCATTTAAACTTGTGTAGCGAACCGGCAACTCATCGTGCTATGTTAATACAACATTTAATTGCGGGGGTTCTAAATAACATGAACCATTTAATTAATTGTCGGGACCCCGGTTCCGCTTAATATGACCTAATTGCACCACACCTTGCCATGTCATGCATCATGCATGCATCATGCCGATCTTCTGCCGTTGTATTAAATATTGCATCCGGTGTTTCTTCTAGTGTTTTGGTTCTTCGCGGATAAGGCCGTTGAGTTGATGTGAGCTTCGCACCGATCTTCGGATGAACCCTTCGACAATGTTTTCAGGCGAGCATCTCCCCCTTTCTACCTATCTTACTTTTATAGTATTTACTTCCCTCCTGTTGATCTATTGCTATCTGTGTTGCGATGCTTTAGTTTCCGCACCCGTGATCTACCGTGCAGCCCTATATTGCCTTGGACACATCCTATTACCTGTTGTTTGTTAGCTAGTTGGACTTGCGCGTCGTAGTCGCTTGCTCAAGTGCTGTTGCGTGTCGTCAAATGCCACAATTGTTGGAGCCTTGCCGCATGTTGTTGTTGGAGATGATCTTAGTTTTACTTATTGTTCACTTTAATTCCTGTTTAACAACTAAAATTGAAATGAGCAGAGGCATCGGTGGGTGATAGAAAATATTTGGTTTCCGAACGCCCACTTGTGTCCCGTAGGACCCCGAGTACTTGATACCTGTTCCTTGATTTATCGCGCTATCCACATATGGGGAGTATGGGCCCCCCTTAGCCAGAGCTTGATTCCGTCTTATTTCTTGGGGCCACAACTAGTTTGAGGTTTTATTTACAATCCTGTACTTATGCCATGCTACTTTCTGTATTTAAATTGTGCGAGGAGCGCACTGTACTGTTTTGGAATGCGGAGTGATTACGCGGTATCGACAAGCCCAGTCACACTTTCGGGTTCCCAGTCGCTTACAGCCATTGGCGCTAACCTTGAGTCCGTCTCGGAGATTGCTTACTCCGTTGCGGGATCTACTCAAAGGGGTGGCCCCCTGAAATATTTCTGAATCTTGTGATTGCTCTGTCGTGAAGACCTCGTTGGGTTTTGATTTGGTTTTTCCGAGGTTGATCGTGTGTGTGTTGCTATTTGTGCACCCCGGCCGGGTTAAAACTTTCTGAAAGCCGTGTCCGCGGTTATGGACGACTTGGAGCACAGTATCTCGATCATAGACAAGCATAACTAAAGTTTATTGCTATAAATTTGACTTTATAATGACTAGTAATCAGCTTCACTATAATGGAATGGCTAATTAATACTGCCCACAATTGCTTGTTTGGATGTCGCTTGCGACAATTGTATCTGACTAGTAAGTATTGCAACTACAACGGAATGGCTGAATAAAAGTACCAACAACTGCTGGGTTTTGGGTTTATCTCATGCTATCTGTACCTGATTAGTAATTGTTGCAACTATCACGGAATGGTTAACTAAAAGTGCCCACTGTTTACTTTATCAGGACGATTATCTAAACCTGACTAGTAAAGTGCCGCAACTATAACTGAATAAGTAAAACTGCCAACTGTGTGAGTTCCTCGGTTGACTTCCTCGTTTGGTTTCGAGGGGGAAACACCAGGATGGGTTTGTTTGATGGTAGTATCGTGTTGGTTCCGCATAGGTATTTCTTACCCCTCTCTGATTGCCGCCAGTTGTATCGAGTCTCTATAGGTTGTTCAGTGCATGCTGCCGCTGCCGCTTCAGTCCACCATACCTATGTAGGCGAGGACCGCCCAATTCTAGCCTCGCCGTGTACTGGCCTCAGTACTGACGCTCCTTTTTTTCCTTGGCCCTTTGTCGGCACCCCTTTTGTTTAAGCAGGTTTTGAGATCGACGCCGTTAGCAGGGTTACCCTTCCGGCTTGGCCTGGGCAGGGTTATGGACGCCGTTGGTTATTCTTCAGGGCTCTTAGCCCCATTTGCTTCTTGTCCGTAGTCGGACGCTCTACCGTTTTCAAGGTGATTTGGATCTTGTATATTATATCTGTATTCTTGACTCATGGAGTCGCTGTTATATATATATCTGTTCTGTGGGTCCCATCGAGGACTGTTGTGTAATGTTATTACTTCGTTTTCCACCCGCACGAAAGTGCCTGGTGGGCACCTTTGAATCGTTTCTATGCGGGTTTGGCGAATTTTGCTCAAACTTGCATAGGTCCGATTCTGAGGGTGTTACAGGTTTGGATTCAAACCCACCCCTCCCAAGGCTGCCCCTCCCTCTCATAAATTGAGGGAGTGCTGCCCTACACCAAAAGCCCTAGCCCCTCTCCACCCAAGCCACCACCGCCGCACCGCCGCCAGCGCTGCCGCGCGCCGCCGTTGGTCCGTCGCCACCACCCTAGCCACCGACGACACCTCCTCCTCCTCCCGGACTTCTAAACCCTAGATCTCCAGGAAACCCTAATCCACCATAACTTGCACCGGCATAGGCAAAGACCTGCGTGATCTTCCCTCTACTTCCGACACCACGCCGTCATGCTGCCGGAATCGCGAGGGGAGAACTACAACCTCCGATGCCTGCTGGAACAAGGGAGAGGAAGGTCTTCATCGAGTACCGAATGTGTGACCGACTGCGGAAGCGCTGCCGGAACACAGCGCCGGAAGGATCGTCTACGCCATCTTGAGATCGGCAAGTGTACGACTACATCACCCACGAAAATCTGCTCTCGTTAACCGCTTTGGAATCTTCGAGGGTGAGTCCTTCTATCGACTCGTTTCTACAATCTAGTATATAGATCTTGGCTTGTTTGTGTGCATGCGGTATAATTTTTTTGTTTTACATGCTACGAACCCCTACATCGGGATCATGTTTCTCATGGTGATATTGCCCTATCCTTTGTGAGCACGAAGAACCAACTTGCTGATATTTTACGAAGCCCTTTGATGAAGCAAGATTTTGTTATTTGAGGAATGAGCTAAATATCATAGATTCAAGGAGTTTGGCTTGACTACGCTTGCACACTCACTTGCTCTTATTCATGTATTTGGTTTATATGTGGGCATAGACATAGGGGGAGTGTGGTCCTAATTGATTGGGCTAATACTCCCCCCATAATGCCGAAAGCAAGTAAAATCATTTTCCTTAATATCATTTTGTGATATGTGGGTCATCGATGAGCATTGGTTTTGAACTCAAGATACATCTTCGCGGTGTCATGCCATGCGCTCCAACATGGTGGCTTCGGCCACCGCCCTCTTTCTTGAGAAGAGTTGGTTTCTAATGGCTCTCTTTGGATTTTCTTGCATATTTCTTGTTCTTATGGAAAACACAGTCAACTTTGGTTTTTGTTTAATTTGGTTCTTGCAAATTTGGGTGTGTAGTACTATCTCAGTTTGTTTCTCTAAACCCAAGCCTTCTTTCCCTCCTTGAACCATCTATTCTTACACACAAGTCCTCTATACACCAGCGAGGGGTTTTGCAAGGATGCTCCGGCCTGAATCTGTTCTTAACAGAAAATTCAGAGGGGGCGGACTATCCGCCCTAAGTGGTGGGCGGATTATCCGCCCCAGGCGAAATCTGCCTTTTAAAGGATGGGTCGGGGAGGCCAGGCTCAAACAGAGAAGCCAGCCCTCCCCAACCCTACCTCAGCCCCCAGCCTCCGCCCCTCCTAGAGTCAATTTGACCACCGGATTCTCCGGGCCCTCCCCGGATCTTCTTCACCTCGCCTCCGGGTATCTTCTCCTCCGCGATTTTCCTCCAATGAGTGAGGGTAACTCCCTCATCTCTCTCCTTTTGTATGGGATGCATTTTTTGGTGGAAATCTCGTCGTAGAAGATCCTTGGTGTTTTCCTTGCTTGCTAGAATCAGTAGTATTGCAACCCTAGTGCCCGATCTGTTTTGCTATGGTAAATCTGGGCCGTTCCAGAAATTTTCTACGGGGGGCGGATTATCCGCCCCTGCCAGGGCCGGATAATCCGGCCTGGAGATTTACATCTAGTCTGGTTTGGTCCTGATTCCTGCAATGCAAATCTTTGGCTTATGGATTGTTTTTCTACTATTTCTACCATTTCTCCTGGACTTGTGTGTGTGCTTATCTCCATGTTATCCCTCTCATGCTTATCACAGGTGGTTCCAAGCCTACCAAGACCTTCTCTCGTCGTTACCGTGCCCGTTATCTCAAGCCCACTGTAGAAGGGAAGTTCATTGACGAAACCGAAGTTAGCAGAGCAGCAAGAGAGGCTGAACGGATGACAGAGGCAGGAAAGAAAACAAAGAGGACTGCATCTCGCAAGGGCAAACAGTCTCGGCCCAACTACAAGGATATGGATAGTCTTCAGTATGCCTCTATTCGCCAGACTGATTACTATGATGAGGCTGACAGTGATGGTCCCCCAGAGGACTCTATGTTTTGGAATGCCCACTTTCGGGCTATTCATGATGATGTGTATGCCAGTCTCAAGCTTCGCCTAATGCACCCCATCAATTTGACTGAGGATCAATCCAAGGCAAGGCTCCTTGAGGCATTGGATGTGACCAACAAGATGGGGCTTCACCACCTTATGACTCTCCAATGCAACTATGATTCCTCCGTTGTGAGGCAGTTTTTCTCGACACTTGTGATTTGCGGTGATGAGCGTCGTACTATTAAGTGGATGACTGGGACAACAATGATTCAGTCAGACTTCCGCATTTTTGGGAAGGTTCTTGGGTATGCTTTCCATGGCCGTGACACTCCTTCCGGCCATCGCATCATTTCCCCACTGAAGCCATCCAAGGACACAGTGCTCGCTCCCTGCCTTTCTCCTGATGGTGTTGCTGGTACTTTCGCTGGTCTCTCTCCCTTGTATGCCTCCCTTGTTGGCATATTTAGGGATTGCATTTCTCCGAGTGGTGGCAATAATGACAAGATCCGTGGCCATCTGGTTCCTCTCCTTGCTTTTGCTCACGAGTGTGCCACCAATTCTGATTCTGCTACAGGTTACAAACTGGATGTCATGGACTACATATATCATGACATGACAGATTCTATGATAAACAGGCTCTCTATTCCATATGCTCCTTTCATTATGATGCTCATCAAGCATATGTTGCCCCTTGAGGACTTTGGCACTGCTTTGGATGGGGTTCACAATCCCAAGAAAATCTATAACAAGGCTCAGAAGACCCATCACCCTTCCACTGCCCCTGAGTCCTTCATGTGTGATGCACGGGCTAGTGGTCGTCATTCCACGGTGTTCCCAATGGCACGCGAAGTTAAACAGCTCACTTGGTTCCAGCGGCACATCCTTTTCATGGGAATTGACACTCTCAAGGGACAGTATGAGGCATACCGAAGGGATCATGAGAGGGATCACACTCAGCGGCTTATTCTTCACCATGTCTCAGGTGCCACTAGCCATCCACCTCCTCCCACTGCTCCGGAACCGTATGCTCAGTGGAACACTTCAGGGATCAACTATGGTGAGCTCGAGAGTTGCCTCTTTCCTCCACCTCCGAGGGCACCCACTCCTCTAGCTGATGATGATGATGATGAGTATGATGAAGAGGAAGGGGACAGGGATGACTACAGTGAGGAGGAGGAGGAGGCATGATCTTCAGGGGCGTTAGCATCGCTCTTCTTCCTTTTTGGCGTTTCGATGCCAAAGGGGGAGAAGTAGTTCTATTAGGTCTCGTGGATTTGCAAGGGTCGGGCGCAAGCACTTGTCTTTCCGTCGTTTTATTTGCTTGCTTGTGCTCTTTTTAGCGTGCACTTATTTTCTATTTGTGCTTGGATTATGTAAGACTATGTCGTGCTCTACTCTGTTTGGTTTTCTGGAATCCCAGATTTATATTTTGGGTCTACTCTCATGGAATTCTGGATTTATCTATGGAGTCTGTTTGATGGCATATGGAATCATGGGATTATCTAGTGTATGCATCAATAATGTGGGATGTGCTTCGAGTCTAACAATCTCATTATTTTCTTTGGCTATAATCACATCCCGGTGGTATGACCTTGTTTCCCAACCCACCTTGTTTCAATTATCTTTGCTATGAAAGGTGTGTTCTCTCTAGTGTGTGTATTTGTATTCAATGCAAATTGTAAATATGCACACATCTAGGGGGAGCTTCTTTCATTTTTGTTAAGGTGGCATTAGCCGGTTTCATTGCAAATCCTAGTATTGTCATCTAACACCAAAAAGGGGGAGATTGAAAGAACATTTCATAATCCCTAGTGTTTTATGTGTTAGATAACAATATCAAGGATTATTTAATGTGTGTTGAAGTGTTGTAGATCTCTCTAAGGATAAAAGGAAAAGGATTCTGCCTTTGGGGGGCAGATAATCCGCCCCCACCAGGGGCAGATAATTGCCCCCACCAGGGGCGGATAATCCGCCCCTCCCTTTTCCCAAATAGGCGCAAGCCCCAGAAGGGGGGCGGAGTTTCGGCCGGATTTTCCAGCCCCGCCGGATAATCCGCCCCTCAGGGGGGGGATAATCTTCCTCTCATGTTCGCTGCCAAGGCGCAAGCCCTAGAGAGGGGCGGAATTTTGGCCGGACTTTCCAGCCTCGCCGGATAATCCGCCCCTAGAGGGGGCTGGATAAACCGCCCCCCCCCCCAAGGTCTTCATCAAGTTCTGCAGGCGCCAGCCCCAGAGAGGGGACGGATTTTCTCCCCGGAATATCTGCCCTGGGGGCGGAGTTTTCCCAGGAGCGGATAGTCCGCCCCTAGTGGGGGGCGGATAATCCGCCCCCAAACCTGTTGAACGGCCAGATCTAGGCAGGGGGTATTTAAGCTGGCCTTCCCCCTACTGCCAGAGCTCTTGGTTCATTCGAAAAAGTCAAGATCTAATCTGCAACCTTCATCCAAGAGAGCTCCACCTAGATCCACCCAAAGGCCCCGTCCCTTGGGGAATCGAAGGAGGATAACTCGATCTTCATCATCAGCAATCAAGCACTTCATCTCCTCTCCATTCATTTGGAGAATCACCGATCTAGTATTTCTTGCAAATACCTAGATCCTTATTTTGTTTATATTGATAAACCTTGTTCTTGTGACAACTTGTTGTCATCTCGGGAGCCCCCAATTAAGTTGTGGGTGTGTGCCCCGGTAGCGTTGTAAAAGGCATCGGTTCCCGCCTCGAAGGGTACCAATAGTGGAGAAGGTGGATCAGGCCTCTCGTGGCGAGATACATCGGAGAATAGGGTGAGGCCTATTGTGGCGTGGTGGTCTTAGAACCGCCCACCCCTCCAACACAGATGTACTTCATTTAACAAGGAAGGAACTACGGTAAAACAAATCACTGTGTCTCCGCGTGCCCCACTACGGTTCCCTCGCTCCTCTCTTTACGTGCTTAGTAGCTAGGTTTGCATATAGGGAAATTCTCGTAGTTACATATCTAGAGAATTTACTTTGTGTCAAGCATAAAATTGAAAAGGTACTAAAAATTGGGTAGCACCTATTCACCCCCCCCTCTAGGTGACCATACGATCCATTTCACATATCCTTTCACTTGGCTTTATCTTAGCTCTAGGATGATACTGGAGTAGCACTACTACCCAGTCGGAGAGCTCTCTCTCTCCCTCCAACCTCATGCTCTAAACAAAATGATAAGAACATATACTACTGATGATATTGGTTTTCAACATATTATATAAAGTAAACAAACCTCTATTTATTGATACAATGGATGACCTTATGGTGAGTTGATCTTTGCAGATAGATATACTGGAATACAAGAATCCTTGATCTATTGGCTAACTGGTGTAGTAGATACACCAGTGGTTTCTTGATCAGCTACAGCTTGCTCTCCCCTTCATAACTACCTCTCCTATTATTTTCCAATCTGCTCCTTCTTTATTTTTATGCTCCTGATACAGCCATGGCCTGGCCTTCTTTTCCAGAAGCTGTCGCCTAACCTTGAATTTTCCCCTTGTTCTAGCTCTTGGATGTCTCTAGTGAGCAACCAGAGTTAGAGATGTGGTGATATGGTGGAGTAATATTTGTGGTTATTATCCAGTGGTTGGCTCTGAGATAGATGAGTGTGTGTTCTTGGTATACTCAAAGCAGTGTTCTTGATACACTTTACTACAGAGAGATGTGTAGTTTCGGCTGGAATGGTTGGATAAGTGAGGAAAAATCCTGGAAGTCTCCTACTACTACTTTTGTACTGTTGTACTACTTACTGTGGTAGTGACAACACATGCCATGCATGTGTTTTGTGAGCTACTTGCCTGCTTCATCCATCATGTGGATCAGATCAAGTAAAAACTTGATATTTCATGATGTTCTACCCCTTTTACCCTTTTATCTCTCTTTGGTGAAACTTGCCCTTGTCTAATTCCAATGATGTTGTGCCGAGGCAATTGTCTAATAAGAACAGTTACGATTTGGCCCCTTAATAAAAAAAACTCAATGATGTGACTAAGCAGTACACCACACTGTTACAACTGAGAGTACCATTAACGCGGGTCGGGTCCGTTACTTTTACGGTTTTTTACAATTTCTGTATTTCTGGAGCGCATTCCTTTATCATAAAAGGTGTACAACTTGTGAGCATTTTTACTGTTCATCGTCGGCCTAATACAAGATGGGCAAATACAAAGCACGATATTGTATCCTAATCGACCTGGCTAACGCAGGTATGGAACCGCCTACCGCTATGTGTGGACGACGTCAACTAAATGCCTACACGTCCTATACAATTTATCTAGATATTACATCAACCTACATAAAATTATTACATATTATCAACTCAAGGAAAAGAAAATTCAGCATTTCAATTGACAATTGAGTTGATAGCAGTCCTCAACTAGTAATCGGGAACATATCGCATACTTGGAGACATCCTCTAGGCGAAACGAGAGAGCTCATCTAGTTTAGCAGACTCATAGAAAGCACCTCATATACACGCTAAAGAAGTTTTCACCACCGTCTAACCTCTGAGAAATCTTTATGGTTACGATTTGCAAACACTTTGTCGGTCCTACCGACAACGCCATCATGACACTAGACAACACCTCCACCCTGCGCGAGTTCATCGAGCCCCGTCTGATGCCGAGAATCCGCGGCTCCACACCGCCGACAACGAGGTAGATGAAAGTTATTCCGCCCCAGGGCCCCTTCAGCAGGCATCAGCTCCAAATATGATGCCCTCGTGGGGTAGAACGATGCCGCATTTCACCATCGTTCGATCTGGGAGACCCGATATGGGGTATCCCCAGGAGCAAATGACCTACGCGACGGCCCAACCCTCCATGACTTCAAGATCCCATCAGCGATATGAGCTCCAAAACAGTGTCTCCAATAAGGAAGAGGACGCCATGTGTTGCCACTGTTCGGACTAGCCCGAGTTTTCCCTCGGAGCCCGACCGAACTTCCACCGTGACGACGCCCTCCAGGAAGGCTAGCGGCGCCCACAGGGGTCGCCGATCATGGTGCCACATACTAAAACAATAACTTGGCCTAGAGCACATAATCAATAGGTACATGGTGCCAAGTTTCATTAGTGAGACAAATTCTCCTAAAATTTAGTGACGTAAGCATTAGTCCATAGTGCATATGTATATATCTAGTGCATATTCGATTCACAATTTGTAATGGCGAGCGCTACGTGTCCCACGGGAGATAACTCCCCCCGATCTTCCGGGTCCCCTGCGTGACACGTGTCCTCCTTTTTGTTGGTCTAGATTCCCGCTTTTGCTACAAAAAATTCTGTTTTTTCTACATGTAGCAAAAAATGGTTCGGTCTAGAAAAATAGAAAAACATAGTGGACCTTGCCGGAGATTTCTCCGGCGACCGCGTAGCAAAAAATTTGTGCTAATGTAGCATATCCGACCTCGCCGGAGACTTTCGCCGGTAGACCTCGCCGGAGTTTCGCTGGAAACTATGTAGCAAAAGAATTGTTCTAATGTAGCAAAACTGGAGAATAATTGTAGCAAAATATTTGTATTAGTGTACTTTTTTTCCGAAGACATTGTCAGAATCTCGCAGAAATTCATAGGGGCAGAAATATAAGTGTAGCATTTAGAGAACATCAATATAGCAAAACCGAAACGAATACATAGCCAAACATAAATGAGTATGTAGCAAAATTAGCCCCCGCTTCGCCCAAGGTAGCAACATCATGCACTCATGGTAGCAAAATCGTAGACCCAAGGTAGCAGAGTCGTATGCCGTCGGTAGCAACGGTTTATACACAGGGTAGAAAAAGCCACCCGCCATCGGTATCAACGTCGCCGACCATGGGTAGCAACAATGCCGACTGTCGGTAGCAAAATCCATCCTTCGTAGGAAGCATGCACGGGATGCTCCATCTCGAATCGTCGGCCCGCCGGAGTTGGGAGAGAGGAGAGCACCTCCACGGTGAAGTGCATCTCCGACGACAAATGGGAGCACCACCGGCGTGGCATCCCTGTCGGCGCAGCGGCGCGCAGGTCCTAGGCGAGTGGAGGCGGAGGGTGGGCTCCAACGGCCTACTCCGGCACGGTGGTGGCGGAGGGCGGAACTCGACGACGTGTGGCAGCGGCCTACTCCGGCGCAGTGGTGGCGGAGGGTGGAGCTTGGCGGCGGCGCGTGGCGGCAGGAGGCGGCGGCCTACTCCGGCCACAATGGTGGCGGACGGTGGAGCTCGGCGGCGGCACGTGGTGGAGGGCGGAGCTGGACGACGGTTGCGAGCGGCAGGAGGGAGATGCATGCGGCAGGAGGTGACGGCTGTACGTAGGTAGTACGAGCGGTTCACGCGAAGGGATAAGGAAAGGAGAACATACGACACGTGGTGGGCCCGTACGCATATGGAGGTTGCAGAGCGACGAGCCAGGGGATCGAAATCGTTCAATGAGGATGTGTATCATTTTCCATTTGTAATGCAGGAAAAGCGTCATGCAATGTTGAGTGCGAATGAGGAAATACACCTTGTTCGGTTGCCTGAAAAACACGTACGCATGCATTTTCTTGATGGGCTAGAGCATCTCCCCTCGGTTTACCTAATGGTCCGACCGTATTTGAATGGGTCCGTGTAGACGTACGAAACATACGTCGGCCTTAGAGGCATGACCCATACGGATTAATCAGGCCGGATCGACTTATTTGTAACCTAGATCTGAGACAGACATATACACAGACTGACTCAAATGCAAACATACATGGGCCTTCTTCTTTTGGGTTGGCATGTCCATTTTCGTCTGTTTGGCTCGCGCTGCTGTGCGCGGCTGGCCAGACAGGCCGGACCACTATCCTAAATTGATCACGCTCCGATCCAAATGGACAAAAATGGACAGTTTGAGACGACCGGATGGGTCGGCCCGTACAGATGTCCTTATGTACTTGCCATGCTTCTAACGTAGAAACATAAATTCAAATTAGTAGTCTGTAGACAAAATTCTTGGCATATGCAATTCAACCAGGCCTACCAGAACTCCGAAAAAAAAGGACCCTTTCCACACCCTTTCAGATTCCTTGAGGGTCGTCTTCTCCCCTCCGCCGCCGCCCCTCTCCCTCTTCCTCTCCGGTGGCTCAGGTGACCGGCGAGGGGATGGATTTGGAGGTTGGCTTCGTATTTACTTACTAGATTTAGGATTAGGACTAGTGTCTGCCGAGATGGCGTTTTCCTTTATGGAGTTTGTGGGTATGAGGGAGGATCTTGGCGGCCAGATCCTCCACACCTCGTGGTCTCTCCTCCTCGTGGCTCGTCGCAGGTGGTAGGTGGAAGCGCTCGTGAGGCGGAGGAACCCGTGCATCCCGCTGAATAAGGTGCGCACCAGGGTGCGGATCGAGCTTTCTGACCGGGTTCGGTCCTATGTGGAGAGCTTCTTGTCCAAGTCCGAGCTTCCATGGAGTAAGCCAACGCTGGCGACGAGCTCATCCTCGGCCCCTCAAAATAAGGTCCGTGTCCTGGCCTTCGACTGCTGCGATTATTCTCTTCGTCTGTCTCCTCCAGCTCATGGCGGGAGCTTGGAGTTTGACGGCGGGCTTGCAATCACGGCGCGACAGCTGCAGGCTCGTGTCTGCCGCCGATGGTGTACCCTTGCCATGCTCTCCTCTTCTTCTCTCCTTGGTGGAGTTGGCGATTCTAGGAGGGTTGCTGGGCGTTGTCGGCAAGGGAGAAGAGAAGTCGTCAATCCACCGAGCGTTTCTTTGGTCCATGGTGACCTCATTCTGCTGGTGAGCTCCAGCCCTTGTTCAACCTCCATCGGGAGGCCCTCTCTGAAGCCCGCAGTTGCTGCGGTCCTTGTCGGCATCGACGCAAGTGGCGAAGTCCCCGCGGCGGTGTACGACAACAGCAGGTGTGGCTTCCTCTGCTCGGCTGTGGGGAAAGAGGAGGACTCGATTGTAATTGTCTTTCACATTACAAGGTTCTTTCTGTATTTGCCAGGGGTCCGTGTATTAGTTTTTGTTTTTATGGAGTTCTTTGTAAAACATCTGTACACCCACCGATGAAATAATGAAATGGCTTCTAGCCAAAAAAAAAAATCAACCAGGCCTTTGTTTGTTGCACCAATTGAAGTTGTGCCATGCTCATTTATTCCCCGTTGTGTCGTGCATCGGGGAGATCAGTTTTTTACCGTAATAGTTCTGATTTGCCACCAACTGCCCACCCCCCTTCAACCTTCACCGTACTACAGATATACTGCTACAGGCTGCACCAAGGTTGTACACTGCAGCATCCCATGGCCCACCAGAGCTGATGATAGAAGATGACAAAACCCAGACACTTTCCATCTACTGCTTTGGTATTTTTTGCCAAATCTGCCAAGTTTGACCAACTTCAACCGCGTCTGCCCTCCGGGCGAAACTAATTTGGAATCTGACCCCTCACGTCGACCCCTAACACAGGTCGGCGATGGCGCCGAACTTGCCACTGGGGCGGGAGCCTGGCTGACGTGGCCGCTATGTCGGCGCCTTTTCAACTGGCGCCGACCCTAGGGTTATACCCAATCGAGCAGTTTCCCTTTTCCAGCCCTCCCATTTCCTCCTCCCAGCCGCCACAAGCTCTCTCTCTCTCCTGTTTTTCGCCCCTATCTTCAAATCTAGTTGAAACTCCAAGATTTCTTGGATTGGGACCATGGCAAGTATTCTTAGAGGTAATCTCTCTCAAATCCCCTTTGATTCCACCTATTAGAATGTCTAATTTGATCTCATTTATCTCTTTTTTGTTGAAACCCTAGAAGATCATAGATATGTTATTTAGATATCTTTGTGAGTAATATTTGTTTGAATATATTGTAGCTAGTGTATGCATGCATTTGATAGGAGCTTTGTCTTAGTGTTTGCTAATTTAGTTTACATATGACAAAATAAAAATATGCACATGTGGAAATATATTTGTAGGGATTCATTTCCATAGATTTTTCTAGGGTATGTATGCATTGGATATGAGCTTGTCTTAGTGTTTGCTATAGTGTTTACTAAGTTGGGAAGCACTTCAATGGAAAATTAGCCGGTTGTATGATAATATAGCTTAGGACATTATAAGTGATAGTGTTTGCTATAGTGGTTGCTATGTTAATTATCCCAATGTTTGTAGATTCTCCGGACATGTGGACGGAGATTGCACGTCAGATGAAGTTTGCGGAAAGTACCAATGGCAAGTATCCCAATATGTCATGGAAAGATGCTCCGGTGGTACCAAGATATCCGGTACCAAATTGTTGTTGTGGTAAAACTTGTCATATACAACAATCTAACTACCACACTACTGCTGGCCGCGCATTCTACCGTTGCCCCGATACACGCGTGAGTTTTGGTGTCTTCTGACATGGTATCTATCATACTTGATTGATCGTTGTTTGTTGATATGGTAAATTTTATTTGACAGGAACATTGCACATGATATTTCTTCCAGTGGATCGATGGCCCCGAGTGTTATGATGACTATCTTCTTTCATCGGATATTAGCATTCTTTTGGGCCCAAAATCAGCTGAGAGGTGGAAACGCATTATGCGTCCTCCTCCATCTCCACCTAAGTATTGGAAATTACACGAGACCACACCCAAGGCTCCTCCACTTGTTTGGTGTGAGCACTGTCAAGATATGACACGGTGGTGTCCCCTTTACGGCCCCGACACTTTAGATGAGCCTTGGAAGGTTTTCGATGAGGAGAAAAAGAAGCATGAGGATGAAATAAACTTGGAGTTGCAAGAGATTGAAAAAGAACGGAAGGAGGGATCAAGGAAGTACCAGTTAGAAGCTAAAAGGAAGAAAGAAGAAGAGGCAAGGATTAAAGAAGAACAAAGGGAAGAGAAGAGAAGGAAAGAGTGGGAAGATAGCAAGGCTTGGTTGAATAAGGAAAACACAAAGTGGAAGCTGTGGAACTAATTTGGCACATTCTGATATCATCATGTATCAGGCTTGGTTGTAAGTTGTGGAACTAATTTGGCACCGTTTTCATTATGTTTGTAATGAGTACTTGAGATGAAATATTTGGAACTCAAATTGTTTTCTACTTAGATGATAAGTACATTGCATAGCACGAAATGATGATAAATTGCTAGGCAATTTGAATTTATTTGTTGCTACTCTTGGTGCTCGGGAATGGAAACCATTGACCCTCTAAATCAAAGATACAAGAGCACCATTTTGAAATGGAAACTAAATTAAAAGGAAATACGAGTGTCTAGCAATTTTCGTACTCATCCTAATTGTTTCGTTTGTTGGCCATCTTTTTAGCACACAATTCCTCGAACGCTTTCTGGTTGTCTTGTCATGCTCTCTCTTTCTTTTCTCCTCTAGTTCCCTGGCCTCCTTTTTCTGCACATATTTTTCTCCATACCAGTAAACTTCGTACTGTCTTTGGTCTTCAAACCAGAAATCCTTGTCGCATCGCGATCCCGCCTATTGAATAATATAGATTTTTAACTTAAACATTGAGCGAGAAGAGAGTTCTACCCTAGTAAAAAAATTGAGCAAGGAGAGAGTTCTTACGAAATAGGGTGCAGGACCCCGGGCGTGCCCACACACAAATCCCCATTTTCCGCCAAGCCCACCGCTCTTCATCTTGGCTTCATCAGCTGTGTAGCAGCATCCCACCATGCAATCACACTGTATGATCCACGAAACATGGCCGTCTAGTTCATTCATCGGTGGCATGTCTGGTGGGAGGAATGTACCACTACGAGGCCCTACGAGTTCAAAGGCTATCTCCTTCCCTTTCCTTGAAGAGGATCCTGCACCGGCCATGAGTGGTGTTGGCTGAGAGAGATAGAGAGTGAGAGGAGTTGGCTGAGAGAGATAGAGAGAGGTTGATTGGAGTGAATACAAAGACAGACAGACAACCACTCGGGTGCTATTTACGGAGGAATGACGAAGACAGACACACCAGCCGAGAGTTAAAAGTAATATAGGGATATATAGAGAAAGATTAGCCCGCTAATTTATTGATCATAGAATTCATAAATAAGTTACAAGTGTTTCGGCAAACAAAGTGAGAAACATAATTCTGCGGAACATAACGGTACGGCACATAAGTAAATATTACACACAGGCTAAATTAAAACAATACTACGGCTCCCCACCGAGTGCCGAATACATGCCTTCAAATTTTCTATCTCGACACGTTGGTCCATGATGAGGACCCGTGCTTCAACAGGAAACGGGTCGTCGCACCACTGGAAGAATCTACATTGGCCATTACCCTGATAAAATGTTCTACAATTATTAAATATAACACACATATGCTATATATTTGTAAATATGATGGTTTTAAGTGGATACCTGGCCGTCTGCCCCAGGACAATCCCAATACCTTCGCCCAGCATTTCGGAACCTCCAGTCATAGCATAGCCTAGCTTCAAAGTTGCAGTCACACCAAAATCGTCGAAGGTCTGCCATTGTTGTGTTGTTGTATGTGAGACGGAAAACATTGTGTACGAGTGATATATATAGCTAGACATTTCTAAAGTATTGTATGGGGTATGTTTGCTTTTCGTTGAGTGCCACTGTAAACAGTGTGTAGTCACCATCAACTATACACTGCATTATCACTAATGTGTAGTACTAATAGCAGCAGTGTGTAGTCACCATCAACAGTGTGTAGTACTACTAGCAGCAGTGTGCTATCCAAATCACATGTGCTCAGTGTTTCAGTGCTACTAGCAGCAGTGTGTAGTGCTACTAGTAGCAGTGTGCTATCCAAATTACATGTGCTCAGTGTTTCAGTGCTACTAGCAGCAGTGTGTAGTCACCATCAACAGTGTGTAGTACTACTAGCAGTAGTGTGCTATCCAAATCACATGTGCTGAGTGTTTCAGTGCTCAATGCTCAGTGTTTCAGTGATCAATGATTTCTATTGCTCAGTGTTTCAGTGCTCAATTATTAGAATGGTTCAGTGAATCGCTGACTCCCACCACTCAGTCATAATAATTTCAATATTCAATGATTCACTGACTCAGTGACTCAGTGCACATGTATTTCAATGGTCCAATGATTCACTCAGTGATCAATGATTCAATGATTCGTAGCCATGTGAGTGTTGCAGGAGCAATAATTCATCACAACACTGATTCATTGCTTCCCTTTAACTATAAATGGCCATGCACTCTTTCTTTCAACTAGCAATTACTAGCACCATGTCCAGAAACCGTTCTCT
Organism: Avena longiglumis; assembly: GCA_030063025.1. Lineage (NCBI taxonomy): Eukaryota > Viridiplantae > Streptophyta > Magnoliopsida > Poales > Poaceae > Avena > Avena longiglumis. The sequence continues at coordinate 203,592,719 of CP125976.1, read as the reverse complement.
TCCAGGTAGCTCGGTCAATCCATATGATCCTGATCGTTACCCAAGTATTCCAGGTATACGCTGTCGTTGTCCAACACGACCAATTGTTAGGGTCGAATATGATTGGTCGTTTGAGAATGAAGGAAGAAGATTCTCAATATGTGCCAAACCAGAGGTACGCGCAATAAACACAGCCAATTGTTAGGCCTCAATATTCACTATTTATATCATGAACTTTCATTCATAGAGATACCGATGCGGCCACTATCAGTACGAATACGAGGAGTTCTCTCCGGAATCTAGGGTACTAATTTACAACAATCATATGGAGATTGAAAGGCTGAAGACACAACTTCGCAATTTAGGTGGCGAACCATAGATTTATGTGTATGTTCCTGAAAGAACAAGGTTGGGAACCATGTATGTTTTGTAATTCTCAATTTGTCCAATAATTAAATATTATGTAAGAGAACTCCATGTCTTGTAGTAAAAAATAACTAAATTAAATAAACACTTTGGCCAGCGCCACCTGAAATGGCGCCGACGTTGCTCTGTTCGGCGCCAGGTGAAATGGCGCCGAAAGCTGGGGCTGGATTTGTTCCCCCGGAAAAACATTCTGTGTCTGGTGTGGCGCCAAGCATGAATAAAGGCGCCGAAGTTCGGCGCCACTTGAAATGGCACCGATGTTGCTCTGTTCGGCGCCAGGTGAAATGGCGCCGAAAGCTGGGGCTGGATTTGTTCCCCCAGAAAAACATTCCGTGTCTGGTGTGGCGCCGAGCATGAATAAAGGCGCCGAAGTTCGGCGCCACTTGAAATGGCGCCGACGTTGCTCTGTCCGGCGCCAGGTGAAATGGCGCCGAAAGCTTGGGCTGGATTTTCCCCCCCAGAAAAACCTTCTGTGTCTGGTGTGGCGCCGAGCATGAATAAAGGCGCCGAAGTTCGGCGCCACCTGAAATGGCTCCGACGTTGCTCTGTTCGGCGCCAGGTGAAATGGCGCCGAAAGCTGGGGTTGGATTTGTTCCCCCGGAAAAACATTCTGTGTCTGGTGTGGCGCCGAGCATGAATAAAGGCGCCGAAGTTCGGCGCCACTTGAAATGGCACCGATGTTGCTCTGTTCGGCTCCAGGTGAAATGGCGCCGAAAGCTGGGGCTGGATTTGTTCCCCCAGAAAAACATTCTGTGTCTGGTGTGGCGCCGAGCATGAATAAAGGCGCCGAAGTTCGGCGCCACTTGAAATGGCGCCGACGTTGCTCTGTTCGGCGCCAGGTGAAATGGCGCCGACGTCTCTGCACACTTGAAATTGTATTCACAGATTTACATATAGCAAATTCCCAGATGACAAACAGATGACAAACATATGACAATCACAGATGACAGTTTCATAACATTACATATAGCACATCAAGATTCACAACATTACATATAGCACATCAGGTGGTGAGACAAACATAGTTCATCCGCACATACATAGTTCAAGTCATACATAGTCAAGTTTCATAACATGTCTGCACAATCAACATAAACAAATCTCAGTTATGCGCCTTCCTTTTCTTGACGACACCCTTCTTACGGCGTGGTTTGAGAGCATCAGTGCCGGGGGTTGTAATATCCGGTGCGCGGCGTGCACGAGAACCCCTACGAGGCATACCTTGTGATTGGCTTGGCTCCGGACCATCATGGACAGTTTGGGAGGACGAAGCTCCACGGAACATGGACAACGGAGTGTCAGAGTCGATGGAGGTCCTGTCACCTGAATTGTACATGGATCCGCTGCCACCAGAAGTTGGAGGGCTCGGCTGGAGACTCGTCATGTCAGTGGTAGGATCCCGGCATCCAAGTCTAGACACCAACGAGCAGGAACGTTTGACCAATTTCTGCATAGTAGAACAATGTAGGGTCGATGATGACTTACGGCGTACTCCTGGAACCATACTTGCATGTCCAACATAGCCTTGAATTTTAGCCCCGGGTATATATCAAAGGCCGTGCCCTAGGTCGACTCTGTGCCTCGTCTTCGGTGAGGGGTCTAGGCAGCTCCGGCCCATACTCCCGTAGGTTCGAGTCTGCCACGGCTAGGTGAGCCTGCCTAACATCCTTGAACTCATGAACATTAGGATCTCTGCCCCACACCTTGACAAATGCATCGGTCTCCTTCTCCGAAAACTTGGGAACCGAACGATCATCGTCCGAGTCCATAGCGTAAGCATGTTCATACCCCTCGTCCTCTTCATTGTAATCTTCATAGGTATATGGATCTCCCTCAAGCATTGAGGATGCCACCAAAGGTACACAAGGCGATGATGGAATGTTGATTGGCGAGACAGCTACAAACTCTTCCTCGATCGGCTCTAAGGTTTCAACATTCATTTTCTCCTCGATGATCTCTACTCGTTCTCTTTCAACATAAATGGGTTCCTCCACAATCTCCTCCAAGTAATCTTCATCTTGTTGATTTTCTGTGTCCCACACAGGCGGTTGGCTTGGACCCGCATCATACACATCCTCAGGACGGTCATCGTTGCTTCTTTCGATAATCGAGGGCCGCTTGTTCAAGTAGATGAGAAGATGGGCATGCCCGGTGACCTTGACGGCAAACACGACCAAAGATTTTATTTGCGAGTTCTCCACTAGCTCTTTGTATAGATCCCACTCGTTGTCACCGTTGATCGGGATCATCTCAGTATAAGATCTAGAGCCACCCGCATCATATCTTCCTTCCAAAACAACTTCATCGCCTTTGTCACTCCATCCAAGGGCAGCTCTAACCTTGACAACAACATCACTAAGACTAGGACTAGTCGGAAAAAATATCACAGTCTTTGCCATATCCACAAACTCAACACCACAGTCTGATTGCACAACACGCCCACCGTGATGCACATGAAGGACTTTTGCATAAGCCATCTATATTAATAGCCAAAACAAATACCAAAGCATCCATTAGAGAATGCAATACCCAACAAAATGCGACAATGTTCAACCAATAATACCATGCCATCTACAATCACCCTAAAATACCATTGCTCCATTGCTCTAACCTACTCATTTTGCTACAATCACCCTACACAAACTAGCCAATAGCATTCATATATGTTGCACATGCTTACAACACACACACACACACAAAATAGGCAATACCAATCAATCTAGCAACTCCTAACAACTCCTACACTCCTATAGACAACTACCAACAACTCCTACAAAATATCATCTAAGTGAAATATCTACGCACATGTATCTGTATCCTACAAACAACTCCTACAAAAAAACTCCTACGGGTGGAATAATTACATCGTATGTATAATTACTAAGTGAAATATCGACATTACTATCTACATTAGCAATAATGTTACATCATATGTTGGCCAAACTTGTAGCAATATCATCTAATTGAAATATCTACATTAGCAACACTTGAATAATTACAATTAACTAGAACATGTGCTTCACATACAACATAATTACATTGTATAATTACATTGTATGATTCATTTAAGTTGAACAATTACAATTAACTAACACAATCATATATAATTACATACAACATTTTCATAACATTTTAGAATAGGGGGAGGGGATTTGAGAGAGGAGAGGGAAGGGGAGAGATACCTGCGGCCGGAGGGGAGAGGTGCGGGACGAGAGATGGCCGGAGAGGGATCCTCCACGCCGGAGGGAGGCAGCCCACCCGCCGGAGCGGACGGCGGCCTGCGTGCGTGCGGTATGCATGCGGGCGGCGACCTGCGTGCGTGCGGACGCGGCGGCCGGCGTGCGGGCAGGTGCATGATCTCCCTCTGCTGCCGGAGATGGGCGGAGGTGGAGAGAGCGGAGGAGGAGCGGCGGGAGGTGGTGCGGCCGGCCGGCGTCGCGACGGAGGGCGGAGGCGGCCGGAGGCGACTGTGGTGGTAAGAGTGGATCGGGGAGAAAGGGAAACTGCTCGATTGGGTATAACCCTAGGGTCGGCGCCACTTCAAACGACGCCGGCATAGCGGCCACGTCAGCCAGACGCCCACCCCAATGGCAAGTTCGGCGCCATCGCCGACCTGTGTTAGGTCGGCGCCGTTTGAAGTGGCGCCGACGTGAGGGGTCAGATTCCGAATTAGTTTCGCCCGGAGGGCAGACGCGGTTGAAGTTGTCCACTTTGGTTAGTTTTGGCAAAAAATACACTGCTTTGCAGGCGGAAAACCAGGACTGGCACTGCGACGGACGCGTCGCAGAGGAAAAGGCAAGCAAAAAAAGAAGCCAAAAAGTAATCCGTGGCGTTTTTCTTACCACTACAACTTCGGCTCACTATAAATAGAAGACCGTATCCACTCGGTTCCCAGAAGACCGTTTCTAGAACGATTTTTTCATCCGGATATTGAAAAATGGCCCAGTCGCATTTACAGAACATCGGTTTTGTCCGAATTGGCCCAACTTTTTTCTAGAGACCTCAGGCCGATCCCGGGGTGCCGAACGTGGAGGATCGGCGAAGGGTCGTCGGAAGTGCAAAGCAAGGCAGAGGATGGAGGGCTACTGCATGTTGTACGCCGACGAGCCGCTGCACGAAGAGGCCGTGTTGGCGCCATTTCAGGATGAGTCGGAAGCTCTTCCTCGAGATCGTGCATGCCATTCTGAAGTTTGACCTCTATTTCGTGTGCAAGAAAGACTGCACCGGCATGGTTGGGTTTTCCTCACTACAGAAGTGCACAATCAAGATGAGGTTGCTTTCATATGGAGCGCTGGATGACAGTGCTGATGACTGTCTCCGCATGGCCGAGTTCACCACCATCGATTGATTGTACAGGTTCTGCAGAGCAGTGATTGTAGTGTTTGGGAAACAGTACTTGAGAACACTCATTGCCAAAGACACTGCATGGATCCTCGCAGTCAATGAAAGTAGAGGATTTCCTAAGATGCTTGGAAGTATAGACTGCATGCATTGGCACTAAAAGAACTATCCATTTGCATGGAAGGGAATGTACAAATGCCACAAAGAAGGTTGCACTGTGATACTCGAGGCAGTTGGTACACATGATCTTTGAATCTGACACTCCTTCTTTGGCATGGCAGGATCGAACAACGACATCAACGTCCTCAACTCTTCAAATGTCTTTGCCAATCTTGTTAAGGGTCATGCTCCCCCTGTGAACTTTGAAATCAATGGGCACCACTACAACAAGGTATACTATTTTGCAGATGACATCTATCTAAGATGGCCAACATTTATGAAGACTATCCCAAACCCGATGCTCTCCAAGCAAGCTCAGTTTGCCAAGAAACAAGAAGCTTGCGGGAAGGACATGGAGTGGGCATTTGGTGTGCTCCAACAGAGGTTTGCAGTTGTCCGGTTCCATGTTCTGACCTGGTCAAAAGATCAGATGTGGAAAATGATGAACTGTTGTGTGACCTTGCACAACATGATCATGGAGGATGAGAGGAAGGACCCAACGAGTTTTGTCGAGCGGAATAAGCCATACTACAGACATGGATCTCTTGTAGAGCTTGATCACCAGGTGCCGCCAACCTGGGCTGTCTTCATCGTCATGCGTCAGGAGATCCGAGGCCCGGTAGTGCATCAACAGCTACATGATGATGTGTTGAGCACATATGGATACTCATGAAAAACACGTAGATGTCAAGCATGAACTGTCGTAACTACGCTGAAATATGTTGTATTTTCATTGTATGCCAAACTATGTTTAATTTGATGCCGAACATTGATCTATATTCATATTATGCCGATCTATGACGAAAACTGGTAAAACTTGAACTGAATTTGGGAGGAAATACGCCGACCTGAAACTCGGACTAGAAATGCGAGTAGAAAATTGGGCATTTTCAGACGAAAACTAACTCCGTACGGCGCTATTTAGCTCCGAATTTTGGCCTGGACGCCCAACTGAGTAGTGGAGGTGCTCTAAAATCATGGTCAAATGGACATGAAAACTACGGCCAGACATCGCAAGAAGGAATAGCAAGAGAAAAGAAGCTTAGGTGCGCCGGTCATTAGCAGCACTATGGGCTTGTTTGTTGCCCAAAGTAACGAGTGTTTGATCCGTATCACCGTATTTTTTGATAAATCTGACCTTTCTCTATAGCTAATCCCACATCCGATCCTTTCACAAAACTATTTAGAAATTTGATACCTTCGTTCAAAACCAACTAGAGTGGAGACGAACCTATGTAAATCGGTGTCGAACTCCATGAATACAGACCTAGAAAATCCTATGTAGCAAGTTCGGTTTCGTAGCCGAACCTATGCAAGTCGGCTCCTCCTAGAAGAGAGTAGAGTTTCTTAATTTAGATTACATGTGTGATGCCGACGTCATAAGTAAAAAAAGTCATAGCTGACTTCTTCCCGTTTCATCCCTTCTAACCCTCTCCAGCACCGTCCGAGCTTTTTCTCCCTACTCTACAAATACGCTCAATACTCACGCATTTTTTTAATCAAAAAACATTGACCCCCGGGAAATGATCTCTCTCGTGCTATACGTTGATAGGTAGATAAAACCTCTCCGGCAGATGATAATACGCGCTCGGATAACACCCTGTTTAATTCAATCACCGTGAGGAGTCAAACCTAGGTGGGCTGATTGCGCACTCGCTAGCCTTGCCACCAAGCCAACACTTGGTTCTCTATTTTTTTAATCAAGACCATGGGAAGTTTTCTTTGACATATTGTCTCTCAAATATCTCCGTTTTCACCAATTTTGATGTCAATTTACACTTCGGTTTTGAGGGGTCAGATGTGGAATGAGTTGTAGAAAAGATCCGATTTGTCAAAAAACACGCATCACCTAACCAAGAGTATCTCCGAAAGATAATAATAAAAAATATGGCATAAATAATGCGTATACAGGTCAAGTGTAAACCTAGATATGTAAAAATATGTAACTTACACACGAATGACAAATTGTACTCTTGTTTGCAGTATAAGGATTAGACAATATACGGTAAGTTCTAGTTTCCCTTTTTTGTGTAGGTCACACCATGGACGTGGGAGAGAGCGGTTCGAAATAGTGGCCGAGCTATGACCTGTGGCTCAGGCGTGCGGCAGGGGTTTGGTTCTTTGTTAGTGTGAGGATCTCTAATTTTAAGTAATGAGATACAAAAGAACTCGGATATTCTGCCAATTTTACAACTAGAAGGCCAGTAATAGTAAGAAATGTACTTATGATTTTGTTTTGAAGGATTGAATTGTTTTGAGAATCACGACTAAACTGAGTCCTTCCGTTTTCCAAGAGTCTAGTATTCGTTTTAAACTAAACGGAAGTTTAAGATAAAAGAACTTTCTCAAGAGTTAACGGACCAAACATCTAAAAAAGAGAGTCAAGGGACCAAAAATAAACTTTCATTTGAAACATTTAGATCTGGGAAGGACAGGGACAGGACTACAGGAGAAAGGCGTGTTTGTGCTGTCCTGTATAGTTTGACCAGTCTACGATGCAGCACATACCTCACTAGCACTGTATCGGAGGGGATACACACTCGCAGTCACGCACAGCCAAGCTCGAGCAAACCACTCGCACCAGCGGCAGTGGCGCCGATGGATCCTTCGTCAGGGAGCACGGTGGCTTACGGTGGTAAGGCGGCGGACGCGTACCGGAAGGCCCTGAGCACGGCAGCCTCGGCGGCCGCTTACGCGGTTCTGGCGCGGAGCATGTCGCGTGAGCTCCTCCCCGACGAGCTGCGCGCAGCGGCGCGCTGGGGCGCGTCCGTGTTTCGCGCGCGGCTCGGGTGGGGTGACAAGGATCGACGCACGCTCGTCGTCCGGAGCCAGACCGGCGGCGGCTCCGGCAGCGAGGAGAACCTCCTCTTCGACGCTGCGCGGACGTACCTGTCGTCCAGGCTCGACCCGCGCGACATGCGCTGCCTCGGGCTCACGCTGTGCAAGTCCAGGGACGACACCGGCCGGAGAAGCTGGAGGCAGCGCCTGTTCATCGAGCCCGAGGACTCCACCGTCGACGTCTTCGACGGCGTGCAGTTCACATGGACGTCCGTCCAGAAGAGCAACGGCAACGGCGGAGAAAAGAAGAGCGCAAATAAGCGGGAGTCCGGCACCGGCGGCGACCGCGAGTTCTTGCTGATGCTCAGCTTCGACGCGGAGCACACGGGCTTGGCCATGGAAAGGTACGTGCCCTTCGTCATGACGGCGGCTGAGGAGACGAAGCTGCGGGAGCAATCACTCAAGATCTGCCTGAACGAGGGGCGTTCGTGGTACAGCCTGAACCACCACCACCCCGCCACGTTCGACACCCTCGCCATGGAGCCGACTCTCAAGCAGTCCATCGTCGCCGACCTCGACCTATTCGCCAACCGGAGGGACTATTACCGGCGGATCGGCAAGCCGTGGAAGCGCGGGTACCTGCTCTACGGCCCGCCTGGCACCGGCAAGTCCAGCCTGGTCGCCGCCATGGCCAACCACCTCAGGTACGACATCTACGACCTCGACCTCAACCACGTCCAGAGCACGATGCTCCGGTGGCTGCTCCCCAACATGCACGACCGGTCCATCCTCGTCATCGAGGACATCGACTGCTGCTGCGATGCCATGTCAAGGACAGTCGACGGCAAGGAGAGCAAGAAGCCGGCGGGGACTGGCGACGACAACAGCAGTGACTCGTCAGAAACCTTGGGTCTCCCTCCTTTGCCCAAGCGCAATACTGAGGTACTAATCGCGAACCTTTCCGCTCTCAGTTACGCAGTAATCAGTATGAACAGACATCTCTCAATGCCGATACGTGCTTGGCCAAATGGCGACCTCAGATTACGCTGTCCGCGCTGCTCAACTTCATCGACGGGCTATGGTCGACGAGCTGCGAGGAGCGCATCATCGTCTTCACCACCAACTACAAGGACCGCCTCGACCCGGCGCTGCTGCGGCCAGGGCGCATGGACATGCACATCTACATGGGCTTCTGCTGCTGGGAAGCGTTCAAGACGCTCGCCTGGAACTACTTCGTCGTCGACGACCACCCCCTGTTCCCGGAGATACAAGAACTGCTTGGGGCGGCGCAGGTGACGCCGGCAGAGGTGTCCGAGATGCTGCTGAGGACCAGTGACCCCGACGTCGCGCTCCGAGGTCTCACAGAATTCCTCAAAGACAAGAAGCAGGGACAGGGTAAGATGGAGGAAAAGGCATGAAGAGAAGTAGTAATTCAGTCAGAGCTCACATCAAGAACTAACTAGCTAGTCTGAAAATTATATGATCGAACTAGTACTACTTTTATTTTGCAAATGTCTTGCACATTATCACGCTGCTTCAAAATTACTAGTCTTCATGTGTTGCGTCATAGTTGCAGTCTTGCAAATGCTCTTCCGATCGTTTTCTGATCCTAGCGTTATGCATTATTTATGTTGGATATTTATGCTTGTCCTGGATTCTTAGCTGAATGCTTGATGTGATTCTTGATATTCGAGGAAGCAATTTACCTAAGTCTTGAATCAAATCTTGTTTCACACCCTATATGTAGGCATCAAGTGTCAAAGGTCATCTTTTGCTGGCTACAGAAAAAAAAAAGGGATTGGAGGTGAATTTGGTAGTCTGCTAGAGCATATATTTTGCCTGTATTTTCAGATTGAGAGTCGGATAGTTTCTCAAAGAATAGTTACTTTTATGTCCACCAAGTCACATAATTAAATCCAAAAGTTCCACGATTTGTTTCATTGAAATTACAAAGTTTGTTCACTTTAAATCTAAAACCATTTTAAATATGCAACTACTCATATAACCCGTGTTCAATTATCAAGCCGAGAGTATTGAGAAACCGGCCCCTCCATCGTCCTCAATTGAAATAAGGGAAACCCCATGCTGTCCTCGCGGCGACTCAGGGGAATTCTAGGTTTTGCTGCCACCAAGCCTCTCCAACCCTACCCCCTCCACTGTCGCCGCCGGAGGATGGAGGTGGGGTGCATCCTTGCGCACGGTGACTCTGCTCGCCGGTGCTGGCCCGTGGCGTAGGGTGGTCGTCCTCGGCGACTCTGGCCAGCATGGCGACTGCCTCTCTCAGCGTCCTCGTCCGAATGGCCCATCTACAGCCCACCCGGATTCTTCTGGCGTGGTGGGACGGGGTGGCACCCCCTCCCTGATCTGGTTCACTGACATGGATCAGATGATTGTCTGAATGCCATGCTCGCATCAGCATCCCTGAGGAGTCCAAGCCGGATCTGGACCGTCGGCTTTGCCAATAGCGAAGACGATGGTTCTTGCATGGCGACGACGCACTCACCATGCATGAAGTGCCAGTGACAGAGGGTTTGTAGGTCGGCGGTGCTTCGGGTCTTTCCCGCCTTTGTCTGGCAGTGTAGGCGTATGGAGGAAGGATTGCTCCAGAGCATGCTGATACCGCGACGTCCGCGGAAGTCGCTCTCCTCATGTGGGTCGTCATGGAGGGCTTTCGACCCCCTCATCTCTTGGTTCAGATCTTCCGGTCAAGGCGTAGACCTTGCGATGCAAGGTTTGATGACGACGTCGATCTCGCAGTCGCTCCCCCACTTGAGGGCGTCGTGTTGCATATTATGATATTCTTGGTGCTTTATCGATGAACTTGCATGACATCGTGGCCAATGTTATAACTTCGACAAGTAAATAATGAAGAACGAGAAAGAAATCACAGCAAGGGGACACAGATTTAACATGGAAAACCTCTCCAACAAAGATAGGAAAAAACCATGAGTGCCATCCAGCAAAACTTCACTATATCAGGGAGTGTTTACAAATGCCGGGGATTTTCACAGATGCAACTATTTCCAGCTGTCGGCTTATAATAGGTTTATATATCGGTGGAAACCTAGGTCTTCAACAATCCGTACCGTACCACGGGGGGCTGCCTCCGGCGACGAAAACCTATGTTTCCACTTGGCTCAATCCTCCGGCGACGGACCTCGCTCCGCTCATCAGAAGTTGGCCTTTACTTTGTAGAATTTGGATCAACATATAGCAAACTCCACCTTGATACAAAATCCATCTTGTAACATCAACAGAAATCATCTCCCTAAATAAACAAAGCAAATACTGTTGGCGCCAATAGCCACTTGAGCTAATCAGTTAAACCAACTAAGTTCGAGCAAAGCTCAAACTTTAGCAATAGGAATAGATTTAGTCATCATATCAGCGGGATTATCATGAGTGCTGATCTTGCGTACCTTTATTTTACCTTGAGCAACAATGTCTCTAACAAAATGGTACTTGACATCAATTTGCTTAGTTCTCTCATGAAACATCTGATCTTTTGTAAGATATATGGCACTTTGACTGTCACAAAACAATGTAATGCAAGAATCATCTTCACAAAGCTCAGCAAACAAAACTTTCAACCAAATAGATTCTTTGCAAGCGTCAACAATAGTCATGTATTCAGTTTGAGTAGTAGATTATGCAATAACAACCTGTAATGTAGCCTTCCAGCTAACAACACAACCACCAACATTAGACACATAACCTATGAGGGATCTTCTCTTATCTAAATCGGCAGGAAAATATGAATCCACATAGCTAACGAGTCCCTAATCGGTCCTGCCAAACTTCGAACAAGCATTGGAAGTTCCAAGGAGGTACCCGAAAACCCACTGAACAACCTTCCAATGTTGTTTACCAGGATTATCCATGTATCTACTTATCAAACTCATAGCATATGATAAATCAGGATAAGAACAAACCATGGCATACATCAAATAACCAACAACACTAGAATATAGCACATTTGACATGTACTCAAACTCTTCATCAGTAGTAGGACATTGTGAAACTGAAAATTTAAAATGAGGAGCAATAGGAGTACTAACTGACTTGGCACCATCCATGTTAAAACGATGAAGAACTTTCTTAATGTAACTTTGCTGACTAAACCATATTTTATATCTCGGGTAATCTCCATACCTAAGATCTTATTAGCAGCTCCAAGATCCTTCATCTCAAACTCACTACTTAGGTGTGCCTTCAAAGTGTTGGAGATATGCCCTAGAGGCAATAATAAATGTAGTTATTATTATATCTTTGTGTTTATGATAAATGTTTACATTCATGCTATAATAGTATTAACAAGGAAACATTAATACTTGTGTGATTTGTAAACTAAATTAGAGTCCCTAGTAAAGCCTCTTTAGAATACTAGCTTGTTGGTTAATAAATGATTGTGGTTTCCCTATCATGAACATTGAGATGTTATTAACAACAAGATCATATCGTTAGGAGAATGATATGATGGACATACTCCTATAGATAAGCGTAGCATAAAGATCAAGTCATTTTAATAGTTCAATTGCTATATGCTTTCAGATACATAGTAACCTAATTCCTTCGACCATGAGATCATGCATATCACCATCACCGGAAGGATGCTTTGATGACATCAAACACCACACCGTAACTGGGTGGTTATAAAGGTGGCATTGAGTGTTCGAAAAGTATTGGTTGAGACACATGGATCAAGAGTGGGATTTGTCCATCCATATGACGGATAGATATACTCTGGGCCCTCTCGGTGGAATGTCATCCAATTAGCTTGCAAGCATGTGACTGGTTCACAAGGGATCACATATCACGGGAACGAGAAAAGAGTACTTATCAGTAACGAGGTTGAACTAGGTATGTAGAGATACCGACGATCAAAACCTCGGATAAGTAAACTATCGTGAGACAAAGGGAAATTGGTATCGTATGTAAGTGGTTCATTCGATCGCAAAGTAATCATAGAAATATGTGGGAGCCATATGAATTTCCAGATTCCTCTATTGGTTATTGTTCGGAGAAGTGTCTCGATCATGTCCGCATAATTCACGAACCGTAGGGAGACACACTTAAGGATTCGACGTTGTTAAGTAGTTATGGAATGATGAGTAAGAAACCGAATGTTGTTCGGAGTCTCGGATGGGATCCGGGATATGACGAGGAGATCCGGAATGGTCCGGAGAATAAGATTCATATAAGGAAAGTCCTGTTTCGGGGTTGGAGAATGGTTCCGGTGTTTTCATCGGGAATGTTCTAGAAGGTTCCGGAATGTCCGGCACTCCGGAGGGGAAGGGTACATGGATGTGTCATAACAAGTTGGAATGGTTGCATCATGTACTAGGTGTCATCACTGAGCAAAATAAAGGGATAAATCAAATCCTAGTTTGAAAAGTCAAACGCCAATTTGAAAAGTCAAACGGCTATTTTGCTTGGTGGAGGGAGAGTAGGAAACCTACTTGGGGAGGAAGTCCCTCTCCCTCCACCGCCGGCCTTGGAAGCCGAGTTGGGGAGGGAATCCCCTCCCCTTGGCCGCACCCTCCCACCTATATAAGGAGGGGCAGGGCTGCCCCTCCAAGAACACACCTTGCCTCCGCAAAACCCTAGCTCCAAGCCGCCGGCGCCTAGGGCAAACCCTAGCCGCCGACTTGGGCTTCCCCAAGCCCTAGCCGCCGGCCTAGCCCTCTCTCCTTGGTGTGTCTAAACCCTAGATCACCGAGGCCTCTCTCATAGTCCACCATACTCGCTCCGGCTTAAGGCGAAGCCCTGCGAGATCTCCCCTCTACTTCCGGTACCACGCCGTCGTGCTGCCGGAATCGCGAGGAGAGTGCTACTACCTCCATTTCCTACTGGAACAAGGGAGAGGAAGGTCTTCGTCAGTCGAATGTGTGACCGATCATGAGCCTTGAACGCAGCGCCGGAAGGATCGTCTACGCGATCTTGAGATCGGCAAGAGTACGACTACATCACCCACGAAAATCCGCTCTCTTTAAACACTTTGGAATCTTCGAGTGTGAGTTATTCTATCGACTCGTTGCTACAATCTAGTAGATAGATCTTGGCTTGTTTGTTTGTATGCGGTAGAAATTTTTTGTTTTCCATGCTACGAACCCCTACCCAAAATAGTGATTTATTTCATGCTCTTGACAGCAATTAAAATATCACCAACATATAACAACAAGTATATAGGTGATCCATCAACAAACTTAATGTAAACACAACTATTATACTGTGAACTCTCAAAACCATGTGAGATCATAAACGAATCAAAACTTTTATACCATTGTCTTGGAGATTGCTTTAAGCCATAAAGAGACTTCTTTAATTTGCACACAAAATCCTCTTTACCAGGCACTATGAACCCTTCTGGTTGGTCCATGTATATTTCGTCATCAAGCTCTCCATGTAGAAAAGTAGTCTTGGCATCTAACTGCTCAAGCTCAATATCACGAATAGCCACAATACTAAAGAAAGTGCGAATGGAACTATGATTTAAAACTGTGGAGAACACATCATTGTAATCAATACCCAGAATCTGGTTGAACCCTTTTGCTACTAACCTTGCCTTATACCTTGAAGGCTCTTTAGAATACAAACCTTCCTTTTTCTTGAAAATCCACTTTCAGCGGACCGCCTTCTTTTGTTTGAGAAAACACACATCTCATGTGCCATTTTTCTCTAGCGATTGCATCTTTTCTTGCATAGCAGAAACCCACTTCTCGCGGTCAACGAATGCAACTGCTTCATTATATGTAGCAGGTTCAGAATCATTCTCCACCTGTTCAGCACAAACCAAAGCATAATGAACAAGATTACACTCTTAAATTAAACGAGGAAGAGGACCACAATTACACCTCGGTCTATTAGCGGCAATGGACTCATGTGGCTGCTATAAAACAATAAGTGAGTGCTGAACAACAATATCATCAATGTTTTCCTCATGTGTATCTTCAACGACAGCATCATTATCAACAGTTTTCTATAGGTTCTCCACCTGCACACTAACTCTCTCCTCTCCAACAGAAATAGGAGAGGGATCAGATGGCAAGCTATCATGATACATAACGGATTCATTCAAAACAACATTTCTACTCAACAAAATCCTTTTAGTTTCAGGATTCCATAGTTTATATGCTTTAAGTCCTGAACCATAACCAAGGAATATGCACTTAACAATCCTAGGATCTAACTTTCCATTGTCAACGTGAGCATATGTAGTGCAACCAAAGACTCTCAACTGTGAATAATTAGCAGGCGAACCTGACCATACCTCAATGAGAGTTTTCTTCTCAAGTGGAATAGAAGGTGACCTGTTGATGAGGTAGCATTCTGTGTTGGCTGCTTCAGCCTAGAAACGCCTGTTCATACCTACATTAGACAACATAAAGCGAGCCCTCAAGATGATGGTTCTGTTCATGCGCTCAGCCACACCATTCTGCTAAGGAGTATAGGGGATGGTGTGATGCCTGATCATGTTATCGTTATTGCAGAAGTCCACAAACTCATTAGAATAAAATTACATACCATTGTCAGTATGTAGTACCTTTACCTTATTTTCATATTGATTTTCAACCATAACTTTCTACTTCTTAAAAGCACCAAAAACATCAGATTTATGCTTCAAAAAATATGGCCACACTTTTCTTGAGTAGTCATCAATAATAGTAAGCATGTAATTAGCACCACCAATAGAAGTCTTATGGGAAGGTCCCCATGCATAAACATGCACATAATCTAATATGTCTTTGGTGGTATGAACGGAACCATTGAATTTAACTCTTTTATGCTTAACAAAAATGCAGTGCTCATAGAACTCAAACTTACTCAAGTTGCAACCATCAGTCGGCTCTCTCTTGACCAACTCTGCCATGCCATGTTCGCTCATATGCCCAAGACGCATATGCCATAGATTAGTTTTACCAGAATCATTAGAAGTAATAGAAACAGCAATACCAAGCAAAGTGCTACCTCTAAGGACATATAATTTAGCAAAACTCATATCACCTATCATGTGAATAAGAGAACCTTTTGATATCTTCAGAACTCTATGCCCACCGGCATACTTGTATCCATCAACGTCCATGGTACTCAGGGAGATCAAATTTCTGGCCATACTTGGTATGTGCTTCACCTTAGTCAATGTGTGTGTCATGCCATCATGTGTCCTGATCTTAACAGATCCAACATCAGCAAGGGTTGTCATTCCCCGCACGCACAAAATCTCCAGTCTGCACATACTCATTTGAACTAAACCAATCTTTGTTACAACAAATATGAAATGAACATGCAGTATCAAGTATCCATTCATCATCACGAGAGGCACAAGCACCAAAAACGGCTAAACATTCACCATCAGAAATATCGCCAGAAACAACAGTAGCCTTACCAGTACCTTCAGACTTATCTTTTGATTGGTAAGTTCCATTCTTTTTCTCCTTATTTTGCTACTTTCAACAACCATCAATAACATGATTAGATTTCTTACAATACCTGCAGAATTTGTCCTTTCCCTTGGACTTTGAATGACCTCTAATGTTCTTGCTCTTATCTATGTTGCCATAGTTGTTATTCCTTTGCTCGGTCCTGCCACGAACTTGTAGAGCCTCAGCCTTGGATGATGTCCCATCTGCCTACACCATAGTTTTCATCTTTTCCCTTTGTTTGAGGGTGTCATGTACTTAGGCGAGGGTTAGTTCATCACAGCTCAAAAATATTGTATCACGGAAATTTGTATAGGAACTAGGAAATGGGCATAAGAGTAGAAGAGCTAAATCCTCATCATCATACTTTACTTCCATAGAATACAAGACTGAAACAATCTCTTTAAAAACAGATAAGTGATTCATTACCAATCCACCTTCTTGCAGCCTATGCGAGAACAACTTTATCTTCACATGCATCTGATACGTCGGAAATGTATCTATAATTTTTGATGTTCCATGCTTGTTTAGTATCTACTTTGCTTTGCGTTGTCTACACTTTGAGGTGTTTTTATATGTTTTTCCAGACTAACCTATTAACAAGATGCTACAGTGTCAGTTGCCTGTTTTCTTCTATTTTTGGTTCCAGAAAAGGCAGAAAATCAATATTCCCGGAATTGGACGGGATAAAAGCCAAAGTCAATATTTTACCATCGGGAACACAGAGCTAGAGTACGAGACAGAGGGGAGCCACCAGGGGGCCACACCCCCTGGCCATGCGGCTAGGCCCAGCCTGGGGGGTGCGGCTGCCCTGGCTTCCCCCTACCTCGCATCTTCGCCTATAAAGACCCCCCGATACCAAAACCCTAAGTACCCGATCAATATTCCACAAAACCGTCTATAGCTGTCATCACCTGTTGGAGATATGCCCTAGAGGTAATAATAAAAGTGGTTATTATTATATCTTTGTGTTTATGATAAATGTTTACATTCATGCTATAATAGTATTAACCGGAAACATTAATACTTGTGTGATTTGTAAACTAAATTAGAGTCCCTGGTAAAGCCTCTTTATAATACTATCTTGTTGACTAATAGATGATCATGGTTTATCGATCATGAACATTGAGATGTTATTAATAACAAGATCATATCATTAGGAGAATGGTATGATGGACATACTCCTATAGATAAGCGTAGCATTAAGATCAAGTCATTTCAATAGTTCGTTTGCTATAAGCTTTCTGATACATAGTAACCTAATTCCTTCGACCATGAGATCATGTTAATCACCATCACCGGAAGGATGCTTTGATGACATCAAACACCACACCGTAACTGGGTGGCTATAAAGGTGGAATTGAGTGTTCGGAAAGTATGGGTTGAGGCACATGGATCAAGAGTGGGATTTGTCCATCCATATGACAGATAGATATACCCTAGGCCCTCTCGGTGGAATGTCATCCAATTAGCTTGCAAGCATGTGACTGGCTCACAAGGGATCACATATCACGGGAACGAAAAAAGAGTATTTATCGATAACGAGGTTGAACTAGGTATGTAGAGATACCGACGATCAAACCTCAGATAAGTAAACTATCGCGAATCAAACTGGAACAATGGTTTCCTAGTGGGAGAAGAAACAAGTCCTTCTCTCAATCCAACTTGGGTTTGGGTTTGGATTCAAACCCACCCCTCCCAAGGCTGCCCCTCCCTCTCATAAAAATAGAGGGGGGGGGGATTCCCTAACACCACAAGAGCCAAGCCCTCCCCACACACGTGTCGCCTCATGCTTCTCCGCTATCGCTTCTGCCGCCGCCCGCGTCTCCGTCTCCCGCTGCCTCGCGCCGCCGTCGGTTCGTCGCTGCCTCTCTAGCCGCCGTTGAAACCTCCTCCTCCTCCTCCCGGTCATCTAAACCCTAGATCTCCGGGAAACCCTAATCCACCATAACTCGCATCTGGCTTAGGCGAAGCCCTGCGGGATCTTCCCTCTACTTCCAACACCACATCGTTGTGCTGTCGGAATTGCGAGGGGATAATTACAACCTCCGCTGCCTACTGTTATAAGGGAGAGGAAGGTCTTCATCGAGTAACGAACGTGTGACCGACTGTGGAAGCGCTACCGGAATACAGCGCCGGAATGATCGTCTACGAGATCGGCAAGTGTACGACTACATCACCCACGAGAATCTTCTCTCGTTAACTGCTTTGGAATCATCGAGGGTGAGTGCTTCTATCGACTCGTTGCTACAATCTAGTAGATAGATCTTGGCTTGTTTGTGTGCATGCGGTAGAAATTTTTTGTTTCCATGCTACGAACCCCTACAGTGGTATCAGAGTCGTGTCTATATGTAGATCTGTTGCACGAGTAGAACACAATGGTCATTATGGGCGGTGGTGCTTTTATTATCAATTTATTTTTGTGTACTTTGCATCTTGCGGTATGATGGGATGAAGCGGACCGGGCTAAACTTATATGACATCGTTCACGAGACTTGCTCCATGCTCAACATGCAACTTGTATTTCATAAGTGGCTTTGCGGGTGTCTGTCTCTCCCATCATAGTATAGATTATATTTACAACGGGCACTTGATAGTTCAAACATCAACGTTGTGGTTCTTGTTCGTAAGTTAGAACGACACTTATTGAAAGCCCCAAACCACGTAAAATATGCAAAGAAAATTAGAGGCGTCTAACTTTGTTTTGCAGGGGTGTGCTGTGATGTGATATGGCCATGATTGTGATTATATATGATGTATGCAATGTTCCTTATTGTAAGTTGGCAACCGGCAGGAGCCATATGGTTGTCCTTTAAATTCCGTTAATACCTGCGTGTTTATTCAAAGTAGTTGTAATAGTTGAATCTGGTGGAAGACAATCATGAAACAACGCCATTGACCTTGACGCCATACCGGTGATGATGGAGATCATGTTCGTGCTTGAAGATGGAGATCGGAAGCACAAGAAGAAAGGCCATATCATATCACATATTATGAATTGCATGTGATGTTAATCCTTTTATGCATCTTGTATTGCATAGTTCACGATGGTAGCATTATAAGATGATCCCTCAAGCACACAATTTCAAGTTTTAAAGTGTTCATCCTTAGTAAGCACCGTTGCTAAAGCTCGTTGTTTCGAAACACGGCGTGATGATCGGGTGTGTTAGATTCTGCGAGTGTATACAACATGAGCAAGACAGATTTGCTCATGCAGAAGCTAAGGTTTGATCTTGACGATCCTAGCATGTACAGACATGGTCTCGGAACACGGATCACCGAAAGGTAAAGCATGAGTCATATAGAAGATATGATGAACATGTTGATTGTTCGCCATTGAAGCTCCATCAACTCTCGTGATGATCGGTTTTGATGTGGTGGATTTGGTTTGTGTGATCACTAAAACAATTTGAGGGATATTGTTTTGAGTGCGAGTTCACCTAGATTAATTTAACTATTAATTAGAACTCAATTTGTCATAAACTTAGTCTAAGCTATTGCAAATATGTTGTAGATCAATGGTGGCCCCTACCATCAATTTTAATGCGTTCCTAGAGAAAGAAAAGTTGAAAAACAATGGAAGCAACTTCACGGATTGGTTCCGCAATTTGAGGATTGTCCTCAATGCTGGTAATTTGACCTATGTCTTTGGATGCACCATTGGGTGACCCTTTGCATCTAATTCTACCGATGAGGTAAAGAATGTTTTCCTCGCTCGGAAGAATCGATCTCCGATTCGGTGCTATCTTGTATGGTTTGGAATCGGAGCTTCAGAAAAGGTTTGAGAACCATGACCCACATGATATTGTCCGTGAACTCAAAATGATATTTGAGGCTCACGCGGCAGTTGAGAGTTATGAGGCTTCTGAAAAGTTCTTTAACTGCAAGATGGAAGAGGGCAGCTCCGTCAGTGAGCACGAGCTTAAGATGTCTGGGCACGCAAGTAAACTCCAAAGCTTGGGTATAGTGATTCCTAATGCTTTGGGGATTCACCGTGTCTTCCAATCACTACCACCAAGTTATAAGAACTTTGTGATGAACTACAATATGCAAAACATGGACAAGTCGTTGCCAGAACTCTTCTCCATGTTAAAGTCTGCAGAAGTGGAGATCAAGAAAGAGCACCAAGTGTTGTTGGTCAATAAGACCACCAAATTCAAGAAGCAAGGCAAGTCTAAGAAAAAGGGAAACTTCAAGAAGGGTGGTAAGAAAGTTACCGCGCCGGCGAAGAAGACCAAGGCTGGGCCTAAGCCTGATACTGAGTGCTTTTACTACAAGGGAGAGGGTCACTGGAAGCGGAATTGCCCCAAGTACTTGGCAGATTTCAAGAACGGCAACATCAAGAAGAAAGGTATATCCGATATACATGTTATTGATGTGTAACTCACTAGTACTCGTAGTACTTCCTGTGTATTTGATACTGGTTCGGTTGCTCATATTTGTAACTCGAAACAGGTGCTGCAGAATAAACGGAAGCTAGCGAAGAACGATGTGATGATGTGCGTTGGAAATGGATCAAAGGTTGATGTGATCGCGGTCGGCACGCTACCTCTTCATCTACCATCGGGCTTAGTTTTATACTTAAATAATTGTTATTTGGTGCCTGCGTTGAGCATTAACATTATATCGGGATCATGTTTATTGCGAGACGGTTACTTGTTTAAGTCCGAAAATAATGGTTGTTCGATTTATATGATTAATATGTTTTATGCACATGCACCTTTGATAGATGGTCTATTATTATTGAACCTCGATTGTAGTAATACATGCATTAATAACATTGAGGCTAAACATTTGAAATTGAGGGATAACTCGACCTATATGTGGCACTGTCGTCTTGGTCATATTGGAGTGAAGCGTATGAAGAAACTCCATTCCGATGGACTTATTGAATCACTTGATTTCGAATCACGAAGATCTGAAGCATGTCTGATGGGTAAAATGACTAAGACTCCATTTTCTGGTATGATGGAGCGAGCTACGGACTTATTGGAAATCATACATACCGATGTGTGTGGCCCAATGAGTGTAGCATCGCGCGGTGGTTATCGTTATGTTCTTACCTTCACGGATGACTTGAGTAGATATGGGTATATCTACTTCATGAAACATAAGTCTGAAACTTTCGAGAAGTTTAAGGAATTTCAAAGTGAGGTAGAGAATCAACGTAACAAGAAGATTAAATTTCTACGATCTGATCGTGGAGGTGAATATCTGAGTTACGAGTTTGGCGAGCATGAAGAAATGTGGAATACTTTCACAATTGACACCGTCGGGAACACCACAGTGTAATGGTGTGTCCGAACGTCGTAATCGAACTCTCTTAGATATGGTTCGTTCTATGATGTCACTTACAGATTTACCGCTATCGTTTTGGGGTTATGCATTAGAAACAACCACATTCACTTTAAATAGGGTACCATCTAAATACGTTGAAACGACACCGTATGAATTGTTGTTTGGGAAGAAACCTAAATTGTCGTTCCTTAAAGTTTGGGGTTGCGAAGCTTATGTAAAGAAGTTACAGCCAGACAAGATTGAACCCAAAGCGGAAAAATGCGTCTTCATAGGATACCCGAAGGAAACTATTGGGTATACATTCTATCACAGATCCGAGGGCAAAATCTTTGTTGCCAAGAATGGATCCTTTCTAGAGAAGGAGTTTCTCTAAAAAAAAGTGACTGGAAGTAAAGTAGAACTCGACGAGGTTGTTGAACCTTCTCTCGAACTTGCGAGTAGCGCAGGACCAGAACTAGTTCCTGTGGCGCCTGCACCAATAAGAGAGGAAGCTAATGATGTTGATCATGAAACTTCGGTTGAAGTTACTATGGAACCTCGCAGGTCAACGAGAACTCGTACCACTCCTGATTGGTATGATCCCATTATGAGTGTCATGTTGTTGGATAACACCGATGACCTGGGACATATGAGGAAGCGATGATGATCCCAGATTCCAATAAATGGCAAGAAGCCATGAAATTCGAGATTGGATCCATGTACGAAAACCAAGTATGGACTTTGGTGGACTTACCGGATGGCCGGAAGGCTGTCGAGAACAAATGGATTTTCAAGAAGAAAACATATGCTGATGGTAATGTTACTGTCTATAAAGCTCGACTTGTCGCAAAAGGGTTTCAAAAAATTCAAGGAGTTGACTACGATGAGACTTTCTCACCAGTAGCGAAGCTAAAGTCTATAAGGATTATGTTAGCAATCGCTGCATATTATGATTATGAGATATGGCAGATGGATGTCAAAACGGTGTTCCTCAATAGAGACATTGATGAAGAGTTGTATATGATGCAACCCAAAGATTTTGTCGATCCTAAAGATGCTAACAAGGTATGCAAACTTCAACGGTCTATATATGGACTGAAGCAAGCATCCCGAAGTTGGAATCAACGTTTTGATAAGGTAATCAAAAGTTTTGGTTTTATACAAACTTATGGAGAATCTTGTATTTACAAGAAAGTGAGTGGGAGCTCTGTAGCATTCTTAATATTATATGTAGATGACATATTGTTGATTGGGAATGATGTAGACCTTCTTAATAGTGTCAAGAATTATTTGAATAATAGTTTTTCAATGAAAGATCTTGGCGAAGCAGCTTACATATTAGGCATAAAGATTTATTGAGATAGATCGAGACGCCTAAAATCATTGTCACAGAGTACATATTTAGACAAAGTTCTAAAGAGGTTTGGAATGGAAGATAGCAAGAAAGGGTTCTTGCCCATGTTGCCCAATATGACCTTGAGTAAAACTCAAAGTCCTGCAATGGCAGAAGATAGAGAAAGGATGAGTAAGACTCCCTATGCCTCAGCCATAGGATCTCTTATGTATGCCATGCTATGTACTAGACCCGACATTGCATATGTTGTTAGTTTGACTAGCAGATATCAAAGTGATCCAGGAGTGGATCATTGGACAGCGGTCAAAAAAATCCTTAAGTACTTAATAAGAACTAAGGATATGGTTCTTTCTTCTGGAGGTGATGAACAGCTCGTTGTTAATGGTTACACCGATGCTAGTTGGAACACCGATCCAGATGATTCTAAATCTCAATCTGGATACGTATTTACTTTGAATGGTGCAGCAGTTAGCTGGAGGAGTGCAAAGCAAAGCGTTGTGGCGAGATCTTCAACTGAATCGGAATACATAGCTGCTTCAGAGGCTTCTCAAGAGTCGATATGGATGAAGGAGTTCATTACAGAGCTCGGTGTGGTTCCAAGTGCGCTGGACCCAATGTCTATCTACTGTGATAACATGGGCGCCATAGCCAATGCGCAAGAACCAAGGTCACACAAGAAGCTGAAGCACATCAAGCTACATTTTCACGCTATTCGAGAGCATGTACAAGATGGAGACATAAAGATTTGCAAAGTATACACAGATCTGAATGTGGCGGATCCGTTGACTAAACCTTTCCCGAGGGCAAAACATGACCAGCACCAAACCGCCATGGGTGTTCGGATATTACCATGTAATCTAGATTAGTTGACTCTAGTGCAAGTGGGAGACTGTTGGAGATATGCCCTAGGCCCTAGAGGCAATAATAAAAGTGGTTATTGTTATATCTTTGTGTTTATGATAAATGTTTACATTCATGCTATAATAGTATTAACCAGAAACATTAATACTTGTGTGATTTGTAAACTAAATTAGAGTCCCTGGAAAAGCCTCTTTATAATACTATCTTGTTGATTAATAGATGATCGTGGTTTCTCGATCATGAACATTGAGATGTTATTAATAACAAGATCATATCATTAGGAGAATGGTATGATGGACATACTCCTATAGATAAGCATAGCATTAAGATCAAGTCATTTCAATAGTTCGTTTTCTATAAGCTTTCTGATACATAGTAACCTAATTCCTTCGGCCATGAGATCATGTTAATCACCATCACCAGAAGGATGCTTTGATGACATCAAACACCACACCGTAACTGGGTGGCTATAAAGGTGGCATTGAGTGTTCGGAAAGTATGGGTTGAGGCACATGGATCAAGAGTGGGATTTGTCCATCCATATGACGGGTAGATATACTCTGGGCCCTCTCGGTGGAATGTCATCCAATTAGCTTGCAAGCACGTGACTAGCTCACAAGGGATCACATATCACGGGAACAAGAAAAGAGTACTTATCGGTAACGAGGTTGAACTAGGTATGCAGAGATACCGACGATCAAAACCTCGAATAAGTAAACTATCGTGAGACAAAGGGAAATTGGTATCGTATGTAAGTGGTTCATTCGATCACAAAGTAATCGTAGAAATATGTGGGAGCCATATGAATTTCCAGATTACTCTATTGGTTATTGATCGGAGAAGTGTCTCGGTCATGTCCGCATAATTCACGAACCGTAGGGAGACACACTTAAGGATTCGATGTTGTTTAGTAGATATGGAATGTTAATAGGGATACCGAATGTTGTTCGGAGTCTCGGATGGGATCCGGTATATCATGAGGATATCCGGAATGGTCCGGAGAATAAGATTCATATAAGGAAAGTCCTATTTCGGAGTTCGGGAAAGTTTCCGATGATTTCATCGGAGAGGTTCTAGAAGGTTCACCGGTCCCGAAGGGGAATGGTACATGAATGTGTCATGGATATGTGGAATGATTGGATCATATCATAGGTCACTTGGTGTTGACATTTGCAAGAGAGAAATAAATTTCTAAACTGAAAGTCAAACGGGAAGTTTGAAAAGTCAAACTGGAACAATGGTTTCCTAGTGGGAGAAGAAACAAGTCCTTCTCTCAATCCAACTTGGGTTTGGGTTTGGATTCAAACCCACCCCTCCCAAGGCTGCCCCTCCCTCTCATAAATAGAGGGGGAGGGATGCCCCAACACCACAAGAGCCAAGACCTCCCCACACACGCGCCGCCGCCGCGCCCTAGCCGCCGCCTCGCGCCGCCGCTCTAGCCGCCGTCGACACCTCCTCCTCCTCCTGGTCATCTAAACCCTAGATCTCCGGGAAACCCTAATCCACCATAACTCGCATCCGGCTTAGGCGAAGCCCTGCGG
This sequence comes from Avena longiglumis, assembly GCA_030063025.1. Lineage (NCBI taxonomy): Eukaryota > Viridiplantae > Streptophyta > Magnoliopsida > Poales > Poaceae > Avena > Avena longiglumis. The sequence goes on along the minus strand of CP125976.1, from coordinate 203,567,583 downwards.
GATCTTCCCTCTACTTCCGACACCACGCCATCGTGCTGCCGAAATCGCGAGGGGAGAACTACAACCTCCATTTTCTTTGGAACAAGGAGAGGAAGGTCTTCATAAATCTTGAGCGATGTGACCGATCGGGAGCGCGCTTGGAGCAGCGGCCGGAAGGATCGTCTACGCGATCTTGAGATCGGCAAGTGTATGACTACATCACCCACGAGAATCTTCTCTCGTTAACCGCATTGGAATCTTCGAGGGTGAGTGCTTCTATCGACTCGTTGCTACAATCTAGTAGATAGATCTTGGCTTGTTTGTGTGCATGCGGTAGAAATTTTTTGTTTTCCATGCTACGAACCCCTACATCACCATCGTCCATAGATCGGGGGGATCTAAAGCTCTTCCCGGCACCCTGCCGGAGGGGAGATCATCCTGGAGGCCTTCTTCTTCATCATGCCAGCCTACGATATGAACTGTGAGTAGTTCCACCTTGGACTACGGGTTCATGTAGTATCTATATGGTTGTATCTCCTCCTTTATGCTACCATGTTTAGATCTTATGAGCTCCGTGCATGATCAAGATCATCTATTTGTAATCATGCATGTTGTCTTTGCGGGGATCCGATTGATATTGAGATTACTATGTCAGATTGATTAATGGTTTTGTCTTATTGATTCTATCATGTCTGTGTTGTTTAAGATCTTGCATGCTCTCCGTTTCTAGTAGCTATCTTGGCCAAGTAGATGCTAGTGACTCCAAGAGGGGTATTTATGCCTCTATTTAATCTAAGGGAAGTGACAGAAATCTCTAAGGTTGTAGATGTGTTGTTGCTAATAGGGAGAAAACAACTGTCTCTTATTCATGGAACAAGTAGATTGTTTACCTTACACACTTTTTTAAAGCAGTTATCCGTTGCTTGCAACTTAATACTGGAGGGGGTTCAGATGATAACCTGAAGGTGGATTACTAGTCATAGATGCAGTTGGATGGCGGTCTATGTATCTTGTTGTATTGCCCAATCGAATCTCATAGGATCATGAATGTCTAGTATTGCATTGTTATGCCTTGCTCAGTCCTGTCAATTGCCCTGCTGTAATTTGTTTACCTAGCATGCCATGTTTGTTTATCTTAAGGAGAACACCTCTAGTGAACTATGGACCCCGGTCCAATCTTTACCATTGATACATCTTCCACTGTTACTATTTACTTTCTGCAAACCACTATTACATTTCACACCATACAGTTAACCCTTTTGTTTTCAGCAAACCGGTGATATTGACAACCTCACTGTTCGTTGGGGAAAAGTCTTGAGTTTGTGTTGTGCATGTTTCCAAGTTGCTAGCAACACCTTTGAGTTGTTTGCTTCCTCCTATTGGTTCGATAACCTTGGTTTCTTACTGAGGGAAAACTTGTTGATGTGCTCATCACACCTTCCTCTTGGGATCTCCCAACGAAGCTCTACAGTGATCTGAGCCGCATCAAAGACTTTTCTGGCGCCGTTGCTGGGGAATTAAAAAGAAGCTCCCACATCAAGTACACACCATCAAGCTATTTTCTGGCGCCGTTGCCAGGGAGGCTAAGGACGTCTTCACAAGGGGAGTCCTTCACAACCTTTCTCTTTACTTTTTTTTTGTTTTGCTTAGTTTCTTTTGCTTAGTTGTTTGCCCCTTTTTATCAAAAACTCCAAAAAAATTAGTTTAGTTTGGTTTGCTTTCTCTTATCAAAAACACAAAAAATTTAGTTCCTGCTCTAGTTGTTGTTGTTGTTGTTGGCTTGCTCCACTTTTGCCAAAATGAACTCTGCTGAGAACACCAAGTTGTGTGACTTCACTAGCACAAACAACAATGATTTCCTAAGTACTCCTATTGCTACACCTGCTCCTGATGCTACCTTTTATGAAATTAAGCCTGCTTCGTTGAATCTTGTGATGAGAGAGCAATTTTCTGGTGCTAGTTCTGATGATGCTACTGCCCACCTCAATAACTTTGTTGAACTTTGTGAGATGCAAAAATATAAGGATGTAGATGGAGATGTTATTAAGCTCAAGTTGTTTCCTTTCTCCTTGAGAGGAAAAGCTTAAGAATGGTTGCTATCCTTGCCTAGAAATAGTATTGATTCTTGGATTAAGTGCAAAGATGCTATTATTGGAAAATACTATCCTCCTGCTAAGATTATATCTATGAGAATTAAAATAAGGAAATTTAAACAACTTGATCAAAGACTTTATTAGTAAACAAACCACTTTCAACAAGACTGTGGACGAAAAGCTTTTGAATATTGAGAAAAATATTTCCTCTTTGTCTGAAGCACAGTCTTCTTTGATTAATTAAATGGCTGCTAAACCTGAAACTTTGGAAAGTACCTTTGCTTCTACTCATTCTATACAAGTTACTATTGATGAAAATGTTAGACTGTTAGCCCAACTACATGCTAAGTGGGAAAGAGAAGCTGAAATTGCTAGAAACAATAGTGTGTGCACTATCACCACCACCAATATGGATGCCACTAAACCACAAGAAGTCCCTATTTCTACTACCACAATGCCTAAACCCAATGAGTGTACTACTAGTGATGCTAAGTTTGATTTTGATCTTGATGGTTGCAATATTTCTGAAGTAATTATGTTCCTACAAAAGCTTGCTAGAAGTCCTGATGCTAGTGATATGAATGTAGCTTTCACCAAACACATTACTGATGCTCTTATTAAAATTAAGGAAGAAAAGTTGAAACACAAATCCTCTATTCCTAGGAAAGTAGAAGATAGTTGGGAACCCATTATTAATATGCAAGTGAATGACTTTGATCTCAAAACTTCATGTGACCTTGGTTCTAGTGTATCTATTATGCCTAGAAAGATTTATGAAATGCTTGATTTGCCACCTTTGGAAGGTTGCTATTTGGATGTCCCACTTAATGATAATGCTAAAAATAAACTTATGGGAAGTGTTAATGATGTTATTATTATGGTTAAGAATGCTTATGTACCTATTTATTTCTTTGTTTTGGATGTTGAATACAATGCTTCTTGTCCTATTACTTTGGGAAGACCTTTTCTTAGAGCTGTTGGTGCCATCATTGATATGAAAGAAGGCACCATTAAATATCATTTCCATTCAAGAAAGGTATTGAAAACTTCCCTATAATGAGAGAGAAGTTGATTTTTTCTCCTCCTTTGAAAGCATGGTTTGATATTAATGCTTCTTCATTTGAGAATACTTGACTCTTGCTTCTTGTGCCTAACTTAAAGGCATTAAAGAAAAGTACTTATTGGGAGATAACCCAAAAGTTTTATTGAGTCTTGGAAGTTATTACCTCTGTAATAACCTCTAATTATCCTTTTTATTTGCTTTTTGTGCCAAGAATAACCTCTAATGAGAGGGAAGTAAGATCTGGGGAGTTGTTGTCCCAAAACAGATTTTTGTGCTCCACCGAAAAATTCGTGTAAAATCTCTATAAGTCGTATTGAGCTGATATTTTCTGAATAAATCCCCCAGTATGTTAGCTAGCTTTCTTTAGTTAAACCCTTTTTTATTTGAGCAACAGAAGGTCTTAGAAAAAATCGGTTTCTACCAGCTGGTTTGTTTTGTCAGATTTCTGCCATTATTTGCATTTGCTTATTATTGATTCCTTTTTGGGAAATTGATCTTGTTGAGGGATTTGCTATGGTAGCTTGTGTTTTTAGTGAAATTTTTTATGTTCTAAAGCTAAACCCAAAGGTCTATTATCTTTTGAATATGCTAATGTTGCTAATGAAGCTCGTGTGAAGTTTTGTATGAAGGAAAATTTTCAGGGATAGAGAAAGAATGATGTAATGAGATGAAGAATGGACAAAAGCTCAAGCTTGGGGATGCCACCCCGTGTCACCCCAAGAAATATTCAAGAGGTACAAGCGTCAAATCTTGGGGATGACCAATGCATCCCCTTCTTCATCAATAAAAATATCAGGTCTTTCTAGACACTTCGTTTTTATTGTTTCATGCACTCTTGTGTTGTTCTTGGAGCGTCTTAGTTTTTGTTTTGTTTGCTTAGTTTGCTTTAATAAAGTAGTTTGGACCTCCATTCTTGTTGTGTTGCTTCAAATAAGTTGATTGGTGTTGGAGAGGAGTAGAAAGTTCTTGCTTGAATAGTACAAGAGGAGCTTGCTTTGATTGTGACTTAGACTTTAGCATGTCATGCTAGATGTTGTTTTGACCTTATGCTTAGTGATTATTGCTATAGCATGACTTGTTCCAAACAATTAGGTTTGCTTAATGTGCCTTGAAAGAATCATGCATTGTTTTAGCATACAAAAGCATAGTATTGTGGTATTCTCCTTTGATGCTTTGTTTGGGTTGACTTGACACATGCTCACACCATGTTATGACTATGAACAAGTCACCATTTCCTCTATGATCATTTAGTCCTTGACTTGTGGTACCACTTTATGCTTTGATTAGTAATGTTTTGTCGCTCTGTATGATTATGGCCATTATTGCTCTCTTAGTTGGTCGCTCCCAGTCTTTTGCTAGCCTCCACTTGTATGAGTAATCTCTACTCATGCATCCAACTCCTAAGAAACCAACTTATTCCAAAGTGTCCACTATAAATTCCTATGCATGGTGTGTTACACCATTCCAAGTATATTCTTGTTTTCATCTATCTTCCAATTAAAAAGTATTTTGTTATGTGAAAACTTAGTGATTAAAGCTCTTACGAACTTGATGGCACACTTTATTTTTCTTGCCCCTAATAAACTTGAACCATTGTGTCATCTATGTTGTATATGCTTGCACTTATACATTGGAATTAGCAGAACCATGCCATCATGGGGAACGCTTTCAATATTGCACTTGTACATTGTACCCAGTTGATATCATGCTCTTTTGTCTATGGATGTCGTAGGTGTTAAATGAAAGGGGAGCTTGTAAGTCCATAGAGTTATGTATGTGTGTTAGATAAACGCCTGGGCCGCTAGCCTAAGCCATGCCTAATGATGGTGGAAACTTGCAGCATCACCATAGTGAGCAATCTATGAAGCATTCTTCTTATAAAAAAGACAGATAGAAAAAAGAGATTGAGAAAAATAAAAATGAAATGAGAAAAGAGGAAAGAGAGAAAAAAGCACCATTTTCCCATGGTAAATAAGAAGATTGCTGAGATTCTTATTGTCTGATTGCCTTGTCATTTTGATTATGGGATAGCTCCTGTATCATGTGCAAAGGGTACCCCGTTGGCGGTTCTCTATGATACACATGTACTTACTATGACAAGAACTTACAAGTAACTAAACTTGAGTAGCATGAGCAACGGCCCTCGTATTCAAGGGACATGAGATTGCCAACTTATACTTTGTCAAGCATATACTCCATAGTTTGTTCACTTTAACCTTAATCAATTCAAGATGCTTATGATAGGGCAATGAGGGCTGAAAGCTAACAAGTACCATAATTTTTGGAAGCTCCTTTTGAGACTTGAAATCCCTGCTTCCCTTTATGAAGGGCCTTTCTTCCACTATTATATTGAGTCTCCACCTTCTATCCTTAGGCACCAATTAAGAGAGCATAGTTGCCATTCTTAGTTCTATGTGCATTGTCCCAAAACTTATTGATTGATGCGTATTGTTGATATTACTTGTTCTTGTGCTATTTGTATCTAGTCACTCTTATGAACTTTGAAGGTGTCCTATGCATCTATTTGCTACTCCATGAGGGACAAACTGAATGCCACTATGTTATGTTTTCTATATGTGAAACAAACAAACGTTTTTCAATGCATGATATTCATGTTCTTTGTTTCTAACCTTTCATGTTGCATGCATAGTTACTTTGTCTTATTGTTAGAACTCCATCTTTCATGCTCATGTTTAGAGTTCTTTGATCCCAGCTTTAAATGGTTGAAAATGGTTTGATCTTGATTTTGATGGTGCATGTCACCTCAAAAATTATTCTTTTTATCACTTACCTACTCGAGGACGAGCAGGAGTTAAGCTTGGGGATGCTTGATATGTCGGAAATGTATCTATAATTTTTGATGTTCCATTCTTGTTTAGTATATACTTTGCATGTCTTTGTCTACACTTTGAGGTGTTTTTATATGTTTTCTGGACTAACCTATTAACAAGATGCCACAGTGCCAGTTGCCTGTTTTCTTCTGTTTTTGGTTCCAGAAAATGCAGAAAATCAATATTCTCGGAATTGGACGGGACAAAAACCAAAGTCAATATTTTACCATGGGGAACACGGAGCCAGCATACGATATGGAAGGGAGCCACCAGGAGCCACACCCCCTGGCCGCGGCTGGGCCCAGCCTGCGCCTAGGGGGTGCGGCCGCCCTGGCTGCCCCCTGTCTCGCCTCTTCGCCTATAAAGACCCACCGATACCAAAACCCTAAGTACCCAATCAATATTCCATGAAACCTTCTGTAGCCGCCGCCACCATTGTCCCTAGATCGGGGGATCTGAAGCTCTTCCCGGCACCCTGCCGAAGGGGAGATCATCTCGAAGGCCTTCTTCTTCATCAAGCCAGCCTCTGGTATGAAGTGTGAGTAGTTCCACCTTGGACTACGGGTCCATGTAGTAGCTAGATGGTTGTATCTCCTCCTTTGTGCTACCATGTTTAGATCTTGTGAGATCCGTTCATGATCAAGGTTATCTATTTGTAATCATGCATGTTGTGTTTGCGGGGATCCGATGGATATTGAGATTACTATGTCAGATTGATTAATGGTTTTGTCTTATTTATTCTATCATGTCTGTGTTGTTTGAGATCTTGCATGCTCTCTGTTTCTAGTAGCTATCTTGGCCAAGTAGATTCTAGTGACTCCAAGAGGGGGTATTTATGCTCGATGGTGGGTTCATGCCTCTATTTAATCCAAAGGAAGTGATAGAAATCTCTAAGGTTGTAGATGTGTTGTTGCTACTAGGGAAAAACAACGGTCTCTTGTTCATGGAAAAAGTGGATTGTTTACCTTAGACACTTTGCTTAAAGCAGTTATCTGTTGCTTGCAACTTAATACTGGATGGGGTTCGGATGATAAGCTGAAGGTGGATTACTAGTCATAGATGCAGTTGGATGGCTATCTATGTGTCTTGTTGTATTGCCCAATCGAATCTCATAGGATCACGAATGTCTAGTATTGCATTGTTATGCCTTGCTCAGTCCTGTCAATTGCCCTGCTGTAATTTGTTTACCCAGCATGCCATGTTTGTTTATCTTAAGGAGAACACCTGTAGTGAACTATGGACACCGGTCCAATCTTTACCATTGATATATCTTCCACTGTTACTGTTTACTTTCTACAAACCACTATTACCTTCCACACCATATAATTAACCCTTTGTTTTCAGCAAACCGGTGAGATTGGCAACCTTACTGTTCGTTGGGGCAAAGTCTTGAGTTTGTGTTGTGCAGGTTTCCAAGTTGCTAGAAACACCTTTGAGTCATTTCCTTCCTCCTACTGGTTCGATAACCTTGGTTTCTTACTGATGGAAAACTTGATGATGTGCTCATCACACCTTCCTCTTGGGGTCTCCAAATGAATCTCTATAGTGATCTGAGCCGCATCAGTATCTTACTGATTAGATCCTTTGACACATAGATCATTTCCAGTTTCGCCCAAAGGGCAGCAACAGATTTCTCCGCCAACACTTCCTAAAAAATATTATTGGATAGATGAAGTTGAATCAAAGACAAAGCCTTACGTTCCTTCCGCTTCTCTTTGTCGAACCAACCCTTAGCATCATTTCCGCCGAATCCATCCAGCGCTTCATCAAAATCAGAAGTTTGGGCGAGAATCGTTCGCATCTTCACCTGCCACAAGGAGAATCCTTGTGGCATAGTCCAGATGTGGTAGATCGAACTTCAATGACAACATGACGTAAGCCCTATACTGGAACCTGGGGCGCTGATATCACTTGTTATAATTGCGACAAGTAAATAACAAAGAACAAGAAAGTAATCACAGCAAGGGGACACAGATTTAACGTGGAAAAACATCTCCAACAAAGAGAAAAAAACCACGGGAGCCAGCCAGCAAAACTTCACTATATCGGGGAGTGTTTACAAACGCCGGGATTTTCACAGATGCAACTATTTCCAGCCGATGGCTTACAAGAGGTTTATATATCAGTCGAAACCTAGGTCTTCAACGATTCGTACCGTACCGCGGGGGATGCCTTCGGTGACGGAAACCTAGGTTTCCACTCGGCCCAAGCCTCAGGCGACGGGCCTCGCTCCGCTTGTCAGAAGTTGGTCTTTACTTTGTAGAATTTGGATCAACATATAACAACCAAGATGGTGTGATGTGGCATCTATCTGGTGATGGCGAGTCTTGGCAGCATCATACTGTGGGGCCTCGGTATTGGATGAGTGTGGATGGACACGTGCAAGGCGGTGGTGCTATCTGACGTCATGATAGCATCGACTGGAGGCCTAGAAAGGTCAATATATTGATACCAATCTTGAAGATGGGTTCGTGGAAGATAGCGGTGGCGACTTCTGGAGCATGCGCACTCGCACACGCTAGTGATCTGATGAACTGATTGTGCTCCTGGATTGCCAATGGGCGTCTTGATAAGACCTTCAGTTTTTAGATAATGCGGCTAAGTGTCAAGTGAGGATACTCATCCTGATCATGGACACCCTCTTCATCGATCTTGTACGTATAGCGAACTCTTTACACTTCATGTTGATCTTTGTAATTGTCTTGTAAAGTTCCAATGAATAATCTAATAAAAAGGCAATGCGCATCTTTTTAATGTAGATGCCAAGGGTCTAAACCTCCATTTCAGGAAAAATATAACCCGTGCTCATGAGAATTGCTCGATCGAGAAATAGTGGCCAAATTTGCTGGTAGCCAAGTTGTGATACCAGCGGGAGAATTGTCATATCACAAGTTCACACCACACTGCTTCTTCATACCAACATTATCATACTTTAGACAGAAGGCTTAACCCGTCATTGAATTAGCGATGCCAAAAGATAGAAATATATATAGGGTTGGAACTATCTTACATACAGAGCCACCCATATACACAAGATGAGGCAAAATCTTTTACAAATAAAGGAACAACAAAAAACAACACCTAAAGAGACCTAGACGCCTACAATAGAGGACACACTCGGGCTAAAAGTGCATCTCCGCCTCGCCTTCAATCTTTCCCTCCAAAAGGGACCATAATCCCTGGCTTACCTCTCTCTCAAAAAAATCCCTAGCTGACCAGGCATGCCAAAGCTCCACCTAGAATACAGAATAATGGATCAACAGAAAGATACGACCTATCGAGAAGTAAATATCACCTTAGTATACTTTGTCTCCATCAAACACCATCGTCACAGCCAACAAACTACCACTCGAAGTGAAGCAAACCATGGAATCCAAGATGACGCCTTCAAGGAAGGAACGACACTAAAGTTCCATCGCCGCCCGATCCAGAGGGATCAAGGGTTTTCACCCGGACCATCGAGGAGAATGAGGGGAAGGCTGCAACGACGCCTACATGAAGGGAACAATGCCCATGGGCATCACTGTCGCTGGCCACGGACACACTAGGCAGGTTTTCACCCTGACCAAAAGGACCTCTCTTCCATATCCAATTGATGCAGCCACCCATAAGACAACCGTACGACCTCCACCTGACATGGTTATACCCCGCGGGTACGTGATCTCAGCATACCTGGTCCAGCCCAAGGAAGGCCCACGACAACTATACGCCGGCCCATGAAGATTTTTGGGTGGCCAAGACCCATGACGCTTTCGGATCCTTGGAGAGGAAGACTAGAGTAGATAGGAAATTCAAAGGAGTAAAACCCTAGAACCTGTAACCGACTAGGTATATGCCCGGGACCTGCCTGAGTATATATAAAGGCTAGGAGGGCACGACCTAGATCCTCTCCTCATACTTTCGCATATACACCTCCACGCCAGATTGTATCTGCGCACCCCTGTAACCTTCGGTTCCGCCATAATCAAGAGCAGACAAGCAGGAGTAGGGTTTTCCCTCTGGGGGCCTGAACCTGGGTAAACCCAAGTCCATAACAATGGGCATTGATGAGATCAAACCTCGTTAATTGGCGCCGTCTGTGGGAACTGGGGACGCTGATTGTGCGATCGTGACGGTCCCAACCCGATCGATCTACAACTCTGCGGCGACGGAGAGTCACCTCCTCTTCGGCGCTTTCGACTTCACCGCCCACTCACCGGCCACCATGAAGGACTTCGAGCTCGTAGGCGACGGACTCGAAATCCTGTTCGGGAGCTTATGCTTCCAGGTGGGACAAACTGGCACCCTCCGCCTCCCTGAGCGGGTGCCCCTAGCATCAATCAGGCCCGCTTCATGTACCCCACACCCCGTGCTACGCACAACATCATCAACAGATGATTCCTACGACAGCAGCAGCTGCAACTCCGATCTGTGCGATCCGTCATCGGATGAAGGGACCTACGGTTTCGGATCTGAAAGCTGCGGTAGCAGCGGACCAATCTACGAGCGCTACCAATGCGCCGTATTCATACAGGCTGACGGGGATCAGCAAACACCAACCCGCCGCCCAACCCACCACCTAACCTGTCAGATCGAAACGGCGAAGAAGCGATCCCTCCACCCGAAGAAACAACGCCACGTCATCCGCCTTAGCAAAGAAGGATGGGCCCAGCACAACGTGGCGGCGAGCAACATAGTCACACTGCAGACTCCTCCCGAGATCTGCTGATGGCCTACCACCTGCTCCTGACCGAGGAGCACAAGAAGCAGGTCAAGATGCAGGAGGTGCTTGACAAACGCAAGCAAGCAGCCTCAGAGTCCAGCGCGCGACGAGCCGCGCTCTCCTCCATGGGCATCGGCTCCAGTTCGAACGCCAACCAAGGCAACAAGCACCGCTCTCGGATGGAGAACATGGATCCCAAGGAACGCCCGTGAGGTGACCCGAACCCTCCACACATCCTTCATGGAGATGGACGCCGACGGCAACGTCATCCCGAAAACGCCGCAGGCTGCGATCATGGCAGCCACTGCATACCTCGCAGCCTACCCACCTCAAGAGGGGGACCCGGAAAGATCCATGCACAAGTCCGCACTTACTGGACTCGGACTCGTCGGAGCTGCGCTCCACCAGGAAGCTCCTACGGAGCCGAAGAAGAAAGCTCCGGTCAGGTTCGACCGCAGCCCAACCCCTTCATCCGAAGAAGAGGACCACAACCTTCCTCGAAGGAACAAGAGTTCGTGTCACCGCAACCGCGATTACGACGCCAGGGACGCGCTCACACAGCGCAAAATCGACAAAGCGCGAGCCAAGCGTGCATGCTTGTCTGAATCCGAGATGGACGAAGACGAAGGAGAACTCTGCGGAGCCCGATGCTTCAGCAGATCTGTTCGACGAACAAGGATGCCGTGAAATTTCAAGCTTCCTTTGGATACTCCGAAATTCGACGGCACACAGGACCCAAAGGCATGGCTCAGCGACCACCTGTCGTCCGTCAAATTGCACGGCGGAAACAAGGAAACCGCCATGCAATGCCTTCAGCTGCAGCTGACAGGAGCGGATCGGATCTGGCTTAGCAGCCTATCTTCAGGGTCCATCCGAAGTTGGGATGAGTTAGCCTACAGCTTCATCCGAAACTTCAAGGGCACCAGCAAGAGTCCTGCCTCAATCGAAGAGTTGCGGGCCTGCACTCAACGAACGGGCGAATCCATTCGCTCGTACATATTACGCTGGTCCAACACCAAGAACTCTAAAGAACACATCTCTGAAGAGAGAGCCATCGACGCCTTCAGGGACGGCGTCAAGCGCCAAGACTTCAAGGAGGAACTCGGGCGCGTCAAGCCCAAAACACTCGACCACCTCATGGACATCGCCAACAGGTGGGCTGACGGCGAAGACTCCATCCACCAAGTACAATCGGAAGAAGAGGACGACTACGGCCGACGACGAGAGCGCCGTAGCAAGAGAAGATCGCGCGTCTATGACAATCGCGATGGACCCGACATGGTCGCGGCCGGCTACGCCGATCGCCGCAACGACGCCAACCGCAACAGCGGAGGAAACTTCCGCGACAGAGGACGCCCAGCACAGTCGTGGCAGCGCCGCGACCGCGATAACGGACCCTCAGCATACGAAATTTTTTTGGGTCCATGCACCATCCACCTCTACATCGACAAGCAGGATGGCAAGAAGAAGGCAAGCCACATGCTCAAGGACTGCCGCGAGTTCCAGAAACTCAGCGAAAGCATGGTCCAGATGAGGCAGGAAGCTCCACTTCCTGGATTCGGGAACGCACCCGCGCCGGGTGAGATAGCGCATGGAGCTCCTCCACCGCCACCTGTAGGAGGCCCGAACCAACCAGTCGCACCATCACAGAACAACGCTGGGAACGGGTAACCCCCGCCGAAAGAAGCCCTGATGATCCAGAAGGCGCCTACCGAATAAGTGCGAATAAAATCACCCGACATATCAACTCGGCGTGGCAACTCCACCTCCATCCACGAGTACCTCGGTGATCGAGTCTGCATCACGTTGAGTCATTCGGATCACCCTTGCGGATCCTCGCCCGGTCATGCTGCCACAGTCTTTGGGCGCAGATCGGAGGGTTCGAGATGAGCCGTGTCTTCATGGACGACGGCAGCGGCATCAACTTGATGTTCGCAAGTATTCTAGCAGCAATGCGGATCCCGCAGTGCAGCCTGGAACAGTCAGACACAACGTTCCACGACATCGTCCTAGGAAAAGGCATATAACCCCTGGGCAAAATATGGCTCGACGTCATCTTCGGCAAGCCGGACAACTTCCGACTCGAGCGGCTCGAATTCGAAGTGGTAGACTGGCCATCACAATACCACGCCATCCTCGGGCGTGTAGCATTCGCAAGGTTCTTGGATGTCCCACAATACGCATACCTGCTACTCAAGATGACAGGACCAAAGGGCGTCATCACCAATGCGACAGAGATTTCAACAGAATCTCCCAATCATTCGACATGCAGGAGGAGCTCGTAAGACTCCGCGAGGTGACGGACAATGGGGCACCCCCAGTCGCACGACAAAACGCACCTGACATGTCCTTCGACTCCACCATCAACACAAACAAGGTGCAGGTCCATCCGACGGACGCCTCCAAGACGGCGCTGCTCGCCAACGACCTCAGCCCCGCATAGGAAAGCGCGCTCGTCGAATTCCTCCATGAGCGACGGGAAATCTTCGCCTGGTGTCCTGCGGACATGCTAGGAGTTCCCAGGGAATTCGCCGAGCACGCACTCAACGTCTTCCCAGACACCAAGCCCGTCAAGTAGTCCATCCGGAGACTGTCCGAGCCACGGTCCGAAGCCATCGGGAAGCAAATAAACAGGTTACTCGCCGCAGACTTCATCAGGGAGATCAAAGAAAGTGAGTGGCTCGCAAATACAGTGATGGTCCCCAAGAAGGACACGGATATCCTGCAGATGTGTGTAGACTTCACGTCGCCGAACAAGCACTGCCCAAAGGACTGCTTCCCTCTTCCTCGAATCGACCAGATCATCGATTCGACCGCAGGATGTGAGAAACTCTCCTTCCTCGATGCCTACTCAGGCTACAACCAGATTCGACTCAAGGTCGAAGATCAAGAGAAAACGGCGTTTATCACACCGTTCGGAGTATTCTGCTATAACAAAATGCCCTTCGGGCTAAAGAACGCAGGTGCCACGTACCAGCGATGCATGCAGGCATGCCTCAAGGACCAGATCGGTCGCAATGTTCAAGTCTATGTCGACGACATAGTCATCAAAACCAGGGAGGCAAGAACACTCATCGACGATCTCCGCGAGACGTTCGACAACCTCGATCGCTACAGGATCAAGCTCAACCCTGAAAAGTGCGCCTTCGGCGTCCCATCGGGTCAGCTGCTTGGGTACTTCATCTCTCAGCGAGGGATTGAGGCGAACCCGAAGAAAATCAGGGCCTCATGGCGATGGAGAAGCCGAAAAATCTCAAGGGTGTCCATCAGCTCGCAGGACGAATAGCAGCATTGAGCAGATTCATCAGCCGCATGGGCGAGAAGGCCCTGCCATTCTACCAGCTGCTACGCAAGGCAGATAAATACGAGTGGACGCCCGAAGCCGACGATGCGTTCAAAAGCCTCAAACGGCTACTCTCCACCTCGCCCGTTTTGGTCACGCCAAAGGAGCGCGAGCCTCTGCTGCTATACATAGCAGCCACCCACCAGGTGGTCAGCACCGTGCTAGTGGTCGAACGACCCGAAGAAGGCAAGACCCATGGGGTCCAACACCCAATATACTACCTTAGCGAGGTACTGATACCAACAAAACAAAGGTACCCTCACTACCAGAAACTCGCCTACGGCGTGTTCATGACGGCTCGACGGCTGAGCCATTACTTCCAGGAGCACCAGGTGATGGTCGTCAATGAAGCACCCTTGAATATCATCCTAAATAACCCAGAGGCCACAGGACGCGTGGCCCTGTGGGGCATCGAGCTGTCACCCCTGGACATCGTCTACGAGAAGAGACTCGTAATCAAATATCAAGTCCTCACGGACTTCCTTGTACATTGGATGGAGCTGCAGTTGCCAGACATCCCAGACATGTCGCAGTCATGGACGATGCACTTTGACGGCTCCAAGCGTGAAGCTGGAGCAGGCGGGTCATCTTGACCTCCCAGCAGGCGACGGATGAAATCGTCCTCCGGATGAAATTTGAGCTTCCAACAACGAGGCGAATATGAAGCCCTCATCCATGGTATGAGGATGGCAAGATCTGCGGCGCACGCGCTGGTCATCTACGGTGACTCCAACCTCGTCGTCCGGGCGATGAGCGAGTCTGACGCTGCGAAAACATGATCACGTACCGCGCACTCTACAACGCACTCGAAGGAGAATTCGACGGCTGCGAGCTTCGACACGTTGGAAGAGAAAGCAACGAGGAAGCCGACAGACTCGCCAAAATCGGCTCCACCTGCGCAAAGGTGCCACCGGGTGTGTTCCTCGAACAGATTTGCGTGCCATCCATCAAGCGGAAATTCCCCAAGGGATCACCCGAAGAAGAAGAACACTCGGGGGCTACGCTTCCCGAAGGACATGAAGGACCCGAGAAACTAGACACAGAGGTCGCTATGGTCAACCTGTTGCAGGTCATGGAAGTCGAAGAAACTTGGACGCAACCATACCTCCAGTTCATGCTAAACGGAGAACTGCCTGACAGCCCGACGGATGCCCGGCGCATATCTCGTCGGTCAAAAGCCTTCACCATCATCAATGGCGAAGCCTGTACGCGGTATTACGGGTGTACTACAAAGGTGCGTCACCATCGGTGACGGTAAAGCCATCCTCAAGACATCCACGAGGGCATCTGCGGCCATCACGCGGCAGCTCACTTGTCGCCAAATCTCTGAGCTGGATTCTCTTGCTAGCCATGCCATGAGCGATGCAAAAGACATCGTCCGAAGATTCAACGGGTGCCAAAGGTTCGCCGACAAACCGCACGCACCCGGGTCAGAGCTCAGACCCATACCTATAGCCTGGCCCTTTGCTCAATGGGGCCTCGACATGATCGGCAAACTGCCAAAATCCTCGAAAGGGGGGCACATTTACCTCCTGGTCGCCGTCGATAAATTCACCAAGTGGGTCGAAGCCATGCCGGTTACCAACCAAAAGGGCAAGACCGCCGTCAAGTTCTTCGAATCCATTGTCTACAGGTTCGGCGTACCGCACAGCATCATTACCGACAACGGATCGAACTTCATCTCCAAATAATTCCAAGACTTCTGCGAAGACCTTGGGATCAACATCACATACGCCTCAGTGGCTCACCCGCAAACGAATGGCAGGTCGAAAAGGCCAACGGCCTAATCGGCGTTGGCATCAAGAAGCGCCTCATGAGCCCACTCGAACGAAAGGTCGGAGCCTAGACGAAAGATCTGCCATCCGTCTTATGGAGTTTGCGTACCACGCCAAACAGCTCCACCGGCTGCACACCGTTCTTCATGGTGCATGGATCCGAAGCCATACTACCAGCCGAAGTACGCCACCGGGCCCCCCGGGTTGTCGCTTACAGCGAAGCCGAATCCACGGCTGCACTCGAAGACGCCGTCAACACACTCGACGAAGAAAAAGACATGGCAGCAGCCCGATCAGCGGTGTACCAGCAGAGTCTCCGCAACTACCACAGTCGCCGGCTGCACCCAAGGTCCTTCGTCGAAGGAGACCTCGTCTTGCGACTCAAGCAAGAGCGACCGAAGAAATTCGAGTCACCATGGGAAGGGCCCTACATTATCACCGAAGTCATCCCAGGTGGCGCCTATCGCCTCAAGCACGTGGAGTCTGGAGTCGCATACTCCAACCCATGGAACATTGCACACTTGCGACGATTCTACCCCTAGCTACCTACCCCTTTACTTTCAAGCCAAGGCTATTCAACCGAACAATGTACTTCCTCCATTACGATATAAATTAAGCTAAGTGTCTCGCCCCAAAATTTCGTTCGCTATTTGCAAACTTACTTTATGCTACAAACGCACTCGGGGGCTCCCCCCACCTCACGATTTCATCGACGGAGGATCACACGTGTACACCTGAGTAGCCGACAACGTCAGGCAAACGAAAAGGACACGCACTCAAACAAAGCACTGTGTGCTCAAACAACAAACAAACCTTTATAACAAAGGGCACAACATGCCCAGTCGAAATATACAAATTTTACATCTATCTATTTTACAGGTACTACCTATCCTGAAGAATAACTTGAGCACGCTGCTCAAACAAATCTACGACCTGTTCGGCATACTGCCTTATAGCCGCATAATGCGGACACATATCCCACTCGCCACCATCCGGCCGAAGAGGCGGCCCAGCCGCTACAGCAGACAGATCTACATCAGGATGATGCAGCCTAACAAGGGACAGCGCGGCCTTCACCCCTGTGACGAGCTGCTGCCTCACCAACTCCTGGACACGGGCCACGCTCCGAAATCTAGACAGAAGACCGGACAGGGTTGTTGGCACAACATCCAGGGGAAACATCACATGCAGAATCGATGAGAGCGAAGTTTGCACTTGGCGAAGCACCCGCGATACTTGGTGAACGCGATCCTGCACCGTTGCCAGAGCCATGGCACGGTCGCGATCCATCTAGAAGAACCCGCCAGCTTACATGTCCTGCTGAGTCAAACAATTGACCCGAACAGCAACACGCTCCTTCTCCTCCCTTGGAGCAAGGTTAGCACCTGCGATACTCGCACAAAAGTAAGATGCCAGGCCAGCATACGCATCCGAAGAAATAAGCAGCAGATCGAAAAAACTTACACTGAAGTTGCTCAGACAGTCGAAGCAACTCCGCCATCAAGTACTCCTCTCTGGATGCACCGCGATCTGCCTTGGACTTCCAAACATCGGCATGACCACGCACTCCAAGCAACTCCTTCTCATGACTACGAACACGGTCTCGAAGAAAAGCAAGTTGTGACGAATCATCCAAAGATGGCCGCAGCCGTGCAGCAGGCGGGGTTTCAACGGGATCAGCACCCGAAGGAACCTAGAGCAGCAGAAAAGAAAGGGACATAAACACTCAGACAGCGAAGAGCACAACTCAGCAAAATTCATTAAATGGATTTTTTTTCCTCAACATAATTACAGCAAAATAAAATTACAAACTATCCTACAGTGCCTAAGACGCGGCGCCCTGAGTCGCCTTGGAGCCGGATTGCCTCGCTTTGGCTTCCCCACTCAGAAGCGTACTCGGCCAGCGGATCAATCAGCTTGGGCCCATATAAACTGCGGCGAGAATAGGTAGCGAAGGCTACCTCGGATCCATCCGATCGTCGGCATCCGGAGGTGATGCGGGAAGGTCGGCTCCTCCGCCGCCAAGGCCATCGCCGGCCGACGGACGTCGATGCCCTTCTTTGCGCTTGCGCGCGAGCGCCGGTGACAATGCCTCCGACAAAGCGTCAACATCATCGAGGGCCGCCCTTGGGGACAAGCTCCTTGAAGCGGCCAGGACCTCCTTGGCCTTGGCAAGTGAGGCAGCGGTCCTGCAGCGATCTTCGACCGCTGCAGTAGCATCATCTAGAGCACTCCCATGCTCCAGAGCGCTGCGGTCAAATTCGATGCCTGCGGCATCTGAGACAATAAAGAAAAGGAATGAATAAAGCACCCAGAAGAAAGACAAGAAAAACAAAAGGGGCAAAAGAAGATACTCACCCGAAACATCCTTGGCAGCAGCCATGAGCTTGCCCGCCACCTCTCTTTCACGTGCAGCCGTAGCAGTAGCAAGCTGCTCCTCACGATCCGTGGCCTCCTGCTGCAGGCGCTCCTTAGCCTCGGCCGCAGTAGCCAGCTCCATCTCGAGGCGCTCCTTCGCACCAATGGCGACCTCGACCTTCTTCTCCGCTTGACCAAGGCTCTTTTTGAGAGCATCGATCTCACGAAGGGAGGTGTTATGCTCCTCTGCATCCAAAAAATACAGGTGTCAGATAATAGGACAAGAATACACGAAGAAGCACATATCAAAGGCATAACAATACCTTGAAGTTGTTTGAGGCTGGCCTCCAGCACCTGGTGCTCCTGCACCAGTCGCTTGGCATCCTGTACAAAAGGCTGCAGGAAGAAAACCCAGTCAGAAAAAGGACTCGGAGGCTATGCCCAACAGAAAAAGAACAGAAGCAAAATATGCACTCGAAAACGCTCGGGGACTCCCCCCGCGACTCGAAGAACAAAACAAGAAAAAACTTTTACAAACGCGCGGGGGGCTTCCCCCATGGCAGGAGACTTACATGATCCAATGGCAACGTCGAAGGTCCGCTGGCGAAATTCTGAGGCGCAACCACCTGCACCTCCGGCGGAGGAGGGTTCGGAGCAACGCCCTCAGAAGTTGCCACCGTCTGAGGAGGATGAGACGCGACTTTCGACTCCCCCATCATCTCCCGAGCACCGTCGCTAGAGGAGTCATTGGAAGAGTGACTGCACAAGAACAAATTAGTACAAGAACAAAGTAAAAGGAAAAGAAAGCGCAGTACAGAGGAAACTTACGAGTCAAGCTCGCTAAGGTTGAAGACAGGAGGGGTCCTTCGGACCCTCTTCTCCTCTTTCTTCTCTTCCTTCTTCTCTTCCTTCTTTTCTTCCTTCTTCCGCTTTGCTGGCGGGTGCGGAGCTACAGCCTGCACGGGAAGAGCAGGAATAGGGGAGGAAGAGCATCCATGCCCATCACTATGGCGCTCAAGACACAGAGGATTCCTAGGAGTCGGAGGAGTCGAAGCATTCGAAGACTTGCTGGAACTCCGCGATCGTTTGCGAGTGTGGTCCTCGCTCGACTCGTTGGCATCTTCAGTCGGAGATCGCGCCGAGGGCAGCTCGGACATGGAATCCACCAAATCATTATCCGGAGCATCCGGATATACTTCGGGTAATGGAGGCGACATACCCGACACTTTGAAGCTCTGCACAGGAGAAGACCATTTTGTTAGCAAACAAGCACAAAACAATGCAGTTGAAAAATAGCGCTACACACACGGATCTACACCTGTGGAACAGGAAGCGAAGAAGAAAACATAGGAGTCAGCGACTTCCCCGGGATATCCTCTCTGGCCTTGAACTTCAGCAGCAAGCGAAGGGCCCTATCAAGATCTCCCTGGGAGATTTTCTCAGCCGAAACCCTCGTCGGATCACGTCGGCCAGCATAAAGGAACATCGGGTGCACCCTAGCCTGGAGTGGCTGCACCCGACGCTCAAGAAAGGTGCGGATGATATCCACACCGTTCACTTCCTTCTCCGGAATCAACTAGAGATCCTCCACACGACGATATAGAACCTCTATCTCTGCCACCTCGCCATCCAAGATCTTTTCGGCTCAATCTCCTGGGAGGGGTCGAAAGGAACAAGACCAAAATCTTGCCTAGGTACTACGGATTCGCGGATATAAAACCATCGCCTCCGCCAGTACTGGACAGATTCGGACATGGAAAAAGAAAAGAAAAGCAGATTGGGCCTGAGAGAGATGATGCAACCCCCAATGGGATAAACACCATCCGAACCAGATTGCCTCTTCACGGAATAAAGTTTCCGGAAGAGGCCAAAGTGAGGCTCAATGCCGAGCCAACACTAGCAGAAAGAGATAAAACAAGAAATGTGAAGAAGAGAATTGGGGGAAAGATGGTGCAATTGGACACCGTATAGAAAAAGCAGTCCACAAAGGAAGTCGTGGACTGGGAAGGAAAATCCGCGCAAGACAAAGGCAAGGAACATAACCCGATACCCAACGGGAGGACGGGGGATTACCTCATTGCCTGGGAGTTTAACGGCCTCCCTATCCTGCGGGATCAGGCCCCGCTCGCGAAGCCTTCGGAGATCACTCTCGCGCGTCTCTGATCGCCGCCAGCCACCATTGGTGACACGGGTAGCGGCGAAACTTTTCTTCCCTCCGGCGGCGCTGGTGCCAACCGCAGACGACGACTTCTTTGTCTTTCCCATCGCGGTACGGTGGCGCCGGCGACAAGAGCGCGGGATGGAAGAAGGAAATGTGAAGGAATATTCCAGCGCGCAGCAAGAGCTCTCAGAACGCAAGGAAGCAGTGAAAGCAAGAACAGATGCGGTGAAAACAAACTAAAATTTTCCCCAAGGATTATAACAACGAGGACGACGCACGGCAGCCGTCCATCAAGAAGACCTAACGCCAACGCCAGGATCTGGCCATACACGTGTCAGCATCACAACAAACCATCGCTAACACGCCGTCCACTATGCGCGGAAATCGAGGCGACGCCGTAATTATCTCCACGCCGCGCGTGATCGGTCAATTCAAGGTCAGACAGTGGGACCCACGTTTGTCCAGTCAAGTCATCTCTGGCGTAGCAGACGCTTGAGGTCATCGATCGTCAGCACAGACGTCATCAAAAGCTACACTAGCAGCAGCTACAATTTCATCGGCTTCAAAGCTAAGAGTACTCACTCGAATCTTCGATTCGATCAATTACTCGGGGGCTACTCCTATCAGGAGCGCTGGCCGCGCACCCGAAAGATGAATAGAAATGAACTATTACTTCGAGTCCTCCATCGAGTCTACGACTCCACTACGGACTCGGGGGCTACTCCCATAGGAAAGATGGATTTAATCATCCGAAAAATTTCGTGTCCTACGGACTTACAACCGAACAACGTCTAAATTAAAGTCTCTGCTCGAGTCTACGACTCGAACAGACACTCGGGGGCTACTCCCATAGGGAGCGCTGGCCGCGCACCTATGAACTCTTCGACTATGATCCTTCGGATCAGCATGCAAAAACTTTTCGGCAACTCTGCCCCAACTGAACGTTAAGTGAGCAACGTTCTCCTTGACCACCCGAAAACACCTCCGCGGTGGTAAAAATTCGGATGTTGTGTCTGCGACACAAAGATAAGACCTACAGATATCATCTGATGGCCTGGCAATGCACACGACTGCGCTCTGCTAGTAAAAACCCGTGCTAACAGGTGCGATGAAAAATCCCGACGGACGCGTTGGGTACATCAATTAAATTCACTGGAATTCCACTCCTGTAAGTCCTCCGCGGCCTGAGTCGAATTATGCCAGCATATGTTCCGGGTTCGAGTTGAGGGACTCCAACCTGAAGAAGATCGTGTTGTTTCGTCCTAAGACAGTTAACTGACCCTAATCTGTCGGGTGAGTCAGGCACACGCATCAACAATCCCTACACAGGAACTATTGAAATACATAGTTGCACCGAAGATGCGAGTCCTCACCGAATCTACGATTCGATGAACACTCGAGGCTCTTGACATGGTTATACCAGCAGTGCGTGATCTCAGCATACCTGGTCCAGCCCAAGGAAGGCCCACGGCAACTATACGCCGGCCCATGAAGATTTTCGGGTGGCCAAGGCCCATGACGCTTTCGGATCCTTGGAGAGCAAGACTAGAGTAGATAGGAAATTCAAAGGAGTAAAACCCTAGAACCTGTAACCGACTAGGTCTATGCACGGGACCTGCCTGAGTCTATATAAAGGCTAGGAGGGCACGACCTAGATCCTCTCCTCATACTTTCGCATATACACCTCCACGCCAGATTGCATCTGTGCACCCATGTAACCTTCGGTTCCGCCGTAATCAAGAGCAGACAAGCAGGAGTAGGGTTTTCCCTCCGGGGGCCTGAACCTGGGTAAACCTTGTGTCCCCGTGTTGCTTGTTTGCTAACCGTTCCACGATCTCCAGCATCCCCATCTTCTCCAAAACCCAAGTCCATAACAATGGGCATTGATGAGATCAAACCTCGTCACCACCGCATGCCACTCATAGGTGATCACACCGTCCACACAGCCATGACTATCCGCCAGCGCTAACCCGCGACCCATGCCTAGGAGTCGTGATCCTCTCCATCCATGGTCTTCATCCTGGGATACAGAGACCCCACTCGTTCCACACTAAAGCAATGAAGCAAATCGTCACCATTGCCATCATAGAACCTGGTCGTCAGCCGGAGGAAACCACACAAGCCCATGCCGCAGCGCAAGCATCATATCCATCCGAGAGGGCATCCTACCCAAGTAGGCCAGCAGCCGACCAAGGGAAACTTTGGTGCCGGATCTGGAGGTGTGAGAATAGCCACATAGGCCTCCATAAAATCTGTGACCCCAACCGCAGCCTAGAGACGCGGGACAACCGGAAGGACACCCACAGCTATGTTGCTAACCATCCCATACCAAACTCGACACTAGAGAGGTTCAGAACCACCGCATGACCGAAGTTTCTCCATGTACGGAACATATCAAGATCCCACGTGACATCCTCCCTCCACCCAAGCCTGGAGGACATGAGAAGGAAGACAACCCCGCTACCACCGTCTATCATAGGAGCTTTACCTGGCAGAGACCACCAGCCTGGGTAGGGGTGGAGGATGGAGGGAGGTCAGGGGAGGATGGGTGGCAGCTAGAATTCATCACCTAGTCGCCCATGACCACAAAGGACACATATGCCATTTGTAGGCCCGTAATTTTGTGAATCTGCTCACTCGATTACACACAACCTTTAGCGAGCTGTCACAAGAAGATCTTAATCTGCACGGGAACATTGGCTTTCCAAACAAGTGAATCATGTGGAAAACTAACGCCCACGTTAATCTAATGATAAAGAGAAGCTACTGAAAATGCCTAGATGGTACCAACACTTAGAAAACCACATATGTTTCGATGAAGAGCGAGGTATGCTGCAACCTCAACTAGCGGATTCCATAGACCTAGTTCCTTCAGGTCAAACGTTCGTCTAAAATATATATGTCATCCATTCTCTGCTAGATCTTGGGCCACCGAGACTTGGTTGAGAAGTGGGGCCTAACCTAGCCACCAATCTTGCCAAAAGTCTACCTTTGAACATTTCCAAGGTGAACTACTAGCTAAGTTTAAAAAGATGTTTAGTTTTATTAGTACTTTGCCTTAGTTGGGAACCACCCTGGTTCGTTAGGCAAAGATACTCTATGGCGATGGATATTTAGCAAACACTATCTTAAATCAATAGTTCATGCAAAATCCATTTTCTCATCAAACTCACATTCAGTATATGAGATTTCAACACACCTAGACCCCATGTTCCTTAGGACGAGAAACCTCGGTCCAGTTTACCCAAGGAAATTTACCCCCCACTCCTTCCCAAAAGAAGCGAGCTAGGTACTTCTCAAAACCAACGTGAGTACCAACAACTAGAAGAAATAAACCCATGTAAAAGGTTAGGAGATTGTTCAAAGAAGAGTTCATGAGAACCATATGGGCAGCAAAATACATAAACCTTCCTTTCCTTCACACAATGACCTACAATACCAACAATGTCCTTCCTGTCAAAGATTAGGAGTTTCCTATCCGCTATGGAAAACCCTAAGTAGGTTAAGGGGAACTTCCCCTCTTTGCAAATTAGCAGGTTAGCCACTCTGGCTTGCTCCCGAGTGACCCCATCACTATGACTTATGATCTCAAGAAATTGATTTTAAGACCAGAAAAAATCTCAAAACAAATTAGAAAAAGCTTAATATTGGCTAAGCAAACATCATCGATATTCAAAATGATAACCGTGTCATGAGCATACTGAAGATGTGTCATTATATCTCCTCGGACGAGATATGAAACCACTCCTTGATATGCCAAACCCTACTGCCACATCCAACATGGCCAGAAGCGCATCATGCATGAAATCAAAGAAAAGGGGTGAAATGGGATCGCCTTGGCGTACCCCCTCTCTTGTTTCTAAAGTAAGGCCCCACTTCCTTGTTAATGATAATAGCCGTTTGACCTCCATTATCAAGCTACATTAATCAATACACAATCCTAGAATCAAAACCCTTCTGTCCAGCTAGCTCACCATATCGTAAGCTTTTTCAAAATCAAGCTTTGGGATAACTACAAGTAAGTTCTTAGATTTCAACTCATGAATAATCTCGTGGAGAGCTAAAGCCCCATCATAAATACATCTTCATTTAATAAAGGTCGTTTGTGACATAGAGATCGTCTGGTGCGCTACCATAGCCAATCTGATAGCTTATACTTTGGATAAAAAAATTAAAATTAACATCAATTAGTGCAATAGGCTAGTATTGCATGATAGATTCCGCGTATAGTGCCTTAAGAATCAGAGAGAGAACCCAAATTTTAAGCGCGAGATATCAAAAAATTCCAAGTAAAAACCATTAAGGATATGCAACACTAGCCCTTAAGGACCAATTTTTGGAAATGCAACTAGAATCCCATCTAAACCAAGTGTCATATGTGCAAAGCACATTATCCAATTCTCTAGGGAGAAATGACACACGCAAAAAGCCATGGTTTTCTCTTCTAATACTCGTAACCATCCATGCCACAAATTATGCACAAGAGTAAGAAGATGTGGTTCCTTCACACCCATATGATCCAAATAGAACTCATCGACGTGTTTCTGAATTTCTAACTTCTGCGAAATGTGGCTAGTAGGAGAGGCAAGATAAATAGTAGAGCATTTCTGTTTACACTTTACACCCATTCACCATAGCATGAACATACTTAGGCCAACTCCAATGGCCCCCCGCATTTCGTACATGCCTTTTGACCGATTAGGTCCGTTTGCGGGGCGGGGTGGACATGCCCCGGGACGGTGTCCGGCCTGAAATGACCGGTGCATCCAATGGTGGCACCTCCCCATTTATCCGACCTTTTTTTACTAGGGTATGAAATGGATAGTTCCATACATATAGAAATACATAAAAAACAAAATATGTCTATAATTTAAATTAAAATCGAAAGGTCACAACAAATAGTAGTGCATGATCCAAGTCAAGTTTACACAATCAAATTACATGAATTAAACTTGAAATAAAAGGTGATATAAGATACTTATTCATCTGCGCGACCGGTTGGCTTACCACAAATTCCCATATATGGTCAACCAAATCATTTTTGAGTTAGTTATGGGTAGCTCGATATCGAATCTCATGATGCACCTACATGAATTCCGCAAAACTAGGTGGCGAACGTGATGCTGGTTCAACCATTTCACTCTGAAATTCCTAGCCTTAGTCATAGATGCTTTCATCACGCTCATCTTCGACGATCATGTTGTGCATGATCACACATGCCATCATCACTTTCCACATTGTGTCTTTGTTCCAAGTTCTAGCAGGGTAAAACACTATAGCCCACCGGGACTAGAGTACACCAAAGGCTCGCTCCACATCATTTCTAGCGGCCTCCTGCTCCTTGGAAAACCTCCTGTCCTTCTCTTCGATGGGGTTGCGTATGGTCTTCACCAAGGTAGAACAAGTAGGATAAATACCATATGCCAGGTAATATGCCTTGTTGTAGGAGTGGCCTCGCACTTGATAGTTCACACGGGGAGCAGTGCCTTCTGCAAGCCTAGAAAACACATTGGACCTCTTAACAACACAAATGTCATTGTGGAAACCATCCATGCCAAAGATCGAGTGCCAGATCCAAAGATCATGGGATGCAACAGCTTCAAGTATGACCGCGCACCCCTTTGCACGTCTTGTCCCTGCCACGCAAACGGACAGTTCTTCCACTCCCAATGACTACAATCTATGCTTCCAATCATTCCTAGAAACCCTCTGGTTTCGTTGAAAGCCAAAAGCCGGCGAGTGTCCTCGGCATTGGGTGCCTTGAGGAATTCTTCACCAAAAACGACCACCACGGCTTTGTAGAACTTGTGCATTGCTTCCAGACAAGTGGACTCTCTCATGCACAAGTACTCGTCAGCATAATCAGCAGCTACTCCATAACCAAGCATGCCAATAGCTGCGGTGCATTTTTGTAGGAGGTGAAGCCGAGCTTACTGGTCGCATCTTTTTTCAAAGAGAAGTAGTCGTCATGATCCCTCACTCCGTGAAGAATACGCATGGACTCCTTTCTTGACATCCTAAAGCGCCGCCGAAACAGTGCATGAGGGTACAAAATCCTGGTGTGGTGGAAGTAATCCAGAAACAGCATCTCATGGTCAGCGACTCGGCCACGTTCCAGCGTCGTCGAACGGGCCCGGGACCGAGCCACTGTAGGTTTGCTTCATCTCCTCATTGTGCTGATGGAGGAGCACTACCGTGGTGGCCCAAAATTTACTATCGTTGTCGGACTCGTCGGAGGACAGCATGCCATATTTCTTGAAGAACTCGTCCCCACTATCGTCCATGGTCTGCACAATGAGACGGATGAGCTCAAGTCCGCAAGGACGAGGACAAGGACTAGGCGAAGGTAGCATAACTCAGTACTTGTACGCGAGGGCAAATGGTCGAACAGGTGGAGCGCTTCCTAGGAGAAGGCCGAGCTCAACGCCGGGGCCGGCGAGCTCTTCGAGTATTGGAAGCTTCAACAGCGAGGAGGCTTCACCAGTAAAGAGGCATGTGGAGGAGGAGGAGGCAACAGGGTCCAGCGGCGACCTTCCTGGAGGGAGGGTGTCGCGGTGGCGGCGCCGGTGGGGGTGGGAAGGTAGGGAAGTAGGGATGGAGGGACGCGGGTTTGTGTCTGATGGGAGGGTCAGGGACGTGAAAGTGCAGGACAAGGCCCAGACGATCGGGCAGTCCGAGCTCCCGCAAACCAGCCCAGGTTTCGGCCCGGTTTGCGCTGAAACGTACCGCGCCGCGCTGTTCGGTCCGTTTGCAGGTGCGCGTTGAGCCATGACCTTGGTCTGGAAGGACGAGTTTGAGGGGGGGAGGGGTGGTGGTGGTTTGGAGTTAGCCTTAGCGTTTGCATCACCCTGCAGCGTCCACTTGGGGTGGCCACACTGGCGCGAGTACTTCTCTTCGTGTCAACAGAACTTTCTTGTTTTACCTTGACTTCTGTTTATTTTAATTGTAGTTAATGTTTTATTTGAACTTTTCAAAAAGCATTGTGAACCAAATCAATCCATATGCTCCTTGTGATCATGACTCGACAAGAAAATAGCAAAGCTATTTCTAAAAATATTGTCTTGGCTAAAACCCTTACAGTATTTAAATGTTTTTGATTCATCAAAAGGAGGCAGGATATAGTTTTTGCGCAAAAGGACAAAAGTTTTCAAAACAAAGTAGTACTAGTCTGTATTTCTGTGGCGGAGAGAAACAAGGAGCCAAACGAGACAGAGAAGGAGCAAAGCAACGGATCGACAGACAGCGGCTGCATGACACAGTAAACGCGGAGCGACATGGGTTGCAACCGCGCCATGTCTTGTAGCTTGTACTGGTAGCATCATCTTTTGAAAACAAGTATGGATCATGAGCCCGGAGTCCCATAGTGGCGTATGGCGTGATGCCGCTTCCCCCTCCCCCCAATCCCCTTCCCAAACTCAATCCACTTACAGATTCCAACCCCTCCCTAAGCTAGCCAAGAATCACAGTCCACCAGACCCCGCCACCAATCCATCCCACAACAATAACACACCGCTTCAACGCACCACTGTAATCAGCTAGGAAGAACTGCCCACACTTTCATTATCGGAAGAATGGCAGATCCTGGCAATACAGATCCCTTCCCGCCTCTATCGCCAAGAAGAATAGATGGCAGTTCTTATGCACCCCATAATCCTCCGACCATTCAAGCCCCAGAGATCCCTCATCTTACACTGAATTTGCAGGCAATGTCAATCTCAACCCAGCAACAAGAGGAAGAAGGGAGCAACACGTATGCAATTTATCTAAAGATTGCAGAAACAGGAGTGAGTCCAAGGCAAATCTCTCTTTCAACGATGCAGCAGCACATGAAGAGAGCATGGAGAGAAAACTATGGAGAAATATCTCAGGTACACCAATATGTATTTAAGGCAAGTTTTCACAGTTTTCAATCCATGATGTGGGTATTTGAGCATCAACCATGGTCAGTTGGGCCAGACACCATTCTTCTTGAATTAGCCGACCCAGAAGAAGAAGGTTATGCTATAGAGTAAGAAAACTCTACCAGGGACAGAAATAAGCCAAAATATATGTTTCAACATATATTTGTAACAGTAAGAGCTTATGGTATTCCTTGGAACAACAGAAGCATCTCTATGTTAGAATAACTGCTTAGAATTATTGGCACACCCTCAGAGTTTCATCAACTGAAAGAAAGCATGTTATTCAGCCATCAAGATTATTTGGGCAGTCATAAACCATAGAGTTTGCAATCCAGTTTTTGATAGAATAAAGTTAAGTTTGGGTCAGAATCGGGAAGGAATGGCATATTTGCACTATGAGAAAATAGGGAGAATTTGTCTTTTCTATGGAGTAATGTTTCATACAAATACTAATTGTCAGCTTAGGAAGAGTATAATTGCAGAAAATATGAGATACATGCAAGATCAGACACAAGTCCCATTTCAGAGATATGGGGAATGGATGATTGATGACCAGAAAATCCCTGAATCCTCCATCAACAGAGGAGCTCATATATTTAGCACATTTCAACATAATAAATTAAGCAAGTTCAATGCAGTTTTTGCTACACAAGATCGAAGGAGAGGAGAAATTCAAGGAACATCACCTATAGAAATACTGAAAAAGATGGAAAAAAGCAGAGGAGGGATTAACATCAAAGGCAAAGAAATTGTGTCAATAGTACAAGGAGCGAGGCAGGTGGAAGACGACACTATTCATCAGCCCATTATCAGTCAAGAATCAGGAAGACAGGTTCACATTAGAGGACTGAGTGAAGGACACGTTGCAGGCAGTGCATCACCACAGAGGACACGTATATGTCATGCAACCATGATGGGAAGTCAACCTGCTAAGGAAGCTCCTGGAGATGGAAGAAAAAATCAGAGCAGCTTCCTGCTACCCCCAGAAGCAAATGATGATATGGAGGTGGAGAGCTCTAATCCAGTTCAGGTGGGAAACCAGGGAAAAAATATGACCAACACGTTTGAAATTTCAGACAGAAGCAAATAATTGCAAAAGGAAATTAACACAGCCCAATTGGAACCCAACAAAGGAAAAGGGACAAGCCTGCCAGGCCCATATAAGGAACATACAGTGTTCCCCAGCTCAGCAATTGCTCAGAGCTTGACAGCCAAGCAGAGCTGCCACCTGGAGCTGCTTGCCACTTCGTCTCCAACTCCAGAATGCCAGCAAGCTCCTCTGTCTAATCCATTCTGCCTACCCACTGATGCAATTACTCCTCAGCAACACATAGAACAACTCGCCATTGTTATGCCTAAAAGAAGTATTCCTGGATTCAATCAGAAGCCACCTACCTTCTCCAAAGAAACCTTTCACCACATTAATGAAAACCCTTCCTCTCTCCTAGAACCCCCAACCATTCAAGCCCAAGCCATCCAGAAGAGACAACCATCAGAAGAGGCTCTGAACTTCTATCAGAAGCAGTCGCAGGGAGAGGAACATGGAGGAGGAGGATGATCTTCATCGATGGGCATCATTGCAACCTCAAAGCAGATGCTTCCAGGAGGCTGGGAACACTCAAGTCAAAGCCATGCGCAGGAACTCATTGCCCACACTTCCACCGCACAAGAGAGGGAGAAAAGAGACAGGGCTTCCCCAATTCCAATCCAAGCAGAAGGAGCCTCAATCTTCTATCAGCCTAAGAGTGGAGCAACCTCCAACGTGGGACATTCAGAGAAAGCAGAGGAGGCTACAGAGAGGGAGACCACCTCTGCAACGGTTAGGCCTTGTCTCAGAAGGTCTCGATGGGATAAAACTGCAACGACTCAAACTGGAGGTAACTACCGATCTTCTAGGGGATTTACTGTCAATCGCTCTGGCGCTTCCACTTGGCACCGTTCGAGAGTAACCAGTCAGATGGACAGTGGCAGCCCTTTGCGCCGCAGCAGGAGCCCTACTGTGGGAATGGCTCACCACCCCCTACCTACGGCACCTGGCTGTCAGTCTCCAGCAGGCTCCACTAATGAGACAGAATACGATCCCTGGCCACTCCATACTCCATCGCCTTTGTCAATGGGTTCAGAGGATTCTAGGATGGGGGCTTTCTCTCCTCCTAGAATGGTTAGGGAATTCTACGTGGCTGGCAATGATCATCATTTCAATGATAGCGCCAGTTTCAATGGAGATGGTGGATCCGAGAATCAACCTACAGGTGATGCTGCTATTTCTTAGATGGGTTTGCAGATTTCTAGCAAAAATGGTAATGAAGCTGTACCACACAGTCATCTCTTCCTTCAGCAAAATCAGGCTATGGCGCCAGCCTTTAAGGCGCCACGGGAGCCATGAGGGCCATGGCTTGGAACTGTCAGGGCATTGGCAGGGGCCTTGACAGTCCAAAAATATGCCACCTTGCCAGAATGATCGCGTCTACAAAGTCCCAGGTAATATTTCTATCCGAAACAAAAACTGCAAAATTCTCTAATTCAGAAATTTGCTGTAGATTTAACATGCATGACAGTATTGTAGTGCCAGCGGTGAAGAAATCTGGAGGCTTATGGTTGATGTGGACTGATGATATCAAGCTCTCCATTATTTCTTCGTTGCTTCATATAATATTAGCATTAGCTACTGATAAGTCTAGTGGTACTGAGTTTGGTTTGGTTTGAATATATGGAGACCCATACCACCGCCTCACTGATGCTATTTGGGGACAGGTTGCAAATTTTGTGTATGATAATGGCAATCTGCCAATCCTTTGTATGGGCGACTTAAATGACATCCTGTATGACTCTGATAAGAGCTCCCCTAATATAAACTATAATCGTGTGTCAAACTTTCGTTCTATTCTGAAGGGTTGTGGGCTATTTGATTTAGGATACAGTGGACCTGCTTATACTTGGACAAACAGACGTTTTTCCTCGCACCCCTCTTCCAGCGTCTAGATAGATGTTTAGTAAACCACAACTGGTGCTTAAATTACCCTATCTCAAATGTTTATAATATGTCCCTCATTTACTGTTATAGTGATCACGCTCCCATCCTTCTATCCACAAATGGTACAAATACCAAAAGAAAACTTTTTTTCAAATTTGAGAACTGGTGGATTAGAGAAAATGATTTTCATGAAGTAGCCAAAAATTGTTGGAATAAAACCCAGACACAATCTTTCTATCAAAGGACTAACACACTGGGCAAGCAACTAAAAGTCTGGTGCAGGAAAAAAAGACCCCTACAGGAAGAGCTCAAAGATCTGGAGGCCCAAGAAGATTCAAAATCAACCCTTGCATAACCAAGACCATGACAAGGAGAGAAGGCTGGTTAACAGGTATGAGCAAAACAATGCAAAGCTTAATGACTTTTATATGCAGAGAGCTAAGAAGAACTGGATTAAAGATGGAGACAGAAACACTACCTATTTCCATAGAGCAATTGCAAAGAGGAGAACAAGAAACTCCATCTTCTCTATTAAAGATGAGAATGACAATATTCACTTTATGCCTGATCGTATTGCAAATACCTTTGTCACTTATTTTAGGAACATTTTCTCTTCTTCTTGTGCTACAAATGACCAAATGCAGGTTCATAGTGATCTTCCTGATTCAGATGATCCCACTTAGGAGGAGATCCTAAACGAGACAGAGAGATGGCGTGCTCCCCATGGCTCGAAAACGCGACAAGGCTCGAAGAAAAGAAAGGAAAAGCCACACCAGTCCACAGATGCTGCTGATGCTGCACGGCATGCTGGCTCTACAGGCTGCACGGCGAGTAGACTGCAGCCGGGCAGGCTAGGGCTGATACAAGACGACAGGAGCTAGTACTATGCTTTCCGCCCTCCTGCTTTGCAGACCAAAACGCGCGCGGGCACGGCACCGCGCGCTCGGCGACGAGGCCAATCACCAAAATGGAACTCTGGAAACCTGCGACTACTCCTCCTTGTCTGAATCGCTTCCTATTCTGTCCGAATATTGTTTTTTACTGCTACCGATGCGAAAGCACGGTAAATTCAAACAGTAATTTCACAGTCAATGGGACGCCACAACGGTGGGCGGAGGTGATGAGTGATGACAATGACATGACACACGAACGCATCCGTGAACTCAACACACTAGTGAATATAGCCTCCGCAGAACAGAGGAAGCTACACTAGTAACACTACACTGCCCTTTGGTCTCGGAGGCAATGGATCCCCTGTCCGTGGCTGCGTCGCCGTCCTACATCAAGCTGGTGGACACGTACAAGAAGGCGGCGGCCACGGCGGCCTCGGTGACCGCTTACGCCGTGCTGGCGCGCGGCATGGCGCGGGAGCTCCTGCCGCACGACCTGTGCGCCGTGGTCAGCTGGGGCGCCTCGCTCGTCCGCGCGCGGCTCGAGCCCCCGCCCGCCAAGCGCCGCACCGTCGTCGTCAGGCGCCTCGACGGAGGCGGCATAAACTGCGTCAAGTTCAACACCCTCTACGACGACGTGCACCAGTACCTCGCCACCAGGATCGACCCGTGGTCCATGAGCCGGGTCTGCCTCAGCGACGGAGGCGGCTCGACGCAGGTCATGTCCATGGACGGCGGCGATTCCATGGCAGACGTCTTCGAGGGCGTCGAGTTCACGTGGAAGTCCGTGGCGGGGGAAGGCCGCCGCCACGCGCCAGACTCGCTGGAACTCTGCTTCGACGCCGAGCACACGGACCTGGCGCTTCGCAGGTACGTGCCCTCCATCACGGCCCAGGTGAAGCAGGCGCGCAGCCAGGACTGCCCGCTCAAGATCTTCATGAACGAGGGCACGTCGTGGCGCGGGATCAGCCACCACCACCCGGCCACATTCGACACGCTCGCCATGGACCCGACCACCAAGGAGGCCGTCATCGCCGACCTGGACAGGTTCCGGAAGCGGAAGGAGTACTACCGCCGGATCGGCAAGGCGTGGAAGCGCGGCTACCTTCTCTACGGCCCGCCCGGCACCGGCAAGTCCAGCTTGGTCGCCGCCGTCGCCAACCACCTCCGCTTCAACCTCTACGACCTCGATCTCTCTGAGGTGTACGACAACTCGTTCCTGCAGAAGCTGCTCATCGGCATGCCCAACAAGTCCATCCTCGTCATCGAGTACATCGACTGCTGCTTCAGCGCCACGTCCAGGGAACATGGCAAGAACCGCAAGAAGCCAACACCTACCCAGGATAGCAAGAAGCCGCCACGTACCCAGGACGACGGCGATGCGGACGACGATGACTCCCACGACCGCTCGAACAGGGTACGTTGTAAAGAACCGTTGCTCTTGATTCCTTACACGGACACTGTATCTTCTGAGTTTCTGATCATTCTACCTCTGAATGCTAGAGTATCACGCTGTCGGGGCTGCTCAACTTCATCGACGGGCTATGGTCCACGAGCGGCGAGGAGCGCATCATCATCTTCACCACCAACTACAAGGATCGCCTCGACCCGGCGCTGCTGCGGCCGGGGCGCATGGACATGCACATCCACATGGGCTACTGCGGCTGGGAAGCATTCAAGACGCTGACCCGGAACTACTTCCTCGTCGACGACCACCCGCTGTTCCGGGAGATACAGGGACTGCTTGCCGAGGTGGAGGTGACGCCTGCCGAGGTATCGGAGATGCTGCTGCGTAGCGAGGACGTCGACATCGCGCTCCAGGGGCTCATGGAGTTCCTCGCAGCGAAGAAACACGGCGAGGAAGATGCAGAGAAGGCATGAAGGGGAGCACTGCAATAGTAGACAGCTAGTAAACTGAAGAAGAACAAGACACTCTATTTTGCAACTATTCTGTAGTGTCGACGAATCATGTCCTAGTAGTTTCTATGTTCTTATTAACTGATGTTCTGTCGTTATCTAGACAGCTAGTGAAATGAAGAACACTGCACCCTATTTTGCAACTATTCTGTAGTGTGGACGAATCATGTCCTAGTTTCTATCTTTATTATGAACTGTTAGCTGCCTTAACTGATGACTGATGTTCTGTCGCTCTCTAGTTATCAGCAGTTGTATATGTATCCATAGGTTTGGGAGCTGATTTGGACTATGGGCCGTTATGCCGTAGAATTCCTTGCAAACTGGACAAATTTCTGTCCTTAGTTGCATCTTATCCAGATTACCCGAACTATCTCTTTCGTCGAATGAGATCAGGAGGTGAGACAATCTCAGTTGGGCACATGGCATGGAATCCATTGTTAGATAGATCCTCCTCATACTCAGTTGGGTTTGCAAAAGTTGTTTGAACCATTCTGAATATATTGTTTTTTTTTCTAGATGAGTTGATTGTGTACCGCAGGGAATGATCTTCCTTAAATTCAGATGCAAAGACGATGCTAATTTTGAGCGTCCATGGCAAAAGAACTTCACGTCTTAGCTCTAATATACTCCGATTTGAAACTGCCATGTACTACTGTTCTTATAGCAATCTTCTACCATGATATTCAGTTCAAGTGCAGTTTGATTTGCTTGAGCCTATCCTCATAAATTTGCTAATTTTTCTTTTACGATGATATTCAGTTGGCATGCCTTCTCCACACACAGTGTTTTCTGTTAGTGATTGATGGAAGTTTGCTGAATTTTCTTACAGTGGAGCACATAGGTAGCTGGTTGAAATTGTGCAAACTTTGTTTGAGGTCCCGCCGATGATTATTGATCGGAGAAAGAGAAGTGTCTCGACCATGTCTGCATGTTGTCGAACCCGCAGGATCACATACGCAACGTTCGGTAATGCTAGGATAGCTTAAGGATATTCATAATGGTGAGACCAGAATTTATTCGCAGTCCCAAATGGGATCCATGACATGACAAGAAGCTTCAGAATGGTCCGGAGATAACATTTATATAAGGAAGATTGTATTAAGGGTTTCAAAAAAGTTTCGGTATTTTTCGGCAAAGTACCAAAAATTTCTAGAAGGTTCTAGTGGGTTCCATGGTAGGTCCCACCTGCTCCCAAAAGGTCCACATGGACCTAGAAGGGGGCACCCGCCCTACATGAGCCAGGGGGGCATAGCCCTCCAAGGACCATGTGCCATATGGGGGCAAACCCTAGGGCGCCTACATGGTGCGTGCGTGCGTGCGTGCGTGTGTGCGTGTGTGTGTGTGTGTGTGTGTGTGTGTGTGTGTGTGTGTGTGTGTGTGTGTGTGTGTGTGTGTGCGCGCGCGCGCATGCGTGCGTGAGAGGAGTCCCCCTCCCTTAGTCGTTACTCACCATCTTGGGGGGAGGGGGCAAGGTTTCCCCACTGGCCACACCCCAGCCTATACATATATATATGAGGGGGCACACGAGGCTATCTCTGGACGTTGCCACCTCCTTCTACTCCTCCCTCCTCCTCTCTCGCATGCAGCAAAGCCCTACGGGCAAACCTCTCCACCATAGAATGGCCACCATGTCGTGTTGCTGGTTACGTTCCCATCTACCTCTCTCTCGAGCCTTGCTGGATCAAGAAGAGGAGACATTACCTAGTCATATGTGTGCACATCTCGTAGGTGCCATTCGTTGATGTGCTTGATCGGTTGGATCATGGAGAGAGAATGACTATATCAACCACGATGTAAAACGTTTCTGCTTGTGTTCTTCAAGGGTACGAAGATTTAATCTTTACTTGCATCTTCCTAGATAAGATCTTGGTTTTTGCTCGCGATCTCATAATTTGTTTTGTTTTCTATGCCGCTAATTCTATCCAAGGACACATGATACATCCCATCATCACACCAATCATCAAGCCAAGTGAAGTTATAGCATCCGATTAAGGATTAAAAGTATAACTCGGCATAAGATGCCATGAACATGATCAAGCAGAACCACTATCAAAAGCATCTCAGATTTCTGACAAGAATATCCTCAAACTACTCCTCTTAGTTCTCCTTGGTGTAGTCGACGTAACATGCAAGAAGGATGGGTTGTTACTCTTGGGATGTTATGGTAGGTCAGATGTGATGGTGGAGGCGGAATGGACGACGAGGGTACAATGTCTCCCTGGAATGCCATGTAGAGAGGGTGACGAGAGAGGATATTGAGTTATTTTTTAAATTTTTTCTATACTAGCATGCACATGATTAGAGAGAGATCAATTAGGGAGAGAGTGTGTGAGAGAGACTCAACCTCTACCCTGGCCCATAATGTGTTCATCACACTCATCTGGACTTCGCCAATACCACATGTCCATCATAGCTAGAGATACAATGCCATAACCACAAGAGCTATGCATTAGAACAACAAGGCGACAAATCAAGAGGCTAGGAGAGCCAGCGGCAATCAGGCGCGAGGACAATAGTATACTAGTGAGTGACATGTTGTAACATCCCAGCATTGGAGCCTAGAAATAAGCTGAACCCAGATGTGTGCATTGCATTCATACATAGAAAATCTGAATAATTTTCGTGCTTTTGAACAAAACTTGTCAAAATGATTGAAGCTTCTATCAACTTGATGAAATTGAAGTAGATCATCAAGTTGACTGTGATAAGTCTCATCATGACTTTTGTTAAAACCTTATTTGGGTAAACATGATTTGATCTAAGGGTAGATCAGATATAATAAAATATTACTCATAATACATTGCTTAAATAAGTAATCTCTGATCCTTAAGGGATCCTATCATAATATTCAGCCCAACAATTCATAAATGCCAAGTTAAGATTATAACTAAAGTAATCTAAATTTAATGACTAATCCTGACCTATCTTATTCTTATCTATTCTTACTATGAGTATCATAGTAATACCTAACTTTAACTCTTTAATGAGTTGGGTGGGAAAGAGACTAAGTCAAGATCATTCACTATATATCTTTCTTTCCATATCAATTTTTATGGAACTTACCTTAATATATGTTGTTCATCAATGTTGAGTAATCCACCATCGATTTACAAATTCTTTAACTATCAATCCTTGATCTACTATTTCTTGATCTTATCATAATATCTACTTAAATCTTTTAAAGAGGGCATAGTCCATGAATAACCTTAATCCAACATGAGATACTAAGAATATAATTTCAATACAATTGAAAAGTAGTATTGATAAAGCCTTGCTTAGACAACTAAGAACTTAAGCTATAAATGATTAAAGGATTATTTTGATGATGCCTTACTCACCAGGATGGTATTCCTATATCTAGTATAAAAGATATTGGTGGGCAGAACATGATTGAAACCCTAGTAGATATAAATTATCCTAGAGTAGTCACTACAAGCCACATAAATATAATGTAGGGTTGGAGTGTGAGTTATTTGAGTAAAGTAAGTGTAGGATGATATTATTCAGTTAAAGCTAGTGAAGCATAGGGTTATGGAAGGAGTGTTGTTCATCTTAAAGGATAGTAAGCCTTAGAGAAAGGTAGTTGGATACATACATACATCTTATGAAGAAAAAAATTAGTGGTGGATGATTAAGGAAGATTATGAGTGGAGTTTGAAAGAACTACTTGTTGGAGTGATGATTATCAACAGTAGAGTAGTGGGTATAACCAAGCAAAGATATGAGAAAACTATGAAATACTTTAGTATCAAACTCATTGGATTCATCCATGAGTCTAGAAGAATAAAAGGTGAATAAGAACATTCTTGTGAAGTAAAGCTCATCATACTAACTATGATGATGGATAGAAGAAGTATTATATCTAGGAAAGGAATTCTTTAATTAAAGGTTAAGGATGGTGAAGAATGAAAAAATAGACATTCCTGTTAAACAACCAACTCTAAATCTTAAACCAAGTATAATGTCCATTCAGGGAATTGATTCATCATCCTATGTTAATATCACTTTAAAGGAATATTTTCCTATAACAAATCACATAAGCACATCTCTGCCAATTCCAACCATCATAATTATATGTGCTTAGAGGTATTTTTATCAATTTCTTGCTATAAAACATTCTAAATATAACTTTCTAGTCCTAAAGGTGATGTCATCAAATATCCCAAACAGAAAACAATATGCTTAGTTATTAAAACTTTCCTCATATCCATAAAGGAATCTAAGTATATTAAAAAACCTAAACCCTAGGGTAAAAAAATATTCATAATTCAAAACCCTAAACTTCTTTGTTTATCATAATAGAATATATACTTTGTCATTTTCCAAGTTAATGGGAGTAGTAATAACCATATTAATTTCTTTTATATTTCATGCATGAAATAATGATATAGGATCATTATACATATAAAAATTTATATTCCAACTAGAGTTAAGTTTTATAAACAAATAAGAATATATCATTTAATAAATCCATGATTAAAAGTGGAGAGAAAAATAATAAGAAAAGCTTCTACAAAATATTAAGAGGGGTTATATAATAAAATAAATATAAAAAGATTATATAATAAAAGTTCACAAATGATACTAAATATATTTTAGTATTATTACAATTATCCAGCAAATAAATTCTATAAAGAAAAGTTCAAATATAGATTAAATTCAAATCTGAAAAGGAAAACAAAAAATAGAAAAAGAGAAAACAAATAAAAAGCATTTCCTGGCCGTGGCCCAACACCTCTCTCCTTATCTGACGCCCATGTGTAGCCCACAAAAATCCCAGCAGCCAGTCAGCTCGTCCTTTTCTGTCACTGACGGGTGGGACCAATGGGGGACTGTGGATTGAGAGAAAAGAAACGCCAGGGGGTTATCCGCAAAAACGACTTCGTCGTCTACCTCGCCTACTAGAAGCAGCTCGCTGGCCGGAGCTTCGTTATTGATCAACCGCCGCGCTACGATGCGTGCCGCCGTCCCTCGAGGGAGTAGATAAGATCACCGCGTCCTCCTCTATCCTCTCATACTAATCACGTCTCCAGTCTCGCTCTCCAGCATCACTTTCCTTCCTCTCTCGAAACCCTAGTTCGCCGGAGTTCGTCATTCCGGTCAACTCCGATCACCCCTTGCCGCGTGGTAGCCACCGTTGGACGCGCCGTCATGGACTTACTCACCAAGGACCAAGCACGGGAGCCCGCACGCCGGGAATCATGTGAAATCGAGCATTCCTTTTCCTCGACCGCCGTGGACATTATCGTCGATTCATCGTCGTCACGCCTCCCCAAGCTTCCTCGACCTCTCTATCGTCATCAGGGTAAGCTTACGCATCTCTGGACACCACTCTCGTTTGCTAAATCTCACTGTAGGCCTAGTTTCCTTGAGCATCGTCGTTGGCCGCCGCAGAAGCTCATCGCCGATGTAGTTCCGGTGACCATTAGGTAGCGGCGCCACCACCAATAGGTTCACCTTGATCTCCTCTGTCCAACGCACCTAGCCACTGCCCCGCGCACGCACCAGATCGATCGATCGATCCTCAACCAGTGAGGATCAACCCAGGTGACGTCATGCCTACATCAGGTTCGAACCACGTGAGCTAGTTTGACCAGTCTTTGCTAGCATGGCGTGTGACGTGGCCCAGGGCCCATATGTCATCGTCTAGGGGTAGAGAGAGGGTGTGTAACAAAATACATTTACTAACCTGAGTGCTAAGGTGGACATAGGCCCACTGATCAGTGACTTAGGCTATCTGGGGGTGTGGTGTAAAAAGTTAAAACCTATTTAAGAAATAAATAAAATGTTATAACTCAATTATTAATATTCCAGAAATCAAATAAATGATTAAATCTTGTTTAATTAATAACTTTTGACTTATAATTCAGAAAAATGTGTATAATATATGAAAATTTGTAGAAAAATAAAGTCTACAACTTAAAATTATTATTAAATATTATTATGATGATTATTTAAATAAATATTATTTAATAAAGGTTTTATAAGTAATAAAACATTGATAATTCATATTTTAATAATGGATAATGTTAATAATATAAATAAAATACCAAAAATCTTAGAAAAAATAAAAATTATAATTTAAAACCATAATCATGTATTATTAATTCACTTAATTAAATATTTATTATCTATTAAGTAATTATAAAGTAATAAGAAATATAAAAATCATATCTTATTATTTATAAATCACAAAAATAAATGTAATATACCAAAATGATCACAAAAATAATATTTACATGTTAAAAATATATTATTCACTTTTCAGTTAATTAAAAATTCAAATATTTTAATAACTCAAATTTAAACTTATTTACTTAGCCAATAATTCATCAAAGTATAAAGAATTTTTTTTAATATTCCTAAAATGAGTCAATTAAGTCTAATAAATAGTATTAATTTAAAATGTTAATAATATGAAGCCATAATGGTTTAAAACATTATAAATACCTTTTCATTAATTTGTCTTCAACCTTAAGTGAAAATTACATTCTAAAAGAATTCCTATTCATAATAAAAAACTTAAAGAACAACTTGTGAATAAATCAGATTCTTTCTATCTATTTTAACCACCATATTACAAAAACTACCACAAGACTATAGTAAGTTCATCAGTAATTAAGTAATATTATATTTTGGTTTATAAACTATAACCACTCATCTAAAAAAGGTAAATGATACTACTCCATTATAAAATCAAGAAACCACTACACCAAGTAAAATAATAACCATTCTTAAGTAACCTTAAGGAAACCTTACCAGGTACACAAGATACAAATACATAAGCATTATACTTTCAAACTGTCTTTGTTTTAAAGTTAACTTTAGTCTACAAGAATCTAAATATGACACTATAAACATTATTATATGTTTTATAATTAAATTTGGTCTGAACTAGTTAAGTTATAAAGCATCTCAAGCCAAAACTATTCAAGCAAACACAAATAACATCGACCACCACTAACTAACCACAAAGATTGTTTAAACCTTAGAAAAGTACTCTTCTCTTCAAAAGTTATTCGTTTTGCCACTTCAGACAATATATGATAAATAATCAAGATCACATTACTTCATACTTTACTTGTATACTTAGTATTGATAACATTTAAGCCCTTTATAAGTGACTCTACTTATAAAGTAAAGTTTGGAGGTGAACTATTAAAGTGTAATTTTTTTAATAGGATTTCATAGATATATATATATATATTATTGCTGCATAAATATGTGTTGTACACACACACTCACAAGCCCTAATAAGAAGCACAAGTGTGAAACTTATCTAAAAGGACAACACATTCTAAAGTAACCATTTCCGGAATCCAAACCCTAGAACAACATTATCCCTGGGATTCGTG
Organism: Avena longiglumis; assembly: GCA_030063025.1. NCBI lineage: Eukaryota > Viridiplantae > Streptophyta > Magnoliopsida > Poales > Poaceae > Avena > Avena longiglumis. The sequence goes on along the minus strand of CP125976.1, from coordinate 203,526,241 downwards.
TTTATAACGTGTATTACATTACTTATGCATAAAAGCATATTGCTTCTTTAAACATTAGTCCTTACTGGACCAATGATGCTGATTTCAGATTTTGGATCTTATACTAACTCGAAGACCGTGAGTGCATAATCTTGCAATCACAAAAGGCAAGTTCACACTTGCTCATGTCCTTTGTTTATTTTCTGTAAAGTATTCTATAAATCCAGTGTAGTCATCACCTGCATTTGAAAAAGGTCAGAAAACACTATTTTCAATAATAATGTGAACTATTGGTTACTGATCTAGGGTGATCAGTTAATCTATTAAATCTGATAGTTGGAATACCACTGTTCAGAACTATATCACCTAGGACTTAACAACCAATGTCGCCAGTGATTCTTGCGCTGTATATTACGCGTTAACCATGAGATTTGGAATGGGACGGAGAAGTCAGCTGTATCTTCTTCCTCTCTCATGAAGCCGGATGTGCAGGTCGTGGCTGTTATCCTCGTAGCGTGCATATTAATTGGTAATTCATAGAGGATATGCAGCATATGGGTGGGAACCCTCAACGTCCCACGATAGTTCTGACATCCAACGGTTTGTAAACCATTGCCATAATTCTTTATGTGGGCATGGTGTACACCAAGGAGGCATGCGAGGTCGCGAAGGGGGCAGTGATTGGCTTGGATCATCTTATGGGCCCCACATCATGGAATTGTGGACGAGAATAAGCTGCCCGGTTGTGCAACAAAGAGTTGATATCTCATGGGTAAAGTAACGCACCTCTGCAGAGTGTAAGAACTATAACTTGTTACTCCCTGTTCCGAGAAGGAGCTGCGAACGCTGCAGGAAAGGAACTCCATGAAAGTTCTGGTAAACCCGTGAAGGCTGGCGGACATAGTCTTTTCAAAATAAAAGCAACCTTTGAAGAAATGTTTACGAAAACTTGCATGGCCTACGACCTATGGTCTGTGGCTGTAGTTATAGTGCATCAAACACTCCTTTTCTAGTGAATTTGCTGAGTATGCTCGTACTCAAAGTATCTTCTTCACCCTTGCTAGATTCTGAAGCCGGAATAGACAACATCCACATCAAGTTATGCTCCAGGACTTATCATCCAAAGCTAAAGCTCTTCAATGAAGACAAGGAAGTCAACATATACCTCAACTCAAGTGAATAAGAAGTTACTTATTAGATAGGAATATAATATCTAGCCAAAGAACCTAATTCTGTAGTGTATTGCAATAGCAGCAATGCCAATCTCTTAGTTAAAATACTAGTCTTAATAGTATAATAGTTCTTGCATTGTTTGTCTTTGATTCTTCTCCGTAAGAATTTCTTTCTCTCTCTTTAACCTAGAGTGTTCTCTAGATCTTGTGTAAAGAGTGAGTTGTAACCTTTAGCCATGTATTGGACCTGCTGTGTTTCAGTTGTGCCATTTTGAGGGATGTAATACTAGTGAACGGTGTTTCATTGGTGTTATGTCAACGACTATAGTATACTACATCATGCAGTGGTATGCTGGGTCACCGCACATGTGTTGGATTGGACGATGACAGGGTGAGAGGGATGATGTGTCATCGACTCAGAGGTGACATGGACAGAGGGAGCAAATCATTGGGGATAGAAGGTAAAAAACGACATGTGGGCCCCTTAGTTAGTATGGGGTACCGAATTATTCTGTTTAGGGATTATTTTCCCTAGAGCGGAAAACAGGTCGAGGGTCTAGGGATAGACCATGACTTACGGTTTGGTGTGCTAACTTGAGATATTTGTAGTTCAGTACTCAATTCCACTAGGTTCAAGGTTTAGAGCATGTCTAGCCGCCCCCATAGATCGTCCTACACTCGCCTCGAATGGGCCGTATGGGGGTGCCAACACAAGTGATGGGGATATGCCTACCGGGGTATGCTCAGCAGGACGTTTCCTATTGGCCAAAGCTGCCAGCGAGTGGGCCTGCAGGACAGCGACTGGATCGAGACTTGGCGAGGACTCAGGCGACTAGAAGCTGGAGGACCAGAAGCATAGCTAGGCCCAGTCAGACTAGGTCAAAGACCCTCCAAATCCTTAACCAATTCGGTTGTAGATCTATAAACCCTAGCGAGGTGAGCTTATATAAACGTCCCTAGGGTACGCATAGAGGACACGTTCCATCATACACCCTAGCGACTCGCCGCCTAGCCGTCGAGCTCTCCCTTGTACTCTCTCCATAATACAATCTAGCAGGAGTAGGTCTTTAACCTCCGGGGGGCGAACCTGGGTAAACCCTTGTGTCTCCGCCCTCATCTCGCACCGCAGATGATTGGCCGCCCTTGCCCCATGTTCTACTACTCACTGCCGATTGCAGCATCTGCCGTGGTCATTCCCATGATAGTGGCGCCCACCGTGGGGCCTGGCCGGTCAGGCCGGTGTTCTGCGGCGAGATCCAATCTGACCATCAACGAGACGATCGCCACCGGTCGCATGATCGCGATTGGCGAGATCCTCCAGATCTTGCCGAGCAGCTACGTCCTGGCGGCACGCCTCGTCACGCACAACGTGATCACGCCGGTCGGCACGATCAGCCTCTTCGTCGGCTTCACCGATGTCATCGTCTCGGAGGACTCGGCTCGCATCCGCGAGTCGCCGCCACGCGACCAGCTCTCTGAGAGCCAGGTCCGCACGATCCACCGCCTCGCCTCCAAGTACGACTCGGTCCACAGCAACGTGGCCAAAACCACCATGGTCACGGACGACGCGGCCCTCAACAACGACGCCGACTCGACGACCCTGGCGTCGGCTGCCGGGTCCATCGTCGCTGCATCGCCCACGTGCTCCATCACCCAGGTCTCCAACGTGGGAGACTTCAAGGACCCCTCCATCCTTGGGATCTTTGACTTTGACTCCGGGTCGGAGAACTCCGCCGACCTCCACGACGGGTCTGGTCGCCACGTCGCGGCCTACATGGCGAATGGCGTCGACCCCCGCCAGACCCCTTCTCCACGCCGATCCCACCAAATACAACAGCAACGGAGGTCGAGGAACTCCGCCTGCGGCTGGAGGAGGCGGTCCGCAAAGAACTGAAGGGTTTCACGACATAGTAAATCGAAATTTTCTACGGAGCGAACAGGGGGAAAGCCAAGATCTAATCTAGGAGATGCAAACAACGAGAGAGATTGGATTAGATCTTCATACCCTTGAAGATTCGCACAGCGGAACGTTCGTCGGAACGTGGGTGATGTAGTCGTACCCGCTTCTCCTCCTCGCGATCCGATCCGATCTAGCACCACAAGTGGCGGTGCCTCCGTGAGATGCACACGTGCAGCACCTCGACGTCTCCTCCTTCCTCGGACCAGCGAGTATGGTGGAGAGATAGATTGGATCTACAACACGACGGCGTGGTGTATATGGTGGAGAATTTCTGCTGCAGGGCTTCGCCTACAAACAGTCGGGAGGGAAGAGGAAGGTAGCAAGGCTAGGGCTTGGAGGAAGGTGTGTAGGGGAGGCGCACCACCCCTCTATATAGAGGGGGGGCAGCCCTCCTCAAGCCTATATCTAGTTTAAACAATTTAAACTCTCCCTTATCTAGAAATCCTATCTCTAGTTTAAACGATTTAAACTCTCCCTTATCTAGAAATCCTATCTCTAGTTTAAACGAGTTTAAACTTATCTAGGATCGGCTGGGCCCTATGGGGCCTTGTGCCCTGGCCCAATGCGCCAGGACACTCCCTCATAGGCCCATGCCCCTCCCGGAAGGTGGGTCCACGTTGGTCCCCTTCCGAAGGTTCTAGAAGCTTTCGGTACAATACCGATTAACTAACAATTCCGAACTCCAAAACTGCACCGCCTTATATGAATCTTATTCTCGGACCATTCCGAACCTCTCGTGATATCCGGATCCCATCCGAGACTCAACAAAAATTCATAAACCAATTATCGAATCTATCCTAGCGTCGAGATCGTTAAGTGTGTGACCTGCGGTTCGAGAATATGCGTACATGATCTTCTATCAATAATCAACAGCGGTGCAGGCACCCATATTGACTCCACACATTCATCGATGATAATATCGGATGAACCACGATGCCAGTTCAATCAATCCCATATATATATTCCCTTCGTCTCGCGATATTTTACTTGCCCGAGATTCGATCGTCGGTGCCGTCATACCTAGTTGAATCTCGTTCACGCAAGTACTTTACTCGTTCAGAATCCGATATCACTTTGTGATTAACTCCTTAACCACATGCTTGCAAGCGGTGTTGATATCGATTACCGAGTGGGCCCAAGTATATCTCTCTCGACTTGGGAGGGACAAATTCCATCTCGATACATACAACCCAATGATACTTTCCGATCACCGAGAGACACCTTTATGATCACCCTCTCATAGGATGACGTTTGATGACGCCAAAGCTTTCTTCCGGTACCAGGAGTTGCATTATCTCATGGTCTAAGGAATACAATATTTGACATAGGAAAAGCTTCAAAAGATGAACATGATGAAACGATCTAATTGCTTCGCTTAGTTTGGTCCATCCATCATATCATTCTCCCAATGATATGATCTCATTATCAATTGACAACTCATGTCTATGGTTAGGAAACCTTAACCATCATTGATCAATGAGCTAGTCCTTAGAGGCGTACCAGGGACACGGTGTTGTTCACAAACCACACAAGTATTAATGTTTCCGCTTAATACAATTCTAACATGGAATATAAACTTTATCATGAACAAGAATTATAATAATAACATCTTTATTATTGCCTCTAGGGCATAATTCCAACAGTCTCCCACTTGCACTAGAGTCAATAATCTAGTTTACATCCGCAACAATCTCACACCCATGGCAATCGAGGTGTTGATCATGTTTTACACGTGGAAGAGGTTTAGTCAATGGATCTGCGACATTCGTGATCCGTATGTACTTTGCTAATCTTCGATCTCAATCGCTATATAATCTCGGATTATATGAAACTTGCGGTTGATATGCTTGGTCTTTGGATGATATCTTGGTTCCTTAGCGAGTGCTATGGCGCCCGTTGTCACACAATATCTCCAATGGGTCCAATGCACTTGGAACCACGCCAAGCTCGATGATGAAGTTTGATCCAAACTCCTTCACTTGACTTCTCAGCAGCCATGTATTCCGCTTCCACTATAGATCCCACGATCACGCTTTGCTTGCGCTTCTCCGACTCCAGCTCCTCCATTCAAAATATACACGTATCACATCGAGATTTGGAATCATCCTTGTCGGTGTCGAAACTAGCATCGACGTAACCTTTACGACAAGTCGTTCATCACCCCATAGACTAAGAACATTTCTTTAGTTCTATTTAGGTACTTTAGGATGTTCTTCACGGCTGTCCGAGGTTCCACTCTGGATCACTTTGATATCGCTCGTCAAACTAAGAGCATTGGACACATCCGGTCTAGTACACAAGATGGCATACATGATGGAACCTATGGCCGAGGCATAAGGCACTTTGCTCATAGCTTCCCTATCATTTACCGAATAGGACACCGAGCCTTGCTCAATATCTTACTGACAACATAGGCCTTTAACCTTTCTTTGCCTTATCCATTCGAACCTTTTCGTAACTTTGTCTAGGTATGTACTCGGCTTAAAGCTACCAGCGTCTTTGTCTATCTCTATAGATTTTGATGCCCAATATATAAGCAGCTTCACCTAGGTCTTTCATTGAAAACACTTGTTCAAATAACTCTTCACATCGTTAAGCATGTTGATGTCATTTCCGATAATCAATATGTCATCCACATACATCGTAAACGTCCGAGCTCCCACTCACTTTCTTGTAGATACAAGCTTCAGAGCAATTTGGAACAAATCCAAAGCTCTTGATCACTTGATCAAAACGAAGGTTCCAACTCCGAGATGCTTGCTTCATCCATAAATGGAACGAAGTTTGCATACTTTACTAGCATCCTTAGGATCGACAAAACCTTCGGTTGCATCATATACAACTCTTCATCAATGTTCCCATTGAGGAAAGCAGTCTTGACATCCATCTGCCATATTTCATAATCATGAAACGCAGCAATTGCTAATAAAATCCGAATGGACTTAAACATCGCTACGGGAGAGAAAGTCTCATCGTAGTCAACACCTTGAACTTGTCGAAAACCTTTTGCGAAAAGCCGTGCTTTATAGACGGTAACATTACCATCGCGTCCGTTTTCTTCTTGAATATCCATTTGCACTCAACGGCCTTTCGGTCGCTAGGAGGATCCACCAAAGTCCATACTTGGTTTTCGCTCATGGATCCCAATTCGGTTCATGGCTTCCACCATTTCTCGAGTCTGGGCTCATCATCGCTTCCTCATAGTTCGTAGGTTCACCGCCTTCTACCAACAAGATAGTCAAGACAGGTTGCCGTACCACTCGGGAGGGCACGCGACCTTGTCGACTGCGACGTTCAAGAGCGAGATCGTCCAAGCTTTATGATCCTTGTCATTAGCTTCCTCTATTGTTGGTGCAAAGCATCGAACAATTTCAGGTCTTTGCGCTACTCTCCAATTCAAGAGAAGGTTCAGTAACCTCGTCAAGCTCTACTTTCCTCCCACTCACTTCTTTCGAGAGAAACTCCTTCTCAAGAAAGGAACCGTTCTTTGCGACAAGCACTTTGCCTTCGGTTCTGTGATAGAAGGTATACCCAATAGTTTCCTTAGGGTATCCTATGAAGACGCATTTCTCCGCTTTGGGTTCGAGCTTGTCCGGCATCAACTTCTTTACTGAACCTTCGCATCCCCAAACTTTAAGAAACGACAACTTAGGTTTAGCACCAAACCACAGTTCATACGGTGTCGTCTCAACGGATTTAGATGGAGCCCTATTTAAAGTGAATGCAGCGGTTTCTAATGCATAACCCCAAAATGATAACGGCAAATCAAGAAGAGACATCATTGATCGGACCATATCTAATAGGGTTCGATTCCTGCTCGTACACACCATTGCTGTGGTGTTCGGGTGGCGTGAGTTGTGAAACGATTCCACTTGCTTTAAGATGCGTGAGAAAATCATAACTCAAATATTCACCTCCACGATCGGATCGTAGAAACTTAATCTTTCATTACGATGGTTCTACTTCTTTCTGAAATTCTTTGAACTTTTCAAATGTTTCAGATTTATGTTTCATTAAATAGATATACCCATATCTACTTAAGTCATCGGTAAAAGTGAGAAAATAGCGATATCCACCGCGTCGAAACACTCATCGGTCGCATACATCGGTATGTATGATTTCCAACAAGTCCGTTGCTCGCTCCATCATACAAGAACGGGTTTTGATCATCTTGCCCATGAGGCATGGTTCGCATGTGTCAAATGATTCAAAATCAAGAGACTCCAAAGTCCATCGAATGGAGTTTCTTCATGCGCTTTACACCAATATGACCTAGACGACGATTGCCACAAATAAGTAGTATTATCACTATCTACTTTGCATCTCTTAGCCTCAATGTTATGGATGTGTGTTTCATCCCTTTCGAGATTTAGAAGAAATAAACCATTCACAAGAGGTGCATGACCATAAAAGATGTTACTCATATAAATAGAACAACCATTATTCTCCGATTTAAATGAATAACCGTCTTGCAATAAACATGATCCGAAAATAATGTTCATGCTCAACGCAGGCACATAATAACATTTATTAAGGTTTAAAACTAATCCCGAAGGTAAAACTAAGGAGAGCGTGCCGACGGACATCACATAAACTCTTGATCCGTTGCCAACGCGCATCGTCACCTCATCCCTCGCAAGCCGCCGTCTATTCCGTAGCTCTGCTTTGAGTTACAAATATTAGCAACCGAACCGTATCAAATACCTAGGCACTACAACGAGGGCTAGTAAGGAAAACATCAATAACATGTATATCAAATATACCTTTGATGGTGCCGCCTTCTTGTCGCTAAGTACTTGGACAATTGCGCTTCGAGGACCCTGTCCTTGCAATAGAAGCACTCGATTCCGGCTTAGGACCGGACACGCTTCTTCTCGCCAGGGCATTGCGCTTGCCGCCGCCCTTCTTGAAGGGCTTCTTTGCTCCCTTACCTTTCTTAAAGGAGGGCTTGTTGACCATCAACACATGATTATCCTTCTTGATGTCCACTTCCGCAGCCTTCAGCTTTGCGAAGAGCTCGGTGATCGTATCAGTGGAACCAATCTGATTATGAGTCACTACAAAACTTTTGTAGCTAGGAGTGTCAATCTTGAGCTCCTCTGGAATCATGCAGTCCAGTTGCTCAAGACGTTGAGTGTAGCCCGACATCTTAATGGCGTGCTCACTAACGGAACTCCCTTCCTCCATCTTGTAGTTAAAGAATTTCTTAGAGATCTCATATCTCTCAGAACGGGCTTGAGTCTGAAACATGTTTTTCAGCTCCTCGAGAATCTCAAAGGGCCCGGCGAACTCCTCAAAACGATTTTGAAGATCCGATTCCATAGCATACAACATGACGATCTTAATCAAATCATAATCATCCTTGCATGACTGATAAACAGCTTTTTCATCAGCCGGCGCATCTACGGTAGGGGGGTTACCTAACGCTTTCTCAAGGACATAGTCCTTTTGTCCGCCAGACAGAATGATTCTTAGATTGCGGAACCAGTTGGTGAAGTTAGACCCATTGTTTCTAAGCTTTTCTTTCTCAGCAAAAACGTTGAAGTTGAAGTTGGACTTGTCCATTGGATCTACAGTATTTGCAAGTACAATTTAGACTATGTTCATGATAAATAGTTCAACTTAATCAAATTACTAGATGAACTCCCACTAAATTCAACATCCCTCAAGTTGTTTAGTGAACACGATCCAAATTCACCACACCTAATCCGATCATCACGAGAAGAGATGTGGTTTCAATGGTGGACAACAAAGTGTCGATTATATCACTCATATGACTCATGCTTAACCTTTCGGTTCTTGTGTTCCGAGGCCATGTCTGTACATGCTAGGCTCGTCAAGCTAGACCCAAGTATTTCTGCGTGTGCAAAACTGGCTTGCACCCGTTGTATGTGAGCGTAGAGTCTATAGCACCCGATCATCACGTGATGCTTGGACACGACAAACTTTCGCAAAGGTGCATACTTGGGGAGAACACAGTTTTTATCTTGATCTTTAAATGAGGAATCATCTTATAATGCTATCGTCGCGATCTAAGCATGATAAGATACATAAAGGGGATAAACATCACATGCATACAACTTTATGTGACATGGTATAGCCAATCTTCGCGCAATGATCTCCATCTTGTGCGTTCCGGCATGATCTCCATCACTCCACCATGATTGCCTCCACGAATAGCAACTACAACTATTGCTAACTACTTAGCGATAAAGTAAAGCTATTACATGGCGTATAAGAAGTTGACTCGCAGGTCATACACAATTATAAAGACAACCATATGGCTCACGGTTGTGTACTCATCGACATGCAAGTCGTGAAACATTACAAAACATGATCATCGCATACAATATACACATCACATCTTGGGCCATACCATATCACAGAAAACACTCCCTGCAAAAACAAGTTAGACGCCTCTACTTTGTTGTTGCATGTTTTACGTGGCTTATGGGAGTAGATGCTAAGAACGATTCTTACTACGGAAAGCCACAACGGTGAGATTATGGTTGCCAAACTCCGGTGTTAATCCCATGACAACTATAGTGAGAGAAACTGACATCCACCAGCCGCATGTGTGGAACAAGCCACACGTCAAGTGCGGAGCCGGTCTCGCGAACGACGTCGCGTAAGGTTGGCCTGGACCGCTTCAATCTCACTATCCCGTTCATAAGAAGAACACAAACAAGAGGCTTGCAACAGAAAACATCAACGCCCGCAACAACCATGTTGCGTTCTACTCGTGAATCACATCTACGCATAGATCTAGCTCTGATACCACTGAAGGGTTTCGCGACATAGTAAATCGAAATTTTCTACGGAGCGAACAGAGGGAAAGCCAAGATCTAATCTAGGAGATGCAAACAACGAGAGAGATTGGATTAGATCTTCATACCCTTGAAGATTCAAGACAATGGAACGCGTTAAACCGTGGGTGATGTAGTCGTACTTCTCCTCCTCGCGATCCGATCCGATCTAGCACCACAAGTGGCGGTGCCTCCGTGAGATGCACACGTGCAGCACCTCGACGTCTCCTCCTTCCTCGGACCAGCGAGTATGGTGGAGAGATAGATTGGATCTACAACACGACGGCGTAGTGTATATGGTGGAGAATTTCTGCAGGCTTCACCTACAAAATGGGAGGAAGAGGAAGGTAGCAAGGCAGCTAGGGCATGGAGGAAGGTGTGTAGGGGAGGCGCACCACCCTCTATATATAGAGGGGGGGCGCCAGCCTGCCCCTCCTCCAAGCCTATCTCTAGTTTAAACAATTTAAACTCTCCCTTATCTAGAAATCCTATCTCTAGTTTAAACGATTTAAACTCTCCTTATCTAGAAATCCTATCTCTAGTTTAAAGCAGTTTAAACTTATCTAGATCGGCTGGGCCCTATGGGGCCTTGTGCCCCTGGCCCAATGCGCCAGGACACTCCCTCATAGGCCCATGCCCCTCCCGGAAGGTGGGGCCACGTTGGTCCCCTTCCGAAGGTTCTAGAAGCTTCGGTACAATACCGATTAATCCCGGAACAATTCCGAACTCCAAAAACTGCACTGCCTTATATGAATCTTATTCTCCAGACCATTCCGGAACCTCTCGTGATATCCCGGATCCCATCCGAGACTCCGAACAAAAATTCATAAACCAATTATCCAATCTATCCTAGCGTCGAGATACGTTAAGTGTGTGACCCTGCGGGTTCGAGAATATGCAGACATGATCTTCTATCAATAATCAACAGCGGGGTCTGGGCACCCATATTGACTCCCACACATTCATCGATGATCATATCGGATGAACCACGATGTCAGGATTCAATCAATCCCATATATATATTCCCTTCGTCTCGCGATATTTTACTTGCCCGAGATTCGATCGTCGGTACCGTCATACCTAGTTCAATCTCGTTCACAGCAAGTACTTTACTCGTTCCGTAATTCGATATCACTTTGTGATTAACTCCTTAACCACATGCTTGCAAGCGGTGTTGATATCGACACCGAGTGGGCCCAAGTATATCTCTCCGACTTGGGAGGACAAATTCCATCTCGATACATACAACCCAACAGATACTTTCCGATCACACGAGACGCCTTTATGATCACCCTCTCATAGGATGACGTTTGATGACCTCAAAGCTTTCTTCCGGTACCAGGAGTTGCATTATCTCATGGTCTAAGGAATACAATATTTGACATAGGAAAAGCTTCGCAAAGATGAACACGATGAAACGATCTAATTGCTTCGCTTAGTTTGGGTCTGTCCATCATATCATTCTCCCAATGATATGATCTCATTATCAATTGACAACTCATGTCTATGGTTAGGAAACCTTAACCATCATTGATCAATGAGCTAGTCCTTAGAGGCGCATTCGTGACACGGTGTTTTTCACAAACCACACAAGTATTAATGTTTCCGCTTAATACAATTCTAGCATGGAATATAAACTTTATCATGAACAAGAATTATAATAATAACATCTTTATTATTGCCTCTAGGGCATAATTCCAACAAGAACAAGTCGAGCGCGAAAAATTTCGCCTCGAGGAGGTGACATCGTAGGGACTCTCGCGTTAACACCAACTTCGAATCAGGTCACACCTAAACCCCACCATTTAGGGACGCGCCCTGAACTTCGATGACGAGAACAGCCCGGCTCCGAAGCGACGATCTGCGAGAACGCTGCCAGAGGGAGCTCCGGCCCCAGCGCCGACGGCCAACGGAGCCCCACCCACCCGCTGCGCCCCTGGGACCAACCAAGAATCGTGGTCTCCTCGCGGGAGCGAGACGCAAACGGCCTCCCGCTGTTCTCCACTCCGATGGACAATGTCATCGCGAGCCGAGCAGCGGTCGACAACATAAACGTAACCGGGGAAGGCGCCCTGCAGATCTAGTACGCCAAGGCTCTGCTTGCCAAGGCAGTCGAGCAACAAAACACGGGTGCTGACTCACATGGTTGCATGTACTCGGGTTCGTCAGCCAGCAGGGCGGACTCGAGCGGCCGCCCAATGGTGGTGAACACCCTAAACTGCCCACCACCCGAGCCCCTGCAGCTCCAACATCGACTCGCGCACGCGACACTCTCCACCAACGACCCGCGGCCAGCAAACAACTTCGTCGCCGCCAACGGCCAGCCAGTCGGCGCGTGCACCCACATCATCAACAACCAGAGCTGGCGCGCACGCCAGCCCGACGACCTGCGGCATACCCTCACCAACCGCCGCAACGGCGAACCAAGGGGATCGCTGAGTCGAGTCGGACCCCAGTGCTTCGGACCAATGATTTGAGGCAAAAAATACCCCGTGAACTTCAAGGCGCCGAAGGAGATCGAGAAGTACGATCCCTCGTACGACCCGTTCGTGTGCCTGGATACCTACCTCATGGCAATGGGAATCGCTGGCCACACCGACCTGCTTGCCGCCCTCTACCTCACCCTGATGATGGAGGGAGTGTGTAGGCAATGGATCAACACCCTCCCTGCGGACAACATCGACTCCTGGGAGGAAATGCACGACGCCTTCGTCAGGCACTTCGAGGGTTCCTACACCCGCACCACCACCATCGAGGACCTGGAGCGATGCGTCCAGGGACCCCGCGAGTCGACCCGCAGTTGGGTCCAACGGTGGCAAGACCTGTGGTATAACGCGGCCGGAATCCACCCGGACACCGCGATCCACTGTTTCAAGACCTCGTGCCGCTACGAGCCCCTGGTCACCAAGCTCAAGCGAGTGTACATAACACTCGACAACATACCGAACCTCCTGGAGATCGGCAAGCGGTACGCGGAAGAGGACCCAAACCAAGAAACCGACGATGAGTCGGGAGGGAATCACCGCACGAGCGGCCATGACAACGGGAGACGACCCGAGCTACGCTACAACAACACTCGCCTCACCTGCAAGCGCCGCGGTGATGGGCGAGTCGACTTCGTCGCCAACACCGGATACGCGCCGCGCGAACCCAAGAGCTTCCGCCGCGACAGAGGCCAGCACCACGATGGCGGCAACTACAAGGCGAAGCCGAGGTTCGACCCCACGGCTCTCCTCAATCAACCCTGTGTGTTTCACAGCAGGGAAGGGAAGCCCGCCACGCACACGATCGCCGACTTTGATTCCCTCAAGGATATTGAGAAGACACGACGCGCACGGGAATACCCCGACAACAACCCGCCAAACGGCGGAAAATTTGGCAGCGTCGCCGGCTCGCTCCACACCTTCACAGGCTTCAACACGAAGCGCGAGAAGAAGGTAATCGCCCACGCCGTCGCCGTCAAGGCGGTGTCCCAGATAGACATCCCCCAGTTCCTTAACTGGTCCGAGCAACCAATCACCTGGATCCGCGAGGACCACTTGCCACAGATCGAATATCCAAGCCGAGTCGCCTTGGTGGTCAAGCCCAAGGTGGGGGACTATTGGCTCCCCAAGACGCTGATGGACGACGGCAGATCCATCAACATCCTATACCTGGACACATTCAGGCGACTGCGGCTCCCGCAGTCGATGATCAAGACGTCCTACACCACCTTCCACGACATCGTCCCCGGTCGGAAGGCGTACCCAATCGTTAAGGTGACGCTGTCAGTCACCTTCGGCACACTAGCAAACTTCCGCACAGAGCGGATCGTCTTCGAGCTGGTGCCGTTCAACAGCCCCTACCACTGTGTCCTGGGGCGCCAGGCGTTCGCCAAATTCATGGCAGCTCCCCACTACGCATACAACACGATGAAGCTCCCCGGGCCGTGTGGCATCATCACTGTCCATGGCGATCCCGACACGGCCACAGAATGCGAGGCCAAAGGCGCTGAACTCACTGACGCCGTCATCATGGCAGAGGCCAACCACGCTGAGGAGCTCGCCAAGTACGCGAGCAGGGTCAACAATGACGACCCCACCATACTCAAGAAGCCCAACTCGGAGGGTGGAAGCTCCACCGCCTTCGAGGCAACGACACACACTCGCACCGTCGAGCTGGTCCCAGGCGACTCCAGCCAGACGGTGACGATCAGGACATGCATGAGCCCAGCATAGGAAGACGCGCTCATCGAGTTCCTACGTGAGAATCGCGACATCTTCGCATGGAAGCCATCCGACATGCCTGGTGTCCCGAGGGAACTCGCTGAGCACAAACTCAACACCGACCCAAAGTGCGACCTGTCAAGCAGTCGCTGCGGCCCTTCAATGAAGAGTGCCGCCGAGCAATCGCCGAGGAGGTGCAGCGTCTACTCGCTGCAGGCTTCATCCGCCCAATCAAATACTCCAAATGGCTGGCAAACCCAGTCCTGGTCGAGAAGAAAAAGGGACCTGGAGAATGTGTATTGACTACACAAACCTCAACAGCGCCTGCCCGAAGGAGCAGTTCGTCCTCCCGCAGATCGACCAAATCATCAACTCAACCACGGGTTCGGAGTCACTATGCTTCCTGGATGCCTACTCTGGGTACAACCAGATCAAAATGGTAGTCGAGGACAAAGAGAAGACGACGTTCATCACGCCATTCGACGCCTTATTCTACACCGCCATGACCTTCGGCCTCAAGAACGCCGGGGCGACCTATCAGAGGTGCATGCAGGAGTGCCTTCCGAGCCAAATTGGCCGCAACATCCATGTCTACATCGACGACGTGGTGGTAAAATCCACTTGCCAGGACGATCTACTCGCCGACCTGGTAGAAACTTTCGCCAATATGCGGAGGTACAAGATAAAGCTAAACCCATGAAATTGCACCTTTGGTGTACCCACTGGAAAGCTGCTGGGATACGTCGTCTCCAAGAGCGGGATCGAGGCGAACCCCGCCAAGATCAACACGATCGCCCGACTCGGCAGACCCGAGTGCCTGCGCGACATCCAGAAGTTGGCCAGACGAGTCGCGGCTCTCAGTCGCTTCATCTCCCGGCTAGGCGAGAAGGCGATGCCCCTCTACCGCCTAGTGCGCAAGAACCCCACCTTCCAGTGGGACAAGGAGGCAGACAACGCGCTTCACGCTCTCAAGGAGGTGGTACTCGCAGCAACGCTACTCACCGCCCCCGTCGACAAGGAGCCCATGCTCGTCTACGTCGTGGCTTCCGAGCGCGTCGTCAGCACCGTCATGGTCGTCGAGCGACCAGAGGAAGGCAAGGAGCGCCCGGTGCAGCAGCCAGTATACTACATTAGCGAAGTCCTCACCGAGTCGCGCCAGCGCTACCCGCAGTACAAAAAATTGGTACATGCGGTCTTTAGAGCACAACGGCGACTGCCACACTACTTCCATGAGCACCCAATAACAGTCGTCTCCTCAGCGCCGTTGCAGGACATCATCCGCAACCGTGAGGCGACCGGGTGATTTGCCAAGTGGGACATCGAGATCGGCGTCCACAACATCAGGTACGAGCCACGCAAAGCGATCAAGTCGTAGGCTCTCGCAGACTTCCTCGCCGAATGGGAGGAGGCCCAGCAGCCAGAGAAGCTGCCAAACCTCCATTACTGGAGCCTACACTTCGACGGCTCCAAGAACGCAGATGGCGCAGGAGCGGGGATTGTGCTAACATCTCCGAAGGGCGACAAGCTATGCTACGTCCTCTACCTCGACTTCACCCCCTGAACCAACAACATGGCCGAGTACGAGGCGCTACTCCACGACATTCGGGCAGCCAAGGAGATGAACATCAATCGCCTGCGCTGCTACGGAGACTCCGACCTCATCGTCCGGCAAGTCGCCGGCACCTGCGATACAGTCTCCCCCACTATGGCGGCGTACCGCCAAGCAGTGGACCAGCTGGGAGGCCACTTTGCAGGCTACTCCGCCGAGTGGATTGACAGGCGGAAGAACGAGGAGGCCGACGCACTCTCCCGCATCGGATCGGCTCGACTCGCACCACCCGTCGGCATCTTCCTCGACACCATCACCAAGCCCTCCGTCTCTCTCTCAAGGAAGATCGACATCGGAATTCCGCTGCAACCAGACGCATCCCCGGTCGCAGTAATCGCCGGGCCAAGTGACTGGACCACGCCATACATCGCTTACCTGGAGGGAGGCACCCTACCCGCAGACGAGACAGAGGCCCGGATGATAGCACGCTGCTGCAAATCCTTCGTCATCATCAACGGCGAGCTCCACAAGCGCAGCGTGACCGGCGTGTTCCAACGCTGCGTCCAACGCACCGAAGGACGCAAGATCCTCCAGGACATCCACTCCGGCGACTGCGGCCATCACGCTGGCGCCCGCTCCCTGGTCTCCAAGGCCATGCGACATGGATTCTATTTGCTAACCGCACACGCCGACACGGTCGACATTGTCCAGCGATGCATCGGGTGCCATAAGTACGCCAACCAGACTCACGTACCGAACTCGGCGCTGAAGACAATCCCCATCACCTGGTCGTTCGCCATATGGGGCATGGACATGGTATGCCCCTTCAAGAAGGCCCCCTCTGGCTTCACCCACCTCCTAGTCGCAGTCAATAAATTCATAAAATGGGTGGAGGCCAAGCCAGTCCACAAGTGTGACGGGAAGACCGCTACAAAATTCCTACGCGAGCTCATATATTTCTACGGGTTCTCAAACAACATCGCGATGGACAACGACACCAACTTCGCCAAGGGAGCCATGGTCGAGTTCTGCGAGGAGCACAACATCCGACTCGACCTCGCCTCATTCGCCCACCCGGAGTCCAATGGCCAGGTGGAATGCGCTAACCAGAGCATCCTCCACGACCTGAAGCCACGGCTACAAGTCCCACTCGAGCGCACCGCCGGGTGCTGGGTAGAAGAACTCCCCTCCGTCATTTGGGGCAGCCGCACCTCCGTCAATAGGTCGACGAGGTTCACCCCCTTCTTCATGGTGTACAGTGCCGAGGCAGTCATGCCAACCGACCTCGATCATGACTCACCTCGGGTGGTCAACTACACAGAGGCTAATAACGAGCTCGCACGCCAAGACGGAGTCGAACAGCTCGACGAAGCGCGTGACCTAGCTCGCTCACGCACCGCCATCTACCAGCAAGGGCTTCGCCGCTACCACAGCCGGCGAGTATGGACTCGCACGTTTCAGAAAGGAGACTTGGTACTACGCCTAATCCAGGACAAGAAAGGCATGCACAAGCTATCTCCCCCTTGGGAGGGACCATTCGCCATCGGGCGAGTCCTGGGCAACGATGCCTACTACCTCACCGACGTCCGAGGCGACGGCAAACTCGACGTCATCGGCCATGGAATGTAAACCTCCTACGGAAGTTCTACTCTTAGAACTCCAGACATGTACCCCCTACCCGCTATGAAATAAAGCAGATCGATTCGCGTAAATTGCGTCTACTCTCCATGCCTTGTGCCACTCGCACTTGTAATAACAGCGTTACGCTATTCGCAGAAGTCAACCTTTGGTAACGCGACCGGCATGGCCAAGTAGTGCGGTACGAGGGCACTGGAAAAATTCAGGCCTCGTACCGTCCACGAAAAAAGCTAACCCGGAGCCCCATTGGAGTCGCCCAGCTCGACTGGCTCCCCAATCTAAGACGACTGCATTCTCTTCCCACATCGACCCAGTCCTCCACATCCTTGACGCAGTGACTCGAACGACAAAGTACCACGCTCGGGGACAGACACCAGCAGAGCGGCTAGGGAAAAACGCCAAGTAAGAGAGAGCGCCTAGGACTCGCCATGCGACTGGTCTTACGGATCAGGCGGAGTGACGCGCTTAACACAACGCGCCCAGTCCTCACCTACCTCAGGCATGCGACTAGAACGGCCAAGTACCATGCTCCGGGACTCGGCGAACCGACCCCGTTCGCGCCCGGGAAAATGGCCAAGTAAAGAGCACCCCTGGGAGTCGCCATGTGACTGGCTTCCCGAGCCATGGCGAGTCGACCCTAACTCATTAATAGTTCACACAACATATAAAAACGAGGCTAACCCCATAAAAAGGGCGGACGCGCTCGGGGACTCGTACAACCAACACTCAACCAACAAATGCAATGACAAAATAACCCGCACATTCCTTCATAGCAGCAAAATTTGTTCGCATACAAGGAGAATTACATGTTTATCTTACGCTAACGCCGAATGGCAAAACACTCTATTCCACAGGATTCGAAGAGGAGGCGCCACCATCCTTGCGGTTGCGGATAAAGGGAACCCAGGGATTCGACGGGTACGTCATGAGCTCACCCGCCATCGCCGCACGAAATGGTTGCTCCACCTTGAAGTCACGGTGCGCCGGTTCAGGGTCATTGGGAGCAACGACTGTTTCCTAATAGGGAATAAGGTCGGCCATCGCCCACACGCGGTCGGAGTACACCGCGGCTCTACCCGTCAGCTTCAACACTTCGGCAATCTCGACCGAGCCCGTCGACGAGGGGTACCCGCCAGTGACGTCGTCAAGGTCGAAATCATCCGGAAAGTGCGCGAGCCCAAGGCTCAGCGCAGTCGCTACTCCTCGACAAAAGGCCGACCGCGTCATGAACTTCACGACCGACGGGGCCTTCTCCAGATAGCGCAATACTTCAACGAGGTCAATGGGGATCACCTCCATGGGCGAGATCTCTTGAAGATATGCCCGAAGGCAGGTTGCTGACAGCGCGGCTGAATCGACCAGGGTGGTGACGCATTTTCATGCGTCGTACGACTGCGCCTCTTCGGCGTTATCAGTGATCCGACCTGCAACACACAAGCAAACATTGAGTGAAGCACCAAAATAACAATGTGGTACGCGCGCTCGAGGAGTGGCTGAAGGGGAACTCACCAATCAGCGGGCGACAGAGGTCCGTGATGAAATTTTGAAGAGCTGAGAAATCATTCTGCAACCCGGTGACGAGTGCGTCCGACACCTTCCGCTACTTAGCAGCAGAAGTGACAGCTGCCTTGGCTCGTCCTTCCGCCGAGCTCGCTTCCGCTTTCGCCTCCTTGAGCTCACGCTCCAGTTTGGTGATTCGCTTCTCCGCGGCGCTCAAGGAAGAATGAGCCGCTGTCAACTCACCAGCCGGAACAAAGCCCTGGCGAGCCTCCTTCACTGCGGCCGCACTATCCTCTGCTTCCACAACAAAATAGTCACAAACACTACAACTTCGCGCCAAGCGTCAAACAAGACAAATACTCACCTGCAGTCGCTCGAAGCTTCTCGTTCGTATCTTGAGCAGCGAGAAGATCCTTATCCACGTGGTGCTTGGCAGCAAGCCGCTCGGCCGACTCACGCTACAAGCCCTGTGCAACAATCACACCATCAGCAACAAAATTCCTAAGTGCCCAGCCGCTGAAATTCAGCGACTAGACACTCGGGGACTGGATGACAAACTTCCTAAGTGCCCAGCCACTAAAATTCAGCAACTAGAAACTCGGGGACTAGATGACAAACTTCCTAAGTGTCCAGCCGCTTAAATTCAACGATTAGACACTCGGGGACTGGATGGCGAAAAAACAGTAAGTGTCGTGGGAATGGTCACGACAGATGCTGCGATCGGCAGCGAGTAGTAGAACGAGGGGCAAGGGCGGCCAGCCATCTGCGGTGCGAGATGAGGGCAGAGACACAGGGTTTTACCCAGGTTCGGTCCCCCGGAGGGTAAAGACCTACTCCTGTTAGATTGTATTATGAAGGTGGTACAATGGGCGAGCTCGGCGGCTAGGCGGCGAGTCGCTTGGGTGTATGATGGAACGTATCTCTACACGCCCTACAGGGAGGTTTATATAGGCTCACCTCCCGTAGGGTTTACATATCTCAACCGATTCAGTTAAAGCTTCAGTACTCGTTTAACCTAATCCGACTGGGCCTATCTACTCGCCTGGGCCTTCAGCTTCCAGTCGCTTGGACCCACGCCGGGCCTTGATCCAGTCGCCGTCCTGCAGGCCCACTCCCGGTCTTGGGCGGTCGGAACGCCCTGCTGGGTATACCCGAGGCATCCCCATCAGTACCGAGGCCGTCGTCGATTAGGCGAGGTGGTCTTGGCATCGAGTATCTGACGTCACGAGTAGACATCCAGTCGAATCATTGGCGGGCTCCTGTATAAAGGAAAAAACTAGTCATCCTGTTCGCAGCTTTGGCGAGTCGAGTCGGCGAAACACTGTTATAGTGAACGGGTCGGCGAGCCGAGTGGCTGAAGTTGGACCGTTAAACATGGTCAAACTAGCCGTTAGGGTAATCCAACGGTAACTTTCGGCGTAATCACCGCGTTGTAACGGCTCCCTGATTTGGCGGGAAACAACCGCTATATAAGGGGAATGGCAGGCGATCAGAGAACCACCTTCTCACCATTTCCTCCGACTGCGCGCACTTTCGCCTCCCTTCGCATCGCGATCCAGCCGACCAGAAATCCTCCGACCCCCCACAAATCTTTCCACCATGGCCCTCTCCACCGAACCTTGGGGTAGATCCAAGTGCATGAGGGTGCAACTGGCTTCCTTTGAGGAGGCTGGGATCCTGCGAGCCGGCTGCTGGCGCATCCCCGCGGCCGGAGAGGTGACCCCGAACCCGCGAGAGAGGGAATTCATCTGCTTCACCAGCCATCTTGAACGGGGGCTAGGGTTCCCCACGTCCCTGTTCTTTCGGCGCTTCTGCGCCTACTATGGGATCCAACCATCGGATCTGGGTCCCCATAGCATCGAGCAGCTCGCCATCTTCTTAGCGTTCTGCGAGTGCTACTTGGGCTGCCGACCCTACTTCCCTCTATGGCAAGATCTGTTCCACGGACGGATCAGCCGCGAGGAGACGGGCGACCCAATGCTTGCCATGGGCGGCCTAACCTTCCAGCTGAAGTCGAAGGCTTCATTTTTCGACTTGATGCTGCCCGCCAAGGCGGCAAGCGAATGGAAGAAGTCGTGGTTCTATGTTGCCGAGGCGACCCCGGAGGGCGAGACGGTGATCCCGCGGTAACTCCGCCAACCGGTCCGAGCCGCGCCGTCTCCAAGTCGGCAAGCTCCCCAACGACCAACGGATGGTCGTTGACTAAATGCTCCAGACCATCCGCGGTTTGAAGAAGAAGGGCCTCCAGACGATCAACCTATACAACTGCTGGCTCGGGCGGCGGCTCGTCCCTCTGGCTCGACGCGACCACTATATGTACCAGTACACGGGCCGGGAAGACTCGACGAAGGCCTGCCTCGCCGAGTGGAAGCTCGAGGACTACATCCCAGCACTGAAGAAGATCACCCAGGCGGTGTACCTGGACGCACAAGCTGGGGTCGCCCCCTACACCGCAAAGCGTCCAGCCCCAACGGTAATCACCTCGCTTCATTCGCAGTCGCAGTTTTTGCAGTCGCGGTAATTCTAATTTCATCTTGCGTTCTTTGCAGCTGTTCCAAGTGGTGGAAGGATGGCTCCCGCCTTCGGACGACGAGAATTCGAGCTCGTCCGTCCAGGACATGGGCGAGTCGCCTCCCGCCAAAGGCGATTCCGGGAGCGACGAGAACAATGACGACGACGAGTCCGAGGAGGAGGTCGCCCCGCTGGTTCGCAAGACCCGCGGGCAGCGACAACGCGAGCTTGAGGCGAGTAAAAGCCTCGAGCGTCACGATGACGACGAAGAACTTCCGGAGACCACCTCGCGCCGCCAGGCTACTCCGTCGAAGAAGAAGAAGAAAGAGAAGGAGGCAAAGGCCCCTCCGAAGAGGAAGATGAAGCCGACGAGGCCGGCCTCGCCTCCGCACTCGGCGAGAAGTTCTGACGCCCCCAGCCCGGCCAAGGACGAGGCGCCGCCGACGGAAGCATGCTGGATACAGCCACCGTCGAGGTGCCACTGGCTTCGATGCCTCCGCCATTCGCCCCAGTCTCTGGGCTGGGGGATGCTCCAGCTGCAGCGGCTTCGCCTCGCAGGGAGGCTCCTGCCGAAGATGTCCCAGAGGCTCCGGTTGCGGCCTCGACGACGAAGAAGCCGTCTGTGTCTTGGGCACGCGACGTCCTGGAGATGGGGATTAGTCGCCAACTGGGCCCTGAACTGGAGAAGCCGGCCGGCCTACGCACGGGGCTACGCTTTATTCCAGTCGCCAAGTGAGTACCCTCACCCTCCTTTGTCTTCCATAACAGCTTGGATTATTTTTGCTTACACGATTGATGTACAGGACCAGAGTGAAGAGGATGGGCGACCCGACCGTGGCTAAGGTGCCGTCCGTCGCCAGCGAGGAGGATCCTTCCGGTAAGAGGAAGGCGGACGAGGTCGTCGTCCCTACGGATGGCAGCAAGAAGGCCACGGGCGATGACGTCGTCACGATTTCTGACGACATGGCGGTCGCGCCGACGGAACCCGTAACAGAGGCGGCCGCGTCCACAAAGGAGGGCACTCCCTCGCCTGGAACGGCCGAGCCAACCTCCTTCGGGGCGGGTGCCTCCATCGCAACGTTCCCTCGTTTCATGGCCAAAGCGGCCGCGGTGAGTGGAACTTCGCCCTCGAGCCGTGCGCCTGGGGTCGCCGATGCGGAAGTCGACCAGCGTTGAGGATACATGCCAGCCCTCCTCGCGTCCGTGGACGCGATACAACTCCATGGCATGCTCGGCGCGGCCATCCAGGTATGTCCAGTCCCCGAGGATAAGGTCGGTGTTGTGCGGCGGTCTGATCCTTTTGATATATAATTGTTACTGCGTCGGACCACAGTGCGCACTCGCTGAATTTCAGAGAGTGGGCACTTAGGAAGTTTTTGATTGCCAGTCCCCGAGTGCGCACTCGCTGAATTTCAGCGGGTGGGCACTTAGGGTTTTGATTGCCAGTCCCCGAGTACGCACTCGCTGAATTTCAGCGGGTGGGCACTTAGGAAATTTTGATTGCCAGTCCCCGAGTGCGCACTCGCTGAATTTCAGTGGGTGGTCACTTAGGGAGTTTTTGCTTTAATTAACTGTTTGAACGATGTGCAGGGTCTGCAACGTGAATCAGCTGACCGATTGGCAGCGAAGCACCGCGCGGAGAAGGAATTGGCAGCCGTCCAAGAGGTGAATAGGGGGCTTCAGGCGGTTGCCGCGAAGGCGGAGGAAGCTCGCCAGGGACTTGTCCCCGCGGGTGAACTGGCGGCGGCGCAATCGGCTTTGACTTCAGCTGAACAGCGAATCGCCGATCTCGAGCGCGAGCTGCGGGTAGCGAAGGAAGAAGCGAGCTTGGCTGATGGACGAGCCAAGGCCGCCATTACAGCCACCGAAGAAGATCGTAAAGTGTCGGACGCCCTTGTTGCTGGGCTTCAGGACGATCATACTGCGCTTCAACGCTTCATCACGGATCTCGCCCGCCCGCTGATTGGTAAGTGCATTTGCATATGCCAGTATCTTGTGCTTTTTGTGATGTCCAATGTACTCACTGTTGTCTTCTACTCGCAGGTTGCATCATTGATAGCGCGGAAGAGGCGAGCTCGTTCGACGCGCGGCAGTGTGTGGGCACGCTCGTTGACTTGGAGACGTTGTCGGCAACATGCATCTGAGCCTACCTCCAGGAGATATCACCCACGGAGGTGATTCCCAGCGACCTCGTCGAGGTGTGGAAGTACTTGGAGAAGGCGCCCTCGATTGTTGAATTCATGACGTGGTCGGCGTTTCGACGCGGAGCAGCAACGGCGCTGAGCCTTGGACTTGCTCACTTCCCAGAGGACTTCGACCTCGACGACGTGACGAGCGGCTACCCTTTGTCGACTGGCACGGTGGAGCTTTCCGAGGTGCTCAAGTTGACGGACCGCGCCGCGGTGTACTCGGAGCGTGTCTGGGCAATGGGCGACCTCCTTCCGTACCAGGAGACGGTCGTCGCGCCCAACGACCCCGAGCCACCGCACCGGGATTTCAAGGTCGAGCAGCCTTTTCGCGCGGCGATGGCGGGTGAGCTGACGACGTACCCGTCAAACCCATACACGTCGTTCATTCGCAGTCGCCGGGGTGCTGTCGAGTCGTCGTCGAATCCTGCAGAATAGGGTAGTTTGCCCTGAGGCGTTAGTAGCAGGTCTGCCTTATGGGCATATTTTGTAATGTGAAACAATGCGACATGCTACTGAATGAGACATCGTGTCTGTATTGGAATTTGTCATGTGTTTTGTGATTGTGGTTTGAACGAGTCCCCGAGCGCGTCCGCCCTTTTGTGGGGTTTTCCTCGTGTATGATATGTTTGTTGTTTTTGAATGTTGTGTTATTGTGGTCTACTCGCCCGAACTCGAAGAGCCAGTCGCAGGGCGACTCCCTTGAACACTCTATACTTCACCGTTTTCCCTTGCGCGAACGGGGTCGGGTGGCCGAGTCCCCGAGCGTGGTACTTGGTTGTTCTAGGCGCGACTCGAGGGTGGTTGAGGACTTGGCGCGTTAGTTTGGGCACATCACTCCTGCCTGGCCCGTTGGGTCAGTCGCATGGAGAGTCCTGGGCATGCTCTCCTACTTGGCGTTTTCCCGAGCCGCTCGCGATGAACTGGTCGTCAGTCCCCGAGCGTGGTACTTAGCCGTTCGAGTCGCTATGTCGAGGATGCGGAGGAACATGGTCGCTGTAAGAAGCGAAGGCAGTTGTCTTGGCTCGTAAAGCCAGTCGGGCTAGGCTACTCCAATGGGGCTCCGTAAGGCGTTTTCATGGACGATGCAAGACACGAGGTTACTCGGTTTTGCACCGCACTACTTAGCCGTGCCGATCGCTGTACCAAAGGTTGACTTCTGCGGTTAGCTAGACGCTGTGATTACGAGTGCGAGTGGCACAAGACATGGAGAGTAGGCGCAATTTGCAGTAACCGATTCTTTTTATTTCATAGCGACTGGAGAGTACATATGTGGGCTTCTAGGGGTAGAACTTCCGTTGGAGGTTTACATTCCATGGTCGCTTAACGTCGAGTTCGCCGTCCCCGCGGACGTCGATGAGGTAGTAAGCGTCGTTGCCAAGTACTCGCCCGATGGCAAATGGTCCCTCCCACGGAGGGGAGAGCTTGTGCATGCCCTTCTTGTCCTGGATGAGGCGCAACACCAGGTCGCCTTCCTGGAAGGTGCGAGTTTTCACCCGCCGGCTGTGGTAGCGGCGGAGTCCCTGCTGGTAGATGGCGGTACGTGACCGAGCGAGGTCACGTGCCTCGTCGAGCTGATCGAGTCCGTCTTGGCGGGCGAGTTCGTTTGCAGCCTCCGTGTAGTGGACGACCCGTGGCGAGTCGTGCTCGAGGTCGGTGGGCATGATCGCTCGGCCAGATACCATGAAGAAGGGGGTGAACCCTGTCGACCTGTTGACCGAGGTGCGGATGCCCCAGATGACGGAGGGTAGCTCCTCAACCCATCACCCGGCGGTGCGCTCGAGTGGTACTTGGAGTCGCGACTTCAGGCCGTGGAGGATGCTTTGGTTGGCCCGTTCTGCCTGGCCGTTGGATTCCGGGTGGGCGACCGACGCGAGGTCGAGCCGGATGTGGTGCTCTTCGCAGAATTCGGCCATGGCTCCTTTGGCGAAGTTGGTGCCGTTGTCCGTGATGATGCTGTTTGGGAACCCGTAGCGATATATGAGCTCGCGTAGGAATTTAGTGGCAGTCTTCCCGTCGCATTTCCGAACTGGCTTGGCCTCCACCCACTTTGTGAATTTGTCGACCGCGACCAGCAGGTGGGTGTAGCCGGAGGGAGCCTTCTTGAATGGGCCTACCATGTCCATGCCCCACACAGCGAATGGCCAGGTGATGGGGATTGTTTTGAGCACTGAGCTCGGCACGTGCGTTTGGTTGGCGTACTTCTGGCACCCGGCGCACCGCTGGACAATGTCGACAGCGTCAGCGTGTGCGGTGGGCCAGTAAAAGCCATGTGGCATAGCCTTGGCGACCAGGGAGCGGGCGCCGGCGTGGTGGCCGCGGTCACCGGAGTGGATATCATGGAGGATCTTGCGTCCTTCGGCGGGTTGGACGCAGCGTTGGAACATGTCGGTGACACTGCACTTTTGGAGCTCGCCGTCGATGATGGTGTAGGACTTGCATCGACGAGTGATCATCCGAGAGTCCGTATCGTGTGCTGGCAAGGTGCCGGCCTCCAGGTAGGCGATGTAGGGCTTGGTCCAGTCGTCTGGCTCGGTGATGAGTGCGACTAGGGCTGCCTCCGGCTGTAACGGGACTCCGATGTCGATCTCCCTCAGGGGAGAGACTGATGGCTTGGTTATTGTGTCGAGGAAGACGCCGGCGGGTGGTGCGAGTCGAGCCGACCCGATGTGAGAGAAGGCATCGGCCTCCTCGTTCTTCCGCCTGTCGATCCACTCGACGGAGTAGCCTGTGAAGTGTCCGCCCAACTTGTCCACTGCTTGGCGGTACGCCGCCATGGTGGGGGAGACGGTGTCGCAGGTGCCAGCGACTTGCCCCGCGACAAGGTCGGAGTCTCCGTAGCAGCGTAGGCGGTTGACATTCATCTCCTTGGAAGCTCGCATGCCGTGGAGTAAGGCCTCGTACTCGGCCATGTTGTTGGTGCAGGGTGTGAAGTCGAGGCAGAGGATGTAGCGGAGCTTGTTGCCCTTTGGTGAAGTTAGCACGATCCCTGCACCTGCGCCGTCCGCGTTCTTGGAGCCGTCGAAGTGTAGGCTCCAGTAGTGGAGGTATGGCAGCTTCTCTGGCTGCTGGGCCTCTTCCCAGTCGGCGATGAAGTCTGCTAGGGCCTGCGACTTGATCGCTTTTTGCGGCTCGTATTTGATGTTGTGGACGCCGATCTCGATGGCCCACTTGGCGACCCGCCCGGTCGCCTCGCGGTTGCGGATGATGTCTTGCAGTGGTGCGGAGGAGACGACCGTGATCGGGTGCTCCTGGAAGTAGTGCGGCAGGCGCCACTGAGCTCTGAAGACCGCATATACTAGCTTTTGGTACTGGGGGTACCGCTGGCGCGACTCGGTGAGGACCTCGCTGGTGTAGTACACCGCCGTCTTGGGCGCTCCTTCCTCCGTCGCCGACGACCATCACGGCTGACGACGCCGCTCGAAGCCGCGACGTAAACCAGCATGGGTTCTTTATCGGCGGGCGGTAGGACCTTCTTGAGGTCGCGAGCGCGTCATCCGCCTCCTTGTCCCAATCGAAGGTGGGGTTCTTGCGCATCAGGTATAGGGGCATTTTTCGCCAAAGGGGATGAAGCGACCGAGAGCCGCTACTCGCCCGCCAGTTCGACGCCGCAGAACTCGGTTTGCGAGCAGGCGATCGTGTCGATCTTCGTGGTTCGCCGATCCTCGCTGGAGACGACGTACCCTAGTAGTTGTCCTGCTGGTACACCGAAGGTGCATTTGCCTGGGTTAAGCTTTATTTTGTATTTTCGCAGGTTGGCGAATGTTTCCGCCAGGTCGGCGAGTAGGTCATCCTGGCGAGCGGATTTTACGACCACGTCGTCGATGTAGACGTGGATGTTGCGGCCAATTTGGCTCGTGAGGCACTCTTGCATGCACCACTGGTAGGTTGCCCCGACGTTCTTGAGACCGAAGGTCATGGCGGTGTAGCAGAAGGCTCTGAATGGCGTGATGAACACCGTCTTCTCCTCGTCCTCGACTGCCATTTTGATCTGATTGTACCCGGAGTAGGCGTCGAGGAAACATAGCGACTCCGAGCCCGCGGTTGAATCGATTATCTGGTCGATCCGAGGGAGGACGAACTGCTCCTTTGGGCAGGCGTTGTTCAAGTTTGTGTAGTCGATACACATCCTCCATGTCCCGTTCTTCTTCTCGACCAGGACTGGGTTTGCCAGCCACTTGGAGTATTTGATTGGCCGGATGAAGCCTGCAGCGAGTAGACGCTGCACCTCCTCGGCGATTGCTCGGCGGCGCTCTTCATTGAAGGGCCGCATCGATTGTTTGACGGGTCGCACTTTGGGGTCGGAGTTTAGCTTGTGCTCAGCGAGCTCCCTAGGGACACCAGGCATGTCAAAGGTCTTCCATGCGAAGATGTCCCTGTTCTCACGGAGGAACTCGATGAGCGCGCCTTCCTATGCTGGGCTCATGCCCGTCCCAATCGTCACCGTCTGGCTGGAGTCTCCTGGGACCAGCTCGACGGTGCGGGTGTGCGTCGTTGCCTCGAAGGTTGAGGTGTTTGCGCCCTCCGAGTTGGGCTTCTTGACTATGGTGGGGTCGTCGTTGTTGACCCCGCTTGCGTACTTAGCGAGCTCATCGGCGTGGTTGGTCTCCGCCACGATGACGGGCGGCGAAGTTCGCCTTTGGCCTCGCACCGCGCATGTCGGGTCGCCGTTGATGGTGATGACGCCGCACGCCCGGGAGCTTCATCGCAGACGCGTGGGGCGCTGCCATGAACTTGGCGAACGCTGGCGCCCAGACGCAGTAGGGCTGTCGAAGGGCACGAGCTCGAAGACGATCCGCTCTGTGCGGAAGTTTGCTGGTGTGCCGAAGGTGACTGGCAGCGTGACCTTACCGATCGGGTACGCCTTCCGACCGGGGACGATGCCGTGGAACGTGGTGTGGGTTGTGTCGATC
This sequence comes from Avena longiglumis, assembly GCA_030063025.1. Taxonomy (NCBI): domain Eukaryota; kingdom Viridiplantae; phylum Streptophyta; class Magnoliopsida; order Poales; family Poaceae; genus Avena; species Avena longiglumis. Next base: position 203,497,822 of record CP125976.1, on the reverse strand, counting down.
ATCGACTGCGGGAGCCGCAGCCGCCTGAAGGTGTCTAGGTACAGGATGTTGATGGAGCTACCGTCGCCCATCAATGTCTTGGGGAGCCAGTAGTCGCCGACCTTAGGCTTGACCACCAGGGCGACTCGACTTGGGTACTCGATGCGTGGCGAGTGGTCTTGGCGGCTCCAGGTGATGGGCTGCTTCGACCAGTTGAGGAACTGGGGAACGTCCACCTGGGCCACCGCGTTGACGACGACGGCGCGAGCGATGACCTTCTTCTCGCGCTTCGTGTTGAAGCCTGTGAAGGTATGGAGCGATCCGGCTACTTTGCCGAATTTTCCGCCGTTTGGCGGGTCGTTGTCGGGGTCCTCCCATGCTCGCCGTGCCTTCTCGATCTCCCTGAGGGTGTGGCAGTCGGCGGTTGTGTGCGTTGCGGGCTTCCCTTCCCTGCTATGAAACGCACACGGTTGGTTAAGGAGGCCGCGGGGTCGAACCTTGGCTTGGCCTTGTAGTTGCCGCCCTCGCGGCGTTGTCCTCCATCGCGGAGGAAGCTCTTGGGCTCGCGTTGTGCGTGCCCGGCGTTGGCGACGAAGTCGACTCGCCCGTCACTGCGGCGCTTGCCGGTGAGGGGAGTGTTGCTGTAGCGTAGGTCGGACCGTCGTCCACTGTCGTTGCCGCTCATGCGGCGTTGACCTCCTGACTTGTCGTCAGTTTTCTGGTTTGGATCTTCCTCCGCGTACCGTTTGGCGATCTCGAGGAGGTCCGGGATGTTTCGAGTGTGCGAGAGTGTCGCTTGAGCTTGGCGACCAGGGGCTCATAGCAGCACGAGGTCTTGAAGTAGTGGATCGCGGTGTCCGGGTGGATGCCGACCGCGTTGTACCAGAGTTCTTGCCACCGTTGGACCCAGTTGCGGGTCGACCCGCGAGGTCCCTGGACGCATCGCTCCAGGTCCTCGATGGTGGTGGCGCGGGTGTAGGAGCACTCGAAGTGCCTGACGAAGGCGTCGCGCATATCCTCCCAGGAATCAATACTGTCCTGGGGGAGGGTGTTGATCCACTGCCTGCACGTTCCCTCCATCATTAGGGGGAGGTAACGGGCGGCTAGCAGGTCGGTGTGGCCTGCGATCCCCATTGCCATGAGGTATGTATCGAGCCAAACAGCGGGGTCGTACGAGGGGTCGTACTTTTCTATCTCCTTTGGCGCCTTGAAGTTTGGCGGGTACTTCTCGCCTCGGATCATTGGTCCGAAGCACTTGGGGCCGAGTCGACTGAGCGAACCCATGGGCTCGCCGTCGCGGCGATTGGTCAGGGTGTGTCGCAGGTCATCGGGCTGGCGTGCGCGCCAGCTTTGGTTGTTGATGATGTGAGTGCGGGCGTCGATGGGTTGACCGTTGGCGGCGACAAAGTTGGTCGCCGCCTGGGTCAGCAGGGAGAGGCCGCTCGCGGGTCAATGTTGGAGTTGCGTGGCTCGTGGCGGCGTTGAGCGTGTTTGCCGCCATTGGGCGCCGCTGAGGCCGCTCCGCTTCAAGAACGCGAGTATACTCGACCGCGAGTCGGCGCCCGCATTTTGCTGCTCGACCTTGCGCAAGGTGGCCCCGACGATCGGATCTGTAGGGCGCCGCCGTGGCCGTGATGTTGTCGGCTGCTCGCCCGCCACGAGGTTGTCCATCGGGTGGAGAATAGTGGAGGCCGCTTGCGCCTCGCCTCCGTGAGGAGACTACTATCCGGCTGGTCCTCGGGAGGTGCGGTTGGGTGGAGGTGGGCGCCATCGCCGCCGACCTGGCGGGGTCGGGCGCTTCCTCCGGTGGCTGCGTCCCACGCGGCCGGTTCGTTCGTCGCTGCCGGTTCGGGCGCGACCAACGGTGGGGTTCAGCGACCTGATCCGGGCCGATGGTAGCACGATAGTTCCCGCGCCACTTGCTCGAGGCGAAATTTTTCGCCGCTTGTTCCTTGCGCACCGCCTCCGCCAGCCAGCGGAGTTCTCGACCTCCGCTGCCATGGCATTAGGAGGGATTGGGGTGGAAGGGTCCTCCGCTCTCGTGTCGGTCGCTATGTAGGTCGCTGTGTGGCGACCGGTTCGCTGGAGGTCGGCGGGTTTTCCGATCCGAATCGAATTCAAGATCCCGAGGATGGAGGGGTCTCAAGTCTCCCACGCTGGAGACTGGTGATGGAGCCCGCGTGAAGCCGCGGTGATGGATCCGCGAATGACGCCGGGTCGCCGAGTCGGCGTCATCGTTGAGGGCCGCTTCTGCGACCGCCGAGTTTTCGCCACGTTGCTGGCCGAGTACTCGGAGGCGAGGCAATGGATCGTGCGGATCTGGCTCTCGGAGAGCCGATCGCGTGGCGGCGACTCGTGGATGCGAGCCGAGTCCTCCGAGACGATGACGTCGGTGAGGCCGACGAAGAGGCTGATCATGCTGACCGGCAGAATCACGCTGTGCATGACGGGTCGCGCCGCTGGGACGTAGCTGCTCGGCAAGATTTGGAGCATCTCGCCGATCGCTATCATGCGGCCGGTGGCACTGGCCTCATTGATGGGCAGATTGATCTCGCCGCAGAACACCGCCAGACCGCCAGGCCCCAAGGTGGGCGCCATAGTCGGGAATGGTCACGCAGATGCCGCGATCGCGCGAGTAGTAGAACGAGGGGCAAGGCCAGCCATCTCGCGATGCGAGATGAGGGCAGACACAGGTTTTACCCAGTTCGCCGGAGGGTAAAGACCTACTCGCTAGATTGTATTATGAAGGTGGTACAATGGGCGAGCTCGGCGCTAGCGGCGAGTCGCTTGGGTGTATGATGGAACATATCTCTACACGCCTCACAGGAGGTTTATATAGTCTCACCTCCCTAGGGTTTACATATCTCAACCGATTCAGTTAAAGCTTCTGATTGCTTAACCTAATCCGACTGGGCCTATCTACTCGCCTGGGCCTTCAGCTTCCAGTCGCTTGGACCCACGCCGGGCCTTGATCCAGTCGCCGTCCTGCAGGCCCACTCGCCAGGTCTTGGGCCAGTCGGAAACGTCCTGGTGGGTATACCCCGGTAGGCGCATCCCCATCAGTAAGAATCCGACCACTAAAATTCAGCGGCCAGATCCTCGGGGACTGGACATACCTGGATGGCGGCACCTAGCATGCCGTGAAGCTCCATCACGTCCACCGATGAAATCACGAGTGGAGTGTGCCCGCGACGCTGTTCGACCTCCATACCGGCGGCCTCAGGGAATTGGCTCGATGGCACCGAGGCACTCGCTGTGGCGGCCCTCGCTACAAAGCGAGGGAATGTCGCCACCGCGGCCCCCGCACCACCCGAAGGCGGCCCGGTTGCCTCAGTCAAAACCATGGGGCCTACCTGCGCGACCAAGGCCCTCGACGCCTTGGCTACGCCTACCACAATTGGGCGTCATGGCAGCCATTGCCCGTCTGGAGATCATGACGACTTCATCACCTTTTGTTCTCTTGGTGCCTTCAGAGGGAGCCTCGATCTCATCGCCCTTCCTCTTCTTCGAGGGATCAGCCGGCACCTCCGCGGCGACCGATGGAACCTTGGCCACCGAAGGGTGACCTATATTCTTTACTCCAGTCCTGCGAGACAACTCTGTTAATAACACTCGACAATCGAAACACGAATCAAACAGACAGTTAAAAGACTAAGGAATACTCACTTGGCGACTGGGATAAATCGTAGGCCGGTGCGAATGCTAGCCGACTTTTCCAGTTCTGGCCCCAGTTTCCGACTGAGGCCCGTCTCGAACACGCTATGTGCCCAAGACACTGACGGCTTCTTTTAGGATGAGGCCGCGGCAGGAGGTTCAGTAGCAATCGTCGCGGGAGCTCCTCTTAGCGGCGAGGCCCCCGCGGCTGGAGCGGCCACCAACCCGGTGATTGGGGGAACAGCGGCGGCAGTGATGCCAGCGGCCCCTCGTCTTCCACGACGATCGCACCAGTCGTTGTAGCCACGTGCGCCATCGCGCTTTCTCGGCGCTACCGGTAGCGTCGAGCTACCGCGATCGAGCGGAGACGCCGGCTTGGCCGGCTTCGTCTTCTTCTTGGGTGGTGGTGGCTTCTTCTTCTTCGGCGGCGTGGCCTCTCGCTGTGAGGTATGCTCGGGGAGCTCGTCGTCATCGTCATCGTCATGGGCCTCGAGGCTTTTGCTGGCCTCGAGCTCGCGCTGGTGCTGCCCGCAAGTCTTGCGTACCATGGGGGCAGCAACCTCAACGGCTTCGTCGCCGTCGTCATCATCACCATCGCCACCCCCGTCACTCCTGACATCGCCCTTGTCAGGCAATGTCTCGCTCTCGTCCTCGGCGGATGAGTTCGAGTTCTCGTCATCTGCGGGTAGAAGCCAACCTTCCACCACTTGGAATAATTGTAACGATCAAACAACATTAGCACAACCGCGAAGGCACAAACTGCAACTGCAAGTGCAAGGGAAATAAAAACTCACCGTTGGATCTGGGCGCCTTGCGGTATAAGGTGTGACCCCGGCCTTTGCGTCAAGATACACCACGTGGGTGATCTTCTTCAGGGCCAGGGTGTAGTCATTGAGTCTCCACTCATCGTGGTAGGACTTCGTCGGGTCATCCTTGCCTGTGTACTCGTACATATAGGGCACGGCTGGCCAGGGGAACGAGCCGTCGCCCGAGCCAGCAATTGTAGAGGTTGATGGTTTGGAGGCCTTTCTTCTTCAAATTGCGGATGGTCTGCAGCATCTCATCGACGACCATCCGCTGCTCCAGCGGAAGCTTGATGACTTGGATCTGACGCGGCTCGGGCCGGTCGGCGGAGTACCTTGGAAGAGCCACCTCATCGATCGACGTCGACTCGATCACATATAACCAACTCTTCTTCCACACGTTCGCTGCTTTGGCGGGCAGCATCAGATCAAAGAATGACGCCTTCGACTTCAGCTGGGAGGTCAGGCCGCCCACGGCTAACATTGGGCCGCCCGCCTATTCGCGGCCGATCCTCCCATGGAATAGATCTTGCCATAGGGGAAAGTAGGGCCGGCAGCCTAGGTATCACTCACAGAACGCCACGAATATGGCGAGCTGCTCGATGCTATGCGGTCCCAGGTCCGACGGCTGGATGTCATAGTAGGCGCAGAAGCGCCGGAAGAAGAGGAAAGTGGGGAATCCGATCCCCCGCTCCAGGTGGCTGGTGAAGCAAATGAATTCCCCTTCGCGCGGATCTGGAGTCACTTCTCCGGATGCGAGGATGCGCCATCTCCTAGCACGGAGGATCACTGCCTCCTCGAACGATCTCAGTAGCGCCTTCGTTCACTTGGATCTGCCCCATGGTTCCGTAGGAGGGGCCATCGGCTGGGGGATCGGGGGTTGCGAATCGCTCTGGGTCGTTCTGGTCGCTACGCGGAATGGAGGAACGAGAATGCGCGAGTTCGAAGGAAGTGAGGGAAGCATTTTCCCCTCACCATTACTCTCCTTATATAGTGGTTGTTACCCGCCATTTCCGGGGAACCGTTACTACGCGGTAATTACGCCAATATTACCGTTGGATTACCCAACGGCTAGTTTGACCAAGCTGACGGTCCAACTTCGTCCACTCGATTCGCTATCTTCAGCGACTTGACGATTCGCTGACCCGATCACTATAACAGTGACTTGATTATTCGCCGACCCGTTCGCCAAGCTGCGATCTGATCAGACGCCGTTATGGCGATTCAAATGACTAGTTCTTTCCTTTGTTCAGGAGTCCACCTCCGATTCGACTGGGTGTCCGAATTGGACCCGCATACTCCGACTGCCAACGAACACCTGCGACGAATCAACGACGGCCTCGGGGACTACTGATGGGGAAATGCCTACCGGGGTATGCTCAGCAGGACGTTTCCTATTGGTCTAAGCTGCTAGCGAGTGGGCCTGTAGGACGGCGTCTGGATCGAGACTTGGCGAGGACTCATGCGACTGGAAGCTGGAGGCCCAGAAGCATAGCTAGGCCCAGTCGGACTAGGTCAAAGACCCTCTGAATCCTTAACCAATTTGGTTGTAGATCTGTAAACCCTAGCGAGGTGAGCTTTTATAAACCTCCCTAGGGTACGCATAGAGGACACGTTCCATCATACACCCTAGCGACTCGCCGCCTAGCCGTCGATCTCTACCTTGTACTCTCTCCATAATACAATCTAGCAGGAGTAGTTATTTACCCTTTGGGGAGCCAAACCTGGGTAAAACCTTGTGTCTCCGCCCTCATCTCGCACCGCAGATGGCTGGCCGCCCTTGCCCCATGTTCTACTACTCGCTGCCGATTGCAGCATCTGCCGTGGTCATTCCCATGATAGCAAGGTGTTCTACTGGGGAAGCGCCGACTCCCATCCGCGCCCCCCAAACACCCACATGAAGCAGCCATTTTCGGCCCATATCACAATTTGAAACAAACATATTTGAAAGCTCGATTTCCCGCCATAAAGAATGACGGTGAAATGGGCATAAAACGTGACGAAATGTGGCTTACCTGATCGACAATGTTGCTGCCGCTTCCGTCCCGCCTTTAATCTCTTCTTGAATCACATGCCACTTGTTGCAAGCATATTGGATATTGGCCTAACGGTGCAACATGGCAGACTCATTGCGTTTCATGTGCAACATACTGAACTCGTGATCCATAATCTTGTGCTCATCAAATGCCACCACCCTTGCCCAATAGTGCTTGGAATTTGACTTCACGTCGAGTGATGGGATCTATTCTTACCACCTTACAAGCTTCCGGAAGGCACTCTTCCTCCACGGGCCTCCACTTGTGGCCTTGGCTTCCACCGGCGGGGGCACGTGGTTTCATCGCCTTCTTCTTCGTCCCTTTAGCCCCGAAGGTAGGCGATGTGGGCACCTACTCCTCTTTTATCCCCTCCTTTTGGTCATCATCCTCGGCGTACGCCTCGGCTTACTCTTGCGTAAAGGAGCCGATGCCATATGCGGCGGAGGCCTGGGAGCCGGTTTGGATGAGGTCATGCATGAACAAGTGTAACATCCCAACATTTAGGAACCAACAAAGGGTAGATTTAGGAATTTGTGCAATTGCATGCATTCATCTGTAAAAATGTGGGTAAATTTTTCGCCAAATAAAAACTTAAAGTGATCAAAGTTTCTTTCACTCTTTAAGTTTAGGAATAGCCTTGGAGAATGATCGTTATAAACTTTGACATGATCTTTATTGATTAGTGAGTTTTGGGAAAAGGAATTTGAATTCAAACTTGAGAGTTGGATTTATATTTTTAAAAGATTAAGATTATGTTTGAGTAATATTATTTAATCAAGAAATAATATTTAGTAACTCAAACTTTAAATAACATGACACATTCAAGTAAATGAATATTTATTCCATATATTTATTCAATGAATAAGTTAAAAAATGTAACTTATGAAGTTGATAAAGAATCTTTACAATAGTAAATTATAAAAGGAGGAATATTTACATATTGAGAAATATTACATCTTTATTACAAAAGAATAAAATAAATATTACAAAAGAATAAAATAAATATTACAAACGAACTAGTCTATAAAAAAGAAATCCTATTCTAATCTTGAATCCTCAAGTCTTGTACCTGCAAAACAGAGAACAAACAAAAAGAAAGAAAATAAAGGTTAAGATATGTTTACTCTCAGTAGTGAACAGTGTGATGCACTGTTCCACTTTTCATCATTGAGTAAATCTTTAGGGGCAAGTTTCACCAATATGAAAGAATTAAATCTTTCATAATAAATAAGCCACAAGTCCAATGATTCCAATCAGTAAGAGGGGCAAGTTTCACCAGGCAGATAAATGGTAATCAGATAAAAAGGTAGATCATCTCCCTGAGCATATCCATAAGGATGCAGCAGGCACACAAACAGCTTACACACCTAAATGCATGGTTTGTGCTGTCAACACAGCTACAGCTGTCTACACAAGCAAAAGAGCTCAACATAGCCATGTGCAAGCACCACAGTACCATTTCGTTGCACATACACATCAAGCATCAGCAGTCTAGCCACAACAAAACAAGCCAAACCAAACCAAACCAACCACACACCAGATCATCCCAGTACTCACCAAGATGGTGACATAAGGAGGGGGTGGATCAGGTGGATAGCAAGGACAAGGCCAAGCTAACAGGAACCAGAAGGTGGATAGGAAGATCAAGGACAAGCTTCCAGGAGATGGAAGTAGTAGGAGCAGCATCAGGAGAAGAACCAGATCAGGCCAGCAACACAACCAACAAGATCAAGCCACAAGATCAACCAGTTACAACACCAACAAGTCAACTATTGTGGTGAGTAGTATAAAACCATCACATGATTTGTCTATCTAAGTTAGATAAGAATTCACGTGTTGTCTTATATTAAACCTCTCAGAAAACACCCAAGTGAGGTGAATCCATGATAGAGGATTTTGAATACTAAAGTCATAGCCATAAGAAAACCATACAAGTAAAACCAGGATCTCAGACCAACATCACTCATCCTGGATATAAAGGCCAAATCTTATAATCCAATATAATCATACTCAAGATTATGAATTCTGGGCACATCTCTTAAAAGAGTAGAACGCCAGAATCGATAAATCTTATAGATCCATGCAAAACCATTAGCACCCCAATCATTTTATCAACGGGATTCCATAAGAAGTAACGGTTATCACTAAAGAACATATCTATGAGGAACAGCAGGATAGGAACCTAGTTCCTAAGCCTCAGACCAACATCATAGGCACTGATGTTTAAAGAAAGAAGCTTCCAACTTATCTTTGGCATTAATCCAATCTTAAGCATTAACAGAATCAAGCCAAGTAGTAGAACCTAGACTTGTGTGCCATTTCAAGATAGTGTCACAAGAGCAGATTCTAATCCAAGAAGATTAAGTATCTATCTTTCATAGATAAACTGATGAACAACTAATCATCATTTTCCTGGTATCAATCACTAGGAATCATTCCAAGTTTATGTATATAGAACATCACTGTAAGAAACTAATTAATCCCAATCTGCATATAAATCCATAAGCCAACAAATATAGATATGGTGAATAAATCACTCACAAAATCACTGTCAATAACCAAATCATGATAGTAGTGAACTTCCAAATCACTAGGATCCACAAGTAATGATTCCACAGTAGCATTATCATTTGAACCATATCAAATTACCCACTGGAATTAGTCTAGTAAGCCACTAGCATCACCAAAGCCCAATTATAAATAGTAATCCACATCAAACAACCATTCATCATCCTCAATTACCATTACTACTAATATCAATTCATCATATATAACCACAACAGAGGGATGAACCCTAATCAGGGCATGAATCCTAATCAAGACATGAACCCTAATCAGGGGTAACCACTAGAAACACACAGGGTAGGGAGCCACAGTACAGAGAGCAAGCGAGATAAGAAATAACAACTTACTGGAGGTTCTAGCTGTAGTCTAGAAGAATAATTGAAGGGGTCGACGAGCGCGGCAACACGGGGAGCACCCAAGGGACGCTGTAACCCGCACCAAGCCGAGGCGTCGACCACATCAATGCATGAGGGTGAGCAGCACCATCACAACAACATAGGAACACCCCACAGCACCACGCGGCGGCGGCAGCGACAATACCAGCACCACCCCAAACCCTAGGTTTCGGGACGGAGCCGGCCTGGCCACATGAGAGCCCCAAATCCAAATCGAAATGGACTAGATGGAGGAGCAGGGTCAGCAACCACGCCATGCACCACGACGGCGGCTGGAGAGGACCACGGCGGCGTGAATCGCCCGGTGGTGGTATCGGCGACCACGGAGTCAAGGAAGAAGAGAGGATGAGGACGAGAGAGAAGGACGAGGAGAGTGGGCTGAAAGGGCCAACCCTTCGGGGAGTCTTTTTGGTCTTGATCGCTTGGGCCAAATGGCCCAATAAGCCCATCAAAGCCAGCCCAACAATCTAAAGAAAGTTTTAATAATTAAGAAAGGACCAAAATACCCCAAAGTTAAATAAATTCTAGAAAATAAAATAAAAATCTAGAAATTATAAATAAAATATTTTTATATTCACAATAATATAATCAATCTAAATAAATTAATAAATAAATTTTATGCATATAATTTTTATAAAGAATTTTGTAATATATATTCCTTATGGAATATTATAAAATTAAAGAAAGAAGATAAAAATAAATAAAAATCACTTTTATTATATGTTAATATTGTAGTATTTTATAAAAAATACTAAATAAATGTTTAATATCATAAAAATAAATTCTTGTATCTAAATGATAATTCTTAAAACAATTATTAAATAAATAAAATAAAAATACAATATTCAATAAATATTAATAATTAATATTTATAAATCCTTTACTAATTAAAGGAATTTTTAACTAAAATAATGAGTAGAACACACAAAATTAAATAATGCATTACATTACTTTGTATAATCATTTTGCCTCTTTAAATATTGTCCTTGCCGGGCAATAATCATGTTTTGTAGACTTAGAAGCTCAAGGTCCAGTGCAAGCATCTGACTTCACTACCTTGCAATCACAAGGCAAGTTCATCACTTGCTCATATCCTTTGAAGAGTATCAAAGTATTTTCAAATTGTGTGTTATCATAAATATTCCAGAAAAACAAAGTATTATTTTCTCAAAAAAATATCTTTGGTATCATCCTAAGTGATGATATAATGAAGCAATAGAACTTAGGTTTCTATTTGCAACAATGATGATCAATTAGGGATTTAATAACCCATGATATCAGTGATTCTATTGCCATATATAACACGTTAAGCATGAGATTTGGAATGGGACGGAGAAGTCAGTTGTATCCTTTTCCTCTCATATGGAGGCAAGACGGCCTTAACGTGACGTTGTGATTCCTTGTGCAGATCCAACATATGGGTGGGCACCCTTACGCCCCACACTTTTGGTGTCTACATTATCGATGGATGGTGTTTAGTGGTATAGTCCATTTAATATGGCACTTGCCAGGGCATCACCAGGTCATAGATCTTCGAGAACTCATCAGGGTTTTATCCTGCCCGAAAGGGGGCTTAACGAAGGTGAGCCGGCCCCGAAGGATCGTGCAGACATATGAGGTCGCGGAGAGGGCAGTGATTGGGTTGGACCAACTACTAGGCCCCACATCATGGAATTGTGGACGGGAAAGTACGCCTGGTTGTGCAACAAGGAAGTTAATCTCTCATGGGTAAAGTAACGCACCTCTGGAGGGTGTAAGAACTATAACTTGTTACTCCCTGTCTGGGAGGGAGCTACGAACGCGGCAGGAAAGGAACTCCATGAAAGTTTTGGTCAACCTGTGAAGGCTGATGGTCATAGACTTTCATAATAAAATCAACATTTGAAGAAAGATATACAAAAACTGCATAGTGCCAAGGACTTACAGTCCGAGGTGGTAGATAGAGCATCAAACTTCCCACCTTGCATATAATGAACTTGCTGGGTAACATTGTTACTCACCCTTTCCTTTGATCCCTTGCTTAGACTCTGAGGATCCCGAAGATATTCCAATGTATGCAACCGAGAACCAAGAGGATATCTTCTATGAAGAGCCCAATTTGTATGGAACCTTAGAATGGGAGGACTACGGTATCATCTACGGAGGAGACTACCAAGAGTCAGAATAATTACTATAGTTCTAGGAGCCAATTGAGCCGAGCAACATGAACAATATATAGCAATAAGTTGTTGAGCTCAATTTGGAGTTTAAGTTTCACTTTTAAACTTCCGCTGAAACACTTATATTTTGGTTCGTAAGTTGAATTTTTCGGAAGTCTTGAACTTCTGGTATTGTAATAATAATAATGTGTGTATGTTTGTAATATGGACCCGCAATGTTTCTGTTGTACCACTCTGAGAGATGTGATATTTACGAAACGGTGTTCTGTGGATGTTATGTCAACGACTATAGTGTACTACACATGTAGTGGTATGCTGGGTCACCGTAGTTGGTATCAGAGCAAATTTCTTTGACCTTAGGTTGGAAACCTAGTAAAGGATATTACCTGTAGGAGTGTGTAGCAACGATAAAGAATTATCTAAAAGAAATATAATGGGTATTCGAATGAGAATATTCTGTTATATATTTTAGTGCGATAATTCTTTTTTACGATGCGATATATTATTGGTCACTAATTAAAATATTTTTTTACATACAGAGTTATGACACCAAAGTTTCCAAAACAGACTTTGGTAAGGAAAGAAGAGACTCTCGATGATTACCAAGGATCATTCACGGACCAACTTCGTCAACTCTTAAAGATTTTTAGTTGTCCAACTAGAATTCCAGTGAACACCATAACCTATTATGATGGTCGGATGTTATCCAAGTATCGTGTGAGCATCCAACTCCCAAAGGAGCTTGGATTATATCACGATCTACCTATTGGTGAAAGTAGGAGTCACTTAGCAGCATATCATGTTGCTGTTGTGGAGGTAATAGCTAATATCCGGGAGCATAAAGCTAAGGAGTTAGAAGGTAGCACATTTTCTGTGATTCCTCATGATTCTATAGACTCGGAGCCTGTACCGGATCATCTTACTTTGGTTAAGAAGCATCCTAAGTTAGCTTCCAAGTTTATGGATAGATACCGAACACTTGTTGCGTCTTTTTATAAGACACATCAAGTTATTGTCGAATATAAAAATGACATGTTAGAGGATATGACTGATCCGGAAAGGAGGAAGAAGTTAGCATTCCAGTTGGAGAAGGAAGCAAGTAGTAGTACAAAATCCAACTTTAAGGATATACCTATAGATCCTAAATCTTTTACACCATATCCTTATTTACCAAGGCCTGAAACTATATATGATCCTACTTTCGATATGAGGTATGCAGTACCACAGGGTTCAGAGGAGGGTTCTGATTCAAAACTTCCTATTGACATGGTTATACCCCGCGGATACACGACCTCAGCATACCTGGTCCATCCCAAGGAAGGCCCACGGCAAATATACGCCGACCCATGAAGAATTTCGGGTGGCCAAGGCCCATGAAGCCTCCGGATCCTTGGAGAGCAAGACTAGAGTAGATAGGAAATTCAAAGGGGTAAACCCTAGAACCTGTAACCGACTAGATCTGTGCATGGGACCTTCCTAAGTCTATATAAAGTCCAGGAGGGCACGACCTATATCTCTGACCTCATACTTTCGCATACACACCTCCACGCCAGATTTCATCTGCGCACCCCTGTAATCACCGGGTTCCAGTAATCAAGAGCGAATGCAGAGTAGGGTTTTCCCACGGGCTTGAACCTAGGTAAACCTCGTGTCCCGTGTTGCTTGTTTGCTAACTGCTCCGCGATCTCCAAAGATCCCCATCTTCTCCAAAACCCAAGTCCATAACAATGGGCATTGACAAGATTAAACCTCAATTGGCGCCGCTGTGGGAACTGGGACGCTGATTGTGCGATCGTGATGTCCCAACCCAAGCGATCTACAACTCTCTGGCGACGGAGAGTCACCTCTTCGGCGCTTTCGACTGCCCACTCACCGCCACCATGAAGGACTTGAGCCGGTAGGCGAGTGCTCGAGATCCTGTCGAGCTTCGCCTGTGTGGGCAACCGCACCCTCCGCCTCCCAGAGCGGATGCCCCTACCATCAATCAGGCCCGCTTCATGGGCCCCACACCCTGTGCTACGCACATCATCATCAACAGATGAATCCTACGACATCAGCAGCTGCAACTCCGATCTATGCAATCCGCCATCGGATGAAGGGACCTACGATTCCGGATCCGAAAGCTGCGACAGCAGCGGACCAATCTACGAGCGCTACCAATGCGTCGTAGTCATCCAGAGCGACGTGGATCAGCGAGCGCCCAACCCGCCGCCCAACCCGCCACCTAACCCGCAGGACCTAAACGGCGGGAACAGAAGAAGCCAGTCCCTCCCACCCGAAGGGGACAACGCCGGCCAGGTCATCCGCCTTAGCAAAGAAGGATGGGCCCAGGCATGCGCCGCCGTGGCGGGCAGCACGATCCTGCCTGCAGATGCCTCACGGGACCTGCTGATGGCATACCACTTGCTCCTGATCGAGGAGCACAAGAAGCAGGTCAAGACGCAAGAGGTGCTTGACAAACGCAAGAAAGCGGCCTCGGAGTCTAGCACGCGACGAGCTGCGCTCTCCGCCATGGGCATCGGCTCCAGCTTGAACGGCAACCACGGCAACAAGCACCGCTCCCGGACGGAGAACATGGACCCCAAGGAGCGCCGTGAGGTGACTCGAACCCTCCACACATCCTTCATGGAGATGGATGCTGACGGCAACATCATCCCGAAGACGCCGCAAGTTGCGATCATGGCAGCCGCCGCGTACCTCACGTCCCACCCACCTCCAGAGGGGGACCCGAAAAGAGCCATGCACAAGTCCGCACTCACCGGACTCGGACTCGTCAGAGCTGCACTCCATCAAGAAACTCCTACGGAGCCGAAAAAGAAAACTACGGTCAGGTTCGACCATAGCCCAACTCGTTCATTCGAAGAAGAGGACCACGAACTTCCTCGAAGGCACAAGAGATCCCGTCATCGCAGCCGCGATTACGACGCCAGATACGCGCTCACACAGCGCAAAATCGACAAAGCGCGAGCCAAGCGCGCATGCTCGTCTGAATCCGAGATGGACGAATACGAAGGAGAACTCTGCGGAGCCCGGTGCTTCAGCAGATCTGTCCGACGGACATGGATGCCGCGAAATTTCAAGCTTCCTTCGGATACTCCGAAGTTCGACGGCACATAGGACCCCAAGGCGTGGCTCAGCGACCACCTATCATCCGTCAAGCTGCATGGTGGAAACAAGGAAACCGCCATGCAATGCCTTCAGCTGCAGCTGACAGGCGCAACCCGGATCTGGCTTAGCATCCTATCTTTAGGATCCATCCGAAGCTGGGAGGAGATGGCTTATAGTTTCATCTGAAACTTCAAAGGCACCAGCAAGAGGCCTGCCTCGATCGAGGAGTTGTGAGCCTGTACTCAACGAACGGGCGAATCCATTTGCTCGTACATACTACATTGGTCCAACACCAAGAACTCCACGGCGCACATCTCCGAAGAAAGGGCCATCGACGCCTTCAAGGACGGCGTCAAGCGCCAGGACTTCAAGGAAGAACTTGGGCGCATCAAGCCCAAGACACTCGACCACCTCATGGACATCGCCAACAGGTGGGCCGACGGCGAAGATTCCGTCCACTGGGCACAATCGGAGGAAGAGGACGACTACGGCCGACGACGGGAGTGCCGTAGCAAGAGGAGACCGCGCGTCTATGACGATCGCGATGGACCCAACATGGTCGCGGCCGGCTACGCCAATCACCGCAACGACACCAACCGCAACAGTGGCGGATACCGCGGAGGCAACTTCCGCGATGGAGGACGCCCAGGACAGTCGTGGCAGCGCCGCAGCCGCGACGATGGACCCTCAGCATACGAAAAATTGTCGGGTCCATGTACCATACACTTCTACATCGACAAGCAGGATGGTAAGAAGAAGGAAAGCCACATGCTCAAGGACTGCCGCGAGTTCCAGAAGCTCAGCGAAAGCATGGTTCAGATGAGGCAGCAAGCTCCACCCCCTAGATTTGGGAACGCACCCGCACCAGGAGAGATAGCGCATGGAGCTCCGCCACCGCCACCCGTAGGAGGCCCGAACCAACCAGTCGCACCAGGACAGAACAACGTTGGGCACGGGTATCCCCCGCCGAAAGGGGCGCCCAACGAATAGGGTGCAGAAGAAAATCACCCGTCAGATCAACCTGGCCGTGACAACTCCACCCGCCATCCCTGAGTACCTCAGCGGATCGGAGTCCTGCATCATGTTCAGCCGTTCGGATCACCCTTGCCAGGTCCCTCGCCCAGGTCATGCTGCCCTGGTGCTGGAGGCGCAGATCGGAGGTTTCGAGATGAGCCTCGTCTTCATGGACGGCGGCAGCGGAATCAACCTGATGTTCGCAAGAACTCTAGCAGCAATGAGGATCCTGCTATGCAGCCTGGAACAATCAGACACAACGTCCCACGGAATCGTCCCAGTAAAGGGCATATTCCCTCTAGGAAAGATATGGCTCGACATCATCTTCGGCAAACCGGACAACTTCCGATGCGAGCGGCTCGAGTTCGAAGTGGTGGACTGGCCATCACAATACCACGCCATCCTCGGGCGTGTAGCATTCGCAAGGTTCCTGGCAGTACCACACTACGCGTACCTGCTACTCAAGATGCCAGGACCTAGAGGCACCATCACGGTTGTAACACCCTCAGAATCGGCCCTATGCAAGTTTTAGCGAAACTCGCCAAACCCGCATAGAAACGATTCGAAGGTGCCCACCAGGCACTTTCGTGCGGGTGGAAAGCAAAGTAATAACATTACACAACAGTCCTCGATGGGACCCACGTATATATATAACAATGACTCAAAGAGTCAAGAATACATATAATATACAAAGATCCAAATCACCTTGAAAATGATACAGCGTCATCCGACTACGGACAAGATGCAAATGGGGCTAAGAGCCTCGAAGAATAACCAATGGCGTCCATAACCCTGCCTGTGCCAAGCGGAAGGGTAACCTCGCTAACGGCCGATCTCAAAACCTGCTTAAACAAAAGGTGCCGACAAAGGGCAAAGGAAAATAGGAGCGCCAAGATCGAGGCCAAGACACGGCGAGGCTAGAATTCGGTCTCGCCACATAGGTATGGTGGATCAAGCGGCAAGGCGCAAGCACTAAACAACCTAGAGACTCGACACAACCGGGCGGCTATCGAGAGGGTGAGAAAGACCTATTCGGATCCAACTCGATACTATCATCAAACAAACCCATCTGGCGCTTCCCCTCGAGACCAAACGAGAAGTCAACCGAGGAACTCACAGGTTGGCGCTTACTTATTCGATTATCGCAGCAATTACTAGTCAGGTTTAGATATTCCTCCGGATAAAGTAAACAGTGGGCACTTTTAGTTAATCATTCCGTTATAGTGGCATCACTTACTAGTCAGATTCAATTAGCATGAGATAACCCAAAACCCAGCAGTTGTTGATACTTTTACTTAGCCATTCCGTTGTAGTGAAGCTGATTACTAGTCATATCGGTTACAAGTCAAGTTAAAACAATAAACTTTAGTTATAGTTGTCTATGATCAAGCTCGGCTCCAAGTCGTCCATAACCGCGACACGGCTTCTCGAAAGATTTAACCTGCAGGGTGCACCAAAGTATCCAGGCACTTGACCCTTTTGCCGATCGCTAACATACACCCATCGGTATGTCGGCGGGCCTAAGTCACGACGCCCTGCACTCCAAAGCAAGCACGGGGCCACCCCACTAAGTACACCTTCAACGGTCGGCCGTCTCCGAGACGGACTTAGGGTTTGACAATGGTCAGAACGACGCAGATCCCCAATCGGGACCGACATACCGCGAAAACATTCCGCTTCCTAAATAAAGACAAAGTGCTCCTCACACAATCGTAAATAAAGCGATAAAGCATGGCATAGGTACAGATAGTAAATAAATCCTCAAACTAGTTGTGCCCCCAAAGACAATACTTTGAAATCAGGTAGTAATCTATGGGGGCCCATATCTCCCAATTGGTTAGCGCTCGATCTCGGAACAGTGTCAAGAACTCGGGTCCTACGGGACACAAGTGGGCTCGGAAAACCAACATTACCTATCACCCACCGATGCCTCGCTTAATTCAATTTTAGTTGTTAAACAGGAATTAAAGTGAACAATAAGTAAACCATGATCATATCCAACGCCAACGCGGCAATTCTCCAACAATTGTGGTACTTGACGACAAGCAAAAACACTTGAGCAAGCGACTACACGCGGTCCGCTATCTACCAAACAACAGTAATAGGATGTGTCCAGGGCTGTATATGGCTGCAAGGGTATCACGGGTGCGAAACTAGAGCATCGCAATACGTATAGCAAAGATCAACAGAGGGAATAAATACTAGAAAAGTAAGATAGGTAGAAAGGGAGATGCTCTTTGAAAACATTGTCGAAGGTTCAACCGAAGATCGGGTCGACACTCGCATCAACTCATCGGCCTTATCCGCGAAGAAGCAAAACACTAGAATAAACACCGAATGCAATATTTAATACACGGCAGAAGATCGGCATGATGCATGTATGATGTATGGCATGGCAAGGTGCAATGCAATTAGGTCATATTAAGCGGAACCGGGGTCCCGACAATTAATTAAAATGGTTCAAGTTATTTGGATACCCCGCAGTTTAATTGTTGTATTATCAAGACAAAAGATAGTACCGGTTCGCTACACAAATTTAATTGAGGCCAATATGAGACTAGATTTGCCCGCATATGGGCCCCATATTTAATTAGAGGTGAATCGGCATAAGGCCCCCAAACCACAGATATGCATGCGAGCATGACAATTCAATATGCAACAATTCATATAGTTGACCATTTATAAAATAGGGTTCTCGGAAAGGGGTTCACACATTTAGGGGGTCTCGCCGAACTTGGGGTTCCGGGGTTCGGGGTCGGTCTCAGGGTCCAGGGTTCGACGGATCGGTCTCGACGGGAACGTTCTCGGATAACGGCGTAGGTCTTGGCGCATCCGGGGTCTTCGGGTCATGTTGTCGGTCTTGTCGTCTCTCGCGGGGACCTTGGCGTTCCGGGAGGCGTACTTGCTCTGGCGTCGAGGCATCGGACTCGCCCTGACCGGTGTCGAACTTGTCGGGTCCTCGTGTCGGGTCGGTCTTGGCATTCGGGGTGGAGCACTTGTCGTTCTGCGTCGATGTTCTTATCGTCCGGGTTCTCGAGCATCGCATCCGAGAAGGAGTACTTGGCGTCCACCGGTTCCATGTCGACGACCTTGGTCTCCTCGATGGCGAACTCGGCGTATCCATGGCGTTCCGTGTCGAAGATCTTGTTCGGCCTCTTGTCGTTGGCGTTGTGGTACTTGTTCCGTTCCATGGCGATCTTGGGGTTTTCTTCAGGTTCGGGTCCTGGCGTGGCCCTTGGGTCACCGGGATCGGGCGTCGGGAGCTTGGTCATCAGATCGGTGCAGGAGTTCTTGGGGGTCCCGACGACCGTTGTCGTTGTCGATCTCGAGTGGCACCAACGAGGGACGATCTTGGCGGTTCACGGCGACCTCGTCTTGTCAGAACAACAGCACATGAACAGAGGAGCACATCGGCTGCAACCCCCGAGGCGTCGGCAACGGCATGGTTCTCACCTACGGTCATCAATCCTTGCAGGAGTTCTTGTCGGCATCCGAGGTCTCTGCAAGATTTTCCGGGTCTTCTTCGCGTCACCACACGGCCCCACTACGATCTAGAGGCGGCGGACGTTGCATCATGGACGCGAGGGGCACCGCTAAGCAAAGACAAATCACCTTGGGTCGAGGGTGGCGAGGTCGGGCGAGCGAGGGCCAGCGGCGAGTGGGGGCAGGAAGCGCGGCCGGACGCGACGGGCGGCGGAGGGACGACGCTGGGCGCCGAAGCCGGAGGGGCTGGAGGCGGAGGAGGTGGGAGCTGGGCGAAGGCCGGGCGACGGGTCGGACGGGCGGTGCCGCGAGGGGGTGGGAGGCGGGCGAGGCCGGGGCCAGGGGTGAGGGAGGAGGCGAGGGCGAGGGGAAGGAGGCGAGGCGCCTGGCGGGAGGCAGAGGGCGAGGGGCGGCGGAGATCAGGCAGAGGGCGAGGGCGGTGGCGAGAGGCGGCCGGAGGAAGGCTGGAGGCGAGAGGAGGAGGCGAGGCGGTGGCGGGTGGGGGAGGAAGGTGGAGGGCTGGAGACGGGGGTCCGGGCGCAAGGCGTGGGGTGGACGCTGCTGGGGGTGGGTGGGGAGGTCAGGAGGTCGCATGCGTGGGTTTCGTGTGAGGCGTGTGTTGTGTGGTGTGTGTTGGGAGAGAGAGGAGAGAGAGAGAGGGGTGATGTGGGCGTGGTGGGATTGGTAGAGGGAGGCAGACGGTGTGACGGTGATAGGTGGGAGTGAGGTGGAGGTTGACTGGGTAGAGTTTTAGGTAGCTGTAGGATTCGGTGGACCGATTTTAACCGGGGTGGTCGTCGGGACGGCCTGCTCGACCGCTTCGCTTAAAATAAAATAAATTTTATTTAATTTAAAAGCACCTTTTGCAGACCGATAGCGTTCAAACAAAAATAATCCGGAGGCCGGGCTTTGATATTTGAATAGAGGTGGGGCGTTTTAGAAAACAAAACGGCTTTGCGAAATAGTTTAATGCAAACCATGCATGATGATGACGATGCAATGCACAAATTCAACGCGATTTTCTAGTAGTGGTTTTGCGGGATGCCACAATTCGACACCACTAACAAGGGATCTCGCCCTCGAGATCCGCCTCATGGTACCGGAAGGAAAGGTCGGCGATCTGCGTCTTCTCGCTTCGTGTAGATCTTCGCGACACCACTAACAAGAGGTCGTTGATCCCGTCCGTCAAGAGAACACTCCGGATAAACAACGGACGAAGTTAAAGGTAAGGCCACCTCTAACTCCCATGGAAGGAGTAAAATTGCATCGATCCACCATTCAATATACAAAGGAAATGATAAGAGTAGTGTTATGGTCGCGAATCCATCCCGCACTCAAAGCATTACTATGTACACGAATAGACGGATTATGCAACCAACCCTCAGGATTCAAACTGAAGATCTCGACAAGCGAGGTTCGGAACAAAGGAGGGATGCAGACTCTGCATCGGATCTGGCGTAGATGCTGTCGTCGCGTCGGAAAACACCGGAAGGCACGAGAAGGAACAAGAGAAGTCCACCAGACGGAGGATTCCTCGGATAGCAATGAAGACCAGATGTAGCAACACCGTTATCAAAGGAGGAAGCGAATCCCTGAAGGTACGACGGAAACCCAACCACGAGAATTCCTGGACTCGAAGAAAGAGACGAGAGCGGATTCAAAACACGTAGGGGTACGAGGGGAACAACAGAGGGGGTAAGGAGTAAAATCAGACCTAACCAGAACTATCCAACCAATTTTGCAAAATAGTTTTGGACACTCTACTTCGGCCGTTAGCTAGGTTATCCTACAGGCTGGACTTGTGGGGTATCGCAACTGCTGAGCTCTGATACCACTCTGTAACACCCTCAGAATCGGCCCTATGCAAGTTTTAGCGAAACTCGCCAAACCCGCATAAACGATTCAAGGTGCCCACCAGCACTTTCGCAAGGGTGGAAAGCAAAGTAATAACATTACACAACAATCCTCGATGGGACCCACAGGCAGATATATAATGACTCAAAGAGTCAAGAATACAGATATAATATACAAAGATCCAAATCACCTTGAATGATACAGCGTCCGACTACGGACAAGATGCAAATGGGGATAAGAGCCTCAAGAATAACCAATGGCGCCCATAACCGCCTGTGCCAAGCAAGGGTAACCCCGCTAACGGCCGATCTCAAAACCTGCTTAAACAAAAGGTGCCGACAAAGGGCAAAGGAAAAGAGGAGCGTCGATCGAGGCCAAGCAGCGAGGCTAGAATTCGGCGGTCCTCGCCTACATAGGTATGGTGGACTGAAGCGGCAGTGGCAGCAAGCACTAAACAACCTGTAGAGACTCGACACAACTGGCGGCTATCAGAGAGGGGTGAGAAAGACCTATTCGGATCCAACCTGATACTATCATCAAACAAACCCATCCTGGCGTTTCCCCCTCGAGACCAAACGAGGAAGTCAACTGAGGAACTCACACAGTTGGCAGTTTTACTTATTCAGTTATCGTTGCAGCAATTACTAGTCAGGTTTAGATATTCCTCCGGATAAAGTAAACAGTGGGCACTTTTAGTTAATCATTCCGTTATAGTGGCATCACTTACTAGTCAGATTCAATTAGCATGAGATAACCCAAAACCCAGCAGTTGTTGATACTTTTACTTAGCCATTCCGTTGTAGTGAAGCTGATTACTAGTCATATCGGTTACAAGTCAAGTTAAAACAATAAACTTTAGTTATAGTTGTCTATGATCAAGCACTGTGCTCCAAGTCGTCCATAACCGCGGACACGGCTTCTCGAAAAGATTTAACCCTGCAGGGGTGCACCAAAGTATCCACAGGCACTTCGACCCTTTTCCGGATCGGTTAACATACACCCATCGGTATGTCACGGGGCCTAAGTCACGACGTTCCAGCCCAAAGCAAGCAGGGGGCCACCCCACTAAGTACACCCAACGAAGTCGGCCGGTCTCGAGACGGACTTAGGGTTTGCGACAATGGTCAGAACGACGGATCCCCAATCGGGACTGCCGATATCACAAAACATTCCGCTTCCTAAACAGTACAGCGTGCTCCTCACACAATCGTAAATAAAGCAGTAAAGCATGGCATAGGTACAGGATAGTAAATAAATCCTCAAACTAGTTGTGGCCCCCAGTACAATACTTTGAAATCAGGTAGTAATCGATGGGGGGCCCATATCTCCCACAGTGGTTAGCGCTCGATCTCGGAACAGGTGTCAAGAACTCGGGTCCTACGGGACACAAGTGGGCGTTCGGAAAACCAACATTACCTATCACCCACCGATGCCTCTGCTTAATTCAATTTTAGTTGTTAAACAGGAATTAAAGTGAACAATAAGTAAACCATGATCATCTCCAACGTCAACGTGCGGCAATTCTCCAACAATTGTGGTACTTGACGACAAGCAAAAACACTTGAGCAAGCGACTACGACACGCGGGTCCGGCTATCTACCAAACAACAGGTAATAGGATGTGTCCAGGGCTGTATATGGCTGCAAGGGGTATCACGGGTACGAAACTAGAGCATCGCAACACAGATAGCAAAGATCAACAGGAGGGAATAAATACTAGAAAAGTAAGATAGGTAGAAAGGGGGAGATGCTCGCCTGAAAACATTGTCGAAGGTTCAACCGAAGATCGGGTCGACACTCGCATCAACTCATCGGCCTTATCCGCGAAGAAGCAAAACACTAGAATAAACACCGGATGCAATATTTAATACACGGCAGAAGATCGGCATGATGCATGTATGATGTATGGCATGGCAAGGTGCGATGCAATTAGGTCATATTAAGCGGAACCGGGGTCCCGACAATTAATTAAAATGGTTCAAGTTATTTAGATACCCCGCAGTTTAATTGTTGTATTATCAAGACAAAAGATAGTACCGGTTCGCTACACAAATTTAATTGAGGCCAATATGAGACTAGATTTGCCCGCATATGGGCCTCATATTTAATTAGAGGTGAATCGGCATAAGGCCCCCAAACCACAGATATGCATGCGAGCATGACAATTCAATATGCAACAATTCATATATTTGACCATTTATAAAATAGGGTTCTCGGAAAGGGGTTCACACATTTAGGGGGTCTCGCCGAACTTGGGGTTCCGGGGTTCGGGGTCGGTCTCAGGGTCCAGGGTTCGACGGATCGGTCTCAACGGGAACGTTCTCGGATAACGGGGTAGGTCTTGGCGCATCCGGGGTCTTCGGGTCATTTTGTCGGTCTTGTCGTCTCTCGCGGGGACCTTGGCGTTCCGGGAGGCGTACTTGCTCTGGCGTCGAGGCATCGGACTCGCCCTGACCGGTGTCGAACTTGTCGGGTCCTCGTGTCGGGTCGGTCTTGGCATTCGGGGTGGAGCACTTGTCGTTCTGCGTCGATGTTCTTATCGTCCGGGTTCTCGAGCATCGCATCCGAGAAGGAGTACTTGGCGTCCACCGGTTCCATGTCGACGACCTTGGTCTCGTCGATGGCGAACTCGGCGCATCCATGGCGTTCCGTGTCGAAGATCTTGTTCGGCCTCTTGTCGTTGGCGTTGTGGTACTTGTTCCGTTCCATGGCGATCTTGGGGTTTTCTTCAGGTTCGGGTCCTGGCGTGGCCCTTGGGTCACCGGGATCGGGCGTCGGGAGCTTGGTCATCAGATCGGTGCAGGAGTTCTTGGGGGTCCCGACGACCGTTGTCGTTGTCGATCTCGAGTGGCACCAACGAGGGATCTTGGCGGTTCACGGCGACCTCGTCTTGTCGAACAACAGACATGAACAGAGGAGCACATCGCTGCAACCCCGAGGCGTCGGCAACGGCATGGTTCTCACCTCGGTCATCAATCCTTGCAGGAGTTCTTGTCGGCATCCGAGGTCTGCAAGATTTTCCGGTCTTCTTGGCGTCACCACGGCCCCACTCTGATCTAGAGGCGGCGGACGTTACCAGGATCGCGGACGCAGGCGGGCACCGCGCTGGCAGCAGGACACGACCGGCTCGAGGAAGGTGAGAGGGGCAGGGCGAGGAGGGGTCCCAGACGGCGCTGGTCGGGCTGGCTCCGGCGAGGCGAGCTGGACGAGGCCGACGCTGGGCGGCGAGGGGCTGGCGGAGGCGGGAGGACGGCCAGTGGGGGTCGACGGCGAGCTCGCTGGCGAGGAGGCCGCTGAACACCTGGCGGGCGCGGAGGCGTGGACGCCAGGCGGAGGGACGCGGCGGAGGCCGGGCAAAGTGTGGGTGAAAGCAGGGTGGAGCGGGAGCCGGCTCGGGGAGAGGAGGCGGCGAGGCGGGGGAAGGTCGCCTTGGAAGAAGCAGAGGACGGTGGCGGTGGCGGTGGCGGTGGCGGTGGTGAGGCGGAGGGGCGGAGGCGAGGGCCCGCTGCGGCGAGAGGGTGCAGAGAGGGCGAGGGGGCCGGAGGGAAGGCTGGTGGCGACGCGCCGGGGCGGGGGGGAGAGGCGTGACGGAGGCGGAGGATGCAGACGGCAGGGAGAGCGGGGTCCGGGAGGAGGAAGGTGGGACGCGGGACCCACGGGGGTGGGTCCGGGGCGTGGCAGGCGTGGGGGTGGACGCGGTCTGCCCGCGGGGGGGGATGGGGCTGTCGGCGGGTGGGGACAGGAGGTCAGGCATGCGTGGGTTTCGTGTGTGAGGCGTGTGTTGTGTGGTGTGTGTTGGGGAGAGAGAGGAGAGAGAGAGGAGGGGGTGATGTGGCGTGGTGGGATTGGTAGAGGGGAGAGGAAGGGTGACGTGGCAGACGGTGATAGGTGGGAGTGAGGTGGAGGGTTGGACTGGGTAGAGTTTTAGGTAGCTGTAGGATTCCAGGGGTGGACCGATTTTTAAACTGGGGGTGGTCGTTCGGGTCGGGACGGCCCGTTCGACTGCCCCCGCTAAAAATAAAATAAATTTTATTTAATTTAAAAGCACCTTTTGCAGACCGATAGCGTTCAAACAAAAATAATCCGGAGGCCGGGCTTTGATATTTGAATAGAGGTGGGGAGTTTTAGAAAACAAAACGGCTTTGCGAAATAGTTTAATGCAAACCATGCATGATGATGACGATGCAATGCACAAATTCAACGCGATTTTCTAGTAGTGGTTTTGCGGGATGCCACAACGGTTCACGGGAGCTTCACCCGATCGGACCACTGCGACAGGGACTTCAACAGAATCTCCCAGTTATTCGGCATGCAGGAGGAGATCGTAAGGCTCCGCGAGGTGACGGACAACGGGGCACCCCCAGTCGCACGACAAAACGCACCTGATATGTCTTTCGACTCCACCGTCAACACAAAGAAGGTGCAGGTCCACCCGACGGATGCCTCCAAGACGACGCTGATCGCTAACGATCTCAACCCCGCATAGGAAAGCACGCTTGTCGAATTCCTCCGTGAGCGCTGGGAAATCTTCGCCTGGTGTCCTGCGGACATGCCAAGAGTTCCCAGGGAATTCGCTGAGCACGCACTAAACGTCTTTCCAGACACCAAGCCCGTCAATCAGTCCATCCGGAGACTATCCGAGCCGCGGGCCAAAGCCATCGGGATGGAAATCAACAGACTACTCGCTGCAGACTTCATTAGGTAGATTAAAGAAAGCGAGTGGCTCGCCAATACAGTGATGGTCCCCAAAAAGGACACGGACATCCTGCGGATGGTGTGTGGACTTCACGTTGCTGAACAAGCACTGCCCAAAGGACCACTTCCCTCTTCCTCGGATCGACCAGATCATCGATTCGACCGCAGGATGCGAGAAACTCTCCTTCATCGACGCCTACTCAGGCTACAACCAGATTCGACTCAAGGTCGAAGACCAAGAGAAAACGGCGTTCATCGCGCCGTTCGGAGTGTTCTGCTACAACACAATTCCCTTCGGGCTAAAGAACGCAGGTGCCACGTACCAGCGGTGCATGCAGGCATGCTTGAAGGACCAGATCGGTCACAATGTCCAAGTCTATGTCGACGACATAGTCATCAAAACCAGGGAGGCAAGAACACTCATCGTCTATCTCCACGAGACGTTCGATAATCTCGACCGCTACAGGATCAAGCTCAACCCCGAAAAGTGCGCCTTCGGCGTCCCATCGGGTCAGCTGCTTGGCTACTTCATCTCCCAGCGAGGGATCGAGGCGAACCCGAAGAAAATACGGGCCATAATGGCCATGGAGAAACCGAAGAATCTCAAGGGTGTCCAGCAGCTCGCATGGCGAATAGTGGCATTAAGCAGGTTCATCAGCCGCATGGGCGAGAAAGCCCTGCCATTCTACCAGCTACTACGTAAGGCAGACAAATTCGAGTGGACACCCGAAGCGGACGACGCATTCGAAGATCTGAAGCGGCTGCTCTCCACCTCGCTCGTCTTGGTTACGCCAAAGGAGCGCAAGCCCCTACTGCTGTACATAGCAGCCACACACCAGGTGGTAAGCACTATGCTGGTGGTTGAGCGACCCGAAGAAGGCAAGACCCATGGGGTCCAACGCCTAATCTACTACCTTAGCGAGGTATTGACGCCAACAAAGCAGAGGTACCCTCACTACCAGAAACTCGCCTACGGCGTGTTCATGACGGCTCGTCGGGTGAGCCATTATTTCCAGGAGAACCAGGTGATGGTCGTCAACGAAGCACCCCTGAACAGCATCCTGAACAATCCGGAGGCCACAAGACGCGTGGCCCTGTGGGGCATCGAGCTGTCACCCCTAGACATCGTCTACGAGAAGCGACTCGCAATCAAGTCTCAGGTCCTCACGGACTTCCTTGTACACTGGATGGAGCTGCAGCTTCCAGACACCCCAGACATGACGCAGTCATGGACGATGCATTTTGACGGCTCCAAGAGCGAAGCTGGAGCAGGATCCGGGGTCATACTGACCTCCCCGCAGGGCGACGATATGAAGTACGTCCTTCGGATGAAATTCCGAGCTTCCAACAACAAGGCCGAATACAAAGCCCTCATCCACGGCATGAGGATGGCAAAGATCTGTGGCGCAACGCGCCTGGTCATCTACGGTGACTCCAACCTCGTCGTCCAACAGACGATGGATGAGTGCGAAGCACACGCCGAAAACATGATCGCGTACCGCGCACTCTACAGCTCACTCGAGGGAGAATTCGACGGCTGCGAGCTTTGGCACGTTGGAAGAGAAAGCAACGAGGAGGCCGAAAGACTCGCCAACATCGGCTCCACCTGCGCAAGGGTGCCACCAGGTGTGTTCCTCGAACAAATTTGCGTGCCATCCATCAAGCGGAAATTCCCCAAGGGATCACTAGAAGAAGCAGAACACTCGGGGGCTACGCTACCCGAAGGTCATGAAGGACCCGAAAAACTGGACATAGAGGTCGCCATGGTCAACCTGATGCAGGTCATGGCAGTCGAAGAAACCTGGACACGGCCATACCTCCAGTACTTGATAGACGGAGAACTGCCTGATAGCCTGACGGATGCCCGGCGCATATCTCGCCGGTCAAAAGCCTTCACCATCATCAATGCGAGATATACAAGCGCAGCATTTTGGGTGTACTACAAAGGTGCGTCACCATCGGTGACGGGAAAACCATACTTCAAGACATCCACGAGGGCATCTGCGGCCATCACGCAGGCAGTCGCTCCCTTGTCGCCAAAGCTCTACGAGCTGGATTATACTGGCCAACGGCCATGAACGACGCAAAAGACATCGTCCGAAGATGCAAAGGGTGCCAAAGGTTCGCCGACAAACCACACGCACCCGGGTCAGAGCTTAGGCCCATACCTTTGGCCTGTACCTTTGCCCAATGGGGCCTCGACATGATCGACAAACTGCCAAGGTCCTCGAAGGGGGGGCACGTCTACCTCCTGGTCGCAGTCGAAAAATTCACCAAGTGGATCGAAGCCATGCCGGTCACTAACCAAAAGGGCAAGACTGCCGTCAAGTTCTTTGAATCCATTGTCTATAGGTTCGGCGTACCGCATAGCATCATCACCGACAATGGATCGAACTTCATCTCCAAAGAATTCCAAGACTTCTGTGAAGGCCTCGGAATCAACATCACATACGCCTCTGTGGCGCACCCGCAAACGAACGGGCAGGTGGAAAAAGCCAATGGCCTAATCGGCGCTGGCATCAAGAAGCGCCTCATAAGACCACCCGAGTGACTCGTCGGAGCCTGGACGAAAGAGCTACCCTCCGTCCTATGGAGCCTGCGCACCACGCCAAACAGCTCAACCGACTACACGCCGTTCTTCATGGTGCACGGAGCCGAAGCCGTGCTACCAACCAATGTACGCCACCAGGCCCCCCCGGGTCGTCGCTTATAGCGAAGCCGAATCCGCGGCTGCACTCGAAGACGCCGTCGACACACTCGACGAAGCACGAGACATAGCAGCAGCTCGATCAACGATGTACCAGTAGAATCTCCGCAACTACCACAACCAACGGCTGTGCCCAAGGTCCTTCGTCGAAGGAGACCTAGTCTTGCGACTCAAGCAAGAGCGACCGAAGAAATTCGAGTCGCCATGGGAAGGACCCTACATCGTCACCGAATTCATCCCAGGTGGCGCCTATCGCCTCAAGCACGTGGAGTCTGGAGTCGCATACTCCAACCCATGGAACGTCGCACAGCTGCGATGATTCTACCCCTTTACTTTCAATAAGGCTATTCAGCCAAGGCTACCCAGCCGAACAATGTACCTCCTCCATTACGATATAAATAAAGCTAAGTGTCTCGCCCCAAAATTTTGTTTTCTATTCGCACTTTTACTCCATGCTACAAACGCACTCGGGGGCTCCCCCCACCTCACGATTTTTTCGACTGAGGATAACACGTGTACACCTGAGTAGCTGACCATGTCAGGCTAACGAAAAGGACACGTATGCGAACAAATCACTACGTGCTCAAACAACAACCAAACCTCTATAACAAAGGGCAAAACATGCCCAGTCAAGTATACACAAATTTTACATCTATCTCTTTTACAGGTACTACCTACTCTGAAGAATAACCTGACCATGCTGCTCAAACAGATCTACGATCTCTTCGGCATACTTCCTTACAGCCGCGTAATGCGGACGCATATCCCACACACCACCATCTGGCCGAAGGGGTGGCCCAGCCGCTACAACGGAAAGATCTACATCAGGACGATGCAGCCTCACAAGGGACAGCGCAGCCTTCACCCCTGCAACGAGCTGATGCCGCACCAATTCCTTGACACGATGCACGTTCCGAAACTTCGACAGAAGACCAGAGAGGGTTGACGGTGCAGCATCCAGCGGAAACATCACATGCAGAACCTACGCGAGTGAAGTGCACCGAAAAGCACCCGCGATACTTGGTGAACGCGATCTTGCACCGTCGCAAGGACCATAGCACGGTCACGATCCATCCAGAAGAACCCGCCGGCTTCCATGTCCTATTGAGTCAAGCAATTGACCCGAACAACAACACGCTCCTTCTCCTCCCTTGGAGCAAGGTTAGCACCTGCAATACTTCCAAAAAAGTAAGATGGAAGGCCAGCAGGTGCATCCGAAGAAATGGGAAACAACTCGAAAAACTTACACTGAAGCTGCTCGGCTAATCGAAGCAACTCCGCCATCAAGTACTCCTCTCTGTCAGCACCTCGATCCGCCTTGGATTTCCAAATGTCAGCATGGCCACGCACCCCAAGCAACTCTTTCTCGAGATTACGAACATGGTCTCGAAGAAATGCAAGCTGGGACGCATCATCCAAGGATGGCCGCAGCCGCGCTGCAGGCGAGGTGTCAACGGGATCAGCACCCGAAGGACCCTAGATCAACAGAAAGGCAAAGACATGAACACGCAGACGAAGGATCACAGAACTCAACAAATTCATTAAATGGAGCAAAAGCCACTACATGGCACTAGGATTGTTCATCAAATAATTACAACAAAAGAAGCTACAACTATCCTATAACTACAGCGCCTACAAAGCTGCACCCTGAGTAGCCTTGGAGCCGGATTGCCTCGCCTTGGGTTCCCCCTGCTGCCGTAGCACGTACTCGGATAGCAGATCAATCAGCTTCGGCCCATCACACTTACAACGAGCAGCATAGGTAGCGAAGGCTACCTTGGATCCATCAGCAGTCGTCGGCATCCGGGAAGTGACCTGGGGAAGGTCCAGCTTCGCTCCAGCCGCCAAGGCCATTGCCAGCCCGACGGATGCGCCGATGCCCTTCTGCTTGCGCTTGTACGTCGCAGGTGCTTCGGCTGACAGTGCCTCCGCCAGAGCATCAACATCATCAAGGGCCGCTCCCTTGGGGACAAGCTCCTTGTAGAAGCGCCCAAGGACCTCCTTGGCCTTGGCAAGCGAGTTGACGACGGTGCTGCAGCGATCTTCGACCGCCGCAGCAGCATCATCTAGAGCACTCCCGTGCTCCAGAGCACCGCGATCAAACTCGATGCCTGCGGCATCTAAGACAACAAGGAAGAAGAATGAACGACAGCACCGCAAAAGAAAGACAAGGAAATCAAAAGAGGAAGGTGAAGATACTAACCCGAAATAGCCTTGGCAGCCGCCATAAGATTGCCGGCCACCTATCTCTCGCGCGAAGCCGTGGCGGTGGCAAGATGCTCCTCGCGGTCCGTGGCCTCCCGCTGCAGGCGCTCCTTAGCCTCGGCCGCAGTGGCCAGCTCTAGCTCGAGGCGCTCCTTCGCACCAACGGCGACCTCGGCTTTCTTCTCCGCTTGACCGAGGCTCTTTTTGAGAGCATCAATCTCACGAAGGGAGGTGTTGTGCTCCTCTGCATTTAAACAATACAAACATCGGATAACAGGACAAGAATACAAGAAGAAGCAAAGACCAAGGCATAAAAGTACCTTGAAGCTGTTTGAGGCTGGCCTCCAGCGCCAGTCTTCTTGCACGATCGTTTGGCATCTTGCACAAAAGGCTAGGAAAAGACCTACTAGTCAAAAGAAGGACTGGCTCGCCCAAAAGAAAGAGCGACAAACTACACACACGAAAGCGCTGGGCTCCCGAGACCCGGAAGAACAAACAACAAAACTCCTTTACAGATGCTCGGGGGCTTCCCCCGTGGCAGGAGGCAGAACTACTCACATGATCCGACGACGACTACGCAGGTTCGCTTGCAGCTTTCTGAGGCGCAACCACCTGAACCTCCTGCGGAGAAGGGTCTGGGTGCGGTGCCACAGCCCACACCGGAACCACCTGAACCTCTCTTCCTTCTTCTCTTCCTTCTTTTCTTCCTTCTTCCGCTTCGCCGGCGGGTGCGGTGCCACAGCCCACACCGGAACGGCAGGAATCGAAGAGGAAGATCCTCCATGCTCATCACTGTGATGTTCAAGCCACAGCGGATTCCTAGGAGTCGGAGGAGTCGGAGGAGTCGAGGCATCCGAAGACTCACTGGAGCTCTGTGTCCGCTTGCGAGTGTGGTCCTTGCTCGACTCGTTGGTCTCTTCAGCCGGAGATCGCGCCGATGGCAGCTCGGACATGGAATCCACTACCTCATTGTCCGGTGCAGCCGGAAACAATTCGGGAAGCGGTGGCGACATGCCCGACACCTTGAACTCCTGCACAGAACAAGAAAATTTGTTATCAAACAAATTCAAATACAATGCAGTCGAAAAATGCGCTACGTGCACAACCTGAATCTACACCTGTGGAACAAGACGAGAAGCAGAAAACGAAGAAGTCAGCGACTTCCCCGGGATATCCTCTCCAGCCTTGAACTTAAAAAGCGAGCGAAGGACACCATCGAGATCTCCCCTGGAGAATTCTTCAGCCGAAACCCTCGTCGGGTCATGATGACCAGCATAAAGAAACATCGGGTGCGCCCTAGCCTGGAGCGGCTGCACCCTACGCTTAAGAAAAGTGCGGATGATGTCCACACCGTTCACCTCCTTCTCCGGAATCAGCTGGAGATCCTCCACTCGACGATAGAGAACCTCTCTCTCTGCTACCTCGCCATCCAAGATCTAGTTTTTCCAGGAGCTCTTCGGATCAATCTTTTGGGAGGGGTCGAAAGGAGCAAGACCAAAATCCTGCCCAGCCACTATGGAGTCGCGGATATAAAACCATCGCCCCTGCCAGTACTGGACAGATTCAGACATGGAAAAAGAGAAGAAAAGCAGATTGGGTTTGAGGGAGATGATGCAACCACCGATGGGATAAACACCATCCGAACCAGATTGCCTCTTCACGGATTAGAGTTTTCGGAAGAGGCCAAAGTGCGGCTCGATAAAAAGACAGCACTCGCAGAAAGTGATAAAACAAGCAATGTGAAGAAGATAATTGGGGGAAAGATGATGCATTTGGACGCCGTAAAGAAAAAACAGTCTACGAAGGAAGTCGTGGACTGGGAAGGAAAAGCCACGAAGAACGAAGGCGAGGAACATAACCCGAAACCCAGCAGAGGGACGGGGGGTTACCTTGTTGCCTGGGAGCTTGACGGCCTCCCTATCCTGCGGGATCAAGCCCCTCTCACGAAGCTTGCGGAGATCACTCTCTCGCGTCTCCAATCGCTGCCAGCCACCGTCGGTAACACGGGTAGCGGCAGCACTCTTCTTCCCTCCAGCAGCGCTTGTACCAACCGCAGAAGAAGACTTCTTCGGCTTCCCCATTGCGGTACGGAGGCGCCGGCGACGAGAACGTAGGATGGAAGAAGGAAATATCCGAGGATATTCCAGCGCGCAGCAAGAACTCTCAGAGAACAAGGGAGTAGTGAAACACGAATAGCTGTGGTGAAAACAGACTAATGTTTTCCCCCAATGATTATAAAGACGAAGGCGATGCACGACAACCGTCCATCTAGAAGACCTAACGCCAATGGCAGGATCTGGCCATACACGTGTCAGCATCGCAACGAACCGTCGCTAACACGCCATCCAATACGCGCGGAAATCGAGGCGACGCCGTAATTATCTCCACGCCGCGCGTGATCGGTCAATTCAAGATTAGAAAGTGGGACCCATGTTCGTCCAGTCAAAGTCATCTCTAGCGCAGCAGACGCTTGAGGTCACCGATCGTCAGCACTGACATCATCAAAAGCTATACTAGCAACAGTCACAATTTCTTCGGCTTCAAAGCTAAGAGT
Source organism: Avena longiglumis (assembly GCA_030063025.1). Classification (NCBI taxonomy): domain Eukaryota; kingdom Viridiplantae; phylum Streptophyta; class Magnoliopsida; order Poales; family Poaceae; genus Avena; species Avena longiglumis. Next base: position 203,464,612 of record CP125976.1, on the reverse strand, counting down.
ACTCACTCAAATCTACGATTCGACTAATTACTCGGGGGCTACTCCTATCAGGAGCGCTGGCCGCGCACCCTAAAAATGAACAACACGCTACAGCACTGAACTGTTTCTTCGAGTCCTACGTTGAGTCAACGACTCCACTACGGACTCGGGGGCTACTCCCATAGGGAGGATGGATTTAAGAATCCGAAAAAAATTGTGTCCTACGGACCTGACACTGAACAACGGCTGAATTAAAGTCTCCGCTCGAGTCTACGACTCGAACAGACACTCGGGGGCTACTCCCATAGGGAGCGCTGGTCGCACACCCTATGAAATCTTCAACTGCGATCCTTCGGATCAGTACGCAAAAACTCTTCGGCAACTCTGCCCCAATTAAATGCTAAGTGAGTAGCATTCTCCTTGGCCACCCGAAACACCTCCGCGGTGATAAAATTCGGATGTTGTTTCTGCAACGCAAAGATAAGACCTACAGATATCATCTGATGGCCTGGTAACGCACATGACTGCGCTCTGCTAGTATAAACCCGTGCCTACAGGCGCGATGAAAAATCCTGACGGACGCGTTGGGTACATCAATTAAATTCACTGGAATTCCACTCCTGTAAGTCCTCCGCGGCCTGAGTGAATTACGCCAGCATATGTTCCGGGTTCGAGTCGAGGGACTCGAACCTGAAGAAGATCATGTTGTTTTGTCCTAAGACAGTTAACTGACCCTGATCCGTCGGGAGAGTCAGTCACACGCATCAACAATCCCTACACATTCTCTTGAAAGACAGAGTTGCACCCGAAGGATTTAAGAGTCCTCAGCCGAATCTACGATTCTACTGATCACTCGGGGGCTACTGACATGGTTATACCCCGCGGATACACGACCTCAGCATACCTGGTCCAGCCCAAGGAAGGCCCACGACAAATATACGCCGACCCATGAAGACTTTCGGGTGGCCAAGGCCCATGACGCCTCTGGATCCTTGGAGAGCAAGACTAGAGTAGATAGGAAATTCAAAGGGGTAAACCCTAGAACCTGTAACCGACTAGATCTATGCATGGGACCTGCCTAAGTCTATATAAAGGCCAGGAGGGCACGACCTATATCTCTGACCTCATACTTTCGCATACACACCTCCACGCCAGATTGCATCTGCGCACCTCTGTAATCACTGGTTCCGCCGTAATCAAGAGCAGACAAGCAGGAGTAGGGTTTTCCCTCCAAGGGCCTGAACCTGGGTAAACCTCGTGTCTCGTGTTGCTTGTTTGCTAACCGTTCCGCGATCTCCAGCATCCCCATCTTCTCCAAAACCCAAGTCCATAACAATGGGCATTGACGAGATTAAACCTTGTCACCTATTGAGAATTCTAATGGTTGGAGAATGGGACCATCCGAAGGATCCCAGGGACACCAGATGTCCATAGATAGTTCTGACAGAAATGTTGGACAATCTAGTTGGATGGGTGCAAGAATTAACCCTAGTAACAGTAGTAGAAATACCGTTTTATAGATAATCAGGATGAAGAAGAAGATCCTGAGGAGAGAGTGTTTGAACCATCAACACCTTCTCAAAACCCAGGGAATATACATTATCCGGTGTTTAACTATCTTGCCCAACGGAGCACCTAGGGAGCAGCAGGATCTGCGTATTCTGTTGATGACTCAAGGAATGAAGCTCATGAGATGCAAGTAGGTGATAATGTTGATTATGTTTCCGAAGACTTTTCAGTTGAGCTGGAGGGAGTCAATGCGCTCAGGTTGAGTAATGACTCAAGCCCTGACACTTCAGATACTGAGTATGTTCCTTCTGGAAGGCCATTTGTTCCACAAACTGTGCGACGATCGTCACGTCATCACGGTTGGCCATCAGGCATGTATGATGAGCATAGTAGTTAGTAAAAGCAGGCGGCTTAGTAGAGAGTATCGGGTACCATGTATTGTAATCCGACAAAATAATGTAGTTAGATAAATAAGGTAGTGTGTGATTATACCTATATGGTATATGTTGTAATGACTTTGTATTATTAAGATGTTGTAGTGTATAATATGTGAAATGCATATTTGGATTTTATTTGGATTTTCATTGTGTGACTAGTTCTGTGAGTAAAGTCGAGATCAGAACACATGTGCATGATGTAATTATGAGTATTCGCTTTATGTTGCAGGACTAGGGGGTCATGGACACGGGTGTAGAAACCGAAACTGAGCAGCAGCGAATGGAACGTGAGGCCAAGGAGAAGGACGATGCAGATGCAGGAAATCAGGGACATTACCACCACCACCAATGAGGCCGTTAATGTAGCATAACTTTATGCAGTGTATGAAAATGATGCAAGAAAATCAAAACAAGTTCATAGAAGAGCTGCTAGGACAAGCTGGGAATCAGAGAGCACCTGAAGGGGGAGGAGTGAGTATTTCTGACTTCCAGAATGCAAGGCCGTTACCTTTTGCATCAGCTCCTAAACCAATGGATGCAGAAGATTGGCTAGCAGATACAGAAAGAAAGTTGAAGACTGTAGGTTGTAATGATGAGGAGAAACTAAGGTATGCAACTCATCTTCTGACCAGACCTGCAGCGTCATGGTGGGAAAATCAGTTAGCCATGCAACAACCAGGAAGGGAGTACACTTGGGAAGAGTTCAAACAGAGATTCCGTGAATATCATGTTCCGGAAAGTGTTATGGAGTTGAAGCGGAGAGAATTTGAGGAGCTTCAGCAGGGATATACTAGTGTCATAAAGTATATTCGGGAGTTTAGCGAACTATCTCGTTATGCCGAGGAAGAAGTTAATACAAAAGAAAAGAGGAAGAAGCGTTTCCTACGAGGGTTAAATCCATTTTTGTGGATGCAGTTAAGGTTGGCTAATAAGCAAACTTATCAGCAGTTGCTGGATGCAGCTATCACATTTGAAGATGACTACAAGAATGTCCAAGAGGATAGAAGGAAGAGAGCTAAGAAGGAAACTGAGAGGATACAGGCAAGTAAACCCAAGCCCAATATGGAATTCAAACCAAGGAATAGACCATATAACAACAACAATTCCAACCGGAGTGTAAATCCAAACGTAAAGAATATTATATGCCACAATTTCAAACTTCCAGGGCATATGAGTAGGGATTGCCCGAAACCAGTAATTGTGTGCCATTCTTGTGGTCAGAGAGGTCACATAAAGCCAAATTGTCCAAGCAAACCACAAGGAGGGTGGCCGGTTAGAGATGGAAGACAAGCTAGTGCAGGCTATGGGTAGCCAAATAAAGGAGGAAATAATGTCAAGAACAACAATGGCAAGAGGAATAGACCTACCGGGAAGCTGAATTGCGCAACCCTAGAGGAGGTGCATAACTCGGAGCATGCAATGATAGGTACGATCAATATCCTTACCAATCCCGGCAAAGTTCTATTGATACTGGTGCAACTACTTCATTCATTTCTGAAGAACTCTATGATAAATTCGGGATTAGAAGGGCAATGTTAGAAAACCCTATGGCCATAGTTACGGTAGGGGGAAATGTGATTGTACGCCACATTAAACAAGATTAGGTTATTTCGATCTGTGGTTGTACATACTTTGCGGACCTTTATGTGATTCCTTTGAAAGGAATTGCAGTAGTGCTGGGGATGGACTAGATGACTGAACATGGGGCTTAGATAAATTGTAAGGAGAAAACTGTCTCAATCAAAACTCCAAGTGGAGCAAGGATAGTTTACCAAGCAGATAAGCACAGTCATATCATGGTGGATCTTCAGTTGAACTCAATGAAGTAGGTCAAGTTGGAGAATATTCCTGTAGCAAATGAGTTTCAAGATGTTTTTCTAGCAGAGCTACCTAGAATGCCACCAGATCGGGAAATAGAGTTCACTATTGATCTAATTCCAGGTACAACACCAATAGCACAAGCACCATACAAGATGGGTCCAAAAGAGTTAAAAGAACTCAAAGAGCAAATTGATGAGTTAGCCAAAAAAGGATTTATTCAGGAAAGTGTATCCCCATGGGGAACACCGGTGATCTTTGTGGATAAAAGGGATGGTGGAAGAAGGATGTGTGGGGACTACAGAAATATGAACAATGTTACCATAAAGAATAAGTATCCCTTACCAAGAATTCAAGATCTGTTTGACCAAGTGAAAGGAGATGGAGTATTTTCTAAGATCGATCTAAGATCTGGATAACATTAGATAAAAATCAAACCAGAGGACGTTCCAAAGACAGCATTTGTCTCAAGGTATGGACACCATGAGTATCTTGTAGTACCATTTGGTTTGACCAATGCACCAGCAATATTCATGAACATGATGAAAAAAATCTTCATGCCATATTTGGATAAGTTAGTCATAGTCTTCATTGATGATATTATGATATATTCCAAGGATAAGGAAGAGCATGCAAATCATTTAAGAATAGCATTGCAGACCCTAAGAGAACATAAACTTTATGCTAAGTTCAGTAAGTGTGAATTCTGGTTAGATGAGGTAGAATTCCTCGGCCATGTGATCAGTAAAGATGGAATTGATGTAAATCCATCCAAAGTTCAATAAGTACTAGAATGGACTGCACCAACAAATGTGAAACAAATTCGAGGTTTCTTGGCAATGATTGGTTATTATCGGAGATTCATTGAAGGTTTCTCCAAAATAGCTGGACCAATGACAAAATTGTTAAGGAAGAATACACCATTCAATTGGGATGAGAAGTGTGAAGAAAGTTTTCAGGAGTTAAAGACCAAATTAACTACCGCTCCAATCCTAGCAGTTCCAGAAACAGGGAAAGACTTTACAGTATACTGTGATGCATCTAAAGAAGGTCTGGGTTGTGTGTTATTGCAAGATCGGAAAGTGATTGCTTATGGATCAAGACAACTGAAACCACATGAAGTCAACTATCCAACTCATGATTTAGAGTTAGCAGCAGTAGTCTTTGCTCTGAAAGGATGGAGGCATTTTCTTTATGGGGCCAGATGTGAGTTATACACTGACCATAAAAGTCTCAAGTATTTCTTCACCCAAAAGGAATTGAATATGAGACAAAAGCGTTGGTTGGAACTAATCAAAGATTATGATTTAACAATCAGCTATACACCGGGAAAATCAAATGTTGTAGCAGATGCTTTAAGTCGTAAAAGTGCAGATATTTAGCCTAGCAATCGGGAGCTACCAAAATAGTTACAAATGGACTTAGAAAGATTATATCTTCAATTTATTAGAACAAAGACTCTTGGAGGATTATCTACCATGCAGGTAGTTGCAGAACAAGATAGTGATCTTAAGCACGAAATTTTTAGACATCAAGCAGAAGATCCTTTCATTGCTGAAGAAATTCGGAGGATATCTCAAGGGCAAACATCAGTTTTTCGCCTAGGAGAATATGAATCTTTATGGTTCCAAAATAGTCTTTGTGTTCTAGATGTGACTGAGATTCGTGAAGTCATACTCCGAGAAGCACATGAAACACCATATCCTATACATCCAGGAAGTACTAAGATGTACATGGATCTGAAAGAATTATTCTGGTGGAATAACATGAAAAGAGACATTGCAAAATATGTATCAGAATGTCATACCTGCCAAAGGGTGAAGGCTGAACATCAAAGTCCAGCAGGTCCATTGCAACCTTTGGAAATTCCCGAATGGAAATGGGAGGAAATAGGAATGGATTTCATCATAGGATTGCCCATGACACCTAAATGGAAGGATATGATATGAGTAATTATTGATAGACTCACTAAAAGTGCACATTTTATTCCGGTAAATCAGAAGGATAATGCCGAGAAGTTAGTGGAATTTTACATCAAAGAGATAGTAAGTAAGCACGGAGTTCCCAGGAAGATCGTAACTGATAGGAGATCAGTGTTCACTTCGGCATTTTGGAAATAACTGCATGAAGCACTTGGTTCAAAGTTAGATTTTAGCACATCTTATCATCCGGAGACAGGGGTCAAACGGAAAGAACCAATCAAATACTGGAAGACATGCTAAGGGCTTGTGCATTAGATTTTGGAGGTTCATGGGAAGATCATCTACCATTGGCAGAATTTTCTTAAAATAATAGCTATCAGAGTAGTCTGAAGGCAGCTCCATATCAAGTTCTATATGGAAGGAAATGTAGATCACCAATATGTTGGTATGAGCCTGGATATAACAAAGAATTTGTGCCAGACTATATCAAAGAAAGACAAGATATCAATGATAAAATCAAGGATAGATTCAAAATAGCTCAAAGTAGGCAGAAAAGTTATGCTGATCAAAGTCGAAGATCATGGAATCCTGAAGTGGGAGACATGGTATATCTGAAAGTAAGTCCAATGAAATGAGTTAAAAGGTTCGGAGTTAAAGGAAAGTTGAGTCCAAGATATATAGGGCCATTCAAAATACTGAGCCAGAACATGACTATAGCTTATGCTTTAGAGTTACCCTCAAGATTTGCTCAAGTTCCTAATGTTTTCCATGTGTGACAACTCCGGAAATGTTTGAAAGTTCCTGATGATGCAATCACACATCAAGATATAGAATTACAAGCACACTTGACCTATGTTGAAAAACCCTGTAAAATTTTGGAAGAAAACTGGAAAAGGTTGAGGAACAGGGCAATCAAGTACTGCAAGGTACAGTGGGAACATCACCCCGAGAGAGAAGCCACCTAGGAGAAAGAAGATGATTTAAGAAAAGCCTATCCAGAACTGTTCAGGTACACATCAACAAACTTCGGGACGAAGTTTAATTTAAGGGGGGAAGTCTATAACATCCCATCATTTAGTAACCAACGAAGGGTAGATTTAGGAATTTGTGCAATTGCATGCATTCATCTGTAAAAATGTGGGTAAATTTTTCGCCAAATAAAAACTTGAAGTGATCAAAGTTCCTTTCACTCTTTAAGTTTAGGAAAAGCCTTGGAGAATGATCGTTATAAAATTTGACATGATCTTTATGGATTAGTGTGTTTTGGGGAAAGGAATTTGAATTCAAACTTGAGAGTTGGATTTATATTTTTAAAAGATTAAGATTATGTTTGAGTAATATTATTTAATCAAGAAATAATATTTAGTAACTCAAACTTTAAATAACATGACACAATCAAGTAAATGAATATTTATTCCATATATTTATTCAATGAATAAGTTACAAAATGTAACTTATGAAGTTGATAAAGAATATTTGCAATAGTAAATTATAAAAGGAGGAATATTTACATATTGAGAAATATTACATCTTTATTACAAAAGAATAAAATAAAGATTACAAAAGAATAAAATAAATATTACAAAGGAACTAGTCTATAAAAAATAAAACCTATTCTAATCTTGAATCCTCAAGTCTTGTACCTGCAAAACAGAGAACAAACAAAAATAAATAAAATAAAGGTTAAGATATGTTTACTCTTAGTAGTCAATAGTGTGATGCACTGTTCCACTTTTCATCATTGAGTAAATCTTTAGGGGCAAGTTTCACCAATATGAAAGAATTAAATCTTTCATAATAAATAAGCCACAAGTCCAATGATTCCAATCAGTAAGAGGGGCAAGTTTCACCAGGCAGATAAATGGTAATCAGATAAAAAGGTAGATCATCTCCCTAAGCATATCCATAAGGATGCAGCAGGCACACAAACAGCTTACACACCTAAATGTATGGTGTGTGCTGTTAACACAGCCACAACTGTCTACACAAGCAAAAGAGCTTAACACAGCCGTGGGCAAGCACCACAGTACCATTTCCTTCCACATGCACATCAAGCATCAGCAGTCTAGACACAACAAACCGAGCCAAACCAAACCAAACCAACCACACACCAGATCATCCCAGTACTCACCAACATGGTGACATAAGGAGGGGGTGGATCAGGTGGATAGCAAGGACAAGGCCAAGCTAACAGGAACCAGAAGGTGGATAGCAAGATCAAGGACAAGCTTCCAGGAGCTGGAAGTAGTAGGAGCAGCATCAGGAGAAGAACCAGATCAGGCCAGCAACACAACCAGCAAGATCTATCCACAAGATCAACCAGTTACAACACCAACAACTCAACTGTTGTGGTGAGTAGTATAAAACCATCACATGATCTATCTATCTAAGTTAGATAAGAATTCATGTGTTGTCTTATATTAAACCTCTCAGAAAACACCCAACTAGGGTGAATCCATCATAGAGGATTTTGAATACTAAAGTCATAGCCATAAGAAAACCATACAAGTAAAACAAGGATCTCAGACCAACATCACTAATCCTGGATATAAAGGCTAAATCTTATAATCCAATATAATCATAGTCAAGATTATGAATTCTGGGCACATCTCTTAAAAGAGTAGCACCCCAGAATCCATAAATCTTATGGATCCATGCAAAACCATTAGCACCCAATCATTTTATCAAAGGGATTCCATAAGAAGTAACTGGTATCACTACCAGAACATATCTATGAGGAACAACAGGATAGGAACCTAGTTCCTAAGCCTCAGACCAACATCATAGGCACTGATGTTTAAAGAAAGAAGCTTCCAACTTATCTTTGGCATTAATCCAATCTTAAGCATTAACAGAATCAAGCCAAGTAGTAGAACCTAGACTTGTGTGCCATTTCAAGATGGTGTCACAAGAGCAGATTCTAAACCAAGCAGATTAAGTATCTAGCTTTCATAGATAAACTGACAAACAACTAATCATCATTTTCCTGGTATCAATCTCCAGGAATCATTTCCAAGTTTATGTACACAGAACATCACTATATGAAACTAATTAACCCCTATCTGCATATGAATCCATAAGCCAACAAATACAGATATAGTGAATAAATCACTCACAAAATTACTGTCAATAACCAAATCATGACAGTAGTGAACTTCCAAATCACTAGGATCCACAAGTAATGATTCCACAGTAGCATTATCATTTGAACCATATCAAATTACCCACTGGAATTAGTCTGGTAAGCCACTAGCATCACCAAATCCCAATTATAAATAGTAATCCACATCAAACAACCATTCATCATCCTCAATTACCATTACTACTAATATCAATTCATCATATATAACCACAACAGAGGGATGAACCCTAATCAGGGCATGAATCCTAATCAAGAAATGAACCCTAATCAGGGGTAACCACTAGAAACACAAAGGGTAGGGAGCCATAGTACATAGAGCATGAGAGATAAGAAAGAACAACTTACCGGAGGTTCTAGCTGTAGTCTAGAAGAAGAACAAGAGGGGTCGACGAGCGCGGCGGCACGGGGAGCACCCAAGGGGAGCTGCAACCCGCACCGAGCCAAGGTGGCAACCACAGCAACGCTTGAGGACGAGCAGCACCATCACATCAACATAGGAACACCCCACAAAACCACGCGGCGATGGTAGTACCAGCACCACCCCAAACCCTAGGTTTCGGGATGGAGCCGGCCTGGCCACAGGAGAGCCCCAAATCCAAATCAAAATGGACTAGATGGAGGAGAGGGTTCAACAACCACGCCATGCACCACAGCGGTGGCCGGAGAAGACCACGACGACGTGAATCGCCCGGTGGTGGTATCGGCTACCACAAGGTCGAGGAAGAAGAGAGGATGATGACGAGAGAGAAGGACGGGGAGAGTGGGATGAAAGGGCCAACCCTTTAGGGAGTCTTTTTGGTCTTGATCACTTGGGCCAAAACGGTCCAATAATCCCAACAAAGCCAGCCTAACAACCTAAAGAAAGTTTTAATAATTAAGAAAGGACCAAAATACCCCTATACTTAAATAAATTCTAGAAAATAAAATAAAAATCTAGAAATTATAAATAAAATATTTTTAGATTCACAATAAACCAATCTATCTAAATAAATTAAGAAATAATTTTTTATGCATATAATTTTTATCAAGAATTTTGTAATATATATATTACTTATGGAATTTTATAAAATTAAAGAAAGAAGATAAAAATAAATAAAAATCACTTTTATTATATGTTAATATTTTAGTATTTTAGAAAAATACTAAATAAATGTTTAATACCATAAAAATAAATTCTTGTATTTAAATGATAATTCTTAAAAGAATTATTAAATAAATAAAAATAAAATAATCAATAAATATTAATAATTAATATTTATAAATCCTTTACTAATTAAAGGAATTTTGTAACTAAATAATGAGTATAACACACAAAAATAAATAATGCATTACATTACTTCGCATAATCATTTTGCCTCTTTAAATATTGTCCTTACCGGGCAATAATGATGTTTTGTAGACTTAGAAGCTCAAGGTCCAGTGCAAGCATCCGACTTCACTACCTTGCAATCACAAGGCAAGTTCATCACTTACTCATATCCTTTGAAGAGTCTTTATCAAAGTATTTGCAAATTGTGTGTTATCATCAATATTCCAGAAAAAGGAAGTATTATTTTCTCAAACAAATAAATCTTTGGTATCATCCTAGGTGACGATATAATGAAGCAATAGAACTTATGTTTCTATTTGCAACAATGATGATCAATTAGGGATTTAATAACCCATGACATCAGTGATTCTAGCACCATATATAACGCGTTAACCATGAGATTTGGAATGGGACGGAGAAGTCAGCTGTATCCTTTTCCTCTCATATGGAGGCAAGACGACCTTAACGTGACGTTGTGATTCCTTGGCGGATCCAACATATGGTTGGGCACCCTTACGCCCCACACTTTTGGTGTCTAGATTATCTATGAATGGTGTTTAGTGGTATAGTCCATTTAATATGGCACTTGCCAGGGCATCACCAGGTCATAAAGTCTTCGGAAACTTATCAGAGTTTTAGCCTGCCCGAAAGGTGGCTTAACGGAGGTGAGCCGGCCCCGAAGGATCGTGCAGACATATGAGGTCGCGGAGAGGGCAGTGATTGGCTTGGACCAACTACTGGACCCCACATCATGGAATTGTGGACGGGAAAGTACGCCCGGTTGTGCAACAAGGAAGTTGATCTCTCATGGGTAAAGTAACGCACCACTGCAGAGTGTAAGAACTGTAACTTGTTACTCCTTGTTCCGGGAAGGAGCTATGAACGCGGCAGGAAAGGAACTCCATGAAAGTTCCGGTCAACTTGTGAAGGCTGATGGTCATAGATTTTCATAATAAAATCAACCTTTGAAGAAAGATTTACAAAAATTGCATAGTGCCAAGGACCTATAGTCCGAGGTGGTAGATAGAGCATCAAACTTCCCACCTTACATATAATGAACTTGCTGGGTAACGCTGTTACTCACCCTTTCCTTTGATCCCTTGCTTAGACTCTGAGGATCCCGAAGATATTCCAACGTATGCAACCGAGAACCAAGAGGAGATCTTCTATGAAGAGCCCAATTTGTATGGAGCCGTAGAAGGGGAGGACTACGGTATCATCTACGGAGGAGACTACCAAGAGTCAGAATAATTACTATAGTTCTAGGAGCCAATTGAGCCGAGCAACATGAACAATATATAGCAATAAGTTGTTGAGCTCAATTTGGAGTTTAAGTTTCACTTTGAAACTTCCGCTGAAACACTTATATTTTGGTTTGTAAGTTGAATTTTTCGGAATTCTTGAACTTCTGGTATTGTAATAATAATAATGTGTGTATGTTTGTAATATGGACCCGCAATGTTTCTGTTGTACCACTCTGAGAGATGTGATATTTACGAAATGGTGTTCTGTGGATGTTATGTCAACGACTATAGTGTACTACACATGCAGTGGTATGCTAGGTCACCGCAACAAGTAACCTTGGTCTCCCTTGCCATGCGGTTAGTAGAGACCACCACTCGACGTGTGACGTCCCGCGCCCACTTGGCGTTGGTCTAGTCTACCGGCTGCTCCTTTGCCGACTACGGCTTCCTTGACGCTTTTGTCAGTGGCTCACCATCGTTCGAACGAGGGATAATGAATTCCTTTGGTGACATAAAGGCATGGAGAGGCGAGCAGGCGCCCAAATCGCTTTGTATGTGTTTGTGGGTGGGTGGGTGGGGGACAATTAGGATTTGCAGCTAGCAAGGCAAATACTGATCTAATTTTATTTATAACAATTTCTGTGGATGCAGCGGATTTTTCGAGTTTGCCTTTTGCGTTTTCATTGGCTGTAGATTGATTAAAATTGCGCTATCCGTGCTCACCGTGCCTCCGAGACGGGGAGAGAGACAGAGGGATGGCGTGTTCACGGTGCCTCCGAGACGGGGAGAGAGACAGAGGGACAAGACTCCAAGAGAAGAAAAGCTACACTTTCACAGTTTGAATCTGCCGCTACTGCTGCTGCACGGCACGGCTCGTACACTGCGGCAGGCTAGAGCTATGCTTTACAGCTCCCTGCTTTGCAGGCCAAAGCTTGCGCTGACACGGCACCGCGCGCTCGCCGACGACCAATCAGCAAACTGGAAACCTGCGAGCTACTCCGCCATCATCTTAACCGCTCCAGTTCTTGTCAAGCACAGTAAATTCAGAAAGTAATTTCACGGTCAAAGACGGTCAATTGGACTGACTCCAAATATCGTGCACCCACACATACACATCGACGAATGCAACGACAGGGAGGAGGAGAAACGGAAGCATAGACGCGCGCCGGCCACCTGCTGCCCTGTCCTCGAACTTCGCTTTGCCTGTCCAGCGGCAATGGATCCTCCGTCCGCGCTCGCGTCGCCGTCCTACGTCAAGCTGGTGGACACGTACAAGAGGGCGGCTGCCACGGCGGCCTCGGTGACGGCGTACGCCGTGCTGGCGCGCGGCATGGCCCGGGAGCTCCTGCCGCACGACCTGTGCGCCCAGGTCAGCTGGGGCGCCTCCCTCGTCCGCGCGCGGCTCGAGACCCCGCCCGCCGAGCGCTGCACCGTCGTTGTCAGGCGCCTCGAGGACGACCCTGTTAGGTATAATCTTGATATATGTATCAGCATGTTTATTTCAGTTTTGCATATAGTTAGGTGATCATGTATTCATGTAGCTTGCCGTACTTCTAGTACGTGAGATACGTACAAGTTCGGTCTCCAGGTGCTACACGGCGAGATGCCAAGGACCGTGTGATACGGTGCTGGAGTAAGCTGCATGAGAGCTAGCCGAATGATTCGGTGATCACCTAGTTGATTTAGTTAGTGCATGGATAGAGTTTGTTAGCTAGCTACTCAAGTTTGGCCTGATCTTGTGGAGGTGGATCAGGTTAGTGGGCAGGTAGTTAGTACGTGTGGTGTTAGTGGCCGAGTGTGTTGCCTCGGTGGTATGTGCGTGAGTATTTAATCACTTGTAATCATGTTTACTTTAAGTGAGAAGAGAATAGACAGAGAAGAAAAGCTCGTGGCTGTGTGTTTCAGCACGGGGCCAAAAACCATTGTCTACCTTGTTTTTCCTTGTGAGTTTAGAGGAAGAAGAGGAGCTGCGCGAGGCAGCTCTATCAGACCCCTCCAACTGCGAGCGGTACAACGCCTTCTACATCGACGTGCACGACTACCTGGCCACCCGGATCGACCCGCGGTCCATGCGCCGGCTCTGCCTCAGCGGCGGCGGCGGCGGCGCGAGGAAGGTCGTCTCCATGGACCACGGCGACTCCATGACCGACCTCTTCGAGGGCGTCAAGTTCACGTGGAAGTCTGTCGCGGGAGAAGGCCCCGACGGGGTGGACTCCTTCGAGCTCAGCTTCGACGCGGAGCACACGGACATGGCGCTGGGAAGGTACGTGCCCTCCATCACGGCCGCGGTGGAGCAGGCCCGGAGCCTCAACTGCGCGGTCAGGATCTTCATGAACGAGGGCGCGTCCTGGCGCGGGATCAGCCACCACCACCCGGCCACGTTCGACACGCTCGCCATGGACCCGCCCACCAAGTAGGCCGTCATCGCCGACATCGACAGGTTCTTGAAGAGGAAGGAGTACTACCGCCGGATCGGCAAGGCGTGGAAGCGCGGATATCTTCTCTACGGCCCGCCAGGCACAGGCAAGTCCAGCCTGGTTGCCGCCGTCGCCAACTACCTCCGGTTCAATCTCTACGATCTCGACCTCGCCGATGTGCGCTACAACTCCATGCTCCAGAGGCTGCTCATCGGCATGCCCAACAAGTCCATCCTCGTCATCGAGGACATCGACTGCTGCTTCACTGCCGCCTCCAGGGAAGATGGCAAGACGCCGGTGACGGCCGAGTATGACTCCGACGACTGCTCAAACACGGTACGCTGCTGCTGCATATAACCAAGAAAGCATACATCTTCAAAGTTTTCTGACCATCCTGAAGACAAACATTGCGTGCTCTGCAGCAGCAGAACATAACGCTGTCGGGGCTGCTCAACTTCATCGACGGGCTGTGGTCCACCAGCGGCGAGGAGCGCATCATCATCTTCACCACCAACTACAAGGACCGCCTCGACCAGGCGCTGCTCCGGCCGGGGCGCATGGACATGCACGTCTACATGGGCTACTGCGGTTGGGAGGCATTCAAGACGCTGGCTCGCAACTACTTCCTCGTCGACGACCACCCGCTGTTCCAGGAGATACAGGGACTGCTTGCCCAGGTGGAGGTGACGCCGGCCCAGGTATCGGAGATGCTGCTGCGGAGCGAGGACGTCGACGTCGCGCTGCAGGGGCTCATGGAGTTCCTGACCACGAAGATGCAGGGGGAGATAGATGCAGGGAAGGCATGAATTGGAGCACTGCAATCATATACAGCTACTTAGTAAACTTAAGAACCATGCATTTTGTTTTGCGATTATGCTGCAGTGGGGATGAATCTTGTCCTAGTTTCTATGTTCCGATTAGAAACTGTTAGCTTTCTCAACTTTTAACTGCTGTCCTATCGTTCTCGACCTATTATATTACCAGCTGTTGTCTCCATATATGTTGGGAGCTGATTTTGGGTTAAGTACTGTAATGAATCTCTAACCAGTAGCAGTTGTCTATCTCCATATATGTTGGGAAGCTGATTTATTTAGAGTAAAAGTAGTTAATGGTGGTTCGCTATGTTTTTAGATACTCCATGGTTAAGTTTTTAGAACATTTTACTCGTTGGCAACACATTTGCAAGTCACCGACAGACTTTAGCGCTCAAAATCTACCTTCTTCCACTACCGATCGGATGGAGACGGGAGAGTGGAGGCAAATTTCCATTTGGGTACCATATGGGGGTCGCGCATGATTCGACGTGACGAAGAGGTAAACCAATCTGATCAGAGCTGATAGCAAGGTAATGTCATGCAGATAACTCCGTGTCAGTGAAGGACAACGGAGAAAAGAGCAAAGAGAATTCATTCAAATGTGATTTAGAGCTGAAATAATAACTGATTGCAAACATCTGTCTGATCGGATCTAGGGTCTGAAAAATTAGAAGTCACTGACGTAGTTTTCGAACGGTCACCTCCTTCACTCAGCCAGAAACCAGCCACTCATGTCGTCCCAAAGGAAAATCTACAAAATTAAATCTTTGGAAATTAAAGATGCGAATGATTCTGAAATTTGGCCTAAAGTGTTGGAGCTGGATCGCTCTACTCAGATCCTCTTCTTCTTCTACCTACCTAACTCTCAATCTCACTTTTCTTCACACAAGAACGCACACACACTATCCAAGGAAGAACACAAAAGCTTTGCCCACACACTCTTCCTTTTTTTTGAACAAGAAAGGCCCAGAAGGCCTGGAATCTGCATTAAAACGGCGGTGGGTGTACATATACAAAAAGAACATTTCGAGAAAAAGGAAATACAGCAAGGCCCAAAACTTTTACATATAACACCCTAAAGAAGATCACAAAAACGCAATCAAGTCCATCTTCTCCGCCGAGCTTTGACCACCGACCGTGGCCACCGACGACTCCACCGGGGACGCAACCACTTGGTGAAGAGGCAGCGCCGCTTGCCACGCCGTGGTCGAGGAGGACCCTCCAGCCAAGGAGGGAGAGATTGCTTGAGAAGAACTCAGGCGCAGCAGGGCCATGCCTATGGCCAGAGATAGCACCGGCAGGCAAGAGCCGACACTTGGGTACTGCTGCAGGTGCTGCAGATTCCAAGAGCACCCCGAGCCGGGTCCGCGCCGCCGCCGCATCCGCACAACATACCTCCTTTTCCCCACCTCCATGGCCAGTCAAAGGAAGAAGACGCTCTTCAGCAGCACCACAGACACCAGCGATGCAAGGGTAACCCGCCTGCCTCACGCTCCATTGAGAACGAGGACCGCCCAGCACCGCGTCGAAGCGCCGGAGCGTACGGGCAATAGCTTCTTGAAGACGCCAAGGAAGCCCAACTCCAGTACCGCTCCCCCTCGCCGCCACGGCCGGCCAGGAGCAGATCCAGAGCAAGAGCACCACCTCGCACGACGTCATGTCTCCCTCCCTCGCCACTACGGCCGGCTAGGGGAGACAGCGCCGCCGACACCTCAAGGATGCTGAAGGCAGCAGATTTATTGGGGGATACGATGGTCCACCCTTCCACCGCGAGCTTCGTCCAGAGAAGCACCGCCATGGCAAGGAAGAACCCTAGATTCCGCCGGATCTGGCTGCCAAGATTCAGGGAGCGCCTCCATCTACCGGGCATAGAGCCCCACACCGGCACAAGGCCAACCCTACAACTACGGCGAGCATCTCCACCCTCTCTTCCCCAAGCGGCAGCGTCGGAGACGAGACGGGGAGACCTCGCAAGCAAGAGACAACTCTCAAGGGGGAAGGTGGGTGCCTCTCATTTCGTGCGGTCCGGGCGTAAGCCAAAATCTACACTCTTCCTTGATACCACCGTGGCTATGTCCTTCCTCTATTCTTCTTGTCAAAGTAAACATGCTGATTACAAGTGCTCTAACTCAACTAACTATGCACGCACTCACTCACTAACTGGTCAGATCGATCTTATCCTTGAATCCCTCTAGGTACCACACGACCGGACACACATGCATGCATCAGCAGCCTCTCGCCACTATCAGCATCTCACCGTGCACGATGTGGCCACACCGCATCTCACGGCACCAGCAACATATCATCTTGCTCGCCATCTCGTACAGGAACTCGGCATCTCACTAGCACACATATGAACTTCATTCAGCTTCGTATGCCTCGCAAGTACCATGACAATCTTCCTTTCTCCTAACTACATGCGTCCAAAACTAAATATGTAGATACATCGTGATAAGATTAGTGCTAACATAAAACTGCATATGAGTTTGCTACTCAACAAGTTGGTGGACTACAATTAAGAGCATCTCTATCGGGGCGTCCCAACCCCACCAAACGGGCATTGGGTGCTAGGAAAATATGGCATGCACCGGTAGCCCCCAACGCGTGCCTGTACCTCAGGCGCGACGGCCCAGTTCTTTGTAAGATAGTCCCGTGTATATCCCTATTTAAAGGTAGCAAACCAGAGGCGCCGACTACTATTGCCATGTCTAATTTAACAAACCGTCCCCGTCAGCGACACTAAACCTCCACCGACACAAACTCAGCATAATCTAGGCAATCACTGCCAGTTAATGACGACTCTTCTCCTGATGTCGCAGTTAATAGTGACACTCACAATGTTTCCTGCCGCTTCTTCCCACGAGTCATGCTGCTTCCTACCCCTTCTTCACCATTCTTGTCGCTTCTTCCCACTGTTTGACCGCCGCTATAAGTAAGCCAAATGTGCGGGCGGTAAATCACAACCCTATAACTCATCGCAACACAGTAAATCTCAACCATAGAACTCGTCGTAGCACAATGGCTCATCGCGATACTACCACCTAGTCTTAGCTGACAGATGTCGTTCATGCTCTCTACCCACCAGCTGAAGACAAGGAGAAGCAGGCACAAGCGTAGCAGGCCTCGCCGGAGATGGAGGTGGATGACAACGGCGACATCGACTTCAGCGACAACCGCGAACCTCATGTTGACCAGTGTGACCTTCTTACCTCCTTCCAAACGGTGGCGAGGGGCGAGCGTTGCCGCGAGTTCATGGCCGCTGAGCGTCATGCACATGTCGAGGCACCGATGGTGGTAGTACTCATGGTGGTGGTTCAGTACGCAGAGTAGGAGGCAGTAGCGGTGGCGGAGGTAGCACTCATGTAGGCGGTTCGGGCTTGGAATATGGTGTAGGAGAGAAACCGTCACGAGGTGACCACAATATAGTGATGCGAGAAAATGAATGTTGCGATGTTCCAACAACGTTTTGCGCCTTCGGAGAGGCATTGCTTCATGAGGGACGAGGCGACGGCATCATGGCAGGTGAAGAAGGACACCGATGACTAGAGGGGTGGCAAGGCCATGTAGCTTTACTTTTAGTTCGTTTCATCTAATGATGCCACTATCTATGAATGATGCCACTATGTATGTTTGAATGCAACCGCCACTCAACCTCTACATCGAGGCAGTCGGTGGGCTAATGTGCCGATGCAGTCGATGCACCATGGTAGTCCACGTGTCGTGGTAATCAATGGATCGAACCTTTTAAGCATGCCGCACGTGCTCCTCGTTTCCAATCCACACTCCTCCTTATGTATCATTGTTTGCAATGTTCATAGGTACTAGAGGTCAGAACCAGAGCAGGAAAAGGGGTCATGGATGATCTGTGTTACCTGCCGCAACCTTGCTGGACTTCTTCCGTTTTGAGTTCTGCTAATCCATATACCGATATTCTTGGGATAATATTAGGCTCTCGCCAGTTTCGCCAATGTGCTCGATGGCTAGGATCCTTATAAAGTGAAGTTGTGGGAGGCTACCGACAAAATCTATTGGGATGTGAAGGTGTACTTTGACGGTGAAGGCCGCATGTATCTGGTGCAGGGCTGGGAGAAGTTCACCCGCGGGCACGGCCTGCAGGTCGGGCACTTCCTGGTGTTCACATACAACAGCGATGGCGGGATCACTATCTAGGTGTTCGACATGACCATGTGCCTCCGCCACTACCACATTGCTGATGAGGAGGACGAGGACGGTGATGAATAGGCTGCGAAGGCCACCGACGGCGTTCTATTTATATACCATGTTTCATTTATTTTCGATGCATTTTATGTTTAGGGATAATTTTGGGCTCTAACGGTGTGGCAAGGCCCTCCCAAACTGTCGGCATGCTCATCTGGCGTGCCCAATGCGCATGTCTGGCACTACTGCCAGACACATTTTGAGGCGCGCTAGTGGAGATACTCTAAGGGTGAACCATAATATGAAGGTGAAGATAGAGAATCACATATTATCACTATTTTTGTGCTTTTATATATGATTACGAGGTTAAGGCAACACATGTAGAAGCATTTTCCAATATGAGGTGTAAATTGCATAAGAACACTTGGTTTCGATAGCATCTACAAGGCAAAACAAATATGAAGTGTAGACTCCAATTATTTTTAAACCTTTTTGTTGTGAGGATGAAATATCCATGTCTTCATGGAGTAAGGTATTGGATGGAAACAAATATGTTGTTGTTGGTGGTGGTAGTTTGCATCATGTTTCCCCTTTAGAGGATGTGCAAATAATGATAGAACAAAGCAACAACTAATTCATGTTTAATGTTTTCAAGGATGGGAATGTTTTGTGTGCATGGACTCGAAGTTCTTGATTTAATAAAGAAAAAAACATTACCAACACATTATGTCTGGAGGAGATAGACTAAAAAGAGCAAGTAAAGGAAGTATATTTGACAAGCAAGTAAGGAATGTTGTAGAAAATCTTAAATTGAAAGCTATTTTTTGGTACAATGAACTATCTCATAAGTTTCATACGATGGAATATAAAGTGGCATACTCTATGAAATGATGCTTTTTGTTAGAAAACACACAATTTTTTTTGACTTTGTCTTTGTTAGAAGTTGTCTTTCTTTGACTTGGTATTTGATCTCCTCTCCTTATTTTCCTTGTTGATATTAGCTAGTAGTTTTAGACTTTTGCTAAAATGACTTGACTTTGACCATTTGCCACACATATGCCATGTAGGACAATGCATGGCCCCCTATTAGGATTAACTTTCCTAAAGCACCTATTGGATCCTGCACTACACACTTTAATTGTGTATATACTCATTTATTAACCCTTACAACCCTAGTAACACATCACTATTAAAAATGAGGACCTAGAGAATTTTGTTGATGACTACACTCATATTTGCTGTATATATCTTCTTAAGAACAAATATGATGTTTTCCATGATTTTCGTCCTTTCATGTGAAGCGACTTTTGAATAACAAACTCAAGGTCGTTTGGTTTGACTGGGGTAAGGTGTGGAGTACCATCTATTGCGCCACTAATTAAAGTGACTTGTTGGTTTCTTATCGAGTGTCATGTCCCCATACCTCCCAAAAAAGCATTAATGAGCAGAAACACATACACAAGGTTGAAATAGGTGTCACACACTCCTCCCTTATTTCGTGTTATTGGTAGAAGCTTTCTCAATGTGTGACACCTTATTAATCGCATGCCTACTGTGGTTCTTGGTCAGGATGTATACACCTCCATCGTCTTCTCTAGATCCATATAAACTACTCCTTACTTCACATATTTTGTTGTGCATATTATCATATAGACTACCTAAGTACAATGCACATAAGCTAGAAGTGTGTCCCGGGACGTGAATCCATCTTGGCTACAACCCTTCACATATTTTGGATGTGCGTGTTGGCTAGGCTAACATAAGTAAAATGCACAAAGGTAAATTTGTGTTCCAAGATGTGAGTCCATATTGGCTACAACCCTTCTCAAATTTGGATGGCATTTGGGGGTGGACACCAAGGGGCAATGCCGATGGATCCAAGCGGCGGGCGGAGTGCTCGCCCGAGCGGCGTTTTCCAGCGGCTTGGAAGGGAGGTGCGGAGGAGAAGATGGGGGCGATGGTGCAAACTTGGAAGCAGCATGGTGGTTGCCCTAGGCGACGATGCTGCATCTCGGTCTTTACCTAACCGATCCGTGGGTTCAACCATGGCTTCGAGGGCTGAAGGACGACCCGCTTGTTATGTTCGCCGAAAGCCGGCCAACGGTGTGGGGACTGCTGGATCGACCTGAATAATGGTGGTAGTCCTAGGGTTCCTTCCGCACGAAGACGAGGATCTGCCGATTGCTTGTCCTCGATGATCTGGTCTGGAGTGGAAAGTTCCAGAAGGCTTCGCCGGCGAACTCCATGGGCGACTATGCCTAGAGATTGATGGAACAGATTGAATTCAGTCGAACGTACCCATGTTTTTCCGGCAGTTTGGTTTCAGAGGGATCATTGCGAAGTTCTAATATCTGTTACCATCATGTACCATGTCTTTAACGATCTATGGTAAAGTCAGATGCGGAGAATGTCAGGAAAGTTGGAACATCAGGGAAGCGATGGTGATTTGAGTCTTTGTGGCGACGAGGAGCTGGCTACGTGATCTGTGACTCACAACAACGACTGTTTATGGGGGGCGACAACACATGAGGTGTTTCTAGTCTTACCTTGTAGGGTAAAAATCCAAGGTCTGGCCTTAATTGGTTGTTCATGGCAATGACCTTGTTGAAGGCATTGTTTTGCGAGTGAGGACTTTCTCTAGGGTGAAAACCTATGATCTTTGATCGGACGATGATGATAGTTGTGCACTGTTTCCTTCTTGAAGGTGTTGCTATTGGATTGGTTGGACTACCGGTGTTGTTATGGTGGTGTTAGTGTCGTTGCTTCGAGAAATCATTCTTTATAGCGGGACTTTTCCTTTTTGTAATTATTTTTTTGGGGTTGTGTACATCCGTAGGGCTACTATGGCATGCGTTGTTGCAGAGGCCGAGTGTAATTGGTACCTCTTAATATTAATATATTCTTTTCCAAAAAAACTATTTGGATGGCATGTTGGCTTAGCCGATGTATATTATTGTCTATGAACGTATATGTATTCTCCTTTCCCCCTCCCCCATGATTTTTTCGAGCCAGCCAGTGGGAATTTGCGGTGACCCAGCATACCACTGCATGATGTATTACACTATAGTCATTGACATAACACCAATGAAACACCGTTCACTAGTATTACATCCCTCAGAGTAGTACACCAGAAACACAATAGGTCCAAGACATGACTATAGGTTACAACTCAACTCTTTACACAAGGTCCAGAGAACACTCTAGGTTAAAGAGAGAGAAAGAAACTTCTTACAAAGAAGAATCAGAACTAAACAACTCCAAATTATAATACTATTAAGACTAATATCTTAACTAATGGTCTGGCATTGCTGCTATTGCAATACACTACAGAAATAGGTTCTATGGCTAGAGATTCTATTCTTATCTAATCAGCAACTTCGTCTTCACTTGAGCTTATGTATATGTTGACTTTCTTGACTTCATTGAAGAGCTTTAGCATTTGATGATGATTCCTAGAGCATAGCTTGATGTAGTCATCGTCTGTACTGGCTTTAGAACCTAGCAAGGGTTAAGAAGATACTTTGAGTACGAGCATACTAAGCAAGTTCACTAGAAAAGGAGTGTTTGATGCACTATATCTATAGCCACAGACCATAGGTCGTAGGCCATGCAAGTTTTCGTAAACATTTCTTCAAAGGTTTCTTTTATTCTGAAAAGCTATGTTCGTCAGCCTTCACGGGTTTACCAGAACTTTCATGGAGTTCCTTTCCCGTCGCGTTCGCAGCTCCTTTCTAGAACAGGGAGTAACAAGTTACAGTTCTTACACTCTGCAAAGGTGCGTTACTTTACCCATGAGAGACCTTAGCCTTGTTGCCCAACCAAGTCATGACCTTGTCCATACTTCCTTGGTATGGGGCCCAGTCTAAGATCCAAGCCAATCACTGCCCCCTTCGCGACCCCGAATGCCTCCTTGGTGTACACCATGCCCACATATTGCATTACGGCAATGGTTTGTACAGACCGTTAGATGCCAGAACTATCGTGGGACGTTGAGGGTTCCCACCCATATGCTGCATATCCTCTACGAATTACCAATTAATATGCACGCTACGAGTGATAACAGCCACGACCTGCACATCCTGCTACATGCGAGAGGAAGAATATACGGCTGACTTCTCCGTCCCATTCCAAATCTCATGGTTAACGCGTGATATACGACGCAAGAATCACCGGCGATATTGGTTGTTAAGTCCTAGATAATATATTCCTTTACCACTGGAACTTTCATAGTAGGTTATTACCTCATGGTAAATAACCTATAATCACATTATTATGAAAATAGTGTTTTCGGACCTTTTTCAAATGCAGGTGATGACAACACTGGATTTGCAAAATACTTTACAGAAAATAATCAAAGGACATGAGCAAGTGTGAACTTGACTTTTGTGATTGCAAGATTATGCACTCACGGTCTTCAAGATGACATAAGATCCAATATCTGAAATCAGCATCATTGGTCCGGTAAGGACTAATGTTTAAAGAAGCAAGATGCAGTTATGCATAAGTAATGATATGCATTTTGTAGAACTCCCAAATTGAATCCCCAATACTTTGAGTGAAGTGAATTAAAGTGATTCTTTTAAGAGTTGGTTTATCTTCAAATTTTACTTTATAAGTAATGATCTTTATAAGGAACCTAAGTGATAATAATTCTTAATACACAGGTAAAGTATAAAGTAATGTGATTATGTTTAGTTGTTATTTGGTGACTAAGGTAAGAGTCCTTGGTTTTAGTTGTTAAGAGTTGAAGAATTTATTATGAGATTATTCTTTGAAGTGGCCAAAAGAATAACATTTGAAGAAAAGATTTCCTTTCTAAGGTTTAAACAATCATCATTGTTAATAGAACATGATTAATGTATTTTGGTGTTTGATTTATTAGCTTGGATTTGAGATGCTTTATGTCTTAAGTTAAATAGACCAAAGTTAACTATAAAAACATAAGTGATTTATTAGACCTGATGTTTATAAGGTTTGAGACTAATGTTAACTTTAAAAGGTTAAGTAAACTTAAGATGTAATATATTTTAATTATTCCCAAGTTTTAGATTTATGATAGGTATAACTAAGTTGTGGAATTATTCACTTTATATTTTAAGTGAATGATTTAGATTAAATTTGTTTTGCTTAATAAGAAAATAATTTGTATTTATTTAATGGGAGCATAATTAGATGATCTTAGTAATTTGTTTGAATTTAAAGTTATGTTAATAATGGTTAAGATATAATGATTGTTCATCATATTATATATATATATATGAGTAATACTCAATAAGTTTTTAAAAGAATACTTTAAAGTTTAAAAGTTATACTTAAGTTTGAGTATGAATTTAAGTTGTGAATTTGGGATTTAGTATTTAGACTTTAATTACTCAAGGTTTTATAACAATTGTGATTATTTCTTACTTAAGAATTGTTTTTAAAGAGTTTATAAAATAAGTAATAGATAAGGATTTATTATTTAAAATATTAAAGACTTTTCTAATAATATATTTAATATTTTTCTAGTGTAATATATTTATTCAAGACCTTAAAAATGAATTTTATTTGTTTTTAGGTATTATATTTATTTTTATAAAATTCATCAAAGAATTAAGTGTCTTTAAATATTTACTTTATGTTTTATTTGTAAAACTCTAAATTAGTGTTTTTATAAAATAGTAGAGTTATTTTGATATACAAAAATGATTTTTTATTTAATTTTAGGGTTTTATTTTTCTTATTTTATAAAATTTCATTTAGGATTTAATGGTGTTAATAATTATTTACTTCATATTTATTTTAAATAAATAAAGTTATATTTTTATTAAATATATTTTGTTCTTATGATAATTATAACATGTTAAATATATTTTTATGATTTTTCTATAATTTTCTAT
The DNA here is from genome assembly GCA_030063025.1 of Avena longiglumis. NCBI lineage: Eukaryota > Viridiplantae > Streptophyta > Magnoliopsida > Poales > Poaceae > Avena > Avena longiglumis. The sequence continues at coordinate 203,439,983 of CP125976.1, read as the reverse complement.
AGCTAAAAATGTTTGGAGGTTATTTTAGTAATTCATTTATTTTTTTAATTTTTTATCTTAATCAACTTGGGCCGTTGGTTGGGCGCATGGGCTATCCTGGCCCAACTGGACCATGCTCGTCCCCTTCTCCCTCGGTCCACCCCTCTCCACACACACATACTCAACCCCGCACGCACGCATCGCCCCCCAGGTCGCTAGCGATGCCGCTGCCGCCGCCGCCTGCCTCACTGACCATCGCCGGCGTCCCCTGGTGACGCCATGCCCCTCTATCTCTCCTCCCTCGATTCTCCTCCACTGTGGTGCCTAGCACCCTCGCGCGCTCACCCCGGGAGAAACCCTAGCTCGCCGCCTGGTAGACCTTTCCGACCATTGTCGGCGGCTCTCACGTTGTCGCTGGCCGACGCTGTCCCATTGGACAATCCTCCAAGGTTCCCCCTCACCACGACGCCATGACCCCGAACACCATCTGCTACTGCTGCTATGGCTGACCGTAGCCTCCCTCACCTTGGTGAGGAGGTCGGCTGCAACTTCCTTCTCCTCCTCCATCGACTATAGTGAGGTAAGTCTCAAATTTCCCCTTTAGTTTAAGCTCATGTTCATGGATATACCTCAATTAATTGATTTAGTTAGTCCTATTGGTCCTGTAGCTGATGTATTGCTGGTTATTGAGATTTTAGTTAGACCTAGATTTAATTAAGTGGTTGATAGGTGTTTTGGTATGGATGCTATGCATCAATAATTTGCAATAGATCATTTTGGAATGATGTACTTACTGCAGTTTATTCTGGTTAGTTTATTCGTGATGTTGTATGATTTAGCCATTATAATTTAACTAGTCTAGGAACTAAAACCGTGGCCTAGTTCCTTATAAATGAACTCTAGTGTTAAGTATAGAGCTAGTTTTATCCCGAGCACATTCTTGTGGAAAATGTTTGATGATCTACTGATATGTTCTGTGATATGCTTAAGTTTGTATTTTCCATGGCCTGTGACGAGTTTACAGGTGTTTACTTGAATTTAATTTAAACAAAGTTCATCTCTGAACCATTGGTTCACTTCTAGACTTATGGAATTCAGTGTTAGGATCCTGAACACCTTGTACTACTACACTTTTGTGTACATGCATGCTTAAGTGAACTCTTCCTTCAATGACTCACATTGTGTTTCTTTTCTGAATATGTCCTATATTAGTTGTAAACATCTGATAGTAATGTAGAGGTTCTAGTTAGTCTCTAATTGTTGTGTTGATGCAGGTAGATGCTCCTATTTGTTATAACTGAATGATGTAATGCTTCAGGTAATTTGCTTAGCATCTATGCTACTTGGTTTGGATGATCATTGACTATCTCATCATATGCTTTCAATATCTTAGACAGATTGTATTGTCAAATTTAAAGTGTGCTTGTTTATTGTTTGAATAACCAGATGTCTGTCTCTAGGTGTGGAACTTTTATTTATATGATGAACTGAACCTATGGTTTAATAATGATCTTGGTCCCTTATTGTACATATTCTCTTAGAATGATTCCTAACCAAAGGTGGCTAGGAAAATGATTTAAATGATTATTGATAGTTGCTTTATTGTGTTTGTAAGCTGATAAAGGCTAGAACTGCTATAGAGGTGCTACCATGATTTGGAATGTGCCCTGTCGTAGCTCATCAGTACATCTGCTTTTATCTAGTTTTAAACTAGAAAGCACCAGCTCGGTCTATGATGCATAGTCTGAGACTTTGCCTTGATAAGAACAGATATTATGATGTGGTAAGGAAAACCTCTAGGATGAACCTGCATAAAAATTTTATGCAACTCTGAGAGGAAAAACTATTCTCCTAATCCTCCTAGACAAACTCTAGTTGCAGGGTGGTTGAATAGAGATTGATTTGTAGCACCCCTTATTCCCCTTAATTCTATTGGTGCAAACAACATAATTATATGATGCATGAGCTGAGGTATGCTCCTACTAGATCTTTACCTGCTGCTCTTCTATAGATTGCTTCACTGAAACTTGAGCTTCTTGATCTGCTACAGCTAGCTTTCTCCTTCCTAATTACTTCTCCTCCTTGTTGGCCTGCTCCTTCTTTTACTGAAGCTGCTGCCTGACCTTTATTTTCCTCTTGTTCTAGCTCTTGGATGGCTTTAGGGAGCAACCAGAGTTGGGGGTGTGCATTTCTAGTCTGCTTTTACTAGTGTTATTAGAGCTGGTTCTTGATGATATAGATCTGGATAGATAAGTGATAATCTAATACTGGTTATGGTGGTTATGTCTTGTGCTTGAGAGTTCTAGTGCTAAGAAATAAATTGGGGTGGAAGGAGATGTGTGGTAAGTGACCAACAATGTGGTACTCTGCTACTACGGCTGTGTTCTTATCTTCCCTTGTGGATGCCTTGTGTTGACAGCACACAAACATGCAATGACTAAGCTGATGTTGAGTAAGTTGTCTGCTTGACTGTTATGAGTTGAGGATCAGATCAAGTACACTAGAGATTTTGCTGGAATTACTGCCTTTCCTTTTACCTGTTACTAGTTTGGTGAAACTTGCCCCATGCCTGTGATGCATAGACTGAGTCCATTACTAGATAAGAATAGATACTACTCATTTGGTGAAACTTGCCCCTTGTTTATAAGATTAGCTTAGTGATGTGCTGAATAGTGCATTACTGTAACATCCCTAAATTCATGCTTTCAAACTCATGCATATCATCCATGATCATATAAGTTTCATTCCAAGCAAATCATTTCAAAACAGAAGCATATATGCTTATTATTTCATGTAAGTTTGCTCTAGCCTTAGTGCTATCTTCCAATGAGAAGAGTACTTGTTTTGATTCAGTAAGGTTTGAAATTCAAACTTAGGCACCATCAAAAGTTTGAACAAAGTGTCAAAACAAAATGAGTAAATAAAACCAATATTATGCCTATTGTATATATATCATAAAGGCTTGGTTTTATTTTTATTCTCTTTTGATCAAAGTGTTTTGAATAAACAGTAGTGTTTGACACACATATGAGTGCAAGGTTTGCAGTATAAAAACCTAGAGAAGATTTGAATTCAAACTCATTTGATTTGGATTTGAAAATCATTTTAGAAAATCAAAATAGAAAAAGAAAAGGAGAAAAGAAATGGAAAAAGGTCAGCGCCACCTATCTGGCCCATCTACGAATCCAGCCCATTAAGCCAACCCGGGTTCCCACTCTATCTTTCTCACTCGCAGACAAACCCACTGAGTGACTGACGCCAGGACCCCACCTCCTCTCTGTCTTATTCTCTGACAAGTGGACCCTGCGACCACGTCTTCGTCGTCGTCAATCACGCGCGGCCGCGACGCTCGCTCCGCCGTTACTCGCCGCAGTCACTGCGGGCTTAATTGCCCTTGATTCCGCGCTTAATCGCCGCCCTCCTTCTGCCTACATAAACCCCTCTGCACCGCGGCCATTTCCCCTCACCTAGCGCCACCTCTCCGCCACCAGGCTGCCCGCAATCGCCCTTGCGCCGCCGCAGACAGAGCAACTCCGGCGACGAATCTCGGTGAGTACAGACCGCCCCTCTGCCTCTAGTTCAAACCACCGTGACCAGCATGACCTTGCGCATTCGCTAATGCCCTCCGTTTGCTTTCTCATGACCCAGAGCGACGTCTTCGTTCTCACCCGCGAGCACCTGAGCCGCCGCTCGACTCCGACGTGCGATTCAGGTAAAATGAGACCTCCCCTTGCCTCCTCTTTGATACAGACTTGATCGCCAGACCCTTGCGCATCTCATAAAACATCTGGCTCTTGCTAGGTCGATGCAGAACCTCGGCACCATCTTCGACAGCAAGCAACTGACGCCGCCCGCAACTCCGACGAGCTCCAGCGACCATCTCCGTGCGCCCCTTGTCAAACCACCGCCACCTTGAGCATCAGCAGCACACGGCGAGTCTGGTAAGCCCCTTCCCCCCTCTCCCGCGCGACCTAGAACGCCGGTAGCAACTCTGACAGAGGCGCCGCCGCCAGCGCTGCCACTGGATGGTCAAAGTGTTGAGCGTCGTTAGATCTAGATCCTGCGGATACGATAGAACGTGGGCGAAGCGGTAAGATTGGATCTGAGCCGCGTGATTAAATTAGATCCAGCGGCTCAGAAGCGTGATCGAACGCGAAACGGTACCGGCCAATCGGATTAAGACGTGTGGCGGTTGTTTAGATTTAAAAACAGGATTTGAATCTATTAGATGTTTGAATTTGTTTTAGCTATAACTTTTGATCCCCACGTTAGAATTTGACAAATTTTATATCAATGGAATCAGGAGAGCAAGACCTTTCTAAATATGCAATGTGTTTAATGTTTTGCTTCTGTTAAAATGGTTTTATTTGTAGAAACTTGTGTAGGGCTAATTTGAGTATATGAATTATTTGAGAAATGTTTTAACGGTTAAATAAATGTTGTTTGGCAAGTTATAACTTGTTTATGAACCAGTACTGTACACTTGCTTTGTTGAGTTTTAAAAATCATCACATATCATTTTGCATGCATTCATATATTTTTGTTTGTATATGTTTTGTATGTGATTTGTGGCTATGATTCTTTGTGTAGATTTTGGTGCCAATAGTGATTGTGATTGTGAGGAGTGTAGCTATTCTCCAAACTACCAAGGCAAGTGGTGCTTCATGAATATTTTTATCCCTATGTTTTCTACTAAGCATTAGAAATATTTTTCTAGACTTGCATGCTATATTTTGCTTATATGCCATGTTGGGAAATCCTAGTAGTTGTAGAATTGCTAGAAATTTCTCAGTTAAGTTGCTTAACTATGCCATGCTTAGCCTAGCTAGTATCAACCAAGGGGTGGTGAAATATACATGCTATGATGAAAATATTTCTAAGTCTTTGGACTTGTGTTTTGCCTAATAAAACAACTAAGTAAATGAATCACCTGGGTGGAATGGAAGGAATGGTTTATGTTGAGTGGTTACACAAGGCCCATTTCTATGGTTTACCTTGTGTATCTCACTTGTGGAAAGCCACCCAGGAACAAAGGGATTTGAGAGGCCAAATGTTAAGAAGCTTATAGTGCATCCACTTGGCAATATGGGCTCTGCCAGGATCACATAGGTTGCTAGAACTTAGCCATTTGGAAAGTTGGTGGTAGTGGGAATGATAGGTTGGAGCACGTCCATTTGGTCTAAGGGAAGGCTTCTGAAAGGTCATGTCTTGGTGAAAATCAAGGCTTGTGGGGAAAGTGCACAACCTCTGCAGATGGAAGAATCTAAGTACTTAGCCATGTCCCTGAAAAAGGACAACTTGAGCATCAAGACATGGAAGCTATCAAGAATCTCCTCATCCCAATTTCTAAGTAAAAACTTGTGGGTGAACAAGGGTAAAGGACCTCAATGTCTATTGGTGGTTCCTTGGGAAAAGTTTTGACAAAGAAAAAGTTAGTGATTTCAACTAATAGGCAAAACCTATTTTGAGCAAAGCAAGCCAAGCTACACTTAGCCAAATTGCATATAGTATCTAGTCCGCCTAAATTATAATAAGGTATCACTTGCCAATACTATTCCAATGTATTGACCCACTGTGGCTGTAACTTGTGATGTTGCAGGTTACTCTGATGAGAATTAGGAGTCATGAGTCTACACTCAACATGTTTGCCTGTGGCACATGAAGATAAAGACTTTTATTTATTTACTTATTCAAACTCTTGTACTAGGCCTGTGGCCTTGGAGTTGTAAAGACTATGTTTGTCTCTGGAATGACTGTAATAATGACCTTTGTTTCTTTGTACTTCATCTTAAACTGTGGATGCTAGCATTGATCTAGGGACTAGCATTGCAATCACAGGGATCCTTTTCCTTTATAAAGGAGGTATCTTACAGATGGTATCAGAGCGCTATGTTGCCTGTAGGATTATGACCCTAGGATTGGAAACCACTAAGGAAAAATTTACAACAACTTCTACACTTGTCTATTCTTCTCGTAAACTTTTCTAATATTCTTTCTCATATCTATTTGTAGATGAACTCCATCAACGAAGCCGTAAGGAAAGGACCACTCATGACAATGACTTTGGAGTGTGAGACAGAATTTCCCAAGGCTCTCAAGGACCTCATGGTTGCAATGGAAATACATGGTGCAGTTGTGTACAAATGCTTTCCTGTGATGGATGAAGGAGTTGAATACTGGTGGGTGCAACTTCACTTGTATAAAAACAAGGAAGACAACCACAAGGAATCAGGATTCTGCATGTTCACCAATTCAGTGATGCACCCTACATTCTTTGAATCAGCAAAGGATGCATCTTGGAAGACCATCAAAGAACTTGGTGAAAGAGTCAAGTGCAAAATGTTCAACATCCAAAATAGCCTAAAAGAAGAGAAGAAACATACCCAAGAGTTGGAGGCTACCAACCAAACCTTAAGAGGAGACATTATAGACTTAGTGATGGAGTCATGTGCTCAAGATAGAGTGATTGCTTCTAGAAATATTGTGTTAGCCAACATATCTAGTGAGATAGGATTGTAAGCATACTTCGTTAGTTGGACCACCACTATCACCTTATTTTCCAAATGTTGCTTAAAATAAGTTGAACCTTGGATGTTGTAATGGAGTCATGTATGCCATGACTTGTGTGTTTTGATTTCCAAGGATATGTATGTGATGCTTCGCCTTGTGTTTTATCTTAAATTGTGTTGTTCTAACTTTTTCTATCTTATAAATAGATTCCTAATGTTACCATCAACACTGTTGAGGAGTTCTAGGGAACTCTCTTTGGTCCTCGTATTATTGAGCTCACTACTTTGCTCAATATCCCTCTTCCTACCATCATGGTGCTTCCCCTCACCAAGATTGAGAGGAAAGACCTTTGGGGTTTCAAGGTCAACCAGCCCGGACGCCAGACTGAGCCTACCACGGAGGCCATCGTCTTCAAGCTCATGCACGATGACAAGGAGAGAGGCCTTGAGGTAGTCATGCAGGATCTGATAGGACGTCTGCTGGGGAGACACTCTCGACAGGTTAGAGGTACTCACTTCCACGTCTTCGGTAAACGTGATGAGGATGGAGAGTCCATCGAATTCGAGGACACTTCGAGGGATACAGCCGAGCCGATTCGTCTATACCTCCAGGACTTAGAGGCTCTCATTAGGCACGTGGACACTGATAGGACCAACGTCATGCTCAACAATGATGAACTCCAGGTGCAGCTTCGCGAGAAGGACAAGCTCTTCGCGAAGCAAGATGAGATAGTCAAGGAGATGGAGGCAAAGTTCGAGAGCCAGGACAGAAAGTTCAAGAGTCAGGAGAAGCGAGTCCAGGATAGGAAAAAGAGGATTCGGGACATGACTGAAGAACTGCAGGCCAAGGACTTCGAGCTCGAGCATCAGCAGACGGTGATTGAGAGGCTTCGTTCCCAGAAGAGGGCTCTCAAAGCCAAAGTAGATACCTTGACCGCCAATGTCGAGGAATACAAGACCGCAATGGAGAATGCGGGTCTTACCTTTGTTGAGGAGGAGGTTGATGCCGAGGAGTAGAGTTGACTACTCATTTATCATTTATTTATCATACTTTATTTGTGTCACAACGACCATCCAACATGTGGATGGCTTGTTATTGGTGTGTTTACTTTGCAAACTTGTTATCTTGTTGTTGAACCTTTATTATTGTGATGCATGCTTGGTGATTTTTTATGTGATGTATTGTGCATGAAAGCATCTATGGGTATCTCATTCTTATCTCTATTTGAACAAACCACAGATGCCTCCCCGTCGTGCCAATCCCAACCCCAACAACAACAACATCACTCCTGAGATGCAGCAAATGATGACAGCTCATACTCAGCTGATGCAAATGATGACGACGTTCATCCAGAACCAAAACAACAGCAACAACAACAATAACAACAACAACCCACCGGGTTTTGACATGCTTACCAGGTTCTTGAGATTGAGGCCAGCAAAGTTCTCAGGAAAAACTGATCCCATGGTGGCCAATGATTGGCTACGCTCTGTGAACAAGGACTTGGTAACTATGGGCTGTACTGATGCAGAAAAGGTCAGATTTGCAGCACATTTGCTGGAAGGACCAACCGCCACTTGGTGGGATAACTTCCAGATCACCACTCCCATAGAAGATGTGACATGGGCTATCTTCGAGGATGTCTTTCGCACTGCTCATATCTCATCTGGAGTGATGAGTCTAAAGAAGAAAGAATTCCATAATTTGAAGCAGCGCCACCGCAGCGTGGCAGAATATATTGAGGAGTTCAACAATCTGGCGCGTTATGCACCGGATGAAGTTGACACTGATGCTAAGAGGAAGCAAAAGTTCCTTGAAGGGCTGAATGATGAACTGAACTTGCAGCTATCAGTGGCCTATGTTCCCACTTATCAGTCTCTCTGTGATAAGGCTGCTTTTTGGAGAGCAAAATGAAGCAAGTTGAGAGTAGAAAGAGAAAACACTCGGACAAGCACAACTCGGGATCTTCTCACAAACGTTCCCATTATGATGATAGTGGAAGCTCAGGATCCCACAAGCATGGGAAATTCAACAAGCACCACAACCGTCATCATGACAACAAGCATCACCGTAGTCATGACAATGACAAGTACAAGAACCACAAGGGTGGATATAAGAGCCACCACAGTGGTAGTGGAAGTGGCAGTGGAAGCCAGCCTATCAAGAAGGACATTAGTCAGGTTGAATGCTTCAAGTGCAAGAAGATGGGGCATTATGCAAATGAATGCCCAGAAAAAAGTTGAAGGACCCAACAAGCCCAACCCTTTTCAAAAGGGACAAGTGAACCACATCAATGTGGAGAAAATCTATGAGGAGCCTGATGCTGTTGCTGGTAAGTTCAGAGTCAATTCTATTCCAGCATTTGTTCTTTTTGATACTGGAGCATCGCATTCATTCATATCAAAAGCATTTGTTGATAGAAATGGGTTTCCAACTGAAAACATTGGGTTTCCAATAAAAGTTAGTTCTCCAGGTGGAGATATGATAGTAAGTCTTGGATGCCGGGATCTAGTAATAGAGTTTGGAAAGCATAAGTTTCCAGTGAGTCTGATAATCCTAGATTCCCAAGGACTGGACGTAATATTGGGAATGGATTGGATGGCTAAGTATGAAGGAGTACTATATTGTGCTAATCGTATTGTTGCACTCACAACCCCGGAAAGAAAACGGATTAAATTCAAGTCTAACTTTGAATCAAAAGGGAGTAAGCTAAATTCTCTTAAGGGGGTTAGCATAGACAGTGTGCCAATTGTGAGTGAATATCCGGATGTGTTTCCGGAAGAATTGCCGGGAATGCCACCAGATAGAGATGTGGAGTTCCTTATTGATTTTCTACCAGGATCTGGACCAATAGCAAAGAGACCGTACAAGATGTCAGTTGATGAACTGAAAGATCTCAAGAAACAACTTGAAGAGCAGTTGCAGAAAGGATTTATTCAACCAAGTTCTTCATCTTGGGGAGCACCAGTTTTGTTTGTGGAAAAGAAAGATAGAAGTCAAAGGTTATGCATAGATTACCGTTCACTCAATGAGGTAACTATCAAGAACAAATATCCTTTGCCTAGAATCAATGACTTGTTTGATCAGTTAGAAGGAGCTTGTGTGTTCTCAAAGATTGATCTCCGGTCAGGTTATTTCCAACTCAAGATAAGAGAGCAAGACATACCTAAGACAGCTTTCACCATAAGGTATGGATTGTATGAGTATACCGTGATGCCATTTGGTTTGACCAATGCACCAGCATACTTTATGAATATGATGAACAAGGCGTTCATGGAATTCCTTGATAAGTTTGTTGTCGTTTTCATCGATGACATTTTAGTCTACTCCAAGAGCAAAGAAGAGCATGAAGGGCATTTGCGTTTGATACTTGAGAAGCTTAGAGAGCATAAACTTTATGCCAAATTCAGCAAGTGTGAATTCTGGTTGAATGAAGTTGGATTTCTTGGACAGGTTGTGTCAGGAGATGGTGTAGCAGTTGATCTTGCTAAAGTTTTAGCTGTAACTGAATGGGAATCTCCCAAGTCAGTGAAAGAAGTTCGTAGTTTCCTTGGCTTAGCAGGTTACTACAGAAGGTTCATTGCAAATTTCTCCAAGGTAGCTAAGCCTATGACAAAATTGCTAAAGAAGGACAAGAAATTTGCTTGGTCTGAAGGTTGTGAACTCAGTTTTCAAGAATTGAAGAAGAGACTTGTGACAGCACCAGTCTTATGTCTGCCAGATTTGGAGAAGGATTTCCAAGTGTATTGTGATGCATCTCATCATGGTTTGGGTGCAGTACTTATGCAAGAAGGGAAAGTTGTGGCTTATGCCTCGAGACAACTCAAAACTCATGAAGTGAACTATCCTACTCATGATTTGGAGTTAGCCTCTGTTGTCCATGCACTCAAAACATGGAGACACTATCTTTTGGAAAGCGATGTGAAGTGTTCACAGATCACAAGAGTTTGAAGTACATCTTCACCCAGAAAGAAATTAATATGAGACAAAGAATATGGCTAGAACTCATCAAGGACTATGACTTAAGTTTGCAATACCATCCCGGTAAAGCAAATGTTGTAGCGGATGCTTTAAGCCGTAAGGTTTTTGTGAATGGCCTTACCAAGGGAGAATTGCCCGATGATTTGTGTGCCCAATTTAGAGATCTCAGATTGGAGATTGTGCCTAAAGGACATCTCATGTCTTTGGATGTTCAACCCACTTTGTTGGACAAGATCAAAGAAGCCCAGAATATTGATAACGAAATTGAAGAAATTAAGGAAAATATTGGTAAAGGAAAACCCAAAGGATTCCATGAAGACGAACAGGGTACTTTATGGCATGGAAAACGTATCTGTGTTCCACAAGATCCGGAGCTTCGGAAACTGATATTACAAGAAGCACACAACTCACCATATTCCATTCATCCGGGTAACACCAAAATGTACATGGACATGAAGGAAAGATTTTGGTGGAATAATCTCAAGAAGGACATTGCCGAACATATTGCTTTGTGTGATGTGTGTAGTAGAGTGAAAGCGGAACATCAGAAACCAGCAGGTTTGCTTCAACCACTACCTATTCCTGATTGGAAGTGGGACAAGATTGGTATGGATTTCATTACCGGATTACCAAGGACCCGGTCAGGATATGATTCTATTTGGGTTGTAGTGGATCGCCTAACTAAAGTGGCTCATTTCATACCTGTGAAGACAACTTATACAAGTGCTAAGTTGGCCAAAATCTATATGAGTATAATTGTATGTCTACATGGAGTGCCCAAGAGTATTGTGTCTGATAGGGGAACTCAATTCACTTCCCATTTTTGGATACAGCTACATGAGTCATTGGGAACGAGGTTGGAATTCAGTACTGCTTTTCATCCTCAAACTGATGGACAGACACAAAGGACTAATCAAATTCTTGAAAACATGTTGAGGGCATGTGCCCTAGACTATGGAGCCAGTTGGGATGAAAGTCTGCCTTACGCAGGATTTTCTTATGACAACAGCTGAAAGGATACGAATTTCACCTAGAGGGGGGTGAATAGGCGATTAAAACTTTTCCTAGAGTGGCTCAACAAAGGCGGAATAAAACTAGAGTTTACTTTGTAAATCACAACCTAGAAACAACTAAGGTTTACCTATGTGCACCAACAACTTATGCTAAGCAATACAAGCTACAAAGTGATAGCAAGATATATAGTACTTCAAGCACGAAGGCTATCACAATTTAAAGTGCATAAGAAAAGAGCTCGGGTATAGAGATAACCGAGGCACGCGTGGACACCGATATTTTACCGAGTTCCTCCCAACATGGAGTACTTCTCGTTTGGAGAGGGGGTGGTATCAAACCACCAACGCCACAAAAGGCCTCCCTTAATCTCCGGTGCATCTCACCCCAATGGGATCGATCCACGCTTCCACTATCGGTGCACTTGTCGGTGGCAACCGGAACCTCTCACAAGGTTGGGGCACAACTCCACAACTTAATTGGAGGCTCCCAACAAACGCCACAAAAGGCATTAACAAATGCCACCAAGGCCACAATGCCACCAAGGCCACAAAACCGTCTAGGGTTCCAAAAACCCAAAAGGGACAAGCTCCAATGAGCAATTCAACCCAAATCCTCCGAGGAGAACCCAAACCGATGCAAGAAATGCAAATGGCAAGAACACCACAAAAATGCTCAAATCTCTCACTCTCAAGTTCCAACAAATCTACCAAAGCTATTGGGGGAACAAGAGAGGAGAAATCAAAGAGAGACACAAAATCCCCCAGAATCTAGATTCCCAAAGATACACTCACAAAGAGATGTTTTGGTTTGGTCAAAACGTAGATCTAGATCTCCTCCAACAACCCCTCAAATATTTGCAAGAATCAATGGAGGGGTGTGTAGAAATCAAGCTTAAGGAGTAGAGCAAATGGGGGCAAAGCTTGGGCAAGAAAAGGAGGAAGAAGTAACCCTAAATAAAAAAGGGCAAAAGACTTATATAGGGCTAGCCAAAATATGGCCGTTGGGCAATTTTTCTGGACGGTCTGGTAGTACCGGATTGGGCCGGTACTACCGGACCCAATGAATCAGACAGCAGCGAGCGAGCGAGCTAAGAGAGAGAAAGAAGCAGTAGCAGGGCAGCCAGCAGGCGGGGGCATGCGCGCGCGCCAGCGAGAGGACCAGAGGCAGCGGGGCCCGCTGCCAGAGCAGGCAGCAGCAGCAGCTGCTAGCGCTGCTCGCATGCAGCAGCACAGCAGTGGCCAGCAGCAAGCAGCAGCAGTCAACGCACGCAGCGGCCAGCGCAGCAGCTACGCATGTAGCTAGCAGCCAAGCAAGCAAGCAGCATGCAACGTGGCAGCAGGGAACAAGCGGGCACAGCAGGGGCCACCGCGGTCCAGCGGCAGCAGGCGCGCATGCAGGCATGCATGCAGCCAGGCGGGCCCCAGCGCAGGCGCGCAGCAGCATGCATGCAGCGGCTCGGCAGACGCGCGCGCGGGCGCGCAGCAGCAAGCAACGCAGCGGCGCGGCGGGGCCCAGCGAGCAGCGACCTAGCAGGCGCGCGGGTGGGCGGCAAGCGGGTGAGAAGCGGGCAGCAAAACAGATCTGGATCTGAGAAAAAAATATCTGGCCGTTTTTTTTCTGGGCCGACCGGTAGTACCGGCCCACGCGAGCGGTACTACCAGGCCGGTCCGGTAGGACCGGAAGTCGGTGCCGGGCAAAACTGAGAATGGGCTACGCGCTCCAGGCCCGAGCGGTACTGGTCCGCGGTAGTACCGCTCGGGCCAGTTTTTCTTTTTATTTTTCATTTAAAACGGCAAATATTCAAACCGCGATAACTTTTGATTGGAAGCTCCGATTGACCCGATTCAAATTGCGTTGGATAGAGGCAACAAGGGCTTCCCAATAAAAAGTGGAAATAATGATTATCACCAAGTGAGAAAGTATCAAGTAGAATAATGTGATATACCTCACTTGGTGAGAAACCGAAAAGCCGCATAAATCAAAATCGCAACAAGATATATATGGGAGATCCGATTTTGATGAACAAGAGCTTGTTATGGAGATTACCACAAGCTCTATATCCTCACATGAATAAGACCAAATAACAACCAAATATGATGATGCAAGTATGCAAAGGTTTGATCTCTCTTCGAACGATGTGACCGAATTACTCATACGAGAGCCCCTCTTGATAGTACGGTTATCTATCCTAAACCCGGTCTCCTACACACAACAAGAGACCGGAAAAAGGGAAAAACCTATCAAGATTATACCTTTGCCTTGAGCATTCCACTTGAGCTCGATGTAGACGGTCTTGCCCTTCTCAAGATGGAACGCCTTTCTTAATTCCTCATCATCGACCTCGCATATTGAGCTTGCCCAACAAATCTTCTTTGCATTTCATCGACCTTGAAGCCAACACATGCTCCAAGCGATGCCAATGGACAAATCCTACAAGTATAACTTAATACACACATTAGTCCATAAAGATTGTCATTAATTACCAAAACCACACATGGGGGCCCAACATGTTCTTTCAACAGCTATCAAGCCAGCATTGGGATGGCACCATTTGAGTTTCTCTACGGGAGAAAATGTACCACCCCATTGTTATGGAATGGTGTGGGAGAAAGAAGTTTGTTCGGACAAGAACTCATCAAAGAAGCCGAAGAGAAGGTCAAGTTGGTTAAGGACAGATTCAAGATAGCACAGTCCCGACAGAAAAGCTACGCAGATCCTAAGCGTAGAGAAGTCACCTATGAAGTTGGTGATAGAGCTTATCTTAGAGTGTCACCACTTCGTGGAGTGAAGAGGTTTGGAGTCAAAGGGAAGTTGGTCCCAAGATATGTTGGACCATTCAAGATTCTAAGTCGTAAGGGAGAAGTTGCTTATGAAGTTGAACTGCTAGGGTCTTTGTCAGCTGTTCATAATGTGTTCCATGTGAGTCAGCTTAAGAAATGTCATCCAGAAATGGAAGAAACTTCTTTAAAGGATACTATACCTTTAGAAGAGGTTCAGTTGGAAAGTGATCTCACTTATGAGGAGAAGCCTATCAAGATTCTTGAGACTGCAGAAAGAGTCACACGGACTAAGACTATCAAGTTTTGCAAAGTGCAGTGGAACCATCATTCCGAAGAGGAAGCAACATGGGAAAGAGAAGATGATCTTCGGAAAGACCACCCTCACCTATTTGCTAGCCAATCCTAATCTCGAGGGCGAGATTCACCTTAAGGGGGTTAGATTTGTAACATCCCTAAAATCATGCTTTCAAACTCATGCATATCATCCATGCATCCATGATCATATAAGTTTCATTCCAAGAAAATCATTTCAAAACAGAAGCATATATGCTTATTATTTCATGTAAGTTTGCTCTAGCCTTTGTGCTATCTTCCAATGAGAAGAGTACTTGTTTTGATTCAGTAAGGTTTGAAATTCAAACTTAGGCACCATCAAAAGTTTGAACAAAGTGTCAAAAAAATGAGTAAATAAAACCAATATTATGCCTATTGTATATATATCATAAAGGCTTGGTTTTATTTTTATTCTCTTTTGATCAAAGTGTTTTGAATAAACAGTAGTGTTTGACACACATTTGAGTGCAAGGTTTGCAGTATAAAAACCTAGAGAAGATTTGAATTCAAACTCATTTGATTTGGATTTGAAAATCATTTCAGAAAATCAAAACAGAAAAAGAAAAGGAGAAAAGAAATGGAAAAAGGCCAGCGCCACCTATCAGGCCCATCTACGAATCCAGCCCATTAATCCCACCCAGGTTCCCACTCTCTCTTTCTCACTCGCAGACAAACCCACTGCGTACTGACGCCAGGACCCCACCTCCTCTCTGTCTTATTCGCTGACAAGTGGACCCTGCGACCACGTCGTCGTCGTCGTCAATCACGCGTGGCCGCGACGCTCGCTCCGTCGTTACTCGCCGCAGTCACCGCGGGCTTAATTGCCCTTGATTCCGCGCTTAATCGCCGCCCTCCTTATGCCTACATAAACCCCTCTGCACCGCGGCCATTTCCCCTCACCTAGCGCCACCTCTCCGCCACCAGGCTTCCCGCAATCGCCCTTGCGCCGCCGCAGACAGAGCAACTCCGGCGCCGAATCTCGGTGAGTACAGACCGCCCCTCTGCCTCTAGTTCAAACCACCGTGACCAGCATGACCTTGCGCATTCGCTAATTCCCTCCGTTTGCTTTCTCATGACCCAGAGCGACGTCTTCGTTCTCACCCGCGAGCACCTGAGCCGCCGCTCGACTCCGACGTGCGATTCATGTAAAATGAGACCGCCCCTTGCCTCCTCTTTGATACAGACTTGATCGCCAGACCCTTGCGCATCTCCTAAACCATCTGGCTCTTGCTAGGTTGACGCAGAACCTCGGCAACGTTTTCGACAACAAGCAACTAACGCCGCCCGCAACTCCGACGAGCTCCAGCGACCATCTCCGTGCGCCCCTTGTCAAACCACCGCCATCTTGAGCATCAGCAGCACACGACGAGTCTGGTAAGCCCCTTACCCCTCTCCCGCGCGACCTAGAACGCCGGTAGAAACTCTGACAGAGGCGCCGCCGCTTGTCGCCGCCGCCAGCGCCGCCACTGGATGGTCAAAGTGCTGAGCGCCGTTAGATCTAGATCCTGCGGATACGATAGAACGTGGGCGAAGCGGTAAGATTGGATCTGAGCCACGCGATTAAGTTAGATCCAGCGGCTCAGAAGCGTGATCCAACGCGAAACGGTACCGGCCAATCGGATTAAGATGCATGGCAGCTGTTTAGATTTAAAAACAGGATTTGAATCTATTAGATGTTTGAATTTGTTTTAGCTATAACTTTTGATCCCCACGTTAGAATTTGACAAATTTTATATCAATGGAATCAGGAGAGCAAGCCCTTTCTAAATATGCAATGTGTTTAATGTTTTGCTTCTGTTAAAATGGTTTTATTTGCAGAAACTTGTGTAGGGATAATTTGAGTATATGAATTATTTGAGAAATGTTTTAAGGGTTAAATAAATGTTGTTTGGCAAGTTTTTAACCTTTTTATGAAACAGTACTGTACACTTGCTTTGTTGAGTTTTAAAAATCATCACATATCATATTGCATGCATTCATATATTTTTGTTTGTATATGTTTTGTATGTGATTTGTGGCTATGATTCTTTGTGTAGATTTTGGTGCCAATAGTGATTGTGATTGCGAGGAGTGTAGCTATTCTCCAAACTACCAAGGCAAGTGATGCTTCATGAATATTTTTATCCCTATGTTTTCTACTAAGCATTAGAAATATTTTGCTAGACTTGCATGCTATATTTTGCTTATATGCCATGTTGGGAGATCCTAGTAGTTGTAGAATTGCTAGAAATTTCTAAGTTAAGTTGCTTAACTATGCCATGCTTATCCTAGCTAGTAGCAACCAAGGGGTGGTGAAATATACATGCTATGATGAAAATATTTCTAAGTCTTTGGACTTGTGTTTTGACTAATAAAACAACTAAGTAAATGAATCACCTGGGTGGAATGGAAGGAATGGTTTATGTTGAGTGGTTACACAAGGCCCATTTCTATGGTTTACCTTGTGTATCTCACTTGTGGAAAGCCACCCAGGAACAAAGGGATTTGAGATGCCAAACGTTAAGAAGCTTATAGTGCAGCCACTTGGCAATATGGGCTCTGCCAGGATCACATAGGTTGCTAGAACTTAGCCAATTGGACAGTTGGTGGTAGTGGGAATGATAGGTTGGAGCACGTCCATTTGGTCTAAGGGAAGGCTTCTGAAAGGTCCTGTCTTGGTGAAAATCAAGGCTTGTGGGGAAAGTGCACAACCTCTGCAGATGGAAGAATCTAAGTACTTAGCCATGTCCCTGGAAAAGGACAACTTGAGTATCAAGACATGGAAGCTATCAAGAATCTCCTCATCCCAATTTCTAAGTAAAAAACTTGTGGGTGAACAAGGGTGAAGGACCTCAATGTCTATTGGTGGTTCCTTGGGAAAATTTTTGACAAAGAAAAACTTAGTGATTTCAACTAATAGGCAAAACCTATTTTGAGCAAAGCAAGCCAAGATACACTTAGACAAATTGCATGTAGTATCTATTCCGCCTAAATTATAATAAGGTATCACTTGCCAATACTATTCCAATGTATTGACCCATTGTGGCTGTAACTTGTGATGTTGCAGGTTACTCTAATGAGGATTAGGAGTCATGAGTCTACACTCAACATGTTTGCCTGTGGCACATGAAGATGAAGACTTTTATTTATTTACTTATTCAAACTCTTGTACTAGGCCTGTGGCCTTTTAGTTGTAAAGACTATGTTTGTCTCTAGAATGACTGTAATAATGACCTTTGTTTCTGTGTGCTTCATATTAATCTGTGGATGCTAGCATTGATCCAGGGACTAGCATTGCAATCACAGGGATCCTTTTCCTTTATAAAGGAGGGATCTTACAATTACACTATCAAACTGAGAGCACTACTTTAACCAAGTCCCCATTATGTTTCTTCCTTGTCTTTTTGTTTTGTTTTGTTTTATTTTGCAGGGTGAAGAATAAGGAGAGTTGAAGAACATAAGACATATGACTAATTAGGAAAATAGTTTAGGTTTTCTTTTTAATTCTTTTACAACTTTATTTGATTCTTAAATATTGTAAATAATATTGTATTCTTTTATTAGTGCAATAAAGTTCATTTTTTCTCTTTGTTAGTTGAAACTTGTAAGGATTTGTATCTTATTTAATAAAGTTTACTTATTTCCTTTTTCTTTTACAATTCTTTTGTAAAGACAATGTCATATTTATTTTGTTGTAATAAAGAACTCTTTTATTTACTTCAGCAATGTAATTTCTTTTTCTGCTTATTTAATTCCTGATACTTTACTTTTATTCATTTATTGTAAAAGATCGATGTAATACTATATGTATATATATTAATAAAGAAATCCTTTTATATCATTTTCTTTTGTAATCATTTCAAGTTATTAAGTGTTTCAAATTTCCATTTGTGAATTTTATAAATTGATTTGAATTTCATATTTGAAATTCAAATACATGTTTGAGCAATTTTTCCCCTAAATAAGGAATTCTATAAATGTCATGTCGAAATCTATCGCACTTGCTCCAAAGTTTCCATCAATACAAGAGAGATCCTGATCCCTCTATAGTTTCTTTCATTTTGCGCGAAAATTCCCCGGATTTTCTGATGCATGAATGCAATGCATACACCTGTGTCCTCTATAATTCTAGGTGCTAATCCTAGGATGTTACAGACTCTCCCCCTTAAAATAAACTTCGTCCTCGAAGTTCGTAAACTCTCATGTTTCGAAATAAGGAATTTACTTATATTGGGTACTGCATTTCTCCACTTCATGGTAACCTCAAATGAAAGTAATGGTAATATTCCATATCCAGATCTTTTCCTTAAATTCTCATCATATTTGTCATTCTCCAACTTGTTGTCTCCAATACTTCAATGTTCCTTTCACTATTATCCCTTAGGGATAAGTCATTATAAAATCCTTAAATTGGGGTCTCTTCTTTAGCTCATTACCCTGATTAGGTATCCTAATACAAATCCTTTACTTGATTATCAAACTTCCTGATTATACTATATAAGGTTTAGGAAGCCTCACTAAAATAGGATTTTAACTCCTTTAAACAATAACTATAGTCAAAAGACTATCTTTTGATTTGTGATGGTATGGTTTATACTGGTAGTCCCTTTGAAGATTGGATTTTGAACTCATTTAGTCCATACCCATTGAAATTTCTTGTTCCTCTATACATGTCTAATTTGATGTGATTATTACCTCTTCAGAATCACTTAAGAATTGTTTCTTTTAGAATTAGTTTGTTAGGACTATTCTATTTTATTACTTCGATCTTTTACCCTATTAGGCTTTTAGACAATCTTTTGTTATTATCTTCAGTACTTTTATAAGAGTGACTTCCTTTTAACCTTATGGAAATAAGGCTTGGAGTTGACATAGGTTAATATTTCCTCTCCAACCTTTACTTAAAAAGTTAGATAACAATACTTCCACAAATTGTTTACTCTCCCCCTTAGAGTTTACTAATAGTCGCTAAACTGCCTATATAGTAACCCTCGACTTCATAATTAGAACGTTGGTCTCTATTTAGATTATACACTATCTAGTTAGGGTTTTATGAAAGATTGTATGGTGTATCCACACAATTGTGGATCTCCGAAGTGAATCTTTTAGTATTAATTGTCTTACTTACTATTTGGACATTTTTTCTTTGATGGGTTTGACTTCGCGAAGAGTCTCGAAAGACGGTCGCTTTAATGTTTATACTCCTTCATGTCTTTGTTAACTTAGGACAAATTTTATGCTCTTTATACAACTTCTAAGAAGATCTGGTTAACTAAGTTAACCAAATACCTGATGCAGACAATTATCAACTGTGGATCAGAATACCTACTATGGATCAAGTACCAGCTGCGGATATTTACCAGCTACAAACCATCCTAGGGTGTATGTATTACCCTATGGTTTCCGATATACCTCTGGCATTCTCTCTAAATTGTCAGAGCTTGAATACCATTTTGGTTTCAAAGCTTATTTGCACTTATTCATGATGCCTCCATGAACTTGGTACAATTATTTTATTAACTTCTTAGCAACATTACTTATTTTGATTGAACTTTAAGTTCATTACTTCTTGTTGCTGACTAATAATGATCTAAGCTTGATCCATCTTCCAAATTGAGTTGATAATCCTTACACTTGGCTTCATTCTTCATGTAAGTCTTCATTTTGGTCTTTGAAATTCGTCACTCCCTTACACGAATTCCCTTACTCTATCTAGGTCTATAACATCAAGTAGTGACTGGATGTTGCAACATGCATTTGCACACCAAGTTAAACTTCATGTACAGATCTAGTCAATCAAGAAGATTCAAGAAAAACAAATAAATCCAAATGTGGTACATATAGCACACAATATTCTAAGCCCAAAATATAATAGTTGAGTATAGTATCTCTAAAATTCAGGCTTAGTTGTGTAGTATATGACACCTCCTCATATAGGTTTACATTGTGATACTTAGCACATAGAGTCAAACTATTATTTATCTCAATATTTACCCAAATTTCTCAAGTGCAACAAGATAATATTAAGCAAAGTGGTCTCGATTTGGTTTTGACTAACCTTTGGTCTCTCCCTTTGGAATGATTAACTATATTGAACCTTTCTTTGTTAGCCAACTAACCTCACATGATCTCTCCAAATGACTAACCAGATTCTATTTGTTAACTTAAACCAAAGATTATTAGAATTTTTTTAGCACCCATGACTTCTATAATAGCTCTACCATGAAATTTTTATACTTCTACTCCAAGATAAATCACTAACTACTTGTCATACTTACACTTACATCATGGTCTCGGAGCTAATATCACCATGATCTGGATATGCCTACCTATACATCATGATTTAAGAGCTACTCACCTCATGATGACTTTACTTCTTACTGTACTGTCATTCAGTCTTGACCTAATTTCACTTCATCACGTAGAATTTCTTAAATGAATACCACATGATTTACTAACCAATACAACTATACATACTCTAATGTCTTCATTATGTTGTCTTTGGTTATCAACTCACACTAAGATTTTACTATTCTTACTTAAATTCTAGGATTAGGCTACACCATTAAAACTACTTCCACTGATATCTTACACTTGATCCTAATTTACTATGACCAATTAGCTTACCTAGAGTATCTTGGTGGATTATGTCTCCTTTGGAAGACACTAAATAGCACTATACTTGAGAAAAGATAAAATAATTATTCCTAAGAAAGAATGACTTAAGCATCTGACTTAGGTGTGACAAGGTTATCCTCAAGTGGATACTCATCACAAGTCATATCAATATTTGGTTTAGATGACATGGCTTCTATAGTCACTATCCAACCTACAGATCTTCCTAAAAGGTTTTAAATCCTAAGGTCAAAGCATATGCTCTGATACCAATCATGGTGACCCAAAGATACCACTGCATGATGTAGTACACTATAGTCGTTGACATAACACCAATGAAACACCGTTCACTAGTATTACACCCCTCAGAGTAGTACAACAGGAACACATCAGGTCCAAGACATGACTATAGGTTACAACTCAACTCTTTACACAAGGTCTAGAGAACACTCTAGGTTAAAGAGAGAGAGAAACTTCTTACAAAGAAGAATCAGAACTAAACAACTCCAAATTATAATACTATTAAGACTAATATCTTAACTAATGGTCTGGCATTGCTGCTATTGCAATACACTACAGAAATAGGTTCTATGGCTAGACATTATATTCTTATCTAATCAACAACTTCGTCTTCACTTGAGCTGATGTATATGTTGACTTTCTTGACTTCATTGAAGAGCTTTAGCTTTTGATGATGATTCCTGGAGCATAGCTTGATGTAGTCATCGTCTGTACTGGCTTTAGAACCTAGCAAGGGTTAAGAAGATACTTTGAGTACGAGCGTACTAAGCAAGTTCACTAGAAAAGGAGTGTTTGATGCACTATATCTACAGCCACAGACCATAGGTCATAGGCCATGCAAGTTTTCGTAAACATTTCTTCAAAGGTTGCTTTTATTCTGAAAAGCTATGTTCGTCAGCCTTCACGGGTTTACCAGAACTTCCATGGAGTTCCTTTCCCGCCGCGTTCGCAGCTCCTTCCCGGAACAGGGAGTAACAAGTTACAGTTCTTACACTCTGCAGAGGTGCATTACTTTACCCATGAGAGACCTTAGCCTTGTTGCACAACCAAGTCATGACCTTGTCTATACTTTCTTGGTATGGGTCCCAGTATAAGATCCAAGCCAATCAATGCCCCCTTCGTGACCCCGCATGCCTCCTTGGTGTACACCATGCCCACATATTGAATTACGGTTTGTATAGACCGTTAGATGCCAGAAATATCGTGGGACGTTGAGGGTTCCCACCCATATGCTGCATATCCTCTACGAATTACCAATTATTATGCACACTACGAGTGATAACAGCCACGACCTGCACATCCGGCTACATGCGAGAGGAACAAGATACATCTGACTTCTCCGTCCCATTCCAAATCTCATGGTTAACGCGTGATATACGGCGCAAGAATCACTGGCGACATTGGTTGTTAAGTCCTAGATAATATGTTCCTTTACCACCGGAACTTTCATAGTAGGTTATTACCTCATGGTAAATAACCTATAATCACATTATTATGAAAATAGTGTTTTCGGACCTTTTTCAAATGCAGGTGATGACAACACTGGATTTGCAAAATACTTTACAGAAAATAATCAAAGGACATGAGCAAGTGTGATCTTGCCTTTTGTGATTGCAAGACTATGCACTCACGGTCTTCGAGATGACATAAGATCCAATATCTGAAATCAGCATCATTGGTCCGGTAAGGACTAAGGTTTAAAGAAGCAAGATGCAGTTATGCATAAGTAATGATATGCATTTTGTAAAACTCCCAAATTGAATCCCCAATACTTTGAGTGAAGTGAATTCAAGTGATTCTTTTAAAAGTTGGTTTATCTTCAAATTTTACTTTATAAGTAATGATCTTTATATGGAACCTAAGTGATAATAATTCTTAATACACAGGTAAAGTATAAAGTAATGTGATTATGTTTAATTGTTATTTGGTGACTAAGGTAAGAGTCCTTGGTTTTAGTTGTTAAGAGTTGAAGAATTTATTATGAGATTATTCTTTAAAGTGGCAAAAAGAATAACATTTGAAGAAAAGATTTCCTTTCTAAGGTTTAAACAATCATCATTGTTAATAGAACATGATTAATGTCTTTTGGTGTTTGATTTATTAGCTTGGACTTGAGATGCTTTATGTCTTAAGTTAAATAGACCAAAGTTAACTATAAAAACATAAGTGATTTATGTTTATAAGGTTTGGGACTAAAGTTAATTTTAGAAGTTTAAGTAAACTTAAGATGTAATATATTTTAGTTATTCCCAAGTTTTAGATTTATGATAGGTATAACTAAGGTGTGGAATTATTCACTTTATATTTTAAGTGAATGATTTATATTAAATTAGTTTTGCTTATTAAGAAAATAATTTGTATTTATTTAATGGGAGCATAATTAGATGATCTTAGTAATTTGTTAGAATTTAAAGTTATGTTAATAATGGTTAAGATGTAATGATTGTTCATCATATTATATATATATGAGTAATACTCAATAAGTTTTTTAAAAGAATACTTTAAAGTTTAAAAGTTATACTTAAATTTGAGTATGAATTTAAGTTGTGAATTTGGGATTTCGTATTTAGACTTTAATTACTCAAGGTTTTATAACAATTGTGATTATTTCTTACTTAAGAATTGTTTTTAAATAGTTTATAAAATAAGTAATAGATAACGATTTATTATTTAAAGTATTAAAGACTTTTCTAATAATATATTTAATATTTTTCTAGTGTAATATATTTGTTCAAGACCTTAAAAATGAATTTTATTTATTTTTAAGTATTATCTTTATTTTTATAAAATTCATTAAAGAATTAAGTGTCTTTAAATATTTACTTTATGTTTTATTTGTAAAACTCTAAATTAGTGTTTTTATAAAATAGTAGAGTTATTTTGATATACAAAAATGATCATTTATTTATTTTTAGGGTTTTATTTTCCTTATTTTATAAAATTTCATTTAGGATTTAATGGTGTTAATAATTATTTACTTCATATTTATTTTAAATAAATAAAGTTATATTTTTATTAAATAGATTTTGTTCTTATGATAATTCTAACATGTTAAATATATTTTTATGATTTTTCTGTAATTTTCTATAGCTAAAAATGTTTGGAGGTTATTTTAGTAATTTATTTGTTTTTTTTTTTTTTTATCTTAATCAACTTGGGCCGTTGGTTGGGCGCATGGGTTGTCCTGGACCAACTGGACCATGCTCGGCCCCTTCACCCTCGGTCCACCCGTCTCCATACACACACACACTACCCCACACGCATCGCCTTCTGTGTCGTGGCGATCTGCTGCCGCTTAGCGCCGCCACACCTTGACCATCACGGCTTCCCCCAGTGACGCCATGCCTCTCTATCTCTCCTCCCTCGATTCTCCTCCGCGGTGGTGCCTAGCACCCTCGCACGCTCACCCCGGGAGAAACCCTAGATCGCTGCCTGGTAGACCTTTCCGACCATTGCCGGCGGCTCTCGGTCAAGGTATTTGCCATCCCACTGGACAATCCTCCAAGGTTCCCCCTCACCACGACGCCATGACCCCGACCACCATCTGCTACTGCTGCTATGGCTGACCATAGCCTCCCTCACCTTGGTGAGGAGGTCGGCTGCAACTTCCTCCTCCTCCATCGACTATGGTGAGGTAAGTCTCAAATTTCCCCTTTAGTTTAAGCTCATGTTCATGGATACACCTCAATTAATTGATTTAGTTAGTCCTATTGGTCATGTAGCTGATGTATTGCTGGTTATTGAGATTTTAGTTAGACCTAGATTTGATTAAGTGGTTGATAGGTGTTTTGGTATGGATGCTATGCATTAATAATTTGCAATAGATCATTTTGGAATGATGTACTTACTGCAGTTTATTCTGGTTAGTTTATTCGTGATGTTGTATGATTTAGCCATTATAATTTAACTAGTCTAGGAACTAAAACCGTGGCCTAGTTCCTTATAAATGAACTCTAGTGTTAAGTATAGAGCTAGTTTTATCCCGAGCACATTCTTGTGGAAAATGTTTGATGATCTACTGATATGTTCTGTGATATGCTTAAGTTTGTATTTTCCATGGCCTGTGATGAGTTTACAGGTGTTTACTTGAATTTAATTTAAACAAAGTTCATCTCTGAACCATTGGTTCACTTCTAGACTTATGGAATTCAGTGTTAGGATCCTGAACACCTTGTACTACTACACTTTTGTGTACATGCATGCTTAAGTGAACTCTTCCTTCAATGACTCACATTGTGTTTCTTTTCTGAATATGTCCTATATTAGTTGTAAACATCTGATAGTAATGTAGAGGTTCTAGTTAGTCTCTAATTGTTGTGTTGATGCAGGTAGATGCTCCTATTTGTTATAACTGAATGATGTAATGCTTCAGGTAATTTGCTTAGCATCTATGCTACTTGGTTTGGATGATCATTGACTATCTCATCATATGCTTTCAATATCTTAGACAGATTGTATTGTCAAATTTAAAGTGTGCTTGTTTATTGTTTGAATAACCAGATGTCTGTCTCTAGGTGTGGAACTTTTATTTATATGATGAACTGAACCTATGGTTTAATAATGATCTTGGTCCCTTATTGTACATATTCTCTTAGAATGATTCCTAACCAAAGGTGGCTAGGAAAATGATTTAAATGATTATTGATAGTTGCTTTATTGTGTTTGTAAGCTGATAAAGTCTAGAACTTCTATAGAGGTGCTACCATGATTTGGAATGTGCCCTGTATTAGCTCATCAGTAGATCTGCTTTTATCTAGTTTTAAACTAGAAAGCACCAGCTTGGTCTATGATGCATAGTCTAAGACTTTGCCTTGATAAGAACATATATTATGATGTGGTAAGGAAAACCTCTAGGATGAACCTGCATAAATATTTTATGCAGCTCTGAGAGGAAAAACTATTCTCCTAATCCTCCTAGACAAACTCTAGTTGCAGGGTGGTTGAATAGAGATTGATTTGTAGCACCCCTTATTCCCCTTAATTATATTGGTGCAAACAACAGAATTATACGATGCATGAGCTGAGGTATGCTCCTAGTGGATCTTGACCTGCTGCTCTTCTATAGCTTGCTTCACTGAAACTTGAGCTTCTTGATCTGCTACAGCTAGCTTTCTCCTTCCTAATTACTTCTCCTCCTTGTTGGCCTGCTCCTTCTTTTACTGAAGCTGCTGCCTGACCTTGATTTTCCTCTTGTTCTAGCTCTTGGATGGGGATGGCTTTAGGGAGCAACCAGAGTTGGGGTGTGGATTTCTAGTCTTCTTTTACTAGTGTTATTGGAGCTGGTTCTTGATGATATAGATCTGGATAGATAAGTGATAATCTGATACTGGTTGTGGTGGTTATTGTAGGGTTTCGTAGCATGGAAAACAAAAATTTTCTATCGCATACAAACAAACAAGCCAAGATCTATCTATTAGATTGTAGCAACGAGTCGATGGAATAACTTACCCTCGAAGATTCCAAAGTGTTTAACGAGAGCGGATTGTCGTGGGTGATGTAGTCGTACTCTTCCCGATCTCAAGATCGTGTAGACGATCCTTCCATGCGTTCCGGGCGCTTCCTGATCGGTCACACGCTCGGTACGAAGACCTTCCTCTCCCTTGTTCCAAAGCATGAGGTTGTAGCACTCTCCTCGTGATTCCGGCAGCACAACGGCGTGGTACCGGAAGTAGAGGGGAGATCCCGCAGGGCTTCGCCTTAAGCCGGAGCGAGTATGGTGGAGTATGAGAGAGCTATTAGTGGTCTAGGGTTTAGACACACCAATTAGAAGGCTCTAATCTGAAGGCTAGGGCAATTAGAAGGCTCTAATCTGAAGGCTAGGGCAATTAGAAGCTCTAAACCAAAGCGGCTCTAAACCGGAGTCTAGGGCTAGGATTTAGATTAGAGGATAGGAACTTGTGTGTCTAGAGGAGGAGGCCCTGCCCCTCCTTTTATGGGTGGAGAGGGTCGGCGGCCAAGGGGAGGGAGGGGAGTCCCTCCCCAACTCGGCCTAGGGTGGCGCGCCGGCTTGGAGAGGAGGGACTCCTCTCCAAGTCGGTTTCAACCTCCTCTTGCTTGTTTCCCTCACTTTCCTGTTTTAGCCGTTTGACTTTCAAACTGGCCATTTGACTTTTCAGTTTTAGGATTCAATTTAATCCTTTATTTGGAACAGCGAGAACACTTAGTACATGATGCAATCATTCCAATATGTAATGACACATTCATGTACCCTTCCCCGGAGTGCGGACATTCCGAACCTTCTAGAACATTCGATGAAAACACCTAATCATTCCGAACTCCAAACGGGACTTTCCTTATATGAATCTTATTCTCCGGACCATTCCGGATCACCTCGTGATATCCGGATCCCATCCGAGACTCCTAACAACATTCGGTCTCTTTCTCATAATACCATAACTACTCAAAACAACGCCGAATCCTTATGTGTCTCCTACTACGGTGAATTATGCGGACATGATCGAGACACTTCTCCAACAATAACCAATAGAGGAATCTGAAATTCATATGGCTCCCACATATTTCTACGATTACTTTGCGATCGAATGAACCACTTACATACGATACCAATTTTCCTTTGTCTCACGATAGTTTACTTATCCGAGGTTATGATCGTCGGTATCTCTGCATACCTAGTTCAACCTCGTTACCGATAAGTACTCTTTTCTCGTTCCCGTGATATGTGATCCCTTGTGAGCCAGTCACATGCTTGCAAGCTAATTGGATGACATTCCACCGAGAGGCCCAGAGTATATCTATCTGTCATATGGATGGACAAATCCCACTCTTGATCCATGTGTTTCAACCAATACTTTCTGAACACTCAATGCCACCTTTATAGCCACCCTGTTACGGTGTGGTGTTTGATGTCATCAAAGCATCCATCCGGTAAAGGTGATATGCATGATCTCATGGTCGAAGGAATTAGGTTACTATGTATCAGAAAGCATATAGCAATTGAACTATTGAAATGACTTGATCTTTATGCTACGCTTATCTATAGGAGTATGTCCACCATATCATTCTCCTAACGATATGATGTTGTTGTTGATAACATGTCAATGTTCATGATAGGGAAACCACAATCATTAATCAACCAACAAGCTAGTGAAGTATAGAGGCTATACTAGGGACTTCAAATTAAGTTTACAAATAACACAAGTATCAATGTTTCCTTTGTTAATACTATTATAGCATGAATGTAAACATTTATCATAAACACAAAGATATAATAATAACTACATTTATTATTGCCTCTAGGGCATATCTCCAACAGTCTCCCACTTGCACTAGAGTCATCTAATCTAGTTTACATGGTAATATACCGAACACCCATGGCAGTTTGGTGTTGGTCATTTTGCCCTGGAGAGGTTTAGTCAACGGATCCGCCACATTCAGATCTGTGTGTACTTTGCAAATCTTTATATCCCCATCCTGATATGTTCTCTCGAAGCGTGAAAACGCAGCTTGATGTGCTTCACTTCTTGTGTGACCTTGGTTCTTGCGCATTGGCGCTATGGCATGTTATTATCACAAGAGATAGACATTGGGTCCGGCCAAGCAGGAACCACACCCAGCTCAGAATGAACTCTTTCATCCATATCGCTTCTTGTGAAGCCTCAAAGCGACCATGTATTCCGATTCAGTTGAAGATCTCGCCACAACGCTTTGCTTTGCACTCCTCCAAATAATCTTTGCACCATTCAAAATAAATACGATCATCCAGATTGTGATTTAGAATCATCCGGATCGGTGTTCCAACTAGCATCGGTGTAACCGTTAACAACGAGCTGTTCATCACCTCCATAAGAAAGAACCATATCCTTAGTTCTTCTCAAGTACTTAAGGATGTTTTTTACCGCTGTCCAATGATCCACTCCTGGATCACTTTGATATCTGCTAGTTAAACTAACAACATATGCAATGTTGGGTCTAGTACATAGCATGGCATACATTAGAGATCCTATGGCTAAGGCATAGGGAGTCTTACTCATCCTTTCTCTATCTTCTGCCGATGTCGGACTTTGATTTTTACTCAAGGTCGTATTGGGCAACATGGGCAAGAACCCTTTCTTGCTTTCTTCCATTCCAAACCTCTTTAGAACTTTGTCCAAATATGTACTCTGTGACAATGATATTTGGCGTTTCGATCTATCTCTATAAATCTTTATGCCTAATATGTCTCGGGGTCATCGGTGTTGTCCACCAACATGACAATCATAACGGGATCATACCAATCTGGAGTGTTACGAGTTCTCGTTGACCTCCGAGGCTCTGTAGCAACTTCAACCGAAGTTTCATGATCACCATCATTAGCTTCCTCCCTTATTGGTGCAGGCACCACAGGAACCTCTTCCGGTGCTGCGCTACTCGCAATTTTGAGAGAAGGTTCGACAACCTCGTCGAGTTCTACTTTCCTTCCAGTCACTTCTTTCGAGAGAAATTCCTTCTCTAGAAAGGATTCATTCTTGGCAACGAAGATTTTGCCTTCGGATCTATGATAGAATGTATACCCAATAGTTTCCTTTGGGTATCCTATGAAGACGCATTTTTCCGCTTTGGGTTCAAGCTTGTCCGGCTGTAACTTCTTTACATAGGCTTCGCATCCCCAAACTTTAAGGAACGACAATTTAGGTTTCTTCCCAAACCATAATTCATACGGTGTCGTTTCAACGGATTTAGCCGGTGCCCTATTTAAAGTGAATGCGGCTGTTTCTAATGCATAACCCCAAAATGATAGCGGTAAATCTGTAAGTGACATCATAGAACGAACCATATCTAAGAGAGTTCGATTACGACGTTCGGACACACCATTACTGTTGTGGTGTTCCGGCAATCAATGTGAAAGTATTCCGCATTTCTTCAAATGCTCGCCAAACTCGTAACTTAGATATTCACCTCCACGATCAGAACGCAGAAATTTAATCTTCTTGTTACGTTGATTCTCTACCTCACTTTGAAACTCCTTAAACTTCTCGAAAGTTTCGGACTTATGTTTCATGAAATAGATATACCCATATCTACTCAAGTCATCCGTGAAGGTAAGAACATAACGATAACCACTGCGCGATGCTACACTCATTGGTCCACACACATCGGTATGTATGATTTCCAATAAGTCCGTAGCTCGCTCCATCATACCGTAAAATGGAGTCTTAGTCATTTTCCCATCGACATGCTTCGCATCTTTCAAGTGATTCAAAATCAAGTGATTCAAGAAGTCCATCGAATGGAGTTTCTTCATACGCTTCACTCAATGTGACCAAGACGATTGCCACATATAGGTCGAATTATCGCTTGATTTCAAGCGTTTAGCCTCAATGTTGTTGATATGTATTTCCACCATCGAGATTCAATAAGAATAGACCATCTATCAAAGGTGCATGTGCATAAAACATATTACTAATATAAATCGAACAACCATTATTCTCGACTTAAACAAGTAACCGCCTCGCAATAAACAAGATCCCGATATAATGTTCATGCTCAACAGCACTAAATAACAATTATTTAAGTATAAAACTAATCCCGATGGTAGATGAAGGGTAGCGTTCGACCGCGATCACATCAACCTTTGATCCGTTTCCCACGCGCATCGTCACCTCGTTCTTCGCTAGCTTCGTTTATTTCGCAAAGACTGCTTCGAGTTACAAATATGAGCAACCGAACCAAGATCAAATACCGAGCACTACTACGAGTACTAGTGAGATACACATCAATAACATGTATATCGGATATACCTTTCTTCTTGATGTTGCCGTTCTTTAGATCCGCCAAGTACTTTGGGCAATTCCGCTTCGAGGACCTTCTCCCTTGCGGTAAAAGCACTCGATGTCGTGCTTGGGTCCATCCTTGGTCTTCTTCGCGGCGTGGTAACTTTCTTACCACCCTTCTTGAAGTGTCCCTTTGCTTAGACTTGCCTTTCTTGAATTTGGTGGTCTTATTGACCAACAACACTTGGTGCTCTTTCTTGATCTCCACTTCGCAGATTTCAACATGGCGAAGAGTTACGGCGTCTTGTTCATGTTCGCATGTTGTAGTTCATCACAAAGTTCTTGTAACTTGGTGGTAGTGATTGGAGGACGGTAAATCCCCAAAGCATTAGGAATCACTATACCCAAGCTTTGAAGTTTGTTTGCGTGCCCGGACATCTTAAGCACATGCTCACAGACGAGCTGCCTTCTTCCATCTTGCGGTTAAAGAACTTTTCGAAGCCTCATAGCTTTCAATTACCGCATGAGTCTCAAAAATCAATTTGAGATCCTCGACAATATCATATGGTCGACTCTTCAAACCTTTTACAAGCTCGATTCCAAACCATACAAGATAGCACCTTTGAACTATGGAGTCTTGATTCTTTCGGCGAGGTAAACATTCTTTACTTCATCGGGAGCATCAGTGCGGTGGGTCACCAGCGTGCATCCAGCACATAGGTCAAATTACCAGCTGTGAGGACAATCCTCAAATTGCGGAACCAATCCGCGAAGTTGCTTCCATTGTTTTTCAACTTTTCTTTCTCTAGGAACGCATTAAAATTGATGGTAGGGGCTGCCATTGATCTACAACATATTTGCAATAGTTTAGACTAAGTTTATGACAAATTGAGTTAAAATTAATGATGAAATTAAACTAGGTGAACTCCCACTCAAAACAACATCCCTCACATTGTTTTAGTGATCACACGAACCAAATCCACTACATCAATATCGATCATCACGAGAGTTGATATAGTTTCAATGGCGAACAATCGTCATGTTCATCATATCTACTATATGATTGATGCTTTACCTTTCGGTGATCCGTGTCCCGAGACCATGTCTGTACATGCTAGGCTCGTCAAGATCAAACCTTAGTTTCCGAATGAGCAAATCTGTCTTGCTCACGTTGTATACACTTGCAGAATCTAACACACCCGATCATCACGTGGTGCTTCGAAACAACAAGCTTTAGCAACGGTGCTAACTAAGGGTGAACACTTTATGATTTGAAATTCATGTGCATGAGGGATCATCTTATAATGCTACCGTCGTCTACTAAGCAATACAAGATGCATAAAGGATTAACATCACATGCAATTCAATAATATGTGATATGATATGGCCTTTCTTCTTTGTGCTTCCGATCTCCATCTTCAAGCACGAACATGATCTCCATCATCACCGGCATTGCATCAAGGTCAATGACGCTTCTCCATGGTTGTCGTCCACCGGCTTCAACTATTACAACTACTTTGAATAGACACGCGGGTCTTAACATAAATTAAAGACAACCATATGGCTCCTGCCGGTTGCCAACTTACAATAAGGAACATTGCATACATCAAATATAATCACAATCATGGCCATATCACATCACTTTGCACCACCAAAACAAAGTTAGACGCCTCTACTTTCTTTGCATATTTTACGTGGTTTGGGGCTTTCAATAAGTGTCATTCTAACTTACGAACAAGAACCACAACATTGATACTAGCATTGTTGATCACCCGTTGTAAATTGGATATTAACTATGCTAGGAGAAACAAGCACCCGCAAAGCCACTTATGCAATACAAGTTGCATGTCAAGCGTGGAGCAAGTCTCATGAACGATGTCATGTAAGGTTAGCCCGGGCCGCTTCATCCCAACATACCGCAAGATGTAAAGTACACAAGAAGCAATCGACAATAAAAGCATCAACGCCCACAATGACCATTGTGTTCTACTCGTGCAACAGATCTACATATAGACACGGCTCTGATACCACTGTAGGGTTTCGTAGCATGGAAAACAAAAAATTTCTATTGCATACAAACAAACAAGCCAAGATCTATCTACTAGATTTTAGCAACAAGTCGATGGAATAACTTACCCTCGAAGATTCCAAAGTGTTTAACGAGAGCGGATTCTCGTGGGTGATGTAGTCGTACTCTTCCCGATCTCAAGATCGTGTAGATGATCCTTCCGGCGCTGCGTTCCGGCAGCGCTTCCGCAGTCGGTCACACGTTCGGTACTCGACGAAGACCTTCCTCTCCCTTGTTCCAGCAGGCAGTGGAGGTTGTAGCACTCTCCTCGTGATTCCTGGCAAATGGCGTGGTCTAAGTAGAGGAGATCCCATGAGCTTCTCCTTAAGCCGGAGCGAGTATGGTGGAGTATGAGAGAGCTATTAGTGGTCTAGGGTTTAGACACACCAATTAGAAGGCTCTAATCCGAAGGCTAGGGCAATTAGAAGCTCTAAACCAAAGCGACTCTAAACCGGAGTCTAGGGCTAGGATTTAGATTAGAGGATAGGAACTTGTGTGTCTAGAGGAGGAGGCCCTGCCCCTCCTTTTATGGGTGGAGAGGGCCGGCGGCCAAGGGGAGGGAGGGGAGTACCTCCCCAACTTGGCCTAGGGTGGCGCGCCGGCTTGGAGAGGAGGGACTCCTCTCCAAGTCGGTTTCAACCTCCTCTTGCTTCTTTCCCTCACTTTCCTGTTTTAGCCGTTTGACTTTCAAACTGGCCATTTGACTTTTCAGTTTTAGGATTCAATTTAATCCTTTATTTGGAACAGCGAGAACACTTAGTACATGATGCAATCATTCCAATATGTAATGACACATTCATGTACCCTTCCCCGGTCTTGGACATTCCGAACCTTCTAGAACATTCCCGATGAAAACACTAATCATTCCCGAACTCAAAACGGGACTTTCCTTATATGAATCTTATTCTCCGGACCATTCGGATCACCTCGTGATATCCGGATCCCATCCGAGACTCGAACAACATTCGGTCTCTTTCTCATAATACCATAACTACTCAAAACAACGTCGAATCCTTAAGTGTGTCTCCCTACGGTTCGTGAATTATGCGGACATGATCGAGACACTTCTCCGAACAATAACCAATAGAGGAATCTGGAAATTCATATGGCTCCCACATATTTCTACGATTACTTTGCGATCGAATGAACCACTTACATACGATACCAATTTCCCTTTGTCTCACGATAGTTTACTTATCCGAGGTTATGATCGTCGGTATCTTTGCATACCTAGTTCAACCTTGTTACTGATAAGTACTCTTTTCTCGTTCCCGTGATATGTGATCCCTTGTGAGCCAGTCACATGCTTGCAAGCTAATTGGATGACATTCCACCGAGAGGGCCCAGAGTATATCTATCCGTCATATGGATGGACAAATCCCACTCTTGATCCATGTGTTTCAACCAATACTTTCCGAACACTCAATGCCACCTTTATAGCCACCCGATTCGGTGTGGTGTTTGATGTCATCAAAGCATCCATCCGGTAAAGGTGATATGCATGATCTCATGGTCGAAGGAATTAGGTTACTATGTATCAGAAAGCATATAGCAATTGAACTATTGAAATGACTTGATCTTTATGCTACGCTTATCTATAGGAGTATGTCCACCATATCATTCTCCTAACGATATGATCTTGTTGTTGATAACATCTCAATGTTCATGATAGGGAAACCACAATCATTAATCAACCAACAAGCTAGTGAAGTATAGAGGCTATACTAGGGACTTCAAATTAAGTTTACAAATCACACAAGTATCAATGTTTCCTTTGTTAATACTATTATAGCATGAATTTAAACATTTATCATAAACACAAAGATATAATAATAACTACATTTATTATTGCCTCTAGGGCATATCTCCAACAGTTATGTCTAGTGCTTGAGAGTTCTAGTGCTAAGAAATGAATTGGGGTGGCAGGAGATGTGTGGTAAGTGACCAACAATGTGGTACTCTACTACTATGGTTGTGTTCTTATCTTCCCTTGTGGCTGTCTTGTGTTGACAGCACACAAACATGCAATGACTAAGCTGCTGTTGAGTAAGCTGTCTGCTTGACTGTTGTGAGTTGAGGATCAGATCAAGTACACTAGATCTTTTGCTGGAATTACTGCCTTTCCTTTTACCTGTTACTAGTTTAGTGAAACTTGCCCCATCCATGTGATGCATAGACTGAGGCCATTACTAGATAAGAACATATACTACTCATTTGGTGAAACTTGCCCCTTTTTTATAAGATTAGCTTAGTGATGTGCTGAACAGTGCATTACACTGTTAAACTGAGAGCACTACTTTAACCAAGTCCCCATTCTGTATCTTCCTTGTCTTTTTGTTTTGTTTTGTTTTGCAAGGTGAATAATAAGGAGAGTTGAAGAACAGAAGACATAGGACTAATTAGGAAAATAGTTAAGGTTTTCTTTCTTATTCTTCTACAACTTTATTTGATTCTTAAATATTGTAAATAATATTGTATTCTTTTATTAGTGTAATAAAGTTCATTTTTTCTCTTTGTTAGTTGAAACTTGGAAGGATTTGTATCTTATTTAATAAAGTTTACTTATTTCCTTTTTCTTTTACAATTCTTTTGTAAAGACAATGTCATATTTATTTTGTTGTAATAAAGAGCTCTTTTATTTACTTCAGCAATGTAATTTCTTTTTCTGCTTATTTAATTCCTGATACTTTACTTTTATTCATTTATTGTAAAAGATCGATGTAATACTATATGTATATATATATATTAATAAAGAAATCCTTTTATATCATTTTCTTTTGTAATCATTTCAATTCAAGTTATTAAGTGTTTCAAATTTCCATTTGTGAATTTTATAAATTCATTTGAATTTCATATTTGAAATTCAAATACATGTTTGAGCAACTTTTCCCCTAAATAAGGAATTCTATAAAGGTCATGTCGAAATCTATCGCACTTGCTCCGAAGTTTCCATCAATACAAGAGAGATCCCGATCCCTCTATAGTTTCTTTCGTTTTGCGCGAAAATTCCCCGGGTTTTCTGATCCATGAATGCAATGCACACACCTGTGTCCTCTATAATTCTAGGTGCTAATCCTGGGTTGTTACAGAATTAGCCGGCCTGGACCATTTTTAATGAAAGATCGAAACCGGATACAAACTCAACATCTACCACATGTAGTACACAACACAAATACAAGAAACCATGGGAAAATAAAAAAGCGGGAAAATCGAAGACGATCAAAGCCTACACCACCACCAATCAATATACTTATCATGCAACAACTTCAGAATAGACCATAAAGAGAATGGAGGAGTGTTTTTTTATCAATGGAAAGGATCTTATAGTCAAGACTACGCAGAGAAACAAAATCCACTTGGAAGACCATGAAGAGAATGGAGGAGTGTTGTTGGATCAATCAACAGGATCCCATAGTCGAGACTACGTAGAAGAAACAAAACCCACTTGCCAAGCGATCACTCTACACCTTGCATAACTAGGAACATTGGCGAAGCTAGCAGGCTCATAGAGCTAGGGCAAACACAATACATGCAATGGTGCCATCGATTTGCCCCAACGTGCTTCATTATTAAGCAATGCGATTACACTAATGATAGAGGGCACTCGTCGGACAAGCCTGGGCAGCTACCCGGAGTCTTCGGAGCTGGCTCTGCCTGGACATAAAGCTATTAAACTTAGGTATGCTATTCCCTTTTTTTGAAGTGAAATAGTAGCACTAGTGGAAACGAGGCCTTTGGTTGAGGTTGGAAATGGCCTTTAACACCGGGGCGCCCATACCAGCATGGTCCATAGAGCAAAAATAAGCACCCCCTTTAACACCGGTTGGAGCCATGAACCGGTGTTAAAGGCCCTGCACTAGTGGCCCACGTATCCCCCCTTTAACACCGGTTCGTGGCTTGAACCGGTGTTAAAGGGGTGCGCCTATATAACAGTCCGCAGCCCACACCCCTCTCTCTCATTTTTTCACTCTCTCATTTTGGAGCTTAGCAAGAGGGTGAGAGGTGTGCTAGTTTGTGTTTTTTTCCTATGCACAAGAGGTGTTCGGTGAAATGCCCGAGAGCTTTAATTAAGTTTTCTCGTTGCTCTTTCCTTCTCGGTCAAGGTTGGAAAATTTATCCTTTCATGTGTCATTGATGTACTGTATAAGTGGTCATGTCCCTATTAATTTTTGATATTGTACTATATAATGCAGATGAACCGGCAATCGATGTACGGTGACCGACGCACTTCCGGGTACATTACGGGCCTCCAAAATTTCATCGTTGTGGCTAATGCAAACCGTGGTCACAATGGTTTTATATGCTGTCCGTGTGTTCACTGTCAGAACAAGAAAGACTACTCAAATACACGAACCATCACGCCCACCTGCTTCGATCCGGTTTCATGCCCAGCTATAATTGTTGGACCAAGCACGGAGAAAAAGGGGTTGTGATGGAAGACAACAAAGAAGAAGAGGATGATGACAACTATCATAATATGTATCCTGAATACGATGATACTGCAACGGGGGTAGATAATGAAGATCAAGAGGAAGCAGATGGGCC
The DNA here is from genome assembly GCA_030063025.1 of Avena longiglumis. NCBI lineage: Eukaryota > Viridiplantae > Streptophyta > Magnoliopsida > Poales > Poaceae > Avena > Avena longiglumis. Next base: position 203,402,448 of record CP125976.1, on the reverse strand, counting down.
CGTTGATGACGATCTTGGTCGGGCCATTACTGATGCAAAGGAAGAATGTGAAACTAAAAAGGAGAAGGAGAAGCTGGAGCAGATGTTAAAGGATCACAAAACATTGTTGTACCCAACTTGCGAAGATGGCCACAAAAAACTAGAGACCACACTGGATTTGCTGCAATGGAAGGTAGAGAACGGTGTGACTGACATCGCATTTTCAAAGTTGTTGGTAAAAATTAAGAACCTGCTTCCAAGAAATAATGAATTGCCCAGTACATACCAAGCAAAGAAGGTTGTCTGCCCTCTAGGATTAGACGTGCAGAAGATACATGCCTGCATCCTCTACCGCGGTGAGAAGTACGATAATTTGGATGCATTCCCGGTATGCACTGCACTGCGGTATAAGATCAGACGAGACGATCCTAGCGATGTTGAGGGCGAGGCCCCTAGGAAGAAGGTTCCTGCCAAGGTTATGTGGTATGCTCCTATAATACCACAGTTAAAACGTCTCTTCAGAAATAAAGAGCATGCCAAGTTGTTGTGATGGCACATGGAAGACCGTAAGAAAGACGCGATGTCGAGACACCCTGCTGATGGGTCACAGTGGAGAAAAGTCGAGCGAGAGTACCCGGACTTCGCACGTGACGCAAGGAACTTAAGGTTTGGTCTAAGTACAGATGGCATGAATCCTTTTGGTGAGCAGAGCTGCAGTAACAGCACCTGGCTCGTGACTCTATGTATCTATAACCTTCCTCCTTGGTTGTGCATGAAGAGGAAGTTCATTATGATGCCACTTCTCATCCAAGGCCCGAGGCAACCCGGCAATGACATTGATGTGTACCTAAGGCCATTAGTTGAAGAACTTTTACAACTATGGGCCAAACTAGGTGTACGTATGTGAGATGAGCACAAAGGGGAGCCATTTGACCAACGAGCGTTGCTTTTCGTAACCATCAATGATTGGCCTTCTCTTAGTAACATTTCAAGGCAGACAAACAAGGGATTCAAAGCATGCACACACTGTTTAGATGAGACTGAAAGTGTATATTTGGATAAATGTAAGAAGGTTGTGTACCTAGGGTATCGTCGATTTCTTCTGAACCTGCATCCCGTAAGAAAGAAAGGCAAGCATTTCAAACATCTGGCAGAACCCCGGAGGAAGTTTGTCCTCCGTACCGGTGAGGAGGTATTTGGTATGGTCAAGGACCTAGAAGTAATCTTTGGAAAAGGTCCTGGCAGTCTATCTGTTCCTAATGACGATGCCGGACACGCGCCCATTTGGAAGAAGCAATCTATATTTTGGGACCTACCCTATTGGACAGTCCTAGAGGTCCGCTCTTTAATCGACGTGATGCACGTGACGAAGAATATTTGGGTGAACCTGCTAGGCTTCCTAGGAGTGTATGGTAAGATAAAAAATACACCGGAAGCACGGCAGGACCAACAACATATGAAAGACCCTGAAGAGCCTATGCATCCTGAGAATGAGAAGGGTAAAGGACGCCACTTAACTCCTGCCAGCTATGCTCTTACCAAAGCAGAGAAGGAAATATTTTTTGAATGCCTGAGCAGTATCAAGGTCCCGTCTGGCTTCTCGTTGAATATAAAGGGAATAATAAATATGGTAGAGAAAAAATTCCAAAACCTGAAGTCTTATGACTGCCACATGATTATGACACAATTGCTTCCGATTGCATTGAGGGGGCTTCTACCTGAAAATGTTAGAGTACCCATTGTGAAGCTATGTGCATTCCTCAATGCAATATCTCAAAAGGTAATCGATCCATAAAGCCTACCAGGGTTACAGACAGATGTGGCCCAATGTCTTGTCAACTTTGAGTTGGTGTTCCCACCATCCTTCTTCAATATTATGACGCATCTCCTGGTTCACCTAGTAGAAGAGATTGCCATTCTCGGTCCTGTATTTCTACACAATATGTTCCCCTTTGAGAGGTACATGGGAGTCTTAAAGAAATATGTTTATAATCGTGCTAGGCCAGAAGGAAGCATCTCCAAGGGCTATGTAACAGAGGAGGTCATTGAGTTCTGTGTTGATTTTATTCCTGACCGTAAGGCGATTGGTGTTCCAGAATCACGACATGAGGGGAGACTGCGTGGAAAAGGCACCCTAGGATGTAAAGCAATGATATGTAGGGACGGGCATTCTCTCAATCAAGCACACTACACGGTTTTACAAAGATCTATCTTGGTTGCCCCGTATATCAATGAACACAAGAAGTTTTATACGCCTCAAACACCGGAGACGTCGATGAATGGATTATAAGTGAACACATCGCGAGTTTTGGCGGTGGCGCAAAGACTTCTCACGAATAACACCACCGTTGGAGATCACTTGTACTTGTTGGCGGGACACCATCTTCGATTGTATGTACTTTCCAAGTACGAGATAAATGGGAATACATTTTACACGATAGGCCAAGATAAAAGAGCACCAACCAAAAGCAGTGGTGTAAACCGCGATGCAAGATGAAGACAATGGGCAAAATACCACGTATTATGGGTTCATAGAGGAGATATGGGAACTTGACTATGGACCTAATTTTAAGGTCCCCTTGTTTTGGTGCAAATGGGTCAAGCTAACAGGAGGATGGGTTGAGGTAGACAAGAAGTATGGAATGACAACAATGGATCTCAACAATCTTATGAAGGTAGACAAGAACTTAGACGAACCATTCGTCTTAGCCAATGACGTGGCTCAGGTTTTCTATGTGAAGGACATGTATACCAAACCAAAAAAAAAGAAAAAAAATAAGCAAACAGATACATCACACGATGAGCCAAAGCATCACATAGTTCTTTCAGGTAAAAGAAACATCCTGGGAGTGGAGGACAAGACAGACATGTCAGAAGATTATAATAAGTTTGATGAAATTCCGCCCTTCAGAGTGAAGACTGACCCAACCATCCTGTTAAACGGTGCTGATACTCCATGGTTATGGCCGATGCGATCATAAGATTGACTATATGTATTAATTGAGCCATTTTTGGCACACATATGTATCTCAAAATGGAAATCAATGTCATATTTCTTCTGTTAACACTATATGTATTAAATGAACCATTTTTTCCCACCATTTTTCTTCCCGCCATTTCTTTTCACCAGTTCTTCCCTCTAGTTATCTTCCTGCCATTTCTCACTATATATATGTAGGGTTGGCCTCCATTGTCATTGCACATATCTAGACTCATATATGCAACCTCATCACTCTTTCTCAAGGCTTCCATCGTACCACTAATCCCCAGGGAGGCGGAGGCGCTTTGCGCCTCGAACTATCCCTGCCCGCCGGGCTACTGCGTCCCTGTCGGCTGGATGTTGAGCGCCGGAGGCGTGCCGGTTCCTCCTGTGCCTCTAGGTGTGGCGCGCCGGATGGCCATCACGAATCACTACTACTTCGAGCTCACGCCGGAGCAGCGGAGGAATCCCAGATGGCATCCCGACTATTTCCCGACTTGGGAAGCCTTCTTCGGGGATCGGCGTGAGAGGGCGCTCACTAGGCACAAGGAGGACGGCCCACCTCCACCGAAATTCAACGAGGCCGGCCGTCGGCTGTGGTGGCGCGGTCGGACTCTCCAGAGCGTCATGGCCTATGACACTGCCGCCGACTCTAACCCCCGTCTGTGCTACCCTCAAGTCCAGCCCACGCGTACTCAACCTTCAAGGTTCAACTATGGCGACCCCGACGACGACAACGACGATGGCCACGGCGAGTATGACGACTACAGTGGTGAGTATTACAGGTGTAGGCAGGAGCATGACTGAATCACTCCAACATTCCAAAACAAGTTCGGCTGATTGTGATTTAATCTGGATGTATCTTAATTTTCAGTTCTTCTATGTATCTTAATTTTCAGTCGTGCTTTTTTAGTTGCGTTATGTACTTTAATTCCAGTTCTATCGTAATTAAATTTTCTTCCCTCCCTTTTCCTCTCGCGCATTCTGCCCGCCCTTTCCCATATGTTACTAGTTTGAATAGTTAGAATTTTATTTTTAAAAAACAATTTTTTTTAGGATTAATTATTCAAATACAAATAATTTTCATGTTGAAAGTTTTGTCAGATTCCAAAGTGTACAAAAGATGCTAAATTTAAATATCCAAACAATTCAAAAATGTTAATACAAAATAAAATATGATTTTCTCTAATAAAATAGGGTTATATTCCTTTTCAGATGCTTAATATTTCTTAAGTTCAAAGTTTTAGGGTTGGACTATTTTATTTTTTTCTTAATTGAATAATCAAAATTCATATGTAAGTGTTTTAATCATTTTGAAAATTTTCATCTACAGTAACTATAAAATGTTTTTATATGAATGGATAGATCTTATTTTTCTGAAAATTATGATATATTATTCATCTTTTTCCGAGTTGAAATGAAAAAGATAAGAATTTTCTAAATTTTATCCTGTTTTTTTGAATTAAAAACCCCTCCCTTTAACGTACGAAATAAATGCCCCCCTTTAACACCGGTTCTAGCCATGAACCGGTGTTAAAGGGGGGTGTGTGCGTGCGTAAAACGAAAATTCCCCCACCCCCCCTTTAACACCGGTTTGTGGATGGACCCGTCGCCGCCACACCCCCTTTAAGAGAGGAGCCGTCGCCGTCGCGCCCACCCATGCCGCCGTCGCGCCCACCCACGCCGTTGCCGCCGCCTCGCCGTGCTCTTCTTCCGCGTCCAAGGAATCGACGCGGGGCATCCGCAGTCGAACCCCTAGCACCGCTTATTCTCCGAGCCCGATGACCACCACCGTCACCATCGTCGCCGTTTCCGACCCTGCCGGCCTCGCGGACCCCTCTTGTAGACCCACGGTGAGCCCACGGTGCTCACCCGCCCCTGCGCTCGCTCCCTCTCGCTCGGAGCCGTCGTCGCCTCGCTGCTCTGCAAGCGCCGCCACTAGCCGTCGTCGTTGCTGTCACTCCGGTGACCCCTAGGTAGCGGCGCCGCCCGTTTTAGGTAGGCTGCATCGCGCTGAGTCGAACGCGCTTGCTCCCGCGCCCTAGGTCGCTCTCCAGCGCCGCCAGCCGCCACCGTCTGCAGACCCTCTAGCGAGCCCGCGTGGAGCCTGTGTGGCTGTGACGTGGCCCCGGTCCCACGCGTCAGCCACTGTGGCTAGCCCCTGTTTTGGTGAGAAAAGGGTTAGGGACAGGTGTGCTGACGTCAGGCTGAGGTAATAAGTGGTTTAATAAATCCAGAAAATGTTTAAATCTTGTAAATTCAATAACTAATTATTTATAAGTCATAAAAATACAAATAATATATCAAAATGTTCAGAAAAATGAGAACTATCTATTTAAGCTATAATCATGCATTGTTAATCAACTTACATGACAAGTTTAATTAGAAGAACATAATGAACCCTCTCATATGCATCCGGGATTTCTCCGAATTAGGTTTGGACCCGTCGAACCTCGTTTAAAATGATCAAGCATGCTTATGGTTTTAATTTCATTCGTGTATTTTTGTATGAATAATATGTATATTTGTGTATGAATCCAAGTCCACTTGAATGTTTACTCTCTTACTCTAGATAATATTATTGTTTTAGAAACTATGGATCCACTCAGTAGAAACCTTGAAGAGGAAGAAATAATGGAGAACATGATTCACGAGGACACCTCAAATATCTGAACTTGGAAGGACATGATGCCAACTCAAGTAGTCATGGAGAAGATGACGACTCCGGTGAACGCACTTTAGTGATTACAAAGTCCGTCGAGGTATATGCATGGATTAAGCCTCTGTTGACTTGCACCGATTGATTTGTATATATATGTACATGTATTAATTAACGCTTATTTCTTCTTTTAGCCCTCTAGATCGACCATCCAGCAAGAATCTTCTTCTACGAAAAAGAGCAAGCGAGGCGCGAGTCATCGGTTGAAAGATCGTGCAAAGTTCACGATCGAAGCAGCCCGTGTTGATGGCAAGCCGATGGAGCCCAAGTAGGCCGCATACAAATTTATACGTCGGGCTAGAGTTCATGTTAGTGACCAAATCCCAATCATAAGTGAATATTGGAATAAGCCAAAGAAGGGCGATGGTACCTTTGTCGATGAAAGATCCAAAGAAACGCTTTGGAATTCGTTGTTGGTAAATTTCACCCTACCGCCAGAGGAGGATAGAAATAAACCGGTTATAAAGGAAAAGGTCAAAGAGTGGACTCTAAAGAAGATGGCTAACGCTTTCCGCAACTAGAAGACAAAATTGAACAAATTTGTCAAAGCTCGCGAGACTCTAGATTTCGAAGACGCATATTATGCGAAGATAAGACCTCACTGGCCCGAATTTGTGCCGTACAAGGAAGGTGCTATAGCTACAAAGAGGTCAGAAACCAATACGCTAAATGCCCAGAAGAAGGAATATCACCAGAGGACGGGGTCAGGTGGCTACATATATCAGAGGCCTGAGTGGGAGGAAGCCGAGAAGGCCCTACGCGATAGAGGGATCACACCCTAGACACATGCGTGGGACCTATGTGCAAAGACTTGGTTCTACGGAATCGGGGCAAGGTTGGACCCAAAAAAGGGATTGTGTATCTTCCCAACCTCCTTGCCAAACCCGTCACTGAACTCATCACGGCATACAAGGAAACAGCCGCCAGGACCTTCCACCCCGACAGAGAGAATGACCAGCTGACACGCGACATCGGTAAAAAAGAACACACTGGATTTACACGAGGCACAAGGGGTATGACGTGGAAGGATGGGTTTGCCGAGTGGGGCGACTCTTAAAGATGGCGCGGCAGAAAAGAAAAATAGTGTACAGACCGGATGACACAGATAGAACATGCACTTGTGGCGCTGCAGGCGCAAGTGAATGCACGAAAGAGCCAGCAAGCTACCGGCCCATCTCAGTGGCACGAAGAGCCTGCATTGGAAGCTGCCGTGGCCATCTGGCGGAAGCGTGGCTTCCACGGAGAACGTGCAACCCATGCTTGAAATGGCGGGTCCTCGATACCCCGTGGATGAGATCACGGAGAGCGAACACGCCGATCTGCATGTGAGATTAATGGGCTTATCCATTAAGGTGGCGGTCGGCTATGCCTTACCTACTGTAGCTGGTGGAACTTACCACTGCCAGCCGATTCTAGATGGCTATGCTATTGTCGGGGTGGATGAGGTTGTGAAGGAATATGAGGAAGCACAACTTGACCATGCTACAGGTGAAGGGGAAACTCAACTCAAAATTTTAGTGAAACCAACCATTCTTAGGAAGAAGGAACACATCGTGCTTCCAAATTGGAGGCCACAGGCACCCCCGCCGTCTCCGCAGCGTCAGTAGTCTGAGCCGCCTCAGCCGTCTCCAAGTCATCAGAATACTCCCCTATCGTCTCCGGCGCTTCAGCCATCTCCTACGTGGCAGCCATCTCCTACGCGTCAGCCATCTTGACCAACCTTGACCATCTCTGCGTCGGCCATCTCCGGCTTCAGCCATCTCCTCGGTAGAAGCGGAAGAGCACTTCCACGAAGAAATCCGAGGAAACCGTCGCCAAAGAGTTCAAGAAACTTCGCCCAGCCTTCCGCCAAGCCATTGCGGTATTACCGTGGAATCACAACACGAGGAGACCAATAGGATCTCGGAAGAGGTCAAGATATTCTTTGCACCTAGACGGCGAGCCAAAGGAGAAACTAGATCCGGTAGTGGTGGAGAAGTTTTACAATAATCTTTTGAAACCTGAAACCCCACTTGTGCCGACTCTGGCGCCAGATTATGAAAGGGGATGCAAGGCGGAAGAGTCTGAAGTATCGGTCGTCGGCACCCGTAAGCAGTTCCCATGCTCGGAGAGCAGGAAAACCAATCATGCGCCCCGCTCCAAGTGTTCGACACACGGATAGCTCCTCTTGTAAATGATTACGAGGCAGAGCTACAAAGAAAGTCCAATGAGATGGGGATGACTTACATTGCATACTTGAACATCATGGGAGACAACTTGCCCAAAGGCGATGTCAACCCCATACATCCATGGAAGTATGGGAAGAATCTCGTCAAGAAAGAGGAGCTCAAGAATCTACCAACAAAGATGCGAAGATTGCACAAGTGGTACCTTGATTTTTGCAAGACGAGAAAGGAAGAATGGATCACGATCCATATAAGAGATGAGATTTTCTTGTGCGGAGACGACGAGATTGCCTTCAACATTCAAGACTTGCATTTTCTATTCAATCATAAGGAACTCGACAAAGCTGCCATCAACCTTTATTGTGTGTAAGTACTATTTCTGTAATTTCTATATCATCTCATTCAATTCATTAATTGCATGTATATATATGCTCACCATATATGTATATACTATTATGCAGAAAAAAGGTTATGAAATGCATGAAAGGAGGCCCTTTTGACATTGGGTTTGTTGACCCAAATAGAGTTCATGAACAAGTGGTAAAACACGGACCCGGGCAAACATAAGATTTCTTGCTAAGGTCTTTACTGAGACAACAAACCAAAAGAGAAATACTATTGCCTTACAACTTCTCGTGAGTACTGTTACCCTCTCTTGTACATATTCTGTTTTGGCTTACTCGATGTTAAGTGTAACTGATGATGAGTATGCTTGCGCAGGTTCCACTTTATTCTGCTAGTCATTCAACCTGACTCAGGAAAAGTCCTTGTCATGAACTTGTTACGAAAAGACCAAGAGCTATGGGCAGACTTTAAAGAGATGCTCCAGAGGTAATTTTAATCATATTATCGCACTAGATCGGCAACTTTCGTGACAACAAGTAATTAATTACTCCTTTATCCATTTTCTTTGCCGGACATGGTTTGAAAAAGGTTCACGGGAAGGGCCGTGGGTGAATGGTCAGAAGAACTAAAATTTGTAGACCAAAATGTAAGTAATACTAGCTAGCTAGGTCTGCGTATCTCTTTGATTCTGCTTTCAATTCCATTATATCATGCTTTATTGATTATTATTTTGATTGAACTCTCTATTCTCATAAAGTGCGCGCATCAGGGATCCGGCAATAACTTATGTGGTACTATGTTTGCGAGTTCATTCGCAACACGATATGTGCGACGGGCCAAGCCGCACTAGAACAAAACTTAGAGTAAGTAAAAAAAATACACAACATTATTTTATTACTATCAATTGTGTTGAGTTTTATTCTTATATATATATATTGACCCCATTCTTCATATATATTTAGATCAAACGGATGCGGGACCAACTCCTACCATTTGACCGCATACGAGCCATTCAAGAGGAATTGGCGGGGTTCATACTTGATGAGGTCGTCACGCCTAACGGAGAACTCTTTAGATATCCACCAAAATGAACGTGTACGGATATGTTATATTGTATATATGCTTGAACGTGTTTGTCTTGTACTTGATGCTTCGACGTGTACGGAGAATACCACAATGACGATGTTTGTGTATAATAATAGTTGCTTAATTATTCATGTACTCGTATGTACCGATGGTGTATGTGTATACCTCTCCCGATCGATTTGTTGGAGATATGCCCAAGAGGCAATAATAAAGTGGTTATTATCATATCTTCACACTTATGATAAATGTTTACATACCATGCTATAATTGTATTAACCGAAAACATTAATACTTGTGTGATTTGTAAACTAAAATAAGAGTCCCTAGTAAAGCCTCTTGTTAAACTAGCTTGTTGGTTAATATATGATCATGGTTTCCTGATCATGAACATAGAGATGTTATTAACAACAGGATCATATCATTAGGAGAATGATGTGATGGACATACTCCTATAGATAAGCGTAGCATAAAGATCAAGTCATTTCAATAGTTTAATTGCTATATGCTTTCTGATACATAGTAACCTAATTCCTTCGACCATGAGATCATGCATATCACCTTTACCGGATGGATGCTTTGATGACATCAAACACCACACCGTTCGGGTGGCTATAAAGGTGGCATTAAGTGTTCGGAAAGTATTGGTTGAAACACATGGATCAAGAGTGGGATTTGTCCATCCTCATGACGGATAGATATACTCTGGGCCCTCTCGGTGGAATGTCATCCAATTAGCTTGCAAGCATGTGACTTGGTCACAAGGGATCACATATCACGGAACGAGAAAGAGTACTTATCGATGCGAGGTTGAACTAGGTATGCAGAGATACCGACGATCATAACCTCGGATAAGTAAACTATCGTGAGACAAAGGGAAATTGGTATCGTATGTAAGTGGTTCATTCGATCGCAAAGTAATCGTAGAAATATGTGGGAGCCATATGAATTTCTAGATTCCTCTATTGGTTATTGTTCGAGAAGTGTCTCGATCATGTCCGCATAATTCACGAACCGTAGGGAGACACACTTAAGGATTCGACGTTGTTTTGAGTAGTTATGGTATTATGAGAAAGAGACTGAATGTTGTTCGGAGTCTCGGATGGGATCCGGATATCACGAGGTGATCCGGAATGGTCCGGAGAATAAGATTCATATAATGAAAGTCCCGTTTGAGTTCGGGAAAGATTAGGTGTTTTCATCGGAATGTTCTAGAACGTTCGGATTGTCCCAAGACTCCGGGTGAGGGTACATGAATGTGTCATTGAATGATTGCATCATGTACTAAGGGTTCTTGCAGTTCCAAAAAATATGAAAGTCAAATTGTCAGTTTGAAAGTGAAACGGCTAAACAGAAGCTGTGGAAAAGCGAAACTGTGGAAGCGAAATTGTGGGAAACAAGCAAGAGGAGTTGGAACCAACCTGGAGGAGGAGTTGGACTCCTCCAGGCCGGCGCCCAGCCCAAGGCCGAGTTGGGGAGGGACTCCCTCCCTCCCCTGGCGCGCCAAGACCCCCCTCCCATAAAAGGAGGCGGGGCTCCTCCTAGAGACACAAGTTTCCACCTCTAATCTCGTGTTTAGAGCCGTTTGGTTTAGAGCTTCTAATTGCTTTAGCCTGCGGTTTAGAGCCTTCTAATTGGTGTGTCTAATATCTAGACCACTAATAGACCTCTCTCATAATCCACCATACTCGCTCAAAGGCGAAGCCTCACGGATCTCCCTCTACTTAGGTACCACGCCGTTGTCTTTGCCAGAATCGCGAGGAGAGTGCTACAACCTCCATTTTCTTGGAACAAGGGAGAGGAAGGTCTTCGTCAATCACGAGCGTGTGACCGATTGCGAAGCGCATGGCCTTGGGAAGGATCGTCTACGCGATCTTGAGATCGGAAGTGTACGACTACATCACCCACGAGAATCTGCTCTCGTTAACCGCTTTGGAATCTTCGAGGGTGAGTTCCTCTATCGACTCGTTGCTACAATCTAGTAGATAGATCTTGGCTTGTTTGTTTGTATGCGATAGAAAATTTTTGTTTTCCATGCTGCGAACCCCTACAGTGGTATCAGAGTCGTGTCTATATGTAGATCTGTTGCACGAGTAGAACACAATGGTCATTGTGGGCGTTGATGCTTTTATTGTCGATTGCTTCTTGTGTACTTTGCATCTTGCGGTATGTTGGGATGAAGCGGCCCGGGCTAACCTTACATGACATCGTTCATGAGACTTGCTCCACGCTTGACATGCAACTTGTATTGCATAAGTGGCTTTGCGGTGCTGTTTCTCCTAGCATAGTTAAGATTCAATTTACAATGGTGATTGACAATACTAGTATCAATGTTGTGGTTCTTGTTCGTAAGTTAGAACGACACTTATTGAAAGCCCCAAACCACGTAAAATATGCAAAGAAAGTAGGCGTCTAACTTTGTTTTGCGAGGGTGTCTTGTGATGTGATGTGGCCATGATTGTGATTATATATGATGTATGCAATGTTCCTTATTGTAAGTTGGCAACCGCGGAGCCATATGGTTGTCTTTAAATTCTGTTAAGACTCGCGTGTCTATTCAAAGTAGTTGTAATAGTTGAAGCCGGTGGACGACAACCATGGAGAATCATCATTGACCTTGATGCAATGTCGGTGATGATGGAGATCATGTTCGTGCTTGAAGATGGAGATCGGAAGCACAAAGAAGAAAGGCCATATCATATCACATATTATGAATTGCATGTGATGTTAATCCTTTATGCATCTTGTATTGCTTAGTAGACGACGGTAGCATTATAAGATGATCCCTCATGCACATGAATTTAAAGTCATAAAGTGTTCACCCTTAGTTAGCACCGTTGCTAAAGCTTGTTGTTTCGAAGCACCACGTGATGATCGGGTGTGTTAGATTCTACAAGTGTATACAACGTGAGCAAGCCAGATTTGCTCATGCGGAAACTAAGGTTTGATCTTGACGAGCCTAGCGTGTATGCACATGGCCTCGGGAACACGGATTACCGAAAGGTAGAGCATGAGTCATATAGTAGATATGATGAACATGTTGATTGTTCGCCATTGAAGCTGTATCAACTCTCGTGATGATCGGTTTTGATGTGGTGGATTTGGTTCGTGTGATCACTAAAACAATGTGAGGGATATTGTTTTGAGTGGGAGTTCACCTAGATTAATTTAATTATTAATTAGAACTCAATTTATCATAAACTAAATCAAAGTGAAATTGCATAGTTGTTGTAGTCATTGGCATCCGTTTACCACCTTGCGCTTAGTTATAATTGAGATAATAGAACTATAGAATTCTGGTTAGTTACTTTACGAACTGGTATCGTATTGTTTTGAAGTGTTAATCTAAAGTTTAAAAGTCCTATTGCAAACTTTCAGTAAGTTCCGGTTACTCCATGAAGTTTAATAATTAGTATTAAATCAAGAGTAACAATTCCAAGTGTTAGTATATAAGTATCATGTTTGTCTCCATGATTCTTGATATTCAAAGGATTCTCTTAATATCAAGGTTATCTAGGATCTGAAAGATTTGTTTCAGAAACCATGATGTGTGGAAGATATTGTGATATCTGAAACAAAGTATTGGTTACAACATGATAGAGTATAATATGGCAAAAGTCATGTTCTCATATTTGATGAGAATTTGCAAAAGGTTGGAGACACTAGTTGTCCTAATCCTCCAAAAGGTTTTGGAGAGCAACATTATACTTGCGATTCACCGTTACAAGCTAAAAGTAGCTTGATCATGGATAAATCCATGATGAGGGTGAATATTTGATGTAGGTAAGATATTTACTACACCAAGAGATTACTAAAGAAAGGAATTTGAAAGAACACCAAACATTTGATGATAGGTGATCTACTTCAAAGTGCAAGTCCAAAGACATTGGTATTTAATTATACACGCTTTGGATTATGTGTCATATGTATGACTCCACTATTGATGTTGATAGATTCTTTCAAAACATAAAAGGAAATACTGAAAGAGAATCTCATAAATATATGGCAGAAAGAAAAAGACTAGAATTGTTCAGCTTAAGTATATAGATGATATACATGTTATGGCTATATTCTTTGCTTATTAAACAATGTGGTTCTCAAGTATTTGATACTGAATTTGTTGGTATGAATCGTCATACGAAACAACACAATTCATGAACTACAATGGCCTAAGTAACTAGCAAAAGAATATGTGATGATGTTCATCGAGAACAAATAAAAGGTTATTGTGTTGCTCGTTAAACATCTAAGCTTGCCTTCAAAGATTTGTTTTATCAGGTATTATGAGAACAAAAGGGTTGTTCAAATAATTGCCGTAATCCATAAAAGATGGATTCGCAAATCTCGTTGGAGACATCACATCCATAAAACTAGTGCTAAAGATGTCGAAAGACAAATTGATTGAAAGATCACTTAGGAAGTGACATCGCCGTCTAAATTATATTGGAAAGAAAACATGAAGAAAATCCATATGGATGGAATTTTGGAGTCTAGTTGATTTTGATCAAATGACGCTTGTGAAACTTTCCTAGAGATAATTAAAACTTCGTTCATAGGCCAAAAGGGAACGATAGACTAGCTTATTGGAACTTGTACATATTGTTGTATGAAGTCCATTATGTATAGTCAAGAGCGATGGATTTCAACTTCATGTGCTTTCTCCGAAAATTTGAGTGAATATATGAATATTTACTTAATAAGGATGAAGTGTGAAACATTTGAAAAGTTCAAGGACTTTCAAGATGAAGTGCAAAATCATTGTAACAAGAATATAAATAGTTTATGATAAGATCATAAAGGAAGATATTTGAGTTACAAGTTTAGCATAATACCTAAGATTTAAAGGAATCGTTCGTGGATTTGCATTTTCTCGAAACACCATAAGAGTATGGAGTGTTCGAGATATGTAATTAAACCTTGTTTGACATGGTAAGATCGAAGGTGTAATTCATAAAACTGCCATTATATTTTAAAGATTAAAAGCTTTAGAGATTACCGTTTTCCTTGAAAAGATCTTCATCATAATCCGTTGAAATGACACCATATAAGGTTATGGTTTGGGATAAAACCCAAGTTGTCCTTTCTTAAACATTTGTATGCTATGCATAAGAAAGATGTGTGCAACCAAAGTCGGATGAACCTGTCTTTGTATAAGCTAAGTATTCCTCCATAAACACCGGAGACAAAAGTGTTTGTTGCTTAGAACGTCAAGTTTCTTTGAGAAGGAATTTTTTCGTGAAATGTTAAGTGGGAGGACAATAGAACTTTGATAAGGTTAAAAGAACCTTAGCTATATGTGCGAAGTTGCGCAGCGCCGAAAAGTGTTTCGGAAGCAGCGACAATGCTCATGGCTCACGTGCCTCAAGGTTGTGGTCACGGAGATCTAAGTTCCTATTGAAACAAGTAGATCGGGTAAACAATCAAATACCAAGATTTGAGGGTTGAATCATTATTTGAGAATAATGAACCGACTACATGCAAAGAAGCGATGATGGGCCCTGACTCCGTCAAATGGCTTGAAGCCATAAAATTCGTGATAGTTCCATACACGAGAAATCAAGTTTTGAACTTGAAGGACCCTCGAAAAAGGTGTAAGACCTTACAGTTGTGTTTGGATCTATAAATAAATAGACATGGATGTTGCACATCTATGAGATAGTCGACATGTTGGGAAAGAGTTCACAACAATGTTCAAAGGTTGACTATGAAAAGATCTGATCTTTCATAGCGATATTTAGTCTAGACGGATTAATGTAGCAACCACTACATATAATTTGTTATATGGTAGTTGAATAAACAAAACAAGTTCTTCTAATAGAATCGTTACCTAGGGCGTGTGCATGACACGGTCCATAGGGTTTTGTTAATTCAAAGATGCTAAAAGTATATGCAAACTTCAATGGTTGAAGTAAGCATCATGAATTGGAATCTTCACTATGATGAAACTATTAAAGAGTTTAATTTCATCGAGAGACAATGAAGATGCTTGCGTTTGCAAGAAATTAAGTGGGGCGCTAAGACATATTTCTAATACATTATGTGGAGGACATATTGTTGATTAGAAAAGATGTATCTTTTATTAACACATATTAAGAATTTCATCCCGATGAAAGACTTAGGCAAAACCAAATATTTGGCATCAATAGACGCTAATATGGTTGTGCGGAAGTGCATAGACAAGATATTGAATGAGTTCAATATAGAAACTACAAGAGAGGTTCTTGTCGCACGAAAGGATTGAATGAGTTCAATGTTGATGATATATATTCAAGTGTATTGACATTTGGTAAAGTGAAACAAATAATCAAGTATAGAATGATACTTGATGTATGAAATCACAAAGAGTATTTATATCAATCATCTTTGTGATATGTACAAATCAGATATGTCCTATGCTCTAAATGTTGTGAGCATATACGAATGATTAAATAAGATGATCATTGGACAATAGTAAGGATATTCTTATGATCTTTTGGAAGAACTAAGAGTATATTATTTGTAGAAGTGACAAATAGATGGTTAGTTCATTGTAAAAGTACTACATTGATACTAGCTTTGTCACAAAGTACAAATTAAGTTTATCTCAATATAAACTAAGGGTGGCACAATATAATGGAAAGTGAGTTCCATAATGGATTTGAATGAGTTCCAAAGTTAAGACATTGTGACAGATACTACAACAAAAGGCTAAGTATATGACTGCTATTATAGCGACAAAGAGGCATTTGTGTCAAGTAGTTTGTTATCAAACTAGGTGTAGTTCACAGAGATAATACTATGAAGATATATTGTGCGACAATATTATCAACATGTTTTAACCCCAAAGAACTAAAGGACACAATCAAAGACCAAATTTATACAAAGCCATCTCATTAGAGAATGAGTGATGCGTGAGGCATAAAGACATGCAATTACACGGACACAGAGTGTCGGATCCGGAGATCGATTGACCACTAGCAATCGTGTACATACAACACCGTAAAGCCATAGGTGTTGAATACACAAAGGTTTGAAACTAGATTATTGACTCTAGTGCAAGTGGGAGACTGTTGGAGATATGCCCAAGAGGCAATAATAAAGTGGTTATTATCATATCTTCACACTTATGATAAATGTTTACATACCATGCTATAATTGTATTAACCGAAACATTAATACTTGTGTGATTTGTAAACTAAAATAAGAGTCCCTAGTAAAGCCTCTTGTTAAACTAGCTTGTTGGTTAATATATGATCATGGTTTCCTGATCATGAACATAGAGATGTTATTAACAACAGGATCATATCATTAGGAGAATGATGTGATGGACATACTCCTATAGATAAGCGTAGCATAAAGATCAAGTCATTTCAATAGTTTAATTGCTATATGCTTTCTGATACATAGTAACCTAATTCCTTCGACCATGAGATCATGCATATCACCTTTACCGGATGGATGCTTTGATGACATCAAACACCACACCATAACTGGGTGGCTATAAAGGTGGCATTAAGTGTTCTGAAAGTATTGGTTGAAACACATGGATAAAGAGTGGGATTTGTCCATCCTCATGACGGATAGATATACTCTGGGCCCTCTCGGTGGAATGTCATACAATTAGCTTGCAAGCATGTGACTTGGTCACAAGGGATCACATATCACGGGAACGAGAAAAGAGTACTTATCGATGTGAGGTTGAACTAGGTATGCGGAGATCTGACGATCATAACCTCGGATAAGTAAACTATCGTGAGACAAAGGGAAATTGGTATCGTATGTAAGTGGTTCATTCGATCAAAGTAATCGTAGAAATATGTGGGAGCCATATGAATTTCAGATTCCTCTATTGGTTATTGTTAGAAGTGTCTCGATCATGTCGCATAATTCACGAACCGTAGAGACACATAAGGATTCGACGTTGTTTGAGTAGTTATGGTATTATGAGAAAGAGACCGAATGTTGTTCGGAGTCTCGGATGGGATCCGGGATATCACGAGGTGATCCGGAATGGTCCGAAGAATAAGATTCATATAAGGAAAGTCCCGTTTCGGAGTTCGGGAAATGATTCCGGTGTTCTCATCAGGAATGTTCTAGAAGGTTCTAGATTGTCCGGCACTCCGGGGGGGGGGGTACATGAATGTGTCATTGCATATTGGAATGATTGCATCATGTACTAAGTGTTCTCGCTGTTCCAAAAACATGAAAGTCAAATTGCCAGTTTGAAAGTCAAACGGCTAAAAAGAAACTGTGGAAAAGCGAAGCGTGGGAAGCGAGAAGCTGTGGGAAACAAGCAAGAGGAGTTGGAACCAACCTGGAGGAGGTTGGACTCCTCGGGCGGCGCCAGCCAAGGCGAGTTGGGGAGGGACTCCTCCCTCCCTGGCCAGCCAAGACCCCCTCCCATAAAAGGAGGCGGGCTCCTCCTAGAGACACACAAGTTTCCACCTCTAATCTCAGGTTTAGAGCCGTTTGGTTTAGAGCTTCTAATTGCTTTAGCCTGCGGTTTAGAGCCTTCTAATTGGTGTGTCTAATCTCTAGACCACTAATAGACCTCTCTCATAATCCACCATACTCGCTCCGGCTTAAGGCGAAGCCCTGCGGGATTTCCCCTCTACTTAGGTACCACGTTGTCTTGCGGAATCGCGAGAGAGTGCTACAACCTCCGGCTCTGCTGGAACAAGGAGAGGAAGGTCTTCGTCGAGTCGAACGTGTGACCGATCATTGAAGCTGCCGAGCATGGCCGGAAGGATCGTCTACGCGATCTTGAGATCGGAAGTGTACGACTACATCACCCACGAGAATCTGCTCTCGTTAACCGCTTTGGAATCTTCGAGGGTGAGTTCCTCTATTGACTCGTTGCTACAATCTAGTAGATAGATATTGGCTTGTTTGTTTGTATGCGATAGAAAATTTTTGTTTTCCATGCTGCGAACCCCTACACGATTCCCCCTCCCCCTCCCCGTCCCCGCCGTGCCGCAAAAATACGCCCAGAACAAGGCGGCGGCAGAACTCTGTCGCGGCAGAGATTTATGCCTTTTTCCTGCCACGATAGAGAACATTTAACACCGGTTCGCATTTAACACCGGTTCGTTTTACGAACCAGTGTTAAAGGGGGGGCTGAGCGCTGCGGCAGCCCCAAGAACCGCTGTTAAAGGGGGGGCTCTAACACCGAACCCCCAACAAAGGTTCTATAACCGCTGTTAGAGGCTGGTCCGAACCGGTGTTAGATGCCAATGTGTGCACTAGTGTAGAACACAATGTGATATAGGAGAGTCGCAACCGTCGTCGAAGTGCATCCCCCTGCAGAGGTCAGAACTGGAGAGCAAGGTTCCACTGAGACTGCCAATGCACGTCCTCTAGGCCTCAAACACGACGGCCAACACCAAATGAGTGAACCTGCACACATCGAGGCCACAAGAACTTCATACATCATCAAAGGATCACGATCACTGAGACCTCGCCACTGGCATGAACCTTCGAAAGAGTAGGTCAACTAGAGCTGCATGAAGGACCAAAGGACTTATCTTGGCACGGAGACAGAGAGCATTGCACGAAGAGTGGAGCTCGTCTAGCACACCCAAGCCAGAGGCACCAATGCTGACAAGGGGACAAGGAACCATGAAAACGCATGCGTCGCCGTCATCAATCGAGTTTTCACTCGTTCCCTCTCATCCCCGAACAGCCCACGGCAAACGCGAGTGGAGTTCCTGCACGGCGCATCCGCATGGAGGACAACGACACCCGAAGGCGACTCCACTAGGATTGCCGTTGATATCTCCAAACTTGACGCTTATGTATCTTTTCTATCCGCTAAACTGTTGTAACTTGTGAGTCGTCACCATATATCTATGAAAAGCAGTCTGCATAAGTATTTGTACACATATGGTCGACAAATTGATTTAACGTAGTACACTCTTCAAGATTTCTCCCTTGGAGAAAATGAGTAATAAACGTGTACAGAGTAGAAGATTTTCACACACTGTATATTGGATGCTTTAAATATCGATAAATGTATCTCTAAATTCAGTCAAACTTAGTGAAACTTGACTTAGCACAAAACTAGAACTTCCATTATTTAGGAAAACACCGCCATCTCTGCTACGGTGCTACGTCGTGCTTGTGCTTTGACTCTTTTGTTTCCCCTCTCCTTTCTTTCAGGAATTCCGCAAGCACCTGTAGCGCAACATCGACGTCCTCGCTCCTTAGCAACATCTCTGACACCTCGGCCGGTGTCACCTCCACTACCGCAAGCAGTTCCTGTATCTCCGGGAACATACGGTGGTCATCGAGGAGGTGATAGTTCCGGACCAGCGTCTTGAACGCATCCCAGCCGCAGTAGCCCATGTAGACGTGCATGTCCATGCGCCCCGGCCGCAGCAGCGCCGGGTCGAGGCGGTCCTTGTAGTTGGTGGTGAAGATGATGATACGCTCCTCGCCGCTGGTCGACCACAGGCCGTCGATGAAGTTTAGCAGCCCTGAAAGTGTTATTTTGCGCTCCTGGTGGTAACTTCCCCTGTGGTATTCTCTGTCGCGGTACTCGTACCGTTCCCTAAAGGAGTTGTCCCCATCGGCGTCGGCCGTGTCTGTCGCCTTGGGACCTTCCCTCGACATGGTGTCGAAGCTGCAGTCAATATCCTCGATGACGAGGATGGACTTGTTGGACATGTCGATGAGAAGCCTCTGCAGGGTCGAGTTGTCGTACACCCCAGAGAGATCGAGGTCGTAGAGGTTGAAACGGAGGTGGTTTGCCATGGCGGCGACAAGGCTCGACTTGCCGGTGCCCGGGGGACCGAAGAGCAGGTAGCCGCGCTTCCAGGCCTTGCCGATCCGCTGGTAGTAGTCTTTCCTCTTCAGGAACCGGTCGAGGTCGTCGAGGACGGCCTGCTTCAGTGCCGGGTCCATGGCGAGCGTGTCGAACGAAGCCGGGTGGTGGTGGTTGATGCCCTGCCACATCCCCCCTTCGTTCAAGAAGATCTTGAGCGCGCGGTCCTGGCGGCTCAGCTCCTCCGCCGTGGACATGATGAAGGGCACGTACTTCTCCAGCGCCATATCCGCGTGCTCCGCGTCGAAGCTGAGCTCCAAGGACTCGCTGCCGCCCCCGCCCCCGCCCCGGCCCAGATTGCCGTTGTCGCCGCCACCAGCGTCCATGTACGTCCAGTGGAACTCGACGCCCTCGAAGTCGTCCGTGGTTGAGCCCCCCTCCTCCATGGCTAGGAGCAGGCGCAAGGTAGTGCTCCCGTCGTGCTCAACGGCGCGGGAGTGCGAGAGGCAGAGGCGGGGCATGGTACGCGGATTGATCTTGGTGGCCAGGTACGTGCGCGCCGCGTCGAAGAGGTTGTTCTGGTTGCTGGGCCCGTGGCCGTGGCCGTGATCGTACGTGCTCAGGTTCTTCTCCATCGTGCGGCGGATGATGATGGTGTGGCGCTCCTTCTCGCGGGCGCCGAGGCGGGAGCGCACGAAGGACGCGCCCCACCGCACCGCCGCGCGCAGCTCGTCGGGGAGGAGCTCCCGCGCCATGCCGCGCGCAAGCATGGCGTACGCGCTCACCGAGGCTGCAGTGGCGAGCGCGTTCTTGTACGCGTCCAGCACCTTCGCCCCCTCCGACGACGACGACGCCGCCGCCGCCATACTCGTCATTGGCAATCGCAAGTAATCCATGGTTGCTGCGTTGCTTCAGTCTCCGTCGACTTGTGTTGCCGGCGTCCTTCCCCTCTGTATTATTATATTGCAGATCTAACCGCCGGATCTAACTTTTACAGATCCTACTCGAACTCTACCCCAAATATATACTACTCGGTAGTCGGTATCGGATCCTGGAGTACTACTTACCATCTCACGGGAGCGTTCCAAACACAACAAGAAACAAACGGCCTTGCAAGCACAACACGGACTCTTTTAATACTCCACTAAGATTTAACGAAATATACTCATTAATTCCGGAGATCTTTTTCGAGATAATCGATGTCCATTTAACTCGGTTGATTAGCCACCTCGTAAATCTCCCGCATGCTAACCATAGTAGTTTATAAAAGGAAAATGATATGGATCCCGGACGATGGGGTTCTCATCGTCCGCCTCCCTGAGTGACACATGTTCCTAAAATCGCCCTAAATTTCGTTTTGCTATAAAACGGCCCATTTTTGCTATACATGTTCCCGTCTTTTGCTTCCGAAGCAAAACATGGTTCGTTTTAAAAATAGAACGTCTCGCCGGAGACCTCGCCGGAGATCATGCAGCAAAAAAATTGTGCTAATGCAGCAAAACCGACTTCGCCGAAAACTTTTTTGTTGCATGGTCTCCGACGAGGGTCATCAACGAGTTGTTTCCGACGATGTCTCCGGCGAAGTTGGTTTTGCTGCATTAGCATAATTTTTTTGCTGCATGGTCTCCGGCGAGGTCTCCGGTGAGGTCTCCAGCGAGACGTTCTATTTCTGAAACGAACCGTTTTTTTTGCTTCCGAAGCAAAAGAGGGCCGTTTTGCAGCAAAAACAGGTTTTGAACCGTTTTTAGTATACACGTGGCAGCAGCTGGAGCAGGACGATGGGGGCTCTCCCATCGTCCGGGGGACGCGTAGGGCTTGCCTTTACAAAACCGGACTTTTCGGCTGAACAGGAAAAAAACTGGAACCGGAAGCCTTGCAGGTCTGTAAAGTCTACTGGACTGACTGCGCTAGCGAACCGGACTAAACCTGCCGCTGGTTTTGGTGGTCCTACCTACTCAATTATCGGCACATTGGTAGTAAAAAAGTTGCCCATTTAAGTGGACTAGCCAGCAAATCTCTCAGCATGCTAAGTTGCTATCACTACATCACGATAGTCATTTTGGGACACTTTAAAGTGCCCCTATATGTGATCAAAATGCCCCTAAAAGGATTTAGAGGCATTTTAAAATATGACACTAATACTCATGTCCCTAGAGTTTTATGGGCACTTTAAATGAAATGCCCCTAAAACCTTTAGTGAACTAAGAGAAATGCCCCTAAAATCTTTAATGGCACTAAGATAAATGCCCCTAAAACCCTTTAGTAACACTCTAAAAAATGCCTCTAAAACCCTTTCGTGACATTAAGAGAAATGCGCTTAAATGTATTTAAGGCATTTTATATAGTGACACTTTTAGAAATGCCCCAAAAGCCATTTAGAGAAATAGAAACATAATTGTTTGTAAGTTAGAATTCTATTTCGGCCTTTTCTCAAGATGGGCCGGCCCGTCTATAATGCATTTTTTCTGATCCCTCTGGATGTGCTCCTCTGCTCGCGCGTGGGCGCTGCTACTCCTTAGTCCTCCCAGGACGCGTCCAAGATGGATGGGCCGCAGAATGATTTGTGGCCCATTCGGTACTTTGCTTAGCGTGAGATGGCTTGTGTGGGTTTTGAATCATTGCTAAGACTGCACGTATCCGGTTTGATCCAGCATGGTATATAAATCAGTTGAAACTTCACTGGTTTTTCGATGTGGGACTATTTGGAGGGAGCTTGTACGCTGCATGTGCTGGACGCTGGCGGGGGGATACGTCCGTTTGACGGTGGCGCGGGACGTGACCATTGGACGCTGATCCATGGATGCAAAAGAATGCATTTTTCGAGCCAAATTGCTTCAAGTGCTCCCTTCGGTCTATATTAATTGTCTTAAATTTGTCTAGATTTAAATGAATCTAGACACTATTTAGTATATAGGTTCATTCGACAGTCCTATTTTCAGATTACCACACAAACGCTAATTAATTCTTGGCCGATGAAATAAAAAATAAAATAAATGTGCAACGTTGTGCAGGCTGCTTTTCAATTGGACGCATGCATAAGTTGGAAATAAAAAAAATATTTGCCCAGGGTTTAGGGTATATCCACCGGGTCAACCCAACACGAGTGAACGCTCCACACGGCCGCACGAAACGTGCGCGGCGTTGCAGCGGTATGACCCATTCAGATAGACGCGTCCGATTTGATCTATCCGAGGCAACAGTTACGTCGGCCCGGACACGGGCAGACCAAGAGCGTTTCCTGCCCCGCGCGTGCCACTAGCCCATCCGTCAGCCACCGCTTAGCGTGACAGTGATTCAGACGCAAGAAGAGCAAGAACGACCACGAGACGACAGGCTCCGGCTCAAGCAGCCAGCGTTCCCGCCTGCCGGCCTTCCTCCCGACGCATCTTTGCAGTCTTCGCACTTCCTCCGGCCTCTGTCATCCCGTCGACAGGGGAGAGAGTACGGAGTATCGTTGGTGTGCGGAGCTCTTTTCCTTGGTGTTCCTTACTTGTGGCATAAGAAGGTCACCTCACACTTGAGATGTCTTTTTGGCCTCGTCTCCTGAACTAGAGTACTCCCTGAACTACACGGTATTTCGAAAAATTAGGAGATTTTCTCAACTTTGTCTACTTATGAGAAAATCGCAAAGACCAATAACTCTTGATAAAGGAGTTGCACGGACCATCAACTCTAGGATTTTTGTTACAAAGAAATCTAATAATAGTTAACTACGTATTAGACAAGTAAGGCCACCGATCGTAATAGAATAAATTTAAAATTTGACAAAATTATGAACGAAAATTCCGCATGTAATACGAACATTTTGTGTTCACACACAAGTTATCAAAAAAACTAATTACTATTTTATGTGGTTTGTGTAAAAAGTCGAGAAAATGTCCAAGAATAGTCACGTTGGAGCATCCGATTTTTTCTTTTTTATAGAGAACACAAAAATTATTTTCAAAAAATTATGAACGTACATATATGGGCATCTCCGATGGGCACCACAAATCATACACAAAAGGTGTCTGACTTTTGTGTCTCGCGGGAAGGGGACACGAACGGACCAAATGTCCTCCATTTGTCCAATTGCGATGGATATGTACCCAACGATGCTCCAATTAAACATGTCAACTAGTACCGAAGTTGTTGGTGGATGTGTGAACGCTGCAGTCGGTGGAGGAGCACGACCGAGCTCGTGCTAGCTCGATGCCGACGCAAATGGGATGCAGCGCGTTCCTGCGTAGCCCACGCCATGAGGTCGCACACGAGCAGAAGAGCTCGCCCACGTCCCCTATCCCACAAGTAGCAACAAGTACAACACCGAACCCTCTCCCATTATAGAGATTGGATCCCGCGCGCATCAATCTCGCAACGTAATTCTGGCCAGAAAGCTGAGAAGCCTCTAAAACCTAATACATAACCCTAATTCATAAACAGTAATACATAACCCTAATCCATGAACAGTAAAACCTAATAAACAACCAAGATAACTCTAATCGAATCGAATCGATTCATAATCAAAATAAATCTAGAGGGGAGAAAATCATAGAAAGAACACAGTAAGGATTAGAGGGAAACCAAGAAAGAGAATGGAAGGGATATGCAAAACTCATCGTCGAGCTGTAGAAATGCAGATGGAATCTAGAGAAACAAAGAGCAAAGCTTCTGCAAATGAAGAAGCAAAGAAGGATTAGAACTGAAACCAAAAAGAAATTGGAAGGGAGAGGGGATAAGAAATCTCAATCTGGAGGGGACGAACTGTGCTGCTCTCGGGAACCAACCTGCTCTGGGAGAGGGGCGGAGAGAACTGAAGTGTGTCTCTTCGGTTTCCCTCCCTTTATAAATTGCCCACTTTCCACGATGGCTCTACTCCCACTTCCCACGATCCCACGATGGCTGTCCCAAGTTGGCCTTCCAATAGTAGTGGACCTTTCAAAAGTTGGTCTTACCATTTGTACTGTCTGCATTTATTCAGAAATAAAAAATGAAACACATTATCAGTACAAAACATTCATTTTGTGATAACTAAAGTAAGAGTCTGATATTACTCCCTCTAATTCATAATGAAATCCCTTTTACTTCATTCAAAATATTACTACCTCTGATTCATATTGCTTGTCACTAGAATGGATGTATCTAGGCATGTTTTAGTGCTAGAAACATCCGTTTCAGCGACAAGTAATATGGATGTACCTAGGCACGTTTTAGTCGCTGAAACGCGACTATTTAAACTACCTACCTGCTGTATTTTAATTACCTACCTGCTGCATTCATAGAAGAAATCCCGAAGTATTAGTATTTTTTTTAATTATGTGTGTTTGGCAATGTGTTGTATCAGGTCCTAGCATCATGGGTGAATATGAATTTGAAAGACAATGCATGTTTGGAAATAAAATGGATCTGATAGAACAACATGTGGCCTTTCTTGTTGGCTGGTGCATCTACAAAAGGTCAAAAATCAAGTACTATGTCTACAAGATGACAAGTTCATCCACCAATGATAAGAGATGCAAAATGGTGAGATGATATTTACTTAAACGTATGGAGAATCTTAATTGCAAATATATTATTTGTTGAAATTTTTGTATTTTCTGTAGGAATTTGGAGCTGAGTTCACTCGTAGGTACTTGAAGAAGTATCTTGGTAAACCTATTGCTCTGGAAGTTGAACATATGCAAAGAAACATCAATACATCTGTTAGGATGAAGATGGGTGTGTCAAACAGAGCTATCATCACAAGTGGGTGGTTCGATACAGTGATGCTATACAAGATTCATGCGAGAGATATTTCCCTTTTCAGCTTCGGGATCAATAAAGAAGTAAAGCTAAGTCTTCTCATCACAGAGCTTCCACCATCAACATATTACTTCTTAGCATGACGCTAGTTATGCTGGATGACAACATCTTCTGGTAAGTATGGTTGGTAATTATGCATGGATGTGGATGCATTAGAATGATGTTTAGACTGAAGGTTGTTATGGACTACTAAGTTCTTTTGGATGTGGATCCCCTGGAGGTTGTTATGGATGTGGATGCACTAAGTATGTGTAGAACTGGTAAGTATTATGAATTGCTAAGTGTTATTATGAACCGCTAAGTATTATGGATGTAGATATGAACTGCTAAGTATTATGGATGTTATTGCTGATGTGGATGTTATTAAGTTCATGTTATTGCTGATGTGGATGTTATTAAGTTCATGTTATTGCTGATGTGGATGTGACCTGCCTACAATGTTTACTGTCAAGTATTGCTGTGATAGTTTAGGGGAACTTTGCAAAATGCCTCTGAAGGTAGTATCTTTAGGGGCACTTTGATGAAAATGCCTCTAAAGATAGTATCTTTAGAGGCATTTGGCAAAATGCTTCAGTATCTTTAGGGGCACTTGGCAAAATGCCTCTAAAGCTAGTATCTTTAGTGGAACTTGACAAAATGCCTCTAAAGCTAGTATCTTAGGGGCACTTCGATGAAAATGCCTCTAAAGGTACTATCTTTAGGGGAACTTGGCAAAATGCCTCTAAAGATAGTATCTTTAGGGGCACTTTGATGGAAATGCCACTAAATGTAGAACATTTAGGGGCATTTGGCAAAAATACCCCAAAATTAACACATTTAGAGGCATTTTCAGAAGTGCCCCTAGCCAAAGTGCCCCTAAAGGTGTACCGTGTACTAGTGTATCTGTCCTCTCTTTTTTCTATCCCACAACTAGTGTAAGTACTTGTGATCATGCTATACAACTTTAAATAAACTTGTTTTCTGAGTTGGAGAAAAAGAAATAAAATGAGTTGTACTCCAGACTCGTCAAACTTGATATCATTTGACTTTTGTTAAGCTTATATGCACTACATTTTGATAAAGAGAGGAGAATATTAACTATTGCCTACTCGTAAGCTACAATTCATACGACGTGAAAAGAACATCAACATATAGAGAGGCACCAGGTGAAGACGTTGGATGGATGCACATTAAATCATGAAAAGAAAGTTGTAGACTTACATCATGGTGATTGAAAGTTTGCTAAAACATGACTCTTGATCAGATTTTATATAGTTGGAAGATATCAGACTCTCCTCATTGTCATCGTATATAGTTTAGACCTTGCGCACAGGGGTGGATCCCTGTATGGCGAAGGGGGTGCACAGGATTAAGGATTTTTTTGTTTTCTATGATAAATGACAGATTTTCACCATATGTCCACTCCGAAACAAACGTTTTTACATGTTGTGGCACCATGATCCACCATGTGTGCGTCGTACCATCCTACTTCAGCTTTTGTTGGTATTGCATTCTGGAAACATTGATTCTCTATCCATTTAGCATGGAACATGCATAAGTATTCTATAAAAGGGAAATAAACAGTTCATACAATGTACAAAGGAATAATGATGTCTGCTTTTGAGCTGCAAAAAAGGAAGAAGGTATCATGTATTTTAATCAAAGCACTAAAGTTATACAGAAATTGGAATTACTATCACTTAACTATGGCATAACGGAAAAGGGTGAAGTGAATCATTAAAACATAAGTTTCTTATGTGTCTGCACTTCGTTTTGATTGAACATCAAGTTAATTTTGGACACTATGTACTTATTTTTCTATATTGGTAAGTACATTAAGATGTTGAGATTAGTATGAGAGACAGGAATCTACACGTTCATATGTGAAAACTAAAATTGGTCAGGAAATTGTATCTTTTGTTTTGTAGGAATCAAACCGGTACCAGCAAAAGCAATAGTTATTTTCCATTGAAACTGAAATAAAATCACCATTATATATTTTAACTCGGGCATGGTCAAGAAAAAAGAGTAATAACAAAGCATCTAAGCCCTTCAAACCCGCGGGCATCTATAGATGCAAATTGAATTGAGAACTAAATGGATTAGAATTCCTTGATCTTGGGCTTGGTTAGGGAATAAATAATATTCACTACTGGAAAAACCATCTTCGATTCGACGTGAACAACGCCAGCAGTCCCGGCCTGTCACAGCCCGCGACTAGTGGCTAGTCCCTGGCCGTGAGGCCTCTAACGACTAGAAACAGTCGTAGTCACTAGTCCCGGGACAGACCAGATCTTTAGTCCTGGGATCGGGACTAATGACCTGGAGCAGGCCAGCTGGTCTTTTCGTGGACTATTAGTCCCGGGTCATATCACGGTCCAGGATTAGTTGTCCACCACTATATATTCAGCTTTCTGTCCTGCTGCCCTAAAGCATATGGTGACCATTTTCTCAAAGAAGCAAGAGAGTTCATGCCATTTTTTCTCAAGATTTGTCAAGATTTAATTTGCAACCCCTAAATCCAAAGCTTTAAAAGGTCAGAACTTCATTCTTTCATCTCTTATCGCTACTTTAGCTCTATAATGCTCTAGAAGTATAGAGATATGGATCAATGCATGCATGCTCTAGAAGAAGAAGGATTTTGATATATATGTGTAACAAATTTTGATTAGGCACATAGTTACTGAAAATTGAAATGTGTAATTTTAGAGTTTCAGAGCTTAGAATGGAATGAGGTTTTCACTTATAAAACAATAATAAAAAAACTCCACATTTATCATGTTGATTGTTTTCTCCAATTCACAAATTGGTGCATGTAAATTTTTCAAAATTCAAAATTAATGCTCTAGAAGCTCTCAGTATAACTTGTAATAATTTTATCATGTTGTGTAATGGTTTTTGATATACTTTTACTATAATGCAGATGGTCCGGGAATGGATGTACGGTACTGACCGACGCTCTGGCGAGTTCATTAATGGCATGTATGAATTCATCCGTGATGCTGATGCAAACAAGAACAATAGTTTTGTATTCTGTCCATGTAGTGGATGTAGGAATCAAAAAGATTACTCTGACTAAAAAACCCTTCACAACCACCTGTTGAAGTCCGGCTTCATGCCTAGTTATAACTGTTGGACCAAGCACGAAGAGAGAGAGGTTATAATGGAAGACAATGAATAAGAGTAGGAGGATGACAACTATCATGGTTTCCTTCCATGGGGGTGCTGAAGGGGAGGATGAAGAATAGACACATGATGAACCCGCTGATGATCTTGGTCGGACCATTGCCGATGCACGAAGAGATTGTGAAACTGAAAAGGATAGGGAGAAGTTCAATCACATGTTAGAGGATCACAAAAAGTTGTTGTACCCAAATTGCGAAAATGGTCTGAAAAAGCTAGGTAGCACACTGGAATTGTTGCGCTGGAAGGCAGAGTGTGCTATACCTGACTCCTTATTTGAAAAGTTGCTGAAAATGATGAAGAATATGCTTCCAAAAGATAACGTATTGCCAAGATGCGTCTGAAGCAAAGAAGGTTGTCTGCCCTCTAGGTTTAGAGGTTCAGAAGATACATGCATGCCCTAATGACTGCATCCTCTATCGCGGTGAGAAGTATGAGAATTTGGATGCATGCTCGGTATACACTTCACTTCGGAGCACAGACGAATCAGTCGGTCGCCCCGCTCAAAGTCATTTCAGACCTCGATAAGGCCTTCAGAGCTGAAATGGATAGGGACATGCAAATAATGGACTCCAGAGTCCGTAATAATGCTGCACTAATGTGAATCACTGTATCGCAGGCCAAAGCACTTGCTATCGAAGCAAAAATGTCTATTGGTCAATATTTAGGCTATGAAGATACGCCAGTGGGTTAGATAGTACGAAAGTATGTCCAAGGAGAGCCTCTAGTCAATAATGAGGAGCTCGCGCGTCTATCCACACATATGCGAAATATGTACGAATGGTACATGTCGCAAGCAGAAAAAAGCATCAGAAATATTGGTTTCCGGTGGACGTTAAAAAGGAGCATCACTTCAAACCATACTCGATACAGGTTCAAATGACCAAACTGTTTCAGTTATACAACCAGCACTCCCTCGACAAATATATCATTGGTTGCTACGGTCTGTAAGTGATTTATTTCTATAATTAAGTTTATAGATCAGCTCGTTCATTGCATTTAATATATTATCCTAACTATATATCCTTTTATATGATATTATATTCTACAGAATGAAGATGCTTGAATGCAAAAGAGCTAGAAGATACGCCACCCCAAGGACGTGGAGGAAGACCTGTGCAGGTTCTTAACCGAGAATAATTTTGTTAAGAAAATACTATTTCCTTACAACTTCAAGTGAGTGTTTATATCTTGTACACATTTTATTTTTGCTTACTCGATGATCTATGCATGTATGCTTATGTAAACGTCCGTAGATTTCACTGGATCTTGCTAAACATTCAAGTTGACAACTCCCTAGTTGAAGTCCACGACTCATTAAGTTGGGACCAAGAGCAGTGGAGCGACATGAAAACAATGCTCCATAAGTAATTTCAATCATTATCGCATTATATCGTCCTCTTTCATTCATTTCCTGATATCAAGTAACTAATAACTCATTTGTTAATTTCCTTTGCCGAGCAGGTGTTGGACACGGTTCAGACAGAAAATACCAAGTCCATTAAAAGAGGAGCTAACTTATAAAATGGTGAATAGTTTACAGCAGCCACCGAGAACTCATTTGTGTGGATACTACGTCCGCGAGTACATCCGCGAGTTTACCAGTGAGGGGAAAGTTGAATCACATTATATTTATGATTTGCGGGAGAAACTAGAGCCAGACCAGCGCATAAGAGCAATTCAAGAGGAGCTGGCGGGATTTATGATGAAGGAAGTCCTTGATGTACATGGAGAGCATTATACGGATGACGTGGAACTCGATTTGCCTTAGTGATCTCCATGTAGCTGATATGATATATATATTCATCAATGACCATGAAATTTCAAAAAAAATCTTCTTTTTGATATATATATCATTAATGTATGCTTGCAAGGGATCGATTAATTATATAGATGCATCAACGTGTACTGTGTATGTAGTAGCGTAGAATATGTGTACTTAAATATATGTTTGAAATTATAGTGAAACACAAAACGAAAAAGAAAAGAAATGGCAAAAAAAAATACACAATCTCTGCCGTGGCAGATAAACACACAATTCTCTGCAGTGGAAGGAAACCTTATAGTCCAAGTGGTGTTACGGCCCGGGACTAGAGGGTTTTCGCCCCTCGTGGCGCTGAAACAACCACGTGGCTGTTATCAGTCGCGGGCCGTAGCGAGCCAGTACTAGTGGGAGGGGGGGCTCTAGTCCTGTTTTTGCAGTCCCGGGCCCAAAACCGGGACTAGAGCCCGTTGCAGCCCGGGACTAGAGGTCTGTTTTCCACCAGTGTTTGAACACAATGAATCGATGTTGCCAAATGGGAATAAACTGCCAATATGTTCTTTAATTGTAATGTCGAGAGAGGCTGATTCAGATGATCATTCTTCATGTAAAATACTACCTCCGGTTCTGTAGAAGAAGGCATATGGTTTTTCTCTAAAGTCAAACGATGTAAAGTTTGACCAAACTTATAGAAAAACATATCGAAAACTACGCTACTATGCAGGTATAATACAAAAATATATGTCATGATGTATCCAATGGCATCGATTTGGCATGGAGTTATTGGTAGTTTTCTCTAAAAGTTGGCCAATGTTTACATCATTTGACTTTTGAAAAAGATTGTACGCCTTATTTTATGGAATGAAAATAGTAGGATACCAATGTGAATTCCCAGTTCAAACGTTACTTACCATCTCTATTTTGGACTACCTGAGCAATTTAGTGTACCGAATGTACTCAGAGTTCATGCATGGCTATCTTAGTATAGAGAAGAAAGTATGTCAAGATAAGTGATATGGAATACTAAACCAACAATAGAACATTAACTACAAGAAACTAGGACTAAAAGTTTGTTATGTGGATGATATCGTTAAGGCGCCTGGCATAAAACTGCACGTGAGGCGGTATATAGAGCTCTCACTAACGGCCTCGACTATCCTAACTAAAATTTTGAGAATCGTGTGGGAATCCTTCCTGACCTATGTGTGGTTCGTCTATTGCAACAACTACAATTAGTGGAAACCAGGATGGTGTCTATCCAACGTGAATGTCTCAATCTCAACATAAAGAAATTCATACAAAAAATCTTTTAGGCGCATCATCTCATTAATATGTATGCATAGTTTCATAGCCAACTCATGCGGAAATAAGTGGGCATCATTTGTTGCAGCTAAAAGACCAGGGTGTCGCCTTGAGAGAGGTGAATAGGCCTTTCAAAAAAATTATGGGTTTGGATTAAAAGAATGCGGAATAAAAGTAATATTAATTTTTTAAGGAAAAATCTAGACAAGCTAGGCTCAACTGTGCACCAAAAATAACTAGAGCTAATCAAGATAGCACAAGATAAATATCACAAGTGGTAAGCAAGATGTAAATAACTTCAAGCTCGAAGGATATGAGAACTAAATAAATTTGGATGTATAGATAACCGAGGCACACAGATACAAATATGTATCACGATGGTCATTTACTCCTAAGTAAGCTAAATCACCGTTTGAGAGGTGGGGTTACCACAAAGGACCCCCCCCCCCCCGAACAAACCGCACATTCTTCTCCGAGTGCCTCCACAAAGTTAGGTTCCCTCCAAAAGTAAGAATCTCACAATACGTCATTAGCTCAACACAATGCAAGGGTGCAAAGCAAGGACACAAGAAATGTGTTCAAATCGTTATCTCTCAAATCCCACAACATAAATTAGGGAGAAATTAGAGAGAAGAAACAATACATGGAGCAAATTAATAGATCTAGATCTATTCTTTCAAACCCCTGAAAAATATGCAATAATCATTAGAGGAATAAAGACAAAGAAATCTTTCGGATATGGTGCACAAATAATAACAATTTACCAAGCACAACCATGCACAAAGCACTAAAACAATATTCAGGGTTCAATCTAATCACAAACTATGAGGGAAACGAGATGGATCTTCGACATGGAGATGGTGATGATGTTGGGGATGATGAATATGGTGATGGAGATGCCTCCCCTTACGCCAATGATGAGTGGTGATGACGATGAATTTTATTTCCCCCTCTCCGGAGGCCTCGGAGAGCAGGATCTACCCTCTCCCGGAGTTGGACATAAGACTTTCGCCTCTGCCGCTGCCTCTGTAAATCGTGAGAAAAATATGGTGTAGGTTTTCGGGCGATAAGAGTCGTCTTTAAAAAGGGGGAGCCGAGGCGACGCTCGAGGCTCGAACGGCCTTAGATGGCACGACATATAGGTGTGCCCGTGCCACCTGGGCTCGTTCAGTCATTGTTTCTCCCATCGTGTGCTTCAAAGCCCCATTGTTCTTCTCTCGATGAAAAACTTTGGTGGTATTTTTACTTGAATTAATTGGTGTCTAGAAAGTCACTAAAACAACAAAATATGAAAAAAGAGTTTTTCTGCCTCCTAGAAATTAAATACTAAAACCAGTGACTTTGTAAGGAAGTCCCATAAATCATCCAAAACTTGCACAAAAATAATATATCAATGCCAATAACAATATAAATTAGTCCTATGTGTGGCTATTATGATGATACAAAATTTAATTATTAGACGCCTTGCTGCTCCCTTGTTCTGCGCATAAAAAAGTCGATGATTTTAAGAAAGTCTAATGACATAGACCCACTTGTCATGTGGTCAAAGCTAAAGCAAAATTTAAATTTTCCAAAGTTGGTTGGTCTGTGCTATGATGTTGCAGTGGCATCCCTCAATAGAATGAGCCCAAACTTGGCAGGGTGGTGCCTCTTGGCATTGAAAACAACTTCTCTAACTAGGAATTTCGGGGTTCTATGGGGAAAACATGATTTTTATGGGTGGATATTTCCAAAGAAAGTGCAATAAATTCTCATGTCTAAAACCCCTCTCCCCCCTCCCCCGCGACATTTTCTCCAATGCTAGGTCATATTGGATGTCCATTCCCGAGAGATTGACATTTTTCTCATGGTGGAGCTATATACAGCTTATTCTTGTGTAATGCTCAGATAATTCAAATTTTGAATTGTATGTACCCTAAACATTACTCTCAAAATTCAAAAAATAATGGGTTTGGGTGCCCAGAGGTGTCCTAGGCTGGATCACCACGGAGGATTTAAAATTTAGATACCCTCATGTGATTGCGCATGCCGGCAAGTTTGTATTTTTTGTCACACAAAATGAAATTCAAAAAATAAAATAAAAATGAATACCGAGTTGATGTTGCATTTGTTCCCCGGTGCCTACTTGCTCTGCCATGAATCGCTGGGTTACAAACTTTGCTAGCTGATTTCTTCTTATATTTGCCTCCGTTGATGCTTACCTACTCTTAGTTACCCTATATTTAATTTTCAAAGTATGTCTCTTATTATTTTAATATTTTGTTAGCTATGAGATGTGCTAGTGTGAATATGAGGTTTATGAGTGGGTATAGGTGGTGTAAAATAAATGGGTTGCTTGCCGATGTTGGTCATAGGAGCAACTCCAATAGTCGCTGGAAAATTTCGTATGCTAAAAATAACCGCCGATTTAGTGCATACGGGGCCGCTTTTGCTCCTCCAGCAGGCGCTTCATAGTTGCACGCGCGCTAAAAAATTCCGCGCGTGGCAATTTGCTGCACGCCGTTCAGCGCGCTATCTCTCGGCAACATGCGCAAAGCCCAACTGCCACTGAAATCTCACACGCACCGGCGCTGTCCCAATTTCGCACGCCCCATTCTGCCAGCGCCGCCGCTTTGATTCACCACCGGAGGCGCTTCTCTGCACGCAGTAGCTGCAGATCCGCCGCGCCTTCCCGCACCTTCCTTGAGCTCTCTGTGTCGGGAATCGAAGCAAGTTGCCCATGCCATGCTTCTTTTTCACACCGCCGCCGCTACGCCTTAGCCATCTCGGAGCTGCCGCGCTGCCCTTGACGACTGACATGTCCTCGTCAAGCCAGGATGCTACTTGGCTCATGCTACGTGCTTGGAAAAATGGCCACCGCAAGGTACGTTTCGCCTCATGCCGCGCCATATTTTAGTTTCGGTAGACGAAGTGAGTGTATTTTTGTGCTTGTAGAGGATATCGTATGATACATCTGATGATGAACTAGAGCTTGAGGAAGATGAGAACATATCGATGCTATTAGCTTGGTGCGCGACAAAAAAACGAAGCGCGGTGGCTCGGTTTTTGGTAGCTGCAAGTTGTGGAGGGAAAGGATCGAAGGGCACGAGAGGTTGATGCGAATGTATTTCAACGACAATGCCACCTTTCCGGAGGAGTATTTTCGTCGACATTCTAGGATGAGCATCGATTTGTTTAGGTGTATTTGCGAAGGGGTGACCAAATATGATCGGTTCTTCGAGCGAAGGAGGAATGATGCCAGAGAGCTTGGGCATATCACCTACCAGAAGGTGACCGCTGCCTTGCGTATGATGGCATACGGTATACCGGCGGATCTTGCAACATCCCAAAAATATTAATCAAGATTATCAAGTTCTAATCACCCAAGTTTAGGGTTAATGAAAACTTTTGTTATTAAAAATTAATATGAATGTACGAGTGTATGTGATGAATGCATGAATGCTTGCCATGACTTGTTTGATTGCTATTAATGGAAAGGATTGGTTTAAAGATGAAAACAACATCATCTAAATCATTTCCAAGCAGAATCAAATCCATAGAAATTCAAATATAAACAATATGAGCTAATGGTCATTTTTACCAAAGTTAACCACTAGACCACTTTAAGTGTTTCTAGTCCAAGATTTCTAATAGAAACAAATCCAATTCTTTTCACCCCTTGTTAGACCGAGTAAAAGTGAACCCAAGCCTACTTTACAAACCAAAAGAAACAGATTTCAAGTCTATTCAAATGACAATTGAAAATTGAATCAAGTGTAGGTACTAAGATCACCATTTCTCAAAAAACCCTCAAACCAGTTCACCTTGACAAACCTAAGCAACCAGATACTACCAAATATGTGACCAGTGCACTCACCAAATTTCATTCAAAATTTTCAAACTTGATTTTTTGGCCATTTCATCAAACACTTGGTGAGCACAGTAAAACCTGCCTAACTAACACTGTTTTTGATCAATGCCTTGTTCCCTCTTTGCACCCTACTCTCACCCCTTGTCTCCCCCAGTGAGCACACCTGCATTGAACAACCTAGCAAACTACCATTTGCACCAGTACCATGCCAACCCGAGCACCCCCTTGCCAGCCGACCATGGCTAGCTAGCTGGAGCGAGCGCCGCGCCCATTCACCATGTCCAGGAGGCAGCTGACCCTTCACCGCCACCCCCT
The DNA here is from genome assembly GCA_030063025.1 of Avena longiglumis. Classification (NCBI taxonomy): domain Eukaryota; kingdom Viridiplantae; phylum Streptophyta; class Magnoliopsida; order Poales; family Poaceae; genus Avena; species Avena longiglumis. The sequence goes on along the minus strand of CP125976.1, from coordinate 203,366,264 downwards.
GTCCAGCCCTCGCATGCAGCCAGGCCCTGGACCACCCCAACACAGCCGCGCACTTTGTCTCCGCGCCATGCCGAGAGAACGCCAGAGCTCCGCGCCCGACACGCTCTCACACGCCGCGCCTCGCCTTCGCCGCCCGTGCCTACAACCACCACGACCCTAGGAACCTCCCAGACATCCCCGTTCGCCGTCGCGCGACCCGTAGAATCCGTGCGTCGTCAAAACCCCCCGTCGGTACCATGCAGAGCGTCGACCGTTCCCGACCAACCTCGACCGCCCTGTGCCGTGCCATTAAGTCGTTGAGCATCGCCAGGAGACCGTGCACCTCCGTAGCCCCTCCACCATACCATTAGCTCACTACACCATCAACCCCGAGGATCTCTGCCCATGTCGCTTTGCCTCTCTCACTCGTCTATAAAAGGAGGCCTTCCCAGCCCTAATTCGCCACACCATCTCACTCACCACCTCTCACAGAGCCCCACTGACCCTTTCTCGGAGCAAGGCGAGCACCAGGTCGCCGGAATTTCACCGGAGTCTGCCACGGAGGAGGAGAAGAGGAGCCGTTGATTGGAGCCGCCCCAAGAACTGCCACAGCCACCGTTCAAACCGCCATCATCGACAACGTCGTTCGCCCCCAACGCCGACCCTAGCTGGAGCCCTGGTGAGCCTCACATGACCCCCACCGCTGCATTAGGGTTCAGTCTCTCCGGCGCTTCCCGACGGAGACGACGCACCCCAGCCGTTAGATTAGATGCTAATCGCACGGTCCAGATTGCCACTTACCGCTTCGTGTAGCCAGAGTCACTGACGCGTGGGGCCATCACTTAACTCAGCCCGCGCGCTATGTTGTGCATAGTGGGCCGGCCTAGTTAGTTCCCGCGTGACCCAGTTATTTCAAATTTTAGCTTAAAACCTAGTTCTGTCAGTAGATTGAAAAATCAATTCAGAGAGATTCACTGAACCAAATTGCATGAAACCAATTTTGTTAGAAAGGTATGGAAGTTATTAATCCAGGACCATTGAATTCAAATCATTTGAAATTAGAGATCACCTATAGTAAAAATAACAAGGCAGGAACTTTTCTGCATTCAAACATTTTTCAAAAATCAACCATAAATGCTTTTGAGTTGATTCCAACTCTCAAAAATCACATTTGACAAGACCTTTCAGAATATTTAAAAATATCTAGGTTAATTACAATAATAGTGGACAAGTATTAAAAGAATGCCTCATAGGCATTTCTAATCACTCTAATTAATCAAAATAATAAGGTTAAACCTTATTAAATTGTGACACCACTTTAAATCACATTCCCAAGTATTAAAATATGTGGTGATGGCATGTGTCAACATGATCTTATATTTTAATTAGATAATATTAAATCTTAAGTAGTTTTTCAATGAGTAGAAATTACTTTTCTAAAATAAAATTAATAAGACCAAGGATTTAACTCATGTGATGATTGTGATGATGCTAGATCATCTAGTGTGAACCTTCGTGTGCCAAATAGAAGTAGTTAAGTAGTTTTTGGTGATTATGTACCTCGTATTTATTTATGGACGCTAGTACCGACCAAGGATACGAAGAGGAAGGAGACTACTACGAAGAGGAAGCAGAGGAGAACTTCAACCACTACACTACTCAAGGCAAGCTAAGACTTGCATGATAACAATGAAAACTAGAGGCCTTAGGCATATTTGGTTATGCAACCCTGATCATACCAAATCCCAGTTTTACTTGCAAGCTTTATTATTTTATTTCTTTATCAAAGTTCTTCATTACTTCTAGTTATTATTTTTGTGAGTTTTGGAAAGATATTTAGGGGTAGCATAAAGAGCATAAAACTTGGCCTAAGTTAGTTAGAAGTAGATTTCATACTGAAGCATGGGATCTAGATTTGGATAAGTCACCATTTATTATCACCCCTCATTAGTAACTACCCCCATTTTAGTGCCTAGTGCTAAGCATAAAACTTGATCACCTTAGATGGGAATACTTGGTGAAAATGATTATGAAAACCATAGAATGATGAGTCATTCTAATGAAATTTTTTGACATGTGTTATGAACACCATATGATTTGGTGATGAAAATGTTGAGGCATAAGCCTTAGTCCTTTATAAAACTGATGGTTGAGTTCGGATGCGACACCATTCCAATTTTACCGTACAACCACAATACCCGAATTTGGGCAGGGCTTGAATGGAAGTTTATATGTCTTAGTATGGGTACCCTTGCAGAAGAGGTTTGAGCCGAGGCTACCTCATTACGATTTTCCACCTGTGCAATTTCCAAGATGACTGATGATCATGGTTGGGAGGCCAAACTCAAAGGGGAGGTGCCTATACTAGGGTGTGTAATTGAAAGGTTCGGATTGATTATCTGCATACTGAGTATGGTGATTCAGGATTGTTCCTAACAGATGTTTCGAATGTTGTGGTGAAAGTGTACCACCCCTGCAGAGTGTCAAACTATTCGAATAGCCGCGTCCGTGGTTATGGACAGTTGGAGTGGCCATACTGTTCTGTCGTCAGATATTTTCAAAATGACTTGTGAAATGAATCATGAATTTGACTTGACCACAACAGGGTTGTGAACATGAAAACTAAGTTCCCACTTAAGTGTTGTAAAACATTAAGTTAGTTTTCTTTACTTCTAAACTCAGTTAAGGTAAATCTGGCTTTTTGTAAAACAACCTAGAGCTTAGGATTCCTATTCAAACCACTTACTTGTTAGTGATAGTTTGCGAGTACTTAAAGAGTACTCATGGCTTTGTTCCTGGCTATTCCTATGGCCAGACTATGAGGAGTACTACCAGGATGATGGACAGCAGGAAGTCTATGACAACTAGGATCATCTCCCATCGTCAGCATTGCCTGTGACCCTGAAGATGGAGCTTCGACCATGCTACTATTATTATATTCCGTTGCGTTGATTGTATTAAGACTGGATCATGAGATTCTTTATTTGTAAGACCTTTATTATGGTTTGTAATGGATGATGAACTATGGTATCAATCTATTATGTCTCGCAAAAATGGTAATCATGGTATTACGATGTATGGCATAGCAGGAATCTGTGATTAAAAATCCGGGTGTTGACACATCTTGTTGATGGCCACTTAGAAATGAGTGAGAGTTAAGCCATTGAGTGTGTCAAGTGCTTTGCCATCACAATTGTGCGTTTGTTTGGCACCGTCTACTTGATAGCCCCAATGCCAAAGACACGGCTAGGCTTTTGAAGGAGAACAAGGCTCGTGGGTTTCCTGGAATGCTTGGCTCTATTGATTGTATGCATTGGAGTTGGAAGAATTTTCCCGCGGCATGACATGGACAATTCAAATGTCACAACAAGGATTGGACTATCATCCTTGAAGTCATCGAAGATTATGAGACTTCGATTTGGCATGCATTTTTTGGAATGCCTGGGTCCTGCAATTACATCAATGTTCTTCAACGGTCTCCTCCTTTGTCAAGGATTGCATTGCGTGAAGGTCCACAAGTGGAGTTTGAAGCAAATGGCTACAAATACAACTATGGCTATTATCTTGCCGACGGCATCTACCTAATGTGGCAAACATATGTGAAGCCGATTCACAAACCCAAAGGTAAGAAATAAAAGGATTTCCATGCCGCACAAGCGGTGGCTAGGAAAGATGTGGAGAGAGCCTTCAGGATTTTGCAAGCCCAATTTGCTATTGTGAGAGGACCGGCCAGATTTTGGGACCAAGAATGCCTTTGGTACATCATGACAGCTTGTGTCATCATGCATAACATGATCATAGAGGATGATCGTGGGAAAGATGTAGATCACATTCACCACTATGACTTGATAGGGATTCACCAGTTTTACTTGCAAGCTTTATTCTTTTATTTCTTTATCAAAGTTCTTTATTACTTATAGTTAGTATTTTTGTGAGTTTTGTAAAGATATTTAGGGGTAGCATAAAGAGCATAAAACTTGGCCTAAGTTAGTTAGAACTAGATGTCATACTGAGGCATGAGATCTAGATTTGGATAGGTCACCATTGATTATCACCCCTGATTAGTAATTACCCCAATTTAGTGGCTAGTGCTAAGCATAAAACTTGATCACCTTAGATGGGAATACTTGGTGAAAATTGTTATGAAAACCTGAGAATGATGAGTCATTCTAATGAAATGTTTTGACATGTGTTATGAACACCAGATGATTTGGTGATGAAAATGTTGAGGCATGAGCCTTATCCCTTTATAAAACTGATGGTTGAGTTCAGATGCGACACCATTCCAATTTTACCGTACAACCACAATACCCGAATATGGGTAGGGCTTGACTGGAAGTTTATATGTCTTACTCTGGGTTCCCTTGCGGAAGAGGTTTGAGCTGAGGCTACCTCGTTACGATTGTCCACCTGTGCAGTTCCCAAGATGACAGATGGTCATGGTTGGGAGGCCAAACTCATAGGGGAGGTTCCTATACTAGGGTGTGTAATTGAAAGGTTAGGATTGATTATCCACATACGGAGTATGGTGATTTAGGATTGTTCCTGACGTATGTATCAAATGTTGTGGTGAAAGTGTACCACCTCTGCAGAGTGTCAAACTATTAGAATAACCGCGTTCGCGGTTATGGACAGTTGGAGTGGACATACTGTTCTATCGTCAGATATTTTCAAAACGACTTATGAAATGAATCATGACTTTGACTTGACCACAACAGGGTTGTGAACATGAAAACTAAGTTCCCACTTAAGTGTGGTAAAAAATTAAGTTAGTTTTCTTTACTTCTGAACTTAGTTAAGGTAAATCTGGCTTTTTGTAAAACAACCTAGAGCTTAGGATTCCTATTCAAACCACTTACTTGTTAGTGATAGTTTGCGAGTACTTAAAGAGTACTCATGGCTTTGTCCCTAGATATTCCTATGGCCAGACTATGAGGAGGACTACCAGGATGATGGACAGTAGGAAGTCTATGACAACTAGGATCATCTCCCATCATCAGCATTGCCTGTGATCCTGAAGATGGAGCTTCGACCATGTTACTATTATTATATTCCGCTGCGTTGATTGTATTAAGACTGGATCATGAGATCCTTTATTTGTAAGAACTTTATTATGGTTTGTAATGGATGATGAACTATGGTACCAATCTTTTATGTCTCACAAAAATGGTAATCCTGGGATTGCGATGTATGGCATAATAGGCATCTGGGATTAAAAATCCGGGTGTTAACAAGTTGGTATCAGAGCCATCCTGACCATAGGAGACCCTAGTTAGAAAGGACGCTTGAATCAAAAATTTATTTTCAAAGAAAAAGAAGTGAGCATTTATGAAAACCTATTCTTGTTCTTATCACTGAAAATTCTTTTAAGAAAATTCATGCTCCTCAAAAATTCTTGCAATCCTACATAAAATTTGACACACTTGATCACCTCACTAACTTACTCACCTTACATTCTTGTAGATGGACGTCAAGTATAACAAGTTCTACCAGTTGGGAAATGGAGGAGATCTCATCTTTGAGTGTGATTTGGACCAACTCTTGGAACTTCTTGAGCGCCCGCACCCTGAGTTCTTTGGAGCGCAGCTCAATGACCAGCAAGGAGGAGAATTACAATGGCTGATTGTTGCAAGTATCAGAGGCAAGATTGAGGCACCCACCTCGGAGGGGATCCAATTCACCTTAAGAGAGAACAACTGGCTAGACGAACTCGCCAGGGCTATGCAAGAAGCTCTTGCCCGTCTGTGTGCGCAAAGCAACAACCAAATCAAGGGCACTAGCTTTGACTATTACGCAAGGCATGATGCTATAGGACAGCCATTGGAAGTACCAGGCCATCCGGAGCTAAAGCATCATGTGGATCATCTCGACTTCATGCTATATGATAGGCAGAAGAAGTTGGACAACGCTCGCGCATACGCCAACCACAACTATGCCATTGTAGTCAAGAAGGACCAGACCCTCGCCATCCTTGCAAAGGAGCGCAAGACCTTTCGCCGTACGCGTGACAAGAAGGATCGCATCATTTCTCGCCTTCGTCACATAGTGTCAGACTTGGAGGAGACCATCCATGAGCGGGACATGCAGCTTGAGGAGAGGGAGAATGCAGGGGAAGATATCCGTGGAGACCCTTACTCCTACCTCAATGATGATGATTACCTGGAGGATCAAGACATGGACTTCCACACTGATGATGATGATTCCGCCTTCATTGATGATGATGATGATGAAGCCACCGATTCTGATGAGTAGTAGCACTTGAGAACTAGCATAGGTGTGAGTTGTATCCGGTCCCATTGTATCGTAGTTTCACAGAATGGTTCTTAAAACCATCTGTTACCTTAGTATGGTGTGTGTTTTTATTGTGTGCTATGAATGAATGAAAAGCAAGTTGCTAGTGGCAAAACCTGAGTCAAACTTCAAAATATTTTTCAAAAACAAAATCCCGAACCTTAGGAATTTTCCTCTTTTATCATGATCTATCTCAATCTTCGGATGCCTCGCGAAGGAAGCAGCTCATCCCCGGACCCAATGTTGCAAATCTTGCAAATGTTGGTTTTAGACCGTGAAGCTAAAAGAGCCGAACGTCAAGCCAATTTAGCCACCCTTCAATACATAGCTCAGATGGCCAACAACAGCCAAGGCCATGGAAACCAGTACAACCATGAATCCAAGCTTAAGAACTTTCAGAACACCAATCTACCCATTTTTAGTAAGTCTGAAGAGCCATTAGATGTTGATGACTGGCTGCAAACCATGGAGAACAGCTTAGAAGTCGCAGGAGTAGAGGCCAATGAGAAAGTACTGTTTGCCACCCATTATCTGGCAGGAGACGCAAGAGCTTGGTGGAATAGCATTCGCACCATGAATGGAGGTTAGATGATGACTTGGGATGAATTCAAACTCAAGTTTAGCCGAACCCATGTGCCACCGAGTTTAATCAAGAGGATGAGAGATGAATTCTGAGAATTGAAGCAAGGTAGGATGATAGTAGGTGAGTACCGTGACAAATTTCTGTCATTAGCTAGGTATGCACCAGATGAGATTGACACTGAAACCAAGAAGAAGGAGAGATTCCTGAATGGTCTGCATGATGATATGCACGCAATATTAGTCAATATTTTGTTTGCTGACATTGAAGCCTTAGTGGATTCTTCCATTCAGATGGAAGGCAATATTAACCAAGCCAATGAGAATCACAAGCGCAGAATGATGAATCAACCAGGAACCCACCATACCCCAAAGTATCGCCCCAACCCGTCTGCAGGATATGCCCCGAGAAACAATAAACCCCCTGATGAACCGTCCGAACTATCCCAACTGTGGAGGAAACCGAAGTCCCGGAGGAAACCACAACAACAACCCTGGCAACTCCAACAATTTCAACTGTGCACCGCCCAAAATCAACAACCCCACCAACACTAATACTGCCCCAAGGACTAGAAGCAATGTTGTGCCTATGGCATGAAAAGACAAGTCTCATGTGACTTGCTATGAATGTAGAACCAAGGGTCACTGCTCCAACGAGTGCCCCAAGAAGCTTGCAGTAGCCCCAATGTGAATGCCTTAGCTCAGCAGCATCGCCGTGTTCATCCTGAAAGGAGATTTGCCCCAGGGAACTCACTCAACCGCAACGGCCGTCTGTTTCACATGAATGCTGAAGAAGCTCAAGAAGCGCCAGATGTCGTGCTGGGTATGTTTTCTGTTAGCTCAATACTTGCAAGAGTGTTGTTTGATTCTGGAGCATCACACTCGTTTGTTACAGAAGAATTTGCATGCACTAGTAAGATTCAACCAACAAAATTGAAGCATGTTATGATAGTTAAAATACCTGGTTCAACCACCAAAGCTAGACAAATTTGCAAGGCCATACCTATCATAATCCATGGCATAGATTTTTATGCTAATCTAATAGTACTTGGAACTAAAGGTTTTGAAGTAGTACTAGGAATGGATTGGATGTCGGAACATAAAGGATTAATCGACCGTGCCAAGAAAGCCATAACCATGACTAGTACCACTGGAGTGTCCATAGAGCATATATCTAAAACCTTGCCTCGTCAATTCAAGTGCAACAAGAGTCTAGCCCAACCAACCATTGACCAAGTCCGAGTAGTCTATGAATACCTCGATGTATTTCCAAATGTATTGCCCGGTATGCCCCCGAATCGGGATATCGAGTCTATCATTGAACTGATCCCTGGAACTGGACCCATATCTCAGAAACCTTATAGTATGAAGCTGTCTGAATTAGAGGAGCTAAAGAAGCAACTAGATGCTATGCTAGAGATAGGACTGATTCAGCCAAGTGCATCGCCTTGGAGATCACCTGTTTTGTTTTTAGATAAGAAGGATGGAGGTAACCGTTTATGCACGGATTATCAGAAGATGAATGATGTCACCATTAAGAACAAGTACCCACTATCGAAGATAGAAGATCTGTTTGACCAGTTTACCAATGCCCAGGTGTTTTCTAAGATTGATCTTAGAACTGGTTATCATCAACTCAAGATTCGCACAGAGTGAAGGGAATATGCCCGAGAGGCAATAATAAAGTGGTTATTATCGTATTCATTATTTATGATAAATGTTTATTTTACATGCTATAATTGTATTAAACAGAAACGTTAATACATGTGTGTTTAATAAACAAAAAGGAAGTTCCTAGTTATGCCTCTCTTATAAACTAGCTCGTTGATTAACAAGATGATCAAAGGTTTCCTGATCATGGACATTGGATGTTGTTAATAACAAGGTCACAACATTGTTGGAATGATGTGATGAACATTCATCCTAAGTATAACATTACGATCAAGGTCATTGTGTTTATATTGCTATAACATCATACGAAGTAATATTAGTCCTTAGACCATGAGATCATGTCAATCACTAACACCGGAAGAGTATCTTGATAACATCAAACGTCACACCGTAACAGGGTGACTATAAAGATGGGTTCAATGCTACGAAGGTGTTATGTTGAGGCTCATGGATCAAGAGTGGAATTTGTCCATCCCATTAATTAGCTTGTAAGCAAGTGATTTGATCACTAGAATGTTATATCACGGGAATGAGAAAAAAGTACATGTCGGTAACGAGAACAAACTAGGTATGGGGATACCGATGATCGAATCTCGGACATGTAATATATCGCGAGACAAAGGGATTTAGTTACATGCGTATAAGGTTCACACGATCACAGAAGTCATCATTGAATATGTGGGAGTCAGTACGGATCTCCAGGTCCCGCTGCTGATTATCGATCGGAGAGGGGTCTCGATCATGTCTACATTATTCGCGAACCGTAGGGTGACACACTTAAGGGATACAAACACCATTTGGAGCAAATAATATGCCAGAGAAAGAAAAAGGAAAGCGCAGGATTTTATTTCACTAGACACCGAAACTGTTTCGGTTGAAATTGCTGAAACTGGTTCTGCATGTGAAATGGAATACTATCAAGGGGTTTTATGTGAATGTTTGTTAATTAAAGTAATTGACAAAATTCTGAATAAATAAATAAAATATGTTAATTTAAATGAGAGCTTGCATTAATTTTGGTGGAAAATTAATGGATGTGAGTGGAATTGTGAGTGGAGATGTTTTTATGTGAGTGGAGATTCCACCACATGAATGAGGGAGAGGTGGGGGCACCCTCCTTGGCCCGTTGCCATGCCCCCTTGGGCTGCACCCTCCCCTATAAAAGGACCCCCTCCTCTCACTTGTCACTCACACCTCCTCGCGAAGGATCTCTCTCCCCCCTTAGAATTCCCCCTTGGTCTCGGATCAGCGAGATACATGTTCCTGGTGGATTTTTCTGGAAGGATTTGTTGCTTCCGCTGCTTTGCTAGCGAGGGCGCGGAGGTTGTCGGGGTACCCGGACGTGTGTGCTATCACGTATGCACCACTGCTTTGCGGTGCTGGACTTGATGGTGCTGGACCGGCTGGACCAGATGGACTTCATAACGATCTTGAGATCGGCAAGCGTTCGTCTACATCATCCACGAGTACAACCTCGTTAACGCTATTCGGTCTTCGAGGGTATGTATTCTATGGATGTATATCCACCCGTTGCTTGTATCTAGTAGATAGATCTTGGTACTTAGATGTTCCCATCGTAGGAATTTTTTTGTTTTCTATGCTGCGAACCCTACAGTGGTATCAAAGCTGAATCTATGCGTAGATGCTTTGCACGGGTAGTACACATATGAGTATGTGGGCGATGATGATCATTTTATTGATTCTTAGTTGTACTTTGGATATTGGTGACATAGTGGGATGAAGCGTCCCGGACAAACTTTACATGTACTCGCACATGAGACCTGTTCCACGCTTGACATGCAACTAGTTTTGCATAAGTGTCTAGCGGGTGTTTGTCTCTCCTACTATAATAAATATCTAATTTGCAACAAGTTGTCAACAATTTGGTTATCCTCATTGTGGTTCATGTTCGTAGGTAAGAATGGTTCTATCTTCGAAAGCCCTAAGCCACATAAAACTTGCAATGGATAAATTAGAGGCGTCTAGTTTAGATTGTTGCTGGGCTAGTGTCATGATATGGTGATGTTGTAAGTAGAAGTATAAGTCGATACTCTTAAAACACACATAAAGTGTAAGTTCCATAGACTTTGGCCTTACACATAGAGGTATGATAGTGATCATACCATGATGCACATGATGGAGATCAAGTGCAAGAACCATATCATTTCACTTATTAATATGTGATGTTTGATTGCATCTTATATTGCTTGTTTGGCGTTTTATTAGCATAATAAGATGATCCCTCATTTAGATATCAAGATAAAAATGTGTTCTTCCTTAAGTATGCACCGACAATGTTTCGTCGCTTCAAGACATCACGTGATGATCAGGTGTACTTGAATCCACGAGCATATCTCGGGTGTAAGACAGTTACACACGCGAATACTAAGGTTCTTACTTGGCGAGCCTAGCATGTACATACATGGTCTCGGAACACGGACCGAAAGGTTAAGCATAGTCATATGTTTTGATATGATGATCATATGGATGCTCGCCTTTGAAGCTACACCGACTCACGTGATGATCGGACTTGGTGTAGTGGATTTGGTTCATGTAGTCACCAAAAAGGCACGAGGGATGTCGTTTTTGAGTGGGATTTTATTTCTAATTTGGATTAGTAGAACTCAATTTATCATAAATTAAATCAAAGTGGATTTGCATAATTTGTTGTAGTCATTGGCATTCGTTCACCACTTTATGCTTAGTTGTAATTGAGATAATAGAACTATAGAATTCTGGATATTTACTTTACGAACTGGTATCGTATTGTGTTGAGTGTCAATCTAAAGTTTAAAATCCTATTGCAAAATTTCAGCAAACTCTATTTACTCCGTGAAATTTAATAGTTAGTATTAAATCAAGAGTAAGAATTCCAGTGTTAGTATCTTAAGTATCATGTTTGCCTCCATGATTCTTGATTTAAATATCGAGATTATCTAGGAGCAAAAAGAATTGTTTCAGAAACCATCATGTGTGGCAGATATAACGATATCTGAAACAATGTTTTGGTTGTAATATGATAGAGTATAATATATGTTCTCATATTGGATGAGAATTTGCAAAGGTTGGAGATGCTAGACATCCTAATCATCCAAAAAGGGTTTTGAAAAGTAATGTTATACTCACGATTCGCCTTTATAAGCTACAGTAGCTTGATCATGAAAGTCGTCATGATAAGGATGAATAGAAGATCTATGTAAGTTGTTTACTACACTAAAAAGATTACTAAAGAATGGATTTTGAAAGAATACCGATCATTTGATGATGGTGATCTACTTCAAAGTGCAAGTCCAAAGGTATTATTATTTGAATATACATGCTTTGGACTATGTGTCATGTATATGGCGCCACTATTGATGTTGATAGATTCTTTTAAAAAGGAAAAGGAAATGCTGAAAGAGAATCTATAAAATATATTTGGCAGAAAAGAAAAGATTGGAAATATCCAATTTAGGTATATGGATAATATACATGCTATGGTTGTATTCTTTGCTTGTTAAACAATGTGGTTATTGGGTATTGGATACCGAATTGGTTGGTATGAAATTTCATACGGAACGACGCAATTCATGAACCACAATGGCCTAAGTAACTAGCAAGAGAATATGTGATGATGTTCATCGAAAACAAATAAACCGTTGTTTGTATTTCTCTTTGACACCAAAGCTTGCCTTCAAGATTTGTTTTAATAATATTATTTAAATCAGGTATTATGAGAACAAAGGTTGTTCAAATAATTATCGTATTCCATATAAGATGGATGATTTACAAATCTAGTTGGAGAAATCACATTCATAAAGCTAATGCTAAATGTCGCAAGACAAATGATTGGAAGATCACTTACAAAGTGACATTGCCGTTTAAATTATATTGGAAATAAAACATGAAGTGGATTTTGGAGTCTTTGATTTGATCAAATGACGCTTATGAGAATTTCCTCGGGATAATTAAAACTTTGTTCAAAGGCCAAAGAAGAACGGACGACTAAAATATTGGAATTTATACATATCGATGTATGTAATCCATTATGTATAGTCGTAAGCGATGGATTTCAACTTTATATGCTTTCTCCGGAAATTTGAGTGAATATTCACTTAATGAGAAAGAAGTATGAAATATTTGAAAATGTTCAAAGACTTTCAAGATGAAGTGGAAAATCATTGTAACAAAAAAATAAATGATTTATGATTTTATCATAAAGGGATTTATTTGAGTTACAAGTGTAACTAGAAAATAAATGAATTATGATTTTATCATAAAGGGATTTATTTGAGTTGCAAGTTTAGCAAAACACCTAGATTTACATCTCCGGAAACACCATAGGAGTATGGAGTGTTTGAGATTTGTAATGAAACCTTGTTTGACATGGTTGGATCAAAGGTGTTATTTATAAAACTGCCATTGTGTTTTAAAAGATTAAAGCTTTAGAGACTACTGCTTTTACACTGAAAAGAGCTCCATCTTGAGTTATGGTTTGGGGTAAAACCCAAGTTGTCCTTTCTTAAATTTTGGTATGCTAAGCATAAGTAAGATGTTTACAACCAAAGTCGGATGAGCATGTCTTTGTACGTTATTTCGAATAACAATTGGTTATTCCTCCATAACACCAAGGACAAAAAGGGTTTGTCGCTTGAAACGTGAAGTTTCTTGAAGAAGGAATTTTTCGTAAAAGTTAAATGGGAGGACAATAGATCTTTGATAAGGTTAATGAACTTTAGCTAAATGTTCTCAGTTGCGCAGCACCGGAAAATGTTTCGGAGGCAGCCATAATGCTCATAGCTTATGTGCCTCAAAGATTGTGGTCACGGAGATCTAAGTTCTTATTGAACCAAGTCGGTCGGATAAACAATCAAATGCTGAGATTGAAGAGTAAATCATTATTGTTTGACAATGATGAATTGACTACATGCAAAGAAGCGATGATGGGCCCGGACTCTGTCAGATGGCTTGAATCCATTAAATCAGTGATAGTTCCATACACGAGAAATCAAGTTTTGAACTTGGAAGACCCTCCGAAAAGGTGTAAAAACCTATCGGTCGTATTTGGATCTATAAAGAAACATATATGGATGTTTTACATCTATGAAATAGTCGACATGTCTTAAAGTATTTTACGACAATGATCAAGGAGTTGACTATGACAAGATTTGATATTTCATAGCGATATTTAGTCTGGACGGATTAAAGTAGCAACCACTACATATAATTTGGTATATGGTAGATGAATAAACAAAACAAAGTTCTTCTAAAAGAATGGTTACCTAGGACCTGTGCATGACACGGTCCAAAGGGTTTTGTTAAATTCAAAGGATGCTAAAAGGGCATGCAAACTTCAATGGTTGAAGTAAGCATCACAGAGTTGGAATCTTCACCATGTTGAAAAAGGAGTTTTCATCAGGAGATGATGAAGATGCTTGCATTTACAAGAAATTAAGTGGGAGTACTAAGACATATTTCTAATACATTATGTGGAGGACATCTTGTTGATTAGAAATGATGTATCTTTTATTAACAAAGGTTAAGAATTTCATATCGATGAAAGACTTAGGCAAAACCTGAATATTTAGCATGAATGTCTATAGTGGATAGACTGTGACACTAATATGGTTATGCCAAACGTACATATATGAGATATTGAAGGAGTTCAATATAGAAACGACAAGAAACGGTTCTTATCGCATGGAAAATAAATTGAATCAAGATTTAAGTGTATCGACACTTGATAAGTGAAACAAGATTCAAGTGCTTTGACACTTGATGAGTGAAATCACAAGGATGTTTTGATCAATCATACCATGATATGTACACATCCAGATATGTCCTATGCTCTAAGTGCTATGAGCATATACCAGAATGAATCATGAAATGATCATTGGACGATAGTAAGGATATTTTTATGATCTTTTGGAATAACTAAGAATATATTTGTGTAGAGGTGACAAACAATTACAAATAGTTCATTGTAAAGCATTACATTGATACTAGTTTAGTCACAAGATACAAATTAAGTTTATCTCAATTTAAACTATGGGTGGCACAATGTAATGGAAAGGAGATTCCATGATGGATTTGGATGAATTCCAAAGTTAAGACATTGTGACGGATACTACAACAAAAGGCTAAGTATATGACTGCTACAGTAGCAGCAAAGTAGGGAATTTGTGTCAAGTATTTTGTTATCAAAATAAGGTGTGGTTTGCAACGGGCTAACACTAAAGATATATTGTACGACAATAGTATCGACATGATTTAACCCAAAGGAACTGAAGGTCTCACCAAAATACCAAATTTATACAATGCCATCTCATTGGAGAATGAGTGATGCGTGGAGACGCAAAGACATGCAAATACACACGGACTTGAAAGTGTCAGATCCTTAGATTATGTTAACCACTTGCAATCGCGTATATGGAACACCGGAAAGCCATAAGTGTTAAATACGCAAAGTTTTCAAACTAGATTATTGTCTCTAGTGCAAGTGGGAGACTGAAGGGAATATGCCCGAGAGGCAATAATAAAGTGGTTATTATCGTATTCCTTATTTATGATAAATGTTTATTTTACATGCTATAATTGTATTAAACAGAAACATTAATACATGTGTGTTTAATAAACAAAAAGGAAGTTCCTAGTTATGCCTCTCTTATAAATTAGCTCGTTTATTAACAAGATGATCAAAGGTTTCCTGATCATGGACATTGGATGTTGTTAATAACGAGGTCACAAGATTGTTGGAATGATGTGATGAACATTCATCCAAAGTATAGCATTATGATCAAGGTCATTGTGTTCATATTGCTATAACATCATATGAAGTAACCTTAGTCCTTAGACTATGAGATCATGTCAATCACTAACACCGGAAGAGTATCTTGATAACATCAAACGTCACACCGTAATAGGGTGACTATAAAGATGGGTTCAGTGCTACGAAGGTGTTATGTTGGGGCTCATGGATCAAGAGTGGAATTTGTCCATCCCTATGATGGAGAGATATGCTCTGGGCCCTCTTGGTAATATCACATTAATTAGCTTGCAAGCAACTGATTTGATCACTAGAATGTTACATCACGGGAACAAGAAAAGAGTAATGTCGGTAACGAGATCAAACTAGGTATGGGGATACCGATGATCGAATCTCGGACATGTAATATATCGGGAGGCAAAGGGATTTAGTTACATGCGTATAAGGTTCACACGATCACAGAAGTCATCGTTGAATATGTGGGAGTCAGTAAGGATCTCCAGGTCCCGCTGCTGATTATTGATCGGATAGGGGTCTCGATAATGTCTACATTATTCGCGAACCGTAGGGTGACACACTTAAGGGATACCGACACCATTTGGAGCAAATAATATGCCAGAGAAAGAAAAAGGAAAGCGTAGGAATTTATTTCACTAGACACCAAAACTGTTTTGGTTGAAATTGCTGAAACTGGTTCTGCATGTGAAATGGAATACTAGCAAGGGGTTTTATGTGAATGTTTGTTAATTAAAGTAATTAACAAAAATTCTGAATAAATAAATAAAAGATTTTTATTTAAATGAGAGCTTGCATTAATTTTGGTGGAAAATTAATGCATGCCAGTGGAATTGTGAGTGGAGCTTCCACCACATGATTGAGGGAGAGGTGAGGGCACCCTCCTTGGCCGGCGGTCATGCCCCCTTGGGCTTCCCCCCTCCCCTATAAAAGGACCCCCTCCTCTCACTTGTCACTCACACCTCCTCGCGAAGGATCTCTCCCCTTTAGAATTTCCCCATGGTCTCAGATCAGCGAGATACATGTTCCTGGTGGCTTTTTCTAGAAGGATTTGTTGCTTCCGCTGCTTCGCTGGAGCGAGGGCGCGGAGGTTGTCGGGGTACCCGGACGTGTGTGCGATCACGGATGCACCACTGCTTTGCGGTGCTGGACTTGATGGTGCTGGACCGGCTGGACCAGATGGACATCATCACGATATTGAGATAGGCAAGTGTTCGTCTACATCATCCACGAGTACAACCTCGTTAACGCTATTCGGTCTTCGAGGGTATGTATTCTATGGATGTATATCCACCTGTTGCTTGTATCTAGTAGATAGATCTTGGTACTTAGATGTTCCCATCGTAGGAAATTTTTTGTTTTCTATGTTGCGAACCCTACACAGAGGATATTCCAAAGACTGCCTTTACCACCAGATATGGACTGTATGAGTACACTATCATGTCTTTCGGATTAACCAATGCCCCCGCTTATTTCATGAACCTCACGAATAAGTTTTTTATGGACTTCCTGGATAAGTTGTCGTTGTTTTCATCGATGACATTCTGATCTATTCCAAATCAGAAGAAGAACATGAGCTACACCTAAGGACCATTCTTGAAATCCTTAGAGAGCATCAGTTGTATGCCAAGTTTAGCAAATGTGAGTTTTGTTTAAAGAGAGTAGGATTCCTCGGGCATATTGTGTCGGCCGGAGGAATTGCTGTCGACCCTACCAAGGTCAAGGATGTTGAAGAATGGCAAGCCCCAACCACTCAAACCCAAGTTCGTGCATTTCTCGGATTAGCAGGATATTACCGCAAGTTCGTAGAAGGATTTTCGAGCATCAGTTGTTGAAAAAAGATAAGAAGTTTGAATGGACGGACAAATGTGAAGCAAGTTTTCAAGAGCTTAAGAAGAGATTAATCTCATCGCCAATCTTGATTATGCCGGATATCACGTAGCCCTTCGATGTGTTTTGTGACGCAACCGAGATCGGTCTCGGATGTGTGTTGATGCAAGAAGGCAAAGTCATATCTTATCTATCCCGAGAACTGAAGCAACATGAGCAGAATTACCCTACCCATGATCTTGAACTAGCAGCCGTAATTTTAGCTTTGAAGACATGGCGGCATTACCTCATGGGTAACTGTTGTGAGATTTATTAGGATCACAAGAGTCTGAAGTATATTTTCACCTAGAAGGAGCTGAATATGAGGCAAAGGAGATGGATAGAGTTAATCAAGGACTATGACCTTGACATTCACTATCACCCCGGCAAAGCCAATGTGGTAGCAGATGCTCTTAGTAGATTGCCGTGTCGATTGAACACCATGATCCTGAAAGAGCAACCAAGTTTGCATAAGGAGTTGGAATATTTCAGGATGGAACTAGTAAGTGAAGGATTTTTGGCTAGCATAGAACTTCAACCCACTTTGATCAGTCAGATCAAGGAGGCACAAAAAGGAAATGCTAGTATCGATGGAATCAAACGTCATATTGGTACAGGGAAGGTACCCGGATTCACCGAAGATGAAGAAGGAGTTTTGTGGTACAAAGGAAGTATCTGTGTGCCAGCAGATTCAGAATTGAAGCAAACTATTTTGAAAGAAGCCCATGATACTCTTTATTCTATCCACCCCGGAGGAACCAAGATGTATCAGGATTTGAAGGAGCAATTTTTGTGGAACAATATGAAGCGAGAAATCGGAAGCTACATAGCCAAGTGTGATATCTATCAGAGAGTCAAGGCGGGACATCAGAGACCCTCAGGACTGTTGCAACCACTGTAGATTCCAGAATGGAAATGGGATTCAGTTGGAATGGATTTTATCACCGGTTTGCCTACATCTAGTAGGGGAAATGACTCTATTTGGGTTATAGTGGATAGACTGTCCAAAGTCGCTCATTTCTTACATGTCAAGACCACTTACAGGAGTTCGAAGCTAGCAGAATTGTACATTGCTAGGACAGTCAGTTTGTATGGAGTCCCCAAGAACATTGTGTCAGATTGGTGCGTGCACCCAGTGTTGACGTGGGACACTTCATTGGAACCCCAAGAGCAAGGTGTGATGAGCACAACAGCAAGTTTCCCTTAGTAGAGATCGAGGTTATAGAACCGGGAGGAGGAAGGAAATGTCTCAAAGGTGCTGCAAGCAACATGGAGACCTGCACAACACAAACTCAAGACTTTTTCCCAACGAATCAGTGAGGTTGTCAAGCTCACCGGTTTGCTGTAACAAAGGATTAAACGCATGGTGTGGAAGGTAATGGTTTGCAGCAAGTAAACAAGTAATAGTGGAAGATGTATCAATGGTAAAGAATGGACCGGGGTCCATAGTTCACTAGAGGTGCTCTCCTTAGATAAACAACATGGCATGAAGGGTAAACAAATTATAGCAGGGCAATTGACAGGAACTGAGCAAGGCGTAACAATGCAATACTAGTCAAAAAGATCCTATGAGATTTGATTGGGTAATACAACAAGATACATAGACCGCCATCCAACTGCATCTATGACTAGAAGTCCACCTTCAGGCTATCATCTGAACCCCCTCCAGTATTAAGTTGCAAGCAATGCATAACCGCTTGGCAAAGTGTGTAAGGTAAACAGTCCACATGTTCCATGAACAATAGACCGTTGTTTTCTCCCTAGTAGAAATAGCACATCTACAACCGAAGAGATTATTGTCACTTCCCTTGGAAACTAGAGGCATGAACCCACTATCGAGCATAAATAACCCCTCTTGGAGTCACTAGCAACTACGTGGCCAAGATAGCTACTAACAACGGAGAGCACGCAAGATCACAAACAACACAGGCATGATAGAATCATAAAGACAAAACCATTAATCAAACCAACATAATAATCCCAATATCCATCAGATCCCCGCAAACACAACATGCATGATTACAAATAGATTAGATCTTGATCATGAACGGATCTCACAAGATCTATACATGAAAGCACAAAGGAGGAGATACAACCATCTAGCTACTACATGGACCCATAATCCAAGGTGGAACTACTCACGCATCATACCGGAGAGAAGGCCTCCGGGATGATCTCCCCTCCGGCAGGGTGCCAGGAAGAACTTCAGACCCCCCGATCTAGGGAAGATGGTGGCGGTGGCTACAGACGGTTTCATGGAGATTTGATCGGGTTCTTAGGGTTTCTGCATCGGGGGATTCTTATAGGCGAATGGGGAGGCCGAGGAAGCGGGCAGGGGCCCCACACCCCTCCTAGGCGCGGGGCAGGGCCCACCCGTGCCTCGGGTGGGTCTGGCCGCCCTGGCCGTCCTCTCCGGCTCCCCTCTGTTCTTCTTGTTACCCACAGAAAGTAATTGACTTTGACGTTTGTTCCGTCCAATTCCGATAATATTTCTTTACTAACTTTTCTGAAACCAAAAACAGCAGAAAACAGGCATCTGGCACTGTTGCAACTTATTAGTAGGTTAGTACCAGGAAACATGTAAAAAGCACCCCAAAGTGTAGACAAGGCAAATCAAAGTAGATACTAAACAAGCATGGAGAATAAAAAATTATAGATACGTTTCCAACGTATCAGCATCCCCAAGCTTAACTCCTACTCGTCCTCGAGTAGGTAAGTGATAAAAGAATAATTTTTGAGGTGACATGCACCCTCACAATAAAGATCCAACCAATTGCAAGCATTGAAAGCTGGAATCAAAGAACTCTAAACATGTGCATGAAAGATGGAGTTCTAACAATAGGACATAGTAACTATGCATGCAACATGCCAAGCTACAAACAAAGATCATGAATAATATGCAATGAAAAACGTTTTTTTGTTTCACATACATAAAACATAGCATAGTGGCAATCAGCTTGTCCCTCATAGAGTAGCAATATAGATGCATAGGACACCTTCAAAGTTCACAAGGGTGACTAGAAACAAATAGCACAAGAACAAGTAATATCACAATATGCATCAATCAATAAGCTTTGGAACACTTCTATATGCATAGGACTTTATAGTGGACACTTTGGAAAAACTTGGTTTATTGGGAGTTCCAAAGCTTACTCATACAAGTGGAGGCTATCAAAAGACTGGGAGCAACCAACTAAGAGAGCATAATAGCCATAATCATGCAGAACAACAAAGCATACTAATCAAAGCAAAGAGTGGTACTACAAGTGAAGGATTAAATGATCATAGAGGCTAATGGTGACTTGTCATAGTCATCACATGGTGTGAGCATGTGCCAAGTCAACCCAAGCAAAGCATCAAAGGAGAATACCACAATGTTATGCTTTTGCATCGAAAACAACGCATAATTTATTCAAGGCACACTAAGAAATCCCAATTGTTTGGAACAAGACATGCTACAACAGTAATCACTAGGCATAAGGTCAAAACAACACCTAGCATGTCATGCTAAAGTCTAAGTCACAGTCAATGCAAGCTCCTCTTGCACTTCAAGCAAGAACTTACTACTCCTTTCCAACACCAAGCAACTTATTTGCAAAACAACACAGCGATAACGGGGGTACAAACTTCTTTATTCAAGAAAACTAAACAACCTAAGCAAAGCAAACGAAAACTAAGACACTCCAAGAACAACACAATTGAGCATGAAACAATAAAAACGAAGTGTCTAGACAAACCTGAGCTTTTTATTGATGAAGAAGGGGATGCCTTGGGCATCCCCAAGCTTTGACTCTTGTACCTCTTGGACATTTCTTGGAGTGACACCATGATGGCATACCCAAGCTTGAGATTTTGTCCATTATTCATCTTATTGCATCAATCTCTCTCCACCTGAAATTTTTCCTTCATACAAAACTTCACACAATCTTCATTAGCAACATTAGTTTATTCAAAAGATATTACACCTCTGGCAAAGCTTTGGAACAACAAGGATTTTCAATAAAAACACAAGATACTGTAGTAACTCCTTCAAAAAGCTCAATTCACCTAAAGATAACTCAAAAAGGAATCAATAAGGAGCAAATGCAAATAATGGCAGGAATTTGTCAAAACAGACCAGCAGGTAGAAACCGATTTTTTCGAACATATTCTGTTGCTCAAATCAAAAAGTATTGAACTAACGAAAGTTAGCTAACATACTGGGGGATTTATTCGTAAATTTTGAGCTCAATATGAGTTCCAGAGGCTCCTCACGATTGTTTTTGGTGGAGGACAAAAATCTGTTTTGGGACAGCAAATCCCCAAATCTTACTTCCCTCTCATTAGAGGTCATTCTTGGCACAAAAAGAAAACAAAAAGGATAAGGAGAGGTCATTACTGAAGTAATAACTTCCAACACTTAAGGAAACTCTTGGGTTATCTCCCAACAAGTACTTTTCTTTAACGCCTTTAAGTTAGGCTTGATAGCTTGAGAAGATGCTCACATAAGAATTATGAATTGAAGTCAAAGAGAGCATTAAGAAGCAAATTCAAAACACATTTAATTTTAACCCACTTCCTATGAATAGGAATCTTGTATGCAAATAAATTCACAAATAACAAAGTGACAGGCATAGGAAGATGAAACAAGAGCAACTTCAAAACTTTCAGCACATAGAGAGGTGTTTCAGCACCATGAAAAACTTCTACAACCATACTTTCCTCTCTCATAATAATTTTCAGTAGCATCATGAATAAACTCAACAATATAGATATCACATAAAGCATGATTTTCATGATCTACAAACACATAATTTCTATCAGGCTCAAAAACAGTGGGATTAGAATCTCCACAGGTTTTATCCGAAGTAGATATTTCAAAAGGATTCACATGAACATAACATTCATCCTCCTTTGGTAAGCATGGGGGTCAATCAAATAATTTAAGGGATAAATAGTTACTCTAATTAGATGGTAGGCGTTGGTAGATCCATTCTTTCTCCTTTTGTTCATCACTCTCCTCCTCTTTTTCATCTAATGAGCTTCTACTTTCAGCAATTTCTTCTTCCATAGGCTCCTGCAAGGCATTAGTCTCTTCCAAATGTGGAAAGCACCTATTAAAATATTCAAGAATATAGCTATCAAATAAAAATTTAAGTATCTCATAAACCTCATGTTCAGAAGGTGCATCATCAGTATTTTCAGGCAAACTGGCAAGTTCAAATGCACCCTTGAAGGCAATAAATTCTTCAATTTGTTCCACATCATCAAAATCATAATTTCCTTTAACATAAGAGGATATGGTAACATTATCATTATACTCACATTGAAGAGGGAGGTGTTTATACCTCCTACAGCAACAAGCTTTATCAAAGCAATAAGTAACATTATAAGTAGAGCACACGTCTCTAGCAATAATATTCAACCTATTAATTTGTTCCCATAAGTATTTCCCTTTTTGTGACAAACAGTGTTCCTTATAATAATACTTTTGTTCTTCCGTGAACCCACTGTAACATCCCAGCATTTAGGAACTAACGAAGGGTAGATTGAGGAATTTGGAATGTTGCATGCATTCATCTGTGAAAATGTGGGAAAAGATTTCGCCAAATAAAAACCTTAAGTGATTAAGGTTTCTTTCATACTTTGAGATTAGGTTTAGTATTAAAGGATGATTGCTATAGACTTTGATATGATCTTTGAGGAATTATGTGTTTGAAAAGTGAATTTGAATTTAAACTTGAGTGTTTGAATTATAATTCAAATGAATTAGGAATAAGGTTTGAATCTTAATCTAATTAAGAGTTAACTATTATAACTTAAACTTTATCCAAAGAAAACAATTAAGAATATGAAAACTTATTTCATATTATCAATATATAAACAAGTTACAAAAATGTAACTTATTGAAATCATCTCCAAACTTCACAATAACAAATGAATAAAGGATAAGAATATTTCTTTATTGAAAATTATATAATATTTATTACAGAAGAATAAAATGAAGATTACAAAATAATAAAATAAAAATTACAAAAGTATAAAGAAGATTACATTGGATTATTCTACAACTAAACCTAAACTAAAATCTTCACTTCAAATCTGTACCTGCAAGACAAACACTAATAAAACAATAATAAGGTTAGAGTTAGAATTGTTTTTATCTCATACATGTCAGTGAGGTGCACTGAACAAGTTCATCATTGAGAAATTATAAAAGGGGCAAGTTTCACCAATATGAAAGAATTTATCTTTCATAAATTTTAAGCCAAAAAGGGGTCAAATTGACAGCAAGGAGGGGAAAGTTCACCAGCCAGGTAAAAGTAATCTGATCAAAGTAACTTTCAAGTACAAAGCATATCCACAAGTGCACAGCAAGCACACAAGCAGGACACACAACTAAATGCATGTGATGTGCTGTTAGCTTCACAACACAGACCCAAACTAACAAAACCATCAGCACAGCCGTGGAGAGGCACTAGTGCATCTCTTCACTGCTTACACACAAGAACAACCAGCTTACACAGCATCTAACCAAGCACAACAGCCAGCAACCAAACCAAACCAACCAAAGCCAAGATCTCATCAACAGGATGGTGACATAAGGAGGGGGAAGGATCAGGTGGACAACAAGATCAAGTCCAGGAGCTAGGAGGAGCAGGCTAGCTCAAGGTCAAGCACAGGAGCTCAGCAAAACAAGATCAACATCACCACCTTACTCCACAATCATCAGATTTTGTGGTGAGCATCATAAAACCCTCACATGATCAAATCATATTATCTAGACAGAAGCAAGTGTTGTTTTATGACATAAACTCTTAGAAAACACCCAAGTGGGGTGAGTCCATCATAGATATTTTAAACTCTAAAACCAAACAACAAAGTACAAGGATCCAACCAGAGCTCAGAACACCATCATTGCTTTGGTTGTCAAGCTATATATTACAATTCAAGCATAAATATAGCTAAGATCTAATTTCTAGGCACATCCCTAAAGTAAGGGTAGCACCTTAGAAACTAATCTTTTGGATCCAGATAATGATCAAGCTTACTATCATTTTTACCAAGATTTGATTCAAAAACAATAGCTGGTACCACTACCAGGTGTTGGAGATATGCCCAAGAGGCAATAATAAAGTGGTTATTATCATATCTTCACACTTATGATAAATGTTTACATACCATGCTATAATTGTATTAACCGGAAACATTAATACTTGTGTGATTCGTAAACTAAAATAAGAGTCCCTAGTAAAGCCTCTTGTTAAACTAGCTTGTTGGTTAATATATGATCATGGTTTCCTGATCATGAACATAGAGATGTTATTAACAACAGGATCATATCATTAGGAGAATGATGTGATGGACATACTCCTATAGATAAGCGTAGCATAAAGATCAAGTCATTTCAATAGTTCAATTGCTATATGCTTTCTGATACATAGTACCTAATTCCTTCGACCATGAGATCATGCATATCACCTTTACCGGATGGATGCTTTGATGACATCAAACACCACACCGTAACTGGGTGGCTATAAAGGTGGCATTGAGTGTTCGGAAAGTATTGGTTAAAACACATGGATCAAGAGTGGGATTTGTCCATCCATATGACGGATAGATATACTCTGGGCCCTCTCGGTGGAATGTCATCCAATTAGCTTGCAAGCGTGTGACTGGCTCACAAGGGATCACATATCACGGGAACGAGAAAAGAGTACTTATCGAACGAGGTTGAACTAGGTATGCGAGATACCGACGATCATAACCTCGGATAAGTAAACTATCGTGAGACAAAGGGAAATTGGTATCGTATGTAAGTGGTTCACTCGATCGCAAAGTAATCGTAGAAATATGTGGAGCCATATGAATTTCCGATTCCTCTATTGGTTATTGTTCGAGAAGTGTCTCGATCATGTACGCATAATTCACGAACCGTAGGGAGACACACTTAAGGATTGACGTTGTTTTGAGTAGTTATGGTATTATGAGAAAGAGACCGAATGTTGTTCGAGTCTCGGATGGGATCCGGATATCACGAGGTGATCCGGAATGGTCCGGAGAATAAGATTCATATAAGGAAAGTCCCGTTTGGAGTTCGGGAATGATTCCTGTTTTCATCGGGAATGTTCTAGAAGGTTCCGGATTGTCCGACACTCCGGGGAGGGTACATGAATGTGTCATTGAATGATTGCTTCATGTACTAAGTGTTCTTCTGTTCCAAAACTGAAAAGTCAAACCGCCGGTTTGAAAGTCAAACGCTAAAACAGAAACTGTGGAAAACAGGAAACTGTGGGAAACAGAAACTGTGGGAAACAAGCAAGAGGAGGTTGAAACCAACTTGGAGGAGGAGTCCTCTCTCCAAGCCAGCCAGCCTAGCCGAGTTGGGGAGGGACTCCTCCCTTCCTGGCCTTGACCCTCCACCTATAAAAGGAGGGCAGGCCTCCTCTAGACACAAGTTCCTATCCTCTAATCTCCGGTTAGAGCCGTTTTGGTTTAGAGCTTCTAATTGCTTTAGCCTGTGGTTTAGAGCCTTCTAATTGGTGTGTCTAATCTCTAGACCACTAATAGCCCTCTCTCATACTCCACCATACTCGCTCCGGCTTAAGGAAGCCTGCGGATTTCCTCTACTTCCGTACCACGCCAGTCTTAGGAATCGCGAGGAGAGTGCTACAACCTCCGCCTTTGGAACAAGGAGAGGAAGGTCTTCGTCGAGTACCGAACGTGTGACCGATCATGAAGCGCCGCTGAACGCATGGCCGAAGGATCGCTCACACGATCTTGAGATCGGAAAGAGTACGACTACATCACCCACGAATCCGCTCGTTAAACACTTTGGAATCTTCGAGGGTAAGTTATTCCATCGACTCGTTGCTACAATCTAGTAGATAGATCTTGGCTTGTTTGTTTGTATGCGATAGAAATTTTTGTTTTCCATGCTACGAACCCCTACAAGTGGTATCGAGCCGTGTCTATATGTAGATCTGTTGCGCAGTAGAACACAATGGTCATTGTGGGCGTTGATGCTTTTATTGTCGATTGCTTCTTGTGTACTTTGCATCTTGCGGTATGTTGGGATGAAGGCCCGGCTAACCTTACATGACATCGTTCATGAGACTTGCTCCACGCTTGACATGCAACTTGTATTGCATAAGTGGCTTTGCGGGTGCATGTTTCTCCTAGCATAGTTAAGATCCAATTTACAACGGGTGATTAACAATGCTAGTATCAATGTTGTGGTTCTTGTTCGTAATTTAGAACGACACTTATTAACAGCCCCAAACCACGTAAAACATGCAAAGAAAGTAGAGGCGTCTAACTTTGTTTTGCAGGGGTGTGCAGTGATGTGATATGGCCATGATTGTGATTATATATGATGTATGCAATGTTCCTTATTGTAAGTTGGCAACCGGCAGGAGCCATATGGTTGTCTTTAAATTCTGTTAAGACCCGCGTGTCTATTCAAAGTAGTTGTAATAGTTGAAGCCGGTGGACGACAACCATGGAGAAGCGTCATTGACCTTGATGCAATGCCGATGATGATGGAGATCATGTTCGTGCTTGAAGATGGAGATCGGAAGCACAAAGAAGAAAGGCCATATCATATCACATATTATTGAATTGCATGTGATGTTAATCCTTTATGCATTTTGTATTGCTTAGTAGACGATGGTAGCATTATAAGATGATCCCTCATGCACATGAATTTCAAGTCATAAAGTGTTCACCCTTAGTTAGCACCGTTGCTAAAGCTTGTTGTTTCGAAGCACCACGTGATGATCGGGTGTGTTAGATTCTGCAAGTGTATACAACGTGAGCAAGCCAGATTTGCTCATGCGGAAACTAAGGTTTGATCTTGACGAGCCTAGCATGTACAGACATGGCCTCAGGAACACGGATTACCGAAAGGTAGAGCATGAGTCATATAGTAGATATGATGAACATGTTGATTGTTCGCCATTGAAGCTATATCAACTCTCGTGATGATCGGTTTTGATGTGGTGGATTTGGTTCGTGTGATCACTAAAACAATGTGAGGGATATTGTTTTGAGTGGGAGTTCACCTAGATTAATTTAATTATTAATTAGAACTCAATTAATCATAAACTAAATCAAAGTAAAATTGCATAGTTGTTGTAGTCATTGGCATCCGTTTACCACCTTGCGCTTAGTTATAATTGAGATGATAGAACTATAGAATTCTGGTTAGTTACTTTACGAACTGGTATCGTATTGTTTTGAAGTGTTAATCTAAAGTTTAAAAGTCCTATTGCAAACTTTCAGTAAGTTCCGGTTACTCCATGAAGTTTAATAACTAGTATTAAATCAAGAGTAACAATTCCAAGTGTTAGTATCATGTTTGTTTCCATGATTCTTGATATTCAAAGGATTGTCTTAATATCAAGGTTATCTAGGATCTGAAAGAGTTGTTTCAGAAACCATGATGTGTGGAAGATATTGTGATATCTGAAACGAAGTTTTGGTTGCAACATGATAGAGTATAATATGGCTAAAGTCATGTTCTCATATTTGATGAGAATTTGCAAAAGGTTGGAGACACTAGTTGTCCTAATCCTCCAAAAGGTTTTGGAGAGCAACATTATACTCGCGATTCACCGTTACAAGCTAAAAGTATCTTGATCATGGATAAATCCATGATGAGGGTGAATATTTGATGTAGGTAAAATATTTACTACACCAAGAGATTAATAAAGAAAGGAATTTGGAAGAACACCAAACATTTGATGATGGTGATCTACTTCAAAGTGCAAGTCCAAAGACATTGGTATTTAATTATACACGCTTTGGATTATGTGTCATATGTATGACTCCACTATTGATGTTGATAGATTCTTTCAAACAGAAAAGGAAATACTGAAAGAGAATCTCATAAATATATGGCAGAAAAGGAAAAGACTAGAATTGTTCAGCTTAAGTATATAGATGATATACATGTTATGGCTATATTCTTTGCTTGTTAAACAATGTGGTTCTCAAGTATTTGATACTGAATTTGTTGGTGTGAATCATCATACAAAACAACACAATTCATGAACTACAATGGCCTAAGTAACTAGCAAAAGAATATGTGATGATGTTCATCGAGAACAAATAAAGGGTTGTTGTGTTGCTCGTTAAACATCAAAGCTTGCCTTCAAAGATTTGTTTTATCAGGTATTATGAGAACAAAAGGGTTGTTCAAATAATTGCCGTAATCCATAAAAGATGGATGATTCACAAATCTCGTTGGAGAAATCACATCCATAAAACTAGTGTTAAAAATGTCGAAAGACAAATTGATTAAAAGATCACTTAGGAAGTGACATCGCCGTTTAAATTATATTGGAAAGAAAACATGAAGAAAATCCATATGGATGGAATTTTGGAGTCTATTTGATTTTGATCAAATGACGCTTGAGAAACTTTCCTAGAGATAATTAAAACTTCGTTCATAGGCCAAAAGGGAACGAATGCCTAGCTTATTGGAACTTGTACATATTGTTGTACGAAATCCATTATGTGTAGTCAAGAGCGATGGATTTTAACTTCATTTGCTTTTTCCGAAATTTTGAGTGAATATATGAATATTTACTTAATAAGGATGAAGTATGAAACATTTGAAAAGTTCAAAGACTTTCAAGATGAAGTGCAAAATCATTGTAACAAGAATATAAACAGTTTATGATAAAGATCATAAAGGAAGATATTTGAGTTACAGAGTTTAGCATAATACCTAAGATTTAAGGAATCGTTCCGAGGATTTGCATTTTCCCGAAACACCATAAGAGTATGGAGCGTTCGAGATATGTAATTAAACCTTGTTTGAAATGGTAAGATCGAAGGTGTAATTCATAAAACTTCCATTGTATTTTAAAGATTAAAAGCTTTAGAGATTACCGTTTTTCCACTGAAAAGAGCTTCATCATAATCCGTTGAAATGACACCATATAAAGTTATGGTTTGGGATAAAACCCAAGTTGTCCTTTCTTAAACATTGGTATGCTTTGCATAAGAAAGATGTTTGCAACCAAAGTCGGATGAACCTGTCTTTGTATAAATGTTAAGTATTCCTCCATAAAACACCGGAGACAAAAGTGTTTATCGCTTAGAACGTCAAGTTTCTTTGAGAAGGAATTTTTTCATGAAAAGTTAAGTGGGAGGACAATAGAACTTTGATAAGGTTAAAAGAACCTTAGCTGTATGTGCAAAGTTGCGCAGCGCAGAAAAGTGTTCCGGAGGCAACAACAATGCTCATGGCTCACGTGCCTCAAAGTTTGTGGTCACGGAGATCTAAGTTCCTATTGAAACAAGTAGATCGGGTAAACAATCAAATACCAAGATTTGAGGGTTGAATCATTATTTGAGAATAATGAACCGACTACATGCAAAGAAGCGATGATGGGCCCTGACTCCGTCAAATGGCTTGAAGCCATAAAATCCGTGATAGTTCCATACACGAGAAATCAAGTTTTGAACTTGAAGGACCCTCGAGAAAGGTGTAAGACCTTACAGTTGTGTCTGGATCTATAAAGAAATAGACATGGATGTTTTACATCTATGAAATAGTCGACATGTTGGGAAAGAGTTCACAAAATGTTCAAAGGTTGACTATGACAAGATTTGATCTTTCATAGTGATATTTATTCTAGACGGAATAATGTAGCAACCACTACATATAATTTGTTATATGGTAGTTGAATAAACAAAACAAGTTCTTCTAATAGAATCGTTACCTAGGACATGTGCATAACACGGTCCATATGGTTTTGTTAATTCAAAGGATGCTAAAAGCATATGCAAACTTCAATGGTTGAAGTGAGCATCGCGGAGTTGGAATCTTCACTATGATGAAACTGTTAAAGGAGTTTAAAAGTTCATTAGAGACAATGAAGATGCTTGCATTTGCAAGAAATTAAGTGGGAGCGCTAAGACATGTTTCTAATACATTATGTGGAAGACATATTATTGATTGGAAATAATGTATCTTTTATTAACACATATTAAGAATTTCATCCCGATGAAAGACTTAGGCAAAACCCAAATATTTGGCATCAATAGACGCTGATATGGTTGTGCCAGAAGTACATAAGACGAGATATTGAATGAGTTCAATATAGAAACTACAAGAAAAGGTTCTTGTCGCACAGAAAGGATTGAAAGAGTTCAATGTTGATGATATATTCAAGTGTATTGACATTTGGTAAGTGAAACACAGATTCAAGTATAGATTGATACTTGATGTATGAAATCACAAAGAGTATTTATATCAATCATACCGTGATATGTACAAATCCAGATATGTCCTATGCTCTAAATGTTATGAGCATATACCAAAATAATTCATAAGATGATCATTGGACAATAGTAAGGATATTCTTATGATCTTTTGGAAGAACTAAGAGTATATTATTTGTAGAAGTGACAAATAGATGGTTAGTTCATTGTAAAAGTACTACATTGATACTAGCTTTGTCACAAAGTACAAATTAAGTTTATCTCAATCTAAACTAAGGGTGGCACAATATAATGGAAAGTGAGTTTCATAATGGATTTGGATGAGTTCCAAAGTTAAGACATTGTGACAGATACTACAACAAAAGGCTAAGTATATGACTGCTATTATAGCAGCAAAAGAGGGCATTTGTGCAAGTAGTTTGTTATCAAACTAGGTGTAGTTCACAGAGGGATAATACTATGAAGATATATTGTGCGACAATATTATCAACATGTTTTAACCTCAAAGAACTAAAGGTCACACCGAAAGACCAAATTTATACAAAGCCATCTCATTAGAGAATGAGTGATGCGTAGAGACGCAAAGACATGCAATTACACACGGACCTGGAAGTGTCAGATCCGGAGATCAGTTGACCACTAGCAATCGTGTACATACAACACCGGAAAGCCATAGGTGTTATATACACAAAGGTTTGAAACTAGATTATTGACTCTAGTGCAAGTGGGAGACTGTTGGAGATATGCCCAAGAGGCAATAATAAAGTGGTTATTATCATATCTTCACACTTATGATAAATGTTTACATACCATGCTATAATTGTATTAACCGGAAACATTAATACTTGTGTGATTTGTAAACTAAAATAAGAGTCCCTAGTAAAGCCTCTTGTTAAACTAGCTTGTTGGTTAATATATGATCATGGTTTCCTGATCATGAACATAGAGATGTTATTAACAACAGGATCATATCATTAGGAGAATGATGTGATGGACATACTCCTATAGATAAGCGTAGCATAAAGATCAAGTCATTTCAATAGTTCAATTGCTATATGCTTTCTGATACATAGTACCTAATTCCTTCGACCATGAGATTGTTGGAGATATGCCCTAGAGGCAATAATAAATGTAGTTATTATTATATCTTTGTGTTTATGATAAATATTTACATTCATGCTATAATAGTATTAACAAGGAAACATTAATACTTGTGTGATTTGTAAACTTAATTTGAAGTCCCTAGTATAGCCTCTATACTTCACTAGCTTGTTGGTTGATTGAATGATTGTGGTTTCCCTATCATGAACATTGAGATGTTATCAACAACAAGATCATATCGTTAGGAGAATGATATGGTGGACATACTCCTATTGATAAGCGTAGCATAAAGATCAAGTCATTTCAATAGTTCAATTGCTATATGCTTTCTGATACATAGTAACCTAATTCCTTCGACCATGAGATCATGCATATCACATTTACCGGATGGATGCTTTGATGACATCAAACACCACACCGTAACTGGGTGGCTATAAAGGTGGCATTGAGTGTTCGGAAAGTATTGGTTGAAACACATGGATCAAGAGTGGGATTTGTCCATCCATATGACGAATAGATATACTCTGGGCCCTCTCGGTGGAATGTCATCCAATTAGCTTGCAAGCATGTGACTGGGTCACAAGGGATCACATATCACGGGAACGAGAAAAGAGTACTTATCGGTAACGAGGTTGAACTAGGTATGCAGAGATACCGACGATCATAACCTCGGATAAGTAAACTATCGTGAGACAAAGGGAAATTGGTATCGTATGTAAGTGGTTCATTCGATCGCAAAGTAATCGTAGAAATATGTGGGAGCCATATGAATTTCCAGATTCCTCTATTGGTTATTGTTCGGAGAAGTGTCTCGATCATGTCCGCATAATTCACGAACCGTAGGGAGACACACTTAAGGATTCGACGTTGTTTTAAGTAGTTATGGTGTTATGAGAAAGAGACCGAATGTTGTTCGGAGTCTCGGATGGGATCCGGGATATCACGAGGTGATCCGGAATGGTCCGGAGAATAAGATTCATATAAGGAAAGTCCCGTTTCGGAGTTCGGGAATGATTCCTGTTTTCATCGGAATGTTCTAGAAGGGTCCGGATTGTCCAAGACTCCGGGGAGGTTACATGAATGTTTCATTGAATGATTGCATCATGTACTAAAGTGTTCTTGCTGTTCCAAAACTTGAAAGTCAAACTTCCAGTTTGAAAGTCAAACGGCTAAAACAAGAAACTGTGGAAAATAGGAAACTGTGGGAAACAAGAAACTGTGGGAAACAAGCAAGAGGAGGTTGAAACCAACTTGGAGGAGGAGTTCCTCTCCTCCAAGCCGGCGGCCAGCCCTAGGCCGAGTTGGTGAGGTACTCCCCTCCCTCCCTGGCGCGCCTAGCCCCTCCACCTATAAAAGGAGGGGCAGGGCCTCCTCCTTGAGACACACAAGTTTCTACCTCTAATCTCCGGTTTAGAGCCGTTTGGTTTAGAGCTTCTAATTGCTTTAGCCTGCGGTTTAGAGCCTTCTAATTGGTGTGTCTAATCTCTAGACCACTAATAGCCCTCTCTCATAATCCACCATACTCGCTCCGGCTTAAGGCGAAGCCTCATGATTTCCCTCTACTTCCTACCACGCCAGTTGTCTTTCGGAATCGCGAGGAGAGTGCTACAACCTCCGCTGCATCTGGAACAAGGGAGAGGAAGGTTCGTCGAGTACCGAACGTGTGACCGATCATGGAAGCGCCGAACGCAGCCTTGAAGGATCGCCCACACGATCTTGAGATCGGAAAGAGTACGACTACATCACCCACGAGAATCCGCCTCGTTAAACACTTTGGAATCTTCGAGGGTAAGTTATTCCATCGACTCGTTGCTACAATCTAGTAGATAGATCTTGGCTTGTTTGTTTGTATGATAGAAATTTTTGTTTTCCATGCTACGAACCCCTACAAAGGGTATCGAGCCGTGTCTATATGTAGATCTGTTGCACGAGTAGAACACAATGGTCATTGTGGGCGTTGATACTTTTATTGTCGATTGCTTTTTGTGTACTTTGCATCTTGCGGTATGTTGGGATGAAGCGGCCCGGGCTAACCTTACATGACATCGTTCATGAGACTTGCTCCACGCTTGACATGCAACTTGTATTGCATAAGTGGCTTTATGGTGCTGTTTCTCCTAGCATAGTTAAGATCCAATTTACAACGGGTGATCAACAATGCTAGTATCAATGTTGTGGTTCTTGTTCGTAAGTTAGAACGACACTTATTGAAAGCCCCAAACCACGTAAAATATGCAAAGAAAGTAGAGGCATCTAACTTTGTTTTGCAGGGTGCAAATGATGTGATATGGCCATGATTGTGATTATATTTGATGTATGCAATGTTCCTTATTGTAAGTTGGCAACCGGCAGGAGCCATATGGTTGTCTTTAATTTATGTTAAGACCCGCGTGTCTATTCAAAGTAGTTGTAATAGTTGAAGCCGGTGGACGACAACCATGGTGAAACATCATTGACCTTGATGCAATGCCGGTGATGATGGAGATCATGTTCGTGCTTGAAGATGGAGATCGGAAGCACAAAGAAGAAAGGCCATATCATATCACATATTATGAATTGCATGTGATGTTAATCCTTTATGCATCTTGTATTGCTTAGTAGACGACGGTAGCATTATAAGATGATCCCTCATGCACATGAATTTCAAATCATAAAGTGTTCACCCTTAGTTAGCACCGTTGCTAAAGCTTGTTGTTTCAAGCACCACGTGATGATCGGTGTGTTAGATTCTCGCAAGTGTATACAACGTGAGCAAGCCAGATTTGCTCATGCGAAACTAAGGTTTGATCTTGACGAGCCTAGCATGCTGACATGGTCTCGAACACGGATCACCGAAAGGTAAAGCATGAATCATATAGTAGATATGATGAACATGACGATTGTTCGCCATTGAAACTATATCAACTCTCGTGATGATCGGTGTTGATGTGGTGGATCTGGTTCGTGTGATCACTAAAACAATGTGAGGGATGTTGTTTTGAGTGGGAGTTCACCTAGTTTAATTTCATTAATTAATTTGAACTCAATTTGTCATAAACTTAGTCTAAACTATTGCAAATATGTTGTAGATCAATGGCAGCCCCTACCATCAATTTTAATGCGTTCCTAGAGAAAGAAAAGTTGAAAAATAATGGAAGCAACTTCGCGGATTGGTTCATAATTTGAGGATTGTCCTCACAGCTGGTAATTTGACCTATGTTTGGATGCACCTGGTGACCCACTGCGGTGATGCTTCCGATGAAGTAAAGAATGTTTACCTCGCTCGGAAGAATCGATCTCCATAGTTCAGTGTGCTATCTTGTATGGTTTAGAATCGAGCTTCGTAAAAGGTTTGAAGAGTCGACCCATATGATATTGTCGAGGATCTCAAATTGATTTTTGAGACTCATGCGGCAATTGAAAGCTATGAGGCTTCGGAAAGTTCTTTAACCGCAAGATGGAAGAGGGCAGCTCAAGTGAGCATGTGCTTAAGATGTCCGGGCACGCAAACAAACTTCAAAGCTTGGGTATAGTGATTCCTAATGCTTTGGGGATTTACCGTCCTCCAAATCACTACCACCAAGTTACAGAACTTTGTGATGAACTACAACATGCAGAACATGAACAAAGATTTGCCAGAACTGTTTGCTATGTTAAAGTCTACAGAAGTGGAGATCAAGAAAGAGCACCACGTGTTGATGGTCAATAAGACCACCAAACTCAAGAAGGGCAAGTCTAAGCAAAAGGGACACTTCAAGAAGGGTGGTAAAAGGTTACCACCCGGCGAAGAAAACCAAGGCTGGACCCAAGCCCAAACCGAGTGCTTTTACGCAAGGGAGAAGGTCATCGAAGCGGAATTGCCCAAAGTACTTGGCAGATCGAAGAACAACATCAAGAAGAAAGGTATATCCGATATACATGTTATTGATGTGTATCTCACTAGTACTCGTAGTAGTGCACAGGTATTTGATAATCGGTTGCTCATATTTGTAACTCAAACAAAGTCGCAGAATAAACGGAAGCTAGCGAAGAACGAGGTGACGATCTGGCGTGGAAACGGATCAAAGGTTGATGTGATCGCGGTCGGCACGCTACCCCTTCATCTACCATCGGGATTAGTTTTATACTTAAATAATTGTTATTTGGTGCCTGCGTTGAGCATGAACATTATATCGGGATCTTGTTTATTGCGAGACGGTTACTTGTTTAAGTCAGAGAATAATGGTTGTTCGATTTATATGAGTAATATGTTTTATGCACATGCACCTTTGATAGATGGTCTATTATTATTGAATCTCGATAGTGGAAATACACATATCAACAACATTGAGGCTAAACGTTTGAAATCAAGCGATAATTTGACCTATATGTGGCACTGTCGTCTTGGTCACATTGGAGTGAAGTGTATGAACAAACTCCATTCCGATGGACTTCTTGAATCACTTGATTTTGAATCACTTGAAAGATGCGAAGCATGTCTGATGGGAAAAATGACTAAGTCTCCATTTTCTAGTATGATGGAGCGAGCTACGGACTTATTGGAAATCATACATACCGATGTGTGTGGTCCAATGAGTGTAGCATCGCGCGGTGGTTATCGTTATGTTCTTACCTTCACAGATGACTTGAGTATATATGGGTATATCTATTTCATGAAACATAAGTCCGAAACTTTCGAGAAGTTTAAGGAGTTTCAAAGTGAGGTAGAGAATCAACGTAACAAGAAGATTAAATTTCTACGTTCTGATCGTGGAGGTGAATATCTAAGTTACGAGTTTGGCGAGCATTTAAAGAAGTGCGGAATACTTTCAAAATTGACACATGGGAACACCACAACAGAATGGTGTGTCCGAACGTCGTGTCGAACTCTCTTAGATATGGTTCGTTCTATGATGTCACTTACAGTTACCGCTGTCATTTTGGGGTTATGCATTAGAAAGCAAGCATTCACTTTAAATAGGGCACCGTCTAAATCCGTTGAAACGACACCGTATGAATTATGGTTTGGGAAGAAACCTAAATTGTCGCTCCTTAAAGTTTGGGGATCTGAAGCCTATGTAAAGAAGTTACATCACGACAAGCTTGAACCCAAAGCGGAAAAATGCGTCTTCATAGGATACCCGAAGGAAACTATTGGGTATACCTTCTATCATAGATCCGAAGGCAAAATCTTCGTTGCCAAGAATGGATCCTTTATAGAGAAGGAATTTCTCTCGAAAGAAGTGACTGGAAGGAAAGTAGAACTCGACGAGGTTGTCGAACCTTCTCTCGAAATTGCGAGTAGCGCAGCACCGGAAGAAGTTCCTGTGGTGCCTGCACCAATTAGAGAGGAAGCTAATGATGATGATCATGAAACTTCGGTTGAAGTTGCTACAGAGCCTCGGAGGTCAACAAGAACTCATACCACTCCAGATTGGTATGATCCCGTTATGAGTGTCATGTTGGTGGACAACACCAATGACCCCGAGACATATGAGGAAGCAATGATGAGCCCAGATTCCAATAAATGGCAAGAAGCCATGAAATCCGAGAT
The DNA here is from genome assembly GCA_030063025.1 of Avena longiglumis. Classification (NCBI taxonomy): domain Eukaryota; kingdom Viridiplantae; phylum Streptophyta; class Magnoliopsida; order Poales; family Poaceae; genus Avena; species Avena longiglumis. Next base: position 203,329,287 of record CP125976.1, on the reverse strand, counting down.
TGGATCCATGTACGAAAACCAAGTATGGACTTTGGTGGACTTCTGGGATGGCGGAAGGTCATCGAGAACAAATGGATTTTCAAGAAGAAAAGCAGATCTTGATGGTAATGTTATCTATAAAGCTCGACTTGTCGCAAAAGGGTTTCGACAAATTCAAGGAGTTGACTACGATGAGACTTTCTCACCCGATGGCGAAGCTAAAGTCTGTGAGGATTATGTTAGCAATCGCTGCATATTATGATTATGAGATATGGCAGATGGATGTCAAAACAGCATTCCTCAATGGAGATATTGATGAAGAGTTGTATATGATGCAACCCAAAGGTTTTGTCGATCCTAAAGATGCTAACAAGGTATGCAAACTTCAAAGGTCCATCTATGGATTGAAGCAAGCATCCCGAAGTTGGAATCAACGTTTTGATAAGGTAATCAAAAGTTTTGGTTTTATACAAACTTATGGAGAAGCTTGTATTTACAAGAAAGTGAGTGGGAGCTCTGTAGCATTCTTAATACTGTATGTGGATGACATATTGTTGATTGGTAATGATGTAGACCTTCTTAATAGTGTCAAGGAATATTTGAATAATAGTTTTTCAATGAAGGATCTTGGCGAAGCAGCTTACATATTAGGCATAAAGATTTATAGAGATAGATCAAAACGCCAAATATCATTGTCACAGAGTACATATTTGGACAAAGTTCTAAAGAGGTTTGGAATGGAAGAAAGCAAGAAAGGGTTCTTGCCCATGTTGCCCAATACGACCTTGAGTAAAACTCAAAGTCCGACATCGGCAGAAGATAGAGAAAGGATTAGTAAGACTTCCTATGCCTCATCCATAGGATCTCTAATGTATGCCATGCTATGTACTAGACCCGACATTGCATATGCTGTTAGTTTAACTAGCAGATATCAAAGTGATCCAGGAGTGGATCATTGGACAGCGGTCAAAAACATCCTTAAGTACTTGAGAAGAACTAAGGATATGGTTCTTTCTTATGGAGGTGATGAACAGCTCGTTGTTAATGGTTACACCGATGCTAGTTGGAACACCGATCCGGATGATTCTAAATCACAATGGATCGTATTTATTTTGAATGGTGCAGTTAATTTGGAGGTGCAAAGCAAAGCGTTGTGGCGAGATCTTCAACCTGAATCGAATACATGGTCGCTTCCGGAGGCTTCACAAGAAGCGATATGGATGAAAGAGTTCATTACAGAGCTGGGTGTGGTTCCTAGTGCGCTGGACCCAATGTCTATCTACTGTGATAACATGGGCGCCATAGCCAATGCGCAAGAACCAAGGTCACACAAGGAGCTAAAGCATATCAAGCTGCGTTTTCACGCTATTCGAGAACATATTCAGGATGGGGATATAAAGATTTGCAAAGTACACACAGATCTGAATGTGGCGGATCCATTGACTAAACCTCTCCCGAGGGCAAAACATGACCAACACCAAACTGCCATGGGTGTTCGGTATATTACCATGTAATCTAGATTAGATGACTCTAGTGCAAGTGGGAGACTGTTAGAGATATGCCCTAGAGGAAATAATAAATGTAGTTATTATTATATCTTTGTGTTTATGATAAATGTTTACATTCATGCTATAATAGTATTAACAAGGAAACATTAATACTTGTGTGATTTGTAAACTTAATTTGAAGTCCCTAGTATAACCTCTATACTTCACTAGCTTGTTGGTTGATTGAATGATTGTGGTTTCCCTATCATGAACATTGAGATGTTATCAACAACAAGATCATATCGTTAGGAGAATGATATGGTGGACATACTCCTATTGATAAGCGTAGCATAAAGATCAAGTCATTTCAATAGTTCAATTGCTATATGCTTTCTGATACATAGTAACCTAATTCCTTCGACCATGAGATCATGCATATCACCTTTACCGGATGGATGCTTTGATGACATCAAACACCACCGTGGCGGGTGGCTATAAAGGTGGCATTGAGTGTTCGGAAAGTATTGGTTGAAACACATGGATCAAGAGGGATTTGTCCATCCATATGATGATAGATATACTCTGGGCCCTCTCGGTGGAATGTCATCCAATTAGCTTGCAAGCATGTGATGGGTCACAAGGGATCACATATCACGAACGAGAAAAGAGTACTTATCGGTAACGAGGTTGAACTAGGTATGCGAGAGATCCGACGATCATAACCTCGGATAAGTAAACTATCGTGAGACAAAGGGAAATTGGTATCGTATGTAAGTGGTTCATTCGATCGCAAAGTAATCGTAGAAATATGTGGGAGCCATATGAATTTCCATTCCTCTATTGGTTATTGTTCGGAGAAGTGTCTCGATCATGTCCGCATAATTCACGAACCGTAGGGAGACACACTTAAGGATTGACGTTGTTTTAAGTAGTTATGGTGTTATGAGAAAGAGACCGAATGTTGTTCGAGTCTCGGATGGGATCCGGATATCACGAGGTGATCCGGAATGGTCGGAGAATAAGATTCATATAAGGAAAGTCCGTTTGAGTTCGGGAATGATTAGGTGTTTTCATCGGGAATGTTCTAGAAGGGTCCGGATTGTCCCAAGACTCCGGGGTACATGAATGTGTCATTGAATGATTGCATCATGTACTAAAGTGTTCTTGCTGTTCCAAAACTTGAAAGTCAAACTGCCAGTTTGAAAGTCAAACGGCTAAAACAAGAAACTGTGGAAAGCAGAAGCGTGGGAAGCAGAAACTGTGGGAAACAAGCAAGAGGAGGTTGAAACCAACTTGGAGGAGGAGTTCCTCTCCTCCAAGCCGGTGCCAGCCCTAGGCCGAGTTGGGGAGGACTCCTCCCTCCTGGCGCTTGCCCTCCACCTATAAAAGGAGGCAGGGCCTCCTTGAGACACACAAGTTTCTACCTCTAATCTCCGGTTTAGAGCCGTTTGGTTTAGAGATTCTAATTGCTTTAGCCTGCGGTTTAGAGCCTTCTAATTGGTGTGTCTAATCTCTAGACCACTAATAGCCCTCTCATAATCCACCATACTGCTCCGGCTTAAGGCGAAGCCTGCGGATTTCCTCTACTTAGGTACCACGCCGTTGTCTTTGGAATCGCGAGGAGAGTGCTACAACCTCCATTTTCTTTGGAACAAGGAGAGGAAGGTCTTCGTCGAAATCCGAACGTGTGACCGATGAAGCGCTGCCGGAGCAGCGCAGGAAGGATCGTCCACACGATCTTGAGATCGGAAGAGTATGACTACATCACCCGAGAATCCTCTCGTTAAACACTTTGGAATCTTCGAGGGTAAGTTATTCCATCGACTCGTTGCTACAATCTAGTAGATAGATCTTGGCTTGTTTGTTTGTATGCGATAGAAATTTTTTGTTTTCCATGCTACGAACCTCTACACCAGGACTATCTATATGAATCAATTAGATAAGGCCTAAAACCCTAATCCTCAGACCAACATCATTGGTCTTAAGGATTACAGAAAAGAACATTTCCATTTATCTTTCAAAGTCAAGATTGTCTTAAGCTTAAACCAACCCAATCAACGGATTAGAATCTATATTGTGTGCCATACCAAGATGGTGTCACAAGAACAATTCTACATGTACCAGGATAAACATTTAATCATCATAGATTCAATCAATTAAACTTACTAATCATTTTCCTATTAATACAGGAATCATAACTAGGATATTCCTATGTTAAACGATGATCTCAAACCACACATTAATTCTCAAGCCAACAACACTAAGACAATGGTTTCATTACACCATAACCATGATCATAAACCAAGAAATGACAGTGGAAAGTTATCAAGCCACTGACTTTACCAAGCATGGATTCGAAAGCAACTATACCATATGAATCATATGCAAACCAAGCATAAAAATCATCTAATAAGCCACCAGAACCATTATAGTTCATCTCAAGCAACAAGCCTCAGGCTCATAACCATTTAACATGCTTACAAACCATCCAGACATGATCTAATTCATCCAGTACATGATCAACCACGGGATAAGAAGCCTAAATGGAATAAATCATCTTAATCAGGACATGACAGTAACCAGAGAGGTCACTGCCAACATCTAGCATAGGATCAGCGAGCATAGAGAGCACTAGGGGAGAGGAACAGAACTCACCAAAGGTCCTCGCTGAAGACTAGAAGAGGAAGCAGAGGTGGCCGACGTCCATGGCGGCACGGGGAGCATCCCAGGAGGGGCGCTGCAACCCATACGGTGCCACGACGGGGACCATGAACACAAATAGAGACGAGGAGCATCACCACGACACACGACGACAGCGGCAACACCAGGATCCACGCCAACCCCCAAACCCTAGGGTTCGGGACGACATCGATCCATCGCAGGAGAGCCCCATACTCAAATCCAATTGGATAGAAAGGATGGGCGTTGTCAACAAACTCCTATTGCACCACGGTGGTGACCAGAACGGCCCACGGTGGCGGGAATCACCGGCGGCGACATCACCGACCACGGGGTCGAGGTCAGAGGAGGAGAGGAATGAGCTCGAGGGAGAGAGGCAGCATGGGAGTGGGCTGAGTTGGGACAGACCCTTTCAGAGTGGTTATTTTGACTATGTCTAAGGGGCCACTAGGGCCCAATAAGAATAATCCAGCCCAGAAATCTTTTAAGGCCTGTTCTAATAAATAGGAAAAGACCAAAATACCCCTGAACTTAATTAAATCCTAGAAAATAAAATAAAAGTCCAAAAATTATAAAAAAATATTTTTGGATTCATAAGAATCTACACTATCCAAATAAAATAATATATAAAATTTTAGACATTTAAATTTTATTAAGAATTTTGTAATTTTTACATTCCTTATGGAATTTTACAAAATTAATGAAAGATGATAAAAGTAAATAAAAATCACTTTCATTATATATTAATATTGTAGTATTTTTTAAAAATACTAAATAAATATTTAATAACAATTTTTAATGTTTAATTGATAATTCCTAAAAGAATTATTAAATCAATAAAAGTCAAATAAAAGGAAAATAAAATAAAATAATTCAATATATGTTATAAATATTAAAAAGTAATATTTACACATCCTTTATTATTAAAAAGAACCTTGTATAATAATAGAGTGAATGCATATCAAATTAAATGATGCATTACATTACTTGCATAACCATTTTGCTTCTTTAAATATTGTCCATACCGAGCAATAATGATGTTTTTGTAGACATAGAAGCTCAAGGTCCAGTGCAAGCATCAGACTTCACTACCTTGCCATCACAAGGCAAGTTCATCACTTGCTCATGTCCTTTGAAGAGTCTTTATCAAAGTATTTGTAAATTGTGTGTTATCATATATGCTATAAAAGAAAGAAAATATTATTTTCACAAATAAAGAAATCATAGATATCATCCTAAGTGGTGATATAATGGAGCAATAGAACTTAGGGTTCTAGTTGCAAACAATGATGATCAAGTAGGGACTTAATAAACCCTGACATTAGTGATTCTAGCGCCGTATATTACGCATTAGCCATGAGATTTGGAATGGGATAGAGAAGTCAGCTGTATCTTCTTCCACTCGCATGAAGCCGAATGTGCAGGTCATGGCTGTTATCCTCGTAGCATGCATATTAATTGGTAATTCATAGAGGATATGCAGCATATGGGTGGGAACCCTTATTGTCCCATGATAGTTCTGGCATCTAACGGTTTGTACAAACCATTGTCGTAATTCATTATGTGGGCATGGTGTAAAAAAGCAGGCATGCGAGGTCGCGAAGGGGGCAGTGATTGTCTTGGACCAACTATTGGGCCCCACATCATGGAATTGTGGACGGGAAAGTACGTCCAGTTGTGCAACAAGGAGTTGATCTCTCATGGGTAAAGTAACGCACCTCTGCAGAGTGTAAAAATTGTAACTTGTTACTCCATGTTCCGGGAAGGAGCTGCGAATGCGGCAGGAAAGGAACTCCATGAAAGTTCTGGTCAACCTGTGAAGGCTGATTGTCATAGTTGTTTTTAGAATAAAATCAATCTTTGAAGAAAGATTTACAAAAAAATTGCATAGTGCCAAGGATTTATAATCTGAGGTGGTAGTTAGAGCATCAAACTTCCCACCTTGCATATAATGAACTTATTGAGTAACTCTGTTACTCATTCTTTCCTTTGATCCCTTGCTTAGACTCTAAGGATCCCGAAGACGTGCCAATGTATGCAGCCGAATGCCAATAAGATGTGTTCTACGAGGAACCTTATCTGTCCGGAGGTGTTGAAGGAGTGGATTACGAGATCCGCTACGGTGTCGACGATAACGAGTCCAACTAAGTATCCTAGTTAGTAGTAACCAACTGAGCCGAGCAGCATAAACTCTATAGAATAAGCTGCCAAGCTCAACTCCTAGTCGGAGTTGTTACTTTTAAATTGCGCTGAAACACTTTATATTTTGGTTTGTAAGTTGAATCTTTTGGAAGCCTTGAACTTTCGGTATTGTAATAATAATAATGTGTGTACTTTTGTAATATGGACCCGTAATGTTTCTGTTGTACCACTCTGAGGGATGTGATATTTACGGAACGATGTTCTGTGGATGTCATGTCAGCGACTATAGTGTACTACACATGCAGTGGTATGCTGGGTCACCGCAGTTGGTATCAGAGCAAATTGCTTTGACCTTAGGTTGGAAACCTAGTACAGGGTATTACCTGTAGGAAAGTTAGCAACGATAAATAATTCTCTAAAAGTAATATAATGGGTATTCAAAAGAGAATATTCCGTTATATATTTTAGTGCGATAATTCTTTGTTATGATGCAATATATTATTGGATACTAATCAAAATTATTTTTCTGACATACAGAGATATGGCACCAAAGTTTCCAAAACAGACTTTGGTAAGGAAAGAGGAGACTCTTGATGATTATCAAGGATCATTCACAGACCAACTTCGTCAACTTTTAAAGCTCTTTAGTTGTCCAACTAGAATTCCAGTGAACACTATCACTTACCTTGATGGCCGGATGTTATCCAAGTATCGTGTGAGTATCCAACTTCCAGAGAAGCTTTTATTATATCATGATCTACCTATAGGAAAAGGTAGGAGTCATTTAGCAGCATATCATGTTGCTGTTGTGGAGGCAATAGCTAATATCCGGGAGCAGAAAACCAAGGAGCTAGAAGGTAGAACATTCTCTGTGATACCTCATGATTCTATAGACTCGGAGCCTATATCGGATCATCTTACTTTGGTTAAGAAGCGTCCTAAGTTAGCTTCCAAGTTTATGGATAGATATCGAACACTTGTTGCGTCTTTTTATAAGACCCATCAAGTGATTGTTGAAGAAAAAAATGATATGTTAGAGGATCTAACTGATCCGGAAAGGAGGAAGCAGTTAGCATTCCAGTTAGAGAAGGAAGCAAGTATTAGTGCACCACCTGTTTTTAAGGATATACCTATAGATCCTGAATCTTTTATACCATATCCTTATTCCCCAAGACCTGAACCTATACATGATCCTACTATGGATATGAGGTATGCAGTATCACAGGGCTCACAGGATGGTTCTGACTCAGGACCTCCTATTGAGAATTCGGATGGTTGGAGAATGGGATCATATAATGGATCTCATGAACACCAGATGTCCACAGATGGTTCTGGCAGAAATGTTGGACAATCTAGTTGGATGGGTGCAAGAATGAACCCTAATAATAGTAGTAGAAATACCATGTCAATAGATAGTCAGGATGAAGAAGAAGATCCTGAGGAGAGAGTGTTTGAATCATCAACATCTTCTCAAAACCTAGGGAATATACATTATCTAGTGTTTAATTATCTTGCCCAAGAGAGCAACTAGGAAGAAGCAGGATCTGCTATCCTGTTGACAACTCAAGAAATGAAGCTCAGGAGATGCAGGCTGGAGATAATATTGAATATGTTTGTGAAGACTTTTCAGCTGAGATGGAGGGAGTCAATGCGCTCAGGTCGAGTAATGACTCAAGTCCTGACACTTCAGATACAGAGTATGTTCCTTCTAGAAGGAGGCAATTAGTTAGTGGTATCAAGTACCGTGTATTGTACTTCAAGAAATAAAATAGTGAGAAGAATAAGGTAGTTTTGTGATTACACCTATATGGTATATGTTGTAATGACTTTGTATTATTATGATAGTATGTATCATATGTGAAATGCACATTTGGATTTTCTTTGTATCTTCATTGTGTGACTAGTTCTATGCGTAAAGTCGAGCTCAGAACACATGTGCATGCTGTAATTATGAGTATTCGCTTTATGTTGCAGGACTAGAGGGTCATGGATACGGGTGTTGAAATGGAGAATAAGCAGCAGCGGATGGAGAAAGAGGCCAAGGAGAAGGTCGATGCAGATGTAGAAAATAAAGGAGCTTTACCACCACCACCAATGAGGCCGTTAATGGAGCAAAACTTTATGCAATGCATGCAAATGATGCAAGAGACCTAGAACAAGTTTATGGAAGAGTTGCTGGGGCGAGCAAATAAGAGGGCACCTGAAGGTGGAGGAGTGAGTCTATCTGATTTCCAGAATGCAAGACCGTTACCTTTTGCATCAGCTCCTGAACCAATGAATGTAGAAGATTGGCTAGCAGATACTAAAAGGAAGCTAAAAACTGTAGGTTGCAATGATGAGGAGAAATTGAGGTATGCAACTCATCTTCTGACAGGACTTGCAGCGTCATGGTGGGAAAATCAGTTAGCCATGCAAAAACCAGGAAGGGAGTTTACCTGGGAAGAGTTCAAACAGAGATTCCGTGATCATGTTCCGGAAAGTGTTATGGAGTTGAAGCGGAGAGAATTTGAGGAGCTTCAGCAAGGATATACTAGAGTCATGAAGTACATCCGGGACTTTAGTCAACTGTCTCGCTATGCTGAGGAGGATGTCAACACTGAAGAGAAGCAGAAGAAGCGTTTCCTGCGTGGATTAAATCCATTTGTGAAGATGCAGCTAAGGTTAGCCAATAAGCAAACTTATCAGCAGTTGCTGGATGCAGCCATTACTTTTGAAGATGACTCTAAAAGAATGTCCAAGAGGACCGGAGGAAGAGAGCCAAGAAGGAAACCAAGAGAATTTAGGCAAGCAAACCTAAACCCAACCTGGAGTTCAAACATCGGAATAGGAATTATGGCAACAATAACAAGGGCAGTGGTGGAAATCAATCCAATCCGAGAAGGAATGTTATTTTTAACAATTGTGGAATTCCAGGGCATTTTCAGAGGGAATGCAAAAAGCCTATAGTGATTTGTTACGGTTGTGGTCAGAAGGGACATATCAAGCCAGATTGTACAAGCAAACCACCAGGAGGTTGGCCTACCAAGGGAGGAGGATAAGCTAGTGGAGGAAATGGACAACCCAATAAAGGAGGAAATAATGGCAAGAACAACAATGGCAAGAGGAATCGACCTACCGGGAAACTGAACTGTGCAACCCTTGAGGAGGTGGATAATTCGGATCATGTAGTGATAGGTACGCTCAATATCCTTACCAATCCTGGCAAAGTTCTATTTGATACTGGTGCAACTACTTCATTCATTTCTGAAGAATTTTGTGATAAGTTCGGGATTAGAAGGGCAATGTTAGAAAGTCCTATGACCGTAGTTACGGCAGGAGGGAATGTGATTGTACGCCACATAAAACAATATCAGGTTATCTCGATCTGTGGTTGTACATATTTCGTAGACCTTTATGTGATTCCTTTGAAGGGAATTGCAGTAGTGCTGGGAATGGATTGGATGATGGAACACGGAGCTCAGATAAATTGTGAGGATAAAACTGTCTCAATCAAAACTCCAAGTGGATTAAGGATAGTTTACCAAGCAGATAAGCACAGTCATATCATGGTGGATCTGCAGTTGAACTCAATGAAAGAGGTCAAATTGGAAGAGATTCATATAGCAAATGAATTTCAAGATGTTTTTCCAGCAGAGCTACCAGGAATGCCACCAGACCGGGAGATAGAGTTCACTATTGACCTAATTACAAGTACAGCACCAATAGCTCAAGAACCATATAAGATAAGACCCAAAGAGTTGAAAAGAACTCAAAGAGCAAATTGATGAGTTAGCTAGAAAAGGATTTATTTAGGAAAGTGTATCCCCATGGGGAACACCAGTAATCTTTGTGGATAAGAGAGATGGTGGAAGAAGAATGTGTGGAGATTATAGAAATCTAAACAACGTTACTATCAAGAATAAGTATCCTTTACCAAGAATTCAAGAATTGTTTGATCAAGTGAAAGGAGCTGGAGTATTTTCAAAGATCGATTTAAGATATGGATACCATCAAATAAAAATCAAACTAGAAGATGTTTCAAAGACAACATTTGTCTCAAGATATGGACACCATGAGTATCTGGTAGTACAATTTGGTTTGACCAATGCACCGGCAATATTCATGAATCTGATGAACAAGATCTTCATGCCATATTTGGACAAGTTCGTCATAGTCTTTATTGATGATATTCTGATATATTCCAAGGATAAGGAAGAGCATGTTGATCATTTGAGAATAGCATTGCAGACTTTAAGAGAACACAAACTTTATGCTAAGTTCAGTAAGTGTGAATTTTGGCTTGATGAGGTAGAATTCCTCGGTCATGTGATCAGTAAAGATGGAATTGCTGTAAATCCATCTAAGGTTCAGTCAGTACTAGAGTGGACTGCACCGACCAACGTAAAACAAATTCGAGGTTTTCTAGGAATGGCTGGTTATTATCGGAGATTCATTGAAGGTTTCTCCAAAAATAGCCGGACCAATGACCAAATTATTAAGGAAAATACACCATTCAAGTGGGATGAGAAATGTGAAGCAAGTTTTCAAGAGTTGAAGACTAGATTAACCACATATCCAATCTTAGTAGTTCCTGAAACAGGGAAGGACTTCACAGTATACTGCGATGCATCTAAAGAAGGTATGGGTTGTGTATTAATGCAAGATCGGAAAGTGATTGCTTATGGTTCAAGACAACTGAAACCACATGAATTCAACTATCCAACTCATGATTTAGAGTTATAAGCAGTAGTTTTGCACTGAAAGGATGGAGGCATTTTCTTTATGGAGACAAATGTGAGTTATACACTGACCATAAAAGTCTCAAATATTTCTTCACTCAAAAGGAATTGAATATGAGACAGAAGCATTGGTTGGAACTAATCAAGAATTATGATTTAACAATCAACTACACCCCAAGGAAAGCAAATGTTGTAGCAGATGCTTTAAGCCGAAAGAGTGCAGATATTCATCCTAGCAATAGGGAGCTACCAAAGGAGTTACAAATGGACTTGGAAATATTAGAACTTCAATTTATTAGAATAGGGGTTCTTGGAGGATTAGCTACTATGCAGGTAGTTGCAGAGCAGGACAGTGATCTTAAGCAAGAAATTTTTAGACATCAAGCAGAAGATCCTTTTATTGCTGAGGAAATTCGGAGGATATCTCAAGGGAAAAAATCAGTTTTTCACCTTGGGGATTATGAGTCTTTATGGTTTCAAGACCGTCTATGTGTTCCAGATGTGACTGAGATTCGTGATATCATACTCAGAGAAGCACATGAAACTCCATATTCTATACATCCAGGGAGTACTAAGATGTATATGGATTTGAAAGAACTATTCTGGTGGAATAACATGAAAAGAGATATTGCTAAATATGTATCTGAATGTCATACTTGCCAAGGGGTGAAGGCTGAACATCAAATTCCAGCAGGACCATTACAACCCTTGGAAATTCCTGAATGGAAGTGGGAGGAAATAGGTATAGACTTCATCACAGGATTGCCCATGACACCAAAAAGGAAGGATATGATATGGGTAATTGTAGACAGACTCACTAAGAGTGCACATTTTATTCCGGTAAATCAAAAATATAATGCTGAGAAGTTAGTTGAAGTATATGTCAAAGAGATTGTAAGTAAGCATGGAGTACCCAAAAAGATCGTAACTGATAGGGGATCAATGTTTACTTATGCATTTTGGAAGCAATTGCATGAAGCACTTGGTTCAAAGTTAGATTTCAGCACAGCATATCATCCTGAGACAGGAGGTCAAACTGAAAGAACAAATCAAATACTAGAAGACATGTTAAGAGCCTGTGCACTAGATTTAAGGAAAGCCAAATCAAATATTGCAAGATACAGTGGGAACATCACCCTGAAAGGGAAGCCACATGGGAGAGAGAAGAGGATTTAAGGAAAGCCTATCCAGAACTATTCAGGTACATATCTACAAACTTCGGGATGAAGTTTAATTTAAGGGGGGAAGTCTGTAACCTCCCAGCATTTAGGAACTAACGAAGGGTAGATTTAGTAATTTGGAATGTTGCATGCATTCATCTGTGAAAATGTGGAAAAAACTTTCGCCAAATAAAAACCTTAAGTGATCAAGGTCTCTTTCATACTTTGAGATTAGGTTTAGTCTTAAAGGATGATTGCTATAGACTTTGATATGATCTTTGAGGAATTATGTGTTTGAAAAGTGAATTTGAATTTTAAACTTGAGTGTTTGAATTATAATTCAAATGAATTAGGAATAAGGTTTGAATCTTAATCTAATTAAGAGTTAACTATTATAACTTAAACTTTATCCAAAGAAAACAATTAAGAATATGAAAACTTATTTCATATTATCAATATATAAACAAGTTACAAAAATGTAACTTATTGAAATCATCTCCAAACTTCACAATAAAAAATGAATAAAGGATATGAATATTTATTTATTGAAAATTATATAATCTTTATTACAGAAGAATAAAATGAAGATTACAAAATAATAAAATGAAAATTATAGAAGTATAAAGAAGATTACATTGGATTATTCTACAACTAAACCTAAACTAAAATCTTCACTTCAAATCTGTACCTGCAAGACAAACACTAATAAAACAATAATAAGGTTAGAGTTAGAATTGTTTTTCTCTCAGACATGTCAGTGAGGAGGGTCAAGTTTCACCAATATGAAAGAATTTATCTTTCATAAATTTTAAGCCAAAAAGGGGTCAAATTGACAACAAGGAGGGGAAAGTTCACCAGCCAGGTAAAACTAATCTGATCAAAGTAACTTTCAAGTCCAAAGCATATCCACAAGTGCACAACAAGCACACAAGAAGGACACACAACTAAATGCATGTGATGTGCTGTCAGCTTCACAGCACAGCCCCAAACTCACAAAACCATCAGCACAGTCGTGGAGAGGCACTAGTGCATCTCTTCACTGCTTACACACAAGAACAACCAGCTTAGAGAGCAGCTAACGAAGCACAACAGCCAACAACCAAACCAAACCAACGAAAGCCAAGATCTCATCACCAGGATGGTGACATAAGGAGGGGGAAGGATCAGGTGGACAACAAGATCAAGTCCAGGAGCTAGGAGGAGCAGGCTAGCTCAAGGTCAAGCACAAGAGCTCAGCAAAATAAGATCAACATCACCACCTTACTCCACAATCATCAAATTTTGTGGTGAGAATCATAAAACCCTCACATGATCAAATCATATTATCTAGACAGAAGCATGTGTTGTTTTATGAAACAAACTCTCAGAAAACACCCAAGTGGGGTGAATCCATCATAGAGATTTTAAACTCTAAAAGCAAACAACAAAGTACAAGGATCCAACCAGAGCTCAGAACAACATCATTGCTTTGGTTGTCAGGCTATATATTACAATTCAAGCATAAATATAGCTAAGATCTAATTTCTAGGCACATCCCTAAAGTAAGGGTAGCACCTTAGAAACTAATCTTTTGGATCCAGATAATGATAAAGCTTACTATCATTTTTACCAAGCTTTGATTCAAAAACAATAGCTGGTACCACTACCAGGACTATCTATATGAATCAATTAGATAAGGCCTAAAACCCTAAGCCTCAGACCAACATCATTGGTCTTAAGGATTTCAGAAAAGAACATTTCCATTTATCTTTCAAAGTCAAGCTTGTCTTAAGCTTAAACCAACCCAATCAATGGATTAGAATCAATCTTGTGTGCCATACCAAGATGGTGTCACAAGAACAATTCTACATGAATCAGGATAAACATTTAATCATCAAAGATTCAATCAATTAAACTTACTAATCATTTTCCTGTTAATACAGGAATCATAACTAGGATATTCGTATGTTAAACTTCACTGATGATCTCAAACCACACATTAATTCTCAAGCCAACAACACTAATACAGTGGTTTCATTACACCATAACCATGATCATAAACCAAGAAATGATAGTGGAAAGTTATCAAGCCACTGACTTTACCAAGCATGGATTCCAAAGCAACTATACCATATGAATCATATGCAAACCAAGCATAAAAATCATCTAATAAGCCACCAGAACCATTATAGTTCAGCTCAAGCAACAAGCCTCAGGCTAATAACCATTTAACATGCTTACAGATCATCCAGACATGATCTAATTCATCCAGTATATGATCAACCATAGGATAAGAACCCTAAATGGAATAAATCATCTTAATCAGGACAAGACAGTAACCAGAGAGGTCATGCCAACATCTAGCATAGGATCAGCGAGCATAGAGAGCACTAGGGGAGAGGAACAGAACTCACCAAAGGTCCTCGCTGAAGACTACAAGAGGAAGCAATGGTGGCCGGCGTCCATGGTGGCACGGGGAGCACCCCAGGAGGGGTGCTACAACCCATACGACGCCACGACGACGACCATGAACACACATAGAGACGAGGAGCATCACCATGACGCACGATGGCAACGCCAACACCAGGATCCACGCCAACCCCTAAACCCTAGGGTTTGTGACGACATTGATCCGTCGCAGGAGAGCGCCATACTCAAATCCAATTGGATAGAAAGTATGGGAATCGTCAACAACCTCCTGTTGCACCATGACGGCGACCAGAACGGCCCACGGCGGCGGGAATCACCGGCGGCGACATCACCGACCACGGGGTCGAGGTCAGAGGAGGAGAGGAATGAGCTCGAGGGAGAGAGGCAGAAGGGGAGTGGGCTGAGTTGGGACAGACCCTTTCAGAGTGGTTATTTTGAATATGTCTAATGGGCCACTAGGGCCCAATAAGAATAAGCCAGCCCATAAATCTTTTAAGGCCTATTCTAATAAATAGGAAAAGACCAAAATACCCTTGAACTTAATTAAATCCTAGAAAATAAAATAAAAGTCCAACAATTATAAACAAAATATTTTTGGATTCACAAGAATCTACACTATCCAAATAAAATAAGATATAAAATTTTAGACATTTAAATTTTATTAAGAATTTTGTAATTTTTACATTCCTTATGGAATTTTACAAAATTAATGAAAGATGATAAAAATAAATAAAAATCAGTTCCATTATATATTAATATTGTAGTATTTTCAAAAATACTAAATAAATATTTAATAACAATTTTGAATGTTTAATTGATAATTCCTAAAAGAATTATTAAATCAATAAAAGTCAAATTAAAGGAAAATAAAATAAAATAATTCAATATATGTTATAAATATTTAAAAGTAATATTTATAAATCCTTTATTATTAAAAAGAACCTTGTATAATAATAGAGTGAATGCATATCAAATTAAATGATGCATTACATTACTTGCATAACCATTTTGCTTCTTTAAATATTGTCCTTACCGGGCGATAATGATGTTTTTGTAGACATAAAAGCTCAAGGTACAGTGCAAGCATCGGACTTCACTACCTTGCCATCATAAGGCAAGTTCATCACTTGCTCATGTCCTTTGAAGAGTCTTTATCAAAGTATTTGTAAATTGTGTGTTATCATATATGCTATAAAAGAAAGAAAATATTATTTTCACAAATAAAGAAATCATAGATATCATCCTAAGTGGTGCTATAATGGAGCAATAGAACTTAGGGTTCTAGTTGCAAAAAATGATGATCAAGTAGGGACTTAATAAACCCCGACATCAGTGATTCTAGCGCCGTATATTACGCGTTAGCCATGAGATTTGGAATGGGATAGAGAAGTCAGCTGTATCTTCTTCCTCTCGCATGAAGCCGGATGTGCAGGTCGTGGCTGTTATACTCGTAGCATGCATATTAATTGGTAATTCGTAGAGGATATGCAGCTCGTGGCTGTTATACTCATAGTGTGGGAACCCTCATCGTCCCACGATAGTTCTGGCATCTAACGGTTTGTACAAACCATTGCCGTAATTTATTATGTGGGCATGGTGTACACCAAGGAGGCATGCGAGGTCGCGAAGGGGGAAGTGATTGGCTTGGACCAACTACTGGGCCCCACATCATGGAATTATGGATGGGAAAGTACGCCCGGTTGTGCAACAAGGAGTTGATATCTCATGGGTAAAGTAACGCACCTCTGCAGAGTGTAAAAATTGTAACTTGTTACTCCCTTTCCAGGAAGGAGCTGCGACTTCGGTAGGAAAGGAACTCCATGAAAGTTCTGGTCAACCCGTGAAGGCTGATTGTCATAGTTTTTTATAGAATAAAATCAATATTTGAAGAAAGATTTATAAAAAAATTGCATAGTGCCAAGGATTTATAATCCGAGGTGGTAGTTAGAGCATCAAACTTACCACCTTTCATATAATGAACTTGTTGAGTAACGCTGTTACTCATTCTTTCCTTTGATCCCTTGCTTAGACTCTGAGGATCCTGAAGACGTGCCAATGTATGATTCCGAATGCCAAGAAGATGTGTTCTACGAAGAACCTGATCTGTCCGGAGGTGTTGAAGGAGTGGATTACGAGATCCGCTACGGTGTCGACGATAACGAGTCCAACTAAGTATCCTAGTTAGTAGTAACCAACTGAGCCGAGCATCATGAACTCTATAGAATAAGCTGCTGAGCTCAACTCCTAGTCGGAGTTGTTACTTTTAAATTCCGCTGAAACACTTTATATTTTGGTTTGTAAGTTGAATCTTTTGGAAGCCTTGAACTTCCGGTATTGTAATAATAATAATGTGTGTATTTTTGTAATATGGACCCGCAATGTTTCCATTGTACCACTCTGAGGGATGTGATATTTACGGAACGGTGTTCTGTGGATGTCATGTCAACGACTATAGTGTACTACACATGCAGTGGTATGCTGGGTCACCGCACCCACCTTGAAAATAAGCACTAGTTTCAAAGAAACCATACATTGATAGAAAGAATGACCAAGGAAGCCAAGAACAGACCATCAACTAGAGCAGGAACTAATTTTTTGTGTTTTTGAATAAAGCAAGCAAACCAAACTAGACTAATTTTTTGGGTTTTTTTTGAAAAGAGGCAAACAAAACCAAGCAAAAGAAACAAAGAAAACTAAAAACAAAGTAAAGAGAAAGGAAGTGGACTCCCTTAGTGCAGACGTCCTTAGCCTCCCCGACAATGGTGCCATAAATCTTGGTGCGTGCACCCAGTGTTAACATGGGACACTTCGTTGGAACCCCAAGAGCAAGGTGTGATGAGCACAACAGCAAGTTTCGCTTAGTAGAGACCGAGGTTATCGAACCTGAAGGAGAAAGGAAACGTCTCAAAGGTGCTGCAAGCAACGTGGAGACCTGCACAACACAAACTCAAGACTTTGTCCCAACGAATCAGTGAGGTTGTCAAGCTCACCGGTTTGCTGTAACAAAGGATTAAACATATGGTGTGGAAGGTAATGGTTTGCAGCAAGTAAACAAGTAACTGTGGAAGATGTATCAATGGTAAAGAATGGACCGGGGTCCATAGTTCACTAGAGGTACTCTCCTTAGATAAACAATATGTCATGAAGGGTAAACAAATTACAGTAGGGCAATTGACAGGAACTGAGCAAGGCATAACAATGCAATACTAGTCAGAAAGATCCTATGAGATTCGATTGGGAAATACAACAAGATACATAGACCGCCATCCAACTGTATCTATGACAAGAAGTCCACCTTCAGGTTATCATCCGAACCCCCTCTAGTATTAAGTTGCAAGCAACATACAACTGCTTTAAGCAAAGTGTGTAAGGTAAACAGTCCACATGTTCCATGAACAATAGACCATTGTTTTCTCCCTAGTAGCAATAGCACATCTACAACCGAAGAGATTATTGTCACTTCCCTTGGAAACTAGAGGCATGAACCCACCATCGAGCATAAATACCCCCTCTTGGAGTCACTAGCAACTACTTGTCCAAGATAGCTACTAACAAAAGAGAGCATGCAAGATCACAAACAACACAGACATGATAGAATCATAAAGACAAAACCATTAATCAAACCAATATAATAATCTCAATATACATCGGATCCCCGCAAACACAACATGCATGATTACAAATAGATTAGATCTTGATCATGAACGGAGCTCACAAGATCTATACATGAAAGCACAAAGGAGGAGATACAACCATCTAGTTACTACATGGACCCATAGTCCAAGGTGGAACTACTCACGCATCATACCGGAGAGAAGGCCTCCGGGATGATCTCCCCTCCGGCAGGGTGCCGGGAAGAACTTCAGATCCCCCCGATCTAGGGACGATGGTGGCGGCGGCTACATATGGTTTCATGGAGATTTGATCGGGTGATTAGGGTTTATGCATCGGGGGATTCTTATAGGAAAATGGGGAGGCCGAGGCGGCGGCCAGGGGCCCCATACCCCTCCTAGGTGCGGGGCAGGGACCACCCGCGCCTAGGGTCGGTCTGGCCGCCCTGGCCGGCTTCTCCAGCTCCCCTCTGGACTTCTTGTTCCCCACGGAAAGTAATTGACTTTGACATTTGTTCCATCCAATTTTGTGAATATTTCTTTACTAACTTTTCTGAAACCAAAAACAGCAGAAAACATGCATCTGGCACTGTTGCAACTGGTTAGTAGGTTAGATAACAGAAAACATGTAAAAAGCACCCCAAAGTGTAGATCAAAGCAAACTAGATACTAAACAAGCATGGAGCATAAAAAATTATAGATACGTTTCCAACGCATCACATATCAAGGAACTCAGTTTACCTCGAGATTTTGGAAGAAAGTCTAATAAGGATTAGGAACAAGACTAGATTTCAGCACAGCTTATCATCCTCAGAATGATGGACAAAGGGAGCGAGTACACCAGATAGTAGAGGATATGTTAAGAGCTTGTGTGTTGGAATATGGATTGAAATGGGAAGACTGTCTGCCTTTCACAGAATTCTCATACAACAACAGTTACGAAGCTAGTTTGGAAATGGCCCCATTTGTGTTCATGTATGGAAGAAAGTGCCGTACCCCTTTGAATTGGTCGGAAGTAGGAGAGAGTCAGATTTTTGGACCCGACATCCTATGAGAAGCCAAAGAGAAAGTGCACAAGATGCGTTAGCACCTTAAGACCGCCCAATCCAGACAGAAGAGTTATGCCGACAAGAGACGTCGAGATCTAGCCTTCAACATTGGATATTTTGTGTATCTCAAGGTATCACCCTTGAAAGGAATACAACATTTTAAACTCAAAGGAAAGTTAGTCCCTAGATATATCGGACCCTTCAAGATTTTTAATCGCCAAGTACAAGTATCATATAAACTGGAACTGCCGGAGGAGATGTCACCCTTGCATAATGTGTTCCATATTTCATTACTTCGCAAATGCCTAGAAGTCCCGGAGAAGACCGAAGTTTTCAAGAATATTGATCATAGAACCATAGAGATCAATGATGACCTAACATATCCTGAAGTACCCATTCGTATTTTGGAAGAATCCTTCAGAACCACTAGAACCCGAAGTATCAAGTTTCTCAAGATCCAGTGGAGTAACCACACTGAAGAATAAGCTACATGGGAGCAAGAAGATTACATTAGGACCGAGTTTCCAGATCTCTTTGAATCCTAATTTTATTTCTCTTAAATCTCGGGACAAGATTTTGTTTAAGAGGGGAAGGTTTGTAACATCCCAAAAATATTAATCAATATTATCAAGTTCTAATCACCCAAGTTTAGGGTTAATAAAAACTTTTGTTATTAAAAATTAATATGAATGTACGAGTGTATGTGATGAATGCATGAATGCTTGCCATGACTTGTTTGATTGCTATTAATGGCAAGGATTGGTTTAAAGATGAAAAAAACATCATCTAAATCATTTCCAAGAATAATCAAATCCATAGAAATTCAAATATAAACAATATGAGCTAATGGTCATTTTGACCAAAGTTAACCACTAGATCACTTTGAGTGTTTCTAGTCCAAGATTTCTAACAGAAACAAATCCAATTCTTTTCACCCCTTGCTAGACCAAGTAAAAGTGAACCCAAACCCACTTTGCAAACCAACAGAAATAGATTTCAAATCTATTCAAATGACAATTGAAAATTGAATCAAGTGTAGGTACTAAGATCACCATTTCTCAAAAAACCCTCAAACCAGTTCACCTTGACAAAACCAAGCAACCAGATACTACCAAATATGTGGCCAGTGCACTCACCAAGTTTTATTCAAAGTTTTCAAATTTGATTTCTTTCGGCCATTTCATCAAACACTTGGTGAGCACAGTAAAACCTGCCTAACTAACACTGTTTTTGATCAATGCCTTGTTCCCTCTTTGCACCCTACTCTCACCCTTGTCTCCCCCAGTGAGCACACCTGCATTGAACAACCTAGCAAGCTACCATTTGCACTAGTGCCATGCCAACCCGAGCACCCCCTTGCCAGCCGACCATGGCTAGCTAGCTGGAGCGAGCACCGTGCCTGTTCACCATGTCCAGGAGGCAGCTGACCGTTCATCGCCACCCCGTGTCCAGCCCTCACATGCAGCCAGGCCCTGGACCACCCTAGCACAGACGCACACTTTGTCTGTGCGCCATGCCGACAGCACGCCAGAGCGCCGCGCCCGACACGCTTGCACACGCCGCGCCTCGCCTTCGCCGCCCGTGCCTGCAATCACCACGACTCCAGGAACCTCCCAGACATCCC
The DNA here is from genome assembly GCA_030063025.1 of Avena longiglumis. Classification (NCBI taxonomy): domain Eukaryota; kingdom Viridiplantae; phylum Streptophyta; class Magnoliopsida; order Poales; family Poaceae; genus Avena; species Avena longiglumis. Next base: position 203,308,429 of record CP125976.1, on the reverse strand, counting down.
CGTTCGCCGCCGCGTGACCCGTAGCACCCGTGCATCGTCAAAACCCTTGTCGGTACCGCGAAGAGCGTTGACCGTTCCCGACCAACCTCGACCGCCCCGTGCTACGCCATTAAGTCGTTGAGCATCGCCGTGATACCATGCACCATCCTAGCCCCTCCGCAATACCAGTAGCTCACTATACCATTGACCCCGACAATCTTTGCCCATGCCGCTCTGCCTCACTCGCTCGCCTATAAAAGGAGGCCTCCCCATCCCCAATTTGCCACACCATCTCACTCCCCACCTCTCACAGAGCCCCACTAACCCTTCCCCGGAGCAAGGCGAGCACCAGGTCACCGGAATTTCGTCGGAGTCTGCCGCAGAGGAGGAGCAGAGGAGTCGTTGATTGGAGCCTCCCCAGGAGCTGCCGCAGCCACCGTTCGAACTGCCATCGTCGACAACGTATTTCGCCCCCAACACTGACCCTATATGGAGCCCTGGTGAGCCTCACACGACCCCCACCGCCTTGTTAGGGTTCAGTCTCGCCGGCGCTGCCCGACAAAGACGACACACCCCAGCCGTTAGATTAGATGCTAATCGCACGTGCCAAATTGGGATTTACCGCTTCGCGTAGCCAGAGTCGCTGACGCATGGGGCCATCACTTAACTCAGCTCACACGTTGCGCTATGTGTAGTGGGCCGGCCCAGTTAGTTCTCGCACGACCCAGTTATTTCAAATTTATATTTTTCAGTTTAGCTCAAACCCTAGTTCTGTAAGTAGATTCAAAAATCAATTCAGAGAGATTCACTGAACCAAATTGCATGAAACCAATTTTGTTAGAAATGTATGAAAGTTATTAATCCAAGCCCTTTGATTCAAACCATTTGAAATTATAGATCACCTTAAAAATAACAAGGCAGAGACTTTTCTGCATTCAAACATTTTTCAAAAATCAACCATAAATGCTTTTGAGTTGATTCCAACTCTCAAAAATCACATTTGATAAGACCCTTCTGAATATGCAAAAATATCTAGGTTTACTTGCAGTAATAATGGACAAGTATTAAAAGAATGTCTCATAGGCATTTCTAATCACTTTAATTAATTAAAATAATAAGGTTAAACCTTATTAAATTGTGACACCACTTTAAATCATATTCCAAAGTATTAAAATATGTGGTGATGGCATGTGTCAACTTGATCCCATATTTTAATTGGAGAATATTAAATCTTAAGTAGTTTTTCAATGACTAGAAATTACTTTTCTAAAATAAAATTAATAAGACCAAGGATTTAACTCATGTGATGATTGTGATGATGCTAGATCATGTAGTGTGAACCTTCGTGTGCCTAATAGAAGTAGTTAAGTAGTTTTTGGTGATTATGTACCTCGTATTTATTTATGGACGCTAGTACCGACCAAGGATACGAAGAGGAACGAGACTACTACGAAGAGGAAGCAGAGGATAACTTCAACCACTACACTACTCAAGGCAAGCTAACACTTGCATGATAACAATGAAAACTAGAGGCCTTAGGCATATTTGGTTATGCAACCCTGATCATACCAAATCCCAGTTTTACTTGCAAGCTTTATTCTTTTATTTCTTTATCAAAGTTCTTCATTACTTCTAGTTATTATTTTTGTGAGTTTTGGAAAGATATTTAGGGGTAGCATAAAGAGCATAAAACTTGGCCTAAGTTAGTTAGAAGTAGATGTCATACTGAGGCATGGGATCTAGATTTGGGTAAGTCACCATTTATTATCACCCCTCATTAGTAACTACCCCCATTTTAGTGCCTAGTGCTAAGCATAAAACTTGATCACCTTAGATGGGAATACTTGGTGAAAATGATTATGAAAACCATAGAATGATGAGTCATTCTAATGAAATTTTTTGACATGTGTTATGAACACCATATGATTTGGTGATGAAAATGTTGAGGCATAAGCCTTAGCCCTTTATAAAACTGATGGTTGAGTTCGGATGCGACACCATTCCAATTTTACCGTACAACCACAATACCCGAATTTGGGAAGGGCTTGAATGGAAGTTTATATGTCTTAGTATGGGTTCCCTTGTAGAAGAGGTTTGAGCCGAGGCTACCTCATTACAATTTTCCACCTGTGCAGTTTCCAAGATGACTGATGGTCATGGTTGGGAGGCCAAACTCATAGGGGAGGTGCCTATACTAGGGTGTGTAATTGAAAGGTTAGTATTGATTATCTACATACTGAGTATGGTGATTCAGGATTGTTCCTAACAGATGTTTCGAATGTTGTGGTGAAAGTGTACCACCTCTACAGAGTGTTAAACTATTCGAATAGCCGCGTCCGTGGTTATGGACAGTTGGAATGGCCATAATGTTCTGTCGTCAGATATTTTCAAAATGACTTGTGAAATGAATCATGAATTTGACTTGACCACAACAGGGTTGTGAACATGAAAACTAAGTTCCCACTTAAGTGTTGTAAAACATTAAGTTAGTTTTCTTTACTTCTGAACTCAGTTAAGGTAAATCTGGCTTTTTGTAAAACAACCTAGAGCTTAGGATTCCTATTCAAACCACTTACTTGTTAGTGATAGTTTGCGAGTACTTAAAGAGTACTCATGGCTTTGTTCCTGGCTATTCCTATGGCCAGACTATGAGGAGTACTACCAGGATGATGGACAGCAGGAAGTCTATGACAACTAGGATCATCTCCCATCGTCAACATTGCCTGTGACCCTGAAGATGGAGCTTCGACCATGCTACTATTATTATATTCCGCTGCGTTGATTGTATTAAGACTGGATCATGAGATTCTTTATTTGTAAGACCTTTATTATGGTTTGTAATGGATGATGAACTATGGTATCAATCTATTATGTCTCGCAAAAATGGTAATCATGGGATTGCGATGTATGGCATAGCAGGCATCTGTGATTAAAAATCCGGGTGTTGACACATCTTGTTGATGGCCACTTAGAAATGAGTGAGAGTTAAGCCATTGAGTGTGTCAAGTGCTTTGCCATCACAATTGTGCATTTGTTTGGCACCGTCTGCTTGATAGCCCCAATGCCAAAGACACGGCTAGGCTTTTGAAGGAGAACAAGGCTCGTGGGTTTCCTGGAATGCTTGGCTCTATTGATTGTATGCATTGGAGTTGGAAGAATTTTCCTGCGGCATGACATGGACAATTCAAATGTCACAAGAAGGATTGGACTATCATCCTTGAAGTCATGGAAGATTATGAGACTTGGATTTGGCATGCATTTTTTGGAATGCCTGGGTCCTGCAATTACATCAATGTTCTTCAACGGTCTCCTCCTTTGTCAAGGATTGCATTGCGTGAAGGTCCACAAGTGGAGTTTCAAGCAAATGGCTACAAATACAACTATGGCTATTATCTTGCCGATGGCATCTACCTAAGGTGGCAAACATATGTGAAGCCGGTTCACAAACCCAAAGGTAAGAAATAAAAGGATTTCCATGCCGCACAAGAGGTGGCTAGGAAAGATGTGGAGAGAGACTTCAGGATTTTGCAAGCCCAATTTGCTATTGTGAGAGGACCGGCCAGATTTTGGGACCAAGAATGCCTTTGGTACATCATGACAGCTTGTGTCATCATGCATAAAATGATCATAGAGGATGATCGTGGGAAAGATGTAGATCACATTCACCACCATGACTTGATAGGGATTTCCGTGCAAGTGCATAGGAGGGAGCACATGGTGGCGCATTTCATTGCCTCATATCATGCCACTCGCGACAATGAGACCCATGATAATCTTCAAAAATATCTCATCGAGGAGTGGTGGAAATGGTTTAGGGCACAACATTGAGCCCTCTTTTTATTTTTTGTTTGTTGTATTCTGAAAACAATTTGTTGTAGCATTGATGAAAAACTTGTTATATTTGTTGTATTATTTATGTACCATTTGGTTGTGTTGTGATAATAACTAAATAGTTTTTTGTTGAATTTATTTGGGTTTGTTTGATCTTCTTATCCTATAGTTCGCTGCGAAACATGTTTGCGTCGGCGCTGTGTGTTGCATTTTGCCGGGCCTGCTTGGGGTGCTTTGTTGGCTCTGTTTTTATGCGCCGTTTTTAGCGCTTCCGCTGGTGGAAAAACGCCGCGCACGTTAAAACTGGATCACCGCGCGTTGTATAACATTTTTAGCGCGTGGCATTTTCCAGCAACTGTTGGAGTTGCTCTAACAGTGGTGAATGTTGTAGAAGAAAAAGGTGCCGACTTTTGTTTTTAGTGGCTAGGAAAATGACTGGTTGGGTATTGGGTGGGAAATTTGGGTGCGTAAATTTGTTGCTGTTGAGATGTCCTAGCTGAATAGGTGTAATTTGGCGCATGGGCCTCTACTGCGGAGGGCATGCTGATGAAGTTGATGAAGACGATGTTCTTCTTGACGGTGTTCTTCCTTTAAAGATTGGGCTCAGCTCTGCTTGATGATGAGGGAGAGTATAAAAATCCTTTGTATTCATATCAGAGGGATTGGGAGCTCCAGATCTATTCGGTTCAGACCGATACCATGAATTTCCCAACCGTGTGAGCATATTGGTAAGTTTGGGGATATTATCATGTAAATCCTCGACATACTATTGTTGCTGATCAAGACGTTTAGTGACGTTGATGACCTAGTGAGGTAAGAGCGCACCAACCAAATCTTCTCCCTGAAACTTGTTCTTTGGCCGCATCCTCGGCCGCCTACTACAATGCTTCCTAGAAACTCTTACAATTTTTTTTTGAAATGGGTGCTTTTATTAACATAAGATATTTAATGATTATATCCGGTCTCTGCATAACTAAGGTGCACACAGCCACACAAACGATAGAACTAGGGAATAAAAAGTATACGCGCATTACAAAAGTCACTAAACATAATTGTATTCAATCTAAGGTGGATCAATCCTCAAATCACGTGGTCATCCATGTCAGGAGAAAATATTCCTCGCCGTGTCCTCCAATCGCGTACAACCCTCCACAAATAGGTCGTGAAACTCCATGCACTGAAGAATAGTTCATGATCGGAGTATAGTTGTGGCTCGATAAATAACCTGCAGAGGAGAAGACACAATATTATTAAAAATCTTGTCATTTCCACAAAGTCATAGGGACCATATAATGGCAAGCGCTCCCACCCTAAATAAAGTTCTGTACTTATCCACAATTCTATGCAACCAATTACCAAAAACATTAGTTACTGAACATGGAGGAGATAAACCAGAAGCTATTTGGATGAATGACCATATAGAGCGAGCAAATTTGCAATAGAAGAATAAATGACGAATTGTCTCATTGTGATGACAAAAAACGCATTGTGTACTTCTATGCCAATTCCTCTTTGCAAGATTATCTTTTGTTAGAATTACACCTTTAAGTAGATACCATGCAAATATCTTCGTCTTAAGTGGTATTTTCATTTTCTAAATTTTACTATTATCATCGACCGGAATATCAGGTTGGACCAAAGCTTTATATAGTGAGCCAACAGAAAATTTACCACTTTCTAGTAATTTCTATTTGAACACGTCAACACCGTCAGATATTTGTACATTGGATAATCGTAAAAGTAGATTGTTCCAAGATACTAGTCTAGGACCAATGAGACTTCTTCTGAAAGACACATTAGAGGGATTGTGTTCATTACTGTGAAAATTGTATCCTTTTTGTATTTAACAATCGAATATAGAGCTGGATATTGTTCGCGAAGAGTAGTTTGGCCAAGCCACTTATCTTTAAAAAACCTAACATATGATCCATCCTTAATTTCGAAGGCACCAAAACAAAAAAAATGTTTTTTGGTGGCCATAAGACCCTCCCAAAGGCACTCTTACACAAAGGGGACATGGTAAAAGGTCGAGTTTTTGCTTGACGAAGTATTCGATGAAAATCCTCCGACAATGACAAGCCCAATCTTGCTACTCGAACGGGGATTTTATGCAAGAATCAAGATGATCAAGCAACCAACGGCAACAAACAATATTCTTGACCCCAAACCTTGCTCTTGATACCAACTGTCAGAATGCCACCTTGACACATCAATAAAAGTAGTAATGAATGACGGAATTTTGAACAAGAATTGGAGTTCTTGATCTAGACTTTGGTAAAAAGTAGGAAAAACGCAAGGAAGAACTCAAGAAAAGTAGAAATAATGTTTATGGTTTATTTATCGCGCCGCCCATCCTCCCTCTCTCTAGCTTATATAGAGTGCACTGGAGCCGCGATTAAGTTTAAGGATTACATTAAGTTGCACATAGTGCATTAAATAATACTTATTACAAATAATAGTGCAATTTAGCACGAAAGGTAAGTACGAATTTCAGTCGTGGGATGCTTTACTTTGCTGCATCCTTCATCGTCGATAGACTGAAGAAACTGAACGTCTTGTTCCGAGAAGAAACACACCAAGATCCTTACAAAGGGCTAGACTCCATCCTATGCTACCCACTAGTAGAAAACAGGTCTTTGGTTAGGTTCGTCACCGTTGCAACGGCTAGGAGGCAACATTCGCCTAGTCTCGGTTCGTTGGAACCTCTAGCCCGGTTGCTAATACAAACCGGGACTAAAAGAGTGTCCCCCAATGGCTAGAAGCCAGGAGACCTATAGTCCCGGTTGGTGTTATAAACCAGGACTAGAGGCCATGAACTAGTCGCGGTTTGTAATATAGGCTAGGACTAAAGTTTTCCCTATATAATCACTGCCCAGTCTAGCCCATGGCCATTTGTTGAGTCTGAGCTAGCTCAAGTTTATCCCTATGTTTTGTCCAAGAGTTGTCAAGATTTGGTGCCATCCATCAATCCAAGGTTTTAAAAGCTTAGCAACTTCATTCTTTCATCTCTTATTGTTAGTTTAGCTCAATGCTCTATAAATAGAGAGAGATTTCATGCTTTAGAAGTAGAGGGAATTTTAGATGTGTAATTTTAGACAAATTTTTATTATGCAAAAAGTTACCAAAAACTGAGATGTGTAATTTTAGAGTTTCGGAGCTCAGAATTGAATAAATTTTTCACTGCTAGATCAATAATTAAAAAGTCAACATTTTTTATGTTAAAAGTTTTGTCCAATTTAAAAATTGGTGCATGTAAAATTTCTGTTTTATATATAGTTGGAAAGATTACGGGAGAATCTCCAACCAAAGGAGCGCCTGGTAGCGATTCAAGAGAAATTGGCGGGATTTCTTGTTGACCATGTCATAGATCCAAATTGTCATGACCTAAATGGAAAATTACATACCAAGGGATTCTAGTGATTTAATAATCATGTAATCGAATAGGCGGGTTTGATCTCCATGTAATCAAATTGTATATATATGTAATCAAATTTGTATCTATATAATCATGACAATGTTGTGTATAATGGGTTTTTTTTTGCACGTTACTTACGCCAAACCTCTCCCTCCTCTACCGATCCTTCTACGCCCCCCTTCCCAAAATTCTGCCATGACAAAAATCGGCCACAAAATTTTCCCAATGCAGAAACCGCCATTGGCTGCCGTGGCAGAGAACGTCTAGTCCAAATTCATGCTATGAACCAGGATTAAAGGTCCTCCACCCACACTCTCCTGCGTGGCCATGCACAGAGGCTTTAGCCCCAATTCGTAACAGACCCGGAACTAAAGCCTGAGACCTCTAGTCCGATTCCGTAGTCCTGGTTGGGACTAGAACCTGTCTGAAACCGGTACTAGAGACCCATTTTCTACTAGTGACCGTAGCTATGCTTTTGAATTTTGACCAGCATTACATGGTCCATGAGTTTGTCGATCCAAAGTGAGGTGCATGCAGGTGCATGTGTGTTATCTAGCTGTAGCTCAAGAGTGATCTTTGTTAGGAGAAGCCCAAACTTGAATTGAACCCTCTTGTCTGTTGCTTGTGAGCAGGCTACAAAGGGAATATTGAACGCGAAGTTTGTCAAGCTGATGTGGCGCGCAGTGGAAATCTCCAACGTTACTTTTTTTCGAGATCTGAGCTGGTAGGTTTCATGTATGTCTCATATGGCAGATAGATATGCACATACACCTAACCCTCTCGCATACCTAACCATCCCGCCCCCGCGCGGCGGCGCCGCGCCGTGCCGTGTCAGGCGGATCCCACCCCTCCCCGGCCTCGACCTCCCTCCCGTGTTCTTCCTGCCCGCCGCCATCGCCCGGATCGTCGCCAGGCAAAGACTTTGTGGCATGGCGGTAGCCCTGGCTACGATCCAGCGGGGAAAGGCGGCGGCGCCCACGACTGGCTGGTTCGACGGCAGTATCATGGCTGGCGGCGGCCGGAGGTCCTCAACCCAGATGGCAGCAAGCGACGGCGGGATTCAGGCCTAGATCAAATCCGTTTGTCGCCTGACGCCGACGTCTAGGTTCTCTGGGCCATGTTCGCGACACTAGGGCACTTGGGGCATCTATCCCCAGCATGGTGGTGGTGACCTCCTTCTCCGTCAGAGTGGTCAGACGGGTGGTCTTGCCGTCGAGCGGCGGATCCTGCTAGTTTCTGGCGGGTGGCGTGGGGGCTACTGGCTCGATTTCAATAAAGGGTGCGGTCCTAGATCCCTCTCAAGCAAAGACGAAGATTTGCCTGATGTTCGTCTCCATTGATTTGGTTTATGTGTCGTGTTCCGGAAGGATCCGTCGGCGAACTCCATAGTGCGCTCATGCTGAGAGATTACTGGATTGGATGGGATTCGGTCGTGCGCATTCATGTTTTACTCTAACCATTGGTTGTTATTATCATGGGGCATGTTCTCATTTCATGGTGCTGACGGAGAGTCATGGAGACTAAGATCTGAGTACTGGCAATGGTGGTTAGAGTCTGGGTGGTGATGAGGAATTGGCTTGGTGTCTCGTGACTTGGAGCAGTGTCATGCAAGTGGGGGTGACTGCGCAGGAGAGTTCATGGTCCTACCTTTCAGGGTAAAAACCAAGGATTGTCCTTAATTGGTTATGTCTGACAATGACCTTGTTTTGAAGGTATTGTTTTGAGAGCGTGGACTTTCTTTAGGGTGAAAACCTAGATCTTTGATCGGACGACGACGGTGTTTGTGCACTGTTCCCTTTTTGGAGGCGTTATTTTTAGAGAAGCTAGACTTGTGGTGCTGTTTTGGTGGTGGTAGTACTGTTGTTTCAATGAACGAAGCACTGTAGCGGGACTTTTCTTTTTTATAATTCTTCTTTCTTTTTTGGCTGTGTGCATCCGTATGGCCGCTAGGCAAATACGTTGTTGCAGAGGCTGGATGTAATGTATCATCTGATATTAATATATGCTCCTCTCCAAAAAAAATGGGTCTCATATGAAAATGCCGTAAAAGCGGGGTTTTTTTAGCCCCACCTATGTACTTTCAAAATTTGATGAAAGAACTTTACAGATTTAATACGATGCATCACACGACTTCACGACTTAAGATGCCCGAGACTTAGGTCCAAACAGCAAAGAATTTTATTGATTAAAGAAAACAAAAAGTTTAAGATAAATTTAAATATTATACTCATTTCGAAGAGTTCATGGTGAGTAAGACAAATATGTAACAGAATCAAATTTGTGTGTGTTGTGTGAAAGTTGGGCTCTATTTTTAGTTAGTACTTCCTCTGTTCCACAATATAGGGAGTACTACATTTAAAGGACAAATTCTAGTCTTATAGGTGAGCATAGGTGGACCCAACACGCACATCATTATGCGAAATATTGTCTTTTAAATGTGAAATCAATTTACACTACAAATCTTTCGAAGTGGTCGCACTTGTCGAAAACTATGCCGATGCATATTGACGCTATTTTTTAAATAATACATTTTTATTTATTTGAAAATACAATATGCATTTTTATTAACTAGCAAGTCTAGTCCATAGACGATGTCGGCCACACCAAGTGACACAATCGGTGTAGGCCAAACCGACTGGACTATTAGCCTACATCGACTGGCTCCAGCTGTCCACACTAACTGCAGCGTCGACAAGTTAGTGTGGCCCAAACTGATTGGGCCATTAGGTTTGGGCCACACCAACTAGCTCCAGTCTGGCTAATCAGTGCAAAATGGTTGCATGATCGCGGTTACATTTACTAAGCAGCCATCGTCTCCTCGCCAATTGCTCCGGCCACCGGTTCCCATCATTTTCTCCTGCCTATTTCTTCCGCCACCGGTTCCCGCTATTTCTCCTGCCAGTTTCTCTCGCCGCCGGTTCCTTCCATTTTCTCCCGACGATTCTTTCGAGTGCTTCGATAAAACACCGGGCACCAATATATTTTCATTCACCATTTTATCAGTTCCTCCTCTTTATCTCTCCCCTTGATTTCACCATGAGTGTGCCTTGTTTGGACCCTTACTACAGACCGAGAAAGATGGAAGATGAAAAATGCAAGGTTGCCACCAGAGTGAGAGGGGAGCGGTGTTGGTGCGGCCATCTTGCGAAGGTGAAGGAGAGCGAGGATTTCTGTGATAAGATGGGCATACATTTTCTCATGTGTGCCAACTGTGACCAAAGCCCACCCCGTCAAGCTAGTTCGCCGTACGAGAGGCCTCCAGTATGTTCTAAAAGCATGATGAATATGCCTATTTACGTCACATCTATTCTTTTATTCATGCCATTAATGTGGTTGCAGTCTCATTCGCCTCTGTGCAAGTGGTATCATTGGATTGACACGAAGCAGCCAACTTGGGCCCTATAGGAGATTGTGGAAAAGAGCCGACGTGCATGGGCTAGCTTTCACGCCGAGGAACATGCTAAAAGGATTGTCGTGCAAGAGAAGAAGGATATATATATATATATATATATATATATAGAGAGAGAGAGAGCTGAAAGAATTAAGAGCAGAACAAGCTTGAAACCGTGATATGAACATGAAGAAGAGGGAGGAAGAGGAGCGCATGGAATAGGTGCGCAAGGAGGCCCGTGCGGACGAAAGGAAGAGATTAAGGGAAAGGGCTGCTGAGGCGCAGGCAACAGAAGAACGTGGGGACAAGACCGAAAAGTATCCGTGCTAGACTCGGGACTACTAGATGTATGTCCTAGAAGTGATGTATCTTCATTTCAGTTGTAGTGTCGTGATTTATCTTAATTTCAGCTCATGTGTTGCGATGTATCTTCCCGAGAAGCCACATCACAGATGCCTCAAGGCTTCGCGTGATCTTTTGCTCTCCCAACTTGATTGCTGGATATCCAAACTTTTGGATCTACATTGATCAAAGGAAAATGTGTTAGTATAATGATATAATGATAGGATGCATGTTATACCCGAGATAAACATAGAGACAACCTAGAAATCAAGCAACCAATCATATTTTGGCCCGTGATCGTCGCAACTAATGGGTTTAGCTCCATCACGAATGCCCTGGAAATGTTGGGCCGTGGCCTGGGCCCAATTCTTCGGTGACTGTAATGGGCCGATGGGCTCACCATCTAACAGTAGTCCCAGCATGTAAGATAAGTCTTGTAGAGTAGGCCACATATCTCCCCATCAAAAGTGAAACGTGTGCGTCTTGGGCCTCCACCGATCCACCAAGCATGTCGTCATAGTTCATCGGTGAAGCCATGTTGATTGCCATTTACCAATTCCACATGAGTTGCCACAACCAGACATGTGAAAGGTAAAAGACCAGCCCACTTCAACATGCATGAAGGCATTAATAAAAGCATACCAATTAAATTAGTGATTCTAGTAAATATACAATCAAAGGAATGAATTAAAAAAACAAGTACCTTTGCTCCCAACTAGGGTGTACCATCTAGTACTCTTTAGGAGTTTGAGTAATAAGCGTATCGAGACTTCCCGGTTCATTCTCTAATATCACTAAACAATGCTTCTTATCAATATCATGATTGAGTAACGATCTTTCTCCCCACATCTGCGCATATTAAAAATTTAATACATATTCCAACACATATTACAAATTTAAGTTATAGTCCAACACATATGACAAATTCAATATATATCTCACCACATTTTACAAATTTAATACATAGTTCAACACATATTACAAATTTAAGACATAGTTCAAAATACATTACAAGTTTAAGACATAGTTCAACACATATTAAAAATTTAAGACATAGTTTAACACATATTACTAGTTTCTTCCTTGACTCTCTTCATCCTCGTGAGCCTCCTCCACGCTGTGTAGCTCCTCAAGTACCAAAGGTGGGACAATATGTGTCCCTATGGACAAATTGATTGCATAGGAAACATTGCCTGGTCGGGCCTCCGGCTTCAGATTCATCCAAATCATTCATTGTCAACATTAGCACGAGGTCAGGTATGTACATCCTTTTACCTTGGTTCATAGAGTTGAAATTGATTGGAATCCAAGCATATCACCTGTCCATGTATAGACCATGACTTATTTATGGTAAAACGGAGACACAAATGAGATTGTATCCATCCCTAGTTGTCCACAAGTAGCAAGTACATGCGAGCACGGTAAGTGAAGCAACTTTGGTTTGTTGTAGGTGCACTCACACATTGGCCAGTCTTCGTTTCCAACTTAACCTCTTGCGTCCTTTGCACATTCCCACAACTGAATTTGTCGGTTGGTAGCCACACCTAGAACCTCATTTCTTGATTACCAGTCGCGACGACAGTGAATGACCAAGATTTTTCCATCTTGTCATGCATGTACTTCATAATATTTTCATAGTACCGTATGCTCGGGTAGTTCATGATATGCATCTCAGCCCTATGGCGTCTCTCTAAAATAATTCAGAGTTCCATGGAATATACTCTCAGCGATGGCAGTAGGCGGCAAAGCCCTATTTCCTCTAAGGACAAAGTTATATGTTTCAGCGAGGTTAGTAGTCATGACGCGGAATCTAGCTCCATGTGTGTCATGTAACACAGACCATCTCTCAACAGGCTCATGTCGTATCCATTGTTCAAAGTTTTAATCTATCTTCCAAGCCTTCTTCTAGTACCCAGTGGGTCAAATCTTGGCTAGTCACAGAGAGCAATAGGTTCATCCTCCTCCGGTGCTGCTCCCGAAGCTGTCTGTGAAGCGACTGCTTGTAGATGAGCTGTCATTGCTTCGTCTCATGATGCTTTCCTCTCTCACACTTGTTTTCTTGTGAACTTGTCAAGATATTCACACGAATTATCATACTTCCACTGCTGGTTCTTCTTGCATAGTTTTTTTAATAGATTCACGAGGGCATTATTCCTAAACCGCGAGTAAAAATTGGCCCCAAGATGGAGCATGCACCACCTACTCTGCAAGTCCAACAATGGGGCAGGTTCATCAGGCCCAGGCTGGTCAGTGCCTTGATCGCATTGAGTATACATGCATGCCTATCATGAAGGATGCACACATTCAGCTTATCCTGAACATCTGCTATTTTCAGGTGGATGAAGAACCATGTCCAACTCTCAATGTTTTCTCTCTCCACGAAAGCAAATGCGAAAGGCATGATTGCATTGCTGCTGTCTTGACCAATAGCGGTTAGGATATGAAACATGTACGTGTCAGTGATAAATGTTCCATATACACATATAACTGGTCGACAATGACTAAAGGCTTGGATGCATATAGAAAACGAGAAGAACACCCGATGCCTCACCCTCACAGTTGGGTACTCTGGCAGCATGAAGTGCTGGATGTCGACATAGGTTCCTGGATTCCTCTCCTGTGGTGTGTGGAGGATCCAAACAACACAGTCATATCCATCAAGAAACGAACCAAATCTTTCCTCCAATGCCTTCTGCTTATCCCTCCAAGCCTTGCCATAAGAGATTCTGTAGTTAAATCTGACCATGGATTTATTCATGATAGCTTTAACTTCCATTGATTTGCTCTCCACAATATCCATGTATAACAATCAAGCAAAAGGGTAGACATCAGGTTTCGATGGTCCTGAAGGATACTGGGAAGTAGACATGTGTGCGGCACAAAGTCGCTCACCTTCCAATTAGTTTCAGATTTAGGGAAATAGCCATGTACCCTTGCGGGACAGCCGTCTTTCTTTGAAAACCTTTGTGTGGAGATTTCCCATTATATGATTGCTTCCTACAGATGTTTCTTACTCGGATACAAGGCACCCTAGGCGATGGTGTTATGGTGGTACTGCCAGACAGAATCATGTCCATCATTCACATTCATCGTTGTTGACAAGTCTCGATTCCATGAGGCAGGAATCGATACCTCCTCTTCTCCATCTGAATCATCAGAATCATCTATATCTTCCTCTTCCATTTGTTGTTGCAGATAACCATCTATCTCGGTTGAATTTGCCTCCCCACTAAAATGATTTCCTCCTGTTGCCTGACTGCTATGCTTTGATTGTCGTGGGAATGGAAACGATAGACGCTACCAGGGGTAGTGATTGAGTCAAAGAAGGGCAAGAGCGAGTTGCCATCTGCAGATCGAGATTGAGGGCAATACACGGGGTTTACCCAGGTGTTTCCCTCCATAGGGTAAAGACCTACTTCCTGCTTGATTGTATTAATGGCGAGTGAGATTACAAGGTGGGAAAACTTGCCGTATGGGTAGCGAGTCACAAGGATGGGGTAGCTAATAGCTTGTGAGTACAATGGGGACCCTAGGGAGGTTTATATAGGGCTACCTTGCTAGGGTTTACAAGATTATCTCCGAATCAGTTAGGTTTTTGGAGGTCCTGACCTAATCCAACTAGACCTAGCTACCGTCTTGGGCCTTTGTATCCAGTTGTAGCACCCCGGGTAAAACCACTATCAGAAAAATGTCTGTTATTTTATTTTTTTGCATCATCATGACACCATCATGCATCTTTTAACCTAAAAACTATTTCTCCAAAGACCTAACTGTTTTCTATTTACCTCCCTCTCTATTTCAACTGCAAAATCCGGTCTGTCCGAATATTTCGTTTTGTCTAAAAATTAATTACAAAAGTATATTTACAACTAAATATATAATACAAACTATTTTTGCGGGAGGGGCAGGCAGACCGTTTAGGCCAGCCCACCTACTACCCCCAGTGGCCCAGCCCGTTTCAAACCCTAACACTAGACACACCAAACCCTAACCTAATCCCAGAACCTACCCGCACCCTACCACTCGTCCACCCTGCCGCCGCCACCCTGATTCAACTCCATCTGGACCCGCTCGAACACACGCCAGGAACCCCGCCTTGGATCCAATCCCGAGACCGCCCTGGTCCCACTCCCACTCCCCGACCGCGTTGTCTCTACCATGTCCCATCGCGAGCCCGCCTCCTTCTCTGCTTCTGGTCGCCGCCGTCCTCGACCTTCTCCCCCGTGCGTCGTCGCCTCCGCCTGCAGGTCGCCCCTCTGTCGGCGCCCTCCCGCGGCCACCTTCCTTCCCCCCCGACGCTCCTCACACATTTCCCCCACCTCTCTCGAGCGCCGCCACCATCCCCCACCTCTCCTGAGCGCCGCCCCTCCTCCTTGGTGCTTCCCCCGGCCTCCCCTGGTGTTTCCCTGCCTCCCCGCGGCCTCGCCTTCCATGGCACCCGACCCCGCTGCTTCCTCTGGTCGCCACGCTACCGGCAGCGACCTCGCCCACCCTTCGCAGCACACCGCCATGCGGGCGCCAGCCCGGTCTCGCCAGCGTCTCAAGGCGCCGTCGGTCCCTCCTTGCTGTCCTCGACCGCCGCGCGTCCTCCCCAACCGCAGGTCGCGTCCTCCGTGGCTGCCGTCCCCAGCGCGCCATGACGCCCTGCGAGCTCCGGCCGGCCCTGCCGCTCGCTGCCTTGGCCACCTCCTCCTCGACCCGGAGCTGCCACGTTGTCCATAGGCCTCCCATCGATGGTGCCGTGCCGCCGATTCCGTCTGGCGCCCTCTCCCAGCAGCGACCGCCGCCGGCGAGCGACGCGGCCCCGTCCCCAACATCGCGTGCACCTCTGCCTCTCCTTCATAGGCCCGTCTCTGCTTGAGCTCTAGTGGCTGTTACTCGATGCAAAGGCCAGCAGCTCGTCCTGGTTCACATGTCTACTTTTTGAAGCGCCTGCTCCCTTCGTTCCTGCAACGTCTGTCCTCTTGCGTCTCCTTGGTTCCTAAAATATGTTGGGTGGCCGTATGGTAGCTAACACTAGATGCTTGTGTTGTTGCTGCGAGGATGTGGTGGTGTACACGGTTGACGAAGATTGGATGGAATTGTGCATCGGTTCGTCCGCCCGCAACTTATCCGAGGCCCGAAGATTCCCGGAAACCGCAAAATTCGCCTTCCCGAACCTGATGAACCGAGGGCAGAATCCGAAACCTTGGAACCGCCAAGTTCCTCTTCCCAGATCCGATGGTCGAGGCCCTGAAGCCCCGATCCTGAAGGCCGATCCTGCCGTGCCCGAACCCGTCGAACCTCTGAACCAAGATCTTCGATCCAAGATGTGTGACCCCTTTCTCGAGCCCTATTTTATAAATGTAATATCAAATTGTTGCATATTAAATTGTTCATCTCGCATGCATATCATGTGGGTTGGGGCATTACGCCGATTCACCTAAAATAAATATGGGACCCATATGCGGGCAAATCTAGTCTTATATTGGTCCCATTTAAATTGGTGTAGCAAACCAGTGCTATCTTTTGCCATGTTAAGACAACATTTAAATTGCGGGGTATATACACAACTAGAACCATATATTTAATTGTCGGGACCCCCGGTTCCGCTTAATATTGCCTAATTGCATCGCATCCTTGCCATGCCATACATCATACATGCATCATGCCCGTTCTTATGTCATAGAATTAAATAGTGCATCCGGTGTTTCTTCTAGTGTTTTGCTTCTTCGCGGATTAGGCCGATGAGTTGATGCGAGTGTCGACCCGATCTTCGGATGAACCTTCGGCAATGTTTTCAGGCGAGCATCCCTTCCCCTTCTACCTATTTTGCATTTATAGTCTTTATTTCCTCCTGTTGATCTATTGCTATCTGTGTTGCGATGCTCTAGTTTTCGTACCCGGGACATCCCTTGCAGCCTTATATTGCCTTGGACACATCCTATTACCTGTTGTTTGGTAGATAGTTGGACTTGCGTGTCGTAGTTGCTTACTCAAGTGCTGTTGTGTGTCGTCAAGTACCACAGTTGTTGGAGTATTGCCGCATGTTTAATGTTGGAGATGATCATGGATTTAATTATTGTTTAATAACTAAAATTGAAATTAGGTAAATGCAGAGGCACCGGTGGGTAATAGACAATATTTGGTTTTTAACCGCTCACTGGTGTCCCGTAGGACCCCGAGTTCTTGACACCTGTTCCGAGATCGAGCGCGCTAACCACAGGTGGGGTGTATGGGCACCCCCATCGATTTAGTACCTGATTCCAAGTCTTGTCTGGGGCCACAATTAGTTTGGGGCTTTATTACTATCTGTACTTATGCCATGCTTTCCGCTTTATTTACGATTGTGCGAGGAGCACTGTACTATTTAGGATCGTGACACGTTTTATTTGTCGACAAGCCCAATCACACTTTCGGGTTCCCAGTCGTTTACAGCCGTCTACACAAACCCTGAGTCCGTCTCGGAGACCGGCCGACTTCGTTGCGGGTAGCTTAGTGGGGTGGCCCCCGTGCTTGCTTTGGGTATGGGAAACGTCGTGTCCGAAACCCCGTCGACATACCGTTGGGTGTATGTTTTGTGATCTTGTACCTACCTGATCTGACAACAAGGGTGTAGGTGCGTGTGGAAACTTTGGTGCACCCCTGCAGGGTTAAATCTTTTCGAGAAGCCGTGTCCGCGGTTATGGACGACTTGGAGCACAAGTCTCGATCATAGACAACTATAACTAAAGTTTACTGTTATAATTTGACTAGTATCCGATATGACTAGTAATCAGCTTCACTACAACGGAATGGCTAAATAAAAGTACCAACAACTGCTGGGTTTGGGATATCTCATGCTAATTGTATCTGACTAGTAAATGATGCAACTACAATGGAATGGTTAACTAAAAGTGCCCACTGCTTATTCCATCAGGATGCTATCTATATCTGACTAGTAATTGCCACCACTATAACGGAACGAATAAAACTGCCAACGGTGTGAGTTCCTCGGTTGACTTCCTCGTTTGGTCTCGAGGGGGAAATACCAGGATGGGTATGTTTGGTGGTAGTATCAGGATGGTTCCGAATAGGTCTTTCTTATCCCTCTCTGATAGCCGACAGTTATCTCAAGTCTCTATAGGTTGTTTAGTGCATGCTGCCGCTGCCGCTTCAGTCCACCATACCTATGTAGGCGAGGACCGCCGAATTCTAGCCTTGCCGTGTACTGGCCTCAGTACTGACCGCTCTCTCTTTTTCCTTTGCCCTTTGTCGGCACCCCTTTTGTTTAAGCAGGTTTTGAGATCGACGTCGTTAGCAGGGTTACCCTTCCGGCTTGGCCTGGGCAGGGTTATGGACGCCATTGGTTATTCTTCAGGGCTCTTAGCTCAATTTGCATCTTGTTCGTACTCGGACGCGGTATTGTTTTCAAGGTGATCTGGATCTTTGTACTGTAAATCTGTATTCTTGACTCTTTGAGTCGCTGTTGTATATATATGTTTTGTGGGTTCCATCGAGGACTATTGTGTAATGGTATTACTTCGTTTTCCACCCGCACGCAAGTGCCTGGTGGGCACCTTTGAATCGTTTCTATGCGGGTTTTGGCGGGAAGCGCTGAAACTTGCATAGGGACGATTCTAAGGGTGTCACACCAGTCGACGGTCTTCAGTGAAGACTTTATTCCAGTCATTGTCAAAGCATACCCAATTGATATTGTCCTGGACCAGTCATTTCCTAACTTTGTGGATACCCTGATTGCCATATCCCCATTAGTAGTCCCCGAGTGTGTCAGGGGTTCGGCGTATGAGTCAAATTGGTATTCAAAGTAGGCGAGTTCAGGTGGATCCCTAGTCGAATTAGTGACGAACTCCTCTAATGAAGGGAAAAGCCCCTGAATTTTAGTCGCAGGTTTGTCAAGTTGTTTCTTTCAAGTCGCTTCACCCAGTCAATTGGAATGAGCGAGTGGTATAAGAGAGTGACCAATTTTGCAAAGTTGGACCATTTAGCACGGTCAAACTAGTTATTAGTTAGTATTTAACAGTAACTTTAGCAAAATCACCACAAAGCAACGACTAATTCCACAATCGGTGGGCGATATCTTTATATAAAGCGAGAAGTAGGGAGATAGGCAGGTATCACCTACTCTCCCTTCCTTCCTTTGTCTTCTTTGCCTACTTCCGATTCGAGTTTTCATCTCCATGAGCTCGCATCCATGGTGCCCGCGTGGGCTAAATCCAAGTGCAATACCACACTACTGTAGTCCTTTTAGGATGCAGGCATCCTAGTCAAGGGATGCTGACGAGTTACACCGGTGAATAAGAGGGAACCGCGGTGATGACCCACAAGTATAGGGGATCGCAACAGTCTTCGAGGGTAGTATAACCCAACTTATTGATTCGACACAAGGGGAAACAAAGAATACTTATAAGCTTAACAACTGAGTTGTCAATTCAGCTGCACCTGAAAATAGTCTTGCACATAGTAGTTTATCAGTAGTAGCAGGTTTGTAATAGCAATAGCAAAGTAACAGCAACAGTAAAATGAAGGCAGTAGAAACAATAGTAGCAAACTGTAGGATTTGAGCGCGGTAGGCATAGGGATGGATGGACGGGCGTTGCATGGACGAGACTATTCATGTAATATCAAGATCTAGGGCATTTGCAGATAAATAAGATAAATCATCCAAGTACTAAACAATCATAGGCATGTGTTCCATATATAGTCATACGTGCTCGCAATGAGAACTTGCACAACATCTTTTGTCCTACCAGCCCATTGCATCGGGGCCTCAAGAGAATCTACTGGCAGTTAAGGTACTCCTTTTAATAGAGTACCGGAGCAAAGCATTAGTACTCGGTGAACACACGTGATCCTCAAATCATAGCCATCCCCTCCGGCTTTCCCAATTTCTGTCACTTCGGGGCCTTTAGTTCCGGACAATAATACGTGTAAACATCTTGCAGATAAGATCACAAACAAAACTATCATCATGAATCAATAACATGTTCAGATCTAAGATCATGGCACTCGGACCCTAGTGACAAGAATTAAGCACAACAAGTTGCAACAAAGTCAAATAGCACTAATAAAGATACTAGGCACCATGCCCTAACAATCTTATTCGATTACATGATAGATCTCATACAATCCCTACCATCCCCATAGCCTACAGCGGGGGATTACTCACTCATGGATGGGGAAAACATGGATGGTAGATGGAGATGCGTCGGTGATGATGATGGCGATAATTGATACGTCGGAAACGTATCTATAATTTTTGATGTTCCATGCTTGTTTAGTATCTACTTTGCTTTGTTTTGTCTTACTTTGAGGTGGTTTATATGTTTTCTGGAACTAACCTATTAACAAGTTGCCACAGTGCCAGTTGCCTGTTTTCTTCTGTTTTTGGTTCCAGAAGGCAGAAAATCAATATTCTCGGAATTGGATGGGACAAAAGCCAAATTCAATAACTTTCCATGGGGAACAAGAAGTATAGAGGGGAGACAGAGAAGCGGGCCAGGGCGGCCACACCCCCTAGGTGCGTCCAGGGGTGGGCCCGTGCCTAGGCAGGGTGTGGGCCCCCTGGTCGCCTCCCGGCCTCGCCTCTTCGCCTATAAGAAGACCCCGATGCAGAAACCCTAAGTACCCGATCAAATCTCCATGAAACCGTCTGTAGCCGCCGCCACCATCGTCCCTAGATCGGGGGATCTAAAGTTCTTCCCGGCACCCTACCGGAGGGGAGATCATCCTGGAGGCCTTCTCTCCGGTATGATGCGTGAGTAGTTCCACCTTGGACTATGGGTCCATGTAGTAGCTAGATAGTTGTATCTCCTCCTTTGTGCTTTCATGTATAGATCTTGTGAGCTCCGTTCATGATCAAGATCTAATCTATTTGTAATCATGTATGCTGTGTTTGCGGGGATCCGATGGATATTGAGATTATTATATTGCTTTGGTTAATGGTTTTGTCTTTATGATTCTATCATGTCTGTGTTGTTTGTGATCTTGCATGCTCTCCGTTGTTAGTAGCTATCTTGGCCAAGTAGTTGCTAGTGACTACAAGAGGGGGTATTTATGCTCGATAGTGGGTTCATGCCTCTAGTTTCCAAGGGAAGTGAAAATAATCTCTTCGGTTGTAGATGTGATGTTGCTACTAGGGAGAAAACACCGGTCTCTTGTTCATGGAACGTGTGGACTATTTTCCTTACACACTTTGCTTAAAGCAGTTGTCTGTTGCTTGCAACTTAATACTGGAGGGGGTTCGGATGATAACCTGAAGGTGGACTTCTAGTCATAGATGCAGTTGGATGGTGGTCTATGTATCTTGTTGTATTGCCCAATCGAATCTCATAGGATCTTTCTGACTAGTAATTGCATTGTTATGCCTTGCTTAGTTCCTGTCAATTGCCCTACTGTAATTTGTTTACCCTTCATGTCATGTTGTTTATCTAAGGAGAGCACCTCTAGTGAACTATGGACCCCGTTCCAATCTTTACCATTGATACATCTTCCATCGTTACTTGTTTACTTGCTGCAAACCATTACCTTCCACACCATACGTTTAATACTTTTTACAGCAAACTGGTGAGCTTGACAACCTCACTGACTCATTGGGGAAAAGTCTTGAATTTGTGTTGTGCAGGTCTCCGCGTTGCTAGCAACACTTGTGTGACATTTCCTTCCTCCTACTGGTTCGATAACCTTGGTTTCTTACTGAGGGAAACTTGCTGTTGTGCTGCTTCATACCTTGCTCTTGGGGTTTCCAACGAAGCGTCCCATGACAAGTGATGGGCGCCATCAATGATCTCCTCCAATTCCCCATCCCGGCAGGGTGCCAGAACGGAGTTTCTGGTTCCAAATCGCAGTTTCTGGTGGTGGCGGCGCAGCGGAACTCTCTTTGGAAAAACTTCGAACCCCCTCTGCTTTTAGGTCAGAAGGCTTTATGTAGGCAAATAGGGAGACCAAGGGGGCGCCCGAGGTGGCCTCACCTCCCCCAGGTGCGGCCTGGGCTGGCCCGCATAACCAGGGGGTGTGGGCCCCTCGTGGCCCTCCTCCGTCTCATCTTCTGGTTCCGTGAGTCTTCTGGTAAAATAAGTTTTTTCCATATTTTCCGGGATTTTTCCTGAAAGTTGATTTTCTGCACAAAAACTAGACACCAACGCAATTCTACTGAAAACTGCGTCAGTCCATGTTAGTTGTATCCAAATCACACAAATTAGAGGAGAAATAATAGAAAAAGTGTTCGGGAAAGTAGATATGTTTTGGACGTATCACATGTCCTCGCCCAGGAGAATTCATTTCCTTCATTAGCCATCTAGAACACGGCTTAGGGTTTCCTACCTCCATCTTATTTAGGCGATTTCTCCATTTCTACCAAATCAAGCCCTCCGATCTGGGGCCACACAACATCGAGAAGTTGGTGGTCTTCATTGCCTTCTGTGAGTGTTACCTTGGGTGTCGTCCGTACTTCTCACTATGGCTCAATATATTCCATGGTCGGGCCCGTCATGAGGGTAAAGGAGGACCCTTACTTGCAGCTGGCGGCCTCACCTTCCAGGTGAAATCCGGGGCCAAATTCTTCAACATGATCTTGCAGAAGAAGGCAGCTAATGAGTGGAAGAAGTTTTGGTTCTACGCCAAGGAAACCACCCCGCCGGAGAAGTAGCGATTCCCGCGTATATCATAGAGCACAGTAACCCGCACCGCTTGTCGGTGAAAAAGCTTCCTCAAGCACTGAGGATAAATGTGGCGGAAATGTGCACTTGGATGACTGAGATTGAGGAAGAGGGTTTGAATATGGTCAACTTGTTTAACTGCTGGCTCGGGCAGCGACTTGTTCCGCTGGCGACCCGAGCCCATTGCATGTATGAAAACACCGGCCCGATCGATCCTACTCGAATGAGTCAAGATCAGTGGGTCGTGGAAGATTAAATCGCGGCCCTGAAGAAGATCACGGACACGCCCCTCAACGATCTTCATAAGGGACTTACTCCGTTCAGGACAAATAAGAGACCGTCCCCCAAGGTAGACCTTTGCCCCTTCTTGGTTATTTATTTTACTTCCGATTCACCGTAATAGAGTCACCATATTCTCCTTTTTCCTTTGCAGACATTCCAGACGCTGGAAGACTGGTTGCCGCCGCTCGACGAGGAGGTGCCCGAGGAGATACTTGATGAAGGAGGGGGTGAAACCTCTAAAGAAGAGGGAGAAACCAAGGAAACCGAGGAAGGTCCAGAGCCAGTCTTGGCGAGCCAAAAGTCGCATGGTCAGTTGCGTCGCGAGGCGGAGGCCAGTCATAGCCTAGAGGAGTCTGACGATGACCTGCAAATTGTCGGAGACGAGAGCTCAAAGCGAGTTCCGACCCTGGCCAAACCTCATAGATAAACTAGGTCCGTCAAATCGGGGTATCCGAGTCACTCGGTCTGGAGCCTGACAAGCCGGCCGACACTAGCACTGGGCTACACGCCATCCTAGTCGCCATGTGATTTTCTCCTTCTTCATGCAATCACTTTGACTCACGTACATTCGATACGCATTTTCTCAACCTCACACTGATGTATCTCTTTAGGAGAGGTGTGAAGAAAATCAAGCAGGCTACCGTTGCAAAGATGCCTACGCATCGTAATGACCCTGAAGGTGAAGACACCAGGGAGCGGGCGGATACAGAGGGTGACGACATCATTCCTGGTATGAAGAAGCGGAAGAAATGTGACTCTATTGTGGAGGCCCCGCAGGCCACCAAGGAGGCCTGAGTCGCCGGTCCCACTAAGGACAAGATTTTTCCGGGGGAGGAAGGCGATCGGGTGGAGACGGTCCCAATGAAGGGTTACATGCTTGAGTAGGAGGTGCCGAGGAGGAATTCGCCTCTCAACCGATCGATTCTCGAGTGACCGCTTCCGCCGCATTCCAGGGGTTCCTTGCAAATATGGTGACACAGTCACCTGCGATAGAAGAGGTGATCGACGGGACCGTCAGCCTAATGACACAATGAGATGGTGGCATGCCGTTTCCTTTGGCGCCAACGGGGTCAAATGACTTGTACCAGCTTCTAGGAGAAGCCCTCCAGGTATGTCCAGTCCCTAAGAGTCTAGTCGCTAAATTGTAGCGATTGGAGTCTCTAAACTTGAATATCCCAGTCCCCAAGGACCTAATTGCTAGGTTGTAGCAATTAGGGACTTAAAACTTGACTCTCCAGTCCCTGATGATCTAGGTGCTAGGTTGTAACTACCTCGGTGAATTATGCTCCTAGTTACAAGCCTGGATGAGCGGAAATGGTTAAAATAGTACGGTGGGGCCCAAATTCCACTCACAGGTAGACCTTTCGGCCGTCCCAACCATTTCCAAACATCGGGACAAGAACGGGCGGCGTAATCGGCAGGCGAAGGGATCAACTACATACACAAATGAGTATGTATGCAAGCCACCATACAACAGTACATCAGAGCCATTCCATCTAAAAGAAAATAGAAATATTGCAACGCCATACGGCAAGATCCAAATGTCCTAGATAGATATAATAGTTTAGGATATCTCCTCATACATCAAACATCAGAGTATCAGGCGGAAGCGGCAAACAAGATCCGAGTACGGATAAGAAGCAAATCGGCATAAGATGCCCCATAAATAACCACATCCCGCCCACAGATCTCACGGATCCCCGTTCCCGGAATCTCTACACCGAATGATCGTTGCCCACATCGTCCGTCTCCTCCACACAGTATCCATCTTGTGAGTGTACCTGTTCATCTGAATCAAATAATTTATCGTGTGAGACCCTAGGGGTACTCAGCAAGTCTTTATGCCTCTAAAGGGGACACAACCTAGGGTGACGCAATTGCAAAGAAAAGATACCTAGCAATTCTATAGATACTGCTAACCATCCGCCTAACCAAAGATAGACGGATGTCCGGAATTAAATACAGCGATTATACAAGAATATTAACAGATCCATCCTCCTCCTCGCTACCAACAAGGAAGGACGAACAACCCCCATCCGTTGGCAGTTTTATTATCCATTCCATGAGTATTGCACTATTTACTAGTCGATTACTTAGTCAAATTAAAAGCGGTACTTTAGTTATACTTGTCTATGATCGAGAACTGTGCTCCAAGTCGTCCATAACCGCGACACGGCTTCAGAAAGTTTTACCCTACAGGGTGCACAAATAGCAAAACACACTCGATCAACCTCGGAAAACCAAATCAAAACCCAACGATCCGCGGCAACACAAAGCAATCACAAGATTCAGAAATATTTCAGGGGGCCACCCCATTAAGCTACCCGCAACGAAACTGGCCGGCTCCGAGACGGACTCAAGGTTTGTGCCAATGGCTGTAAACGACTGGGAACCCGAAAATGTGACTGGGCTTGTCGATACCGCGAAAACACTCCGCTTACCTAAATAGTACAGGTGCTCCTCGCACAATCGTAATAAAGCAGTAAAGCATGGCATAAGTACAGGATAGTAATAAAGCCCCAAACAAATTGTGTCCCCAAGAAATAAGAATGAATCAAGCTCTGGCTCAGGGGGGTCCCATAATCCTCCCGGATGTGGATAACGCGAATATTCAAGGAACAGGAATCAAGTACTCGGGGTCCTACGGGACACAAGTGAGCATGAAAAACCAAATAGCAGATATTGCTCACCGGTGCCACTTTCATTAGTTATCCCATTACTACTCAGGTTAAGTTGTATAGGTACCTCGTTATCCATCAGACACTCACATACCCTACACATGCTGTTCTACGACTCGCATGGCTCAAACAACTCCTGTAGTAATGGCTCATGGGATGGAGGAACAAGCTTCGGTGGGGTTTAAAAGTAAAGGCTATGCAATACTTGGGATTCAGTTTAATGCAATCGCGACTCAATGATGCAATAATAAGATAGAGGCAATAGGTACTATATGTATGCAAGCATGTGGTAGTGCTTGCCTGGCAGCTCAGTTGAAGCGAGAGAAGGATCTGGGTACTGCTCCTGGGTTTCTTGATATATCCCCTGCTCAGCGTCTATTCGAAGAAGAACCAAACAAACAAGGGCCAACATGAATAAAGTGCACAAGCATATGAATTAAATGCGATAAGCAAACAATCATGCCATGATGAATGATGCACAATTTGCATGGCAATAAAGTAGCATGGCATGGGTGAGATGTGGAATACAAGAATAAGTCATTTTATTGAGTTTTAATCATGTTTTATACTCAATTAAGTTGTTGTTTACATTATATTTATATGATGCATGCTGCAAAACATAACATGTAATGCATAAATAGAAAGGTCTCGTCGAGCTAATCATTTTAGACATATTATTTGTTAAATTTGGAGTTATAAAACAAAAGTTATTAATTAATTAAGTCCAAGGGCATTTTTGTTGTAATTTTAGTCAACTTGAAATTTAAAGTGTTCAAAATATATTTTGGATGGCATATTTGAAATCCTCACATTTTTCTGATTTGAAAACATCTATTATTTGTATTATTTGGAATTATGAATTTAAATTTATTTTAAAGTCAAAATTAGTCAAATGGAGTCAAAGTCAAAGGTTTGAGTAGTTTGAATTAGTTCTAAAAATATTTGACTAAAGATTTGAATTAACATTCAAAAACAAAACATATTTCATATAGAGTTTGAATTCAAATTCCAAAACATTTGAAAGTTATGAAGAGATTTATATTTGATTGGATTTGGGAATTGGTTTGAATTTGAAATCTGGAGGGGTCCTAAACTTTTGCTACTTGGGATGGGTATACACGCAGTCAATGACGAGTGGGACCAGGGAGCCCACGGATCCACGCGTGCACGAGCAGGTGAGGAGGCGACACGTGTGCACGGAGGGGATTGCGGGTTAAGGGTGAAATTCCCGGGGGTCTTTTTGTAAAAGGTTCCAGGGGGTGGGCTGGTTATGGATCCAGACGAACTGATGTTTTACTCGCGAAAAACAGCTAGCTGATCCCAACTTCGATTGACTATGGAGAGAGAACCACTGCGAATCTCATGTTTCCGCAAGAATAAAAGTTGGAGAGGAAACTACAGGGAGTAAAATTTGTGTTTGGAGGTTCTCCGAAGAAGGTCCAGATCAACAGTAAAACGGAGTGGAACAGAGAGGCTGATAGAGGGTGGGAGAACTGAATTTTATCGACAGCAAAACCGCGAGTTTTCCTAAACTTTAGAGGACGATGGCGAAGAAACCATTGCAAATCTGAGCAAACCACAAGAACTAAAGTTGAAGAGGGGTATCTGAGCTACAAGTTCCGCGTTGAGTTTCATCAAAGAAGGCATGCAAGCTGGATTTCACTAACGAAAAGAGGGGGAAACTCTTGAGACGCAGCCTGCTACTGCTATCTATGCTTGTGACGAGCAGCAGCGGGGAACTATGGCTACGGTGGCGAGCTGCGGCGACAGCGACGGTGCTGGAATTAGGGGAATGGAGATAGGGACTCACCACGAAGCCGGCGGTGTCCTCGGAGGGTTCGAGGAGGTTGAACGACGCAGCCGAGGATTGGCGGTACTCCGACAGTCGTGGACAGGGAAGGAGTCACGGCGCCGGTGCTGTGGGTGCTACAACTCCTCCTCTTCGCCTTGATAGACTTGGGAGAGGCTTGCGGTTCTTCTCCGCTACCTGGCGGTGCTCGGCGACAGCGTAGGAGGTGACGTGAAACATGTCAAGGCGACGGCCATGGCGTGGTTGGGGACAGAGGGGAATGGAGAGATGCTGGCGGCGCTAAGGGGAAGAAGGGAGGCTAGGGTTCGCTGGGGACCGGCCTGGGGTGGATAAGAAGGGGCAGGTGGTGACGCGGCTGACGGGAGGCGACGCCACCGCTTCCTTCCGTTAGCAGAGGAGAAGAACGGGACAGAGAGGCGAACAGAGACGGCGTCGGGGTGAAGAATCTTGGGCCATGAAGAGGAGAGAAGGACCCCGAGTGGGCTGTCATCTGCGACTAGGAAAGGCCAGTAAGGTTTACTCTTTTTTACATTAGATAGATTTTGCTGTTTTTGATTTATATTCAAAAGATGGAAAGATTTGTTTTCAAATTGAAAGCAGGTGTTGCTTGCAAGCCAAAATAAAAACACGGGCAAGAAGGTTGAAAAGATGAGTTGAAGGAAGAGAGAGAGAAAGATGGGGTAGACTAGGTTTGGATGGCCCATGCATGCAAGCATGATGAGGTTGTGAAAACAACTACAAACCCTTTAGAAGAAGAGTGGCATCCTATTTGAAATTCATTCAAACTCCACCATGGTTAAAGATAGTTGATGGTTATATTGGAATCGAGAAGACCAAGTATAGTGTGTATGTACCACTATGTTCTAATATGGCCCTCAATTCTAATACCACCCCAATAGAATAACCCTGAAGTGAAATTAAATGGAATCTACCACTACTTGGCATGCAAAGATGGCCAAGTAGACTTCCATAAGAAATATTGTGAAAACAATATGATATCATATCTGGGAGCATGATAGAAGTAGAAGTGGATCCTCCCAAACACATACGATCTAGAGGTAATAACCAAAGATAAATGCAAGGCCCGTATTTAGTTGGATGGTGGAATTATACGGTGGTGACAGAGAAAGGTGATGGAGTTGAATGAAAGATATTCCCCCAACTCAACTTGGGCATTTAAACAATATATCAAGAACCAAATACAATATCAAGAGGAAAATACAATTTACAATGCATATGAGAGAAGAACCAAAACAAAAGGGTTTTATATGATGCTCAAATGCAAGGTGGCATGATGACATGAGCATGATATAATGATGATGCAACAATTATATATAGGAAGTAGCAATTATATTACTAAACCAAGTAGCATTACAATTGTTAGACGATTGGGATGCTACAACTCTCCCCCACTAAACAGGAATCTCGCCCCGAGGTTCTAGGAAGAAGAAGAAGAAGACTCAAAGAGGGTAGGATAGTTGGCACGGAGCTCATCTTCACGTTCCCAAGTGGCTTCGTCAACGGAATGATGCGACCACTGCACCTTGCAGAACTTGATGGACTTGTTGCGAGTCCTTCTTTCTGCGATCTCAAGGATTTTTGTGGGGTGTTCTTGATAAGACAGGTCTTCTTGGAGATTGATTAGCTCATGATCCACGGTCCTGCCGGGATCCTTGAAGCACTTCTTGAGTTGAGAGATGTGGAAAACATGATGGACCTTGAGTTTTTCCGGGAGCTCAAGAGCATAAGCAACTTCTCCTCTTCTTCCACGAATTTTGAAAGGACCGATGTATCTAGGAGCCAGCTTTCCTTTGATACCAAAACGGTGCGTGCCTTTCATGGGAGTGACACGAAGGTAAACGAGATCACCAGGGGCATACTCCATGTCCGTGTGCTTTCTATCATAATTGCTCCTCTGGCGACTTTGAGCAATCTTCAGATTTTCAAGAATGATGTGCACCTTCTCCTCCGCTTGAGTTACAATGTCAGGGCCAAACCATATTCTTTCTCCTGCACCCGACCAACCAATCGTAGTTCTGCAT
This sequence comes from Avena longiglumis, assembly GCA_030063025.1. Classification (NCBI taxonomy): domain Eukaryota; kingdom Viridiplantae; phylum Streptophyta; class Magnoliopsida; order Poales; family Poaceae; genus Avena; species Avena longiglumis. The sequence continues at coordinate 203,279,023 of CP125976.1, read as the reverse complement.
TTGCGGCCATAGAGAGCCTCAAATGGTGCCATCTTTAGACTTTTCCGGAAGCTGTTGTTGTAAGAGAATTCAGCATAAGGAAGACATTCTTCTCACTTCATGCCAAAAGAGATGACGCAAGCACGAAGCATATCCTCCAGAATCTGATTGATCCTTTCAACTTGTCCTTGCGACTGAGGGTGGTAAGCTGTGCTGAAGTTCAATTTTGTTCCCAAAGCATTTTGGAAACTTTCCCGAACTTGAAGTGAAGATGCTCCCACGGTCCGAACTGATCTCAAGCGAACCCCATACAGAGAGACAATTTGTTGATATAGAGCTCACCAACAATTCCGAAATTGTTTCCTTGACGGGAAGAAGTGAGCCACTTTAGAAAGCCATCAATGACAACAAAGATTGCATTGTTGCCCTTCTGCGACCTTGGAAAACCAGTGATGAAGTCCATCTCTACTTTCTCCCATTTCCATTCCGGGGTTTTCAATGGCTATAGAAGACCGTAAGGTTTCTGATGGACAGCTTTCACTCTGCGGCATACATCACACTCCGAGACATACTTGGCACAATATCGTTTCAAACCCGGCCACCAATATTGTGTTTTCAAGTCCATGTACATCTTTGTGCTGTGGTGGATAGAAAGAATGAATCATGCGCCCTTGAGAACTTGCTCTCTCAAACCCGGGTAGTTCGGAACAAACATCCGGTGTTCAAAGAAAAGCGTTCCTTGATCATCGACGTGGAAGGACTCATACTTCGGAAGCTGAAGTTTGGAGATGATCTTTTTGGTGTGCGGATCACCAAGATGAAAGGAGCGAACCTTTTCTTCCAAGAGAGGAGTAGCCAGAAGGTTCAGGAGATACCCTTGTTCCACAATTTCAAGGTTGAGCTGACGGAATTCCTCGCACAAGAGAGGCTGTTGTTCTTCCATCATGAGGTTGTTGACATAAGCTTTGCGGCTGAGAGCATCGGCCATGACATTAGCTTTGCCCGGAGTGTAGTTGATTGTCAAATCGAAGTCATTGATTGCTTCAATCCACCTCCTCTCCGAAGGTTGAGATCAGGCTGAGTGAAGATATACTTCAGACTCTTGTGATCAGAAAAGATTTCACAACGGTTGCCCAGCAAGTAATGCCTCCATAATTTCAATGCAAAAACAACTTCTGCGAGTTCGAGGTCATGTGTAGGATAGTTGTTCTCATGCGTCTTCAACTGTCGAGAGGCATAAGCAACAACTTGTTTTTCTTGCATAAGGACCGCACCCAATCCTTGCAAAGATGCGTCACAGAAGATCTGGAAAGGCTTGGATGTATCTGGAGGAACCAAGACTGGTGTGGAAGTGAGCTTCTCTTTGAGTGTCGCAAAGCTTGCTTGACATGCAGGAGTCCAAAGGTATTTCTTGCCTTTCTTGAGGAGATCGGTAAGAGGCTTCGCTATCTTCGAAAAGTTCTGAACGAAGCGACGACAATAACTAGCCAAACCAAGGAAACTCCGCACTTCTTTGACATTAACAGGAGGAAGCCATTCAACAATTGTCTTTACAGTTTCCGTGTTGACTGCAATGCCCTTGGTAGAGATGACGTGACCAAGATAGGTTACTTGAGGCAGCCAAAACTCACACTTGGAGAACTTTGCATACAGGCGGTTCTCACGAAGCTTGTTTAGGACACACCGAAGGCGTTCTTCATGCTCTTCCTTTGACTTAGAATAGACTAGGATGTCATCCAGATAGACCACAACGAACTTATCAAGATACTCCATGAAAACCGAGTTCATGAGCCTCGAGAAGGTGGAAGGTGCGTTGGTGAGACCGAAAGACATGACCGTGTACTCATACAGGCCATAGCGGGTGGTGAAAGCTGTTTTAGGCACATCTTCCTTGCGAATCTTGATTTGGTGATAACCACTTCTCAAGTCAAGCTTAGAGAATACCACAGCTCTAGCTAGCTGATCGAAGAGATCATTAATCCGCGGAAGGGGATATTTATTCTTGATGGTTTTAGCATTGAGAGCCCGATAGTCAACACAAAGTCTATCAGTCCTGTCTCGCTTCTTCACAAAGATTGTTGGGCTACCCCAAGAAGAAGTACTGTGTTGAATGAAACCCAACTTCTCTTGTTCATCAAGTTGACGTTTGAGTTCAGCCAACTCAGCAGGACCCATTTTATAAGGCCGCTTGGAGATAGGAGCCGTTCCAGGTTCAAGCTCAATTACAAACTCAACCTCACGATCCGGAGGCATACCTGGCAACTCTTCAGGAAAGACATCTGGGAACTCACAGACCACCGGAACACTCTGAATAGCTTCCATAGCATCATCATTCAGAGACGCCAAAGAGAAAAGTTGGATAGCAGGAGTCAGACTTGGAGAATAGACTATATGGCCTTCAGGAATCTTCAGAGAAATTGAGCGTTCAGCACAATCAATCACAGCTGCATTTGCCGTCAACCAATCCATGCCCAAGATGACATCAATGTCAGAATTGCCCAGAACAATTAAGGACGCCGAGAACGAAGAGCCACCAATCTCAATTTGATTGCCATGGCTGACTTTTGAAGCTGCCATTGTTGCTCCAGGAGAAAGGACCATTAACCGCTTAAGGAGAGGATCCAACGCTAACCCATTCTCATTTGCAAACTTGTTAGAAACAAAAGAATGCGATGCACCAGAATCAAACAAAACTCGTGCAGGGACTGAGTTAACGGGAAGCATACCCATCACAACTCCAGGTGCATGCTCAGCTTGAGCGGCGTTGACACAGTTGGCACGAGCTACAGTAGACCCGGGCTTGGTGTTGATGTTGAGAGCCCGAGGTGGTGGTGCACGAACCAAAGGAGAGCTTGCCGCAGATCTTGGAGGTGGTGGAGGAAGAGCTTTGTTTTTCATCGGACAGTTCCAGTACTGATGCCCAGTGTCTCCGCAAGTGAAACAAGCACCAGGTGGACGTGGAGCAACGTAGCCAGGGACTCCGCCAGGCGCTCCAGGGTAGTGGTGGTTGTAGCCCCTGGGAGCAGCAGTGAGGAAGTTTGGTGGCCTTGCCGCGTAGCTTGCAGGTCTTGGTGGAGCCGGGAGCGACGGTGGGGTGTTAGGAACCCAGACACGACGCTTAGAAGGAGTTGACATAGCTGAAGAGCTTGCTGCATCACGGTTGTGTTTCTTTGACTCCTCAAACACTTGCTTACTTGCTTCTTCCTGCAGAGCTGTATGCTGAAGTTCCAGAAAAGACGCCGGCCTTGCATGTGTGATTGCATATTTAATCGATGCATTGAGCCCTTGCCGGAACCTCTTTTGCTTCTTCTTGTCATCAGAGATCTCATCGCCACCATAACGAGAAAGGTTCATGAAGTTCCTGATGTAGGTATTGACATTGTCATTTCCCTTCTTGAGGTTGAGAAACACTTCCTTCATCCTCTCCATGACAATCTGACAGATACTGCTCTTTGAAGGCTCCGGTGAACTGTTCCCAAGTAGGCTGAAAACCAATGCAGTTTGCCTTCAGGTAATTCTCCCACCAGAGAGCTGCATCTCCCTTCAGAAGGTGAGTAGCACATTTTACCCATTCTTGCTCAGGAACATCAGCAGTCTCCAGTAGCCTTGACATCTCACGCAACCAATCATCAGCATCAAGTGGTTGATCAGAAACATCAAATTGGCGTGGGTTGAACTTCAGGAAGCTTTTGATGTCTCCTCGCTTGGGAGGTGGAGGTAGCGGAGCAAACTCATTCCTCCGAACACTCTCTTCAAAACGCTGCTGGTTCTGCTGCATTGCTGCCAAGGCATTGGCGATGTTTGACAACGCGGACCCTAGTTCAGGTGGAATGTCCTCATCAGAACGGCGTGGTGGTGCCATCCTGTGATTGATATCAAACACAAGTCAGTACTATAATGGAGAATAATAATAATCCAAAATAGTACCAAGATAGAATTAACCAAGATTAAAGGATACAATTTACTAAGATGATATTAAAATATCAACAAAGTTCAAAGCACCTAGAAGATATTAAGCATATCGCACACGACTGAAAAGGAGTGTGGTACACAGATATATCAAAGAAAAATTTTCCGCAAATTTCGGCATTAAAATACCAGTAGATGCGCAAAATCACTTAACGAATCAAGATTAGTGAATTTACCAATTCAATATACAAAAGCGAATGATAAGAGTAGTGGTATGGTCGCGACTCCATCCCGCACTCAAATCATTACTCCGCACATGAATAAGTAGAACACATATCCTAACCCCTTCTTCTCACGATGAACCTAAGATTGGTAACTACGGAACGAGCACCCTAAACAAGATAACGTCGGATAACAAAGAGTAAGACAGATCGCGGCGGTATACAACAAATCAGATAGATCGCGTCGGTTTGCAAAAGACTGTCGGTATGGAATGTACCAACAGTTGATAACCAAAAGGCCGATAAAGATAACATGTTGGATGCAACAGATAGACAAGGAATTACACACACACACACGCACACACACAACCTATGGTACTACGGAACCCAGAACACGTGAATCCTAGTTTGAACTTTTAAGACGAGGATTGCAAACGTTACACTTCCTTACCAGAAAAGGGTGGGTAAGAAGAAAAGTGGAAGCAGTCCTACTCTCACGTTTTGTTTTTCCCTAGTATACATAACTACCAAAAATATTTGCTAGACTGACAACGACCATTTGGCTGAGACCACAAGGGCGGATGGCTCATACCAATTGTAACTACCTCGGTGAATTACGCCCTAGTTACAAGCCTGGATGAGCGGAAATGGTTAAAATAGTATGGTGGGGCCCAAATGCCACTCACAGGTAGACCTTTCGCCGTCCCAACCATTTCCAAACATCGACAAGAACGGCAGGCGAATCCGGCGAAGGGATCAACTACATACACAAATGAGTATGTATGCAAGCCACCATACAACAAATTACATCGAGCCATTCCATCTAAAAGAAAATAGAAATATTGCAACGCCATACGGCAAGATCCAAATGTCCTAGATAGATATAATAGTTTAGGATATCTCCTCATACATCAAACATCGAGTATCGGTGAGCGGCAAACAAGATCCGAGTACGGATAAGAAGCAAATCGGCATAAGATGCCCCATAAATAACCACATCCCGCCCACAGATCTCACGGATCCCCGTTCCCGGAATCTCTACACCGAATGATCGTTGCCCACATCGTCCGTCTCCTCCACACAGTATCCATCTTGTGAGTGTACCTGTTCATCTGAATCAAATAATTTATCGTGTGAGACCCTAGGGGTACTCAGCAAGTCTTTATGCCTCTAAAGGGGACACAACCTAGGGTGACGCAATTGAAGCAAAAGATAATACCTAGCAATTCTATAGATACTCGCTAACCATCCGCCTAACCAAAGATAGACGGATGTCCGGGAATTAAATACAACAGTTATAACAGTAATATTAACAGATCCATCCTCCTCCTCGCTTACCAACGAGGAAGCGGGCGAACAACCCCCATCCTTTGGCAGTTTTATTATCCATTCCATGAGTATTGCACTATTTACTAGTCAGTTACTTAGTCAAATTAAAAGCGGTACTTTAGTTATACTTGTCTATGATCGAGAAACTGTGCTCCAAGTCGTCCATAACCGCGGACACGGCTTTCAGAAAGTTTTACCCTACAGGGGTGCACAAATAGCAACACACACTCGATCAACCTCGGAAAAACCAAATCAAAACCCAACGAGGCAGTCACGACAAAGCAATCACAAGATTCAGAAATATTTCAGGGGGCCACCCCATTAAGCTACCCGCAACGAAACTGGCCAGCTCCGAGACGGACTCAAGGGATTGCGCCAATGGCTGTAAACGACTGGGAACCCGAAAATGTGACTGGGCTTGTCGATACCGCGAAAACACTCCGCTTACCTAAACAGTACAGGTGCTCCTCGCACAATCGTAATAAAGCAGTAAAGCATGGCATAAGTACATGATAGTAATAAAGCCCCAAACTAATTGTGCCCCCAAGAAATAAGAATGAATCAAGCTCTGGCTCAGGGGGGTCCCATAATCCTCCTGGATGTGGATAGCGCGAATATTCAAGGAACAGGAATCAAGTACTCGGGGTCCTACGAGACACAAGTGAGCATGAAAAACCAAATAGCAGATATTGCTCACCGGTGCCACTTTCATTAGTTATCCCATTACTACTCAGGTTAAGTTGTATAGGTACCTCGTTATCCATCATACACTCACATACCCTACACATGCTATTCTATGACTCGCATGGCTCAAACAACTCCTGTAGTAATGGCTCATGGGATGGAGGAACAAGCTTCGGTGGGGTTTAAAAGTAAAGGCTATGCAATACTTGGGATTCAGTTTAATGCAATCGCGACTCAATGATGCAAGAATAAGATAGAGGCAATAGGTACTATATGTATGCAAGCATGTGGTAGTGCTTGCCTGGCAGCTCAGTTGATGCGAGAGAAGGATCTGGGTAGTGCTCCTGGGTTTCTTGATATATCCCCTGCTTAGCGTCTATTCGAAGAAGAACCAAACAAACAAGGGCCAACATGAATAAAGTGCACAAGCATATGAATTAAATGCGACAAGAAAACAATCATGCCATGATGAATGATGCACAATTTGCATGGCAATAAAGTAGCATGGCATGGGTGAGATGTGGAATGCAAGAATAAGTCATTTTATTGATTTTTAATCATGTTTTATACTCAATTAAGTTGCTGTTTACATTATATTTATATGATGCATGCTGCAAAACAGAACATGGAATGCATAAATATAAAGGTCTCGTCGAGCTAATCATTTTAGACATATTATTTGTTAAATTTGGAGTTATAAAACAAAAGTTATTAATTAATTAAGGCCAAGGGCATTTTTGTTGTAATTTTAGTCAACTTGAAATTTAAAGTGTTCAAAATATATTTTGGATGGCATATTTGAAATCCTCACATTTTTCTGATTTGAAAACATCTATTATTTGTATTATTTGGAATTATGAATTTAAATTTATTTTAAAGTCAAAATTAGTCAAATGGAGTCAAAGTCAAAGTTTTGACTAGTTTGAATTAGTTCTGAAAATATTTGACTAAAGATTTGAATTAACATTCAAAACAAAACATATTTCATATAGAGTTTGAATTCAAATTCCAAAACATTTGAAAGTTATGAAGAGATTTATATTTGATTGGATTTGGGAATTGGTTTGAATTTGAAATGGAGGGTCCTAAACTTTTCTACTTGGGATGGGTATACACGATCAATGACGAGAGTGGGACCCGAGCCACGGATCCAGCGTGCACGAGCGGTGAGGAGGCGACACGTGTGCCTGAGGGATTGGGTTAAGGGTGAAATTCGGGGTCTTTTTGTAAAAAGGTTCGGGGGTGGGATGGTTATGGATCCGCATTTAACCGATGTTTAACTTCATGAAAAACAGCTAGGCGATCCCAACTCGATTGACTATGGAGAGAGAACCATCTGAATCTCATGTTTCCGCAAGAATAAAAGTTGGAGAGGAAACTACAGGGAGTAAAATTTGTGTTTGGAGGTTCTCCGAAGAAGGTCCAGATCGACAGTAAAACGGAGTGGAACAGAGAGGCTGATAGAGGGTGGGAGAACTGAATTTTATCGACAGCAAAACCGCGAGTTTTCCTAAACTTTAGAGGACGATGGCGAAGAAACCTTTGCGAATCTGAGCAAACCACAAGAACTAAAGTTGAAGAGGGGTATACAGGCTACAAGTTCCGCGTTCAGAGTTTCATCAAAGAAGGCATGCAACTGCGAGATTTCACTGACGAAAATAGGGGGGAAACTGGCTGCGGCAGCTCTGCAGAGACGCCCAGCTGCTTCTACTGCTATGCGGCGTGCACGACGAATGGCAGCGAGGGGGGAACTATGGCTACGGTGGCGAGCTGTCGGCGACGGGGATGGTGCTGGAAGTAGGGGAATGGATATAGGGACTCACCACGAAGCCGGCGGTGTCCTCGGAGGGTTCGAGGGAGGTTTAACGACGCTGAGGATTGGCGGCGGTACTCCGACAGTCGTGGACAGGGAAGGAGTCACGGCGTCGGCGCTGTGGGTGCTGCAACTCCTCCTCTTCGCCTTGATAGACTTGGGAGAGGATTGCGGTTCTTCTCCGCTACCTGGCGGTGCTCGGCGACAGCTTAGGCGGTGACGTGAAACATGTCAAGGCGGCGGCCATGGCGTGGTTGGGGACAGAGGGAAATGGAGAGATTATGGTGGCGCTAAGGGGAAGAAGGGAGGCTAGGGTTCGCTGGGGACCGGCCTGGGGTGGATAAGAAGGGGCAGGTGGTGACGCGGCTGACGGGAGGCGACGGCCACCTGCTTCCTTCCGTTAGCAAAGCAGAGAGGAGAAGAACGGGGACAGAGACGATGAACAGAGACGGCGTCGGGGTGAAGGTCTTGGGCCATGAAGAGGAGAGAAGGACCCCAGTGGGGCTGTCTTTGCTGCCAGAAAGGCCTGTAAGGTTTACTCTTTTTTTCATAGATAGATTTTGCTATTTTTGATTTATATTCAAAAGATGGAAAGATTTGTTTTCAAATTGAAACAGGTGTTGCTTGCAAGCCAAAAATAAAACACGGGCAAGAAGGTTGAAAAGATGAGTTGAAGGAAAGAGAGAGAGAAAGATGGGGTAGACTAGGTTTGATGGCCCATGGCCCATGCAAGCATGATGAGGTTGTGAAAACAACTACAAACCCTTTAGAAGAAGAGTGGCATCCTATTTGAAATTCATTCAAACTCCACCATGGTTAAAGATAGTTGATGGTTATATTGGAATCGAGAAGACCAAGTATAGTGTGTATGTACCACTATGTTCTAATATGGCCCCTCAATTCTAATACCACCCCCAATAGAATAACCCCTGAAGTGAAATTAAATGGAATCTACCACTACTTGGCATGCAAAGATGGCCAAGTAGACTTCCATAAGAAATATTGTGAAAACAATATGATATCATATCTGGGAGCATGATAGAAGTAGAAGTGGATCCTCCCAAACACATACGATCTAGAGGTAATAACCAAAGATAAATGCAAGGACCGTATTTAGTTGGATGGTGGAATTATAAGGTGGTGACAGAGAAAGGTGATGGAGTTGAATGAAAGATATGCCCCCAACTCAACTTGGGCATTTAAACAATATATCAAGAACCAAATACAATATCAAGAGGCAAATACAATTTACAATGCATATGAGAGAAGAACCAAAACAAAAGGGTTTTATATGATGCTCAAATGCAAGGTGGCATGATGACATGAGCATGATATAATGATGATGCAACAATTATATATAGGAAGTAGCCATTATATTACTAAACCAAGTAGCATTACAATTGTTAGACGATTGGGATGCTACATAGGTTATAGCGACTAGAGGCTTTGCTGATCTTATTGCTGTTGTTGTAGCACGAGTCGATTGACCAGCGAGAAGAACTGGAGCGGGTGGAGCGAGACTTAAAGGTCTCTCACCAGGCGATTCGCCAACTTCAAAATGTCGTTGGTGAGTGCTTACCATCGTATTTTGTTTTGGATGAGTATCCTTTTCGTTCTTATTTGTAACTCATCTTGCAGCTGGCCATGCCTCGGCGCTTTCCAAAGCCCGTGATGGCTTCTTCCCGACGACTGAGCTTGAGACAGCAAGGTCGTTAGCAGCTGCGGCGGAAAAGAAGATGGAGGAACTGGCGACCGAGCTTCAGTCTACAACGATCGCTCTGGCTCAGTCGGAGGAAAAATCAAGGGCGACTGCTTCTGCGGCAGAAGCTGACCGCAAGGCCTCTGAGATGGAGATTGCCGATCTGCAAACCAAATTCTTTGCACTGGAGAATGTTTTCACCGGTGATTGGGGAAAACTCCCTTGTGAGTCAGTGCTTATCTTTCTTAAAACAAAGACACATTTAGGCGATTCCCCGAGCGTGTGTGAATCTAAAATGGCATTGTCAATTCTTGCAGGTATCATAGGTTGCCGCGACCCAGAGGTGCAAAACCCGGGCGCCGAGGAATGTGTGACTTCTGTGCTGAATGCGACAATGGCCTCTGCGATGTGCGTGCACGCCATGATTCAAGGTATTACCCCCACCGAGGTGGTGCCTAGGGGGTTCACGGAGGTGTGGAATTACCTTGAAGAAGATCCCGCGGTCGTCGAGTGGATGATGCGCTCGTCGTTCCGCCGCAGAGCGACTATGGCGCTGGGACTTGTACTCGCTCGTTTCCCTGAGGATTTTGAGCTTGATGACATCACTAGTGGGTACCCTTCGGCGACTGGCAAGGTGGAAATTGTAGATGTTCTGGCGCTGAACGTGAAGGCTGCTCCATTTGCGGAGCGTGTTTTGGCGATGGGTGATCTCCTACTGTATCAAGAGACGCGAGTTTACCCTGGCAACCCCGACCCGGAGCATCGCAACCTTCCATTGGAGAGGCCGTTTTAGTCGGTTATTGCGAAGTCATTCACGACTTATCCAGCCAACCTGTGGAAGTCTTTTGTTCGGGGTTAGGGGGTTGGATGAGGCGTCCTCTTCGAAGCCTGCGGAATAAGTTGGGTCTCTGTAATAGAGTGTTAGAATCGAAAGACAATATGTAAAGAACGACTTGTGAGAAAATTTTGAATGGAAAATCTGCTTTGCAATTTTGATAGTCGCGTCCGACTGTGATTATTTATGGTTGGTTTGATTGGTGCGTTTGATTACGTCGGGGTAGCTAGTCCCCGCGTTTGTTGTGATGTCTGAGTTGTTAATGTTTGCTAGCCGTGAGTATTGGCCTTGGTCAACATCTTGTGGCTCATGGAGCCAGTCGCAAGACGACCCTAAAGGACGTACTTGTAGCACCCCGAATAAAAACCACTACTAGAAAATCACTGGATGTTTTTGTTTTGTGCATCATCATGATGGCATGCGCATGTCATCATGCCATAATGCATTTAAAAATCTAACATATTTTTAAAACTAGGGGAGGCACAACTGGTCAGGCCCAACGGCTCAACCGGAGTCCACCCATAACCCTAGCTAAACTAAAAACCTAGAAACCCTAACCCTAAACGCCTAGACACTATACCTAATCCCTCAACCCACCCACACACAGCTGTCGCTGCCGCAGCGGTGTGGCACACACGCATGCAAGCTACTCATACTCCAACATGCACGCCACACTCCCGTAACTGATGCCACCCCACCCTCGTGGTCTACCTCACTCACCCTACAACAAGCATTTTCCCTAGGCCCGGCTCCCGACCCTTTCCTCTCATCGCTGCCTTCTCCCTCCCCGTCCCCAACTTCATATGCTTCATTATGCGCGCCGCCTCCCACCAAGATCCGTCTCCCTCTCGTCTCCCTCGTGTTCCTATCCTCGTCGCGCGCCTCCCCGCAGCGAGATCCGCCGCCGTCTGGTCGTCTCTGCCCCGTGGACTCCTCGCTCGACTCGCCGTTGCCGCCCGGGTTGCCGCCCCTTGACGCGGTCTGCCTCCTCGCGCCTTTGCACCAACGATCCAGCATCACCACAACACTGCCAGGCCTCGCCCCCAACCAACCGCCACCGCTGGCCTCCGGCCCTCCCGACCTCCATCTGCATCGGCCGCCCCGGTCCTCCCTCTGCCACCGTCCCCGTCGAGCTCCATCGGCCTCCTCTATGTTGCCTGCGCCTCCCGGGCATGCTCGATGCGACCCCGAGCCGACCGCCTTCTGGAATCCGTGCGCCCTCGCTCCTCTACTTCCCCTACAGTGCAAGGTGCCTCCGTGTTCGTGTCGACAGGCTCGGCGAGGTTTTTTGCAGTAGATATTGCCGGCGGCACCCGTCTTCCTCTATAACATGCGGTTCTGCTCCTCCTATCGTGTTGTCCCGATTCAGTGCAGCATAGGCCTCCTGCAGTTTATGGTACTGCTCGATGTCTCGATCCTTAGTTTGGCTGCGTGAACTGCAGGCTAGCTCGATAGCAAGATCTCCTGCCGGAAAAGATTGACCAAAATGATAAGTTGTACAAGGACATGCCAAGATCGACCCCGAAGACCCGAACATCGCAACCCAAGTCTGCCATCGTCCAATAAAGCTGGAACCCCAAGGTCTTCTTCACGGACCTGACGACACCAAAACCTCAAGAACTTCTCGGACCTGACGCCTCGATGAACCACCAGTGCCGAGATCCCGATTCTGGAGTCCGAGACCGAAGCCGAACCCTCAGCGAACCCCAAGATCGCTGAATGCCCGATGTGTGATCCCCTTTTCTGAGCCCCATATTTTTATAATATGATATCTCCATGTTGCATATATTTATACATGCTTGCACACATATCATGTGGTTTGGAGGCATTATGAAGATTCACCTCATAATTAAACATGGAGACCATATGCGGGCAAATCTAGCCTTATATTGCCTCCATTTAAATTTGTGTAGAGAACCGATAACATATTTTGCCTTGTTAAGACAACATCTAAATTGCAGGGTATCTAAACAATATAAACCACCTAATTAATTGTCGGGACCCCGGTTCCGCTTAATATTGCCTAATTGCATCTCATCTTTGCCATGCCATGTATCATGCCGATCTTCTGTCGTAGTATTAAATAGTGCATCCGGTGTTTCTTCTTTTGCTTTGCTTCTTCACGGATTAGGCCGATGAGTTGATGCGAGCTTTGCCTTGGACACCTCCTATTTCCAGCATATTGCCTTGGACACCTCCTATTTACCGTTGTTTGATAGACAGTCGGCCTTGCGAGTCATAGTTGCTTTCTCAGGTGTTGCTTTGCGTCGTCGAAATTCCACCGTTGTTGGATGGTTGAAACATGCTTAATGGTGAAGATGATCATGGCTTTAATTACAACTTGTTAATTAAATGTTGGTGATAGATATAACTAATGCAGAGGCACCGTAAGGTAATAGTCAATATTTAGTTTTTCACCTCCCACTTGTGTTCACCTAGGACCCGAGTTTTTGACACCTATACCGAGTCGAGCGTGTAACCATAGGTGAGGTGTATGGGCACCCCCATCGTCTTACTACTTGATTCCAAAGTACTATACTGGGGCCAGAACCTAATTTGCAGCATTATTACTATCATGTAATTATGCCATGCTTTACTTTTTATTTACTACTATTTCTCATGGAGAGCGTTTACTATTTTGTACTGTTTAGTAACCCCGTGCCACGTTTTCGCTATATTGACAAGTATAGGAGACAGATGACTTTGTTGTAGGTAGCTTAGTGGGGTGGCCCCCATGTACTTGCTTTGGGTCTGGAAACCGTCATGTCTGAGGCCCCGTCGACATATCGTCAGGTGTATGTTTTATGATCTTGTACCTACCTTATCTGACAAAAAGGGTCGAAGTGCGCGTGGATACTTTGGTACACCCCTGCAGGGTTAAATCTTTTCGAAAAGCCATGTCTGCGGTTATGGACGACTTGGAGCACAGTTTATGTATCATAGACAACTATAACTAAATTTAACTGTTATAAATTTGACTTGTATCTGATATGACTAGTAAGTTGGATAACCACCATGGAAATAATGAATAAAACTGTCAACCTTGTGAGTTTCCTCGACAGGACTTCCTCGTTTGGTCTCGAGGGGGAAATACCAGGATGGGTATGTTTGGTGGTAGTATCAGGTTGGTTTCAAATAGATTGTTCTTATCTCTCTCTGATAGCCGTCAGTTGTATTGAGTCTCTATAGGTTGTTTAGCACATACTTCGCTGTCGCTTCTGTCTACCATACATACGAAGGCAAGAGCCGCCAAATTCTAAGTCTCTCCATGTACTGGCCTTAGTATTGACCGCTCTCTTTTTCCTTTGCCTTTGCCGGCGCCCCTTCTGTTTTAGAAGGTTTGAGGTTGACGTCATTAGCAGGGTTATGGGAGCCATTAGTTATTCTTCAGGGCTCGTAGCCTAGTTTGCATCTTATCCGTACTCAGATGCTGTATCGTTTTCAAGGTGATTTAGATCTTTATACTATATATCTGTATGCTTGACTCATGGAGTCGTTGTTGTATATATTTGTTTCGTGGGTCCCATCATGGACTAATGTGTAATGGTATTACTTTGTTTTCCACCCGCATGAAAGTGCATGGTGGGAACCTTTGAATCGTTTCTATGTGGGTTTAGCGGGAATCGCTAAAACTTGCATAGGGCCAATCCGACGATGTTACAGTAATGTACTTGGTGTTTTCCCAGGACGCGTGAGGCTCATGTAAGACGAGTCCCTGAGCGTGGTACTTAATCGTTCATGGTACTCACCATAACCACCACCAAAGTACACCACCAAATCACCTCCCAAGCTAACCAATCAGTAGATTGGGGCTAAAACTACAATTGTGCTAAGTTTTAGCTGAAGATTTGGAGGCAAACTAAGTAAAACGGACGAAATTGGAGATAGAGAGGGAGAGAGGTGCGGTAGGAAAGAAGAAACGAAGGAGGAATCACGAGGAAGGAGTGTGGCGGCTGTTGGCAGGGAGCGTCGCGAGGACGCTTTATTCAAGGGCTAGAAGAGGTGGCCGACCATGACCGGGTCAGTCGGTGTGGCCTATCACGACTGACCCACTCGGTGTGGCCGACACCGTGTGTGGGCTGCGCACCGACCGTTGTGGGCATGTAGGCCGACGGGCCCCACCACCAACAGCCAAACGAGGTGGCCTACACCGATCGCCTCAGTCGGTGTGGCCAACACCGTGTATGTACTAGTTTTGAAAGTTAATAAAAACACATATATTATTTTAAAATGAATAAAAAATAGCACACATTGACCTCGTTACACGAACGTAAATTGATTTTTTGTTGCTAAACGATCCTAAATCGTTACTCAAAACCGTTGAACAAAGAAAAACAATAACAGTAGATACTCATTCCGGCGAACGAACTTAAAATCTCTAGCCCACAGGTAAAAGAAACTATAGCCCACCCACGTAAATGATGTGGGTCTTTCACCGTACGACACACCGTTTCGGCGTTCCCCATAAGCCCACCAAGAACAGAGAACCCAGAGGACCAGAGGCCCTTACCCATCCTCCTTTCGGGCAAAGGGGAGCGCGCGAGGCAGACGGCGGCGATGGTGCTGGTGGAGGAGCTCCATGGCGACGCGGCCACGGACAATCTCCTTGCTAGAGCGGGCAACCTACAGTCCTTCTTTGACCACTTGGTACGTGGCTACGGTTTTCCTAATTTTGGCGAGGAATCTTTAGGGTTTTCATTATGGAATTGGTGACAAAAGGTTGGTACTTAAGGGGCTGGAGGTGGCGGCTGCCGGAGACGGCGAGGGGGCGGAGGAGGAGCTCGAGTGGCTGTCTAACAAGGACTCCTTCCCGACGGTTGATACCATGGATGTAACACCCTCAGAATCGGCCCTATGCAAGTTTCAGCGCTTCCCGCCAAACCCACATAGAAACGATTCAAAGGTGCCCACCAGGCACTTTCGTGCGGGTGGAAAACGAAGTAATATCATTACACAATAGTCCTCGATGGAACCCACAAAACAGATATGTACAACAACGACTCCATGAGTCAAGAATACAGATATACAGTACAAAGATCCAAATCACCTTGAAAACAATACAGCGTCCGAGTACGAACAAGATGCAACTTGAGCTAAGAGCCCTGAAGAATAACCAATGGCGTCCATAACCCTGCCCAGGCCAAGCCGGAAGGGTAACCCTGCTAACGACGTCGATCTCAAAACCTGCTTAAACAAAAGGGGTGCCGACAAAGGGAAAGGAAAAAGAGAGAGCGGTCAGTACTGAGGCCAGTACACGGCGAGGCTAGAATTCGGCGGTCCTCGCCTACATAGATATGGTGGACTGAAGCGGCAGCGCAACATGCACTAAACAACTTATAGAGACTCAATAGAGCTGGCGGCTATCAGATAGGGATAAGAAATACCTATTCGGATCCAACCTGAAACTATCATCAAGCATACCCATCCTGGTATTTCCCCCTCGAGACCAAACGAGGAAGTCAACCGAGGAACTCACACAGTTGGCAGTTTTATTCATTCCGTTATCATTGCAGCAATTACTAGTCATGTATAGATAGTCGTCCTGATATAATAAGCAGTGGGCACTTTTAGTTAACCCTTCCGTTGTAGTTGCAACACTTACTAGTCAGATACAATTAGCATGAGATATCCCAAACCTAGCAGTTGTTGGTACTTTTATTTAGCCATCCGTTGCAGTGAAGCTGATTACTAGTCCTATCGGATACAAGTCAAATTATAACAGTAAACTTTAGTTATAGTTGTCTATGATCGAGAACTGTGCTCCAAGTTGTCCATAACCGCGGACACGGCTTCTCGAAAAGATTTAACCCTGCAGGGGTGCACCAAAGTTTCCACACGCACCTACACCCTTGTTGTCAGATCAGGTAGGTACAAGATCACAAAACATACACCCAATGGTATGTCGACGGGGTTTCGGACACGACGTTTCCCAGACCCAAAGCAAGCACATGGGGGGCCACCCCACTAAGCTACGCGTAACGAAGTCGTCCGGTCTCCGAGACAGACCCAGAGATTTGTGACAATTGTTGTAAACGACTGGGAACCCGAAAGTGTGACTGGGCTTGTCGATACCGCGAAAACATTCCACATTGGTTCCAAAACAGTACAGGCGCTCCACGCGCAATCGTAAATTAAGCATTAAAGCATGGCATAAGTACAGGATAGTAATAAAACCCCAAACTACTTTGTGGCCCCCGGTACAGTACTTTGAAATCAGGTACTAATCGATGGGGGTGCCCACACACCCCACCTGTGGTTAGCGCGCTCGTTCTCGGAACAGGTGTCAAGAACTCGGGGTCCTACGGGACACCAGTGAGCGGTTAAGAACCAAATATTGTCTATTACCCACCGGTGCCTCTGCATTTACCTACTTCAATTTTAGTTATTAAACGATAATTAAATCCATGATCATCTCCAACATTAAACATGCGGCATTACTCCAGCAACTATGGTACTTGACGACACGCGACAGCACTTGAGCAAGCGAATACGACGCGCAAGTACAACTATCTACCAAACAACAGGTAATAGGATGTGTCCAAGGCAATATAAGGCTGCAAGGGATATCACGGGTACGAAAACTAGAGCATCGCAACACAGATAGCAATAGATCAACAGGAGGGAATAAATACTATAAAAGTAAGATAGGTAGAAAGGGGGAGATTGCTCGCCTGAAAACATTGCCGAAGTTTCATCCGAAGATCGGGTCGACACTCGCATCAACTCATCGGCCTACTCCGCGAAGAAGCAAAGCACTAGAAGAAACATCGGATGCACTATTTAATACTACGGCAAAAGATCGGGCATGATGCATGTATGATGTATGACATGGCAAAGATGCGATGCAATTAGGCCATATTAAGCGGAACCGGGGTTCCGACAATTATTAAGTTCATGTTGTTTAGGTACCCGCAATTTAAATGTTGTCTTAACATGGCAAAGTATAACACCGGTTCGCTACAGAATTTTAAATGGGACCAATATTAGACTAGATTCGCCCGCATATGGTCTCCATATTTAATTATGAGGTGAATCGGAATAGTGCCCCAAACCTCACAAGATGCATGCAAGTATGGATGATTATATGCAACAAGATATATCCTTTATAAAAATAGGGCTTGGAGGTAAAGGGTCATACATTGATCCGGAGATCATGGTTCCAAGGGGATTCGGGTTCGGTGGGGTTCGGGCACACCGGGATCGGTCTTCGAATCCGGGACATAGGTCTTTGATCCTCGGGTCCGTGAAGGAGTGCTTGCCGGTGATTCTTCGGGCACCTCCGGTTCGGTACGGTCTTCGAGGATCTTGGTAGTCGATTCCATGACGAAGATGTTTGGGTTTTCGGTTCTCGATGATGGACTTGGGTAACGATGGTCTTCTGATGCACTTCCACTCGATGTGGAGATCTTGATAGAGTCGATGAGGATCTTGTCCGAGGTTAGGGTAGCACGAGTGTAATCTTAGACGTGGTCTTGACACGAAAAACACACAGGCATAAACACAACCTGACGTGCAGCTAGACGAAAATGACGGCAGGCTGCCTGTAAACGCCTCCTTGGAAGCTGTCCTCGACTCGAAGGCACTGATGCCGGGGACGCAGGGGCTTCGGGGCCGCGAGGAGCACCAAGATGAGGCGGGGAGGAGGCAGGCGAGGTTGGCGCGAGGGAGGCCGAGGCCCGGAACGGGGCGCCAGGGCGCGGGCGCGCACGACACCGATGTGCACGACGGCATCGCGGGGCCACGACAGGCAGGTGGCGATCGAGAGGTGCAGGGACGAGCGTTGGGGACGGAGGCCAGGGCTCGCGTGGGGCCGGACGATGACGTGCTGGCGACAGCGGGCTCGAACGGCGTTGCCTTGCAGTGAGGAGGGCCCGACGGCGGGGAGACAGGCGGTGAGCCTGGCACGGCCGACGAGAGGACACCGAGGTGGAGAGTGGCCAGGTCGCGGCGGCGCCATGGCCAGGGAGCCAGGCCGGAGAGAGGCCCGGAGCTGAACGGGCGCCAGCGGCGGTGCGCTCGAGGACAGACGGAGGCGATGGCCAGGCCAGGACGGAGGCGACGACTGTGGTTCCAAGAAGGAAGGCGGCAACGAGAGAGGAGACAGGCGGAGGCCTCCCTCCTGGCGGCGGCGGGATGCAGAGCGAGGCGGCGGCGACGGGATACAGAGCGAGTAAGGGTGAAGGGAGAAGGTAGAGACGAGGGCGTGATGGGGACGCGAGGAGAGAGGCACGGGAGTGGGGCTCGCGGGGTGGGGCCGGGGGCTCGATCGGGAGGGTGGGTTCTAGGGAGCGGACGCGCGACCGTGGGGTGGGGTTGGGACACGGTCCTGATCGAGAGGTGGGGCCGCTCGCGATGGGGATCTGGGCAGGGAGTCATGCGGGGTGGGGCAGGAGCGATGTGAGGTGGTTTCCTGGCGGCGGGGTGGAGGAAATAGGTAGGGTGTTGGGGTAGGGTTAGGGTTTCGTTTTGGCTAGGTT
The DNA here is from genome assembly GCA_030063025.1 of Avena longiglumis. NCBI lineage: Eukaryota > Viridiplantae > Streptophyta > Magnoliopsida > Poales > Poaceae > Avena > Avena longiglumis. Next base: position 203,260,077 of record CP125976.1, on the reverse strand, counting down.
TAGACGAGGGTTTCTTTTGGGCCGGGTAGTAGGTGGTCTGACCGGTTGGGATTTTGGGCCGGCCGGCTGGACTGCCTCCCCAAAATAATAGTTTTTGTTATTTCTTTTGTTTTAAAATAAACCTTTGTAAATAGTTTTAGATAAATAAAAGATTCGGCTGGACCGACGGTTTTGGTTTGAACAAAGAGGGGAGGATATTAATATAGAAAACAAAGTAGGTCTTTTAGCAAAATAGTTTTAATCAATTAGATGCATGCTGATGTCATGATGATGCACAAAGTAAAACAACACGCAATTTTCTAGTAGTGGTTTTACCCGGGGTGCTACAATTCGACACCACTAACAATGGATCTCGCCCTCGAGATGCGCCTCCTAGTACGGGGAAGAAGGCCAGCGGTCTGAATCTTCTCGCTTCATGTAGATCATCGCGACACCACTAACAAAGATTCCTTCTTCATCTTGAAATCGGCGACACCACCAACAAGGGTCGATGCTCCCGCCGGTCGAGAGAACACTCCGGAGAAACAAAGATGAAGGTCGAGGTCTCACAATTATAAGGCCACCTCTAACTTCCACGGAATGAGTATAATTGCATCGATCCACCGACTCAATGTACAAGAGCGAATGATAAGAGTAGTCGGATGGTGATCAGTCCATCGCCCACCCAAAGCATTACTCTGCACATGAATAGGAGAATTATGCAACCAACTCTTAGAATCAGACTGAAGACCTCAACAAGCGAGGTTCAAAACAAATGAGGGATGGAGATTCTCATCAGATCTGATGCAGATGACTTCGTCATATCGGATAACACCGGAGGATAGAAAGAAAAATTTTTAGTGAATTTTCGGTCCACTGAAAGGTACAACAGATGAAAGATTCATTAGATAGCGTGAAGGTCGGATGTCGAAGCACCGTTACAAAAGGATGGAAGCGAAACCCTGAAGGTACGATGGAAACCTAACCACGAGAAATCCTGGACTCGAAGAAAAGATAAGAGAGCAGATTTAAAACACGTCGAGATAAGAGGAGAATAGCATAGGGGTAAGAAGTAAAAGCAGACCTAATCAGATCTATCCAACCGACTTTCAAAAAAATAGTTTTTGACACTCTACGACGTCCATTAGCTAGGTTATCCTAAAGGCTGGACCAGTGGGGTATCGTAACTGCTGAGCTCTGATACCACTCTGTAACACCCTCAGAATCGGCCCTATGCAATTTTCAGCGCTTCCCGCCAAACCCGCATAGAAACGATTCAAAGGTGCCCACCAGGCACTTTCGTGCGGGTGGAAAACGAAGTAATATCATTACACAATAGTCCTCGATGGAACCCACAAAACAGATATGTACAACAACGACTCCATGCGTCAAGAATAGAAATATACAGTACAAAGATCCAAATCACCTTGAAAACAATATAGCGTCCGAGTACGGACAAGATGCAAATTGAGCTAAGAGCCCTGAAGAATAACCAATGGCGTCCATAACCCTGCCCAGGCCAAGCCGGAAGGGTAACCCTGCTAACGACGTCGATCTCAAAACCTGCTTAAACAAAAGGGGTGCCGACAAAGGGAAAAGGAAAAAGAGAGAGCGGTCAGTACTGAGGCCAATACACGACGAGGCTAGAATTCGGCGGTCCTCGCCTACATAGGTATGGTGGACTGAAGCGGCAGCGCAGCATGCACTAAACAACTTATAGAGAATCAATACAGCTGGCGGCTATCAGATAGGGATAAGAAATACCTATTCGGATCCAACCTGAAACTATAATCAAGCATACCCATCCTGGTATTTCCCCCTCGAGACCAAACGAGGAAGTCAACCGAGGAACTCACACAGTTGGCAGTTTTATTCATTACGTTATCGTTGCAGCAATTACTAGTCAGGTATAGATAGTCGTCCTGATATAATAAGCAGTGGGCACTTTTAGTTAACCATTCCATTGTAGTTGTAACACTTACTAGTCAGATACAATTAGCATGAGATATCCCAAACCCAGCAGTTGTTGGTACTTTTATTTAGCCATTCCGTTGCAGTGAAGCTGATTACTAGTCATATCGGATACAAGTCAAATTATAACAGTAAACTTTAGTTATAGTTGTCTATGATCGAGAATTGTGCTCCAAGTCGTCCATAACCGCGGACACGGCTTCTCGAAAAGATTTAACCCTGCAGGGGTGCACCAAAGTTTCCACACGCACCTACACCCTTGTTGTCAGATCAGGTAGGTACAAGATCACAAAACATACACCCAACGGTATGTCGACGGGGTTTCGGACACGAATTTCCTGCACAAAGCAAGCACATGGGGGCCACCCCACTAAGCTACCGTGAAGTCGGCCAGTCTCGAGACGGACCCGAGGTTTGTGACAATGGTCAGAAACGATCGAACCCGAAAGTGTGACTGGGTTTGTCGATCATGAAAACATTCCACATTGGTTCCAAAACAGTACAGGCGCTCCACTCGCAATCGTAAATAAAGCAGTAAAGCATGGCATAAGTACATGATAGTAATAAAGCCCCAAACTACTTTGTGGCCCCCGGTACATTACTTTGAAATCAGGTACTAATCGATGGGGGTGCCCACACACCCCACCTGTGGTTAGCGCGCTCGATCTCGGAACAGGTGTCAAGAACTCGGTCCCACGGACACCAAAGGTGGCGTTAAGAACCAAATATTGTCTATTACCCACCGGTGCCTCTGCATTTACCTACTTCAATTTTAGTTATTAAACGATAATTAAAGCCATGATCATCTCCAACATTAAACATGCGGCATTACTCCAGCAACTATGGTACTTGACGACACGCGACAGCACTTGAGCAAGCGACTACGACGCGCAAGTCCAACTATCTACCAAACAACAGGTAATAGGATGTGTCCAAGGCAATATAAGGCTGCAAGGGATATCACGGGTACGAAAACTAGAGCATCGCAACACAGATAGCAATAGATCAACAGGAGGGAACAAATACTATAAAAGTAAGATATGTAGAAAGGGGGAGATTGCTCGCCTGAAAAGATTGCCGAAGTTTCATCCGAAGATCGGGTCGACACTCGCATCAACTCATCGGCCTACTCCGCGAAGAAGCAAAGCACTAGAAGAAACATCGGATGCACTATTTAATACTACGGCACAAGATCGGGCATGATGCATGTATGATGTATGACATGGCAAAGATGCGATGCAATTAGGCCATATTAAGCGGAACCGGGGTCCCGACAATTATTAAGTTCATGTTGTTTAGGTACCCGCAATTTAAATGTTGTCTTAACATGGCTAAGTATAACACCGGTTCGCTACAGAATTTTAAATGGGACCAATATTAGACTAGATTCACCCGCATATGTTCTCCATATTTAATTATGAGGTCAATCAGAATAGTGCCCCAAACCACACACGATGCATGCAAGTATGGATGATTATATGCAACAAGATATATCCTTTATAAAAATAGGGCTTGGAGGTAAAGGGTCATACATTGATCCGGAGATCTTGGTTCCAAGGGGATTCGGGTCCGGTGGGGTTCGGGCACGCCGGGATCGGTTTTCGAATCCGGGACATAGGTCTTTGATCCTCGGGTCCGTGAAGGAGTGCTTGCCGGTGATTCTTCGGGCACCTCCGGTTCGGTACGGTCTTCGGGGATCTTGGTAGTCGATTCCATGACGAAGATGTTTGGGTTTTCGGTTCTCGATGACGGACTTGGGTAACGATGGTCTTCTGATGCACTTACACTCGATGCGGAGATCTTGATAGAGTCGATGAGGATCTTGTCCGAGGTTAGGATAGCACGAGTGTAATCTTAGACGTGGTCTTGACACGAAAAACACACAGGCATAAACACAACCTGACATGCAGCTAGACGAAAATGATGGCAGGCTGCCTGTAAACGCCTCTTTGGAGGCTGTCCTCGACTCGAAGGCACTGATGCCGGGGACGCAGGGGCTTCGGGGCCACGAGGAGCACCAAGATGAGGCGGGGAGGAGGCAGGCGAGGTTGGCGCGAGGGAGGCCGAGGCCCGGAACGGGGCGCCAGGGCGCGGGCGCGCACGACACCGATGCGCACGACGGCATCGCGGGGCCACGACAGGCAGGTGGCGATCGAGAGGTGCAGGGACGAGCGTCGGGATGGAGGCCAGGGCTCGCACGGGGCCGGACGATGACTTGCTGGCGACGGCGGGATCGAACGGCTTTGACTTGCAGCGAGGAGGGCCCGACGGCGGGGAGACAGGCGGTGATCCTGGCTTGGCCGGCGAGAGGACACCGAGGTGGAGAGTGGCCAGGTCGCGGCGGCGCCATGGCCAGGGAGCCAGGCCGGAGAGAGGCCCGGGAGCCGGGAACGGGCAAAGCGGCAGTTACGCTCCAGGGACAGGGACGGGAGGTAGTGACGGCGCTCGCTGGGACGAAGAGGGCGACGACCAGGGTTCCAAGAAGGAAGGGCGACGACAGGAGAGGAGACGCGGGCGAAGGCCTCCCTCCTGGCGGCGGCGGGATGCAGAGCGAGGCGGCGGCGGCGGGATACAGAGCGAGGAAGGGCGAAGGGAGAAGGTAGAGACGAGGGCGTGATGGGGACGCGAGGAGAGAGGCACGGGAATGGGGCTCGCGGGGTGGGGCCGGGGGCTCGATCGGGAGGGTGGGTTCTAGGGAGCGGACGCACGACCGTGGGGTGGGGTTGGGACACGGTGCTGATCGAGAGGTGGGGCCGCTCGCGATGGGGATCTGGGCAGGGAGTCATGCGGGGTGGGGCAGGAGCGATGTGTGGTGGTTTCCTGGCGGCGGGGTGGAGGAAATAGGTAGGGTGTTGGGGTAGGGTTAGGGTTTCGTTTTGGCTAGGTTTAGACGAGGGTTTCTTTTGGGTCGGGTAGTAGGTGGTCTGACCGGTTGGGATTTTGGGCTGGCCGGCTGGACTGCCTCCCCAAAATAATAGTTTTTGTTATTTCTTTTGTTTTAAAATAAACCTTTGTAAATAGTTTTAGATAAATAAAAGATTCGGCTGGACCGACGATTTTGGTTTGAACAAAGAGGGGAGGATATTAATATAGAAAACAAAGTAGGTCTTTTAGCAAAATAGTTTTAATCAATTAGATGCATGCTGATGTCATGATGATGCACAAAGTAAAACAACACGCGATTTTCTAGTAGTGGTTTTACCCGGGGTGCTACAATGGAGCCGGAGGCAGCGTTGATGGTGTTAGATAATCACGTGTCCTACACGTATTGGAATTGCAGTCCGAATAGGTGTAGTGTCCAGGTAGTATACTTATATGTGTTAGACTAGGTTTTGGAGTAGTACACCGACTCCTAGTTGATTAGGTCCTAGTAGTGCATATATATATGCACACACCTGGCCTTGTAATCTTGTACCGGAAAACACCGTGAGTTGAGCAATACAAGAGAGAAAGCAAGGCTCGACAAGATCCTTTGGCAATCAAAGTTGTTTTGCGTGTGCGTGCGTGAGTGTACTAGTTGGATCAAAAGAATCAATCGGCTAGCATCACGTGCATCTCGGTGGAAGTTATCAGGTACGTGTGTGTCGTCTCGTCGGAATTTCCTCATCGGTGTCGTCGGAAAGTACTCGGCGGCAGGGGATGTGCTAACAATTGGTATCAGAGCCTTGTAAAGGATCTCCTAGTAACGGGAGGTCATGACGAAGGAGATGGGTGAGTATTCTGGTGCGGCTACGGGTGCACCAGTGTCGATGCAGTATCCGTGGTACAGCCGCGACAACTACACGGTCTAGGCGGTCCAGATGGAGTGGGCGTTAGAAGGCGCCAGACTCTGGGAGGATGTCGATCCAGGCGGCGACGAGTTCAAGAAGGGCGCGTCGAAATACCACCTAGACCGACTAGCACTCACGGCCATCTGCTCGGTGGTGCCAACGGATCTGATGGAACACCTGATCTCGAAGAAATCTTCAAAGGAGGTGTGGGATACGCTCAAGACGCTAAATCTTGGGCACGAGCACGTCCGTGAAGCGACCCTGCAAACCTTGCAGAAGAAGTACGAGAATCTGAAGATAGGAGAAGATGAGACGCTAGACGCCTTTGCTTCAAGGGTCGCTACACTGGTCAATGGGATTCGCGGGCTCGGCATGAAGCTGGATGAGATCTCTATTGTGAGGCGTTTCCTCCACGTGGCGCCGCCACGTTACTCACCCGTTGTCTCGGCGATCGAGCAATGCGTTGATCTCAAGACTCTCACGATGGATGATCTAGTTGGACGGTTCAAGGCGCACGACGAGCGAATGAAGATCACCTATGGCGACGCGAAAGTGGATGAGCATCTCATGCTTATGGCTCGAGCGTTGTTTGCCAAGGAGAAGAAGGGCGATAAAGCATCCGGCAGCAGGAGTGATAGAGAAGATTCTGGCCCAGCGAAAAAGTATATTGCAGTCTGGCCCAGCAGGAGTCTCCTCCGCGGAGGAAGTTTGACATCAAGAAAGTAAGATGTCATAAGTGCGGCGAGCTCGGTCACTTCAAGAAGGATTGCAAGAAATCGTCGAAGGAGAGGGCTCTCATCGCCCAGGAAGGAGATGATGATGGACCGATGATGCTGATGCTCGAAGTAACTGAGCTAAAGGATGAGGAGGATCCTCCATCACCGGGTACAGAGATTGTGGCGCAAGTGGATCACGATCTACTGTGTGTGGATCACGAGCAACAGAGTGCCCCGTTTCTGCGTGAAGCCACGTTTGAGGCAAGTGAAGCTTCAGAATCTGATCATGGCGATCTATGCGTTGGAATTTCACCCGCAACTTCGTCCGGCAATAAGTTCTTCATGCTTGCGGTGGATGATCATAGTAAATACATGTGGATTGTGTTGCTGAAAAGTAAGTATCAAGCACAACAAGAATTTGAGAAGATCAAGAAAGCCGAAGAGTTTAAGGTGGAGGCGAAGATAAGAGCTGTACGCATTAATCAGGAGGGTGAGCTGCATCAAACCGTGTTGACCAGGGCATGGAGGATGATGAAGAGTAAAGGTTTGCCAGGAAACTTCTGGGCTGAGGCAGTCAATACGGCTGTGTATTTGCTGAACATGGAGCCAACTGAGAGTGGAGTTGGTATGACTCCGTATGAAGGATGGTACGGACAGAAGCCCTCGGTTGATCATATTCGCACTTTTGGGTGCGTGGCGCATGTGGCGGAGCAGAGGACTCCAATGATCATGACAGGATATGAAGGCTCGAAGAAATACCGTTTGTGCAATTCTTATACCAATAAGGTGGTTTTCACGGACGACGTAGTCTTTGAGGAAGAGAAATCATGGAACTGAGGCTCCAAGGAACCGGAATATTCATCTTTTCACATCACGTGGGATCTTGAGTACGAAGAAAATATGGATCAACCAAGCTTATCTTTGTCAGAAAATTCAGACCTAGAAGAGATTGAAGGCCTAGGGGGTGCTCCAGGCGTGGACACCAGGCCAGAAGCACTAGGGATACTCCCAGAAGAAAAAGTGTCCGAAGAAAAGGCTAGTCTGTGGTCAGAAAAAACGGAGCTATAAGGTGTTATGTTTAACTCATCATGTGCTAGTACATGAGGTGATGATCCACGTGAAGAGCTTGGGACAAAGGAGTGTCCAGAAGTGTAAGGGCCATGTGATGTGGTGGCGAGTCAAGAAATTGGCTCAGAAATAGGCATGCAGGATACACTGCATGAGCCGTTGGCTCCAGGAGCTCTACGTGGAGGCACACAAGGTTTAGAAACAAGCGCGTTGTCGGACGCAGAAGAGTATGTCATGCCGACTCCGATAGAACTAGAGATGAGACGACTACGACCGACGCGGGCACGCATGAGACGCGTGTTGGACTACTATCCGAAGAAGGAATTTCGGATGATAAATAATCCGGTAACGATGAACTACAAAAAGGACTGTTTGTTTATCAAGGAACCGGTGAAGACTGAAGACATGTTCATGGACGATATCGACAAGGAGAACACGGAAAAGAAGGACGCGGATGAGGAGGGTCGATGTGAAGCCATGGAGAAGCCGATAAAACCAAAGTCGGTGACATGGGTGCTGAGAAAGTGTTATCGCCATATTTTGGCCTACGAAGGGGATGGGCCGTGATCAAGATGGGCTTAGAAGATACATATATTCAACGTGTTGTTGGATCGGCCTAGTGCGTAGATTTGGGCTGAATTGCCCGTGTATTTTGTATCTTAGTAGGATTCATATTTGTTTAGGTTCCATTTATGTTTAGATAAAGATAGAGTTGTAGAGTTATTCCAAAAGTAGAGAGTCTCCGGACTATAAATATGTACCTAGGGTTATTGAGAAAAAGAGGACAATCACGTTCACAACCAACACAATCTCGGCGCATCGCCACCCCTTGTTTCTAGGGTTTTTCTCGGGTAAGTGCCATGCTGCCTAGATCGCATCTTGCGATCTAGGCAGTATTTACTTATGCGTTATCCGGTGTTACTCGTACTGAGCCTTGTTGATGGCGAGTAACACCTTTACCACAGATTTGTTAGAGCTAGCATCGATACTTTTACTATGATTGCTTATTTATGCTACCTCTAGCTATCTCGCCGTCTTTGCACCTTCTCCCGGGTGTAAAGGTGGCATCTTGCTTGATTTCTGCTTAAGTCGATTTGATCTGTTATAGTTGTGCCTTGTTCATCAAGGTTTAGTTTAATATCTACGTGATTTGGCCTCACAAACGGGTTGAACGATCCGGTAACGCGTAAGGTACGGTTTATTGATCTTAGAGGGGATGTTCCGGGAATTGACGTTATGTTGGTTTTTAGGCCTTCTCTAGGATCAGTTTTCTACTACTTTTCGTATCTATTAGGCTCAACTACGTGTGGGACGTTCCGGTTGCGTGGTGAAAACACCAAACTATCGTAGATCGATTTAGCTTGTAGTAATTAAGCAAAACCCCATGTTATCATAAGATCCAATGCAAAGCCATGGGGGTAATCGGCTCTGAAAGCCGATTTGTGGAAACAGGGAGCCGATCACGGCTCGAATTTTACGATACTTGTTTACCGCAGAAACCAATCGGAACAATCCATCACCTTCCTGACCAGGTATAGGTCGTGGCACGCCTCGAACCAAGACAGACGCGTGCGTGCGGAAGATTGCGGGCCGTTGACCGAGGGACCAGGGCCCACCAGCCTCTGGAGCCTCCCGGCTCTTCGTGTTGCTCGTCGCTGCCCGCCGGTGAGTTTTGACAGGCAACACATTCTGGCACGCCCGGTGGGACGTTCAACAACATCTGCATCAACGTCCGACGCCGCGATGGAGAACAGACCAGTCACGCACGACGAGCTTCTGCTGAGCACAAAGCGGTATGACGAGATCAAAGAGCTCTTGCCGACCTCATCGGCTCTTCGAGAGGACCCGTCTGGCGTGGCATCGTGGAAGGATTCTCCCGAGGGTGCTCTCGATGAAGTGGATCTGTCTGTTCCTTCGGAGGAACGCTCCAGGGCTCTACGACAGGAGGTCAACTACATGGTGGCTCATTCTCTACACCGCCACTCTGAGAGCCTAGTGAACGCTTTCGAGCGGGTCGCGGTTCGTGGTCCAGAAATCATGAAACATCGATTTCTCCGGGGCCCACTTTAGGAACCCACCAAGGAGAAAGACCGCTCCACACCAGGCCGAATCGCCATTCACACTGGCTCAGAGCCGCCAGATCAGCGGCATACATTGTCTACAAGGCGAGGCGATCCAGTGTTGCCAATTCTGTTCGAGCCACCCAAGGAGATCCCGCATGGGTACATATGTGCCTACGTGCGGATTGCAACAACTTGGCGCACCAACCAGATCGCAACCGCAGGAGTGTCCGCGCAGGGTTCCTACCGCAGGATCTTCGTGAGCAAAGGCGTTCGAGCAACGATGTCAGGATGGACGCCGACAAACAGTGCGTATAGCCAAGTATGCCACGGAACAAGCCATGAGAGTCTAGCCTCGCAGCTCAAACAAAGGGACCAAATCACGCCATCTTGAGAGATCGCTTAAACCGTGCGAAAAGGCGCCTGTCGGCTACTCAAAGCCGTACCCCAACGAAGTTTGACCTGATTCCACTACCGCCCAAATATAAGCTCCCGAGTTCTCAAGGTTCAGCGGTCGAGGGGTCAAGCTCGATCGAGCACGTAGCCGATACCGGCAGCCTAGGTATGATTTCGCATCGGATCAAATGCGCGTGAGATTTTTGCACAATCTCTAACAGACCAGCCTTTGGGTGGTACACCTCACGCCACCGATTCAATTCGCACTGGAAGCAACTAGAAGAACAGTTCCACATCCAATACCATTCGGAGGCTACCGAGGCTGGCATTGCGCATCTGGCGCAAGTATGTAAGCGGGAGAAATCAGAGCGAATACATCCAGCTTCAGACCATCAAGAAGATGTTACTCGGCTCGTTTAATCGAGAAGGAAGCAATCGAGCTGGCGATGTCAGCCTCTCGGCACCCATCAAGGACGTGGCATTCGTAGAATACAACTCATTGGCGCACATGGCTCGAACCGACGATGAGCAGCGCCACCGAGTTGTACCAAGATAAATTCAGACGTCCGATAAGCCTGGTCGATGCGTAAGAGGAAGATCCTCACGCAGACCAGGAGGTGGCCGTGGCTGAATGGGCTCGGGGCAGATCCTGTGGCCTGTAAATGGGTGAAACAGAAGGGCCCGAGAGGTTCGACTGATGTGAGCAAAGCTGAGCAGATATTCGATCTCGCTTTGAAGGAGAAGCGGTGAGGTTGCCCAAGGCCACAAAATCCCTACGAGGAGATGAACGGAGACCATACCGCAAGTGGCATCATTCGCTCACTCACCCACCAACGAGTGCAAGGAGCACGCCAAATCCAGATGGCTATAGAGCAAGGCCGTCGATCCTCGCCGATTCGCCATGAAAGTGGACACGAACCCGTTCCCGGTGTCAACATGATAGAACTGCGCTCCGCGAGACGTCAATCGACTTTTCGCTCGGTGTCAACATGGCTGGTCTGGGTACCACCATGACACGTACAAGGTAGGAGGCGATCACTCTCGGGGCAAAGAAGAGAGAAGGCTGGTCCGCTGACCGCCCAGCCAATGATAACGGGCGATACTTACAGAGGAACAAGTGAGGAGAGTGCGATATCGAAGCCACATTCCACGCATCTCCTTAATAAGTATGAGCGCCAAGATGACCAACGCCAAAGACGACAGACGATGGAAGATATGAGCACCTTGCTAGGGGACCGTCGAAAGAGAAGGAAGGCGCAGACAAACATTGGGATTGCCCTTTTTCAAGCATTGCTGGACGTGGGAATGAGCCGATTGCCTACAGCCGACAACCGCCCGTAATGTGGACAACAAAAGAAGGGCACGAGGCCGATCGTTGTTCGAACGTCTAGGACCTCTCCAACCTCGTGAGCCGCCCTAAGGAGTCCGCTGAGCGAAGGGCCTTGAGAGGCCCAGGATGACAAAGAAGAAGACAGGTTTCACCCCAAGGTGGTGCCCGATGGACTCAGACACACCCGAGCGTAGAGTACAGCGGTCACAGAATTAGAAGAAGTCAAGCGCAGATTCCACGCCGCTAAAGAAAGCACGCCTGATCTGGCCGCAAAGTAAGGCGACTACGGAGACGGAGGGCCGCGACAAGGAAAGAGTGGCGCCCCAGCCAATAAAAGCCGATGCACAGCATCGGCTGGCAAACATGGTGTTCGTGCTCCGTCGTAATTCCGCGCCAAGAACCGATGAGTTACTCGTGGCACAACTTGATCGCGCCCACGGCCGGTTATCTTTGAGAAGCCACGTGAGAAGGGTTACAAACATCCGAAAGCTCAGTACCTACGGGCTACATCAATGGACAACCCCGGCAAGATGTTGGTGGACACCGAGCGGCATCAATATCATGCCATACTCCATGCTACGACGCTTGGGACGCTCTCTGCGGACTGATCAAAACCAACGCCACGTTAAGCGACTTCAACGGCGGTTCGGAAACGCAAGGCGTCAACGTGATCCGACCGGCAGGAAAACCATACCCACGTCATTTTTCGCCGTGAACAGCAAAAGTACCTCGCCGTCTTGCTAGGAAGGGATTGGATCCACGCTAATCGCTGCATTCCATCCACGATGCACCGCGTTTAATACAATGGGACGGGATGAAGTGGAGGTCGCCCATGCAGATGATTCTATCGAGGTTTCCATTCTGGCATGAACATCCGGGAAGCGAAGACCAAGAGCCGATCTCGGAATCAGTTTGGACGGCCAGAGCGCATTGAAGCGTCAAAAAACGGGTGAGGCTGGTCTTATCCATCGCCCGGCAGAGTAGAAAGGTCCACGATCATACGTAGCGGCCGATCCTCGCGATCGCCACAAAAATAAAAAGCAGCGATCATACGACAAGCGGTTCATAGTAGCAGAGGGATACTCCGCCATCAAAATAATAAGGTGTAAACCGTTCTTGATGATGCAAGAAGAAGGGGGCCGATTCAGCGATCGCCCAAATTATTCTTGTTGTCCTCACCCATCGCTTGCCCCGTGTTTAGCGTCGATTTGACAGTGACGGAAAGCTAGGGTATGGGTTTACATCACCGATGAGCTAGAAGAGATCGACATTGGTCCCGGGGATAAGCCACGACCAACATTTATCGCTGAAAGTTAGAACCAAGTCTGCGGGAACCGATGATAGCCTGTTGAAACAATATCCGATCGCCGCATGGGACTACAGAGATGCCAGGTTGGACAGAGCATCATCGAGCATCGGCTCCCGCCAAAAAGGATTTCGCCATTCCAACAATGAGCACGACAAATGAAGGCCAAATTTTGGAAGAAGTCAAGAAAGAGGTCGAGAAAATGTGACGCCAAGTTGATCGACCATGCGTGTATGCGAATGGATTTCTAGCATCGTGCTCAGAGAGAAGAAGGCGCCAATGGCGTGTTATAGATTTTCGAGATCTCAGAGCTACCCCAAAGGATGAATATCCGATGCGTGGCGTAAACATTGATCAATGCAAAGCTGGTCATAAAATTTTGAGCTTCATGGACGGCAATGCCGGTACAACCAGATCTTCATGGCTCCGTACATACACAAGATCGCATTCGAGTCCTGTGGTCCGTGGGGTTATTTGAATATGTAGTCATGACGCTTTGACTGAAAAATGCCGGGCGCCACGTATCAAAGGGCCATGAATTATATCTTCCATGATCTGATCGGCAACCGGTGGAAATCTACATCGATGACGTGGTGGTCAAGTCTGCTTCAGCAAGGGCACTTGGGCGATCTGCAACGTCTGGACCGAACAAGAAAGTTTGGCGAGGATGAATCCAAAGAAGTGTGCCTTGAGTGACGGCCGGTCAGTTCTGGGTTTTTGGTCCATGAACGCGAATTGAGATCGGCTGAAGAGTCGAGGCGATCTGAACAATGAAGCCACCCACTACAAAGAAAGAGCTACGCCTCTCATTGGCAAGATCAACTTCGGACGATTCATCTCTAACCTGTCGGAAGGATAGAGCCGTTCATGGGGCTCGTGAAAATTAAAGTCGACGAGGAATTCATCGGGGGGCGACAACAACGGGCCTTCGACGAGATCAAAGAATATCGACAAAGCCGCCAGTGTTAGTTCCACCCCAGGACAAACCGTTTCTACATTTACTTGTCGCTGGTACACGCCCATCGCCTCGATGGTGGTACAAGTGCATGATGGGCTAGAGCGAGTCGTATTCTACATAAGCGTAGGATGCCGGACGCAGACGCGGTATCAGATATCGACAAGTTGTGCTCTGCTTGTTTTTACATGCACCAAGCCGCCACATTTTGCTATCGCAGAGGTCATCATCATATGCAAGTCGGACGTCATAAAGCACATGCTATCGGCTCCTATGTTAAAAGGCCGATTGGGCAAATGGATGTTTGCATTATCGAGTTTGACATCCGTATCACCGAAAGCTGTTAAGGACAAAGGCCGCTGATCTTATTGCCGAGAGGATCAACACTAACATAGCGGCACCGTCCATAAAAGCATGGGCTATGTTTTTCGACGGATCAGTTTGTGACGATGGCTGCGCATCGGCATTTTCTCGTGTCGCCTGGGGCAACATTTTCCTTCTCCATCGATTGTCTACCTCCCCACTAACAATGTAGCCGAGTACGAGGCAATACGCAAGGGATGGAGTTACTCCTCGAGGCCGGAGCAAAGTGGAAATTTTGGAGACTCAAGTTGGTGATTTCCGGCTCACGGAGGACTACAAGTGCGGAGCGAGTCCTCTTCCCATTATGGCTGCACTGCCGAGCTGATGACGCGATTCGGTACATCAACTTCACTTGGATCCCACGAAAGAATACCGAGGCGAACGATCTTGCAGATAGCTTGTGGTACAAGGATATGGTAGAAGGAGCCGATGTCAGTACAGTTCCTAGAAGCAGACGATCGAGAGCCGATATCTTCAATTACTTGAAAGATTCGCCTGGGGCACCTAAACGGATAAGGTACAAAGCCATGAAGTACGTGCTTATTGGGGATGACATGTTTTACAGACTGGAAGGGCTATTGCTCAAGTGCACAGGGACAGCCGAGGCCAATCAGCTCCTACACGAGGTACCGAAGGCGCTGTGGGACTCACCAATCGGCTCATAAGATGAAGTGGTTGATCGGGAAGATCAGGGTTTTATTGGCCTACCATGCTCGAGGACTGTTTTAAGTACTACAAAGGGTGTCAAGCATGTCGATTTTGGAAAAATCCAGATGGTACCGCATCGAATGAATCCCATCATCAAGCCTTGGCCATTCCGAGGTTGGGGCATGGACATGATCGGCAAGATCAATCCTCCGTCAAGCAAGGGCCACATGTGGATCTTGGCCATCATGATTATTTTACCAAGTGGGTGGAAGCCGTCCCTATGAAGTCGAGAAGTTCAAAAGATGTCATCGATTTCGTGAAAGAGCACGTCATTCATAGGTTTGGGATTCCAGACTATCACAACCGATGGAGGTTCGGTTTTGTTTCTCACGAGTTCGTAAAGTTCTGTGAGGACACAGGATTAAATCGACACGGTCATCTCCGCATTACGCCAAGCAAATGGGCAAGCCGAGGCGCCCAACCGAGTCTTATCAAGCTGATCAAGAGGAAAATCGATGAGCACCCTAGGCGTTGGCATGAGGTTTTATCGAGGCTTTATGGGCGACGCATGTCGTGCCATGGGCGATAAAACCTCCGTACCATCCGTCTACGGGCAAGAAGCCATTGCCTTGGGAAATTACGGTGGATCGAGACGTGTTACTTTTCGTAATGAGCTAACGGTGAAGAATATGCAACTTTGATGAGTGACAGTGGAAGATGTGACTGAGCTTAGGCTGTGGTCGCTGAGAAAATAAAAGAGAACAAGGCGAAAGTAGCTCGTGCCTACAACAAGAAGGTGAAGCCAAAGGAGTTCCACGTTGGAGATCTGGTATGGGAAGTCGTGTTGCCCTTGGGTACTAAGGACGCATCATATGGTAAATGGTCTCCAAATTGGCACGGGCCGCATAAGGTCGACCAAGTTTTAAGAGGGAACGTACATGCTTGAGCAGTTGACGGTGAAAAATTTCGATGCGATCAATGGCCAGCATCTCAAGAAGTATTTTCCAAGCATGTGGGATATGGGACAATAAAACTTGAGGGGCCGATACGTGAGATCGGCTAGGTCGATTAGCGTAAAATATGGGGCCGACGTTGAAAATCGGCGAAAAAAAAACAACAAGCTACTAAGGAAATGCCTTGAGGGCATGGAGAGCGCCGACGGAACTCGATTATTTCAACCGCTTCACCATCATCCTTGCTGGTCGATAGTTGTTCGCTCAGGCACATTTTTCGATGGGCAATGGAGGTTTGGATCGCCCGTTTTGAAAAAAAGAAGGACACAGGTCGCCTATTTTGAAAAGAGGTCGCAGGTTACCGTTTCAGACCAAGAAATGGCCGTTGTGATTCAACTGAAGGTTGGCTCACAAACGTTTTTAGAAGGAGCCGATGGGTGGTCATCGGCTTTGTGCAATTTAACTTGTTTGACTATATGCGCAAAGATGATGAAAGCCGATACAGTGTCATCGGCTTATGGAACACCGACCTGTTTCGGTTATCGGCAAAGTTGAAGCAAAAAGGAAGCAACATTTGGGAAACAGAGTTTCATTCATTCAAAAGATCATTGCTTACAGGATGATCGACATAAAAAGGGCCTCGCTACGGCCATTACTACTAAATCCTAATCGAAGCCGAGGTCGCTGCCGCTGCCGCCGCCGCCTCGCTGTCTTCGCACCGCCAGTCTTGCCTTTCGCCGCCATCGAGGAAGCCGGTAGGGGCCTCCTCGTCCTCGTCTTCGTCGTCGTCGTCTTCTAACCCGGCACGGAAGTACCTCACCGGCTGGTACTCCTCGGAGGGGGGGTCCTCCTCCTCCTCTTCTTCTTCCTCTTCTTCAGAGGAGCCGACGCCATCCCAGGACATGGCGTCGTCGCTGCTGTCCGCCTCCAGCTCCCCGTCGGCGAGGAAGGTTCTCTTCGCCGTCTGTCAGGGACGCATCGTCCTCTGACCAGACGGCAAAGTCCCAACCCCTCTCGTCCCACCATTGTGGGGCGAGAGTGTTGTACGCCGCTGTCGGCGGGTGCTCTGGAGTTGGTTCGCGGTCACTGAGGCTAGTAGAGGCGTGGGAGGAGAGATCGGAGGAAGCAGAGGAGGCCATGGCGAGAAAGAGGGTTTTTTCCGGTGGAGAAAGAGGGTTTTCTGGCTACGGGAGGAAGATGGGGACTGTGAACTGTTCAGGCGGATTTAAATAAAGAGGAATAGTGAAGAAACGGTTCAATGCCATAGCAGTTTCCCGATTGCCGCCAAAATCGTCAAATCATGCAATCGGAGGAGTTGAGAAGACAGGGCATCATGATGAAGGGGTGGCGTGACGATCCTGTTCTGCCACGCGTTCTGACGTACGCGTAACCCGATAAAAAAAAAGAGGAAAACCCAGGAGAAGAAAAAACACACAGAGTGGTTTTGGAATTATCATTGCCAAAACCAGGGGGGCATGTGTTATCGCCATATTTTGGCCTACGAAGGGGATGGGCCGTGATCAAGATGGGCTTAGAAGATACATATATTCAACGTGTTGTTGGATCGGCCTAGTGCGTAGATTTGGGCTGAATTGCCCGTGTATTTTGTATCTTAGTAGGATTCGTATTTGTTTAGGTTCCGTTTATGTTTAGATAAAGATAGAGTTGTAGAGTTATTCCAAAAGTAGAGAGTCTCCGGACTATAAATATGTACCTAGGGTTATTGAGAAAAGAGGACAATCACGTTCACAACCAACACAATCTCGGCGACGCCACCCCTTGTTTTAGGGTTTTTCTCGGGTAGTGCCATGCTGCCTAGATCGCATCTTGCGATCTAGGCGATTACTTATGCGTTATCCGGTGTTACTCGTACTGAAGCCTTGTTGATGGCGAGTAACACCTTTACCACAGATTTGTTAGAGCTAGCATCGATACTTTTACTATGATTGCTTATTTATGCTGCCTCTAGCTATCTCGCCGTCTTTGCACCTTCTCCCGGGTGTAAAGGTGGCATCTTGCTTGATTTCTGCTTAAGTCGATTTGATCTGTTATAGTTGTGCCTTGTTCATCAAGGTTTAGTTTAATATCTACGTGATTTGGCCTCACAAACGGGTTGAACGATCCGGTAATACGTAAGGTACGGTTTATTGATCTTAGAGGGGATGTTCCGGGAATTGACGTTATGTTGGTTTTTAGGCCTTCTCTAGGATCGGTTTTCTACTACTTTTCGTATCTATTAGGCTCAACTACGCGTGGGACGTTCCGGTTGCGTGGTGAAAACACCAAACTATCGTAGATCGATTTAGCTTGTAGTAATTAAGCAAAACCCCATGTTATCATAAGATCCAATGCAAAGTCATGGGGGTAATCGGCTCTGAAAGCCGATTTACAGGGAAACCTGGGAGCCGATCACGGCTCGAATTTTACGTATACTTGTTTACCATGCAGGAAACCAATCGGAACAATCCATCACCTTCCTGACCAGGTATAGGTCAGGTGGCACGCCCTCGAACCAAGACAGGACGCGTGCGTGCCGGAAGATTTGCGGGCCGTTGACCGAGGGACCAGGGCCCACCAGCCGCTCTGGGAGCCTCCCGGCTCTTCGTGTTGCTCGTCGCTGCCCGCCGGTGAGTTTTGACAGGCAACAGAAAGGAAGCGGCGAAAGTAATGTCGTGGATGACGCCTGCGAGGAGCATTTGGCGCATTTGGGACCCAGGTCGATGTAAAGAAGCACATCGTGATTAGGAGGTGATTGTTAGATAATCACGTGTCCTATACGTATTGGAATTGCAGTCCGAATAGGTGTAGTGTCCAGATAATATACGTATATGTGTTAGAGTAGGTTTTGGAATAGTACACCGACTCCTAGTTGATTAGGTCCTAGTAGTGCATATATATACACACACCTGGTTTGTAATTTTGTGCCGGACAACACCGTGAGTTGAGCAATACAAGAGAGAAAGCAAGGCTCGACAAGAGCCCTTTGACAATCAAAGTTGTTTTGCGTGTGCGTGCGTGAGTGTACTAGTTGGATCAAAAGAATCGATCGGCTAGCAGCACGTGCATCACGACGAAAGTTATCGGATACGTGCATGTCGTCTCGTCGGAATTTCCTCGTCGGTGTCGTCGGAAAGTACTCGGCGGCAGGGGATATGCTAACAGATGGGCCTCGGAAGAAGGTGGTGCGCGGGCGGCGGCGCAGGCTTAGGCGAGCTGAGGATGAGGACCTCGACTGCCAGCCGAACAAGGATGCGTTCCTGGAGGGGAGGATGGCGAATACGAAACCAGCGATTGCGAAGGTGGTGCGCAGGCGGCGATGGGCGGAGGAGGGGCTTGACAGGCTGCGTAACAAGGACGCGTCTCCGGCGGTAGGGATGGTGGATGTGGATCCCGGCGGTGGCGGCGACGGGCGGATGAGGATCTCGACTGGATTCCGAACAAGGACGCGTTCATGGATGTGGAGACGGCGCAGCCGGAGACAGCGGTGACGAAGATCGTGCTCCGGCAGCGACGGACGGGGGCCTCGATCGTCCCGACGGCGTCCGAGCCGGGACGACGACAGCGGCGGGCGGATGAGGAGGTTGAATGGATGCCAAACAAGCACGCGTTCCTGGAGGTGGAGACGGCGGAGACGCAGCCAGCGGTGAAGAAGGTGGTGCGCCGGCGGCTGCGGCGACGGCCGAAGGAGGAGCTCGACTGGCTGCCAAAGAAGGACTCGTTTCAGGAGGTGGAGACAGTGGTGACGAAGATGGTGCTACGGCCGCGACGGGCGGGGCCCTCGATCGCGCCGACGGCAGCCAAGCCGAGGCAGCGGCGGTGCTCGCGCTGTGGGAGGAGGAAGACGCCGCACTGGCGCGCCGTACCGGAGGGCCCCCGCACGCTGTGCAATGCGTGCGGCAAGGGGTACAGGAGCGAAAGGCTGGTGCCGGAGTACGGGCCGCTCAGCAGCGCCACCATCCGCCGGGCCCCGGAGCTGCGATCCAGCATGCCCCGCCGCATCGTCGAGATGTGCCGCTCGTCAGCTACCCTTGTGGATGTCGTGGTTCGTTCTGCCTCACCGACTTACCATCTCTCCAGAAGCCCACCAAGAACAAAAGAAGATGTTTGCAAGAAGCCCCGTTGCGGCGACATCGTCCAGTCATCCTTTGATCAGGAGGTACGTGTCTCCACATTCTTGCTTTTCCTTTTGGTAAGGGAATTAGGTTCATTGCTACGGGAAATGGATGTAAATAAAGGCTGATGCTTGTAGGGGCTGGAGGTGGCGTCTGGCGTAGGCGGCGAGGATGAGGAGCTCGAGTGGCCGTCGAACGGGGACGCGTTGCCGGTACTGGAAACGATGGAGCCGGAGCCTCGGGTGAAGGAGGTAGCGCGCCAGCGGCAACAGGCGGCTGAGCTGGGACAGCGGCGGTGCAGGCATTGTGGTACCGGCCACTCGGCAGCCCAACATTCTACCCAGCTGAGCTGCACTCCAACATTGCTCAAGATGCGCTCTGCCGGGGATCCTCGTCTCTGCCGCCTCGCCGCTGACGCCGTCCCACAAGTGATGGAAAGGGCGATTTGCATACAGTGAATTCTGCCGCTTGAAGGTCTACAGAAAGCGTTTCTAGCATACATGTGATCTCGAGTGCACACGTACACCATTCAGTTATTGGGTTTGCTTTGAGATTAGCATATGAAGAGAATTTTTGAATGTTACTTACCCTACACTACTGTAATGTTTGTATGCAGCCCAGCCTACACTAGTACAATTTTTCTTATTTTTTAGTAAGTGGATTAATTTCTAGTGTTGGATTTGAAAGAGCAATATTTATTGGAGTATATATCATATTAATAATCTGTTTAAATCTGTTTATTTATTTTTAATATATCTTTCAAACAAGTCTAAAAAAGGTTAGTTTTGACAAAATTTAAATTTTAAATTCGAAAACATATTCAAACATGATAATCCACAATAAAACTCTATGAAACTAGATATAAAAAATTATGTCTTGAAATTAAACTCTAAAACAATTTTCCAAATGTTTTCTAATTATAATGAATCAAATTTAAAACAGAGTGAAAAAATTGTTTCAAAACAACTTTTCACCAATTTACACCAAGTTTTAAAAGTTAATTTTCAAAAATTACCAAAATATATTCAATATTGGTTTTATTTTAAAGCTCACTTTTCTAGGAACGTAAATATTCAAACGGTTTATAAATTAATCTTGTGGTTCAAAAGATATGAAAGATCTAAGTTTTAATACTAGATCTACTAGTATAGAAGAAGAAAGAATCTGGCCAACACACAATCTTTAAAAAAGTAAGAAGAGAGAAGCTGGGCCATGCACGGTATATCGCGTGCACGCCAAACTTCCATTTCTCCTCTCGTCTACCATTTAAAGTTTTATGTGGTTTTACAATAATGCTCCCTTCTTATGGGTTTAAGACCTAGCACTCCATCTACAACACTTCACTAGGACATCATTACAGTAAGTGTGTACTCTAGAATCTCTAAGGAGCTCTAAGCTACCTAGAATTGGCGAGCTGTGCTTTCTCCAATCGTTAGGCGGTGGTGACCGCTTTCATGACAGCAATGACGATTTCTTGTTGCTCCAGTTATTAGGCGGTGGTGAAACATGTCGGTAAGAGTAAAGACGGTTTAGTATGGGTCGTCGGTCCATTATTTTGGTTGGGTTACAAGTTTACAACAGGGCAAGCAGCAGTACGCACCATCTACCTTGGCATTCCACAATCCCCTCTCACCCATCTTTCTCGCGCAAAATCCCAGTCGCCGCCTCAATCTCTGGTCGGCGCTGCTCATCGCCAGACCGCCTCTTCCTTGATCTCCTTTGTCGATTCTCCGTCACCACCTCGACCAACGCCGACACGCGTCCTCGAGGAGAACCATAGCCGCCGCTTGCGGTGTGCTCAGCGACATGGAGCAAGATGCCAGGGTCATTCGTGGCACTACTCCCAAAGAGCAGGACTACCCGCTGGATGCATGGACATGTCGCTGACCGGCCGGGTGGAGGCGTCCATGTACGTGTCGCTGGTGGACCGGGAGCCACCGCGGCGGCACGTCGGCTCAGCAAGGTACGGTCAACGAGCTTGCCGACGCCTTTATGGAAATTATTGAGATCAACTAAGATGTGTAAGTTTTACTTAAAAAATAACGGTTAGTGCAATGAGGATTATGGATTATATGCTTGTTGTGTGCTGTGTCTCACTAGAGCGATTTGTAGCTCACTCTGAAACTAATTGGATCAACCTCTATCCACTAGCTTGTTTATTGCCTTGTGTCGATAATAAGCACAAAGATGCTCGGTTATGAAAAAAAAAGACAAACAAACATGTAGTGTATGGTATGTCCATATAACCTCAAGACCTTACTTGGACTATAGTTCAGACATCAAAGAGATGAAATAGTAGCAGTTACAAAACGTCCTCTCCTTCCTTATCCATACCTTTCACTACAAGAAATGTGTCAATCTATGACCTTTTAATAGTGACCGTGGACAAAATCGTCATAGAGTTATGATGGTTTCATACCAGATGGTTGTAAGCCGTTTGGGAGAGCCAAAAACCTAAATAATTAAGACGGTTTAGGTCAAAATCGTCATAGTTCATTAGGTGAAATCGTCATAACCTAGTTCTAGGCGACTAGACATAAGGGAGGGCAATTCTAGCCGTTGGATGTGAACGTGATGGACGGATGAGATACTTCTATGTGGAAACTTGGCGCCGATCGATGACCTGGCATCCCACTCGTCGCGCGACCCAGCGAATATTTAACTTTGGCGCCCCACCTCACGCGCAGACCCAATGATTTTCATTTTTGGCTGACCAAAAATTGGGTCCAACAGGCGCCACCGCGTGAGACGACCCCAAACCAGTGACCAACTCCCAGCGAGCCAAATCCGACTAGACCCCATCCCCAGTCGACACCGGGGCGATTCCTAGCCGCGCCGCTGCTCGGCCCTCTCACCCCTGCTCTCGCTGCCGCTGCTGCTGGCCTCTGGTCGTGTTGGCGGCAGGCCCCGCTGCCTAAGGTAGCGGGGGTGCCTTTTCTCTGTCGTGGAGGCCGTTGGAGGCCGGCAATCGTGGTTGGGGGCGGCGAACGGAGCTCGGAGCGAGTGGAGGCCATGGCGGCGGCCCCGGAGCATGGTGGCGGCGACGCCTTTCTAAGTGGTGCTGATGTCTTTGCGGCGTTCGGTTCGTGGCGGATCGAGGATCCGCCAGATCTGATCGGTGGCGTGTGGGATGGGGCTCCGGCTCCGGCGGAGGACCTGCTGGGCGTTTGGAGCGGCACAAGGCACGTCATGGTCTGGCCATGGTGGCCAGGGGAGTTGTGGTGGCCGCGGCCCAAGTCGGTGACGATGGCAGAACTACAAGGGTCCGACCCAGGTCGGTGACGGTGGCTGATTTGGCATGTGCTGCTGGCGGCAGAGCATGCTCGGCGGTCCTGGCCGGGGGTCGTCGGTGTGGAGGATGACGGGTTGCGGTCCCGGGACTAGGCTCGGCGTACGGCGCTCGGCCAGGAGATTGCAGCAGCATCCACACGGTATGCTCCCTAGCTCATCTCTCTCCCACCCTAGCTTCCAGCGACGGCAGTGAAGCACTTCTCAAATCACTGGCTACTCGATCAGATCTCCATTGTCTCTAATCTTTCAATATTTCCTACACGATGAAATTAGACTGGGGACATATGTTAGAAAAGATATACAATATATACGATTGTTCTGTTCTAATCTTTCTTTGTTCATCTTTCCTGCCAAGAATTTATGTAGCTTAACAAGATTTGTTTATGCTGATACCCAGTTTTGCATCAGTGAAGCCAACGGGCACATTCTGGTGTGGTATAGTGGTACCTAACATATTATGTCTTGCATCAGGTTGGACTTTTTGGACCTCTGGTAAGATGGTCTGCCAATTAACTCCTGGTATTTTTGTTCTATCGTATAGCTAGGCAAAGTTTTCTTTGTTATACATCAGATTACATGGCATACATATTAGAAATATGATGGACTTACTATGAGATGCTCAGTATATATAGGCTGCATTTATGGTTCTATTTTTTCATACATGAATTTATTTTTTCCTGTTTGCCATAAACATAAAAATAACCATATGTTTTTTAAAGCATGGACATACATTGGATGTTGTCTTCCTTAGTTGAGGCAATTTCCATCTGCTATTATTAATCGATTATTGCATCTTATTATCAAAGATCCCTAATTTTCTTTAGTATGGTATTGTTTCCTTCGTGATAGATCCTGATGCAAAAAGTTACATGTTTTTAGTACTTTTTTTCCATCAGGCTTCCTTCTTGAGTTATTGTAACATCCCAAAAATATTAAACTTGGATCATCAAACTCTAAGCATCAAATTTAGGGTTAACAAAAACTTTTCTAAATAAAAATATGAAAGCATGCATGTGTGTATGCATTCCAATTTTGATTTCTTTTAAACCACCTTGTTTGTGTGTTTCTTTGCTTGTAAATGGATTCTTAGGTGAAATAAACATCATCTAAACAATTCTCAAACTTTTCTCAAAGACAAGTAAATCAACACAAATAAAATAAGGGAATGGTCATTTTGACCAATTTAACTCCCATGCCTACTTTGGCTGTCTCAAACTTTCAGAACTTAACAGAAACTTTTCTGGATCTTTGCACCCCTTGATTGTACTCATAACAACGTATCAAGGCCCACTTTGTGATCATCCAGAAACATTCAAATGCATAGTTTAAAGGACAGTTCAAAATTGAATCTTTATCATATGGGAAGATCCCACTTTTTCAAAAACCACTCAAACAAGCTCAACTTTCAAAACCCAAGCATCTGCAGACTCACCAGCACCAACCTAGCACACCCACCAAAAATCTTTTCAAAATTCAAAACTTGAATTCTTGCGGCCATTTCATCAAACACATTGCAGACATAAATCATCAAAATCTTAAACACTATTGTGAGCAGTGATTGAAGCCTAACTTGTCCCCTCTCTAGCTCACAACCATCTCAGTAGATCATCTAGCAAGTTAAACCAAGCACTAGCCTCACTGTAAGCTGGGCAATGACATCAATGGTGAACAGCCAAAGATCACCATGCCACCCTAGTGGAGACAACAAGCTAGGAGAGAAACTAGCCATGCCAACCTTGTCTGGGAGGCATCCCACCGTCCACCGCCACTCCCTGTCCCAGCCGCGAGCGTTGCCAAACCCTGGACCACACGCACGGACCACCCCCAGCTCGCCAGCAACCATGACGAGCATGCGCCAGAGCGCCACACTCGACCGACGCCCACAGACCGCGCGTTGCCCTCGTCGCGTGCATACATGATCGCCACCGACCCAGGAGACCGCCAGACATCACCGTTCGCTGCCCCATGACGCACAGAAACCGCTCACCGTCGAAGACGCGCCTCTGCCGTGCAGAGCATCGCGCATTCCATACCAAACCGCACCGCCCCTACGCGTGCATTAAAGCCGTAGAGCATCGCCAGGAGACCACCAAGCGATTGCCACCGCCGGCCATGCCTCTAGCCGCCCGTAGCCATGTCGCCACCGTCGCCTGCCCATCCCGTTCGGTCTCGTCGTCGCGACTATAAATAAAGGTCACCCCCAGCAGAATTGAGCACACCATCTCACACCCCTCTCCTCACTGATCGTGCCACCCCATTCCCGGAGCAAGGCGAGCAGCACTTCGCCGGAATTTCACCGGAGTCTGCCGTTGCTGGAGAAGAAGGGGGGCAGCGATTGGAGCCGCCCCAGGAGAAGCCGCCGGTACCAGGAGGTTCGCCGTCGTCGACTTTGTCGTTCGCCCGCCTCGCCGACCCTCGCCTGAACCCCGATGAGCCCCCAACGACCCCCACTGGCCGCGCTAGGTTTATGTCTCGCCGGCGCTGCCCAACGTCGACGATGACCCTCAGCCGTTGGATTAGAACCAGATCGAACGCACCACATCACCCCATACCGCTTCGCATCCCCTCGTCTCACTGACGCGTGGGGACTGCAACTTTACCAGCCCGCGTGGCCAGGCTTAGCAGACGGCCCAGATCACTTCCTTGAGCCCAGTTATTTGAATTTAACCTTTTCCATTTTATTTCAAACACACTTCTGTACCCAGTTTCAAAAATCAACCCAGGTTGATTCAGTAAACCAAATTGAATGAAACCAATTTTGTTAGAAAGGTCTGGGAATGCTGAATCCAAGCCCGTTGGATTCAAGTCATTTGGATCTGTAGATCATCCATGGTAAAAATAACAAGGCAGAAGCTTTTCTGCATTCAAACATTTTTCAAATTTAAAACATAATATCTTTTGAGTTGATTCCTACTCTCAAAAATCACATTTAACCATACCTTTCATAATATATAAAAATATATAGGTTTACTTAAAGAAATAATGACCAAGTAATAAAAGAATGCCACATAGGCATTTCTAGCCACTTTAGTTAATTAAAATAAAAGGGTAAAACCTTATTAAATTGTGACACCACTTTAAATCACATTCCCATGGACTAAGATATGTGGTGATGACATGTGTCAACATGATCCCATGTTTGGTTTGGAGAATATTAAATCTTAAGTATTTTTTCAATGAGTAGAAATTACTTTTCTAAAAATAAAAGGAATTAAACCAAGCTTTAACCTTGTAATGTTAGTGATGATGCTAGATCATCTATAGGACCCTTGTGTGTGATGAATGCAAGTAGTTAAGTATTGTTTGGTGATTGTGTACCTCGTATTTATTCATAGACGCTAGTACCGACCAAGGATACGAGAAGGAATGAGGATACTATGAAGAAGAAGCCGAGGAGAACTTCAACCACTGCTCTGCACAAGGCAAGCTTTACTAACTAAATGTACCAGTGCAAGCTAACACTTGCAAGATACTCTACTTTAGCAAGCCTTACTATACAAGTTAACCTTGCAATCCTAATACTACTAGTTGAATGTGCAAGCTAACACTTGCAATTATAAAAGTTAGATAACCTATGCAATGCACTAAGCATGCTTGGTTAGACATATTTGATGATACCCAGTCCTAGTTTTACTTGCAAGCTTTCTACTTTATTTCTTTATCAAAGCTATTACTTAGAGTTTACTGAAGTGATTTGTAGATACTAGAAAGATAATTGAAGGTTGCATAGAGAGCATAAAATTTGGCCTAAGCTAGATAATCTTTATGTCATACTAAGGCATGAGATGGAACTTAGTTGAAATTCCACTAGTTTACCACCCCTCATTAGTACTCACTTCCACTTGTAGATGCTAGTGCTAAGCATAAAACTTGATCAAATTTAGATGGGAATACTTGGTAAAAATGGTTATGAAAACCTTAGAATGATGGATCATTCTACTGAGATGTTTTGACATGTGTTTCCGAACACCAGATGATTTTGGTGATGAAAATGTTGAGGCATGAGCCTTAGCCCTTTATAAAACTGATGGTTGTCTGGATGCGATACCATTCCAATTTTATCGTACAACCACAATACCCGAATATTGGGTAGGGCTTGACTGGAAACTTATATACCTTAGTATTAGTTCCCTCACGGCCAAGGTCTGAGCTGAGGCTACCTTGTGAAGATTGTCCACCTGTGCAATACCCAAGATGACAGTTGGTCATGGTTGGGAGGCCAAACTCACAGGAGAGGTGCTTATACTAGGGCGTGTAATTGAAAGGTTAGGATTGATTATCCGCATACTGAGTATGGTGAATTCAGGATTTGTTCCTGACGGATGTATCGAATGTTGTGGTGAAAGTGTACAATCTCTACAGAGTGTCAAACTATTCGAATAGCCGCATCCGCGGTTATGGACATTTGGAGTGGCCATACTGTTTCCCCGTCAGATGTTTTCAAAAGACTTGAGAAATTAATTGAGACTTTGACTTGACCACAACAGGGCTGTGATTGAAATACAAGTTCCTACTTAGGAGTTATAAAATTGTGACTAGCTTCTCTTGCTTGTCAGCTTAGTAGAGATAAATCTGGCTTTTGCAAAACAACCCTAGAGCCTAGTGTCCTATTATCAAAAACCTCTTTCACTTGTTAGTATTAGTTTGCGAGTACTTAAATAGTACTCATGGCTTTGTCCTTGGCTATTCCCGTGGCCAGACTATGAAGAGGAGTACCTGGAGGATGGACCCCAGGAAGGTTACGACAACTAGGATCATCTCCCATCGTCAGCATTGCCTGCGACCCCGAAGATGGAGCTTCGCCTACGCTACCGTTATTATTACGTATTTCGCTGCTTGAAGTTGTATTAAGAACTGGATCATGAGATCCCTATTTGTGTAAGACCTTATGTATGGTTTGTAATGGATGATGTACTGTGGTATCTAATTCTGTTATGTCTCGCAAAAATGGTAATCCTGGGATTGCGATGTATGGCATAACAGGCATCTGGGATTAAAAATCCGGGTGTTGACAGTTATCGTTCCTGCTGTGATTTCTTGAGTATAGATCAGTTGAAGGCCAAAGGGGACATCGTGAAATCGTGTGAGTAAGGAGCAATCTAGTTAAGTGTTGCAGCAGTGTGTGCACCATGGATATATGATGGTAAGCAGATGCTCCTTAAGGTTTCCTTTTGTCTACATTACAAATGCCATTAGGGGTTTTTCACGGTAAGCAGTGTCTGCATTAGTTTGTTTAATTTGGTAAATAAAGTGACCAACCAACTATTCTAATGGAGCATTGTATCATAAATACCATCAGTAGTTAATATCTACTTGGTGCTGAATGTGAGTTTGTTTAAGTTGGTTCTATTATCTTTAAACTGAAATGAACACGACATATGTTCAATTAGATTAGAACCAACATAGGTTGTATGTGTTTTGATATAGTGATAAAACTGTTTGTATTGTTTTCATTCTCACGAGAAAACTTGTCATCCTTTGTTTGTTGTGTTAAATTTTGTTAAGGTTGTGCCTGCATCCCACTTTATTTAGTTTTGACATGATGACTATCACAGTGTATATATCTGGGGTTGTTGAGGAGTTGAGCATCTCATACATGATGACAAAACAGTAGCAGTAGCAGTAAACTAGCAAATGACCTCTATCTTAAGGAGCAATGTAGTTTGTAGTTAGCAATGACCTGTACAAAATGTTAGATGTTCTGCTTGTCTATTTTAGTAAGGTTTAAGAGTCATTTGCAGATCTTTACTAAAACATTACCTAGTAATACCTCATGATACCTTTCAGCTCTCTTATCTGAGGAATGAATCTGTTTGTGTTATATGCCAAGTGTTAGGATTTGATGGTTACTTCTCTGTTAGAGTACTGTGTGTGCAAGGATGGGGACTTCCCTTTTTTTAGATCTTTATGTGTTAACCATTGCTGCATTAATGGATGATCTATTCGACCGATTTGATCCTCCTCTACGGGTTTTATTTTGCATCTGTTGTATGCAGATATCGTCATCTTCGTCGGCGCCAACCAGTCCCAGAAGCTGGCCAGCTCCTACCTCTACAAGGGGACCAATGGATGCGCCTCACTGGGGTGCTTGTCGAGGTCGATGCCCATGTTCTTGATCAATGGGAGCATCCCGGTAAAATTTCCTTTTCCATCCATTTGTGGATGCGCCTCACAAGCATGCTTTAATATTTTCAGTATGTACTTGAGATGGTTAATACATGTTGTTCTGTAACTTGAGATATCTTCTAGAACAATTTGCTTTGGTCCCTCATGAAATTTAACAAAATTAGTTTGTCATGTGCTATTGAGCTTATGGGCTATTTCTAGCATTTCTGACTTCTTTTCTTGTTCAAGGTTTATGTTTCTTCTAATCTACACTATCAGCTGTAGTAGACTGTGCGCTTATCTCCTTGTGTCTTGCAACTCAAAAGTTTAAATGTATTTATCTTTGTGGCAGGTATGATATTCGGTGTAGCATATTGGGCTATTAATCCCGACAACATTGACAGTCCATCTTCTACTGCACATCAGTAGAAGACAATACATCTTGACAACATTTCCAAGGTTTATGCTTCTTCTACTCCACATAAGTAACAATTTGCTGAAACTTTGCAACTACTCCTAGTAACGGTAGTGCACTGTGTTGTTTGAACTAGAACCTGTTGAATATTAGTAGTAGTGCACTGTTGTTTGAACTAGAACCTGTTCCCATTTTCTGTAGTTTGATTTTTGCTACTGTTTAATTCGAGGAAGATTTTTTCTATTGTACTAGAAACATTCTTTTAGGTTTCAAAACCATATTGTATACTGAAACATGCACATCAATTATAATTGCACATTTACATATTTTCATGGTTCATAATCATGCTCCATCTTATTTTTAGTGCTGATGTGCCGGAACGGGAGAAGACGGTGTTGATTCGCGGCGGAGCTTGGTCCTGGACATTCTGGATGTGATCGTAGTGTAATATAGTTACTGTTTTGTTCCTGTGCATGATTTGATGTATTACAATATTGAAAAATTGATGTTCTGTTCCTGTATTTTTTAAAATATTGCCGTAACTTATTGAAGTTGTGTGTAAATGAATCTGAAAAAGGTGTTGGACTGGAATAAAATTCAAATTTAAATAAAACACAATTAAATGATTGAATAAAAAAGGAAGGGCCTGTAATAAGGCCGCAGCCCATAGAAAGAAACAGACCTTAAAAGGCTAGGGCCCCAAACGAAAAGCATCGATAAAGGCTAGGAATATTGGGTCTGGCCAATCTAGATGAAAAGAACAAATCCCATCTAAATGAAATGAACAAATCCCATCTAAATGAAATGAAGAAGGCCAGAATTGTTGGGCTTGGCCTACATAGACGATCGAATGGACTGGGTTGAATTCACACTATAACAATTTAATTTCGTCATAATTTTGCCACGTAGGATCGACCACGTAGGATCTGACTTGGCCATACTAGATGGCTCGTGAAGATATTGGATCGTCATAGACGTTATGACGATCTAATATCGTCATAGACGGTTATGACGATTTTACCAAAAACGTCGTTATAGTTTATTTGCGACGCCCAGCTTTCGACGATCTCAAAATCGTCATAGAATCGTCATAAACGGACTACTATGACGATCATGTGACGAAAATGGAGGGTCATATATAGCCAGATTCCTTGTAGTGTTTGCTGATGCCGCATTCTTTGTTATATATCTTCTTGCATCAGGCAGTTTACCGTTCTGAAAAATCATAAATAGCTGCCAATGGATATGGTATGTCCATATAACCTCAAGACCTTACTTGGACAGATTGGTTGGGTTGTGAGGGGGGAAGGGGGCGTCAGGGGAGGTAAGGATGTCATGGAGCCTATAAAGTAAATAAATACAACAAGATACTTTGATCTTTCAAACATATATCTATTTTTAGTAAGCAATTGAAAGCTAAGAGCACAAAGGAAAATGTTGCTCTGCTACGATTTTTTCATTCAGTTCGATAAGTTGATATGGATGTTTATGTGGTGCCTTTTGTGTTAATGCTTCAACTCTTTCAGTTCACTCCAAATTGAAACGGGTAGGAAGCCGTTTCGTTTTTAAAGAATTTGCAGTAGTACTGCATATCACTGCCGTAAAAAAACAAAACTTCTTCTGTAGTTAGACCAAACTGTAACTTATATATGCCTGCTCTAGCTTTACTATACGAATGAAAGCCCAGAACGACGACCTATCAATTTCTATACGATAACAACTTGAAACTATAAGAAAAATATCGATACAACTGTAAAAATACTACTTGAATACCCACTTCTTCAATTCTAGCTAAAAGTTGTGTTCTGAAAATAGATTGACTGAAGTGATGTGAAGTGTGGCAATAGCACAACGATCGGTCAATTTAGCTGTTCTTGAATTTTGTTTCCTATTTATTGATGATCTATTGGTTATTTAAAACAAAATCTACAAGCCTTCTTTTCTGTCTTTGGTAGTTGGAGGGACATCATAACTGTGGGGATTGTAATATGGTATATTCACTCCAAACTAATTATAGTAGAGGGGTTATTTATATATCCGGATAGCTCAAAGGCCATGCATGGATTGGACAACTGCTGGAAACTCTCAGGCTTCAGCAAGCTGAGATTGTAGATCACTAGAAGCTCAATGCTAATATATCTTGGTCATGCCAGTTTCCCTCTGCTGATTGTACTGGGTAGATTGTTTTCACCGAAGGTTCCTAATTCCTTAGCATGAACTACTGTACGTACGATAGTTCCTGGTCCGATGCGTACGATGCAAGATCCGATGGTGTGCTGCACTTTGATGCCACACACGGACGAATTGATCCTGGTGTGTCGGACAAGGATCGTATTGAAACTGTCGTACACATAGCACTGCTCTTCCTAAGCTGCCATGGGACCTCTACTTTTTCTTCCATCTTCTGGTTTAGGTAAGCATGCCTTGTCTTCATTCCCGGCTCTTTGTTTTCTTACCAGTGAATAGAAAATGAACGCCGGCTCCGACCCCCGTGCTCGCTGGCGCTCGTCGTCGTGATGGAGGCGCTGGTCCCGTGCTCGCTGGCGCGCAGCGCCGCCGGCTGGTAGGGGGCTCCGCTCGCCGACCTCGTCGCATTCGTGGCTTCCCCGTGGGTGCTGCTGCTCGCCGACGACGTCCTGCAGGTATTCCCCTTCCCCTCCCGGCGAAAGCCGT
Source organism: Avena longiglumis (assembly GCA_030063025.1). NCBI lineage: Eukaryota > Viridiplantae > Streptophyta > Magnoliopsida > Poales > Poaceae > Avena > Avena longiglumis. The sequence goes on along the minus strand of CP125976.1, from coordinate 203,227,966 downwards.
CGCCTTGCAGGTGGCCAGACCGTGGCGGGGTGAGCGATGGCCCTGTCGCCGTCGCGCGCCCTGGCGAAGGGCGCGGAGGACCTCCGCGGACGCAGCTGGGCCGACGTCGCCGACGAGGAAGAGGAGGCAGAGGCGGTGGCGGCGGAGGCAGCCCGCAGATGCTCTCCCCAGCGTCCCCACGCTGTCCCTGCGGCAGGGGGACGCGGCTGCTAGCGTGGCGACGGAGGGATCATTGGGGTCCCCCCTGGAGATCCCACCATCGTCGGCGCCGGCGCCAGCGACCTCTCGGGCGCCTGTCTCTGGATGGGGTGACCCTGGTCGGGCTCCCCGTGGCTGGGCCGTTGGTGGGGATTGGGCCCGTGGCCAGTCCGTCCAGCTCGGGCGGGCAGACGGCTGTGGGCCGAGAGGCCCGCCAACGGGGCCGTGGTTGGCTGGGAGCCGACCCATTAGGGTTCACTGGCTCCACCGCGCTGCTCGGCCTCAACCTCGCGCCTCCTCCCGACGCCCCCGGCAACCACCCCCGCCCGCCCGCCGCCCACCATGACGCAGATCGCCTCCCGCCCGCCGCCGCCTCACAGCCGCCCCCGCGCCGCAGATCGCCTCCCCGCCGCTCGCCGCCTCCTCACCACTCCTCGCCGCCGCCTCGGGCGCAGCCCTACAGGGCGCCGGGACGCCGCTCCCCGCCCCTGCAGAGGTCCCCGAGGCGCACCTCCTCTCCCTTCCGCTCCCAGGGTCGGGGCAGGTCGCCTCCCCATGTGGGGCAGCGGGGGCAAGGGCCCCAGGGTCGCTCAGGCTGGGCCGAGCCGCTCAGGGGCTCGTCTCCGGAGGGGCGCCGCGCGGAGCAGAGGCTCCGGCAGGAACTGCTCCAGAGAGAGAGAGGGCTCCTGCGGAGGCGGGCAGGGATGTACCGGAATGGCGCCGGGACCGGGAGGCTCACCGGCCTTGTTCCCCCCGTCGTGGCTCACCCCCGGGCCCTCTTGAACCGGCGAAGAAGAAAAAGAAGAAGAACAAGAAGAAGAAGTCGGCGTCGGCCCTCGGTCCCAGCGTCTCGCTCCTCGGTGTCGCCTCCCGCGCCGGGCCTCCCAGCAGTTGGAGTACCTCGCACACTCCATTGCCGGGGGGTTCTACTACATCGATATAGGGGGGTGGCGATGGCGGTGCCCAAGAACTTGGCGTTGGTCACCGTTGTGGAGGGACAGGAGCTCCCGGCCTCGGTGGTGATCTCCGCGGAGTTCATCCAGGAGGAGATCTCTCCGACCCAGTTCGCGGTGTCCTTCCCGTCTGCCGAGATCCTCTCCATCAGTGCCTGCAGCATCGCCCTCACCCTCCCGACCAGCAAGGTGCAGATCTCCATCGAGCCATCGACCGCCCACCCCGCAACGACCTCGACTCTCTCGGCGGTGTGGGTGCGGATCCTTGGCTTCCCGGAGGAGGCGCGTGTGCGGACGTTGCCCATCCTGGAGCTAGTCTCTCAGGCAGTGGGTAAGCTTGTCATAGTGGACGAGACCTCTCGCATGGGGGCGGGACCGATCCGCATGCATGTGCTTTGCCCGGACCCAGCTCTGCTCCCAGGGCCTCTCCCACCCTTCTACTTCGGTATGGAGGGGAGGATCCTTACAGTGGAGCTGGACGAGGACCAGGCAGCTGATGGACTCCCCCCTCCCCCCTCGCCCCCCCTCTGGCGACCACTCTACGGGAGGGGAGAGCTCATCTGGAGAGGACTCTAACGACGACGACTTGGGAGGGGAGTCTCAGACTCCGGTCCCCCGGCCCCTCCGGCCGCGGGCTCGACCGCTGCTGCTACGTCGGCGTCCCACCAGCAACCCCTGCTGCCACCCTCGCAGGGCCCTCCCGACCTCCAGATCGCTTAGTACGGCTCCAATTTCAGGCAATCTGAGGGGTTCACCGGCCACATGGCTCTTGACCCGCTCTCCACGGAGACCCTGACGAGGCACCAGAGGAGCCACAGTTGGAGTCCGACAGGGACTCCGGGAGTGTGGGGGTGGTGGTTACCGCCCCCTCGTCACCTCGCTCTCCAGGAGTCCTCTACTACTCGCTGTCCCCGGGCTCTACTCCAGCCTCGCCTCGGGGATCTCCGTCGTTGGTCCCAGCGACCCCGCCGCACCCTGACGAGCCAGCGACGGTCTTCCCCATCACTCCTGCGGCTGGCCCCAAGACTCGTCAGCCTCGCCCCCTCGCCCGGTGCCTCCACCTTCGTGCCATAGTGCACGTCTGGCACGTGTCAAGGCGGAGAGCCCGGGGGTGGTGCCCACGGTGTCCCAGCTGGCGTCCCAGAGGACTGTAGCACGCAACCTTGACTCAGGTACCCCCAAGAAAGCCCCTCCCTCCTTCCCCTCTGCCTCCCACTCCTCTCCATCAGGCTCTAGGTTCTCGGTCTTGGATGACTTCCCTCTCGAGCATCTTGCACAAGTGGCCGCTGATAGTGGCATGGTCTTCTGCGGGGAACGAGGCCCGAGGCCCGAGCATATTCAGGCAATTAGAGCTAGGGAGATTTATGAGGGGTCCCTCGCCGCTGCGCGTGCACATGCTGCACGCCAGCAGGGGAAACCTTGACACCGTCAGGAACTGGGACATCTGATCCCGAATCCGGGATGGTGGGTTCTCCTCAGCAGCGCCCTTCGGCCGCCGCCCAGGAGATCCCCCTAGATGGGGTATCTCTAGGGAGGCCGCCTAGACCGAGTTCTACGCCTTCATCGTCCCGGAAGATACGATCTGTCCCCCATAAGGGGACCAAACCCAAGAAGGTTGTCCAATGAGTTGGCCTGCTATCATATCGCTCATCTGGAACATCCGGGGGTTTGGGAATGACGGTCGAAGACGCCAGATTAAAGACTACATGCGTCAGGAGAACGTTGACATCGTAGGATTCCAAGAGACAATCAAGGAAGACTTCCAGATTTTGGAGCTCCAGGGCTTGTCGCGGCACAGGTTCGCTTGGAACTGGCTTCCGGCAGTGGGTCACTCTGGAGGCATCCTGCTTGGTGCCAAGGAGGATACCTTCGAGGTGGAGGATATGGATCGCGGGGAATTCTTTGTGAGCATGTCGCTCACCCACAGACGCTCCAACCTCCGGTGGGAGGCCATCATCGTCTATGGCCCCGCGGACCATAGCCGCTCCCCAGCCTTCCTCGAGGAACTGAAGGCGAAGGTTGAACATTGCTCCACGCCGTTGGTTGTGGCGGGAGACTTCAACCTGATTCGTTCCCAAGAGCTCCCACAACGTGGACGTCCTGCGCATGCGGATGTTCAACGATTGTATCACTGATCTCGCTCTTAGAGAGATCACGAGAGTGGGAGCCCGCTTCACGTGGACGAACAACAGGGTTGACCCTGTCAGGAGTGTCTTGGACCGTGTTTTGGTCTCAGTGGACTGGGAGGTCGCCTTTCCTCTCTGCTCCCTCAGCGCCATAACCAGGGTAGGTTCGGACCATGTTCCACTGCTGCTTTCGACTGGGGGGAGTTCACCACCATGGCTGAATTGCTTCCACTTCGAGAACTTCTGGCTCCAACAGCCAGGTTTTGTGGAAGCGGTAAAGGCCAAGTGGGTGGCGGCGGCGGCTGCCCCTCCCAAACGCTTTAATGCGACGGACGTCTGGCATAACTGCGCCAAGCTGGCCCGCCAATTCATGAAGGGCTGGGGGCCAACTTGGGTGCAGCGACGCGACTCCAGAAAGCTTCATTGTTGGAGGAGATCCGTACTGTGGACCTGGCGGCAGACTCGTTGGGCCTTTCTGCTGATGAGTGGTCCCACCGTTATGCCTTAGAGACTTCGCTCGTCGAGATTTACAAGGGGGAGGAGTTGTTCTGGCGACAGCGCAGCCGCCAGAACTGGCTTCTCCAAGGAGATGCGAACACAGCATACTTCCATGCGGTGGCCAATGGCCGCCATAGGAAATGCTCGATCCCCTGCCTCTGGGACGGTGAGCTCCTCCTTGAGGAGCCGGGGGCGCTCTCCTCCCATATTTACTCCTTCTATAAGGAGCTCTTCTTGGCAGGACCCCTTATGAGGGTCGCGTTGGCTGACGACTTTTGGCCTAGTGGGGCCAGAGTCACAGCTGACGAGAATGCGGAGCTCACCCTCCCATTCCTACCAGAGGAAGTTGAGCGGGCGGTGAAGGCCATGAAGGCCAACTCCGCCCCGGGCCCTGATGGCCTCCCGGTATCTTTCTTCCAGACTTTCTGGAGGGAACTCCAACCGGTCATCATGCCCATGTTCCAGGAGTTCTACACCGGAACTCTCGTGATGGGGCGACTGAATCTGGGAGTTATCACTCTGATCCCTAAAGTTTTGGGGGCCTCGGATATTCGCTAATTCAGGCCCATCACGGTCCTCAATGTCATCCAACGGATCCTCGCAAAAGTTTGCGCCTCTCGTCTCGCCCCGGTCATGGAGCGCCTCACCCACCAGTATCAATTTGCCTTTCTCAAGGGCAGATTTATACATGATGGGATCCTGGCCCTCCATGAGATTATCCACGAGATCAAGTCCAGACGATTGAAGGGCATCTTCTTGAAGCTGGACTTCCAGAAGGCCTACGATCATCTGGACTGGCGGTTCCTACGTCAGGTCCTCATTAGGCGAGGATTTGACGACCTCCTGATCACCTGGATAATGCAGTTCGTCATGACCGGGAGCAACGCAATTAACATAAATGGCGAGATCGGGCCATACTTCTGCCCCTCCTGTGGTGTCCGCCAGGGGGACCCCCTGTCCCCCCTCCTCTTCAACGCTGCTGTTGATGCCCTCGCGGAAATGCTTGAGAAATCGAAGGCGGACGGCCACATCTCCGGCGTGGTAGGCCACCTTATCCCAGGGGGCGGCATCACCCAGCTTCAGTACACAGACGACACGATGATCATGATTGAAGGCTCGACTCTAGACATTGCAAACCTCAAATTCCTCCTCCTCTGCTTCCAGGAGATGTATGGCCTCCGTATCAATTTCGATAAGAGCGAGATCATCGCACTAGGGTTCTCCCAGGACGAGCAATAGAGGATAGCTGACAACTTCAACTGTCGGCTCTCCTCCTTCCCCATTACCTACCTGGGGATGCCGATCCGCGACACCAGGATCCTTATCAGGGACCTGGACCCGCTCGCGGATAGGGTGCGCTCGAGGTCCGAACCTTGGCGTGGTAGATTTACCTCTAAAGGTAGCAAGACCGTCCTGATCGACTCCTGTCTGTCTAGCCTGCCCATGTATATGATGGGAATGTACCTCCTCCCCGAGGGGGTGCATGGGACATTTGACAAGGAGTTGTCGAGGTTCTTCTGGCAAGACTCCTTGGGTCGCCAGAAATACCACATGGTCAAGTGGGCAGACATTTGCGCCCCCAAGGAGGTTGGGGGCATAGGAATCCTTGCATCCCGACAGTTCAACAAGGCCCTTATGCTTAGATGGGTTTGGCGTATCTTGCGTGATGATGGTGGCCTGTGGCTCAAACTCATCAAGGCCAAGTACCTGCGAGGTCGGCCCCTTCTATACTGTGATCGACGCGATGGGTCCCAATTCTGGCACTCCATTCAGGAGATCAAGCGTGAGATCAGGCATGGTCTCTCCTTCTCCATTGGGAACGGGGAGGGGACCATGTTCTGGCTGGACCCCTGGCTCAGAGAGCGCCCGCTGCAGGAGGCCTTTCCGAGCCTATTCGCAATCTGTTCCGACCCAGCGCTCCATGTATCCAACGCGGCACAGGGAGGTACATGGAACATCTCGTTCCGACGTACCTTCGGCCCGGAGGAAACGGAAGCATGGAGGGAACTCAGGGCGGAGCTCCCGGCCTCCTTGGCCAACGAACCCGATAGTGTATTTTGGACACTCACCCCGTCCGGATCTTTCTCGGTTGGCTCAGCATATCGGGCCCTCTTTGACCAGACCATACTCCCCTGGACCAAGCACCTCTGGAAAGCACCTCTCCCGCTGAAGACAAATTTTTTTGTATGGCAACTTTTACGCGATAGGCTCCCCTCGGGAGTTGAGGTGGCCAAGAGACATGGGCCGGGGGACGGATTATGTCCATTATGTGGGGTCCCTGAAACGGGCACCCACATATTGTTCACCTGTCCCGCGGCCCGGTTTCTGTGGAATTTCACCAGAGAGGCGTTGGGCCCGGACTGGCTGGCCCATGATCTCGGTGAATTCCTAGAAACCCAAGCAAACCGAGCTGGGAAGGGTCGTCGCCTCTTCTGGCTTGTGTTCGCGGCCATGTCGTGGTCCCTCTAGAACATTCAGAATAAGATGGTTATTGATAAGATTCTCCCTAGGCGTGCGTCTGACTCGGTTTTTCACTTTCTGGCTTCTCTGCAGCTTTGGTACCTGTTGTGTAGACAACGGGACAAGGCGAGGTTGGACGCGACTCTTCGCCGGCTCTTGGAGGCGGCTCAGCGGCTCCCTCATAACCCGTCTTAGTGTCTTCGGCGTTCACTCCCCTGGCGAGGCGTAGTTCCTTTTTTCGTTGGGTGGTGTCCGAGTTGGGTCGTCTTGTGCTGTGGCCCCAGCATGTGATGTATGTGTGACTATGTACTGTGATATTTGTGGTGGACGGTTGCTTTATTTATAAAGCAGGGCGAAAGCCTATTTCGACGGTAAGCATGCCTTGATGCCCACACTTCAGAAAAATTGTTTCCATGTTTAGTTTTTAATAGATATATACTAGAGGAAGGTAAAAGATTGTTTTCATGATTCGCAAAAAAAAAGAGATTGTTTTCATGTTTAGTTTTAAATACATTTTAGAGGAAGGTAAAACCAGGGTACTGAATGGCGTGTCGTTAAAATAAATCTATATTCTCTAAACATCTCTCTTTACACGTGATTTGCTTTTGGAGTCCAATCATTTTGCTCTTTCTCCTGGTAGGAGACCTGAGAGGACTACCCCGGCTACGAATGGTACGTTGTGTGCAGTGTATGTGTCAAAGTTCCTGATTCTATTTTCTCTTCAGCCTACACATACATGATATTTTCTAGACCAGGTAGAGTGACTTCGAGATCAGATGTTGCTTTCTGAAATTTTCTGGTTCGGCTTGATGGTTTGAACTCTGCAGTGTTTTGCTAGCCACATATACAAACATGTCAAGGTTGATTTCGGGAATGTTTCATTTATGGTTTCTCCTCATTTTTGTTCAAGTTCCTGAACTATATGCATTTCACTATTCTAGGATAATGTCATGTTCATCCTACGCCAGTTAGCTACTTCTTTGTTAGCCATCATGCCTACAACAAAGATAGCAAAATTTATCTCTTCAATAGCACTACATGTGTATTGCTTGTGTTTGATTGTAGGTTTTCGCTTCTGGTTGTATAATATAGTATGTTAGTATCATGCCACACAAAGCAATTAGGATGCCAAGCTATCCATCCAAATGTACTAAAATAATTTCTAAATTTAGATATGAAACAAGTGTCATAGACTTATAGTAGTTCAATTCTCTAACCATAAAGTCATGTAACTAAAATAATTTCTAAATTTGCCGGATGACAATTATGTTGATGTTTCCTTGCTGGACCCGAGTATGTAGTGAACTCCCCTAAAGAAAGATGGTGATTAAATAGCACCAACATTCTTCCAGTTTCAATTTTAGGGGGAAAGTGTTGTCAAATCCACATGTTTTCAACTCAAGATACATAATTAGCTTCACATAGCTACAATAATTTGTGTAGACATTCTCCAAAGATATTATTTAGGTTTTTTCGAAAGTAAGGTTTAATATGATTTATGTTTTCAGGGATCTACTTTTGTATGATTTAAATTGGTAAAGATGTTCAAATTTATCATATTCAGTAAAAAATGATATTTTTACCTATTAAGCCTTATGTAGAACAAATCTAAAACCCGTTTATATATCTAATTATACTTCTGACTTTCATAGTTATTGTAATGCATACCATGAACTATATTCTTGATAAAATGTTAACTCATCTTCTGTAAACATGGTTATTTAACTTGAAGATACTATACACGTTGCTATTGTCTGTTATATAATAAGGACCGATTCTAATGTTGCATTGTTGCCATATGATGGAAATTTAATCGGCCACCTCTTACCAAAATTCCATCAACTCTTATTTACCATTCATCTGTATGCATATGTATGATAATGATGATTCTCGGTAAATGTTTGTGCTTTTCCTAATATGAAAATTGCGTTACATTGGACCCTTCTAGCAAAAATTACAAAAATGTTGAATAGTCCATAAAATAATTGGTTCCATCTCCGCAGTTTTGCTAGACGTGTTCCCTTTGAGAATTTCATATTGTCCTTATTCTAGAGCAGTATGGATCTAATCATACTTGTGACCTACTCCCTCAGACAAGGATCATTCTCTGTCAGCGTTGCTCTTTTTTCCCGGTTACAAGAATGTTAACTTTTATGTATACCTTCTCATCCAAGTATGGAAGCTTACTTTGTAGCATCAAACCCATTTCAAAAACCATAGTTTCCATATAACCAGTGGATCTCTTCTCTTAGCCTTCAGTGTCATTGATGCTTTGTTTTTTCTTGCCACCTGTGTCCTAAGTGCATACAACGCTGGAGTGATTTTTTCTTCTGTTTCACTCCATTCTACCAAGAAAATTAGATATCATATGTTCACCCTGCAAAAATCAAAGTGAGGCCAAATGTGTAGGCGCTATGTAAGAAAAGAATATAAAGAAATGGCGCAGCAAAGCGTGCAATGTCCTTCTAGTAAGTACTCTATATACCACGGTTTTGGTTGTAAAGGCTATCCAGTTTTTGTGGTTATTTGATTGTGCTAGCAGCTAATTGTCACTTGCATGTTCCCAAACGTTAGCAACGAGAACATCCGTGAACCTTGTCAACTTCTTATGCTTCACAGGATTTCTGCTTTTATTTCGACTAGTGAAATGCCTGTGCGTTGCACAGGTTTTTCTTTTTTATTTAATAGTAATCGTGTTGGTTTTCAGTTCTTCGTCGGAAAGCCCCAGTGGAGGTTTTGTTTTCCACTTTGTTTTTTGTTGAGCAATCACGAGGGCCAGGAGATAAACTCATGTGCGCACAAACTCCAAAAAGTGTCGAGCAGCCAAATATTCATGTCGGAGCTATTATATTTTAAAATGTTCTTTTCCTTGTAGTCTCACCAAAATCAGGGTTAAACTAACCCACAAAAAAGAATAACCTAAAACAAATTACTTCTAAATATTTTTCACCAATATAACTCTCCACAAACTCATCAATTTTTCGGAGAACAATGCTACATTGAACATCAAGCAAAGCAGCTTAACATCGGATCTTGTACAAAACATGAGCTTCTCCAAAGCATATTAGATCAGGCCCATAAGCCATCACTTCACCATAGGCGGCATGAGCATGGACAAACCCATGGGATTACACCCTCGTGAAACATACTATTAAATGTTTACAAAGTAATTTAGTAATATATTTAAGCTCAACAACGAGGACACCATTAGCCTAAAGATCTTAATCACATTTTTGCGCTGCCTGCATCAATAGGGGAGAATGAATTAGTATATTGTTTTCTTGTTGATGCTCGGGTCCATGAAACTCTCAACTCCATTCACATGCATTGGCTTCACCTTGCACAGCGTACTTCAGATGCTCACACCTAATAGCTCCAGTGACCATAAAATCTCTTGGGCAGTCTCAGTGTGGTGACACAGCACACCACTATATGTATTAGTGCGCAAGTCATTGGGATAATACTCACGGAATACTGTTCCATTAATATTACACCCAATAGAGTAGTACAGTAGAAACATCGTAGGTAGACCTGACTATAGTATTTATATCATAGATCTTTACAAAAGATCTCCAGAACTTCCATGACACAATGAGTTCGTTAGGTAAATTCCTGTTCAAACCAAATTCTACAAAGAGGAACTGGTAGACTTGACTAGTACTAGATCTACCTTGAGGTCCATCCCTATAACTAAGGGCTGACTATTGCTTCATCAGCAATGTCCTAATGGAATGGTTCCTATTATGGGGAATTGATTCTCATCTATGTTTTATTTGTTATCCACTATCTGTGTTTGTAGTATCTATCTCCACTATCTCAATTGTACTAGCTTCCACTTCTCATTGGAGTCCTCCCACGTCTCTTAGTTACATGTGTGTAGTCCCGTCAATGTCTTCATAATATAAGAAAGGATTTAAGGAGATAGATTGAGTACGAGTATACTCAGCAAGTTCTACTAGGTGGGTGTTTGATGCACTATCTCTAGTGCCATGGATCGGAGATCCTAGGCTTATGCAAGTTATTAAAATAAGTTTTTAGAAAAGGTAAGTTTTTGTTCAGAAAACTATGTCCATCAGCCTTCACGGGTTGTTACAACTTCATGGAGTTCCTTCCCACGCTGTGAACTCGCACCTTCTTCTCGGAGTGCCTCATCAAAGTTTGGGACCCCTCTTATGGCTAGTTTTTTCCTCCACTCTAGATATGAAAAGCTCCACAACAACTTCGCAAGCTCAAAAAAGGAGAACCACATTCATCTTCATAATCTTCCAAAAGACATCACCGTGGAACCAACTGCCAAGACAACTAGGATGTACCCTCCAAGAGTAACAAGCTCACAATTTGTCACTCTAACCAATCGAAATGGATAGCTCAACACTACAAGGATGCAAATCAGGAACACAAGAAATGTGCTCAAATCCTTATCTCTCAAATCCCACAAAAGCAATAAATACTAGGGAGAAATTAGAGAGAGAAAACAATATATGGAGAAAAATTAGTAGATCTTGATATCTTCTTCCAAACCCCTAAAAAGATGCAAGAATCTTTAGAGGAATAAAGAAAAATCAAGCTTTTGGAGGTCAACAATGGTGGGAAAATTCGTTCTCAAGAAACTTAGACAACTATGGGGAAGAATCCCCCTTTATATCTCGTCGCGAAAGTGCGCGTTATATTAGTTTTGTAAGGCATGATATAGAAAATATAATGACCCGGTATAGATCCTGGTATAGAACCCGGAAACAATTCCAGGCTAGGTACCGGGCATCACACTAGATCCTAATCCGCATAGAAACTACTCACAAATAACCTAATATAGAATATGGAATGGAACCCGGTATGAAATCGGGAAAAATCCAGACTGGGTACTAGGCCTCTAAATGGCAGAACCACGCATACAAAAATATGATATATTTTGTATCCTAACTCCGCCTTCGATGAACTCGGGCTTGTTTTTATGCTAACAAAAATATGTATATCTTCATTCATATAAATACGTAGAATTAACAAGAGAGACAATACCAAGAGCGGAGAGGTGTGAAACCTCCCAAAATGAAGAACTTGTTAAACCTCAAAATTCGAAAACAAAAAAGAAGATGCATACAAATTATGTTTTCGTTGAACTTGGACTTGTTGAAAACATAACCACAAGATCAAGAACCTCACATAGAGACCCACTAATAAGAAACAAGGTAGGGATGCAAAGTATTTGAAGTATTGAGCTCCCTATGCCGATTTGATAATGTTACTCAATCAAAGGCCACTCTTGATAGTGCGGCTATCTATCTTATAACCCAGTCTCCCAACAAACACCTTGAAATCGATAAAATAAAAACCTAGAAAGGATATACCTTTGCCTTGCACATCCGCTAGATCTTGATGATGAAGCTTTATGCTTCATGTAAGGTGGTATGATTCACTTGATCATTGTTTCTTGGTGAAGACTCACAATTTTATCCATTATAAACCACTATGGAATAGATTCATTAAATCACATCTTCACATGTCCATTAGCATCAAATGGACAACAACCTTCAAGCATATGATCACACATCTTGAACTTGCGCTTCTCAACCTTGATGATGATCACCACTTGATGTCATCCTCTCATGGGCTATATGAAATTATTCCTTTGATGTAAGCCCATCAAAAGATACCTAACCCCACGGAACAACATTATCACACAAATCCTTGGTTAGTTTACACAACATAATTAACAAAGATTACCATAACACGAGATCACTTGATCCCATGTGCATGGTTCATCCTTTATGCTTCGTGTGTTGACCAACTTAAATCCACACTTTTATATTTGACTTGGTCAACCTTGTACCTTCTCAGGTTCTATCACTCATTATCTTGAGGTGCATAAATAATTATTCATTTTATTGCATAATCTAAGTCTTGGTCAACCATAGATCAACCCATGAGTCCATAATGTCATCGACTTCAAGCCATATCTTGAATTCGTATCTTGGAATCCCCTAAGACCTTGATCCCCAATGCCTTAACACATCATCTAGAGCATGTCTTCCTCTGAGTTCTACACAAGAACCCATATTATTTAGGTTCTTTTTTATCGTATTGAATTCATCTTCAAATTGATCATATTTATGCCAATACTCAACATATATCTTTATCTTCATGGCATCCTACCTTGAATTCAACACATGGACTTCAAGCATTGCTATGGAAAATACCTTCAAATATAACTCAATGAAAACATTAGTCCATAAGGATTGTCATTAATTATAAAAATCACACATGGGGCTCCATGCACTATCAGTAGCCACATAGTAAACCAAGATGAAAGAAAGATATAGTTAAGATTTGTAATAGATCCTGGGAACACATAAGGTAAAACAAATCACTATTTGTGCAGAGATCACCTGGCGATATCATGTTGAGGCTGGACTTAGAATTGAGGAGACATGTTGTGGAGGTGTAGGATGAAAATTATTGCAGGAGGAGAAAACTTGCCGCTAATTTGACAAAGCCAAACAGTCTTGATTGGTGATAGATAAAATGGACGCCTGCATCCTTTTTTGGAGCTCCAAAAACATAGATGAAGGTAAGAGGGACGATGATATAAAGTGCAAGAACCAAATATACACCCATGGATGCCTCTCCCACCAACCCCCTCTCCTCCACCAGCGATCTCCTGATCCTCCGGTGATCCACCATAATCCAACCGGCCATCCTCCCCGGTGTAACCCCCCCTCACCAAGGATGCTTCCCCAGTAGGGTCTTGGAAGGTAACATACTCCACCACCAAGGATCAAAAGCTTGGCTTCCAAAAGAGGTATGATGGCAAGGCTAATCATTTCCTAATGGTGTTATCCTTTGGTCGAGCTAAGTCCAAGCTAAATAATGATTCTATCAGTTTGGCACTTGAATCTTGTATTGGGGGGGTTGAGATGATCTACACGTCCATCAGCTTTCTGACAGAGTTTTCAGGTTCTCGGTTTCGTCCAAGGTTGTGGGTTGTATGGTTTATAATCTCAGGTCCTTTTCTATAGAGGTCCCAACCTGATAAGGTAGAGGTCCCTATGTTTACAATGCTAGTCCCTGGATCAATAACTAGCATCCAGAGTTTAAGATGTAATATCAAGAAACAAGGGTCATGTTACAACTTTATAACCAGGAATAAAATAAATCATTACATCTTACATAGCTCATTTGGCTATGTCATTACAATGCAACAGAAATATCTATATAGCATGGAGTCCTTCATCTTCAAAGTGCCACAGGCAATCATGTTGGTTGTAGACTTATAATCCTATTCAACACACTTCACTAACATCAAACAAACCTGCAACATAATAAGTTATAGCCACAAGGGTCAATACATTTGAATTGTATTGGCAAGTGATACTATGGTAGAATAGTGGTATCTATCATTTATATGCATTTGGCTAAGTGGAGCTTAGGCTTGATTTGCTCAAAATAAGGTTTTCCTTATAAGTTGAAAACACTAAGTTTTTGTTTGTCAAAAATCACCCAAGGAACAACCAATAAAAAATGGTTAACCTTTAACCCTTGTTTAACCACAAGCTTTTAACATAGAAATTGGGATGAGGAGATCCTTGATAGCTTCCATGTCTTGATGCTCAAATTGTCCATTGCCGTGGACACGGCTAAGTACTTAGATTTTACTCTCTCGAGAGGTGGTGCAATTTCCCCACAAGACTCGACATGCATCGAGACAAGATCTTTCAGAAGACTTCCATTAGACCAAAATGGACGCGCTGTATCCATTCACCCCCTACCACCAACTGTCCATCTGGCTAAGTTGTTACAACCTATATGATCCAGGAAGTGCCCATAATGCCATGTGGCTGCACTTGAAGCTTCTCAACATTTCACATCTCAAATCTCTTTGTTCCTAGGTGGCTTTCCACAAGTGAGATACACTAGGGTAGGACATAAATATGGGGCCCTGTGTAGCCACTCAACACAACCATTCTTTCCATTCCACCCAGGTGATTCATTCACAAAGTTGTTTTATTAAACAAAACACAAGTCATAGACTTAGAAATATTTCATAGCATGAATATAATCCACCCTTGTTTTCTACTAGCTAAGCTAAGCATGATAGTAGTAGGGATCTTAACTTAGGAAAATTCTACTAAGTCATCATCTACTAGGATTTCCCAAGGCATAGCTTATACTTAGAAAATTCCATGCAAGTCCTACTCAAAATATCACTAATGCATAGTGAAAATAATAGGACAAAATTTATGAAGCACCACTTGACTTTTAGTAGATAATATAGGTTCACTCCTTGATCTTGCAATGGTCACACTCCTCAAAGTTCACTACAATTCAATCAAGACAAGCACAATTCAAAACTAGAATTCAAAAAATTCATCACATAAAATAATAAAAACAAAACAATGCATGTAAGCATGCAAAAGATTGTTTTATTTGAAAAAATGGTTTCTAATAGGCTATAAACATTTTAAATCACCTATTGGTCATTTATAAAAGTGGAAAAACCATTTAAAATCAAGTTAGTGAAAATGGCCATTTAAATCATTTTTGTTTTGTTAGAAATGATTTGAATCGAAGTAATAATTTCTAGTGTTAGAAAAAATGTTTTTAAACACCAATATTAATTTTTATGGTAAAAGTGTTTTAAAACAAATCCATTTATAAAAGGTTTCACCCAAAATCATTTTTAAATCAAAGCAACATTTTATTTTACTAGAAATGCCTTTAATCAAAGTAATAATTTTCTAGGGTTAATCAAATACATTTTTTAAATCCAAAACTTGTTTTTTAGGGTCAGAGAGTTTAAATCAAACCATTTTCAAAAGGTTTTACTCAAACATTATTTTTAAAACATAATCAACAATTTTTGTTTTACTAGAAATGCTTTTATTCAAGGAATAATTCCTTAGTGTCACAAAATATACCTTTAAATCCAAAAGTTGGTTTTTATGGTCAGTAGGTTCAAAACAAACCATTTACAAAATATTTTACCCTAAAATCATTTTTAGAATAAATTTTATACACAAAATAAGCCTAGAAATGTTTCTGCAAAAACACCCTATTCTTCCGAAGAAAAACACTAAACTAAGGACATGGTTGCAAATTTCACATTTTTCTAAATTCATTGATATAAAATTTTTAAAATTTGGCCAAGCAGAACAATAGTTATGGATTTTACAAAATCATACATCTAATAGAAAAGCTTCTGTTTTTAAAACAAAATACAGGCCACGTGTCTTAATATTACTGGACGATACCGGTTCATCTGGATCGACTAATGCGGTGTGTTGGATCTAACTTAAATCGTACGTCAAACAGCACGCGATATCCCTTCGATTTGATATTCTATCCTAGCCTCTAGATTAGCATCTAACAGTCTAGATCTTTCCAACCATAGATGGGCGGCGCGGATCGACGGTGAGCGGCGGCGACGCACTGCCTACGGCATTGCGCCGACTACAGGAAGCGAGGGAGAGGGAGGAGGGCATTACCAGACTCGCCGTGACATGCTGGAGCTCGAGGTGGTCGCCATCGACAAAGGGGCGCACGGAGTCACTGGCGATTGCTCACCGAAGTTCCTACTGGTGGCGAGCACGCACTGCCATTGACAGAGGCGATGCTACGGTCCAAGCTAAGGCAAACAAATAGTTGCGTTATATGCGCACGGTATCTATGAACATACGCGTATCATCGAGAGGGAAAGGGGAGGTCAGAAACTACCAGGGGGCATCGCCAGAGTTGGAGCAGTCTGCGGTGACGAGCCGAGCTTCTAGGGCGCGCGGGGGCAAGTGGGTCATACCGGAAGATGCGCACGGCAACGTGGAGTAAGCTAGTAGGTTCCAGGGGAAGTGGGGGTGGCTGGGGTGGTCGGAATTGTCGTCGGAGCAGTAGGGTTGCAGCGAGAAATTTGAGCAGCCCTAGGGCAGAGAGGTGTGGGAGAATGAGGGGAAAGGAGAGGGGGCGTGGGCGCTTATGAACGAGTGGTCGCGGGAAAGGATTAATCACGGCATTGATGCGAATTGATGCGCGGAATCAAGGAAGAAACGGGCGACGGAATTTGGGGAAGAACGGTCTGCGGGGGTGGGGTGAGGACGATGATGCTGAGGTGGACGCTGGCCCGCCAGTCAGTGGGGTTGAGGGTCGTTTCGCTGGTAAGAAAAGAATGGCAGATAGAGAGGGTGCCGGCTGGGCTGGTATTGGGCTTAGTTGGGCCAGAGATGTTGGGTAGGTTAGTTGGGTTGTTTCTTTTATATTTTTTTCTTCTCTCAATCTTTTTATTTTATTCTTTTATTTTCTGTTTTCATTTTGTTCAAATAATTTAAACACCCATTTGATTTCTAAACTTTTCCAAAGTTTCAATAGGTTTTAACAACGTATTTTTAAGTCCATTTTAGAATAATTTCTTTAATTCTTTTATAGTTTATTATTTATTTAAAATAGACATTTTGTCTTTATTTAAATAAGGTTTTAAATATGTTTCCAATCCACATTATTTTATTTAAATGATTTAAACATATGTTTTAAATTCAAATGTTTATCAAAACTTTTTAGTAGGTTTTATTTATTTATTAGTGTGTTAAATAATTCACTTCGAATTATTTAAAATATTTAAATATGATTTAATATTTATTTAAATTGGGCATTTGTCTTTATTCAACTAGATCCAACATGGTTTTAAACTCATATAAATTTTATTCAACTAATTCTTTTATTCCTTTTAAGTTAATTAGATAACTTTGTTCCACTTGGGCAAATTCCAAATTATTAATTTCTCATGATTTAATTAAATATTTACATTTGGGATTTGTCTCCATTTAAATATAATTAGAATATGGTTTAATCCCATATGTTTTTATTTGAATATTATTTATCCCTTTATTTTATTTGGATTATCTTTATTCCATTTGCTTATGGATTTAACTCAAGGTTTAAATTGTCTTCCAAGTAAATTTCTTGGGATTTATTATTTATTTAGTTTAGGCATTTTCTCTTTATTTAAATAAAATTGAATATGGTTCGAAGCCCATGTTGTTTTATTTAAATAATCTTTTATTTATTTTTATTAATCAATAACCTTTATTTGTTTATGGACTTGGCCAATATTTAATTTAGCTTTTAAATATTCCTTATTTATTTCTTTATTTGTCTTATAAAATCCATATCTTCTTATTTATAGTTCCAAAAATATGTGATTCAATTTGTATAATTTTATTTAATATTTCTTTATATTTTTAAATCCTTTTAGGATTATTTTGATCATAATTTGGTATGGATTTTTAGTTAGGAGCTTTATTAGCTTTGGAAATTATTTCCTTTTATCTTATTAAATTCATAAGTTTTTATCCATGGCTCCAAATTGAATGAAACCAAGTTCTATGGTTTTATAATATTTTTATTTATCATTTTTGATCATTTATAAATTTTTTTTGCTGAATTTTTATATGGATCAAATCCATAGTCTTAGGGAGATCTTGTAAATGATTTTCTCCCATTAGGGTTTTGGTTTAACTTTTCCAAGTGTTTAAATTTCAAGATACATTCATTGATGAATGCATTTCACTTGATTGAAATTTTGTTGGATTCCCTTTTCATTAAAATTTGTTCAAGAAGGGTTTTGATGTTTCCATTTAGAAGCAAAAAGTTTCTTTTCACCCCAAGTTTCAACAATTATTTATTTTGTTTATTTATTTTTCACATTTCAAAATTTGGAAAATTTTGGGATGTGACAGGCTACCACCCTTAAAATAAATCTCGTCCTGATATTTGGGAAGGCTAGAGGTTACAAGTTGGCTTTAAGACAATTAGGGTACTACCACCCTTAAAAAGGTTTTCAACTAGATTACATCTTGGCTTACTTGGGATCTTGATGAAATTTCTCTGGACAGACATCTGCATAATGTCCTTTGTTTCCACACTTGAAACATGTGACAAGGCTGAGATCCTTCATAGGTTTGCTTGTCTTCTACCTCTTCTTTTCTGGACATTCATTAGCATAGTGTCCCATATCTTTGCAATTGTAACATTGTACCTGGCTATTGTCCTTCTTCTTCTTGGGTATCATTATCTCTTGTTTGTTTTGTTGTCTCTTCTTCTTCTTCTTGGGTCTCTCCAAATCTAGTAGTTCTTCTAGTTCATGTTCTTCATATCTCACCTCAAAGGTGGGAAAACTTCCTCGGTTCCTTGAATGATTCCTAGGGTAACATCCATGTTTCCTCTTTTGTCCATCATAGGGAGTCACAATGTATGGAGGTGCAAACTGAGATTTTCCTTTGTATTCATCCTTCTTGGTAGAAATTGTTCCCTCATGGAGTTTTCCAAACATTTGATGCATTCCATTTTTATTCATTTGTTGAATTATGGGATAGATGGGGCATTGGATAGGGACATGATCATTTCCTTCACATAGGAAGCAAGCAACTTGAGATGTGGGGCATTTTTTAGTTGGATGTTTCTCTTCACAATTAGGGCATTGATCCACATGCTCTTTGTAAGTGTGTTCCATGTCTCCACAAATATTGCAAGCTTGTGTTCCTTCTATAATATCATCCTTGATATCAATGTTGTCACAATCACTTTGGGAAAGGTTGTTTCTCATGTTGATCATTTGATTTGTCATCCTTTGCAACAATTGGGATCGGTTTTCCAAGAACTTTTGCATGGTTGGGTCTAACTCATTGTTGTTGGCTAAAAACTGAGTTGTCACTTGATTCAACTGGGCTTGGGTTGCTAGAAGTTTTTCTCTCATGTGCATCTCTTGGTTGTTGTTGCTGTCACCATCCTTGATGTTGGAGTCTCTTGGAGAAGTCATCTGTTTGGGTTGGATTGGGATTAGAATAGGCAAAAGATTTCTAGGGAAGAAGTCTAATCACACACAACAATTCACACAAGCAATGTGCAAGAAATCTCAACAAACATTCCACTCTAACAACAAGTTTCAAACATATTTTTAGGCAACAAAATATTTTTGCTACACCACAAAAGTTGGTGTTATCAATATATGATCTAAACTAAACACTACTATGGTGGTCCAACTATATGGTTCACTTGAGATAATTTCATTATTCTTAGTTGTTTCTTCTTGAACAAGATCTTGGTATCCTTGAAAAAATTCTTGCATCTTGGTCACAAATCTTCAAAGGTGATGATGGTTCCATCTAGGTTGTGTTTCCTTAGTCTTCATGTATTGAGTAACATTCTTGTCTCACTTGTAGTCCTTAGTGATGTCCAAGTTGAAGTCCTTGATGAAACTAAAGTTGATGTCATTGGTGATGGTGAAGTCATTGCTCATGTTGAAGTCTTTGCTCATGTTGAGGGTTTTGTCCAACAAGTTGAAAAGAGGGGAGATGTAGAATGAAAACAAAAAGGTCAAGGAAAGAGTTTATAAGATTGTTTGTAAATAATTTTGAACAAATACAACTCTATTTTTCTAAGGGGTTTTGTCCAATCCTAGGGTTACAATCCTACAGGAAACACAGTGCTCTGATACCATCTATAGAGGTCCCAACCTGATAAGGTAGAGATCCCTGTGTTTACAGTGCTAATCCCTGGATCAATAGCTAGCATCTGAAAGAACATTTTATATTCCCTAGTGTTTTGTGTGTTAGATAACAATTTCAAGGATTATTTAATGTGTGTTGAAGTGTTGCAACTCTCTTTGAGAAAAAGGGAATAGGATTCTGCCTTTGGGGGGCGGATAATCCGCTCCCACCAGGGGCGGATAATCCGCCCCTCCCTCTTCCCAAGCAGGCGCAAGCCCCAGAAGGGGGGACGGAGTTTTTGCCGGATTTTCCGGCCCCGCCGGATAATCCGCCCCTCAGGGGGGCCGGATAGTCCGCCCCCCTGCTCATCTCCAAGGCGCAAGCCCCAGAGAGGGGGCGTGCAACGGCCAGATCTGGGGAGGGGGTATTTAAGCCAGCCTTCCCCCTCCTGCGAGAACTCTTGATTCATTCGAAAAAGATGAGATCTGATCTGCAACCTTCATCCAAGAGATCTCCACCTAGATCCACCCAAAGGCCCCGTCCCTTGGGGAATCGAAGGAGGAGAACTCGATCTTCATCATCAGCAATCAAGCGCTTCATCTCCTCTCCATTCATTTGGAGAACCTCCGATCTAGTATTTCTTGCAAATACCTAGATCCTTGTTTTTGTTTATATTGATAAACCTCGTTCTTGTGGTAGCTTGTTGTCATCTCGGGAGCCCCCAATTCGGTTGTGGGTGTGTGCCCCGATAGTGTTGTAAAAGGCATCGGTTCCCGCCTTGAAGGGATCCAATAGTGGAGAAGGTGGATCAGGCCTCTCGTGGCGAGATCCATCGGAGAATAGGGTGAGGCCTATTGTGGCGTGGTGGTCTTAGAACCGCCCACCCCTCCAACGCAGATGTACTTCCCTTAATAAGGAAGGAACTGCAGTAAAACAAATCCCTGTGTCTTCGCGTGCTCCACTACGGTTTCCTCGCTCCTCTTTTTACGTGCTTAGTAGTTAGGGTTGCATATAGGGAAATTCTCGTAGTTGCATATCTAGAGAATTTACCTTGTGTCAAGCCTAAAATTGAAAAAGTATTAAAAATTGGTTAGCACCTATTCACCCCCCCTCTAGGTGCCCATACGATCCATTTCAATTGGTATCAGAGCCTCGGCTCTTATTTCGGGCTTAACCGCCTAAGAGAAGTATGGGTTCCAAGGTAGATGGGAGTGATGCTCCGGAGGTAGTCACCATGAACGATCTCAAGACGTTGGAAACAACCTTGGTGAGTTCAATGGAGACTAAGATGGAAGAGATTCGTCAATTGATAATGCATCTCTCCACATCCACAGCATCACCTCCATCTAACTCTGAGGATACCACTCCGCAATCCAAGGAAACAGGTAAAACTGTTTCCAAAGATAACGAAGTGGTTGGTGATGATACTAGCAAGAGCACCTCCTCGAAAAAGGATAGCGGTAAGGATGGATACAATGAGGTTTCTCATGTGTATTCCCCTGATCCACCTATCCCTCACCCAAATATACATAATAGGGGTGATCCACCCAAACTTTCTGCATCTACTTTCTCTCAATGGCAATTTTTGATGAAGTCTCATGTGTGCAGTTCCTCCATTGAGTGGTGGAAAATCATAGAAAATGGTCTTCATGTTGGAAACCCCAACAATCTCACAAGAAGAGAAATTTTTGATAGCCAACTCAACACTACAGCTCTACACATGATACAGCTTGGTGTGGGTGACAAAGACATGCCACACATTCAGCATCTTAGCACAGCTAAAGAAGCTTGGGATGCCCTCACCGAGCTCTTCATCGGAAATTAAAGTATGAGAAGGAATAGATATAATGCTTTGAGCAATGAAGCTGAAGGATTCTATATGCTGGATGGAGAAGACCACGAGGACATGTATAGGAGGCTCAAGGCAATAGCCACAACCTTCAGAAACCACGGTGCAGCTCATGTTGATGATGCTTGGATCAAGCACACGTATGTCAGTGCTCTTATGCCATTTGAGCCCATAGATTTGAAAAGTCTCCAAGGTAGGCATAACTATCACCTCATGTCATCCAATGAGGTAATGCAAGAAATGGCCGCTTTCAAAGTGACTGCCAAGAATGCCGAAGATGCTCGTGCTCGAGCTATGGGGATGCAAAAGGGGGTCAACATGGCCTTGAAGACTAGTGTGATTGATCATGATGAATATGCGGTAGAAAGTCTGGACTGTCCCGAGGATATAAAAAGGATTCACGGACAATGCTTGGATCTTTATGCAAGAAACTTTTGGAAAGATCCAGCCAAGGCTAAAGTTGAACTAGAACGCAAGAGTGGAGCCTATGGAAGAAAAGAAAATGGTCCCAAGCTGAGAACATGCTTCAATTGTGGTGACCGACTGCACTTTGTAGATGAATATCCATATCAAAGTAGGGAAGATATTGGATTAAGACTTATTTTCAAGGACAAGTCAAAGGCTCCACGCAAGAAATAGTTTGTAAAGAAGAATGCTCCCTTCAAGAAGCAACCGAAGATTGTTCTAGTGTCTCAAGAAGAATATTCATCAGGAAGTGAAGATGAGGATGAGGACGATAACTCTCAAGAGGTGGCTGTTATAGCCACCACATCTACAGCAACATCCCTCTTCGACTCTCCGAATGAAAACATCATCAACAAGAATGCTACTTGTCTCATGGCAAGAAGCTCTAAGGTAACGACTTCTAACTCTTCTTTTCCTAAGGCTATGATTGACATGGATGATCCTACTAGTCTTAAGGTTAAAGAAGAGATTATTTCTTTGTATTACTTCTACACTAACTTGCAAGGTGAGCACAAAGTTCGTTTTGAATCTCTTATGGATCAGCTGGCCCAAAACGAAGCACTCCTCGAAGAAAAGGGCAGAATTGAAAGGGAGGATGCAATGGAAATTGCATCCTTAAAAAATGCTCTTGAAGAAGAAGAAGAAGCTCGGGTCTCTCTTGAAGAGAGGCTTGAGTCTATGGAAGAGTCACATGAAGAAATTGTGACTAAACTTGTTAAGGAACGTGACAATGCAGTCACCAAAGCAAAAAAGTTAAAGAAGGAAAAGATTGACTTTGGGGCTGCTCATGATAGACTCTCCGAGGAATTGGAGAAACTTGACAATGCTCACAAGGTGTTGAAAAACGATTCTCCATTCTCAATGAGTCACATGATCAGCTTCAAAGTCGATTGGCCAAATATGATGCCCCTAGCTCATCCAACTTAACATATAATCACAAGGAAAATGCTAGTGTGGAAAAATAAGTGATCAAGGACATCACTCCCAAGGACAAAGGTGTGCTTGATGAAGTCCTTGGCAAGCAAAGGTCAAATCATGGTAAATAAGGACTTGGGTATGTCACCAAGTCCAAGAAAAAGAAAACCAAGAAGAACAAGTCTAAGAATGTTCAATCAAAGACAAGCACCGTGAGAAGAATGTCACAAAAGACAAGACTAACAATATTGGTTTTGCAGGGTCTCACAATCCAAATTATGAAATATTTTGTGATGATTATGGCGATGTTTATGCTTATTATGTCGGCCCCTTTGATGAATATATTGCTTGGTCTATTTGGGTCCCAAATACCCTTGTTACTAACATGAAAGGACCCATTTAAAAATGGGTACCTAAAACCAAGAAGTAATTTTCTTGTAGGGCTATGCTTCCGGTGGGTCGAAATGGGTGCTCGATAGTGGCTGCACTAGTCATATGACCGGAAGCAAGGAGATCATCACGGAGATGCGTCCAAATCATGATAATATCACAGTCTCCTATGGTGATAAGTCTAAATCTCAGGTATTGGGTCTTGGCAAGGTTGTGGTTGCCCACGATATCTCTCTCGTGGACGTCATGCTTGTTGAGACCCTCGGTTACAACCTTCTTTCTATTCGTGCCCTTGGCAAGATGGATTTTGCTGTTTTTATCGATGATGATTTGGTGGTACTCTTGTGGAGAAAGTCTCTAAAGGTTGCTTTCGTTGGATACGTCGAAAATGACCTGTATGTGGTGGACTTCTCGGGGAAAACCACTTCGGGTTTGATGTGTCTATTCGTAAAGGCCTACGTGGTCTGGCTATGGCATTGCCGTTTTGCCCATATCAACATGAGAACTTTGCAAAGTCTCCAGAAGGGTGGCCACATCCTTGGACTAAAGGACAATGTCTATTTTGCCAAAGATCGTGTTTGCAGGGCTTGTGTAGAAGGAAAATGCATGACTCTCCCCACAAGAGGAAGACTATTGTGTCATCAAAGAGGATCTTGGAATTACTTCATGTGGATTTATTTGGTCCTCCTTCTCATGCAAGTCTTGGTGGGAAGAAATATTGCTTAGTCATTGTCGATGATTACTCAAGATACACATGGGTCTATTTTTTTAAGCTGAAAAGTGAGACTCAACAAACTGTCATTGAATTTGCCAATGAAGTCCAACGTCAACACAATGTTCCTATCTTGGCAATAAGAAGTGACAACGGCTCCGAATTCAAGAACTACACTTTGAATGAGTTTCTGAGCGAAGAGGGGATTAGACATCAATATTCCGCTACATACGCCCCTCAACAAAATGGTGTAGCCGAGAGGAAGAACCGGACTTTGATGGACATGGCAAGATCAATGTTGGCTGAATTCAAGTCTCCTTATAATTTTTGGGCTGAAGCCATATCCACTGCTTGTCACTCATCGAACCGGCTATACCTCCAAAAGATTTTGGACAAGACTCCATATGAAATTCTTACCGGTAACAAGCCCAACATCTCATACTTCAGGGTATTCGGGTGTATGTGTTTATTTCTTATTAAAGGTGTCCGTTTGTCAAAATTTGAGTCCAAGGCTTTAGAAGGTATTTTTGTTGGTTATGGTGCCAAATCCCACACTTATAGAGTCTACAACAAGCTCACTGGGATTGTTGTAGAATCTTGTAGTGTGAAGTTCAATGAAAATAACGGCTCCTTTGTAGGGCAAGTTGATGTTTGTGATGCAGATGTTGAAATACCCCAAGATGCCATAAGAAGAATGGGCGTGGGATTTTTCCGCCCCATTGAGGAACCCCTTGTGTCGGATCGGGAAGGACAATGCTCCACACATGTGGAGCTCTCATCTACACAAGATCAACAAACTCCTACTGTTGGAGAAATTCCTGCACCAACACCACAATCTGCTGAAGATCATCTGTCCCCTGGACAAGTTGGTAGTCCCAGGCCGGACTATCTGCCCCCTACAAGGGGCGGACAATCCTCCCCTGGCACTCCAACTCGTTCCATAGGATCCGGAGGAGAAGCCAACAACTCTGAAGCTCCTAGGACGGATTCTTCGGCCCCCGATGGCGGATTATCCGGCCCTGGGTCTCCAACTCCTGTCAGACACTCTCAGGAAGAAGGCTCTGGTGCTTCACCTCCCAGGCCGGATAGTCCGGCCCCTCCAAGGGGCGAATTATCCGGCCCTGAAGAACAAACTCAGCAGCAATCTTCTGGTGTTAATACAGATCAAGATCAAGGGCAAGGCAGTGATCAAGACAAGGATACAAATACTGAATCAACTCCTTCTAGAAACAATAAGGACATTGAGGCTCGTCGCAAGGCTCGTGCTGATCGGAACCTTGAACTAAGGGGTCACACTCTTGACAAGGTTGTTGGTGATCTACGACGAAGGGTATCCACTAGAAGAGAACTTGCAAGCTTCTATGATCATCAAGCTCACATTTCCATGGTTGAACCGAAGAAGGTTTTTGATGCTCTTGAAGACCCCGATTGGGTTGTTGCAATGCATGAAGAATTAAATAACTTCGAACGCAACAAAGTTTGGAAGCTCGTAGAGAAACCAAAGGATTGCCGCAATGTTATCGGCACCAAGTGGATCTTCAAGAACAAACAAGATGAAAATGGCATTGTTGTGAGGAATAAAGCACGACTCGTGGCTCAAGGATTCTCTCAAGTGGAACGAATTGATTTTGGCGAGACTTATGCTCCTATGGCTCGTCTTGAGTCCATCCGTATCCTTCTTGCATATGTAGCCCATCATAATTTTAAATTACAACAAATGGATGTTAAGAGCGCTTTCCTTAATGGTCCTCTACATGAGTTAGTATACGTCAAGCAGCCCCCGGGGTTTGAGGACCCCAAATTTCCGAACCATGTCTACAAACTCGATAAGGCGCTCTATGGCCTTAAACCAGCCCCACGTGCGTGGTATGAGCACCTTAAAGAGCTTTTGCTAGACCGTGGATTCGAAGTTGGGAAAATCGATCCCACTCTTTTTACTAAGAAGGTTAATGGGGAGCTTTTTGTATGCCAACTTTATGTAGATGACATTATTTTTGGCTATACTAACCAAGCTTTTAACGATGAATTTTCAAAGCTTATGACTAACTGGTTTGAGATGTCCATGATGGGTGATCTGAGGTTCTTTCTTGGATTTGAGATCAAACAACTTAGAGAGGGAACCTTTATTAATAAAGCTAAATACATCCAAGACATGCTCAAAAGGTTCAAGATGACGGATCTCAATGGCGTTGCTACCCCAATGCAAACAAAGTGTCATCTTGAGCTCAATCCCAAGGGTAAGGACGTGGATCAAAAGGTATACCGATCCATGATCGGAGCTCTCCTTTACCTTTGCGCATCTAGGCCCGATATCGTGTTAAGTGTAGGAGTGTGTGCAAGGTACCAATCCGCTCCTAAAGAAAGCCACTTAGTGGCGGTCAAGCGAATCTTCCGATATTTGGTTCATTCCCCAAATTTTGGATTATGGTATCCCAAGGGTTCAAGTTTCTCTCTATGTGGTTACACTGATTCAGATTGGGTTGGTGACAAAGATGATAGGAAATCAACCTCTGGTGCATGTCAATTCTTGGGCAGGTCTCTAGTGTGTTGGTCATCAAAGAAACAGAATTGTATTTCACTCTCAACGGCCGAAGCTGAATATGTTGCTGCTGCAAGTGCTTGTACACAATTGTTATGGATGCGGCAAACTTTAAAGGAATATGGTGTCAATTGTGACAAAGTGCCTCTATTATGCGACAGTGAAAGTGCTATCAAAATTTCTTACAATCCCGTGCAACATACAAGAACAAAACATATAGAGATTCGCAACCACTTTATTCGGGATCATGTTGCTCGTGGTGATATTGCCCTATCCTTTATGAGCACGAAGAACCAACTTGCTAATATTTTCACTAATCCTCTTGATGAAGCAAGATTTTGTTATTTGAGAAATGAGCTAAATATCATAGATTCAAGGAGCTTGGCTTGACTACCATTGCACACTCACTTGCTCTTATTCGTGTATTTGGTTTAGATGTGGGCATATACATAGGGGGAGTATGGTCCTAATTGATTGGGCCAACCCTCCCCCCATAATGCCGAAAGCAAGTAAAATCATTTCCCTTAATATCATTTTGTGATATGTGGGTCATCGATGAGCATTGGTTTTGAACTCAAGATACATCTTCGCGGTGTCATGCCATGCTCTCCAACATGGTGGCTTTGGCCACCGCCCTCTTCCTCGAGAAGAGTTGGTTTCTCATGGGTCTCGTTGGATTTTCTTGCATATCTCATGTTCTTATGGAAAACACACTCAAATTTGGCTTTTGATTGATTTGATTCTTGCAAATTTGGGTGTGTAGTACCATCTCAGTTTTATGCTCTCAACCCAAGCCTTTCTCTCCCTCCTTGAACCATCTATTCTTGCACACAAGTCCTCTAAAAACACCATCGAGAGGTTTGCTAGGTTGCTCTGGCCTGAATCTCTGATTTACAGAATTTCAGGGGGGCGGATTATCCGCCTTAAGTGGGGGGCCCGGGCGAAATCGGCCCCTTATAGGCTGGGTCGGGGAGGGTAGGCTCAAACAGAGCAGCCAGCCCTCCCCCAACCCTACCTCTGCCCCCCAGCCGCCGCCGGAGCATCCGACTCTCCCGGAGTCGATTCGACCACCGGATTCTCCGGGCTCTCCCTGGATCTTCTTCACCTTGCCTCCAGATATCTTCTCCTCCGCGATTTTCCTCCAATGAGTGAGGGTAACTCCCTCATCTCTCTCCTTTTGTATGGGATGCATTTTATTTGGTGGAAATCTCGTTGTAGAAGGTCCTTCGTGTTGTTCCTTACATGCTAGAATCAGTAGAATTGCAACCCTAGTACCCGATATGTTTTGCCATGGTAGATCTGGGCCAATCCAGAAAATTCCTGCAGGGGGCGTATTATCCGCCCCTGCCAGGGCCGGATAATCCGGCCTGGAGATTAACTTTTGTTCTGTTTTGGTTCTGCTTCTGCAATACACATCATTGGTTATGGGTTGCAATGCTACTCCTTCTCCATGTTCTTTCCTGGACTTGTTTGTATGCTTATCTCCATGATATCCCTCTAATTCTTTTCACAGGTGGTTCCAAGCCGACCAAGACCTTCGTCCGTCGTTCCCGTGCCCGTTATCTCAAGCCTACTGCAGAAGGGAAGTTCATTGACGATACCGAGGTCAGCAGAGTAGCAATAGAGGCTGAACGGATGGCAGAGGCAAGTAAGAAAACTAATAGGACCGCATCTCGCAAGGGCAAACAGTCTTGGCCCAATTACAAGGCTATGTACAGTCTTCAGTATGCCACCATTCGCCAGACTGATTATTATGATGAGGCTGATAGTGATGGCCCCCCCGAGGACTCTATGTTTTGGAATGCCCACTTTCGGGCTATTCATGATGATGTCTATGCTACTCTCAAGCTTCGCCCTATGCGTCCCATCAATTTGACTGAGGCTCAATCCAAGACAAGGCTCATTGAAGCACTAGATGTGACCAACAAGATGGGGCTGCACCACCTCATGACTATCCAATGCAACTATGATACCTCTGTGGTGCGGCAGTTCTTCTCAACCCTGGTGATTTGCGGTGATGAGCGTCGTACTATGAAGTGGATGACAGGGACCACCATGATTCAGTCGGACTTTCGCACCTTTGGTAAGGTTCTTGGTTATGCATTCCATGGCCGTGACACTCCTTCAGGCCACCGTATCGTTTCTCCTCTGAAGCCATCCAAGGATACTGCACTTGCTCCTTGCCTTTCTTCTGATGGTGTTGCTGGTACTTTCGTTGGCCTCTCTCCCTTGTATGCTTTCCTTGTTGGCATATTTAGGGACTGCATCGCTCCTAGTGGTGGCAACAATGACAAGATCTGTGGCCACCTGGTTCCACTCCTTGCTTTTGCTCACGAGTGTGCCACTAACTCTGGATCAGCCACAGGTTACAAACTGGATGTCATGGACTATATTTATCATGAGATGACGGATGCTATGATCAACAGGCTCTCTATTCCTTATGATCCTTTCATAATGATGCTCGTCAAGCATATGTTGCCACATGAGGATTTTGGCACTGCTCTGGATGGAATTCACAAGCCCAAGAAAATCTACAACAAGGCTCAGAAGACCCATCACCCTTCCACTGCCCCGGAGTCCTTCATGCGTGATGCTCGGGATAGTGTTCGTCGTTCCACGGTGTCCCCAATGGCACGCAAGGTTAAGGAGCTCACTTGGTTCCAGCGGCACATTCTTTGCATGGGCATTGACACTCACAAGGGCCAATATGAGGCTTACCACAGGGATCATGAGAGGGATCACACGCAGCAGCTTATTCTCCACCATGTCTCAGGTGCCACTGGCCATCCACCTCCTCCCACTGCTCCGGATCCGTATGCTCAGTGGAACACCTCAGGGATCAACTATGGCGAGCTCGAGAGTTGCCTCTTTCCTCCTCCACCGAGGGCACCCACTCCTCCAGCTGATGACGATGATGATGAGTATGATGAAGAGGAAGGGGACGGGAATGACTATGACGAGGATGAGGAGGAGTGATCTTCAGGGGCGTTAGCATCGCTCTTCTTCCTTTTTGGCGTTTCGATGCCAAAGGGGGATAAGTAGTTCTATTAGGTCTCGTGGATTTGCAAGGGTCGGGCGCAAGCATCTCTCTTTCAGTCATTTTATTTGCTTGCTTGTGCCTTTTTAGCGTGAACTCATTTGCTATTTGTGTTTGATTATGTAAGACTTTGTTGTGTTTCACTAAGTTTGGTACGTTGTGTGGTATTCATGGATTTCTGGATTTATCTATTGTGGATCTCGTGGAATTCTAGATTTATCTATGGAGGCACATTTGGCATATGGAATCATGGGCCTATCTAATGTATGCATCAATATTGCTAGTATGGTTGGGATGTGCTTGGAGGCTATCAAACAAACTATATTCTTTGGCTATATTCTCATCTCGGTGGTATGACCTTGTTTCCCAAACCACCTTGTTTCAATTATCTTTGTTATGGAAGTTGTGTTCTCTCTAGTGTATGTATTTGTATTCAAATGCAAATTTTAAATATGCACACATCTAGGGGGAGCGTCTTCCATTATTTAAGGTGGCATTAGCCGGTTTCATTGCAAATCCTAATATTGTCATCTAACACCAAAAAGGGGGAGATTGAAAGAACATTTTATAAACCCTAGTGTTTTATGTGTTAGATAACAATACCAAGGATTATTTAATGTGTGTTGAAGTGTTGCAGCTCTCTTTGAGAAAAAGGAAATAGGATTCTGCCTTTGGGGGGCGAATAATCCGCCCCCACCAGGGGCGGATAATCCGCCCTCCTCTTCAAGCGCAAGCCCGGAAGGGGCGGAGTTTTTGGATTTTCCGGCCTGCCGATATTCCGCCTCGAGGCGGCGGATAGTCCGCTCATCGACAAGGCTCAAGCCCCGAGGAGTGTTGGCGAGACTTTCGATGGCGGATAATCCGCCTGGGGCGGATTATCCGCCCCCAAGATCTTCACCAAGTTTTGCAGCGCCACGGAGAGAGGCGGAGTTTCCCGAGAATCCGCCTTGGGCCTAGGGGCGGATAATCCGCCCCAAGTGGGGGGCGGATAATCCGCCCCCAAAGTTGTGCAACAGCCAGATCCAGGGAGGGGGTATTTAAGCCAACCTTCCCCCTCCTGCCAAAACTCTTGATTCATTCGAAAAAGACGAGATCTGATCTGCAACCTTCATCCAAGAGAGCTCCACCTAGATCCACCGAAAGGCCCCGTCCCTTGGGGAATCGAAGGAGGAGAACTCGATCTTCATCATCAGCAATCAAGCGCTTCATCTCCTCTCCATTCATTTGGAGAACCTCCGATCTAGTATTTCTTGCAAATACCTAGATCCTTGTTTTTGTTTATATTGATAAACCTTGTTCTTGTGGCATCTTGTTGTCATCTCGGGAGCCCCCAATTCGGTTGTGGGTGTGTGCCCCGATAGTGTTGTAAAAGGCCCCGGTTCTCGCCTCGAAGGGATCCAATAGTGGAGAAGGTGGATCAGGCCTCTCGTGGCGAGATCCATCGGAGAATAGGGTGAGGCCTATTGTGGCGTGGTGGTCTTAGAACCGCCCACCCCTCCAACGCAGATGTACTTCCTTAACAAGGAAGGAACTACGGTAAAACAAATCCCTGTGTCTCCACGTGCTCCACTACGGTTTCCTCGCTCCTCTTTTTACCTGCTTAGTAGTTAGGGTTGCATATAGGGAAATTCTCGTAGTTGCATATCTAGAGAATTTACCTTGTGTCAAGCCTAAAATTGAAAAAGTATTAAAAATTGGTTAGCACCTATTCACCTCCCCCCTCTAGGTGCCCATACGATCCATTTCAGCATCCACAGTTTAAGATGTAATATCAAGAAACAAAGGTCATATTACAACTTTATAACCAGGAATAAAATAAATCATTACATCTTACATAGCTCATTTGGCTATCTCATTACAATGCAGCAGAAATATCTATATAGCATGGAGTCCTTCATCTTCAAAGTGACACAGGCAATCCTGTTGGTTGTAGACTTGTAATCCTATTCAACACACTCCACTAACATCAAACAAACCTGCAACATAATAATTTACAGCCACAAGGGTCAATACATTTAAATTGTATTGGCAAGTGATACTATGGTAGAATAGTGGTATCTATCATTTATATGCATTTGACTAAGTGGATATTAGGCTTTCTTTGCTCAAAATAAGGTTTTCCTTATAAGTTGAAAACACTAAGTTTTTGTTTGTCAAAAATCACCCAAGGAACAACCAATAAAAACTGGTTAACCTTTAACCCTTGTTTAACCACAAGCTTTTAACTTATAAATTGGGATGAGGAGATCATTGATAGCTTCCATGTCTTGATGCTCAAATTGTCCATTGCCGGGGACACGGCTAAGTACTTAGATTTTACTCTCTCGAGAGGTGGTGCACTTTCCCCATAAGACTCGACATGCATCGAGACAAGATCTTTCAGAAGCCTTCCGTTAGACCAAAATGGACGCGCTCCATCCTATGACCCCCTACCACCAACTGTCCATCTGGATAAGTTGTTGCAACCTATATGATCCAGGCAGAGCCCATAATGCCATGTGGCTGCAATTGAAGCTTCTCAACATTTCACATCTCAAATCTCTTTGTTCCTGGGTGGCTTTCCACAAGTGAGATACACTAGGGTAGGCCATAAATATGGGGGCCCGTGTAACCACTCAACACAACCATTCTTTCCATTCCACCCAGGTGATTCATTCACATAGTTGTTTTATTAAACAAAACACAAGTCATAGACTTAGAAATATTTCATAGCATGAATATAATCCACCCTTGTTTTCTACTAGCTAAGCTAAGCATGATAGTAGTAGGGATCTTAACTTAGGAAAATTATACTAAGACATCATCTACTAGCATTTCCCAAGGCATAACTTATACTTAGAAAATTCCATGCAAGTCCTACTCAAAATATCACTAATGCATAGTGAAAATAATAGGACAAAATGTATGAAGCACCACTTGCCTTTTTAGTAGAGAATATAGGTTCACTCCTTGATCTTGCAATGGTCACACTCCTCAAAGTTCACTACAATTCAATCAAGCAAGGCACAATTCAAAACTAGCATTCAAATAATTCATCACATAAAATAATAAAAACAAAACAATGCATGCAAGGATGCAAAAGATTGTTTCATTTAGAAAAATCGTTTCTAATAGGCTATAAACATTTTAAAACACCTATTGGTCATTTATAAAAGTGAAAAAAACCATTTAAAATCAAGTTAGTGAAAATGGCCATTTAAATCATTTTTGTTTTGTTAGAAATGATTTAAATCAAAGTAATAATTTCTAGTGTTTATGGTCAAAGTGTTTCAAAATAAATCCATTTACAAAAGGTTTCGCCCAAAATCATTTTTAAATCAAAGCAACATTTTATTTTACTAGAAATGCCTTTAATCAAAGTAATAATTTTCTAGGGTTAATCAAATACAGTTTTAAATCCAAAACTTAGTGTTTAGGGTCAGAGAGTTTAAATCAAACCATTTTCAAAAGGTTTTACTCAAACATTATTTTTAAAACATAATCAACAATTTTTGTTTTACTAGAAATCCTTTTATTCAAGGAATAATTCCTTAGTGTCACAAAGTATACCTTTAAATCCAAATGTTGGTTTTTATGGTCAGTAGGTTCAAAACAAACCATTTACAAAATATTTTACCCTAGTATCAATTTTATAATAAATTTTATACACAAAATAAGCCTAGAAATGTTTCTGCAAAAACACCCTATTATTCATAAGCAAAACACTAAACTAAGGGCATGGTTGCAAATTTCACATTTTTCTGAATTCATTGAATAAAATTTGGCTAAGAAGAACAATAGTTATTGATTTTACAAAATCATACATCTAATAGAAAAGCTTCTGTTTTTGAAACAAAATATAGGCCACGTGTCTTAATATTACTGGACGATACCGGTTCGTCTAGATCGACTAATGCGGTGCATTGGATCTAACTTAAATCGCATGGCACACAGCACATGATACCCCTTCGATTAGATATTCTATCCTAACCTCTAGATTAGCATCTAACGGTCCAGATCTTGCCAACCATAGATGGGCGGCGCGGCTTGACGGTGAGCGGCGGCGACGCACTGGCTACGGCATTGCGGCGACTACATGAAGCGAGGGAGAGGGAGGAGGGCATTACCAGACTTGCCGTGACGTGCAGGAGCTCGAGGTGGTCGCCGTCGACAAAGGGGCGCACGGAGTCACTAGCGATTGCTCGTCGAAGTTCCTACTGGCGACAGGCACGCACTACCGTTGACAGAGGCGACACTACGGTCCAAGCTAAGGCAAACAAAAAGTTGTGTTAGATGCGCACGGGATCGGTGAACATATGCATATCATCGAGAGTGAAAGGGGAGGTCAGAAACTACCAGGGGGCATCGCCGGAGTTGGAGCAGTCTGCGGTGACGAAGCCGAGCTTCTAGGGCGCGCGTGGGGGTGTGGGTGGTACCAGAAGATGCGCACGGCAATGTGGAGTAAGCTAGTAGGTTCCAGGGGCAGTGGGGGTGGCTGGGGTGGTCGGAATTGTCGCCGGAGAGTCGTCGGAGCAGTAGGGTTGCAGCGAGAAATTTGAGCAGCCCTAGGGCAGAGAGGTGTGGGAGAATGAGGGGAAAGGAGAGGGGACGTGGGCGCTTATGAACGAGTGGTCGCGGGAAAGGATTAATCACGGCATTGATGCGAATTGATGCACGGAATCAAGGTAGAAACGGGCGACGGAATTTGGGGAAGAACGGTCTGCGGGGGTGGGGTGAGGACGATGATGCTGAGGTGGACGCTGGCCCGCCAGTCAGTGGGGTTGAGGGTCGTTTTGCTGGTAAGAAAAGAATGGCAGATAGAGAGGGTGCCGGCTGGGCTGGTATTGGGCTTAGTTGGGCCAGGGATGCTGGGTAGGTTAGTTGGGTTGTTTCTTTTATATTTTTTTCTTCTCTCAATCTTTTTCTTTTTCTCTTTTATTTTCTGTTTTCATTTTGTTCAAATAATTCAAGCACCCATTTGATTTCTAAACTTTTTCCAAAGTTTCATTAGGTTTTAACAATGTATTTTAAGTCCATTTTAGAATAATTTCTTTTATTCTTTTATAGTTTATTATTTAAAATAGACATTTTGTCTTTATTTAAATAAGGTTTTAAATATGTTTCCAATCCACATTATTTTATTTAAATGATTTAAATATTTGTTTTAAATTCAAATGTTTATCAAACCTTTTTAGTAGGTTTTATTTATTTTTTAGTGTGTTAAATAATTCACTTTGAATTATTTAAAATATTTAAATATGATTTAATATTTATTTAAATTGGGCATTTGTCTTTATTCAAATAGATCCAATATGGTTTTAAACCCATATAAAATTTATCCAACTAATTGTTTTATTCCTTTTAAGTTAATTAGATAACTTTATTCCACTTGGGCAAATTCCAAATTATTATTTTCTCATGATTTAATTAAATATTTACATTAGGGATTTGTCTCAATTTAAATATAATTAAAATATGGTTTAATCCCATATGTTTTTATTTGAATGTTATTTATCCCTTTATTTTATTTGGATTATCTTTATTATATTTGCTTATGGATTTAACTCAAGGTTTAAATTGTCTTCCAAGTAAATTTCTTGGGATTTATTATTTATTTAGTTTAGGCATTTTCTCTTTATTTAAATAAAATTGAATATGGTTCGAAGACCATATAGTTTTATTTAAATAATATTTTATTTATTTTTATTGATCAACAACCTTCATTTGTTTATGGACTTGGCCGAGGTTTAATTTGGCTTTTAAATATTCCTTATTTAATTCTTTCTTTCTTTGTCTTATAAAATCCATATCTTTTTATTTATAGTTCCAAAATTGGTGATTCCAATTTGTATAATTTTATTTAATATTTCTTTATCTTTTTAAATCCTTTTAGGATTATTTTTCTCATAATTTGGTATGGATTTTTAGTTAGGAGCTTTATTAGCTTTGGAAATTATTTCCTTTTATCTTATTAAATTCATAAGTTTGTATCCATGGCTCCAAATTGAATGAAACCAAGTTCTATGGTTTTATAATATTTTTATTTATCATTTTTATAATTTATAAATGTTTGTTGCTGAATTTTTATATGAATAAAATCCATAGTCTTAGGGAGATCTTGTAAATGATTTTCTCCCATTAGGGTTTTAGGGTTTTGGTTTAACTTTTCCAAGTGTTTAAATTTCAAGATACATTCATTGATGAATGCATTTCACTTGATTGAAATTTTATTAGATTTCCTTTTCATTCTAATTTGTTCAATAAGGGTTTTGATGTTTCCATTTAGAAGCAAAAAGTTTCTTTTCACCCTAAGTTTCAACAATTATTTCTTTTGTTTATTTATTTTTCACATTTCAAAATTTAGAAAAATTTGGGATGTGACATTTTCATGTGAATCATTTAAATGTTTTTTCAATCTTTGGCATAATGGTGGTCTATTGTGGAAGAAAGAGTTTCAGAAGTGGAAAAAGGATCGCATGGAAGAGTTAGTCCTTATTAGTCCTAACAAAAGAACAAATGATAATGCTCTCTGAGATCTACAACATCGACCACTTCGGCCTGCTATCAAAAATAGAAGTCTATAAGTGTCAACAGGAAATTGTCCTTTGCAAATTTTCAATCTTACACAGCTTGTCCTGGCCTGCTTTAGTAGAAGAAGCA
Source organism: Avena longiglumis (assembly GCA_030063025.1). NCBI lineage: Eukaryota > Viridiplantae > Streptophyta > Magnoliopsida > Poales > Poaceae > Avena > Avena longiglumis. The sequence continues at coordinate 203,191,719 of CP125976.1, read as the reverse complement.
AACATTGCCTTAGAGGTCGGCTATGACTATCCGCAAATTCGTAGAAAGGCTAGGGTGATTCTATAGTCGACGATGATAGAAAATTCAGTTAAGCTACAGGTTGGTGATCTGCACTTGCCTTTGTCAGAGAAAGAGAAAAGCAAGGAAGCTGCATAATTATTTTCAAACTCGCCGGCCGCTAAAGTTTTGTCCCAACAATCAATTCCAAAAATTTCGGGCCCAATTAATTACCCGGAGGGGCATCCCGCATTTCTTGCCATGATTTCGGATATGGCGGATCAGTGCTGGATCATTGCCTTAGTATGTCGCATGCAACGAATGTTTACACTGGAACGATTCAATGCAATTTTTTTTACCGATATGGTCATGAAAATTTTTATTGCATCAAGGAGAAATGAGCATCTTCAATACGATGGGTGGCCAAAAGGATTCCCTCCCCTGACATCCTCGTCTCGCGCGCCACTAAGGAAACCAACCTGAACACGCTCACTTCTACCTAAACTCCTCCAAACAGAGAACCGTCACCTCCCCCTGCCTCCTCCGATACTTTGCATGCCCTCTCTAACACTCCTCTTGGTGCCATGGCCAACTTTGCGGTCGACCCGTACCGCTTCACACCGATGGGTTTTAAGATCCTTGAGCCCTTGGGCACTGATGGAAGGCCGCGGCGCATGTACGTCACAGCGGCGGTAGCCCATCCTCACCGACATGAGTCTTGGGCCATTGCGCAAGTTGATCTTAACCCTAAAGGAGATGACATTGACCAAGTGCTCAACCAGGTACATGATCACATTGAGTTGAATCTACAGCTGCTAGTCTAGAATTTTGCTGAAAGTGTTGTTGGTCTGGGATTATTCAGAATGGCTGACAGTGTGGTTAGAGATCTTTTGGTTGGACAACCTGCACACCACCTAGCGCAAGGTCGGATGCTCACCTTTGCACAACATGATGAGTGAGAGAACTTTCTTGCAACTGTGTACACAAGGTTAAGCTGGCTCATGTTACTGAATTTGCACATGGATTACAGAAATGAGGAGTTTCTTCGGGAGATAGTTGCTAAGTTTGGCAAGATGCATGAGTGGATTCGTGATGATCCGACCCATGTATGTACTCTGATCCGCTGTGCTTATGGAGGCACTCGTGACATCACAAGATCTATTGTCATTAGGGAGCCACAGCGATATGGGGGCACAGTTGTTTCATGGACTATGTCTGTATACATCTTAACTAATGAACCTGCTGATGTTTTGCATGGTGATGAATCACCTGAGCCTGCCAACGGTAATCCCCACCGAGAGTTCATGGTGGGTCCTATTCCACCTACTAACAACTGCGCCCCACCTGCTGACAACTAGGCTCCACCTGTTGATCAAGGCAACTGGGGTGCATGGAACAATGAAGGTGCTGATGACAATGTGAACCAGGAAGCATAGGGTTGGGGTGTTCCACAATAGCACAATGTGCCTGCACACCCCCTGCACCAGCAGTCCACTGTTTCCTTTCAGTTATCATATGGGTCCTTCTCCTCTGTCTAGATCATTCCTAGAGATTATCATCATTGCTTGCTGGTGTATATGGAAGCAAAGAAATGGATGGATTTTCAAAGGGATTAAGCCAACTTTCAGGGGGTGGAAGGACACTTAAGCATCAAGTGAAACCCTCTGATATCACCCCCTCTCTAGTTGGATTGAGAGTCTCTTGTAATTGTTTTTCTCTCTGTACATATTTTTCTTATTTTTATAAATATTACTCTTAATATAATAAAATGAGTCGGGGAGGGCTCCCTCACAGTAGTTCTTCAAAAAAGGTAAGAGGCACGGTGTAGAGTCTAAAGTAGGAAGGTGTGACCACAAGATTTTTTTCATGTGCGTGTTAGAGAGAGTAGATCAAACAAAAGTTTAATTGGAGAAAACCTATGCCAATATTTAAGATGACTTCATGAGTTCCTCTGCAATTACTTCTTGTAGGGATCGTGGGGGTAGGGGGATAGAGTGTGGTTCTTTGGTTTCTTATAGGATATACGGATGAGAGGTGGCGTCAATGATTTTGGGGAGTTGAGAAAAGGAGAAAAATGTAACATGCCACATGTAGGCATTTCACTTGTTCGGTGCGATTACCTAAGGATCGGAGGACCTTGGCTGAAGGAAAGTTTTCCAGTTGAACATAATATTGAATGAATCAATTTCTTTGGTGGCATGCCTTGGTATGTGTGTTTAGCCCAGAACGCAAGATAAACATGAACAAAGGGAGTAGGTAGTATAACAAAAAATAAATGTAAAACGCATGCAATTCAATCTCTAGGAAAGAAAACTAGACAACCATAATAGCTCCTTTAAATTTATTTGTATTACTCCGCTAGTACAAAAGCTTGTGTTGCACTTATGTTAATTCGAATCCGCTAGTAGAAATAATTACTACTATAACCAAATACACTTCGAAGAGCTTTGGAGAACTTGGCGAAAAAAAAGGGTAATCAAGCATATGTATATACTTTAGACAATGACCCAACAATTGATTGCCCAATGAAATAGTTTGAAGTGGAAACAAAGGTCCAATAATCAATAATGTTGAAATTCCAAACGTCAATAGTACTTCGGTTCACGGCTGTACGTAGACCTCATAGTACTATATCGCTATGCCTTGGTAGTTTTACAGCAAAAATCAGGGAGTAGGAAAAACACGATTATAACTTCTTCATCTGAAGAATGTTGAAGCTATGCGTTCGCCACTGGGCAGGGCAGGCCGGCAGGGGGCATCGGTTAACTGTCGTGACTCTGGTGACCTTGTACACAACCTTGCTTTCTCCGCTACCTTGTTGACACGCCGTCCTTGTTCTCTGCCTCCTCTGTTGCGCGTCTCCTTCCTTGGAGGAATTCCATAAGCACCCTTAGCGCAACGTCGACGTCGTCCTCGCTCCGCAGCAGCATCTCGGACACCTCCGCCGGCGTTACCTCCACCACTGCAAGTAAAGCTTGTATCTCCGGGAACAGTGCGTGGTCGTCGATGAGGTGATAATTCCGTGCCAGCGTCTTGAATGCCTCCCATCCGCAGTGGCCCATGTAGACGTGCATGTCCATGCGCCCCGGCCGCAGCAGCGCCGGGTCGAGACGGTCCTTGTAATTGGTGGTGAAGACGATGATGCGCTCCTCGCCGCAAGTCGACCATAGCCCGTCGATGAAGTTGAGCAGCCCTGACAGTGTTATCTTGCGTTCCTGCGGGTAACCTCCTCGTGCTCGGGGGACATACTCGTCATCGTCCTCGTCCGTGTAATCTGTGTCGTCCGCCGCCTTGCGGTCTTCCCTGGACATGGAGTCGAAGCTGCAGTCAATATCCTCTATGACGAGGAGGGACTTGTTGGGCATGTCGATGAGCAGCCTCTGCAGGCACGAGTTGTCGTACACCCCGGAGAGATCGAGGTCGTAAAGGTTGAACCGGAGATAGTTGGCCATGGCGGCCACCAGGCTGGACTTGCCGGTTCCGGGCGGGCCGTAGAGAAGGTATCCGCGCTTCCACGCCTTGCCGATCCGCCGGTAGTACTCCTTCCTCTTCAGGAACCGGTCGAGGTCGTCGAGAACCGACTGCTTCACGGACGGCTCCATGGCGAGCGTGTCGAACGTGGCAGGGTGGTGGTGGTTGATGCCTTTCCAGCTCGAGCCCTGGTTGAGGAAGATCTTGAGCGATCGGTCCCGCAGCCGCAGCTCCTCCGCCGTGGACATGATGAAGGGCACGTACTTCTCCAGGGCGGTCTCCGTGTGCTCCGCGTCGAAGCTCAGCTCCAGGGATTCCTTGCCGCCCCTGCTGCTGCTGCTGTTGTTGTTGCCGTCATTGCCATTGCCGCCCTCGATGGACGTCCAATGAAACTCAACGCCGTCGAAGGCGTCGGTGGTGGAGCCGCCGTGCTCCATGCACAGGAGCGTGCTCCAGCTTCCGCTCCCGTCGGGCTCCTTCTTGCGAGTCCGCGACACGCAGAGACGGCGCATCGTCTGCGGGTTGATCCTGGTGGCTAGGTACGTGACCGACGCGTCGAACAGGTCGTTCTCGCTGTACGCGCCGCTGCCCAGCTGCCGCCGGATGACGATGGTGCGGCGCTCCTTCTCGGGAGCGGCGAGGCGGGACCGAACCAATGCCGTGCCCCACCGCACCGCGGCGCGCAGCTCGTCGGGGAGGAGCTCCCGAGCCATGCCGCGCGCAAGCATGGCGTACGCGGTCACCGACGCCGCAGTCGCCAGCGCCTTCTTGTACGCGTCCAGCACCTTTGCCCCCTCCGGCGACGACGCCATGCTTGTCTTTGGCAAGTAATCCATGGCTTCCTACCAAGGATTTCGATCAATGATGATTGTCTCTTGCCTCGATTTGGAACCGTCCTCTGTATTATTTATAATTACAAGATCCAAATTTTACAGATTCTGCTGGGACTCGACTTCTACCCGTATACAATGCAATCTCTAAGATCGTTCGAAACTCGACGCGTGCACGGCACGGAAACGGCCATACCGCCCCTCCACGAACCGACTTTCACAACAGCAACAAAAAAAACGAACCGACTTAATTACAGTAGTACTATAAAATTATCGAAAAATACTGTCCACATTTTAGCGTATAAATTAATCGAACGTCACAAATTAGGAGTGCGTCGATATAGAGCCCGTCCTCTAAGGAGGACGTTTTTTGAAAATTCAAAAACCAAATATTTATAAGTTCCGAAAAAATGTGAAATAATTTTTTTGACGTAGACAATGATGACTTCTACCTGCCTGCAGAAAATCAACGCGGAATCTTCCGTATTTTGGGCTGTGTAAAAATGACAAAATTTTGGATCTGAGACGGTGAACAGTGTCAGATTCAAATTTCTTCAGATTTGTTAGAACTTGTCTTTTTTGTGTAGTCCGGTATGCAAACTATTTCGTCCTGAAATTTTGCAGAGCTGTAGATCAAGTCATTGCCAACATCAAGGAATTTGTTTTAGAATTTTCTGAAACTTTAAAATCAAGTTTTCAAAATATTTAAATAAAGTCCTCCGGTGAGGACGGGTCCCAAAAGCTTTTTTCGAAAAAATTAGGTCATATTGTTCTTAATTGTCAAGCTGTGCTCCCTTGGAATTGTGTTGCCTCCATGTGTGCATTGCATTTTAAACACCGGGTCTTGGTTTCTTTACATGTCTATTCCATTACTGCAAAATAGGATTCCATTACTATAAAACATAATAAGGAGATATCGAGTAGTGTTGTTTATTATTTTTATGTGAACAATGCCTTTGTCTCGGTGATATCAGGCAGACAATTACAACAAAATTAATGAGAAACTAAGGAGGAATTAATTAGGAAATTAACCGTGATTGACGGCTACCCGCGAGTTGCCTTATATGAATGACATATTCAGTTTACATTGATTATATTCCTATCACCAAACATGGAAAGGATCAATCACGGTTAATGCAAATTATTCTAACATCCCCCTTAATACTTCTTGTACAAGTTTAGATTAGGCTTAAATTCCTCTAATTCCTTAGAATCTATGACTCCGTGAATTCATCAGCTACTTGATCTTGAGATGAAATAAATCTTTTTTTAGAGCCTCAACACGGAGACGCACACCACACTCAACGCACACCACAACACACACACACACACACACACACACACACACACACACACACACACACACACACACACACACACACACACACACACACACACACACACACACACTCCTATACACTTGCAACAACTACTCCTACAACTCAGAACACACGCTATTCAAGAGACTTTCGAAGCCGCTGACTCTATGAACGCCGGGTACGTCGTTCTCCCTATGGTCCAAAGCGTGATGAGATAAACCTGGTGCAACACCACAAATTCGTCCCCGTGGGAAATCGAACCTGGGTGGGTTTGGTGGCCACTGCCAGCCCCAACCGTTGAGCCATAGGCTCATTCGTGACATGAAATAAATCTGATGTCAAGCATTTTCTGAGCAACCCTTTCTCCAACAAAGTGAAAGTCGATCTCTATGTTCTTCGTCCTGGCATGAAAAACAGGGTTAGCTAAAAGATATGCCGCACCCATATTATCACACCATAAACATGGAACCACATTAATTTTAATTTCAAGTTCCTTGAGAAGACTTTCTACCCAAATAATTTTTGTTGTAGCATTTGCCAAGAATTTGTATTCTGCCTCTATACTAGAGCGAGAAATGGTAGTTTGTTTTTTGGCACTCCATGAGATAAGGTTTGGTTCAAAGAATACCACAAATCCTCTAGTGGACCTTCTATCATCCATACATCATGCCTAATCTGCATCTGAAAATGCACTAATCAAAGTGAGTCATGTTGTTTTTGTATCTCTTACATACCGCAATATATTTTTTATAGCTATACAGCGTGTTGTGGTAGGAGCATGTAGAAATTGACAAACCTTATTGACTAAAAAAGAAATATGAGATCGTGTCAAAGTTAAATACTGCTAAGCCCCTACAACACTTCTATATCTTGTACTATCTTCTGGTCCTAGTAATTCTCTTTTATGGAGTGAGATTTTTTCAAAAGCAGACATTGGTCTGGAGTATGGTTCATGATTATGGAGACCAACTTTTCTTACAAAATCAGAGGCATATTTTCTTGAGTGAGAACTAATCCATCTTCCTTTTTCCTTACTTAAATTCCCAAGAAGAAATGCAAATCACCCAAATCCTTTATGGCAAAGTGTATACTCAAATCATGGACTAGAGTGAAAATGGCTTGACTTGATGAGCTCGTGACTATGATATCATCCACATAAATCAGTACATAAATAGTGATGCCTGACTTGTTGTAGATAAATATAGATGTGACTCCATGTGTGGGTTTGAACCCCGAATCATGTAAATTGGTACTCAAACGTGAATATCATGCTCTCGATGCTTGTTTGAGACCATATAATGCTTTGTGAAGCTTATATATGTGATCAAGGGCATCAACATCTTCATACGCAAGAGGTTGTTCATGTACACTTTCTCTTCCAGAACAACGTGCAAAAACGTATTTTTGACATCGAGTTGTTTCAAGCTCCAGCCCCTGGAAACAGAAATAGCCAAAACAAGTCTCATAGTAACTTCTTTACTATAGGAATAAAAATATCCACATAGTTTGTGACATATCATTGCTTAAATCTTTTCGCTACCAAGCGGGCTTTATAGCGAACTATCGTGCCATCTGAGTTTTCTTGAACCTATAGACCCATTGCAATCTATTATATTTTTGTTACGATGATGGGGAGTAACCAAATGCCATGTTTTATTCTTCATAAGTGCATCATATTCTTCATCCATCCCTTATGCCACTCCGGGTTGTTCAGCGCGTCATGCAGATTCTGAGGTTCTCCTTAGTACACAAATATGAGTATCGAACAGTACCATCAGTAAATTGTTTTGAATGTGAAATGCCCTTTTTTAACCTTGTTTGGGCCACAGGAGGAGACACGTCATGGGTTGGCGCAGAAGATCTGGTTGTCGTTTGCTGTTCTATGCGCAGTGCAGCAGATCAGGGTGGCTCTGGCACAACGGGATGGAGTGGACCATGTCGAGACTCTGTTGTCGTGCGCGAGGTTCACACACGACCAGGGTTGGCCCCATGCTGCTCATGCATGCGGGGATCGGGCGATGGTGGATGCCGCATGGATACCGCCGATTTACTAGGGGAGGAGTGTTGCGCCAGGGGAGGAGACCATGGGCAACACGGTCCTAGGCACACTAATTGATGCGGTTGACGCATCTCTTTCGGAATCGGTGATTGATGCGCCTATTGCGGAATCTTCTTAGGATTGTGTGCCAGACAAATATGCTCTAGGACCAGCGACGATTTCTCTTACTTTTTAGTTCAATACCTCAGAAACTAGAATGATCGATTATTCTCATCTCGAAAATGGACCTGAATTCCATAAAAACGAGGATCTCGCATTTGTGTATAATGGTGATCGAGATTACCCATCGAGTTAACCTCGGGATCCTATTTTCCTAGAACCGCTACCCAAGCAATATTTTAGATGTATTTGCGGAATGTTCGTCGTCGTTTGCTGCATAAAATCTCCCACATTTGATCCTTCGTTCTCACTCGATTTTCATTGATTTGTTCCAAATTTTCTTCAGGCACCTTCACAATAGGAACAACACCAACTAGTTTAGGTTTATTAGAAATATGGTCATCAGTATTCCTGTCCCCAAAATCATGTTAATGTAGATGGTTTGGGAGAACTAGAATTTCTTGTCTAAGAAGTGCACCGACATTAGGATGGAGAGATGCAAAGGAAAAGACACTTTCATCAAACATGAAATTTCATGAGATATAAACTTGGTAAGTAGAAATTTTAAGACATTTTACTCCTTTGTGACGTGGGCTATAGGCGAGAAGAACGCATTTCTTCGAATGAAAAGCTAGTTTGCAAGAGTTGTATGGACGCAAGTTTGGCCAACATGCACATCCGAAAACACCAAGGGATTTATAATTTTGTGTAGTCCCTAGAAGAAGTTCGGATGGTGAGAAATTTTTTGTGACTTTTCTTAGCACAAGATTTTCCCAGAAATTTAAAGGCATAGAAGCATAAGCATGAAGACCAAGGCCAACTTCAACTATATGGAGGTTCTTTCACTCGGCAGAGCCATTTTTTTGGTGAGCATGTGGACATGAGACATGATGAGTAATGCCAAGCTTTTGATTTAATTTCTCATATTTGTCTCCCTAATCATTTTGCATGGTGATAATTTTTCTATCGAATTTGTGTTCAACAAGATGCATCAAATTTTGGAACACCTAAAAAACATTATAGTTTTTTTAGCAAGTAGATCTAAGTGAATTTGATAAAGTTATATATAAATCACATAATATTTATGCCGTCCAACAGAGGAAGGAGCAGGCTCCCACACATCGGAGAAAATTTGTTGTAAAGGAATGGTCAAAACACTTAGTGAAATAGGATATGGAAGTTGATGGCTCTTGGCCCTTTGACATAAATCACAAATGGTCTCAATGATAGAATGTTTAGAACATGAGAGATGAAATTTATTTATGACTTGTTGAACTACCAAACTTGATGGAGGAGGATGCCGATGATGACACTATAGAGTAGAGACCTCCTTCATATCATCCCTTATGAAGAATTTTCTTCGTGGACTGATCCTTAATAAAAAAAATCCCAAGGGTGAAACTCAAGGAGAGCATTATTATCAATAGTAAGCTTACGAACCGAAAGGAGATATTTAGCCGCACTGGGAACATGAAGAATATTTTTAAGATGGATATCACAATTTTGGGTTTAAATACTTGAATGACCAATATGACTATTTTTCATACCTTCACAGTTGGCAGTGTGTACCTTGTCCTTCCCATGATATCTATCACGGATCACGAGCTCCTCCAAGCGCCTGATGATGTGGTTCGTTGCTCCGGTGCCGGGATACAAATTGGTATCCACACCATATGCAGCATTTGCGCCCTTCTCTTGGTTGTTGTTGTCATCTTCATAGCGCCACCAACACTTGTTGGTGGAGTGACCCTCTTTCTTGTAGATCTGGCATGTCACGTATTGATATTTTGTTGGAGTGTGTCCACCATGTCCATGCATGGCATCGTCCTTCATATGGAGTGCGGCCACCACCACCCTTCCTCCTTCTGCTCCACGACCATTTTGGCAAGCACGGTCCAGTTAATTCTTCTTCTTTTAGTATCCATCTGGTCCATCGCGACCATGATGTGCCACATTTGTGGAGGACTCGAACCCTTTATGGCCAACACCAATCGTTCTCTAGTGCATATCAAATGCAGCAAGTAAAGCATAAAGTTTGCTTATCGAGCAAACTCTCATGGCGTTGACAGAGGACACCAATGGGTTGTATTCTTCATCGAGACCATTTAGGATGAACTTGACCAGCTCTTCGTTAGTGATGGTGCGCCTCATAGTGGTGAGTTCAATAGCGAACTCCCCCATCTCACCAATGAATTTTTTGACCATCTTGTTGAGTTTCTTGGTGTTCCTGAGCACTCCCCGCAGATGTGAGATGTGTTCCTTCGATTGTGATGCAAACATGGTGGCAAGAGTAGACCACACATCCGCTGCGTGCTCCAGAACGATGGTTTGCGCAAGGACCTCCGGGGGCAGGCTGTTTACCAGCCAGCCTAGGACCTTCTGATATCTTGCAAGACAGGTGGCATACACATGGTTCTGCATCGAAGCCGTCTTTCCCTCTCTCGATGGATAAGGTGGACGGCGGTGCCGCCCCCGTTCCATCAACTAGGCCGTGCATCTGTTCCCCTCACAGAGGTGGCGTCACTAGGTCTTCTAGAGCAAATAATTGCCCCGGTTGAGCTTCAGCATCAGCGAAGATATAAGGTCTTTGGGAGGCGATGAGGAAGTGGCCATGGAGGTAGTTTTTGTTTTTCTAGATCACTCGATTCTCTCTCGATGTCAAGGAATAGTATGCTCTGATACCATAATATTTTTGTGTGAATGATGCCTTTGTTTCAGCGATCGGTTACATGTTATATACCCAATTGGGATGACAATTACATCAATATTATAGAGGGATTGAGGAGGAATTAACCAGGAAATTAGCTATGATTGATAGCTACTAGAATTTCCTTATAGGAATGTCATATTTGGTTTACATTGACTGTATTCCTATCACCAAACATGGCAAGGATCAATCATGGTTAATGTAAATTATTTTAACATTGTTATCACTGTTATTGAGGAGGTTGCAACTTATAAGGAAATTGAAAAGGAATCTAATTTGGTGTTTGGGGAAGTTAAGGTGCATTTCCCATCCTATTGTTTAGAATCAGTATGCCACTTGTTTCCCTAATCCTAAAGAGGTGGAAAATATTGTGTACTATGGTGCTTCAATGAAGATGAAAGTCTTTGATGCTACTGTTAGGTTGACAACTTGGACAACTTCGGTTGGTGCAAAGGCAGTGTTGCAGAAAATTTGGATGAGAGTTAGTAACAATCCTCTGGATAAAAGAACCAAGGACAATGTATACTATGTGGGTTATCTTGTTGGTATATCACGGGAGCTCGACATTTCTACTATACACAAACTTGAATATGTGAGGATAGTTATTGGTTGTAGAGAGTTTGATGTGCTGCATTTGAAAGCTGGTGGTTTTTTGCATGATAGCTTTTATGATTTATTCTATTAGATGTAGAAAGTAACTGTTGCAGGACCCACTAAAAAATCTTCTACGGTGGTGGTAAATAATAAATCTGGGGCTTCTTCTCCAAAAAGGGCAAAAGTGGAAAATTATTCTGATACTGAGGAGAACTTGGAGGAATAAGGATTAGGGAGCCAAACTAACTCAGCTAGACATGGTGGACCTTATACCGAGATGCCTGATAACACTATATCTAAGCAAGAGTCTTAATAAGATAGTGGAATGGATAAGGAAATGTTGATTGATACTCTAAAAAGGGATAATGAAGCCTTACACAATAGTGATATTGTTGTTCCTCAGAATAAGTGGATGGTTCCTTATTCCTTATCTCGTGATAGTGTAAATCCTTTAGTGTATATCACCACAATTGCAGAATATGTTGTCCTCTACAGGTGTGCCTTACAATCAGAATTTTGATACTTGTATCTGTCCTCCTATGCCAAGTGTTACTGATGTTCTAGGGCACCATTACTAACATTAGAATTGTCTAGATCCTAAGGCAGATCTTCCTCTCCTATATCCTCTTCGTGCACAGCTGGTGGTCCTAGCAGTAGTGCATGAGAGCGTGCATGTTCTGGCCAAGGAGAGCCCATGTCACCAAGCACTACCGAACCGGCGGGACACATGCCCATATTAATTGACTGGGAATACCAGACTCTTCTACTTCTAGTTCGATGCAAGTCGGGGCCTCCTCTCTAGCATTGACATAGACACAAACACGTCAACAGGACTAGACAATGGTCCAGATAGCATCAACGGTAGGAGTGGTTCCTCGGGATCTTCTTCCCCAATGCCTAAGAGATCTTCTATACCAGCAACATCTGTACGGTATACTACACATCTTCAACATGGCATCATCAACGAAAAAAGGTTACCAATGGTACTATCGGGTATAAAGGTCACCGTGTCCTGTCACAATACCCTTGTATGGTGACTGAGGGGAACCCTAGCCGCCGCCTACCACCCCTACCTCTCCTCTTCCCACCTCGCTGCCGTCAGAGGGCGCGGCTAGGCAAAGCCCTAATTGGCACCAATGGCGGTGGGGCTTCTCTCGCCCTCTCGCTCCAGGTAGCTGGCATGGGAAAATGATCTTGGGTCCGGGTGTGGCATGGACACAGGCGCCACAGCGTGGCTGCCCTACAGTGATGCAGCGGATAGAGGGCGGTGGTCATTGTTTCTCTAGAAGGCAAGGGAAGCGCAGACCATGGATGTTTGCAGGCCGATGTCTTTGTGGTGGCAAGGTTGCTTGGGATTGTCTTCAGGCCTAGGCATGCCATGGTCGTCGTGCATCCATCAGGTCTCTCTTGGTGGCCACATCGTGGATCATGAAGTGGAGATGTGTGGCTGTCAATGAAAACCGATCCGACTACTGTCATGGCAGATGAGGACGACACTTTTGTGTCGATCCCCTTGTCGAAGGCATCATCGACCGATGAGTGCATATTTGAAACAGTTTTACTAAATGTTTTTGCATTTGTAGCAGTAGGATTTTGGTATTTTATCGCTCTTGCGCGCACCTTTTATGCTTATTTCATAAGGATCCTAAATCATTAAGTCAAGAATGAACATATCAATAAGAACTGTCATATTATGTGTTAATATGATATTTTGACGTGATAAGAGTCATCTAAATGGTTTTCCACGCAACTGGGCAAAAGGAGGACGTGAGGAGAGACACCAGGGGACATAACAAGCGTCGGTATGGTGGAAGCCCACCCGTACTGCGCGCCCGTACTGACCTCCAATAGCTTCTTCTCGTCAAATACTTTAACCTCACGTAGACATATGTGAGACCTGACATTCATAGACACCAAAAGTACCGAACCTTCACTGCTGGAAGGGATCCAAAGGGGGAACTTGCAGAAAGGCATCATCCCCGCTGATACACGTATCGCTGGAGGATAAGTCATCATCCCCTTCATCATCAACCGCTGCATCGCCATCACCAACACCATTCCCCATCTCATTCACCTCCATTAGTTATAATTCCAATTACTATTGTGGATTTGTCCTCGAATTCCTCCATATAATTTCATTCCATCCATATGATTATGATGATGTTGTTGATTGTATCCATGTGTGAGTAGTTTACCTTTTTCTTGGGGATATGGAGAAACCCTAGCAATATTATAATATGAAATGAAGATGATCTATAATTTTGTTCTATGATTATGTGTTAGTTTTCTCTATATATATTATGTGAAATAGACCATATAATATTTGCCTTCGGGACTAGAGAGGGAACTACCCTTGGAAGTATCGTATTACATACGGCGTGAAGTGACATATCGTGATCGATGTTGTACCATATGGATAAGGGGGTAAGGAGAGAGACACTAAGCTCATATCAATATCCACAGGGTAACCCTTAATTGTAATGGATCAATAAGTGGTTGATGTAGATCGTTGCAGTTGTTATTTAGTGATGTGATGACCGATGGTTTCCAGGGCATAACTTATTATGGATCTCTCGCCACACATGTCATAACAAAATACATAGATTTATCCTACTCATAACTAATATCAATGTTAGTGGTGGATCCTAAATCGCCGAGAACATTCTTCCTTATTTAAGCTCTATTACAGTTCTTATTGCACTTGTTTACTTTAATGCATTATTTACTCTTTTGCAACCAAACACCACTCTTTCAAAACACCTTTACATGAGATCAAAGGCACCCAATTAGTATCCTTTGATAGATAGCGACGAGAGGCATAAATACACTAACTAAATAGCTCTTCGTGGTTCGACACACTTACTTTTAAAACTATCTACAATTGATCTGTACACTTGCAGTAATCAACGATGTTGCTCTCATGGCTTCACTCAGGATACTTCAGGGGGAAACCTAGATCTAGGTCTCCCGGATTGGATGATAGCGACTCTACGCACCTCCCTCATGGGGGCATCATCTTTGTAGAAGATGCTAATCAGTGGGAAGAAGGTGGAGCGGCTTCGTCTTGCATGGAGTGTCTGGCGGAGATGTCAATTCATTCATAACCTCTAGGTTCTACGCCCGGTCATGCCTGATGCGATAGGTTCTATGCACGACGGATCTTCCCAAGGTTTCTGCGTCAGATGGCGGGACTTAGCGGCATGGTGCCGAGGGGCCTCGACGATGACCGCACGTGCGGTTGACAGACACACGCAGGTGGTGGCGATGTTGGCTTTGTGGTGGCATCGATGACATGCCTGACAAGGTCATTACTTTGACCTTTCTGGAGATGGGTTAGCGAAATATGGATGCAATAGAGGATTGATCATACACATTGGTGTGCTTTGCGGATTAGCTGAACCAGTTTCTGCTCCCGGCTTGCTATTGGGCAGTTTTGGGGCCCCAGTTTTGTGATGTTTTGCGTAGGTGTGCAGTCGAGTACTGGCTCCGACAAGTCCACCCCCTTCATCGATATGCATTAGAGAGGTGGCTTCGGGTTAATGTTTGTACTCTATTTGTAAGGTCTCGTTGAATAATTAATAAAGAAGGTTGTGTGCATCTTTTTTATGTAGAGGCCAGGGCTTCGTTCCCCATTTAAAAAAACAGGTATAAAGGTAATTTTAAGTTTGAAGGGTTCACAGTTTCTGGTGAACCATGAAATTTGTAGGAAGTTTTGCATGATAAAAAATGTAAAAATGTAAAAATGCAATGAATGAGGAGTACATGACACTTATGAAAGAAACATGGCATTTAGTTCCCCCGAGCATGGTATATATTTTATCAATTGTAAATGGGTCTATAAAGTTATAAGACTAAGTTAGTAACAAAAGGTTTTAAACGATGATATGGAAGATTTTATGAGGATAATTTTAGTCATGTTATTAAGGAATCTACTATTGGATTTGTTCTTTCCATTGCCATCTCTAGGGGGTGGAATACACGACAACTTGATGTGTAGAATGTGTTTTTTCATGGTGTTCTTGAGGAAGAAGTCTATACGAGGCAACCTCTAGGTTTTAAAGAAAAATAAATGCCACACCACATTTATAATCTTGACAAGGCCCTATACGGGTTTAAACAGGCACCGCGAGCTTGGTACTCAGGTTTGAGCATCAATTGTTCCATGAGAGTCTGAAGGTTGTCTAGAGTGATCCGAAAAGTGTTTCAGATCACAAGGAATTTAATAATATGTATATTCTATTATTTATTTGAATTAATATTAAAATAATATTTAAAATTAAATTTAAGGGGAAGCCCACCTTAATGGGCCAAACCTCGGAGAGAAGGCCCAATAGGCTTAGCCGCCCCATGGAGAGGCAAAGGGCAAGGACACGCGGGGTGGGTCCACCCCTATCGCAGGTCAGCCACGGGCTTGGCATGTAGGGCCCACCCCGACCGTCTCCCATTGGTGCCTCCTCCTAACTGATCTCCTTTTGTCCTACCACGGGACTTGGCAATGTGATGTCCCTCCCCTTCCCCTATATAAAGAGGGTAATATTGGAGGGAACAACACACAACCAATGCAATATTTTAGAAGGAAAATTCCTTAGGGAATCTCTCTCTCTCTTTCATTGGCTCTCATGCGCGTGGTTCCAAGAAGAACGGTGCATGTGCGAAACGGTGCATCTTCAACACAGCGTCGCACTGCTGGATCCCGTTCCAGAAGATCTACTTCCACAATCTCGGTTGGATCAGGGAGACCGGGATTCATAGTTGAGCACCATACATGTGTGAAACCACGAGGTACTTCTAGTTGTGGCACCTGGATTATCACACGAGGAACAACACGACCTTGAGGTCAGCTGCGGTGACCCAACATACCACTGCATGTATAGTACACTATAGTCGTTGACATGATATCGACAGAACGCCATTCCGTAAATATCACATACCTCAGAGTGGTACAACAGAAACATTGCGGGTCCATTTTACAAACATACACACGTTATTGTTATTACAATACCGGAAGTTCAAGACTTCCAAAAGATTCAACTTACAACCCAAAATATAAGTGTTTCAGCGGAAGTTTCAAATTTAAAACTTAAACTCCAAATTGAGCTCAACAACTTATTGCTATATACTGTTCATGATGCTCGGTTCAAGTGGTTACTAGAACTATAGTAATTAGTCGGACTCCTGGAACTCTCCTCCATAGACGATGTCGTAGTCCTCTCCTTCTACGGCTCCATACAAGTTGGGCTCTTCATACAAGACCTCCTCTTGACTCTCAAATGCATACATTGAGTATCTTCGGGATTCTCAGAGTCTAAGCAAGGATTCAAAGGAAAAGATGAGTAACAGCATTACTCAGCAAATTCATTATATGCAAGGTAGGAAGTTTGATGTTCTATCTACCACATCGGACTATCAGTCGTTGGTATTATGCAATTTTGTAAATCTTTCTTCAAAGGTTGATTTTATTATGAAAATCTATGACCACTAGCCTTCACAGGTTGACCAGAACTTTCATGGAGTTCCTTTCCTGCCGCGTTCGTAGCTCCTTCCCAGAACAGGGAGTAACAAGTTACAATTCTTAGACTCTGCAGAGGTGTGTTACTTTTCCCATGAGAGATCAACTCCTTGTTGCACAACCGAGCGTACTTTTCCCGTCCACAATTCCATGATGTGGGGCCCAGTAGTTGGTCCAAGCCAATCACTGCCCTCTCCGCGACCTCATATGTCTGCATGATCCTTTGGGCTAGCTCATCTTCGTTAAGCCCCCTTTCGGGCAGGCTAAAACCCTGATGAGTTCCCGAAGACTCTATGACCTAGTGATGCCCGGAGTAGTACCATTTACATGGACTATCTCCCTAAACACCATTCAAAGATAATCTAGACACCAAAAGTGTGGGGCATAAGGGTGCCCACCCATATGTTGGATCCACACAAGGAATCACAACGTCACGTTAAGGTCGTCTTGCCTCCATACAAGAGGAAAAGGATACGGCTGACTTCTCCGTCCCATTCCAAATCTCATGGTTAACACGTAATATACGGCGCTAGAATCACTGATGTCATGGGTTATTAATTCCTAATTGTTCATTATTAGTGCAAGTGGAACTCTTAGTTCTATTGCTCCATCACATCATCACTTAGGATGATATCTAAGATTTAGTATCTTGAGAAAATAGTGTTTTCGTTTTCTATAGTATAGATGATAACACACAATTTGCAAATACTTTGATAAAGACTCTTCAAAGGACATGAGCAAGTGATGAACTTGCCTTGTGATTGCAAGGTAGTGAAGTTTGATGCTTGCACTGGACCTTGAGCTTCTATGTCTACAAAAACATCATTATTGCCCGGTAAGGACAATATTTAAAGAAGCAAAATGATTATGCAAAGTAATGTAATGCATTATATAACTTGATATGATTTATCCCCATTATTAATAAAATTATTTTTAATAATAAAGGATTTATAAATATTAATTTTTAATATTTATAATAGAATATTGTATTCTTTTATTTTAATTTCCTTTTATTTGATTTTTATTGATTTAATAATTCTTTTAAGCATTATCACTTAAATATAAAAAATTGTTATTAAATATTTGTTTAGTATTTTTCTAAAATACTACAATGTTAATATATAATGAAAGTGATTTTTATTTATTTTTATCATCCTTCAATAATTTTGTAAAATTCCATAAGGAATATATAAATTACAAAATTCTTAATAAAATTTATATGTCTAAAATTTTATATCTTAATTTATTTGGATAGTTTGGATTGTTGTGAATCCAAAAATATTTATTTATACTTTCTGGACTTTTATTTTATTTTCTAGAATTTAATAAGTCCAGGGGCATTTTGGTCTTTTCCTATTTATTAAAACAAATTCTAAATGAATTGGGCTGGCCTTTTGGGTTTATTGGGCCCTTGCGTCCCAGTAGGGCATCGTCAAAACAACCACCCCGAAGGGTTTTCGGCCCACCCAGCCCACTCACTCGTTGTCTCCTCTCTCGAGCTCACCCCTCTCCTTCTCCTTCCCCGACCCCGTGGTCAGTGGTGTCGCCGCCAGCGATTCCCGCCGTCGTGGACCGCCCTGGCCACCGCCGTGGTGCAGGAAGATGTTGTCGACTCTGCTCTTCCCTCCTATCCAACTAGATTTGGACATGGAGCTCTCCTGCGATAGATCGATGCCGTCCCGAACCCTAGGGTCTGGGGTTGGTGTGGATCCTGGCGTCGCCGCTGCTTTTGTGCGCCGCGGTGACGCTCCTCGCCTCCAAACGTGGCTATGGTCGCCGCAGTGGCGCTGTATGGGTCGCAGCGCCCCCCTTAGGGGTGCTCCCCGTGCCGCCAAGGTCATCGGCCACCTCTGCTTCCTCTTCTAGTCTCCAGCGAGGACCTTTGGTGAGTGCTTCCTCTCTTCTTGAGCTCTCTGTGTTAGACCCTCCCATGTTAAATGTTGGAAGTGTCCTCTCTGATGATTGTCTGGTCCTGATTAGGGTTCTTGGTTCTATTTAGGGTTCATACCCTGCTGTTGATTAGATACTGATGAATGTGATCATGTGTTGATGGTCCCTAAGCATGCTAAATAATTGTTAGTTGTGGTTTGCTATTTAAGATGAACTGTGGTGGTGCTAGTGGCTTATCAGATGATTCTATTGATTAATTTTGATGTGGTCAGATGATCAAGTTGCTTTAGAAGCAATAATTGGGAATCTTATGGTTTACTATTTCACCACTGTCATTGCTTGGTTAATGACAGTGAGTGTTGTGTGATGAAATCACTGTATTAACACTTGTTGGCTTAAGAATTCAGATGTGGTTTTAGATCAAATGGTTTCAAATAGTGAAGATATACAAAGGGCTTTTCTTAATTATGATTCTTGTGATGACAGGAAAATGATTTGTAGTTGGTTGGTTGAATCTGTGAAGATTGAATGCTTAACCTGATTAGTGTAGAACTGTTCTTGTGACACCATCTTTGTATGGCACATAAGATTAGATTCTATTTCTTGATTTGATTTGGTGCAAACTTAAGATGAGTTTGGTATTAAATATAAATAGAAATGTTCCTTTCTTAAATCCCTAAGACCAATGATGTTGGTCAGAGGTTTAGGGATTAAGCTTTATCTAGTTGATTCATATAGATGGTTCTGGTAGTGGTACCAGCTACTGTTTCTTGAATCAAAGCTTGGAAAAAAATAATGGTAGGCTTGATCATTTGTATAGATCCAACAAATTAAATTCTAAGGTGATACTCTTATCTTAGAGATGTGCCTAGAAGTTAAATCTTAGATATATTCATTCTTGAATTGAAATATACCTTGATAGCTAAATCAATGATGTTGTTCTGTGATTTAGTTGGATCCTTGTACTTTGTTGTTTGTTTTTAAAGTTTTAAAACCTCAATGATGGATTCACCCCACTTGGGTGTTTTCTGAGAGTTTAAATAAGTGTCAGATCATGTATGTTTGTCTAACCTTAGACAGATAGTTCATTTGATGGTCTATTTACTCACCACTGTCACTTGATGTTGTGGTTTCTAGTGGTTGCCCTTGTGGTAGCTTGATCTGGTGATCCCCTGGTATTTCAATTACTGGCTTGTCCTTGATCTAGCCCATCCTTTCCTGATCCTGATGGCTTGACCTTGGTCTTGCTATCCACCTGATCTTCCCCCTCCTTATGTCACCATCCTGGTGATGTGTTCCTGGGATTTGGTTGGTTTGGCTGCTGTGCTTGGTGTGTAAGAGCAAAGGAATGATGTGGGGATTGGTTTTCCCATGGCTGTGTTGACAGTCCTGTTTGGTTGTGCTGCTGCTGTGGTGTTGACAGCACACACCATGTAGTTCGGTGTGTGTGCTGCTTGTGTGCTTGCTGCACAGATGTGGATATGTTCAGAATTTTGAAAGTTACTTTCATCTGGTTACTTCTACTTGGCTGGTGAAACTTGCCCCTCCTTTCTGTTATTTGACTTATGGCTTTAAAATTATGAAAGATACATTCTTTCATATTGGTGAAACTTGCCCCTTTTTATAAGATTACGCAATGATGAACCTTGATCAGTGCACTTCACTGACAAGTCTGAGAGTAATATAATTTTAACCTTAACTTTCTTTATTTTTGTTTTGTGTTTGTTTTGTAGGTACTAGACTTGGGAATTCAAGATTTTAGTTTAGATTTTCTTCTTTATTTGGAGAATAGTCATATGTAATATTCTTTATTCTTTTGTAATTTTAGTTCTACCCTTTTGTAATCTTTATTTTATTATTTTGTAATAAAGATTGTACTATATCAATAAAGAAATATTATTCTTTATTTATTTATTATTGCAAGAATTGTGGATGATTTTCATAAGTTACATTTTTCTTGATCAATGCCACAAGTCTAAGGAGGAAATTTTAATTCTTAAGTTGGATTTTGAGAAGGCTTTTGACAGAATTGAGCATTCTGCAATCATCAATATCCTTAAGGCCAAAGGTTTTGGAGTTAAATGGATTTCCTGGATTCAGATGATCTTTGGGTGCCTTCTTCCTCTGTGCTTTTAAATGGTGTGCACAGGAAAAAGTTTCTTGTAGAGAAGGGTGTCGTGCAAGGAGATCCTTTGTCTCCTTTATTGTTTGTTTTGGCTGCGATCTCCTTCAAAGTATCCTCAATAAGGCAATGAACAGGTCTTCTTTCTTTGCCCGAGAATGTATTCTGCTGACTTCCCAGTTCGTATCACGAGATGACACTTTAGTAATCCTTAAGGCTGATTCTGAGCAACTCTTGTGTCTTAAGGCAATCCTTCATACTTTTGCTCTTTCCACTAGACTCAAAGTCAATTATTCCAAGAGCGATGATGCCAATTAATATGGATTACGAAAGGCTTGGGCATTTCGCCAATACCCTTTCTTGCCTCCTTTGGTTCCTTGCCTTTTACCTATCTTGGTTTGCCCTGATCTTGAATAAACCTGTTGTGGAACACTTCTTGCCTATTGTTCGAGAGTGGAAAGAAGGTTGTGTGGAATAGTGACTTTCCGAATTATGGGGAAATTGCGAGTTAGTTAAATCATGTTATCTTCCCTTCCATATATTACATGAGTTGTTTTGATCTCCTGTCACTATCAAAGGCAGATTGATTAAATATATGAGGAAATTCTTGTGGAGAAAGAAAACTTGATGTTCAAGCTAGAGTCGCTCTTGTAGCATGGAAGAAAGTTTGTAGACCCAAAAATCGGGGAGGATTGGGAGTTCTTGATCTTAATGTTCAAAATTCTGCTCTTCTTTTGAAGAATTTGGATAAGTTTTATAATCATAAGGATATTCCTTGGGTTCACTTGATATGGAATACTTACTATTGTAATGATAAGCTACCGAAGAAGTCTTGAGGATCCTTTTGGTGGAAAGCTCATCTAAAACTGATTGACATTTTAAAGGACTTGCAAAGTGCTTGGTTGGAAATGGGAAATCCACACTATTCGGACTGATATGTGGAATGATAGTTGCCTCCAACATAAGCTTCCTCACCTCCTTTCATATGCAAAAACCCTCACATCTCTGTCGGTGAGTTCACGCATCTTGCAAATACTCGGGATCTCTTTTACCTTCCTTTGTCCCAACAAGCTTTTCAGAATATCAAAGTCTTGAACAAATTCTCAATTTACGCAGAAGGGGAATCTGATTGTTGGTCTTACATTTGGGGTAGTATTTTTTCGGTCAAAAAGGCTTACTGCTCTTTAATCGGTTACCAACCGGTTCAGCCACATTTCTCATGGATATGGAAATCTTCTTGTGTGGCATCCCGCAAAACCACTACTAGAAAATCGCGTTGTTTTTGTGCATTGCATCATCATGACCGCATGCTCATGTCATCATGCCACATTGCATTTGAGCATCGTCATCATCTTGCAGTTGCTTGCATAAAACTATTTGCAGATAAACCTAGTTTTGTTTTCTAAAACGCCCCATCTTCATTCAAACACGCAAATCCGGGTCACCGGAATATTTTGTTTTGTCTGATATCGGTTTGCAAAGGCCTTGTTTGAAGTAAATAAAAATATTTATTTATTTTAGTGGGGGCAGTCGAACGGGCCGATCCGACCCGAACAACCACCCCCCAGTTTAAATCGGTCCACCTAATCGGTCCGCCTAATTCCTAAACCCACCCAACTTAGTCTAACCACACCCCCCTGTAACACCCTCAGAATCGGACCTATGCAAGTTTGAGCAAAAATTCCCAAACCCGCATAGAAACGATTCAAAGGTGCCCACCAGGCACTTTCGTGCGGGTGGAAAACGAAGTAATAACATTACACAACAGTCCTCGATGGGACCCACAGAACAGATATATATATATAACAGCACGACTCCATGAGTCAAGAATACAGATATAATATACAAAGATCCAAATCACCTTGAAACGATATAGCGTCCCGCTACGGACAAGATGCAAATGGGGCTAAGAGCCCTGAAGAATAACCAATGGCGTCCATAACCCTACCCAGGCCAAGCCGGAAGGGTAATCCTGCTAACGGCGTCGATCTCAAAACCTGCTTAAACAAAAGGGGTGCCGACAAAGGGCAAGGGAAAAAGAAGGGCGTCGATCTTGAGGCCGATACGGCGAGGCTAGAATTCGGCGGTCCTCGCCTACATAGGTATGGTGGACTGAAGCGGCAGCGGCAGCATGCACTAACATCCTATAGAGACGAAAAACAACTGGCGGTTATCAGAGGGGGGTAAGAATGACCTATCCGGATCCAACCTGAAACTAACACCAAACAAACCCATCCTGGTGTTTCCCCCTCGAGACCAGTCGAGGAAGTCAACCGAGGAACTCACGCAGTTGGCAGTTTTACTTAATTAGTTATAGTTGTGGCACTTTACTAGTCAGATTTAGATAATCGTCCTGATAAAGTAAGCAGTGGGCACTTTTAATTGACCATTCCGTTATAGTGGCAACAATTACTAATCAGATACAGATAGCATGAGATAAACCCAAAACCCGGCAGTTGTTGGTACTTTTATTCGGCCATTCCGTTGTAGTTGCAATACTTACTAATCAGATACAATTGTCGCAAGCGACAACCAAACAAGCAATTGTGGGCAGTATTAATTAGCCATTCCGTTGTACTGGAGCTGATTACTAGTCATTATAAGTCAAATTTATAGCAGTAAACTTTAGTTATGCTTGTCTATGATCGAGATACTGTGCTCCAAGTCGTACATATCCGCGGACACGGCTTTCAGAAAGTTTTACCCGGCCGGGGTGCACCAATAGCAACACACGCTCGATCAGCCTCGGAAAAACCAAATCAAAACCCAACGAGGCTTTCACGACTGAACAATCACAGGATTCAGAAATATTTCAGGGGGCCACCCCATTGAGTAGATCCCGCAACGGAGTAAGCAAGCTCCGAGACGGACTCAAGGTTTGCGTCAATGGCTGTAAGCGACAGCAGATCCCCAATCGGGGACTGTCGATACCGCGTAATCACTCCGCTTACCTAAACAGTACAGTGTGCTCCTCGCACAATTTAAATACAGAAAGTAGCATGGCATAAGTACAAGATCGTAAATAAAACCTCAAACTAGTTTGTGGCCCCAAGAAATAAGACTGAATCAAGCTCTGGCTCAGGGGGGTCCCATATACCTCCCGGATGTGGATAGCGCGATAAATCAAGGAACAGGTATCAAGTACTCGGGGTCTTACGGGACACAAGTGGGCGTTCGGAAACCAAATATTATCTATCACCCACCGATGCCTCTGCTTATTCAATTTTAGTTGTTAAACAGAAATTAAAGTGACGATAAGTAAAACTAGAATCATCTCCAACATCAACATGCGGCAATACATCAGCAACTGTGGCATATGACGACACACATCAGCACTAGAGCAAGCAACTACGACGCGCAAGTCCAACTATCTACCAAACAACAGGTAATAGGGTGTGTCCAAGCCAATATAGGGCTGCACGGTATATCACAGGTACGGAAACTAAAGCATCGCAACACAGATAGCAATAGATCAACAGGAGGGGAATAAAGACTATAAAGTAAGATAGGTAGAAAGAGGGAGATGCTCGCCTGAAAACGTTGTCGAAGGTTTTCCCCGAAGATCGGGGCGAAGCTCACATCAACTCAACGGCCTTATCCGCGAAGAAGCAAAACACTAGAAGAAACACCGGATGCTATATTTAATATAACGGCAGAAGATCGGCATGATGCATGTATGATGCATGGCATGGCAAGGTGCGATGCAATTAGGTCAAATTAGGCGGAACCGGGGTCCCGACATTTAATTAGGTGGTTCAAGTTGTTTAGCTACCCCGCAATTTAAATGTTGCATTAGCAAGACAAAATATGGCACCGGTTCGCTACACAAGTTTAAATGAGGCTAATATGAGACTAAATTTGCCCGCATATGGGCCCCATATTTAATTATTAGATGAATCGGCATAAGGCCCCCAAACCACATGAATGTATGCGAGATGAACGATTAAATATGCAACATTTCTTATAGTTGACCATTAATAAATTAGGGTTCTCGGAAAAAGGGGTTCACACATTAGGGTTCGGCAGATCTTGGGGTTCCGGGGTTCGGGGTCCGGGGTCGGTCTCGGGGTCCAGGGTTCGACGGAACGTTCTCGGCTCCGGGGTCGTTCTCGGATATCGGGGGGTAGATCTTGTCGCGTCGGGGTCTCGGTGTCCGGGGTGAAGTGCTTATCGTCCCATGGCGATCTTGGAATTCCGGGGGTGTTTCCCGCGTCCATGATTGCAGATCTTGTCGGTTCCAACTCGAAGGCCTTGTTGTTCCGCGGCGTAGATCTTGGGGGTCCACCGAGGGTTGCGAGTCCTCGACGACAACGGTGTCGTGGACGAGTTTGAGCAGACGTCAGCACATGGTACAGGGCTCCTCGGAAGATCTTGGCGTGCGACGTCGTCGGCATCGGTTCGGGAAGGAGATCTTGGGGTACGCGTCAATGGTCTTGCGGGTCCAGGACCTCGGACATCTGCTCTCTGTTGGTGTCCTTGTGGTTCGGGCTTCAGGACATCTTCTAACATCTCTTGTCGTTCCCACGTCGTTGGACGATGGTGAACTTGTGTCATTGTCGGGGTTGCCTCGAAGGTGGAACTTGGATCGGGGTTGATGGTCTTGTCACGTTTAGCTTGGGGTCTTGTGGTCTCCGACTTGGAATTGGTGCAGCAACAGGCAGAGCCTCCTTGGCACCAGCTGGACTTGGTCCGGAGGATGACTCAGAGGCCGGTCGAGGACGCACATGCCGCGGAGCTCCGGCCGACGGAGGGGCGCGCAGAGGCGGGCGTCGGGCCGGCACTGAAGCGGCAGAGGCAGGCAGCACGGCGAACTCGCGGGGCAGGGGCCACGGCGGCAGGCGGGCGGTTGGCGCGGTGGGGAGGCCGCCGCGCGGTTGGGAGACGCGGAGAGTGGCTGAGATGGTGCGAGAGAGGCGTCTGGCGCCGGGCGGATCGCCGACGGGCGCGGTCGCGGGAGCACCGGCGGAGCCACGGGCGCGGGTCGAACAGTGGGGAGGAGGTCGACGGGGCGGCGGCTCGGGGGCTGGCGGCTCGAGGGGCCGGGCGGCGGGTGGCCGAGCCGAGGTGGGCGAGGGCAGGCCGACGGCGGGGGCACGCTGAGGGGCGGCGACGCTGGGCGCCTTGGCCGCGGTGGGCGCGGGCGCCGGATCGGGGTGGCAGGCTCGGCTGGGCGCGGAGCCAGGAGGAGGTCGGAGGTGCGGGAGAAAAGGCCGAGGCGGGAGGCGGGGCAGCGGCGGCCCTAGGTGGCGGTGGTGGCCGGGGCAGGCAGCTAAGCGATGGCGGAGGGCTAGCGGGGGTCCTGCGTGGCGAGGCGAGGTGGGGAGGGAGAGGAGAGAGGTAGGTGGGCGCGGGCGGTGGAAGAAGAACAGGGGAGGGAGATGCTCGCGCGTGGGGGAAGGGTGCAGGGAGTGTGGGCCAGGGGCGGGCCCCACGGGACAGGGGTGTGGGTGAGGGCGGTGTGCGTGAGTGGGGGGAACAGGTGGCCAAGGCGGGTCCCGCGTGGGTGGGTCGGTGGCCAGGGGAAGGCGCGGACTGGGGGAGAGTGGGCAGGGGAGGCTCGGCGGGTGGGTTCGGCTGTGAGGAGAGAGGGGGTCGGTTGGGGGGGAGTTTTGGTGGGGTGTGGGTTGGGTAGGCCATGTGGCAGCTAGGGAGTGGTGGTGGCTTTGGGGAGGGTGAGGTGGCGCAGCGAGATAGGCCGGGGTGAGGTGGCCAGGGGGTGGGTAGGATAGAATTGGTGGGAAAGGGATTTAGAGAGGGCTGGTTCAACTTGGATCGTTTTAATTCCTGGGGTAGTCGTTCGGGTCTACCCGGCCCGTTCGACTGCCCCACAAAAATAACATAACATCTTATTTAATTTGCAAAACATTTTGGTAACTAGTTTTTGGACAAACAAAATATTCCGGAAGCGACCGGGGTTTGATATTGGATTAAAGATGGGGCGTTTTGGGAAAACAAAACTGGCGTTGCGAAGATAGTTCTGGCAACAATGCATGATGATGACGATGCAATGCACAAATTTAACGCGATTTTCTAGTAGTGGTTTTGCGGGATGCCACACCCCCCCTCCACATCACCCCACACAATAGCAACCTGACACCTCACCCTCTCTCCCCCTCTTCCCAACCAGGAACTGCCACCTCAGCAGCCCCTGGCCCCTCTCTCTCTTCCCACTCCCTCCATCGGCCCCACCTAACCCCGCCCCACCCTCTCAACCCACTCACACGCTCCACACACGCACTTGACCAGCCCAACCCCACCCCACTCCACGGCCTTGGCCCCTCGTGTGGCCCCACCTGCCACGCACGCCCTGTCCCCAGCCTGGGACCCACCCCGGCCCGCCACTCCCTCTCTCCTTCCCCCGTCTCCTTCCCCACGCAGCGTCTGGCCTCTTCTCCCTCCGCCCGGCCCCCTTCCCTTGCCAGCCTGCCTCTCGCCAGCGTCCCCCACGCGCCTTCCTCCCCAAGCTTCCGCCTCGCCCCGCTGCCTCTCTCGCCCTCTCCCTTGCTGGGTACCTCTCCTCCATTGCCGCGCCTCACTTCGCTGCCCGCCTCCTGCGCCACCTCGCCTCGGTCTCCCTCCCAGGCGCCTTGTGGCCTGCTTCCTCCTCGCCGCCTCATGAGCGACCGCCCCAGCCTCCCCTCGCCGATCGCTCCGGCAGCCACGGCCGTCCTCGTTCTGCCCGTCGGCCGCTGCTCATGAGCCTCCGCCGCTCGCCCGGCCCCTCCTAGCTGGCAGCGCGCCTGGCAGCGCCTCCACGACCTCGCGTCGGCGACCCGCGCCGTCCTCGTCGCGCCTCGCCCGCGGCAGCAGCCCAGCGCCCGAGCCCTGGGCCCTCCGGCGCCGACGTCTCCGCAACATCTTCTGGCAGCGGCCTGTTCGCCCCGCGTGCGTTGCCCTCTCCGCTCCCCGCCGTCCTCGTCCCGCGGCCCCGCCTCTCCTCGACCGGAGTCGTCCGCGTTCGGTTGCTGCGTGGCGTGTACGGGTGCGGATGCGAACGACAAGACCAACTCGAAGACCGACAAACCCCCGCCAAGTTCGCCAAGACCCGTTCCCGGGTTCCGTTTTCTCGAGCTCGAACCCGTGGAACCCGACGACGCCGTAACCCCCAAGATCTATCGCACAGACGCATCACGGACTCGGAGAAACCCCCGGAACGACAAGATCGCCACACGGACTTGAGAACTCCGATGCCCCGTTCATGGAGTCCGAGGACCGATACCGCCGAACCCGAGCGCCAAGATCGCCTTCCTGGACCCCTGAAGACCGGACCGAAGCGCCAATGACCGAACCCGAAGACCGCCAAGAACGCCACTGGTACGACAAGCACTTCGCCGTGGAGCGCCAAGTTCTCCCTCCCGGATGCCAAGACCGACCCGAGACACGGACCCGACAAGACCTTCGTGACAGCCAGATTCGCACAGAACGACAAGAACTGCTTCGCGGACACCGTGCAACAAGATCTACCCCAAAAATCCGAGAACGACCCGTCGAACCCTGGACCCCGAACCCCGGAACCCCAAGTTCGTCGAACCCTAACAAGATCGCCGAACCCTAATGTGTGAACCCCTTCCCGAAACCCTATTTTATAACATAATACAACTTGTCGCATAATAATTGTCATACTCGCATGCATATCTTTGGTTTGGGGGCCTTATGCCGATTCACCTCTTAATTAAATATGGGGCCCATATGCGGGCAAATCTAGTCTCATATTGGCCTCATTCAAATTTGTGTAGCGAACCGGCACTATCTTCTGCCATGTTACGACAACATTTAATTTGCGGGGTAGATAAATAACATGAACCACCTAACTAATTGTCGGGACCCCGGTTCCACTTAATCTGACCTAATTGCATCGCACCTGGCCATGTCATACATCATGCCTGCATCATGCCGATCTTCTGCCGTTGTATTAAATATTGCATCCGGTGTTTATTCTAGTGTTTTGGTTCTTCGCGGATAAGGCCGTTGAGTTGATGCGAGTGCCGACCCGATCTTCGGTTGAACCTTCGGCAATGTTTTCAGGCGAGCATCTCCCCCTTTCTACCTATCTTACTTTTATAGTATTTATTCCCTCCTGTTGATCTATTGCTATCTGTGTTGTGATGCTCTAGTTTCCGTACCCTTGATATCCCTTGCAGCCTTATATTGCCTTGGTCACACCCTATTCCCTGTTGTTTGGTAGATAGTTGGACTTGCGCGTCGTAGTCGCTTGCTCAAGTGCTGTTGCATGTCGTTCAGTGCCACAGTTGTTGATGTATTGCCGCATGTGATGTTGGAGCGGATCATAGTTTTACTTACCGTTCACTTTAATTCCTGTTTAACAACTAAAATTGAAGTAAGCAGAGGCATCGGTGGGTGATAGATAACATTTGGTTTCCGAACGCCCACTTGTGTCCCGTAGGACCCCGAGTACTTGATACCTGTTCCTTGATTTATCGCGCTATCCACATCCGGGAGGTATATGGGACCCCCTGAGCCGAGCATGATTCATCTTATTTCTTGGGGCCACAAACTAGTTTGAGGTTTTATTTACTATCCTGTACTTATGCCATGCTACTTTTGTATTTACGATTGCGAGGAGCACACTGCATCTTGCTTAGGTAAGCGTAATGTTTTCGGGTATCGACAAGCCCAGCCACACTTTCGGGTTCCTGTCGTTACAGCCATTGTCGCAAACCTTGAGTCCGTCTCGAGCTTGCTTACTCGCTTGGTGTACTCAAGGGTGGCCCCTGAAATATTTCTGAATCCTGTGATTGTTCAGTCGTGAAAGCCTCGTTGGGTTTTGATTTGGTTTTTCCGAGGTTGATCGAGCGTGTGTTGCTATTGGTGCACCCCGGCCGGGTAAAACTTTCTGAAAGCCGTGTCCGCGGATATGGACGACTTGGAGCACAGTATCTCGATCATAGACAAGCATAACTAAAGTTTATTGCTATAAATTTGACTTTATAATGACTAGTAATCAGCTTCACTATAATGGAATGACTAATTAATACTGCCCACAATTGCTTGTTGGAATGTCGCTTGAGACCATTGTACCTGACTAGTAAGTATTGCAACTACAACGGATGGGCTGAATAAAAGTACCAACAACTGCTGGGTTTTGGGTTTATATCATGCTATCTGTATCTGATTAGTAATTGCTGCAACTACAACGGAATGAATAACTAAAAGGACCCACTGCTTCTTTTATCAGGACAATTATCTATACCTGACTAGTAATTGCTGCAACGATAACTGAATAAATAAAACTGCCAATTGTGTGAGTTCCTCGGTTGACTTCCTCGTTGGTCTCGAGGGGGAAACACCAGGGTGGGTTTTGGTGTTAGTTTCAGGTTGGATCCGGATAGGCTTTTCTTACCCCTCTCTGATTGCCGCCAGTTGTATCGAGTCTCTATAGGTTGTTTAGTGCATGCTGCCGCTGCCGCTTCAGTCCACCATACCTATGTAGGCGAGGACCGCCGAATTCTAGACTCGCCGTGTACTGGCCTCAGTACTGACGCTCCTCTTTTTCCTTTGCCCCTTGTCGGCACCCCTTTTGTTTGAGCAGGTTTTGAGATCGACGTCGTTAGCAGGGTTACCCTTCCGGCTTGGCCTGGGCAGGGTTATGGACGCCATTGGTTATTCTTCAGGGCTCTTAGCCCCATTTGCATCTTGTCCGTAGTCGGACGCTCTATCATTTTCAAGGTGATTTGGATCTTTGTATTTTATATCTGTATTCTTGACTCTTTGAGTCGCTGTTGTATATATCTGTTCTGTGGGTCCCATCGAGGACTGTTGTGTAATGTTATTACTTCGTTTTCCACCCGCACGAAAGTTCCTGGTGGGCACCTTTGAATCGTTTCTATGCGGGTTTGGCGAATTTTGCTAAAACTTGCATAGGTCCGATTCTGAGGGTGTTACAGAGTGGTATCAGAGCTCAGCAGTTGCGATACCCCACAAGTCCAGCCTGTAGGATAACCTAGCTAACGGCCGAAGTAGAGTGTCAAAACTATTTTTCAAAATCGGTTGGATAGTTCCGATTAGGTCTGATTTTACTCCTTACCCTTTGCTATTCTCCTCTTACCTCTGCGTGTTTTGAATCCGCTCTCATCTATTTCTTCGAGTCCAGGAATTCTCGTGGTTGGGTTTTCCGTCGCACCTTTAGGGTTTCGCTTCCTCCTTTGTTAACGGTGTCGCTACATCGGGTCTTCATGCTGTCCGAGGAATCCGTCTACGGTGTTACCATCCTTTGTTCCTTGTTTGTGCTATCCGGTGTTTCCCGACGCGACGACATCATCTGCGCCAGACCCGATGCAGAGTCTGCATCACTCCTTTGTTCCGAACCTCGATTGTCGAGATCTTCAGTCTGATTCCGAGAATGGTTGCACTCTTTTCTACTGATTGTGCGGAGTAATAGTTTGGGTGCGTGATGGATTGGCCCCCATGCCGACTACCCTTTCTATTCGCTTTTGTACATTGAAGTTGATGAGAAAGCATCGGTTCCCTCTTTCCATCGAAGTTAGAGGTGGCTTTATTTGTTGAGACCTCTGCCTTCGCCCTTTTTTTTCCGGAGTGTTCTCTCGACGATCACGGACAACGATCTCTTGTTAGTGGTGTCGCGAGGATCTACACGAAGCGAGAAGATTCAGATCGCCGACCTTCCTTCCGGAACCATGAGGCGGATCTCGAGGGCGAGATCCCTTGTTAGTGGTGTCGAATTGTGGCATCCCGCAAAACCACTACTAGAAAATCGCGTTGTTTTTGTGCATTGCATCATCATGACCGCATGCTCATGTCATCATGCCACATTGCATTTGAGCATCGTCAACATCTTGCAGTTGCTTGCATAAAACTATTTGCAGTTAAACCTAGTTTTGTTTTCTAAAACACCCCATCTTCATTCAAACACGCAAATCCGGGTCGCCGGAATATTTTGTTTTGTCTGATATCGGTTTGCAAAGGCCTTGTTTGAAGTAAATAAAAATATTTATTTCTTTTAGTGGGGGCAGTCGAACGGGCCGATCCGACCCGAACGACCACCCCCCAGTTTAAATCGGTCCGCCTAATTCCTAAACCCACCCAACTTAGTCTAACCACACCCCCCCCTCCACAGCACCCCACCCAATAGCAACCTGACACCTCACCCTCTCTCCCCCTCTACCCAACCAGGAACTGCCACCTCAGCAGCCCCTGGCCCCTCTCTCTTCCCACTCCCTCCACCGGCCCCACCTAACCCTGCCCCAACCTCTCAACCCACTCACACGCTCCACACACGCACGCAGCCGGCCAGCAGCCAACCCCCACCCCACTCCCTGACGCGCGGGCCCCGCCGTGTGGCCCCTGTCCCCAGCCACCACGCACGCGCCAGCCCCTGTCCCCTGGCCCCACGCGGGACCCACCCCGGGCCCGCCACTCCCTCCTCTCTCCTTCCCCCACCGTCTCCTTCCCACGCTGCAGCGGCCTCTTCTCCCTCCGCCCTTCCCCACAAGGCCGCTGCCCCGCCAAGGCCCCCACTCGCCCTTCCTCCCCAAGCTTCCGCTGCCGCCGCTGCCGCGCTCCTCGCGCCACCTCGCCTCGGTCTCCTCCAGGCGCCAGCTGCCGCCTCGCCCTCCTCGCAGCGCATCAGCCTCCCTCGCCAGATCTCTCCGGCAGCTGCCGTCCTCGTCATGGCCGTCCGGCCGCTGCTCCACTGTGAGCCTCCGCCGCTGCCCTCCCTAGCTGGCTGCCAGGCCGCGCCTCCCGACCTCATGGCTGTCCCGCGCCGTCCTCGTCGCTGCGCCAGCAGCCAGCCCCGCGCCCCCGAGCCCTGGGCCCTCCGGCGCCGACGTCTCCGCAACATCTTCTGGCAGCGGCTTGTTCGCCCCGCGTGCGTTGCCCTCTCCGCTCCCCGCCGTCCTCGTCCCGTGGCCCCGCCTCTCCTCGACCGGAGTCGTCCGTGTTCGGTTGCTGCGTGGCCTGTACGGGTGCGGATGCGAACGACAAGACCAACTCGAAGATCGACAAACCCCCGCCAAGTTCGCCAAGACCCGTTCCCGGGTTCCGTTTTCTCGAGCTCGAACCCGTGGAACCCGACGACGCCGGAACCCCCAAGATCTATCGCACGGACGCATCACGGACTCGGAGAAATCCCCGGAACGACAAGATCGCCACACGGACTTGAGAACTCCGATGCCCCGTTCACGGAGTCCGAGGACCGATACCGCCGAACCCGAGCGCCAAGATCGCCTTCCTGGACCCCTGAAGACCGGACCGAAGCGCCAATGCCCGAACCCGAAGACCGCCAAGAACGCCACCGGTACGACAAGCACTTCGCCGTGGAGCGCCAAGTTCTCCCTCCCGGATGCCAAGACCGACCCGAGACACGGACCCGACAAGACCTTCGTGACAGCCAGATTCGCACAGAACGACAAGAACTGCTTCGCGAACACCGTGCAACAAGATCTACCCCAGAAATCCGAGAACGACCCGTCGAACCCTGGACCCCGAGGCCGGACCCCTAACCCCGGAACCCCAAGTTCGTCGAACCCTAACAAGATCGCCGAACCCTAATGTGTGAACCCCTTCCCGAAACCCTATTTTATAACATAATACAACTTGTCGCATAATAATTTTCATACTCGCATGCATATCTTTGGTTTGGGGGCCTTATGCCGATTCACCTCTTAATTAAATATGGGGCCCATATGCGGGCAAATCTAGTCTCATATTGGCCTCATTCAAATTTGTGTAGCGAACCGGCACTATCTTCTGCCATGTTACGACAACATTTAATTTGCGGGGTAGATAAATAACATGAACCACCTAACTAATTGTCGGGACCCCGGTTCCACTTAATCTGACCTAATTGCATCGCACCTGGCCATGTCATACATCATGCATGCATCATGCCGATCTTCTGCCGTTGTATTAAATATTGCATCCGGTGTTTATTCTAGTGTTTTGGTTCTTCGCGGATAAGGCCGTTGAGTTGATGCGAGTGCCGACCCGATCTTCGGTTGAACCTTCGGCAATGTTTTCAGGCGAGCATCTCCCCCTTTCTACCTATCTTACTTTTATAGTATTTATTCCCTCCTGTTGATCTATTGCTATCTGTGTTGCGATGCTCTAGTTTCCGTACCCTTGATATCCCTTGCAGCCTTATATTGCCTTGGTCACACCCTATTCCCTATTGTTTGGTAGATAGTTGGACTTGCGCGTCGTAGTCGCTTGCTCAAGTGCTGTTGCGTGTCGTTCAGTGCCACAGTTGTTGATGTATTGCCGCATGTGATGTTGGAGCTGATCATAGTTTTACTTACCGTTCACTTTAATTCCTGTTTAACAACTAAAATTGAAGTAAGCAGAGGCATCGGTGGGTGATAGATAACATTTGGTTTCCGAACGCCCACTTGTGTCCCGTAGGACCCCGAGTACTTGATACCTGTTCCTTGATTTATCGCGCTATCCACATCCGGGAGGTATATGGGACCCCCCTGAGCCAGAGCATGATTCAGTCTTATTTCTTGGGGCCACAAACTAGTTTGAGGTTTTATTTACTATCATGTACTTATGCCATGCTACTTTTGTATTTACGATTGTGCGAGGAGCACACTGTACTGTTTAGGTAAGCGTAATGTTTTCGCGGTATCGACAAGCCGAGCCACACTTTCGGGTTCCCAGTCGTTTACAGCCATTGTCGCAAACCTTGAGTCCGTCTCGGAGCTTGCTTACTCCGTTGCGGGTCTACTCAATGGGGTGCCCCCCTGAAATATTTCTGAATCTGTGATTGTTCAGTGAAAGCCTCGTTGGGTTTTGATTTGGTTTTTCCGAGGTTGATCGGCGTGTGTTGCTATTGGTGCACCCGCCGGGTAAAACTTTCGAAAGCCGTGTCGCGGATATGGACGACTTGGAGCAAGATCTCGATCATAGACAAGCATAACTAAAGTTTATTGCTATAAATTTGACTTTATAATGACTAGTAATCAGCTTCACTATAATGGAATGACTAATTAATACTGCCCACAATTGCTTGTTGGAATGTCGCTTGAGACCATTGTACCTGACTAGTAAGTATTGCAACTACAACGGATGGGCTGAATAAAAGTACCAACAACTGCTGGGTTTTGGGTTTATATCATGCTATCTGTATCTGATTAGTAATTGCTGCAACTACAACGGAATGAATAACTAAAAGGGACCACTGCTTCTTTTATCAGGACAATTATCTATACCTGACTAGTAATTGCTGCAACGATAACTGAATAAATAAAACTGCCAACTGTGTGAGTTCCTCGGTTGACTTCCTCGTTGGTCTCGAGGGGGAAACACCAGGGTGGGTTTGTTTGGTGTTAGCTTTAGGTTGGATCCGGATAGGCTTTTCTTACCCCTCTCTGATTGCCGCAAGTTGTATCGAGTCTCTATAGGTTGTTTAGTGCATGCTGCCGCTGCCGCTTCAGTCCACCATACCTATGTAGGCGAGGACCGCCGAATTCTAGACTCGCCGTGTACTGGCCTCAGTACTGACGCTCCTCTTTTTCCTTTGCCCTTGTCGGCACCCCTTTTGTTTGAGAAGGTTTTGAGATCGACGTCGTTAGCAGGGTTACCCTTCCGGCTTGGCCTGGGCAGGGTTATGGACGCCATTGGTTATTCTTCAGGGCTCTTAGCCCCATTTGCATCTTGTCCGTAGTCGGACGCTCTATCATTTTCAAGGTGATTTGGATCTTTGTATTTTATATCTGTATTCTTGACTCTTTGAGTCGCTGTTGTATATATCTGTTCTGTGGGTCCCATCGAGGACTGTTGTGTAATGTTATTACTTCGTTTTCCACCCGCACGAAAGTGCCTGGTGGGCACCTTTGAATCGTTTCTATGCGGGTTTGGCGAATTTTGCTAAAACTTGCATAGGTCCGATTCTGAGGGTGTTACATCTTGTCAACAAAACTATAAATTCTTCTTCTGGCTCTTACTGCTTGATAGACTCAACACAAGGAATCTTCTGAAAAGGAAATGTTTTTCTCTGGCATCTTATGATTGTGTCTTTCAGGGCTGCAATAGTGAAGAAACAAGTTTACATTTTTTTTGGGAATGCCCCTTTGCAAGAGCTCTTTGGCTGAAATTTCACAGGTCAATTCGGATCAAAGCATCTTTGAAGTTTTAGTCAGTATTAAAAAAGACCTCAAGGTCCCTTTTGCAATGGAAATTCTGATTCTTGGAACTTGGAGCATCTGGATTTGCAGAAATAATGCAATTTTCAACAATCAGCATGCGTCGATAGAGACCCGGAAGGCTATTGTAGCCCAGGAATTAAGATGGGTCCTTTATAGAATTAAGAAGAAGTATTATGAGGGCCTTAAGATTTGGATTGAAACAAATTTAGACAGGAGATAGTTGATTAGCATGTTATCCCTCTTTTTTGAGGTGGAATATGTTTGTAAATATTCTCTTGTAACTCTCTATAATTTATAAAAGTTGCAGTGGGGTTTTTTGCCCTACTGTTTTACCCTAAAAAAAATAAGTTACATTTTTTGTAACTTATTTATTGAATGAAAATATAAAATGGAGATTCTTATTCTTAATTACTTTCTTTATATAAAGTTTGAGTTATTATTGGTTAACTCTTAATTGAATCAAATATTCAAACATTATTCAAAATTATTTTGAATTATAATTCAAACACTCAAGTTTTAAATTCAAATTTCATTTCCCAAAACACATAAATCCACAAAGATCATATCAAAGTCTATAACAATCATCCTTCAAGACTAAACCTATTCTCAAAGTATGAAAGAAACCTTGATCACTTTAGGTTTTTATTTGGCGAAAAATTTACCCACATTTTCACAGATGAATGCATGCAACATTTCAAATTCCTAAATATACCCTTCGTTAGTTCCTAAATGCTGGGATGTTACAGACTTCCCCCCCTTAAATTAAACTTAGTCCCGAAGTTTGCTGAGATGTACCTGAATAGTTCTGGATAGGTTTTTCTTAAATCCTCTTCTTTCTCCCATGTGGCTTCCCTTTCAGGGTGATGTTCCCACTGTACTTTGCAATATTTAATTGCTCTATTCCTTAACCTTTTCCAGTTTTCTTCCAAAATTTTATAGGGCTTTTCAACATAGGTCAAGTCTGCTTGTAGTTCTATATCATGACGTGTGATTGCATCATCCGGAACTTTCAAACATTTACGAAGTTGTGACACATGGAGAACATTATGCACTTGAGCCAATCTTGATGGTAACTCTAAAGCATAGGCTGTAGTTCTGTTTTGACTTAATGTATTGAATTGTCCGATGTATCTTGGACTTAATTTTCCTTTAACTCTGAACCTTTTCACGCCTTTCATTGGACTTACTTTCAAGTATACCATGTCTCCCACTTCTGGATGCCAAGATCTTCGACTTTGATCAGCATAACTTTTCTGCCTACTCTGGGCTATTTTCAGTCTATCCCTAATCTTATCAATGATATCTTGTCTTTCCTTGATATAGTCTGGCGCAAATTCTTTGATGCTTCTAGGCTCATACCAACATATTGGTGATCTACACTTCCTTCCATACAGAATCTGATATGGAGCTGCCTTCAGACTACTCTGATAGCTATTATTGTAGGAAAATTCTGCCAATGGTAGATGATCTTCCCATGTACCTCCAAAATCTAATGCACAAGCTCTTAACATGTCTTCTAGTATTTGATTTGTTCTTTCTATTTGACCTCCTGTCTCAGGATGATAGGTTGTACTGAAATCTAACTTTGATCCAAGTGCTTCATGCAATTGCTTCCAAAATGCTGAAGTAAACACGGATCCCCTATCAGTTACGATCTTTTTGGGTACTCCATGCTTACTTACTATCTCTTTGACATAAACTTCTACTAACTTCTCAGCATTATCTTTCTGATTTACCGAAATAAAATGTGCACTCTTAGTGAGTCTATCCACAATTACCCATATCATATCCTTCCTTTTCGGTGTCATGG
Organism: Avena longiglumis; assembly: GCA_030063025.1. Lineage (NCBI taxonomy): Eukaryota > Viridiplantae > Streptophyta > Magnoliopsida > Poales > Poaceae > Avena > Avena longiglumis. The sequence continues at coordinate 203,154,187 of CP125976.1, read as the reverse complement.
GCAATCCTATGATGAAGTCCATACCTATTTCTTCCCACTTCCATTCGGGAATTTCCAAAGGTTGTAATGGTCCTGCTGGACTTTGATGTTCATCCTTCACCCTTTGGCAAGTATGGCATTCTGATACATATTTAGCAATGTCCCTTTTCATGTTATTCCACCAGAATAGTTCTTTTAAATCCATATACATCTTAGTATTTCCTGGATGTATAGAGTACGGTGTTTCATGTGCTTATCTGAGTATGACATCACGAATCTCAGTCACATCTGGAACACAAAGGCGGTCTTGAAACCGTAAAGACTCATAATCCCCAAGGCGAAAAACTGATTTTTTTTCCTTGAGATATCCTCCGAATTTCCTCAGCGGTAAAAGGATCTTCTGCTTGATGTCTACAAATTTCATGCTTAAGATCACTGTCCTGCTCTGCAACTACCTGCATAGTAGCTAATCCTCCAAAAACCTCTGTTCTGATGAAGTGAAGTTCTAATCTTTCCAAATCCATTTGTAACTCTTTTGGTAGCTCCCGATTGCTAGGCTGAATATCTGCACTCTTTCTGCTTAAAGCATCAGCTACAACATTTGCTTTCCCTGGAGTATAGTTGATTGTTAAATCATAATCTTTGATTAGTTCCAATACGCTTCTGTCTCATATTCAATTCCTTTTGAGTGAAGAAATATTTGAGACTTTTATGGTCAGTGTATAACTCACATCTGGCTCCATAAAGAAAATGTCTCCATCCTTTTAGCGCAAAAACTACTGCTGCTGACTCTAAATCATGAGTTGGATAGTTGACTTCGTGTGGTTTCAGTTGTATTGAACCATAAGAAATCACTTTCTGATCTTGCATTAACACACAACCTAGACCTTCTTTAAATGCATCACATTATACTATAAAGTCTTTCCCTATTTCTGGAACTGCTAAAATTGGAGTTGTGGTTAACCTGCTTCAACTCCTGAAAACTTGCTTCACGCTTCTCATCCCAATTGAATGGTGTATTATTTCTTAGAATTTTGGTCATTGGTCCGGCTATTTTGGAGAAACCTTCAATGAATCTCCGGTAATAACCAGCCATTCCTAAGAAACCTCGAATTTTCTTCACATTGGTTGGTGCAGTCCACTCTAGTACTGACTGAACCTTAGATGGATTTACAACAATTCCATCTTTACTGATCACATGACCGAGGAATTCTACCTCATCTAGCCAAAATTCACACTTACTGAACTTAGCATAAAGTTGATGTTCCCTTAATGTCTGCAATGCTATTCTCAGATGATCAGCATGCTCTTCCTTATCTTTGGAATATATCAGAATATCATCAATAAAGACTATGACAAACTTGTCCAAATATGGCATGAAGATTTTGTTCATTAAATTCATGAATATTGCTGGTGCATTGGTCAAACCAAATGGTACTACCAGATACTCATGGTGTCCATATCTTGAGACAAATGCTGTCTTTGGAACATCTTCTGGTTTGATTTTTATTTGATGGTATCCAGATCTTAGGTCAATCTTTGAAAATACTCCCGCTCCTTTCACTTTATCAAACAAATCTTGGATCCTTGGAAAAGGATACTTATTCTTGATAGTGACGTTGTTCAGATTTCTATAATCTCCACACATCCTTCTTCCACCATCTCTCTTATCCACAAAGATTATTGGTGTTCCCCATGGAGATACACTTTCCTGAATAAATCCTTTTCTGGATAACTCATCAATTTGCTCTTTGAGTTATTTTAACTCTTTGGGTCCCATCTTATATGGTGCTTGAGCTATTGGTGTTGTACCAGGAATTAGGTCAACAGTGAACTCTATCTCCCGGTCTGGTGGCATTCCCGGTAGCTCTGCTGGAAAAACATCTTGAAATTCATTTACTCTAGGAATATCTTCCAATTTTACCTCTTTCATTGAGTTCAACTGCAGATCCACCATGATATGACTGTGTCTATCTGCTTGGTAAACTATCCTTGCTCCACTTGGAGTTTTGATTGAGACAGTTTTCTCCTCACAATTTATCCGAGCTCCGTGTTCCATCATCCAATCCATCCCCAGCACTACTGCATTTCCCTTCAAATGAATCACATAAAGGTATGCGAAGTATGTACAACCACATATCGAGATAACCTGATCTTGTTTGATGTGGTGTACAATCACATTTCCCCCTGCCGTAACTACGGTCATAGGGTTTTCTAACATTGCCCTTCTAATCCCGAACTTATCACAGAATTCTTCAGAAATGAATGAAGTAGTTGCACCAGTATCAAATAGAACTTTGTCGGGATTGGTAATGATATTGAGCGTACCTATCACTGCATGCTCCGAATTATCCACCTCCTCGAGGGTTGCATTGTTCAGTTTCCCGATAGGTCGGTTCCTCTTGCCATTGTTGTTCTTGCCATTATTTCCTCCTTTATTGGGCTGTCCATTTCCTCCACTGGCTTGCCTACCATCTTGAGCCGCCAACCACCTTGTGGTTTGATTGGACAATTGGGCTTGATGTGACCTCTCTGACCACAAGCGTGACATACAATTACTGGTTTCAGGCAATCCCTGCTTATATGCCCTGGGAGTTTGCAATTGTGGCATATAATATTCTTTGCATTTGGATTTGCACTCCGATTGGAATTGTTGTTGTTATAGGACTTATTCCTTGGTTTGAATTACAGATTGGGTTTGGACTTGCTTGCTTGTATCCTCTTGGTTTCCTTCTTAGCTCACTTCCTTCTATCCTCTTGGACATTCTTGTAGTCATCATCAAAAGTAATAGCTGCATCTAGCAACTGCTGATAAGTTTGCTTATTAGCCAAACTCAACTACATCCTCACAAATGGATTTAATCCATGCAGGAAACGCTTCTTCCTCTTTTCCTCCGTGTTAACCTCTTCCTCAGCATAACAAGATAGTTGACTAAACTCCCGCATATACTTCATAACACTAGTATATCCCTGCTGCAGCTCTTCAAATTCTCTTCGCTTCAATTCCATAACACTCTCCGGAACATGATATTCACGGAATCTCTGTTTAAACTCTTCCCAGGTATACTCCCTTCCTGGTTGTTGCATGGCCAACTGATTTTCCCACCAAGATGCTGCAGGTCCTGTCAGAAGATGGTTTGCATACCTCAATTTCTCCTCCTCATTGCAACCTATAGTCTTCAGCTTTCTTTTCATATCTGCTAGCCAATCTTCTGCATCCATTGGTTCAGGTGCTGATGCAAAAGGTAACGGCCTTGCATTCTGGAAATCAGATAGACTTACTCCTCCACCTTCAGGTGCCCTCTGATTTGCTCGTCCCAGCAACTCCTCCATGAACTTGTTCTGGGTCTCTTGCATCATTTGCATACACTGCATAAAGTTCTGCTCCATTAACGGCCTCATTGGTGATGGTAATGCTCCCTGATTTGCTGCATTTGCATCGGCCTTCTCCTTGGCCTCTCGCTCCATCCGCTGTTGCTCGGTTTCGATTTCTATGCCCGTATCCATGACCCTGTAGTCCTGCAACATAAAGCGAATACTCATAATTACATCATGCACATGTGTTGTGAGCTCAACTTTACGCACAGAACTAGTCATGCAATGAAGATCCAAAGAAAATCCAAATATGCATTTCACATATTATACATAATATCATAATAATACAAAGTCATTACAACATATACCATATAGGTATAATCACAAAACTATCTTATTCATCTAACTATCTTATTTCATAGAGTACAATACATGATACTTGATACCTCTACATAGTTGCCTAGTTCTATTAGTAACTACGCTCATCATACATGCCTGATGTCCAACCGTGATGACGTGTCGTTCGTCGCACAGTTTGTGGAACAAATGGCCTTCCAGAAGGAACATACTCAGTATCTGAAGTGTCAGGACTTGAGTTATTACTCAATCTGAGCGCGTTGACTCCCTCCAGCTTAGCTGAAAAGTCTTCAGAAACATATTCAAAATTATCTCCCGCTTGCATCTCCTGAGCTTCATTCCTTGAGTTGTCAATAGGATACGCAGATCCTGCTGCTTCCCAGGTGCTCCTTTGGGCAAGATAGTTAAACACTAGATAATGTATATTCCCTATGTATTGAGAAGATGTTGATGATTCAAACACTCTCTCCTCAGGATCTTCTTCTTCATCCTGAGTATCTACCGACATGGCATTTCTACTACTATTACTAGGGTTAATTCTTGCACCCATCCAGCTAGATTGTCCAACATTTCTGTCAGAACCATCTGTGGACATCTGGTGTTCGTAAGATCCTTCATATGATCCCGTTCTCCAACCATCAGAATTCTCAATAGGAAGTTCTAAATCAGAATCATCCTCGGAACCCTGTGGTACTGCATACCTCATATCCATAGTAGGATCATGTATAGGTTCAGGACTTGGTGAATAAGGATATGGTATAAAAGGTTCAGGATCTATAGGTATATCCTTAAAGATAGGTTTTGCACTACTACTTGCTTCCTTCTCCAACTGGAATGCTAATTGTTTCCTCCTTTTCGGATCAGTTAGATCCTCCAACATGTCATTTTTTATCTTCAACAATCACTTGATGTGTCTTGTAAAAATACGCAACGAGTGTTCAGTATCTATCCATAAAATTGGAAGCTAACTTAGGATACTTCTTAACCAAATAAGATGATCCGATATAGGCTCCGAGTCTATAGAATCATGAGGTATCACAGAGAATGTGCTACCTTCTAACTCATTGGCTTTATGCTCCCGGATATTAGCTATCGCCTCCACAAGAGCAACATGATATGCTGCTAAATGACTCCTACCTTCACCTATAGGTAGATCGTGATATAATCCAAGCTCCTCTGGAAGTTGGATACTCACACGATACTTGGATAACATCCGGCCATCAAGGTAAGTTATAGTGTTCACTGGAATTCTAGTTGGACAACTAAAGATCTTTAAAAGTTGACGAAGTTGGTCTATGAATGATCCTTGATAATCATCAAGAGTCTCCTCTTTCCTTACCAAAGTCTGTTTTGGCAACTTTGGTGCCATAGCTCTGTATATCAGAAAAATAATTTTGATTAGTAACCAATAATATATTGCATCATAACAAAGAATTATCGCACTAAAACATATAACAGATTATTCTCATTTGAATACCCATTATATTACTTTTAGAGAATTCTTTATCGTTGCTACACTCCTACAGGTAATACCCTTTACTAGGTTTCCAACCTAAGGTCAAAGCAATTAGCTCTGATACCAATCATGGTGACCCAAAGATACCACCGCATGTGTAGTACACTACGATCGTTGACATGACATCGATGAACACCGTTTCATAAATATCACATCCTCGGTGGTACATGTAAACATTGAGGGTCCATTTTACAAACATACACACGTTATTATTATTACAATACCGGAAGTTCAAGACTTCCAAAAGATTCAACTTACAAACCAAAATATAAGTGTTTCAGCGGAAGTTTCAAATTTAAAACTTAAACTCCAAATTGAGCTCAGCAACTTATTGCTATATATTGTTCATGATGCTCAGCTCAAGTGGTTACTAGAACTATAGTAATTAGTCAGACTCCTAGAACTCTCCTCCGTAGACGATGTCGTAGTCCTCCCCTTCTACGGCTCCATACAAGTTGGGCTCTTCATAGAAGACCTCCCCTTGACTCTCAGATGCATACATTGGAGTATCTTCGGGATTCTCAGAGTCTATGCAAGGATTCAAAGGAAAAGATGAGTAACAACGTTACTCAGCAAATTCATTATATGCAAGTAGGAAGTTTGATGTTCTATCTACCATGTCGGAATATCAGTCGTTGGTATTATGCAATTATGTAAATCTTTCTTCAAAGGTTGATTTTATTATGAAAATCTATGACCACCAGCCTTCACAGTTGACCAGAACTTTCATGGAGTTCCTTTCCTGCCGCGTTCGTAGCTCCTTCCCAGAACAGGGAGTAACAAGTTACAATTCTTACACTCTGTAGATGTGCGTTACTTTTCCCATGAGAGATCAACTCCTTGTTGCACAACCGGTCGTACTTTTCTCGTCCACAATTCCATGATGTGGGGCCCAGTAGTTGGTCCAAGACAATCACTGCCCTCTCCGCGACCTCATATGTCTGCATGATCCTCCGGGCTTGCTCACCTTCGTTAAGCCCCCTTTTAGGCAGGCTAAAACCCTGATGAGTTCCCGAAGACTCTATGACCTAGTGATGCCCGGATTAGTACCATTTACATGGACTATCTCCCTAAACACCATTCATAGATAATCTAGACACCAAAAGTGTGGGGCGTAAGGGTGCCCACCCATATGTTGGATCCACACAAGGAATCACAACGTCACGTTAAGGTCGACTTGCCTCCATACAAGAGGAAAGGATACAACTGACTTCTCCGTCCCATTCCAAATCTCATGGTTAACGCGTAATATACGGCGCTAGAATCACTGATGTCATGGGTTATTAATTCCTAATTGTTCATCATTAGTGCAAGTAGAATTCTAAGTTCTATTGCTCCATCACATCATCACTTAGGATGATATCTAAGATTTAGTATCTTGAGAAAATAGTGTTTTCTTTTTCTATAGTATAGATGATAACACACAATTTGCAAATACTTTGATAAAGACTCTTCAAAGGACATGAGCAAGTGATGAACTTGCCTTGTTATTGCAAGGTAGTGAAGTCTGATGCTTGCACTGGACCTTGAGCTTCTATGTCTAGAATATTAATTTTTAATATTTATAATAGAATATTGTATTCTTTTATTTTATTTTCCTTTTATTTGACTTTTATTGATTTAATAATTCTTTTAAGAATTATCATTTAAATATCAAAAATTGTTATTAAATATTTGTTTAGTATTTTTCTAAAATAGTAAAATATTAATATAGAATGAAAGTGATTTTTATTTATTTTTATCATCTTTCAATAATTTTGTAAAATTCCATAAGGAATATATAAATTACAAAATTCTTAATAAAATTTATATGTCTAAAATTTTATATCTTAATTTATTTGAATAGTTTGGATTATTGTGAATCCAAAAATATTTTATTTATAATTTTTGGACTTTTATTTTACTTTCTAGAATTTAATAAGTTTAGGGGCATTTTGGTCTTTTCTTATTTATTAAAACAAATTTTAAATGAATTGGGCTGGCCTTTTGGGTTTATTGGGCCCTTGTGGCCCAGTAGGGCATCGTCAAAACAACCACCCCAAAGGGTTTTCGGCCCACCCAGCCCACTCACTCGTTGTATCCTCTCTCGAGCTCACCCCTCTCCTTCTCCTTCCCCGACCCCGTGGTCAGTGGTGTCGCCGCCGGCGATTCTCGCCGTCGTGGACCGCCCTGGCCGCCGCCGTGGTGCAGGAAGAGGTTGTCGACTCTGCTCTTCGCTCCTGTCCAACTGGATTTGGACATGGAGCTCTCCTGCGATAGATCGATGCCGTCCCGAACCCTAGGGTCTGGGGTTGGTGTGGATCCTGGCGTCGCCGCTGCTTTTGTGCGCCGCGGTGACGCTCCTCGCCTCCAAACGTGGCTATGGTCGCCAAGCAGGCGCCAGAGGTCGCAGCCCCCCTTAGGGTGCTCCTGCTTGCCAAGGTCATCGGCCACCTCTGCTTCCTCTTCTAGTCTCCATGAGGACCTTTGGTGAGTGCTTCCTCTCTTCTTGAGCTCGTGTTAGACCCTCCCATGTTAAATGTTGGAAGTGTCCTCTCGATGATTGTCCGTCTGATTAGGGTTCTTGGTTCTATTTAGGTTCATACCTGCCGTTGATTAGATCTTGATGAATGTGATCATGTGTTGATGGTCCCTAAGCATGCTAAATAATTGTTAGTTGTGGTTTGCTATTTAAGATGAACCGTGGTGGTGCTAGTGGCTTATCAGATGATTCTATTGATTAATTTTGATGTGGTCAGATGATCAAGTTGCTTTAGAAGCAATAATTGGGAATCTTATGGTTTACTATTTCACCACTGTCATTGCTTGGTTAATGACAGTGAGTGTTGTGTGATGAAATCACTGTATTAACACTTGTTGGCTTAAGAATTCAGATGTGGTTTTAGATCAAATGGTTTCAAACAGTGAAGATATACATAGGGCTTTTCTTAATTATTGTAGCATCCCAGTTGTCTAACACCTGTAATGCTATGTAACACCCTCAGAATCGGACCTATGCAAGTTTGAACAAAATTCGCCAAACCCGCATAGAAACGATTCAAAGGTGCCCACCAGGCACTTTCGTGCGGGTGGAAAACGAAGTAATAACATTGCACAACAGTCCTCGATGGGACCCACAGAACAGATATATACAACAGCGACTCAAAGAGTCAAGAATACAGATATAATATACAAAGATCCAAATCACCTTGAAAATGGTAGAGCGTCCGACTACGGACAAGATGCAAATGGGGCTAAGAGCCCTGAAGAATAACCAATGGCGTCCATAACCCCGAGCCAAGCGGAAGGGTAACCCTGCTAACGACGCCGATCTCAAAACCTGCTTAAACAAAAGGGGTGCCGAAAGGGCAAAGGAAAAAGAAGGAGCGTCGATCGAGGCCAAGACACGGCGAGGCTAGAATTCGGTCCTCGCCTACATAGGTATGGTGGACTGAAGCGGCAGCGGCAGCATGCACTAAACAACCTATAGAGACTCGAAACAACTGGCGGTTATCAGAGAGGGGTAAGAATGACCTATCCGGATCCAACCTGAAGCTAACACCAAACAAACCCATCCTGGTGTTTCCCCCTCGAGACCAAACGAGGAAGTCAACCGAGGAACTCACGCGGTTGGCAGTTTTATTTATTCAGTTATCGTTGCAGCAATTACTAGTCAGGTATAGATAATCGTCCTGATAAAATAAGCAGTGGGCCCTTTTAGTTAATCATTCCGTTGTAGTTGCAGCAATTACTAATCAGATATGAATAGCATGAGATATCCCATAAAACCCAGCAGTTGTTGGTACTTTTATTCAGCCATTCCGTTGTAGTTGCAATACTTACTAGTCAGGTACAATGGTCGCAGTTTACACTCCAAACAAGCTTGTGGGCAGTATTAATTAGCCATTCCATTATAGTGAAGCTGATTACTAGTCATTATAAGTCAAATTTATAACAAGAAACTTTAGTTATGCTTGTCTATGATCGAGATATTGTGCTCCAAGTCGTCCATATCCATGACACGGCTTTTAGAAAGTTTTACCCGGGTGCACCAATAGCAACACACGCCGATCAACCTCGGAAAACCAAATCAAAACCCAACGAGGCTTTCACGATCGAACAATCACAGGATTCAGAAATATTTGGGGCCACCCTTAAGTAGAACCATAGCAAGCTAGCTGACTCGAGACGGCCTCAAGGTTTGGGTGGACGATAAACGATCGGGAACCCGAAAGTGTGGCTGGGCTTGTCGATACAGCGTAAACGTGTCCCGATCCTAAGCAGTGTGCTCCTCGCACAATCGTAAATAAAGCGAAGAAACATGGCATAAGTACAGGATCGTAAATAAAACCTCAAACTAGTTTGTGGCCCCAAGAAATAAGACTGAATCAAGCTCGCTCAGGGGTCCCATATACCTCCCGGATGTGGATAGCGCGATAAATCAAGGAACAGGTATCAAGTACTCGGGGTCTTACGGGACACAAGTGGGCGTTCGGAAACCAAATATTTTCTATCACCCACCGATGCCTCTGCTTATTTCAATTTTAGTTGTTAAACAGGAATGTAAAGTGAATGATAAGTAAAGCTAGAATCATCTCCAACAACAACATGCGGCAATACATCAATAACTGTGGCATTTGACAACACGCAACATTACTTGAGCAAGCGACTACGACGCGCAAGTCCAACTATCTACCAAACAACAGGTAATAGGATGTGTCCAAGGCAATATAGGGCTGCACGGTATATCACAGGTACGGAAACTAAAGCATCGCAACACAGATAGCAATAGATCAACAGGAGGGAATAAAGACTATAAAAGTAAGATAGGTAGAAAGGGGGAGATGCTCGCCTGAAAACATTGTCGCAGGTTCAACCGAAGATCGGGGCGAAGCTCACATCAACTCAACGGCCTTATCCGCGAAGAAGCAAAACACTAGAAGAAACACCGAATGCACTATTTAATACACGGCAGAAGATCGGCATGATGCATGCATGATGGATGACATGGCAAAGGTGCAATGCAATTAGGTCATATTAAGTGGAACCGGGGTCCCGACAATTAATTAGGTGGTTCATGTTGTTTAGCTATCCTGCAATTTAAATGTTGTATTAACATGGCAATAATAGCACCGGGTTCGCTACACAAATTTAAATGAGGCCAATATAAGGCTAGATTTGCCCGCATATGGGCCCCATATTTAATTATTAGGTGAATCGGCATAAGGCCCCAAACCACATGATATGCATGCGAGATGTCAATTAAATATGCAACAAGTTGTTAATTCATTTATAAAATAGGGCTCGGGAAAGGGGTTCACACATTTTAGGGTTCGGCAGCTCTTGTTAGGGTTCGACGAACTTGGGGCTCCGGGGTCCGGGGTTCGACGGAAGCGTTCTCGGGTTCTGGGGTTAGGGTCTTGGCGCATCCGGGGTCTCGGTGTCCGGGGTGAAGCACTCGGCGTCCTCGAGGGAGTCCTTGTCGCACATGTGTCCTTCGGGTTCTATGTCGATGATCTTGTCGTCGAGAAGGTCTTGCCGGGTCCCACGGGGTCGGTCTTGTCGTTGCGAGGGCCTTGTCGGTACCGTGTACCGGTCGGTCTTGGCGTTCGGGATGCAGAACTCGGTGTCCGGGACGGGGTACTTGGTTCGGCGTCGGGTTCGGCCTTCGCCTTCGGGAACGGTCTTCAGGGTCTCGACAAACTTGGTGTTTCCGGCATCTCCGAGTCGAGGATCTGGGCATCCGGGTTCTCGGTCTGATGGAGACCTTGGGTACCATCTTGATCCTCAGCGGCGAACCTGGGGCTCGTCACCGGGGTCTTCCGGGGGTTCCGTGAGGTAGACCTTGTAGTACCGTTGTTGGTTGCGATATTGATGGGGCGCGATGTCCTAGGCTCCGCATCGGTACGAGTCCGGAAGATCTTGGCGATGTTGGAACGGTCCCTGGGTACGCAGTTCTCCTCTCGGGGGCTTGGGGTTCGCGGGGCTGGACTTGACGACTGCGGGCTCGCGCAGGGCCGGCTTCGGGTGTCGCGCTCGAGGACGCACGGAGATGTTCTGGCGGCGGCGCAGGCTCGCCGGAGGCACCGGACAGCTCGGAACCGGAGGGGCCGCGCGGATGGAGGCGGTGGTCGACGCCGGAGACGGGCTCGGGGGCAGGGTAACGCGGTGGAAGGAGATGGGGCGTGGCCGGAGGGAGCTCTGCTGGCGACGGTGGGAAGCGGGGCTCGGAGCAGGTGGCGGCGGGCTCGGGCGAAGCCGCGGGCGGCTCCTGGGGCGGGAGGCGCCGCGAGGACCTGGCCGGCGCGCTCGGGCCGGTCGGAGGCGGTCGCGGAGGGGAGACGGCGGGTCGGCGCCGGAGGAGAAGACCGCGGCGGGCGTCGTCGGTGGCGAGGGCGGTTGCGAGGGAGCGAGCGAAGGGCGAGGAGGAAGACGCGAGATCGGGCGGTGGTACGGGCGGGGCGGAGCGGGTCCCAGCGTCGAGGCCTGGGGGCATGGGACTGCGTTGGGGCGGAGGAGGACTGGCGGGCGCGGAGGAAGGCGGTGGTTGGGCGAGGCGTCCGGTGAGGGAGGCGGAGACGAGGCGGGCAGGCTGCAGGGTCATGCGCCAAGGGAGCTTGAGGCGAGGATGGCGTCGAGGAGCCGCAGGCGGGCGTGAGCGCAGGCGAGGGGAACCAGAGGGGAGGCGGCGGCCAGGTGGTTGCTGGGCGGCGGAGCGGCGGACGGGGGAGCGGGCGAGCCGGGGCTGCGCGCAGAAGCCAGAGGGAGAGACGAGGAGGAGGGGAGACGGGGTGCTGCAGGGAAGAAGAGAAACAGGGGACGGGGGAGCGGGCAGGTGGGGCCGGGTGGGTCCCAGGGAGGCGGTCGGTTGGGGTGTGAGCTGGGGGGGGGTAGGAGCATGACAGGGCCACGGGGAGAGGGTCCACGGCCGTGGTGTGTCTGGCGCAAGGCGTGCGTGTGTGTTTTGTGTGAGTTGTGTGGGGTGGAAGGGGAGGGAGAGGGGGAGGGGTGGGGGGTTGGGCCACGTGGCAGGTGGGGATTGGGTGAGGGTTAGGGAGAGGGTGAGGTGGCACATGCCTATTGGTTGGGGTGAGGTGGAGGGTTGGGTGTGGGTAGACTAGTTGGTAGGAATAGGATTAGATGGGGCTGATTGGGGTGGACCGTTTTAGTTTTTTCCTGGGGCGGTCGATCGGGTCTATTTGGCCCGTTCGTCTGCCCCTACTGAAAATAATTGAACTTTGTATTTGTTTTTAAACGGGCCGTAGCAAACCGATAGCGGCCAAAATAAAATAGTCCGACCGGTTTCGGTGTTTGAACAAGATGGGCGTTTAGAAAACAAAGACGGTTTTGCCAACATAGTCTTATGCAAACAATGCATGATGATGATGCAGGCACAAATTCAACGCGATTTTCTAGTAGTGGTTTTGCGGGATGCCACAATTCGACACCACTAACAATGGATCTCGCCTCGAGATCCGCCTCATGGTACCGAAGGAGGTCGGCTCGATCCTTCAAGGCCGTGTAGATCTTCGCGACACCACTAACAAGAGGTCGTTGTCCGTGATTGTCGAGAGAACACTCCGGAACAACAACAGTCGAAGGTAGAGGTATCAACAATAAAGCCACCTCTATCTCCGGTGGAAAAGGGGAACCGAAGCATTCTCATCCACTTCAATGTACAAAAGCGAATAGAAGGGGTAGTCGGCATGGGGGCCAATCCATCACGCACCCAAACTATTACTCTGCACATTCAGTAGAAAGAGTACATCCATTCTCGGAAGCAGACTGAAGATCTCGACAAGCGAGGTTCGGAAACAAAGGAGTGATGCAGACTCTGCATCGGATCCGGCGTAGATGATGTCGTCGCGTTGGAAAACACCGGAAGGCACAAACAAGGAAATAAAGAATGGTGACACCGCAGACGGATTCATCAGGCAGCTGGAACACCGGATGGCAGAACACCGTTATCGGAAGAGGAAGCGAAACCCTGAAGGTACGACGGAAACCCAACCACGAGAAATCCTGGACTCGAAGAAAAGATAAGAGAGCAGATTCAAAACACGTCGAGATAAGAGGGGATCAGCAAAGGGCAAGGAGTAAAATCATACCTAACCAGAACTATCCAACCGATTTTCAAAAATAGTTTTGACACTCTACTTCGGCCGTTAGCTAGGTTATCCTACAGGCTGGACTTGTGGGGTATCGCAACTGCTGAGCTCTGATACCACTCTGTAACACCCTCAGAATCGGACCTATGCAAGTTTGAACAAAATTCGCCAAACCCGCATAGAAACGATTCAAAGGTGCCCACCAGGCACTTTCGTGCGGGTGGAAAACGAAGTAATAACATTGCACAATAGTCCTCGATGGGACCCACAGAACAGATATATACAACAGCGACTCAAAGAGTCAAGAATACAGATATAATATACAAAGATCCAAATCACCTTGAAAATGGTAGAGCGTCCGACTACGGACAAGATGCAAATGGGGCTAAGAGCCCTGAAGAATAACCAATGGCGTCCATAACCCTGCCCAGGCCAAGCCGGAAGGGTAACCCTGCTAACGACGTCGATCTCAAAACCTGCTTAAACAAAAGGGGTGCCGACAAAGGGCAAAGGAAAAGAAGGAGCGTCAGTACTGAGGCCAGTACACGGCGAGGCTAGAATTCGGCGGTCCTCGCCTACATAGGTATGGTGGACTGAAGCGGCAGCGGCAGCATGCACTAAACAACCTATAGAGACTTGAAACAACTGGCGGTTATCAGAGAGGGGTAAGAATGACCTATCCGGATCCAACCTGAAGCTAACACCAAACAAACCCATCCTGGTGTTTCCCCCTCGAGACCAAACGAGGAAGTCAACCGAGGAACTCACGCGGTTGGCAGTTTTATTTATTCAGTTATCGTTGCAGCAATTACTAGTCAGGTATAGATAATCGTCCTGATAACATAAGCAGTGGGCCCTTTTAGTTAATCATTCCGTTGTAGTTGCAGCAATTACTAATCAGATATGAATAGCATGAGATATCCCATAAAACCCAAAGCTTGTTGGTACTTTTATTCAGCCATTCCGCTAGAAGTTGCAATACTTACTAGTCAGTACAATGGTCGCAAGCGACACTCCAAACAAGCAGTTGTGGGCGTATTAATTAGCCATTCCATTATAGTGAAGCTGATTACTAGTCATTATAAGTCAAATTTATAACAAGAAACTTTAGTTATGATTGTCTATGATCGAGATCTTGGCTCCAAGTCGTCCATATCCATGACACGGCTTTGAAAGTTTTACCCGCCGGGTGCACCAATAGCAACACACGCTCGATCAACCTCGGAAAAACCAAATCAAAACCCAACGAGGCTTTCACGATGAACAATCACAGGATTCAGAAATATTTCAGGGGCCACCTTAAGTAGAACCCAAGAACGGCTAGCCGACTCGAGACGGCCTCAAGGTTTGGGTGGACGGCAAACGATCGGGAACCCGAAGTGTGGCTGGGCTTGTCGACAGCACAGAACGTGTCCCGATCCTAACAAGACAAGGTGCTCCTCGCACAATCGTAAATAAAGCAAAGAAACATGGCATAAGTACAGATCGTAAATAAAACCTCAAACTAGTTTGTGGCCCCAAGAAATAAGATCTGAATCAAGCTCGCTCTCGGGGTCCCATATACCTCCGGATGTGGATAGCGATAAATCAAGGAACAGTATCAAGTACTCGGGGTCTTCACGGGACACAAGTGGGCTCGAAACCAAATATTTTCTATCACCCACCGATGCCTCGCTTATTTCAATTTTAGTTGTTAAACAGAATGTAAAGTGAATGATAAGTAAAGCTAGAATCATCTCCAACAACAACATGCGGCAATACATCAATAATCGTGGCATTTGACAACATGCAACATTACTTGAGCAAGCGACGACGCCATAAGTCCAACTATCTACCAAACAATGTAATAGGATGTGTCCAAGGCAATATAGGGCTGCACGGTATATCATGTACGGAAACTAAAGCATCGCAACACGTATAGCAATAGATCAACAGAGGGAATAAAGACTATAAAAGTAAGATAGGTAGAAAGGGGAGATGCTCGCCTGAAAACATTGTCGCAGGTTCAACCGAAGATCGGGGCGAAGCTCACATCAACTCAACGGCCTTATCCGCGAAGAAGCAAAACACTAGAAGAAACACCGAATGCACTATTTAATACACGGCAGAAGATCGGCATGATGCATGCATGATGGATGACATGGCAAAGGTGCGATGCAATTAGGTCATATTAAGTGGAACCGGGGTCCCGACAATTAATTAGGTGGTTCATGTTGTTTAGCTATCCTGCAATTTAAATGTTGTATTAACATGGCAATAATAGCACCGGGTTCGCTACACAAATTTAAATGAGGCCAATATAAGGCTAGATTTGCCCGCATATGGGCCCCATATTTAATTATTAGGTGAATCGGCATAAGGCCCCAAACCACATGATATGCATGCGAGATGTCAATTAAATATGCAACAAGTTGTTAATTCATTTATAAAATAGGGCTCGGGAAAGGGATTCACACATTTTAGGGTTCGGCAGATCTTGTTAGGGTTCGACGAACTTGGGGTTCCGGGGTCCGGGGTTCGACGGAAGCGTTCTCGGGTTCTGGGGTTAGGGTCTTGGCGCATCCGGGGTCTCGGTGTCCGGGGTGAAGCACTCGGCGTCCTCGAGGGAGTCCTTGTCGCACATGTGTCCTTCGGGTTCTATGTCGATGATCTTGTCGTCGAGAAGGTCTTGCCGGGTCCCACGGGGTCGGTCTTGTCGTTGCGAGGGCCTTGTCGGTACCGCGTACCGGTCGGTCTTGGCGTTCGGGATGCAGAACTCGGTGTCCGGACGGGTACTTGGTTCGGCGTCGGGTTCGGCCTTCGCCTTCGGGAACGGTCTTCAGGGTCTCGACAAACTTGGTGTTTCCGGCATCTCCGAGTCGAGGATCTGGGCATCCGGGTTCTCGGTCTGATGGAGACCTTGGGTACCATCTTGATCCTCAGCGGCGAACCTGGGGCTCGTCACCGGGGTCTTCCGGGGGTTCCGTGAGGTAGACCTTGTAGTACCGTTGTTGGTTGCGATATTGATGGGGCGCGATGTCCTTGGCTCCGCATCGGTACGAGTCCCAAGATCTTGGCGATGTTGGAACGGTCCTAGGTACGCAGCTCCTCTCGGGGCTTGGGGTTCGGGGCTGGACTTGACGATCGGGCTCGCGCAGGCAAGCCGGGTGTCGCGCCGAGGACGCACGGAGATGTTCTGGCGGCGCAGCCCGGAGAGGCACCGGACAGCTCGAACCGGAGGGCCGCGGATGGAGGCGGTGGTCGCCGGAGACGGGCTCGGGGCAGGGTAACGCGGTGGAAGGAGATGGGCGTGGCCGGAGGGAGCTCTGGCGACGGTGGGAAGCGGGCTCGGGCAGGCGGCGGGCTCGGCCGGGCGTCATGCGAGCACCGGGCGGCCTGGGACTGGGCGGGAGGAGCGCTGGAGGACCTGGCCGGCGGCGCGCCGGGTCGGAGGCGGTCGCGCTGTGAGGGGAGACGGGCGGGGTCGGCGCCGGAGGTGAAGACCGGCGGGCGGCGGGTTGTCGTCGGTGGCGAGGGCGGTTGCAGGCGAGGGAGCGGAGCGAAGCGGGGCGAGGAGGAAGACGCGGAGCTCGGGCGGTCTGGTACGGGCGGAGCGGGGTCCGGCGGCGTCGAGGCCTGGGGGCTCGCGGGGACTGCGGCGTTGGGGGCGACGGAGGAGGACTGGCGGCGAGCAGGGGCGTTGGAGGAAGGCGGTGGTTGGGCGAGGCGCTGGCGTCCGGTGAGGGAGGCGCCGGAGACGGCGGGCAGTAGGGCCGCAAGGCCAGGGAGCTTGAGGGGCGAGGATGGCGTCGAGGAGCACGGGCGCACGGGAGGCGCAGGGGAACCAGAGAGGCGGCGCCAGTGGTTGCTGGGCGGGCGGACGGGGAGCGGCGAGGCAAGGCAGGCTGAGAGGAGAGACGAGGAGGGGAGACGGGTGTCTGGGAAGAAGAGAACAGGGACGGGAGCGGGCAGGTGGGGCCGGGTGGGTCCCAGGGAGGCGGTCGGTTGGGGTGTGAGCTGGGGGGGGGTAGGAGCATGACAGGTGGGCCACGGGGGGGGAGAGGGGTCCACGGCCAGGGTGTGTCTGGCGTGCGTGCGTGCGTGTGTGTGTTTGCTGTGTGAGTTGTGTGGGCAGGGAAGGAGAGAGAGAGAGGGAGGGGTGAGGGGTTGAGCCACGTGGCAGGTGGGGATTGGGTGCGGGTTAGGGAGAGGGTGAGGTGGCACATGCCTATTGGTTGGGGTGAGGTGGAGGGTTGGGTGTGGGTAGACTAGTTGGTAGGAATAGGATTAGATGGGGCTGATTGGGGTGGACCGTTTTAGTTTTTTCCTGGGGCGGTCGATCGGGTCTATTTGGCCCGTTCGTCTGCCCCTACTGAAAATAATTGAACTTTGTATTTGTTTTTAAACGGGTCGTAGCAAACCAATAGCGGCCAAAATAAAATAGTCCGGCGACCCGGTTTCCGGTGTTTGAACAAGATGGGCGTTTAGAAAACAAAGACGGGTTTTGCCAACATAGTCTTATGCAAACAATGCATGATGATGATGATGCAGTGCACAAATTCAACGCGATTTTCTAGTAGTGGTTTTGCGGGATGCCACATGCTACTTGTTCTAGTAATAAAAGGACCACTTCCAACATATAATTGTTGCATCATCACCATGTCATGCTCTTGTCATCATGCCAACTTGCATTTGAGCATCATATAAAACCCCTTCTTATTTGGTTCTTGTCTCATGTGCATTATCAATGGTAGTTGCCTCTTGATATTGTATTTGGTTCTTGATATATTGTTAAATGCCCAAGTTGAGTTGGGGGCATATCTCTTTTAACTCCACCACCTTTCTTTCACCACCTTATATTCCACCATCCAATTAATGTGAGCTTGGCATTTTATTTGAGTTATCTCTAGCTCATGTTGGTTGGTTGGATTCCACCCATAATCTTTTTCTTGGCCTTTGCCCACCTTTTGGGAATGCAAGGAATAATGCCACATGAATTAATGTTGTTTTCACAATATAACTACATGGCAAATATTGTTTGCATGGGCCATGGAAGTGCCACCTTTTCTTGGCTTTGGAATGTTTTGGCTTTGTTTGCATGGATCATCTCTCCTTGGTTTAAACCTTTCCTTGGGCCTTGTAGTATTCTTCACCATATCATCTATCTCTCTATCCCCTATAGCTAAACCTCTATCCCCATACTCCATGCATACACATGTGATCATGTGTGAGCAAAAGAAAACCCCATCACCACATCTCTCTCCCTCTCTCTCTCTTTTCCTTGTCTTGATCTTGCGTGAACTTGGCTAGGGCATGCATGATCAAGTCAAGTACCTCTTGTCCCTCTCATCTTATCTTAGTCACAAACCCTCTAATCTCCAAAACCCTAATCTACCATACCCCTCTAAGCAAAAACCCTCAAACTACCCCCATGCCTTAACCATCCTAGCTAAACAAAACCTAAACTACACCTCCCCTAAACAAACCCTAAGTACCCCTCCTCTTCTCTCTACTTCCTAGCATGGTCACACCATACCATGCCCCCAGCCTCCGCCTCTCTACCTCTTTGGACCCACCGGCCGCCTACCCCACCTAGCTACCACCAAACCAGCCCTAAGGCCAACCCTAGCCCGAGCCTAGCTCCTAACCTAGCTAACCCGAGCCTCCTTACCTCTCTTGCTCTCCTCTCGCCACACAGTGTCCCTTGCCCAGCTCCTCCTCTAAGCCCCACCGAGCAGCCTCCTCCCATGCTCACGCCTGCCGCCAGGCTCGGCCCCATGCGTGCGTGAGGGAGAGGATAAAGGTGGCAAGCCACCTCCCTCTCCAACACGCCATCCACCCTCCCTTCGATCCTATCCACCCCACGCCTCTCGCCTCGCCAGATCCCACTCCTGTGGTTGCCCCTTCCTCCCCTTTCTCTCCCCGACAACGCCCGGCAGCCGACGCCTACCATCTGATACCGTCGCCGCTTTGCTGGTCATCAAGCTCGTCTTGAAGGAGCCGAGTCGAGGACGCCTCGCATCGCTTGTCCGCGCTGCCGCGAGGAGAAGCCCAACGCCGCCGCCGAAGACAAACCTAGCTCGCCCGGCCGCCGCCTCGCCCGCCGCTCCTCGGCCAGATCAGACCGCACAGCCTTCCGGTGAGTCCTCGAACCTCCTCGACATCTCCGTCCTCGCCAGATCACCGTGCTCGCGGACCTAGGCCGGCGCTCTTGCGCGGCGCTGCGTCGTCCTCCGCGCTGCCAGCGAGCGCCTCACCTAGCCACCTTGCTCCTCCTAGCAACCTCCCCGAGCCAGCCAGACTTAGCCCCCACCAGCAAGACGTCGCGACCAGCTCGAGCCGCTCAGGCCAAGCTGAAGTTTCCGTGATGGCGGCGACGAAGATCCACGGACGCCTTGTTTTTTTTGCGAAACCCTCGATCTTTTAATCCCTCAACCCGCATCTTTCTGGTCTACCTGTCAGCCTCGCGAGCGTTTTGCAGAAAGGCTCTGGGCTTTATGCGCCCTCAACCCGCGGCCCTCGGATCGCCCCCGTGTCGCGTCTTCGCTGAGTGACGCGTGTGCGTGGCCCCGCTGTAGCCGGCCCCACCTGTCTGCGTCTGTAGCTAGGACCCGCCGCGGTGGAAAAAGGTGCGGCGCCGCGACAGTGACCCAGCCAGCAACGGCCCCACTCGACAGCGACTGCGGCTAGGAGAGACTGAGTAGTAAAACGTTTATTGTTTTCAGTTTAAATTCAAATTTCAAATTTAGTTGTCAATTCCAATTCAAATATATCTCAGATTTAAATAACTTTTTAATTGTAAGTCCAAATAATACAAATGATATATGTTTTGAGATCAGAAAAATGCCAGGATTTCAAATATGACATTCAAATTGCCTTTTGCACAATTAAAATTCCAAGTTTAATTAAATTACACCAATTGCCACTAGAACTTAAATAATTAATAACTTTTGTTTTATAATTCCAAATTTAGCAAATGATATGTCTAAAATGATCAGCTCGACGAGACCTTTCTGTTTATGCTATCCATGACTTCAATTGCAGCATGCATCATATAAAAATATAGGGTACAGCAATTGTTATGACAACCAAATGTGATCCAAAACCCCATTAAAATGTTATTACTTGTCTACCCCACCTCACCATGCCATGCTACCTTATTGCCATGTAAATTGTGCATCATTCATCATGGCATGATTGTTTGCTTGACGCATCTTATTCATATGCTTGTGCTCTATATTCATGTTGGCCTTGTTTGTTTGGTTTTTCTCGGATAGACACCGAAAGGTGGTTATATCAAGAGAACCAGAGCACTACCAGATCCGTCCCTCGCTTCAACTGAGTTATCGTGCAAGCACTTCCACATGCTTGCATACATACAGTACCTATTGCCTCTATCTTATTCTTGCATCATTGAGTCGCGATTGCATTAAATTGAATCCCAAGTATGCATAGCCTTTACTTTTAAACCCCACCAAGCTTGTTCCTCCATCCCATGAGCCATTACTACAGAGTTGCTTGAGCCATGCGAGTCGTAGACAAAGATGTGTAGGGTATGTGAGAGTCTGATGGATAACGAGGTACCTAAACAACTTAACCTGAGTAGTGATGGGATAACTAATGAAAGAGGCACCGGTGAGCAACATCTGCTATTTGGTTTTTCCTACTCACTTGTGTCCCGTAAGACCCCGAGTACTTGATTCCTGTTCCTCGATTTATCGCGTTATCCACATCCGGGAGGTATATGGGACCCCCTGGGCCAGAGCTTGATTCCGTCTTATTTCTTGGGGCCACAAACTAGTTTGCGGTTTTATTACTATCCTGTACTTATGCCATGCTACTTTCTGTATTTAAATTGTGAGGAGCACACCGCATCATTTAGGTAAGCGGAGTGATTACGCTGATCGACACCCGAAGTTTCGGTTCCCGATCGCCATGACCATTGACGCAAACCTTGAGTCCGTCTCGAGCTTGCTTACTTCTTGGTAGACTCAAGGGTGGCCTCAAATATTTCTGAATCCGTGATTGTTCACGTGAAAGCCTCGTTGGGTTTGATTTGGTTTTTCCGAGGTTGATCGAAGCGTGTGTTGCTATTGGTGCACCCGCCGGTAAAACTTTCTGAAAGCCGTGTCCATGTTATGGACGACTTGGAGCACAGTTTCGATCATAGACAAGCATAACTAAAGTACCGCTTTAATCGACTAAGTAATTGGACTAGTAAATAGTGCAATACTCATGGAATGGTTAATAAAATTGCCAACGGATGGGGGTTGTTCGTCCGCTTCCTGGTGTAAGGAGGAGGATGGATGATGAGATTACCATTATAATCGCTGTTCTTAATTCACGGACATCCGCCTATCATTGGTTAGGCGGATGGTTAGCGTTATCTGTAGAACTGCTAGGGTTTATCTTTCGCTGCAATCGCCACCCCAGGTTGTGTCCCTTTAGAGGCATTAAGACTTGCCGAGTACCCTTAGGGTCTCACACGATAAATTATTGGTTCGGATGGACAGTACCTTCACAGATCTTGGATCGGTGGAAGAAGCCAAGATGTGGGCAACGATCGCTCGGTAGAGATTCCGGAACGGGGATCCGTGAGACCTGTAATTGTGATGTGCTTATTTCTATGGCATCTTATGCCGATTTGCTTCTTATCCGTACTCGGATTTTGTTTGCCGCTTCCGCATGATACTCTGATGTGTGTTGTATGAGGAAGTATCCTAAAATATAGATCTATCTAGGTCATTTGAATCTTGCCGTATGGCGTTGCTATATTTCCTTTCTTTCTAGATGGTATGGCTCTGATGTACTCTTGTATGGTGGCTTGCATACATACCCACTTGTGTATGTAGTTGATCCGTTCGCCTGCCGATTACGCCGCCCGTACAGGTCCCGTTGAGAGGGTAGTGGTTGGGACGTCCGAAAGGACTACCAGTGAGTGGCTTTTGGGGCCCCACTGTACTATTTCAACCACTACCGCTCATCCAGGCTTGTATCTAGGAGCGTAATTCACCGAGGTAGTTACAATTGGTATCAGAGCCATCCCGACCTTCAGGATTTCAGCCAAACGGTAGTTGTCAGTCTAGCAAATATTTTGGTAGTTATGTATATTAGGGAAAAACAAAACGCGAGAGTAGGACTGCTTCCACTTTTTCTTCTTACCCTCCCACCCACCCTTTTCTGGTAAGGAAGTGCAACGTTTTCAATCCTCTTCTCAAAGTTCAAACTAGGATTCACGTGTTCTGGGTTTTGGTAGTACCATAGGTTGTGTGTGTGTGTGTGTGTGTTTAATCCTTTGTCTATCTGTTGAATCCAAGTTGTTATCTTATCTGCCTTTGGTTATCAACTGTTGGTACATTCCATACCGACAGGCTTATGCAAACCGACGCAATCTATCTTCCTCTTTGTATCCGATGCTATCTTGTTTGGGGTGTTCGTTTCCGTAGTTACCAATCTTTAGGCTTCGTCGTGAGAAGAAGGGGTTAGGATATGTGTTCCACTTGTTCATGTGCGGAGTAATGATTTGAGTGCGGGATGGAGTCGCGACCATACCACTACTCTTATCATTCGCTTTTGTATATTGAATCGGTAGAGTCACTAATCTTGATGCGTTAAGTAATTTTATGATCTATTGGTATTTTAATGCGAAATTTGTGGAAAATTTTCTTTGATATATTTGTACCACACTCCTTTTCACGTGTGCGATATGCTTAATATCTTTTAGGTGCTTTGAACTTTGTTGATATTTTAATATCATCTCGGAATCGTATCCTTTAATCTTGGTTAATTCCATCTTGGTACTATTTTGGATTATTATCATTCTCCATTATAGTCTTGACTTGAGTTTTATATCAATGACAGATGGCTCCACCACGCTGCATCAAGAGGACATACCTCCGAATCGGGCTCACTGTCAAACATAGCTAATGCTTTGGCAGCTATGCAAGAGAACCAGCAGCGCTTTGAGGAGAGCGTCAGAAGAAACGAGTTTGCTCCACTTCCTCCACCTCCCAAGCGTGGAGACATCAAGAGCTTCCTCAAGTTCAACCCTCAGCAGTTTGATGTTTCTGACCGACCTCTGGACGCGGATGATTGGCTGCGTGAGATCTCAAGGTTGCTCGAGACTGCTGATGTTCCGGAGCAGGAGTGGGTCAAGTGTGCTACTCACCTTCTCAAGGGAGATGCAGCTCTTTGGTGGGAGAACTACTTGAAGGCAAGCTGCACTGGGTTCCAGCCTACTTGGGAGAGGTTCACTGGAGCGTTCAAAGAGCAGTTTCTCTCACAGATTGTAATGGAAAGGATGAAGGAGGCTTTCCTCAACCTGAAGCAGGGAAATGATAACGTCAACACCTATATCAGGAACTTCATGAATCTGTCTCGTTATGGTGGTGATGAGGTATCTGATGACAAGAAGAAGCAGAAAAGGTTCAGGCAAGGGCTCAATGCGTCGATCAAGTATGCAATCACGCATGCAAGACCGACAACTTTCCTGGAACTCCAACACACAGCACTGCAAGAGGAGGCAAGCAGGCAAATGTTTGAGGAGTCCAAGAAACACAACAGGGATGCATCAAGCTCTGCAGTTATGGCAGCTCCTTCTAAGCGGCGTGTCTGGGTTCCTAACACCCCACCGCTCCCGCTCCACCAAGACCTGCAAGTTTCAGCCAAGGCCACCAAACTTCACCACTGGGCTCCTGTGGGCTACAACAACCACTACTCGAGCGCTCAAGCGGAGTCACAGCTACTTTGCTCCACGCCCGCCTAGTGCTCGCTTCACGTGTGGAGATCCCGACATCTCACCGAACTGCCCAATGAAGAACAAAGCTCTCCTCCACCCCGCCAAGATCTCGCAACAAGATCTCCTTCGGTTCGTGCACCATCGCCGGGCTCAACATCAACACCAAGCCTGGTCTCGGTTGTTCGTGCTAATCACTAACGCTCAAGCTGACCATGCACCTGGAGTTGTGATGGGTATGCTTTCCGTTAACTCAGTCCCTTCACGAGTTCTCTTTGATTCTGGTGCATCGCATTCTTTTGTGTCTCACAAGTTTGCAAATGAGAATGAGTTAGTCATGGTCCCTCTCCAAAAGCGGTTAATGGTTCTTTCTCCTAGAGCAACAATGGCAGCTTCTAAAATCAGTCATGGCAATCAAGTTGAGATTGGTGGCTCTTCATTCTTGGCTTCTTTAATTGTTCTGGGCGATTCTGATATTGATGTCATCTTGGGCATGGATTGGTTGACAGCAAATGCAGCTGTGATTGATTGTGCTGAACGCTCAGTGTCTCTGAAGATTCCTGAAGGCCATATAGTCTTTTCTCCAAGTCTGACTCCTGCTGTCCAGCTCTTTTCCTTGGCGGCTCTGAATGATGATGTTATGCAAGCTATTCAGAGTGTACCGTGGTCCGTGAGTTCCCGGATGTCTTTCCAAGAGTTGCCGTATGCCTCCGGATCGCGAGGTTGAATTCGTGATTGAGCTTGAACTGAACGGCTCGTATCTCCAAGCGACCATACAAAATGGGTCCTTCCGAGTTGGTGAACTCAAACGACAACTTGATGAACAAGAGAAGGTTTCATTCAACACAAGACTTCTTCTTGGGGTAGCCCAACAATCTTTGTGAAGAAGCGTGACAACCGATAGGCTATGTGTTGACTATCGCTCTCAATGCTAAAACCATCAAGAACAAATATCCTCTCCCATGGATAAATGATCTTTTGATCACCGGCAGAGCTGTGGTGTTCTCTAAGCTGGACTTGAGAAGTAGTTATCACCAAATCAAAATTCTCAAAGAAGATGTGCCCAAGACAGCTTTCACCACCCACTATGGCCTGTATGAGTACACGGTCATGTCTTTCGGTCTCACCAACGCACCTGCTACCTTCTCGAGGCTGATGAACTCCGTTTTCATGGAGTACCTTGATAAGTTCGTCGTGGTCTATCTGGATGACATTCTGGTCTATTCCAAGTCTAAGGAGGAGCATGAAGAACACCTGCGGTGTGTCTTAAACAAGCTTCGTGAGAACCGCTTGTATGCAAAGTTCTCAAAGTGTGAGTTTTGGCTGCCTGAAGTAACATACCTAGGTCATGTTATCTCTGCCAAGGGCATTGCAGTCAACCCGGAAACCGTGAAGACAATAGTTGAATGGCTCCCTCCTGCTAATGTCAAGGAAGTGCGGAGTTTTCTTAGTTTGGCTAGCTATTGTCGTCACTTTGTTCAGAACTTCTCGAAGATAGCGAAGCCTCTTACCGTTCTCCTCAAGAAAGGCAAGAAGTACCTGTGGACTCCTGCATGTCAAGAAAGTTTTGAGACACTCAAAGAGAAGCTCACTTCCACACCAGTCTTGGTTCCTCCGGATACATCTAAGCCTTTCCAGATATTCTGTGACGCCTCTTTGCAAGGATTGGGTGCGGTCCTGATGCAAGAGAAACAGGTGGTTTCTTATGCCTCTCGTCAGTTGAAGACGCATGAGATCAACTATCCCACACATGACCTCGAGCTAGCAGCAGTTGTCTTTGCTTTGAAGCTATGGAGGCACTACTTGCTTGGTAACCGCTAGAGATCTTCTCGGACCACAAGAGTTTGAAGTATATCTTCACACAGCTGATCTCAACCTTCGCAGAGGAGATGGATCAAGCAATCAATGACTTTGATGTGACCATCAACTACACTCCGTGCAAAGCAAACGTCATGGCGGATGCGCTTAGTAAAAGCTTATGTCAACAACCTCATGGTGGAAGAGCAAGCCTCTCTTGTGCGAGGAATTCCGTCACCAACCTCGAGATTGTGGAACAAGGGCATCTCCCTGAACCTTCGGCTACTCCTCTCTTGGAAGAACAGATTCGTCGGCTTGGTGATCCGCACACCAAAAAGCTCATCTCTAAGCTTGACCTTCCGAAGTATGAGTCCTTCCACGTTGATGATCAAGGCACGCTCTTCTTTGAACACCGGATGTTTGTTCCAAACTACCCGGGTCTGAGAGACCAAGTTCTCAAGGAGGCACATGATTCGGTTCTTTCTATCCATCCTGGCAGCACAAAGATGTACATGGACTTGAAAACACAATACTGGTGGCCTGGGTTGAAACGGTATTGCGCCAAGTATGTCTCAGAATGTGATGTCTGCCGTAGAGTGAAGGCTGTCCATCAGAAACCATTTGGTCTTCTACAGCCATTGAAACCTCCGGAATGGAAATGGGAGAAAGTAGAGATGGACTTCATCACTGGCTTTCCAAGGTCGCAGAAGGGCAACAATGCAATTTTTGTTGTCATCGACAGGCTTTCTAAAGTGGCTCATTTCTTCCCAAATAAGAAACAATTTCGAATTCATATCGAGCTCTATATCAACAATTGTCTCCGTATGGGGTTCCACTTGAAATCAGTTCGCACTGTGGGAGCATCTTCACCTCAAAGTTCGGGAGAGTTTCCAAAAAGCTTTGGGAACAAAGTTGAACTTCAAAGATGCTACCACCCTCACCGCAAGGACAAGTGGAGAGGATCAATCAGATTCGGAGGATATGCTTAGAGCTTGCGTCATCTCGTTTGGCATGAAGTGGGAGGAATGCCTTCCATATGCTGAATTCTCCTACAACAACAGCTTCCAAGAGTCTCAAGATGGCACCATTCGAGGCTCTATGGTCGCAAGTGCGTAACTCCGATTGGTTGGTCAGTGCGGGAGAAAGAATCTGGTTTGGCCCTCGACATTGTAACTCAGGCAGAGGAGAAGGTGCATATCATTCGAGAACTCAAGATTGCTCAAAGTCGTCAGAAGAGCAACTATGACAGGAAGCACACGGATATGGTATATGCCCCTGGTGATCTCGTGTACCTTCGTGTCACTCCCATGAGAGGAACACACCGCTTCGGTATCAAAGGAAAGTTGGCTCCTAGATACATCGGTCCTTTCAAGATACGTGGTAGAAGAGGAGAAGTTGCTTATGCCCTGGAGCTTCAAGAAAAACTAAAAGTCCATGATGTTTTCCACATCTCTCAGCTCAAGAAGTGCTTCAAAGATCCCGGCAGGACCGTGGATCATGAGCTAATCGATCTCCAAGAAGACTTGTCTTATCAAGAACACCCCACCAAAATCCTTGAGACCGCAGAACGAAGGACGCGCAACAAGTCCATCAAGTTTTGCAAGGTGCAGTGGTCACACCATTCTGTTGATGAAGCCACATGGGAGCGTGAAGATGAACTCCGTGCCAACCATCCTTCTCTCTTTGTGTCTTCTCCTTCTTCCTAGAATCTCGGGGCGAGATTCCTATTTAGTGGGGGAGAGTTGTAGCATCCCAGTTGTCTAACACCTGTAATGCTACTTGTTCTAGTAATAAAAGGACCACTTCCAACATATAATTGTTGCATCATCACCATGTCATGCTCATGTCATCATGCCACCTTGCATTTGAGCATCATATAAAACCCCTTCTTATTTGGTTCTTGTCTCATGTGCATTATCAATGGTAGTTGCCTCTTGATATTGTATTTGGTTCTTAATATATTGTTAAATGCCCAAGTTGAGTTGGGGGCATATCTCTTTTAACTCCACCACCTTTCTTTCACCACCTTATATTCCACCATCCAATTAATGTGAGCTTGGCATTTTATTTGAGTTATCTCTAGCTCATGTTGGTTGGTTGGATTCCACCCATAATCTTTTGCTTGGCCTTTGCCCACCTTTTGGGAATGCAAGGAATAATGCCACATGAATTAATGTTGTTTTCACAATATAACTACATGGCAAATATTGTTTGCATGGGCCATGGAAGTGCCACCTTTTCTTGGCTTTGGAATGTTTTGGCTTTGTTTGCATGGATCATCTCTCCTTGGTTTAAACCTTGCCTTGGGCCTTGTATTATTCTTCACCATATCATCTATCTCTCTATCCCCTATAGCTAAACCTCTATCCCCATACTCCATGCATACACATGTGATCATGTGTGAGCAAAAGAAAACCCCATCACCACATCTCTCTCCCTCTCTCTCTCTTTTCCTTGTCTTGATCTTGCGTGAACTTGGCTAGGGCATGCATGATCAAGTCAAGTACCTCTTGTCCCTCTCATCTTATCTTAGTCACAAACCCTCTAATCTCCAAAACCCTAATCTACCATACCCCTCTAAGCAAAAACCCTCAAACTACCCCCATGCCTTAACCATCCTAGCTAAACAAAACCTAAACTACACCTCCCCTAAACAAACCCTAAGTACCCCTCCTCTTCTCTCTACTTCCTAGCATGGTCACACCATACCATGCCCCCAGCTCTCCGCCCCCTCTCTCTACCTGCTGGACCCACCTGGCCGCCCTACCCCACCTAGCTACCACCAAACCAGCCCTAAGGCCAACCCTAGCCCGAGCCTAGCTCCTAACCTAGCTAACCCGAGCCTCCCCTTACCTCTCTTGCTCTCCTCTCTGCCACACAGGTCCCGCCCGAGCTCCTCCTCTCTAAGCCCCACCTGAGCAGCCTCCCTCCCGTGCTCACGCCGTCCCTGCCGTGCCTGCCTGGCCCCATGCGTGCACGTGAGGGGAGAGGATAAAGGTGGCCGAAGCCACCTCCCCTCTCCAACACGCCATCCACCCCTCCCTTCGATCCTATCCACCCCACGCCCTCTCTGCCTAGCCAGATCCCTCTCCTGTGGTTGCCCCTTCCTCCCTTTCTCCCGACAACGCCGGCAGCCACGCCTACCATCTCTGCACACCGTCGCCTCGCCTTGCTGGTCGCCAAGCTCGTCGTGGAAGGAGCCGAGGAGTCGAGGACGCCTCGCATCGCCTCGTCCGCGCTCGTGGAGGAGAAGCCCAGAACGCCGTACCAGCGCCAAGACAAACCCTAGCTCCGCCGGCCTGCCGCCGCCGGTCCGGCTTCCTCGGCCAGATCGCATCAAGACCGACAGCCTTCCGGTGAGTCCCGAACCTCCCGACATCTCCGCCTCGCCGTAGATCACCGTGCTCACGGACCTAGCGTCGGCGCTCTTTGCGTCAAGGCGTGCGCGTCTCGCCAAGGCTGCCATGAGCGCCTCACCTAGCCACCTTGCTCCCTCCTAGCAACCTCCCGAGCCAGCCAGATCGGGCTAGCCCCACCACAAGACGGCCGCGACCCGTTTCGAGCCCGCTCAGGCTGGCCATGAAGTTTCCGTCAGATCGCGGCGACGAAGATCCACAGTGACGCCCCTTTTTTTTTTGCAGAAAACCCCTCTGATCTTTTAATCCCTCAACCCGCATCCTTCTGGTCTTCCAGTCAGCCTCGCGAGCGTTTTGTAGAAAGGCTCCTGGGCTTTATGAGCCCTCAACTCGCGGCCCTCGGATCGCCCCCGTGTCGCGTCTTCGCTGAGTGACGCGTGTGCGTGGCCCCACCAGAGCCGGGCCCCCACATGTCTCAAGGTCAGAGCTAGGACCCGCCATGGGAAAAATGCGGCGCGCCGACAAGGACCCAGCCAACAACGGCCCCACTCGACAGCGACTACGGCTAGGAGAGACTGAGTAGTAAAACGTTTATTGTTTTCAGTTTAAATTCAAATTTCAAATTTAGTTGTCAATTCCAATTCAAATATATCTCAGATTTAAATAACTTTTTAATTGTAAGTCCAAATAATACAAATGATATATGTTTTGAGATCAGAAAAATGCCAGGATTTCAAATATGACATTCAAATTGCCTTTTGCACAATTAAAATTCCAAGTTTAATTAAATTACACCAATTGCCACTAGAACTTAAATAATTAATAACTTTTGTTTTATAATTCCAAATTTAGCAAATGATATGTCTAAAATGATCAGCTCGACGAGACCTTTCTGTTTATGCTATCCATGACTTCAATTGCAGCATGGATCATATAAAAATATAGGGTACAGCAATTGTTATGACAACCAAATGTGATCCAAAACCCCATTAAAATGTTATTACTTGTCTACCCCACCTCACCATGCCATGCTACCTTATTGCCATGTAAATTGTGCATCATTCATCATGGCATGATTGTTTGCTTGACGCATCTTATTCATATGCTTGTGCTCTATATTCATGTTGGCCTTGTTTGTTTGGTTTTTCTCGGATAGACACCGAGTGGGTTATATCAAGAGAACCAGGAGCACTACCCAGATCCGTCCCTCGCTTCAACTGAGTTATCAGGCAAGCACTTCCACATGCTTGCATACATACAGTACCTATTGCCTCTATCTTATTCTTGCATCATTGAGTCGCGATTGCATTAAATTGAATCCCAAGTATGCATAGCCTTTACTTTTAAACCCCACCAAGCTTGTTCCTCCATCCCATGAGCCATTACTACAGGAGTTGCTTGAGCCATGCGAGTCGTAGCACAGCATGTGTAGGGTATGTGAGAGTCTGATGGATAACGAGGTACCTAAACAACTTAACCTGAGTAGTGATGGGATAACTAATGAAAGAGGCACCGGTGAGCAACATCTGCTATTTGGTTTTTCCTGCTCACTTGTGTCCCGTAAGACCCCGAGTACTTGATTCCTGTTCCTCGATTTATCGCGCTATCCACATCCGGGAGGTATATGGGACCCCCCTGGGCCAGAGCTTGATTCCGTCTTATTTCTTGGGGCCACAAACTAGTTTGCGGTTTTATTACTATCCTGTACTTATGCCATGCTACTTTCTGTATTTAAATTGTGCGAGGAGCACACTGTACTGTTTAGGTAAGCGGAGTGATTACGCGGTATCGACACCCCGAGTTTTCGGGTTCCCGGCCGCCATACCATTGACGCAAACCTTGAGTCCGTCTCGAGCTTACTTTGTTGCGGGTAGACTCCAAGGGTGGCCTGAAATATTTCTGAATCCGTGATTGTTCACCGTGAAAGCCTCGTTGGGTTTTGATTTGGTTTTTCCGAGGTTGATCGAGCGTGTGTTGCTATTGGTGCACCCCGGCCGGGTAAAACTTTCTGAAAGCCGTGTCCGCGGTTATGGACGACTTGGAGCACAGTTTCTCGATCATAGACAAGCATAACTAAAGTACCGCTTTAATCTGACTAAGTAATTGGACTAGTAAATAGTGCAACACTCATGGAATGGTTAATAAAATTGCGAACGGATGGGGGGTTGTTCGTCCGCTTCCTCGTTGGTAAGCGAGGAGGAGGATGGATCTGATGAGATTACCATTATAACTGCTGTTCTTAATTCACGGACATCCGTCTATCATTGGTTAGGCGGATGGTTAGCGTTTATCTGTAGAACTGCTAGGGTTTATCTTTCACGCAATCGCGTCACCCTGTGTTGTGTCCCCTTTAGAGGCATTAAGACTTCCGAGTACCCTTAGGGTCTCACACGATAAATTATTGATTCAGATGGACAGTACCTTCACGTGACGACATCGGGTGGAAGAAGTCAAGATGTGGGCAACGATCGCTCGCGAGAGATTCCGGAACGGGATCCGTGAGACCTGTAGTTGTGATGTGCTTATTTCTATGGCATCTTATGCCGATTTGCTTCTTATCCGTACTCGGATTTTGTTTGCCGCCCGCATGATACTCGATGTGTGTTGTATGAGGAAGTATCCTAAAATATAGATCTATCTAGGTCATTTGAATCTTGCCGTATGGCGCTATATTTCCTTTCTTTCTAGATGGTATGGCTCGATGTACTCTTGTATGGTGGCTTGCATACATACCCACTTGTGTATGTAGTTGATCCTTCGCCGACACGCCCGTCTGAGTCCCGTTGAGAGGGTAGTGGTTGAGACGTCCGAAAGGACTACCAGTGAGTGGCTTTTGGGGCCCCACCGTACTATTTCAACCACTACCGCTCATCCAGGCTTGTATCTAGGAGCGTAATTCACCGAGGTAGTTACAATTATGATTCCTGTGATGACAGGAAAATGATTTGTAGTTGGTTGGTTGAATCTGTGAAGACTGAATGCTTAACCTGATTAGTGTAGAACTGTTCTTGTGACACCATCTTTGTATGGCACACAAGATTAGATTCTATTTCTTGATTTGATTTGGTGCAAACTTAAGATGAGTTTGGTATTAAAGATAAATAGAAATGTTCCTTTCTTAAATCCCTAAGACCAATGTTGTTGGTCAGAGGTTTAGGGATTAAGCTTTATCTAGTTATTCATATGGATGGTTCTGGTAGTGGTACCAGCTACTGTTCTTGAATCAAAGCTTGGAAAAAATGATGGTAGGCTTGATCATTTGTATAGATCCAACAGATTAAATTCTAAGGTGATACTCTTATCTTAGAGATGTGCCTAGAAGTTAAATCTTAGCTTTATTCATTCTTGAATTGAAATATAGCTCGATAGCTAAATCAATGATGTTGTTCTGAGATTTAGTTGGATCCTTGTACTTTGTTGTTTGCTTTTAAAGTTTTAAAACCTCAATGATGGATTCACCCCACTTGGGTGCTTTCTGAGAGTTTAAATAAGTGTCAGATCATGTATGTTTGTCTAATCTTAGACAGATAGTTCATTTGATGGTCTATTTACTCACCACTGTCACTTGATGTTGTGGTTGCTTGTGGTTGCCCTTGTGGTAGCTTGATCTGGTGATCCCCTGGTATTTCCAGTTCCTGGCTTGTCCTTGATCTAGCCCATCATCTCCTGATCCTGATGGCTTGACCTTGGTCTTGCTATCCACCTGATCTTCCCCCTCCTTATGTCACCATCCTGGTGATGTGTTCCTGGGCCTTGGTTGGTTTGATCTAGCTTGGCTTGGTTTAGCTACTGGCTGCTGTGCTTGGTTTAGCTGCTGGCTGTTGTGGTTGGTGTGTAAGAGCAAAGGAATGATGTGGGGATTGGTCTTCCCACGGTTGTGTTGACAGTTTTGTTTGGTTGTGCTGCTCCTGTGGTGTTTACAGCACACACCATGCAGTTTGGTGTGTGTGCTGCTTGTGTGCCTGCTGCACAAATGTGGATATGTTCAGAATTTTGAAAGTTACTTTCATCTGGTTACTTCTACTTGGCTGGTGAAACTTTCCCCTCCTTGCTGTTATTTGACTTATGGCTTTAAAATTATGAAAGATACATTCTTTCATATTGGTGAAACTTGCCCCTTTTTATAAGATTACTCAATGATGAACCTTGATCGGTGCACTTCACTGACAAGTCTGAGAGTAATATAATTTTAACCTTAACTTTATTTATTTTTGATTTGTGTTTGTTTTGCAGGTATCAGACTTGGGAATTCAAGATTTTAGTTTAGGTTTTCTTCTTTATTTGTAGAATAGTCATATGTAATATTCTTTATTCTTTTGTAATTTTAGTTTTACCCTTTTGTAATCTTTATTTTATTATTTTGTAATAAAGATTGTACTATTATCAATAAAGAAATATTATTCTTTATTTATTTATTATTGCAAGAATTGTGGATGATTTTCATAAGTTACATTTTTTTGTAACTTATTTATTGAATGAAAATATAAAATGGAGATTCTTATTCTTAATTACTTTCTTTATATAAAGTTTGAGTTATTATTGGTTAACTCTTAATTGAATCAAATATTCAAACATTATTCAAAATTCTTTTGAATTATAATTTAAACACTCAAGTTTTAAATTCAAATTTCATTTTCCAAAACACATAAATCCACAAAGATCATATCAAAGTCTATAACAATCATCCTTCAAGACTAAACCTATTCTCAAAGTATGAAAGAAACCTTGATCAGTTTAGGTTTTTTATTTGGCAAAAAATTTACCCACATTTTCACAGATGAATGCATGCAACATTTTAAATTCCTAAATCTACCCTTCGTTAGTTCCTAAATGCTGGGATGTTACATCTGCTACATCATTCGACTACATCATCCATGTTCATCGTGTACATTAATGCTTTCGGTCTACATGGGTATATCACCGAAGCCTTCTCCATTACAACATTACTCCTAGATAGATCCTGATATTTGGCATTGCGCTATTCATAAAAAATATTGTTTTCTACTACGAACCCCTTTAGGTATCCATGCAGCAGGGGCAATCGATGGTGGTTTTGACTCCTCTAGAACAAGGTAGATTGGACCTAGGAGGCAGAAGGTTCCCACCTTGACAACGTGGAAGTGCAGATCGCCAATCATCAGATATGTCCCAATGTTGTGGGAGTCAAAGGTCGGGCGCGAGGCCGGGAGTGCAGGGTGAATTTGAAGGATCTGAGGTGGAGATACTCCCCGAGAGATGACGAATCATAGATCACCAATGATGGAACCACCAAAGTCGCAACATCAGCGCATGGGCTTCCCATAGGCGGTGCCAATTGACGTGGGGACTCTAGGAAATGCCCATACTTGATAGACTTGGGTTTCCAGGGAGGAGGTATGCGCTGGAGACTTCATCGGTTAACATACAATCAAAGGGGACGTGAGTTTACCAAGTCGGGCCCTGGGAGGGAAAACCCTACTCTTGCCAATTTGTTATTTATTGATGAAGATCACTGAAGGTTACTATGTCGCTGAGATGGCTATGAATTGGTAGATTAGATCTGGCTTGTGCTACGAGTGGTACGTAAGGGGTCCTCCTCAGCGACCCCTCCTGCCCTTTATATACGGGGATGCTAGGTCTCGGGTACCATCCAAGTCGTTTATAGTTTGAGGGCGAAACCCTAGTACTTTCATACTTCTATTCTTGTTCTTTCTTTGCACGCTAGGGGACGGTGTCCTACTGGGCCTTCGTGTCACCCGAATCTTCATGCATTTCGTGGATCCCAGTAGTACATCGCGTGGGCCTCCCGTTGGGACGAACCGAATAGGCCAAAGGTAGGTGCCCGTTGGGCATACCTATGTCAGAAGTAATTTAGATGGAAGTGCTGCTGCAAGGAGAACACTTTCGCGTCAGGGACCCCATGCCATCGCTGCTACGTGGACTACCCTTCAAAATCGAGCACATAACCTCTCCTTGATTGCGACCAAACTTCACAGATATCTAAGTATAATGTTCATACACATCATAACATCGTATTAGAGATATCTATAAACGTGACAAGTAGATAAAGAAGAACAAAAAATAAATCATAGCAGGGAACACATAATTTAATGTGAAAAACCTCTCCAACAAAGAGAGGGAAAACCACAGGAGCCAGTCAGTGAAATTTTACTATATGGGGCGTGTTTACAAACATCGTGGATTAACTCAGATGCGACTCTTCCCTGTTGGGCACACTATGGACTAACTTCAGACTCCGCTATGTTTCGACCCAAGCCTCCATAAAGTGGTCGGATTTCGGCACAGTAATTATGTAATGAGTTCTTATGTTTCATTCTTTTTTTAGAACTAGCTATTTGAAGTAATTATGTTTGTCAATTGCAATGAGTTCTTATGTTTCATTCATTTTGTTTGATTTCAGTGAATATTCACTCTCCAAAACACAAGTGAAGTCAAAAATAAAATGAGAACTAACAGCCTCTAAAATCTCAACTTGGGCTACGCTCTCGTGCGGGAGGCTAGACACGTGTGCAGTGGTAATTGGCGGAAAAAACTGTCTGTTTCTGAATTTTAAAACAGGTAGTACTACTACTCCCTCCGTTCCAGGGTTTAAGGCGTCCTCGTTTTGCATGTTTTTTTTGACCAAGAATTACTCTAAATATGTAAAGGGTTTTGGTATAAAATTAGTATCGCTGTAAAGTATTTTTCAATATGAATCCAACGGTATTAATTATGTATAATATAATCAAGATTTTGTTGCTCAATTCTTTTGATCAAACTTTGCTTTGAAAAGTGTGTGCGCCTTAAGCCTTGAAACGGAGAAACGGAGGATTCCTCAAAGAGGATGCCGACACCGGACCACATTTACTTCAAAGAGGATGGAAAAGGATAGTAGTCCCCCGGGGGATCGATCCCCCGGGTCGCGCTTCGTCAACTGCCCAGCGGGATGTACGGGTCGTAGAAAAAAACTGCCAACCCAATCTTCACAAATCCAACGGCCTCACACCACTGCTTCACTCAAACGCATCTGGAGTTGGGCAGCCAAGTCTGCTCCGCCGGATCTCCAGCGCACCGCCGTTGCGCCCGGCTACGCGCGCCCGCCACCTGCAGATCGCGCGGCTCCGCGCCCTTCAGCAATTCTCTGCCGCCGCGCACCATCTGCTGCGGCGCCCCTCCCTCCCCCCGCCGCCGTGTCCCCGGCGAGAGAGCCATGAGGCCGCAGCGTGCGTTCGAGCAGAACAGTTGGCATAACTGGTGCTCCTCATCATAGACGCCATGGCCGCCGCCGCCCAGGGCTCTACGTCCACCTCTACGCTGTTGCCGCCGGAGCAGGCAGCCGCTGCCGCCGGACTAGGTCGCCGTTGTTGGAGCAAGCACTTGCCGTCAAGGTTTGCTACACGTGGTCCTCAGCGATGGTGCGCGTGGGCCGGCAGTGGTGCTACAAGTGGCGTCATGTTTTGCTACACGTAGACGATGGTGGTGCTAGAATAATATAAATATTTTGCTACGAGATCTCCGGTGAAGTCTCCGGCAAGATCTGCTTTGCTATATTAGCCCAAATTTTTTGCTACAATAGTTTTGTGATTTTGCTACACTAGCGCAAAGTTTTTGCTACAAGGTCTATGGCGAGGTCTCCGGCGAAAGGCTCCAGCGAGGTCTCCGAAGAAGGATGGATTTTGCTACCGAAGGTCGGCACTGTTGCTACCCATGGCCGGCAACGTTGCTACCCATGGCCGGTGGCTTTTGCTACCCTGGGTATAAACCGTTGCTACCGACGGCATACGGCTCTGCTACCTTGGGTCTGCGATGTTGCTACTATGAGTGCATGATATTGCTACCTTGGGCGAAGCGAGGGCTAATTTTGCTACAAACTCATAGCGTTGAGTTTTTGCTACACGATCTCCGGTGAGGTCATCTCCGGCGAGATCAGATCTGCTACATTAGCACAACTTTTTTGCTACCACCGTTTTGCGTTTTTGCTACAATAGCGTAACGTTTTTGCTACACGGTCTCCGGTGAGGTCTACCGGCGAAAGCCTCCGGCGAGTCTCCGGTGAGGTCGGGTTTGCTACATTAGCTCAACTTTTTTGCTACACGGTCGCCGGCGAGGTCTCCGGCGAAATCTCCGGCGAGGTCCAGTCTATTTTTTATTTTCTGGACTGAACCGTTTTTTGCTACAATGTAGCAAAAGCGGAGCAAATGTAGCAAAAACGGGAGAAATGTAACAAAAGCGGGATTTTGAATCAAAAAAGAGGACACGTGGTTGGTTAGGGACCCGGGGGATGAAAACCACAGATCCCCGGGAGACGCGTATGGCTGTCCAAAGAGGATGGCTTCTCCGCTACGTCGTCGTTCTTGATGTCTGTCACTTTCCTTATCCCACGCTTCTTGTCTCCGAGGAATTTCACAAGCCCTCGCATGGCAGTCTCCACGTCGTCGCTCCGTAGCAGCATCTCGGAAACCTCGGTCGGTGTCGCCTCCACCTTGGCGAGCAGTGGTTGTATCTCCGGGAACAGAGTGTGGTCGTCCAGGCCGAAGTAGTTGTGGGCTAGCGTCTGGAATGCTTCCCAGCCGCAGTAGCCCATGTGGATGTGCATGTCCATGCGTCCCGGCCGCAGCAGCGCCGGGTCGAGGCGGTCCTTGTAGTTGGTGGTGAAGATGATGATGCGCTCCTCGCCGCTGGTGGACCACAGCCCGTCGATATAGTTGAGCAGCCCGGACAGCGTTATGTTGTGCTGCCGGTAAGCTCCCATTTCGTCGCCGTCGTTGTCGTTGTCTGAGGCGATCGATTTGTTGTCGTCTTCATCGGCTGGCGGCGGATTGGGCGTCTTGCGGTCCTTTCGTTTTTCCCTTGACTTGGCGTCGAAGCAGCAGTCAATGTCCTCGATGACGAGGATGGACTTATTGGGCATGTCGATGAGCAGCCTGTGCAGATCTGAGTTGTCGTACACCTTGGAGAGGTCGAGGTCGTAGAGGTTGAACCTGAGGTAGTTGGCCATAGCGGCGACCAGGCTTGACTTGTTAGCTTTTTAATCTTGATTCTAATTGTTTCTGCATATTTATTATATTCTGCATGTAGTTTAGTTATCTAGGGAGCTTGCCGGCCGGTGAAGCTAGTGCACGCGTCAATGGTGAGATGCCAAGCTGAGATGGAGCAAGGCGTGATGCTGTGTTCTGTGCGATACAAGACAGCCGTGGGAAGCGGCAATGCACGTGAAGAAGTGTGATGGCCTGCATTCTCAAGTTTAGCCGAGAGAATCGGTAGTCCAGCTAGATAATCAGTTGTGCATGCTGATCTTGTTAGCTAGTCATCAGTGTATGTTGGCCAGGTCGTGTTAGTGGCCGTTAGTGGCCTGGGTTAGCGCTGCATGTAGATAGTGGGCGAGTTAGTGGCCATGCCGAGTGTGCGTGTGCCTATTTAAAGTTATGTAAGTCATTATGTTTAACAGTGAGATTAAGAGGAAAAGGTAAGGGCTGTGTGAAACAGCCGAAGCCACAAAATTCTTTGTCTCCGTATCTTCCACGAGAGCCACGTGAAGTAGCAGAGAGAGGAAGCAGAGAGCTGAGCGACTCAGCTCTGTCAATTGGTATCAGAGCTCTCCGCTCTCGGTGCCTGTGGTGATGGCGGACGACGCTGCTCGTGAGAAGGCCATGGCGGAGGAGCGGGAGAAGAAGGCGGCGGAGGAGCCGCTGACTCCACCAAAGGCGCAGCTGACCGCCGGCGACGGCAGTGGCAGCGGCGATCTTCGCGTCGTCGAGCGTGTGGTTCGGCACGGCTCCGTCGTGGCGGCGGCACCGCCTCTCATGCTGAGCCGCACGAACTACTCCGACTGGGCGCTCGTTATGCGAGTGCAGCTGCAAGGACAAGGCCGATGGGAGGTCATCGAGCATGGCGTCGGCGACTACCAAGACGACCGTGAGGCTTTGGGCGCCATCCTCCGCGCTGTGCCGCCGGAGATGTACCGCACGCTGGCGGTGAAGAGCACCGCAAAGGAGGCTTGGGGCACCCTTAAAACTTTGAGGTTGGGCTCGAGCCGTCGTGAGGCAAGGGCGCAAACTCGCCGCACCGAGTTCGAGAACATCCAGTTCAAGGACGGCGAGAAGGTGGAGCAGTTCGCCATGCGCCTCACCGGCATCATGCACGACCTGGAGGTCCTGGGAGATGGCGTCTCCGACCACAAGGCCGTGTTGAAGTTCCTTCGGGTCGTGCCGAAGCGGTTCAAGCAGCTCGCGCACTCCATCACACAGCTGCTGGACCTCAAGAACATGACGGTGGAGGAGCTGACAGGTCGTTTCATGGCTGTGGAGGAAGAGCTCGACATGGAGGAAGAAGAAGGTGTGCAGCAGGGTGGTTCTCACCTTCTCCTCACCGAGCAGCAGTGGACGGAGCGCATGAGGAAGAAGAACAGGGACAAGAAGAAGATTCGGTGCTTCAATTGTCAAAAGCTTGGGCACTTCGCATGGGAGTGCCCGGAGAAGAGGAAGGACCATGGAGAAGAAGAAGAAGAAGAAGAGAAGGCTCTGCTTGTCGACTATGAGCCGACCTTGCTCTGAATTTGTTCAAGGATTGAAGAATCAAGATTAGGAGGGAGATTGTTAGCTTTTTAATCTTGATTCTAATTGTATCTGCATATTTATTATATTCTGCATGTAGTTTAGTTATCTAGGGAGCTTGCCGGCCGGTGAAGCTAGTGCACGCGTCAATGGTGAGATGCCAAGCTGAGATGGAGCAAGGCGTGATGCTGTGTTCTGTGCGATACAAGACAGCCGTGGGAAGCGGCAATGCACGTGAAGAAGTGTGATGGCCTGCATTCTCAAGTTTAGCCGAGAGAATCGGTAGTCCAGCTAGATAATCAGTTGTGCATGCTGATCTTGTTAGCTAGTCATCAGTGTATGTTGGCCAGGTCGTGTTAGTGGCCGTTAGTGGCCTGGGTTAGCGCTGCATGTAGATAGTGGGCGAGTTAGTGGCCATGCCGAGTGTGCGTGTGCCTATTTAAAGTTATGTAAGTCATTATGTTTAACAGTAAGATTAAGAGGAAAAGGTAAGGGCTGTGTGAAACAGCCGAAGCCACAAAATTCTTTGTCTCCGTATCTTCCACGAGAGCCACGTGAAGTAGCAGAGAGAGGAAGCAGAGAGCTGAGCGACTCAGCTCTGTCATGACTTGCCGGTGCCTGGCGGGCCGTAGAGAAGGTAGCCGCGCTTCCACGCCTTGCCGATCCGCAGGTAGTACTCCTTCCGCTTCAGGAACCGGTCCATGTCGTCGACGATGGCCTGCTTCAGGGACAGGTCCATCGCGAGCGTGTGGAACGTGGCCGGGTGGTGGTGGTTTATGCCGTGCCAGCCCCCCTCGTTGAGGAAGATCTTGAGCGCCCGGTCTTGCCGCTGCAGCTGTTCCGCGGTGGACATGACGAACGGCACGTACCTCTCAAGCGCGGTGTCTGTGTGCTCCTCAAAGAAGCTGAGCTCCAGGGTGGTCTCACGGGGACCCCACTGGGCTCCGCCGCTCTTGCTGTCGTCGTCGTTGCCGGCCGACGTCCACGTGAACACTACGCCGTCGAAGGTGTCGGTGGTCGAGCCCCCTGGCTCCATGCACAGGCGTGTGCTCCCGTCGGTCTCCTTGTCCTGCTTGGAGCGCGCGAGGCAGACACGGCGCATGGTGCGCGGGTCGATGATGCTGCCCAGGTACGTCAGCGCCGCGGTGAACAGGTGGTTCTCCGTGTTGAACTCGACCTGGCGGCGGATGACGATGGTGTTGGTCTCGCCATGCCCCTTCTCGCGGGTGCGGCCGAGGAGGACGCGCACCGACTCCACGCCCCAGCGTATCGCGCTGCGCAGCTCGTCGGGCAGGAGCTCCCGCGCCATGCCGCGCGCCAGCATCACGTACGCGGTCGCCGTCGCCACCGTCGTCACCGCCTTCTTGTACGCGTCCACCACCCTCTTTCCCTCAGGCGAAGACGGGACAATGGCCAGTGGCAGGTGATCCATGGCGCTTCTCACTAGTAGGACTACAAACTAACACCGGTATTGTACAGTCTTCTGTGTGGTACCAGCAGTCCGACACCGATGGTTGTAAGAATGCTCTGTGCCAGCAAGAATACACAGTCTCCCTTCTATTTAATAGCAGAGGTGATTAAGCGGCAAAAGCCGGCACGTAAATGCTCCTACTACTCGATATGGAGGAAGTAGAATAAGAGTTCAGCTGGATACCCAGCCCTGAAGTTGCAATTTATAGTAAATCACTGATAGCTCGTTTGGCTCCCGTTATTTGGGGCAGGAATCAAGGAATTCAGTTATGATTCTAGAAATCAACCCGTTTGGCTACTACGGAATTGATTACGAAATTTATTTGTAAATTCTATTATTTTCATTTCATGCCTAACTTTAATTCCTTTTGGTACCCTGTCATTTCCGTGGAATTGCAAATAAAATGATATCATTAATGTCATTTTGTTTCATTTCTACCAAATAAAATAAAATGATGATAGCCAAACGAGCTCTAAGCTATATTGGTAGCACTAGTGTAATTTCTACGTCCGCTTAGGAGATTAGGGTTTTACTTTGTGAATTTCTGATTAACGTGATCAAATCGAGTTGTTTTGGTAGTACCTTTTTCTTTGAAATTGCACATGGCATTAGGATCTGATCATTGCGGAGATTCGATGGTGTTTTTTTTTTTGGAGATGGTACGA
The DNA here is from genome assembly GCA_030063025.1 of Avena longiglumis. NCBI lineage: Eukaryota > Viridiplantae > Streptophyta > Magnoliopsida > Poales > Poaceae > Avena > Avena longiglumis. The sequence continues at coordinate 203,112,398 of CP125976.1, read as the reverse complement.
GACTGAGCGCACGACCAAAATTTAGGTACCGTAAACGTAGTTCATACTAAATTAATATATTTTTGTATGCAATCTTAAGGTATATATTTCTTTGTAACCTCTTTATTCTTTGACGATAAAGGGCACGATACTAATTCTAGTACGGTGTACTCCGTAGATAGCTAATTAGGAACATGTAGGAAGAAGCCTCGCTCTCTGTCTTCGTTACGTTGCCGTTTGATCTCGTTGTCTTAGGGCATGTACTATGCTAGTCGCTTGTAGAGACGTTTAAGTGCAAAAGAAATAATACAAGTAATTTGGATTATGGGCTGAGCGTTTAGTCTCCCAACGCACGACGCTATGCTGGGTCGCTAGCGATACCAAGGATCGCTAATCAATCTCGTATGCGCGAAAAGAAAAAAGAGTCCAAGCGCCCGACGTTTGGTTTCGCGTCGACGCTAGGAAAATTCCCTAAATCGAACAGGATTTAAGTCTAACTGACGGGAAAATTAGCCTAACGTTGGATCGTAGCGTCGGCGTTGTACGTGCCCTTACGGGTGGCAGACAATGACACAAGGACAGGGGGCCTTTGCAGTTAGTAGAATGGGACCCCGTCGGCAGACAATGAGCTGGCCAGCTGGGCAGGGCAGGGGAGCTGAACGCTTGACTCCAAGTCTCCAAGTCCACTCTATCTAAACGTGCTAGCTAAGCTATCGATCTGGACGCGTACAAACCAGCGATATTCCCAGCGGAAGAAGTACGATTGACGGGGATGCATATCTGGGCTCAAGTTTCACAACCTCTGCGCTGAAGCTAGGCGCGGCTGTCTCAAGGGCGCACGCGCGTTGAAGATGTGACCAAATGTACAGTATGAACGTGGCTAGGCTGCCTCCGGGGACCGGTTTGCCCGTCCCAACCTCACCCAAAAATGAAAGCACACACCCCGCGTTGTACTACTTCATCCAACTCATATTACTTGATTTAGATTTGTCAAAATTTGGATAAATCTATATACTAAATGATGTTTAGATTCATCCAAATCTAAATAAATTTGAGTCAATTTGAAAACGAAAACTTTTCATGAGAAGTACGCCCTCGTTACCCAAGAGTATCTCCATCAACGTTTCTAGTTTCTAGGCCTATTTTTTCGTCCGGATGATAAAAATTCGTCCATCCACGTTCCTAAAACGCCGAATAGAATCAAATTTTCTCTAACTTTCATTCGGCGTTTTCAGGCTGAACCCGAAGTGCTGGGAACCGCCTGGGAACATCGAACACAGCGAAATTGGCAAAAAAAAAACCCGCCCATGGTCCTGCCCTATCAGCAAGAGAAGCCAAGTCGTTCTCATCCCGTCGCCTCGGCTCGACGCTGCCGCTGCCGTCTACTGGGAGCTCGCCGAAGACCCAGGCAACTTGTCGTACTAGGAAGAATTCTTCGTCGAGCGCCGGTGCCAGCAGCTGGAGGCGCATGACGGCGTCGGCTCGCCGCCGAAGCAACACAACTTTGCCACACGCCGTCGGTGGTGGATGTAACACCCTCAAAATCGGCCCTATGCAAGTTTCAGCGCTTCCCGCCAAAACCCGCATAAAAACGATTCAAAGGTGCCCACCAGGCACTTTCGTGCGGGTGGAAAACGAAGTAATATCATTACACAATAGTCCTCGATGGAACCCACAAAACATATATATACAACAGCGACTCAAAGAGTCAAGAATACAGATGTACAATACAAAGATCCAAATCACCTTTAAAACGGTATAGCGTCCGAGTACGGACAAGATGCAAATTGAGCTAAGAGCCCTGAAGAATAACCGATGGCGTCCATAACTCGCCAAAGCCAAGCCGGAAGGGTAACCTCGCTAATGACGTCGATCTCAAAACCGCTTAAACAAAGGGTGCCGACAAGGGCAAAGGAAAAAGAGAGAGCGGTCGATCGAGGCCAAGACGGCGATGCTAGAATTCGCGTCCTCGCCTACATAGGTATGGTGGATCGAAGGCGTAAGATGCACTAAACAACCTATAGAGACCCGATACATCTAGCGGCTATCAGAGGGGGGTAGGGAAGACCTATTCGGAACCAACCTGATACTACCACCAAACATACCCATCCTGGTGTTTCCCCCTCGAGACCAAACGAGGAAGTCAACCGAGGAACTCACGCTGGCGCTTTTATTCATTCAGTTATCGTTGCACCAATTACTAGTCAGGTATAGATAGTCATCCTGATAGAATAAGCAGTGGGCACTTTTAGTCAACCATTCCGTTGTAGTTGCAACACTTACTAGTCAGGTACAATTAGCATGAGATATCCCTAAACCCAGCAGTTGTTGGTACTTTTATTTAGCCATTCCGTTGTAGTAAAGCTGATTACTAGTCATATCGGATACAAGTCAAATTATAACAGTAAACTTTAGTTATAGTTGTCTATGATCGATAACTGTGCTCCAAGTCATCCATAACCGCGGACACGGATTTTCGAAAAGATTTAACCCTTCAGGGGTGCACCAAAGTATCCACACGCACTTCGATCCTTTTTGCCAGATCAATTAACATACACCCATCGGTATGTCGGCGGGGCCTAAGTCATGACGTTTCCCAGACCCAAAGTAAGTACATGGGGGCCACCCCACCAAGTCTACCCGCAACGAAGTCGGCCGGTCTCCGAGACGGACTCAGGGTTTGTGGAGCCGGCTGTAAACGACTGGGAACCCGAAAATGAGACTGGGCTTGTCGATACAGCGAAAACGGGTCACGATCCTAAACAGTACAGGTGCAGTACATCGCACAATTTAAATTAAGCAGTAAAGCATGGCATAAGTACAGAATAGTAATAAAGTCCCAAACTACTTGTGGCCCCCAGTACAGTACTTTGAAATCAGGTACTAAATCGATGGGGTGCCCATACATCCCACATGTGGTTAGCGCTCGATCTCTAACAGTGTCAAGAACTCGGGTCCCACGGACACAAGTGGACGGTTAACAACCAAATAACATCTATTGCCCACCTGTGCCTCTGCATTACCTACTTCAATTTTAGTTATTAAACAATAATTAAAGCCATGATCATCTCCAACATTAAACATGCGGCATTACTACAACAACTGTGGTACTGGACGACACGCAACAGCACTTGAGCAAGCGACTACGGCGCGCGAGTCCAACTATCTACCAAACAACAGGTAATAGGATGTGTCCAAGGCAATATAAGGCTGCAAGGGATATCTCGGGCACGAAAACTAGAGCATCGCAACACAGATAGCAATAGATCAACAGGAGGGAATAAATACTATAAAAGGTAAGATAGGTAGAAAGGGGGGAGATGCTCGCCTAAAAACATTGCCGAAGGTTCATCCGAAGATCGGGTCGACACTCACATCAACTCATCGGCCTTATCCGCGAAGAACCAAAACTCTAGAAGAAACACCGGATGCACTATTTAATACTACGGTAGAAGATTCGGCATGCTTATGATATGATGCATGACATGGCAAAGGACGCGATGCAATTAGGCCATATTAAGCGGAACCGGGGTCCCGACATTTATTAAGTTCATGTTGTTTAGATACCCCGCAATTTAAATGTTGGATTAGCAGACCAAACATGGCTTCGGTTCGCTATGCCAATTTAAATGAAGTCCGGAATAAGACAAAGATATCCTTCATATAGACTCCATATTTAATTATGAGATGAATTGGCATAATGCCCCCAAACCACACCAATATGCATGCGAGATGAAAAATTATTATGCAACAGGTTTTATATATAGCATTTATAAAATAGGGGCTCGGGAAAAGGTTCACACATCTGGGGTCGAAGGTCTTGGTTCCGGGGTTCGGGGTTCGACAGGGTTCGACAGGAGAATGGCTCGACGAGATCGGTCTCGGACAACGGAAGTCAATCTTGTCGCATCCGAGAAGAAGGACTTGGTTGGCGTCGGGGGGCGCATCGGACTCGCCCTGGTCGATGTCGTTCTTGTTGTCGTGAAGACCTTGTCGGGTCCGCGGGTCGGGTCGGACTTGGCCTTCGGGGTGAAGTACTTGGCGTTCCGTGTCGGCGACCTTGGCATTCGGCAACCTACGAAGTAGACCTTGGAGTTCCGCGATGATCTTGTCGATTCCCTGTCGAAGGTCTTGGCGCTTCGGATCGGTCTTCGGTTTGGGGCCTCAGGGTCTTGGGATTCGCGTCCGTGTGGCGATCTTGTCATTCCGTGTAGGCGTCCTCGGTGTCGGGGTGGTCGATGTCGGACTCAGATGGGCACCGGGGTTCATCTGATTCGGGTAGGAGGACTTGGCGTTCGATGTCGGTGTAGCTCGACTGACGAGGTTGGCGAGGTGGTGAACTTGGGGTTTGGGGATTGACGGCACACGACATGGCCTTGGTGAATATCTTGCGGTGACACCCAAAGACGATCTTGGCGAATCTTGGTGTCGCGAACTCTTGTCCAGGCCACGAGTACCCGACACCCGCATAACTCACACACATAGAGATTACACACGTGTGCTCGCGGTACAGCGTGGGTCGGCCGGCGATGAAGCTCGACGGGGGAGCAGGGCTGCCAGAGGGAAGATCGTCCGGCGAGGAGGCGGAGGGAGGCCAGGACGGCGAGGGCCGGAGGGAGGCAGGGCTTCAGGTGGCCGCGGAGGCGCGCGTGGCCCAGGCGAGGCCGGGCTCGGCGGCGACCGGGGGAAGCAGAGGACGGCGGCGTCGGGGCGCACGGGGGCCAGGCGGCTCTGCTCAACGGGGGGCGGCGCGGCTCAGGGGGATGGGGTGGCCGAAGAGGAAGGCCGGCGGCGGCGCCTTCCTGCGGAAGGAAGAGGGACGCTGTGGGGAGGTTGGGGACGCGAGCGGGGTGAGGACGAGGAGGGCATCCGGCGGCGAGGACCACCCACAGGGGAGCGCGGCGGCGACGAGGTGGTGCCTGGCGAGCTGGCAGCGGCCGCTGGCTGGAGGTGGGCGAGGATGGCGGCCCGCCGGGTCCGCGAGGCGGGCAGACCATGGCCGACGGTGAGGGAGGGCTCCGGCGGCGGTGCTGCTGGCCAGAACGGAGGACGGCCGGAGCGGGCAACGGCAGAGCGAGGGCGGCCATGGGCGACGAGGCGACCGGCGGGGAGGCTCGGGAGGCGCGCGTGCCAAGGCTGTCGGTGGGGCGGCGCGCCCAGGGGAGAGAGCGGGGTCGCACGCGAGGGGCGCGGCCTCAGGGCCGGCGACGAGCGAGGCGAGGCCAGGGAGGGGATGGGGAGAGAGGAAGCGGTCGCGAGAGGAGAGGGAGACAGACGCGTGGGGAGTGGTGGGGCCAAGCGGGGTCGGTCGAGGGCAGGTGGGACCCGTGGGTGGGCCGCGGTTTGACCGCGTGAGTCCCACGCGGGGTGGACGCGGCTGGGTGTGTGTCGGTGTGTGGTAGGTCCAGGAGAGAGAGAGAGGGGAGGTGGCGACCCAGGAGGAGAGATGAGGTAGAGGGCTCGGTGAGGTGGCAAGCCGTGGTTGGCTGGAGTGAGGTGGAGGGGTGAGGTGGAGGGAGGGGATTGGTCAGGGTGAGGTGGAGGGAGGCTGGGTAGGATAGGATTGGGTAGAAAAAGGGTCTAGGGGGTAGGTTTAGGGTTTATTTTTTGGTAGCAGATGGTCTGGCCGGTTGGGATTTTGGGCCGGCCGGCTAGACTGCCTCCCGATAAAAATATTTTATTATTTTTATAAAACAAAACGTTTTGAAATATAGTTTTAGATAAATACTAGATCAGGAAAAGACCGAGGTTTCGCATTTGAATAAAGAGAGGGACATTTGCAGAAAATGAAATAGGGCTTTTAGTAAAATAGTTTTAGACAGATAGATGCATGCTGATGTCATGATGATGCAATGCACAAAAATAACGCGATTTTCTAGTAGTGGTTTTAGCGGGATGCCACAATTCGACACCACTAACAATGGATCTCGCCCTCGAGATTCGCCTCATGGTACCGGAAAGAAGGGCGGCGAACTGAATCTTCTCGCATCGTGTAGATCCTCGCGACACCACTAACAAGAGGTCGTTGTCCGTGATCGTCAAGAGAACACTCCGGGAAACAAAGGTGAAGTCAGAGGTATCAACCAATCAATCCACCTCTAACTTCGATAGAAAGAGGGAACCGATGGATTCTCATCCACTTCAATGTACACAAGCGAATAGAGTGAGTAGTCGGCATGGGGGCCAATCCATCACGCACCAAAACTATTACTCTGCACAATCAGTATAAAAGCGTGCAACCATTCTCGGAATCAGACTGAAGATCTCGACAATCGAGGTTCAGGAACAAAGGAGTGATGCAGACTCTGCATCGAATCTGGCGTAGATGATGTCGTCGCGTCAGAAAACACCGGAAGGCACAAGAAGGAACAAAGAGAAGTCCACCAGACGAAGGATTCCTCGGATAGCATGAAGACCAGATGTAGCAACACCGTTACCAAAAGGAGGAAGCGAAACCCTGAAGGTACGATGGAACCCAACCACGAGAAATCCTGGACTCGAAGAGAGAGAAGAGAGCGGATTCAAAACACGCAGAGGTGAGAGGAGAGCAGCTGAGGGGTAAGGAGTAAAATCAGACCTAATCAGAACTATCCAACCGATTTTGCAAAAATAGTTTTGACACTCTACTTCGGCCGTTAGCTAGGTTATCCCTGACATTTGGACTTGTGGGTATCGAATCGCTGAGCTCGATACCACTCAGTAACACCTCGAATCGGCCCTATGCAAGTTTCAGCGCTTCCCGCCAAAACCCGCATAGAAACGATTCAAAGGTGCCCACCAGGCACTTTCGTGCGGGTGGAAAACGAAGTAATATCATTACACAATAGTCCTCGATGGAACCCACAAAACATATATATACAACAGCGACTCAAAGAGTCAAGAATACAAATGTACAATACAAAGATCCAAATCACCTTTAAAACGGTATAGCGTCCGAGTACGGACAAGATGCAAATTGAGCCAAGAGCCCTGAAGAATAACCGATGGCGTCCATAACCCTGCCCAGGCCAAGCCGGAAGGGTAACCCTGCTAACGACGTCGATCTCAAAACCTACTTAAACAAAAAGGGTGCCGACAAAGGGCAAAGGAAAAAGAGAGAGCGGTCAGTACTGAGGCCAGTACACGGCGAGGCTAGAATTCGGCGGTCCTCTCCTACATAGGTATGGTGGACTGAGCGGCAGCGCAGCATGCACTAAACAACCTATAGAGACCCGATACATCTAGCGGCTATCAGAGGGGGGTAGGGAAGACCTATTCGGAACCAACCTGATACTACCACCAAACATACCCATCCTGGTGTTTCCCCCTCGAGACCAAACGAGGAAGTCAACCGAGGAACTCACGCCGTTGGCAGTTTTATTCATTCAGTTATCGTTGCACCAATTACTAGTCAGGTATAGATAGTCATCCTGATAGAATAAGCAGTGGGCACTTTTAGTCAACCATTCCGTTGTAGTTGCAACACTTACTAGTCAGGTACAATTAGCATGAGATATCCCCAAACCCATCAGTTGTTGGTACTTTTATTTAGCCATTCTGTTGTAGTGAAGCTGATTACTAGTCATATCGGATACAAGTCAAATTATAACAGTAAACTTTAGTTATAGTTGTCTATGATCGATAACGGTGCTCCAAGTCGTCCATAACCGCGGACACGGCTTTTCGAAAAGATTTAACCCTGCAGGGGTGCACCAAAGTATCCACACGCACTTCGACCCTTTTTCCCAGATCAATTAACATACACCCATCGGTATGTCGGTGGGGCCTAAGTCATGACGTTTCCCAGACCAAAAGTAAGTACATGGGGGCCACCCCACCAAGTCTACCCGCAACGAAGTCGGCCGGTCTCCGATACGGACTCAGGGTTTGTGGAGCCGGCTGTAAACGACTGGGAACCTGAAAATGAGACTGGGCTTGTCGATACAGCGAAAACGGGTCACGATCCTAAACAAGACAGGCAGACATCGCACAATTTAAATTAAGCGATAAAGCATGGCATAAGTACAGAATAGTAATAAAGTCCCAAACTACTTGTGGCCCCAATCTGATGCTTTGAAATCAGGTACTAAATCGATGGGGTGCCCATACATCCCACATGTGGTTAGCGCGCTCGATCTCGGAACAGGTGTCAAGAACTCGGGGTCCTACGGGACACAAGTGGACGGTTAACAACCAAATAACATCTATTGCCCACCTGTGCCTCTGTATTACCTACTTCAATTCTAGTTATTAAACAATAATTAAAGCCATGATCATCTCCAACATTAAACATGCGGCATTACTCCAACAACTGTGGTACTGGACGACACGCAACAGCACTTGAGCAAGCGACTACGGCGCGCGAGTCCAACTATCTACCAAACAACAGGTAATAGGATGTGTCCAAGGCAATATAAGGCTGCAAGGGATATCTCGGGCACGAAAACTAGAGCATCGCAACACAGATAGCAATAGATCAACAGGAGGGAATAAATACTATAAAAGGTAAGATAGGTAGAAAGGGGGAGATGCTCGCCTGAAAACATTGCTGAAGGTTCATCCGAAGATCGGGTCGACACTCACATCAACTTATCAGCCTTATCCGCGAAGAACCAAAACTCTAGAAGAAACACCGGATGCACTATTTAATACTACGGTAGAAGATCCGGCATGCTTATGATATGATGCATGACATGGCAAAGGATGCGATGCAATTAGGCCAAATTAAGCGGAACCGGGGTCCCGACATTTATTAAGTTCATGTTGTTTAGATACCCCGCAATTTAAATGTTGGATTAGCAGACCAAACATGGCTTCGGTTCGCTATGCCAATTTAAATGAAGTCAGTAATAAGACAAAGATATCCCGCATATAGACTCCATATTTAATTATGAGATGAATTGGCATAATGCCCCCAAACCACACCAATATGCATGCGAGATGAACAATTATTATGCAACAGGTTTTATATATAGCATTTATAAAATAGGGGCTTGGGAAAAGGTTCACACATCTGGGGTCGAAGGTCTTGGTTCCGGGGTTCGGGGTTCGACAGGGTTCGACGGGAGAATGGCTCGACGAGATCGATCTCGGACAACGGAAGTCGATCTTGTCGCATCCGAGAAGAAGGACTTGGTTGGCGTCGGGGGGCGCATCGGACTCGCCCTGGTCAATGTCGTTCTTGTTGTCGTGAAGACCTTGTCGGGTCCGCGGGTCGGGTCGGACTTGGCCTTCGGGGTGAAGTACTTGGCGTTCCGTGTCGGCGACCTTGGCGTTCGGCAACCTACGAAGTAGACCTTGGAGTTCCGCGATGATCTTGTCGATTCCCTGTCGAAGGCCTTGGCGCTTCGGATCGGTCTTCGGTTCGGGGCCTCAGGGTCTTGGGATTCGCGTCCGTGTGGCGATCTTGTCATTCCGTGTAGGCGTCCTCGGTGTCGGGGTGGTCGATGTCGGACTCAGATGGGCACCGGGGTTCATCTGATTCAGGTAGGAGGACTTGGCGTTCGATGTCGGCGTAGCTCGACTGACGAGGTTGGCGAGGTGGTGAAATTGGGGTTTGGGGATTGACGGCACACGACATGGCCTTGGTGAATATCTTGTGGTGACACCCAAAGACGATCTTGGCGAATCTTGGTGTCGCGAACTCTTGTCCAGGCCACGAGTACCTGACACCCGCAGAACTCACACACATAGAGATTACACACGTGTGCTCGCGGTACAGCGTGGGTCGGCCGGCGATGAAGCTCGACGGGGGAGCAGGGCTGCCAGAGGGAAGCTCGTCCGGCGAGGAGGCGGAGGGAGGCCAGGACGGGCGGAGGCCGAGGGCAGGCCAGGCTCAGTGGCCTGTGCGGCAGCGTGAAGGCCGAGGCGGCGGCGGGGCCAGGCGGCGAGGGCGCGGGCGGGGCGGGCGCGGCCGCGCGGCGGCGCAGGGGCGGCGCAGGGGTGGCGAAGGAAGGCGGGCCAGCGCCTTCTGCGGAAGGAAGAGGTACGCTGTGGGGAGGTTGGGGCCTTGGCGGGTGAGGACGAGGAGGGCATCCGGCGGCGAGGACCACCCACAGGGGAGCACGGCGGCGACGAGGTGGTGCCTGGCGAGCTGGCAGCGGCCGCTGGCTGGAGGTGGGCGAGGATGGCGGCCCTTGGCTGATCCATGCGAGGTAGACCATGGCCCCGGTGAGGAGGCTCGGCCAGCTGGCAGCGAGGAGGGCCGGGTCGCGCTGAGGAGCGGCTCGCGGCGAGGCGAGCCAGGGATGGGGAGAGAGGAAGCGGTCGCGAGAGGAGAGGGAGACGGACGCGTGGGGAGTGGTGGGGCCAGGCGGGGTCGGTCGGGGGCAGGTGGGACCCGCGGGTGGGCCGCGGTTTGACCGCGTGAGTCCCACGCGGGGTGGACGCGGCTGGGTGTGTGTCGGTGTGGGGTAGGTCCAGGAGAGAGAGAGAGAGGGGAGGTGGCGACCCAGGAGGAGAGATGAGGTAGAGGGCTCGGTGAGGTGGCAAGCCGTGGTTGGCTGGAGTGAGGTGGAGGGGTGAGGTGGAGGGAGGGGATTGGTCAGGGTGAGGTGGAGGGAGGCTGGGTAGGATAGGATTGGGTAGAAAAAGGGTCTAGGGGGTAGGTTTAGGGTTTATTTTTTGGTAGCAGATGGTCTGGCCGGTTGGGCTTTTGGGCCGGCCGGCTGGACTGCCTCCCGATAAAAATATTTTATTATTTTTATAAAACAAAACGTTTTGAAATATAGTTTTAGATAAATACTAGATCAGGAAAAGACCGAGGTTTCGCATTTGAATAAAGAGAGGGACATTTGCAGAAAATGAAATAGGGCTTTTAGTAAAATAGTTTTAGACAGATAGATGCATGCTGATGTCATGATGATGCAATGCACAAAAATAACGCGATTTTCTAGTAGTGGTTTTAGCGGGATGCCACAGTGGAGCGCTCTAGGACAGACGCTCGTCGCAATCCTCTAGCACATTGCCGTAGGAGACCGGCCCAAGCTGGGCTACCCTACTCGGTGGCCACCGTCGGCCGCTCAGCGCCGTCTGGCATCGAACTGGCTGCCGAGGAGTATGGGGGCATCAGCTCCTCTTCCCCAGCCTCGGCATCGCGTTTGTATGGGTCGGTGTCGGCCTAGTCGCCACGCCTCCGCTTCGGCCTGTGAAGCGGGAGGTGGAGTCGGCGGTGCGTTCGCCGCCGAGGACGAGGACGCCTTCGTCTTCAAGATGGCGATGGAGCGCTCCCTCAATGACGTGTCGCCGAAGCCAGAGCCGTGCACCTTCGCCTGGGACGACTGGAAGAACGAGGAGGCCAACCGCATTCGGCGGACAAGGTAGCTCCTGGCCACCGTAGTCGCCGAGAGACAACGATGGCATCCAGTACACCGACTACACACGCTTCTACCGTAACTTTGTGCGCCCGACGATGTCGGCATCGGCATAGCCTAGTAGTTTTATGTATGTTTTTTATTTTTTCTTTCGCCTAATGCAGTCAAAATTTGAGTATATGTCCGAATTTGACAAAATATGTAAGAACCTGTCTATGTTTACATTAAATCGTCTATACTCATCCATATTTCACCGAGTTTGTTTAAAATTTATCCAAAACCAAAAACCAAAATGCAAGTTAAAAACTGGACATTTTCAGGCTAAAAATTACATTCGTCCGGCGTTTCATCGGTCCAAGTGAAAGTGCTCTAACCCGTCAGAAAATAAAAATGATCCAAATTAAAACCACCGCACACCCTATAGTCGTGTCCCCTCGCCCAGCTTCTTTGCAAGCTGACATCGTTAGCTTCTTCTTACTCCTTCGGATCTCCATAGATCGTAGGATCTAAACTTCAGAAAACAACCTTTATAATTTTCTTTCTTAAAATAGATGTTTTAAATTTATATAAATTTGGATGTATCTGTCTAAAGAAATTGCAGCAACTTTTTTGTACATAGAATAGGGTCTAGAGAAATTGCAGCAACACACAGTACTTGTGGAGAGAAAAACTAATAGGACTTGCCTGAAAAAACTCTTGCCCAGCAGGTTATTTAAATGAGAGAATTTGACATACTCGAGATAGCTTATTTGTCTAGCAACTTATTTGTTTAACGACTGATAATTCTGAAGATGAAGTAAACTCTGATGGCGATGCAGCTCCTTCATCCTCACCATCAAGTTTATGACAATATTTTCTATTTCTGTCAACCTTCATCGTCTTTTTTTTTTAAATGAACGCTTTATTACTTAACAGTAAGTTTACACCCGGCCTCTGCATAGTTAGGATGCACACAACCGATCAACCACACAACTCATGACTAAAACAAAGTATCAGAATTACAAAAAAGGCGATGTCGAGCTATGGCAAATCTAGCCATAGATCACGCTGTCATCCATATCGGGAGAAAATATCCCTCGCCGTATCCTCCAATCGTGTACATCCCTCCATAAACAAGTCACGAAACTCCATACGTTGGAGAGTAGTCCATGATCGGAGAATAACCGTGGCTTGGAGGATAGTCCATGATCGTCTTCATTTTCATTGATGTTATCATTGTCGTCTTCACTCATCGTCATTGTCGTCTTCATTTTCAAAGTCAGCATGATAATCATCCCCGTTGCCTCCATCCTTGTCGACTCTATCAGTCCAGCAGTCCCTCGCCTCTTCCTAAGTTTGCTATAACCATTGCTAGTTACGGCTTCAACTTCTTCTAGGTTTCCCCACTCAAGAACCAACTTAAGTATGCTACAGTAACAACTTAGCCATGATGATCAACCAACTAAAAAAATGATAAGTCAAGTATTCAAACTACTAAAATATTAAAAATCGACTAAGAAAGATTTAAAACCAACATAACCATGCTAAAGGAACAACTTAGTCATGTTGAACAAGCAACGAAACACTTGGCTCCCAACAAAATAGCATTTTCTAACAACATTTCATTTATCCAGTTCATGGGGAATTACTTATACACAACCTAGACATATTCAATACATAACTTAACAAGTAGCAGTGAGTAACTTAATTAAAATGGATAAGCAACTTACCATGGTTGGGGGCCACAACCAGTGAGCACTGGTCTGAGCTCACTCTAGTTGCTAGCAACCGATCGGAGTCCATGGCTGGCTCACACTCGTGGTAGGCACCATGGTCGTCGCCCCCAACTCGATCTTGCTCTAGGCACGAACAATGAGATGGACGGTGGTGGCTGGTCGAGGGCCGGCACCGGTTAATATTCAAAAAATTTGAAACATTAAAAGGCAACTAAGTAAGATTTACAACAAACTTAAGCAGGCTAAAGGAACAACTTAGGCATGATAGTCAAGCAACTAAAAAATCAAAATGCAACTTCAGCTAATATGGCTAATTAACTCAACTCTATGCTAAAAGAAACTTAAGTATGGTGACAAGGAAACTTAATTGGGAAAAAGGGATAGTGAATCCGAGCAAAACAACTACACCCAAAAAAATAGAATGCAAGCTAGGCAAATATGGTGATCAACTTTGTTCCATGCTGAATGCAACTTAACTATAGTGATAATACAACTTAATTTGGGAAAAAAGGCAGTGACTCAAAGAAAAACAATTCTCCCAAAAAATACAAGTTTCGCTAATCTAGCTAATCAAGTTAGTTCCATGTTAAAGAAACTTAACTACGGTGGTGAGCCCGATCTAGGATTCCTTGGGCTCGTCTAGGCTAGAGGATGACCTGCTCGTTCCAATCGTCGGGAGGCAGTCGGCGGTGTGGGGACTGTTGTGCTGGTTTAATAAAAGGTGGTCGTCCTTGGTTTCCCTCTCGCCTGATGAAGAACTACCTGTAGTCAGTCGTTATTGATCTTGGGTGGCCTACCAAGTTCAAGAAGACTCCATCAGTGCATTCCAAATGGACGACATGCCTAGAGTTCGGTGATGCGGATGGTGTTTCAGTCACGCGAAACCATGTTTTTTGCTGGCCATTTGGTTTCAGAGGTGGCGTTGTGAAGCTCTGCGGCCATTATGGGACATAATTGGTTCCACGGTGAAGTCAAACGCGATGAAAGGCAGGAAGGTGGGAACTGAAGACTAGCACTGGAAGTTTGAGTCCTGGGGATGTAGGGCTTCTGGCTTGGTGTTTTGTGATTTGGAGCAGCGGAATTGGCAAGAGGGGGCGAAAAAACAGGAGGAATTCAGTGTCTAAACCTGCAGGGTGAAACCCCAAGGTCCAGCCTTAACTCGTTTTGCCTGGAAATGACCTTATTGAAGGCATTGTTTTGTGCTTTCTCTAGGGTGAAAACCTATGGTCTTTGATCAGGGCAATGACGGCGCTTGAGAATTGTTCCTTTCTTGGAGGTATCGCTTTTAGAGTTGTTGGATTTCTGGTGCTGTTTTGTCTGTTGTTTCAAGGATCTGATCGCTATAGCGGGACTTCTCTTTTTTGTAATTCTTCTTTCTTTAGTTGGTTGTGTGTATCCGTAATGCCAATAGGGTATTGCATTGTTGCACAAGCTGGGTGTAATTGGTATCTCATGATATTAATATATGCTCCTTTCCAAAAAAAAAGGCCAATATAAGGGAAGGAATAGGAATGGATGAACCAATGCTGACTTGGGCGGTGAAGAGCTCCCACGCATCCTCCTTGTCTACCTTTAGGACCCTAGATTTTCCACCTCATGCGTCTGTTGGATCTCCACATCCATGATGTGTCAACAAGCAGGACGGACGGTGGAGGTGGGGTGCTCCGACGGCTCCTGGTGGAGATAGGGCACCCGTCGACGCGAGGTGGAGGTTTGGACACCAGGCGGCAGTATGTGGAGGTATGGGTGGTCGCAGAGGCAGTTGTGTGCTCTGACGGTGATGAGGAAAGAGGGATGACATTGTTGTACCTTGAGGTGTGTGGGGACGAGTTGGGAGTGGGGGTGGGGGAGCGGGAGGGTTGGAAGGGGAGCCGTAGGTGCGGGCTGCTGGGGGTGTAGCGATATGCTGTCGGTGTGGGAGAAGGTGGGAGGTGGGGAGGCATGCCACGGGGATAAGGTTACTGAGTGAGATAGGTGTCGGGAGACACTGTTATTTTCTCGGGACAATCTCCTCTGACGCGGGCCCCGATCGACCCAATGATCTGGCATTTGATGGATCAGAAAGAGAGGCTCGAAAGGACTAGCCAGCATCCAAGCACTTTTTAGTGTTTAGGTTTATTAAATGGGATAATTTATGACGAGCGGAGGAGGGACCCCGTGGTATGGATCGCCAAAGATCTAGTTTTTCGTTGTTATATATACCTATTGTAAGCCGTTGGCTAGAATAAGTTGCATCTGTGAAATCCCCAGTGTTGTGTAAAAACTCCCCGTATTGTAAAGTTTCATTGGCTGGCGTCCGTGTTTTTTATCTCTTTGTTGAAGAGGTTTTCCACATTAAATATTGTGTCCCCTGTTGTGATTTCATTTTCATTTTTCGTTATTTTATCATCGCATTTATAAGAAGTGGTATCTGAGTGTAACACCCTCAGAATCGGCCCTATGCAAGTTTCAGCGCTTCCCGCCAAACCCGCATAGAAACGATTCAAAGGTGCCCACCAGGCACTTGCGTGCGGGTGGAAAACGAAGTAATAACATTACACAACAGTCCTCGATGGGACCCACAGACAGATATATATACAACACGACTCCATGAGTCAAGAATACAGATATACAGAACAAAGATCCAAATCACCTTGAAAACGATAGAGCGTCCAGCTACGGACATGATGCAAATGGGGCTAAGAGCCCTGAATAATAACCAATGGCGTCCATAACCCTGCCCAGGCCAAGCCGGAAGGGTAACCCTGCTAACGACGTCGATCTCAAAACCTGCTTAAACAAAAGGGGTGCCGACAAAGGGCAAAGGAAAAAGAGAGAGCGGTCAGTACTGAGGCCAGTACACGGCGAGGCTAGAATTCGGCGGTCCTCGCCTACATAGGTATGGTGGACTGAGCGGCAGCGCAGCATGCACTAAACAACCTATAGAGACTCGAGATAACTGTCGGCTATCAGAGAGGGATAAGAAAGACCTACTCGGAACCAACCTGATACTACCACCAAACATACCCATCCTGGTATTTCCCCCTCGAGACCAAACGAGGAAGTCAACCGAGGAACTCACACAGTTGGCAGTTTTAGTTATTCAGTTATCGTTGCAGCAATTACTAGTCAGGTATAGATAGTCATCCTGATAAAATAAGCAGTGGGCCGTTTTAGTTAACCATTCCGTTGTAGTTGCAACACTTACTAGTCAGATACAATTAGCATGAGATATCCCAAACCCAGCAGTTGTTGGTACTTTTATTTGGCCATTCCGTTGCAGTGAAGCTGATTACTAGTCATATCGGATACAAGTCAAATTATAGCATAAACTTTAGTTATAGTTGTCTATGATCGAGACCTGTGCTCCAAGTCGTCCATAACGCGGACACGGCTTCTCTAAAAGATTTAACCTGAGGTGCACCAAATTTCCACATGCACCTACACCCTTGTTGTGGATCGGTAGGTACAAGATCACAAAACATACACCAGCGGTATGTCGACGGGGTTTGGACACGGCGTTTCCCAGACCCAAAGCAAGCAGGGGCCACCCACTAAGTATACCCATAGCGAAGTCGGCGGGCTTGAGCAGACTCGGGGTTTGTGGAGCCGTATGTAACGACGGGAACCCGAAACTCTCGGGCTTGTCGATACTGACAGGTCACGATCCTAAGCGATCTGGTGCTCCTCGCACAATCGTAAATAAAGCAGTAAAGCATGGCATAAGTACAGAATAGTAATAAAGCCCCAAACTACTTTGTGGCCCCCAGTACAATACTTGGAATCAGGTACTAAATCGATGGGGGTGCCCATACACCCCACCTGTGGTTAGCGCGCTCGATCTCGGAACAGGTGTCAAGAACTCGGGGTCCTACGGGACACCAGTGAGCGGTCGGAAACCAAATATTATCTATCACCCACCGGTGCCTCTGCATTTACCTACTTCAATTTTAGTTATTAAACAGTAATTAAAGTCTTGATCATCTCCAACAATAAACACACGGCAATACTCCAACAACTGTGGTACTTGACGACACACAACAGCACTTGAGCAAGCGACTACGACGCGCAGGTCCAACTATCTACCAAACAACAGGTAATAGGAGGTGTCCAAGGCAATATAAGGCTGCAAGGGATATCACGGGTACGAAAACTAGAGCATCGCAACACAGATAGCAATAGATCAACAGGAGGGAATAAATACTATAAAAGTAAGATAGGTAGAAAGGGGGAGGTGCTCGCCTGATAAACATTGCCGAAGGTTCATTCGAAGAACGGGCGAAGCTCACATCAACTCAACGGCCTTATCCGCGAAGAAGCAAACACTAGAATAAACACCGGATGCACTATTTAATACTACGGCAAAAGATCGGGCATGATGCATGTATGATGTATGACATGGCAAGCATGCGATGCAATTAGGCAAAATTAAACGGAACCGGGGTCCCGACAATTAAATAGATGGTTCATGTTGTTTAGATACCCCGCAATTTAAATGTGGTATTAACAGGTCAAGATAAGTTACCGGTTCGCTACACAAATTTAAATGAAGTCCGGAATAAGACAAAGATATCCCGCATATAGACTCCATATTTAATTATGAGATGAATTGGCATAGTGTCCCCAAACCACAGACAAGTATGCATGCATGAACAATTTAATATGCAACAAGTTTATATTTCATTTTATAAAATAGGGCTCGGGAAGGGAATCACATTAGGGTTCGGCGAACTTGGGTTAGATGGAGTCCGGGGTTCGGTCTCAGGGTCTCGACGGGATCGGTCTTCGAAGGTCGGTTGCCAGATGAAGAGCTTGGCGTTCCGGGAAGAAGGACTTGGTGTGGCGTCGGGGGGCGCATCGGACTCGCCCTGGTCGATGTCGTTCTTGTCGTCGTGAAGACCTTGTCAGGTCCGCGGGACGGGTCGGACTTGGCGTCCGGGGTGAAGTGCTTGTCGTTCCATGGCGATCTTGGCGGCTTCGGAGGGGTTCGGGTTCGGTCTTTAGTGGAACTGTCTATGGATCCGGGGTCGGAGAACTTGGTGTCCGTGAAGGAGGCCTCGGCGTATCCGTGTCGAAGACCTTGGCGTCCGGGAAGAAGTTCTTGTCGCATATGTGGCCTTCGGGTCGAAGAACTTGGCACGCCAGGGTTCGGTCTTCCGACTCCGGGAGGATCGGTTTTCAGGGTCTCGACACCTTTGGTTCCATGGGGGCGATCTTGGCGTCCGAGATGAAGATCTTGATGTTCCATGATAGCGCTCTGCGGTCATCCGTTTCATGACAGCGACTTCGGATAAGGAAAACCCATGACGAAGATCTAGGCGAGGCAGAATCGAAAAGAGGACCTCAACAGAAGAGGCCACGGGATGACCAGGGCACACGCAGAGGTCACCGCGGATGGCGGCGAGGACGGGCCGCTGGAAGGCGCCAGCGGCGATTACAGCTGACGAGACAAGGCTTGGGCCCGAAAGGCGGGCTCGCGGCCTCGCCTACAGCGTCACAGGAGGTGGGAGGCCGAGGCAGGGAGGCGATGTTCTGGCAGTCATGGTCGCGGGAAGGAGGAGGCCCGACGGCCGGCGTTGGAGGGGGACCGCGACGACGGCGAGGCTCGCTGGCCGGGAGGGGCGGCGGCCGAAGAGGAAGGATCTTGGCGGTGGGCACAGGAAGTGCAAGCGAACTGGCGGCGCTCAGCGGCCGAGAAACAGATGGCGAGGACGAAGAAGGCGGCGGCGGCAGCGGCGTCCGTATGTATGGGTCGGCAGGAGGAGCTCGGGAGGCACGGAGGGGCTCGGTCGGCACCCGTCGAGCGGCGGGATGCTGGCGGCGACAACCGAAGCAGGCAGCAGGCGGTCGCGCGGTGGCGCGGCTCAGCGATAAAGCGCGGAGGCTCGCGGAGGCTCGCGGAGGAGCGGCGTCAGGCGGACGCAGTCGAGGCGGAGGGCGATGGCGGCGGAGATCTGGCCGTTCGAGGAGGCGAGCACTTGTGGCAACGGCGGCCGGAGACTGACACGGGAGGAGACTCGGGGTCCGGCGGGGTGGGCAGCGAGGCCAGCGAGGCGGTTTGGGGAGAGGGCGAGAGGAAGGAGAGAGGAGCGGGGTCGGGGTGGGGCCAGGGGAGAGAGAGAGAGGGAGCGGGGGAGGCGGCCAGGGGGAGTGGGGCTGTGGGGTGGGGCCGGGGGGACAGGGAGAGGAGGTGAGGGAGTGGGTCGGCGTGTGTTGCTGTGTGCGTGCATGTGTTGCTGTGTGGGGCCGATGGGGTGAGAGAGGGATTGAGGGTGGGGGTGGATGAGGTGGCGGGCTGGGATAGGATAGGGGGAAGGGAGGTGATGAGGTGGCGGCAGGCTATTGGGTGGGGTGAGGTGGAGGCAGAGTGGGTAGAATAGGACTGGGTAGTTTTAGGTTTAGATATTTGACTAGGGTTTTCTTTTGGACCGGGTAGTAGGTAGTCTGGTCCGGTTGGGCCTCTGGCCTGACCGATCGGACTGCCTCCCCGAACAAAACTTTTTATTGTTAATTTTATTTTTAAAACATTTGTAAATACTTTTTAGACAAATAAAAGATCTGAACAGACCGAGGTTTTAGTTTAAAAAATTAAAGGAGAGGGCTAATTAGAAAACGACTTAGGCTTTTATGAAAATAGTTTTTATGCAAAATATATGTATGATGTTATGATGATGCACAAAACACCGCGATTTTCTAGTAGTGGTTTTGCGGGATGCCACACTGAGCTTCGGGTTTTAATCTACGGTTTGCAACATGTAGTCATTGAAGTTCGATCTACCGCAGTTAGACTACATCACAAGGTTATCCTTCTAGAAAGTGAAGATGAGGGCGATCATCGTCTAAACCACCGATCTGGATGAGACACTAGAATGATAGGGCATGAAATATGAAAATGATTGGTCCAATGAAGAAAATAAAAAGGACCATAAGGCTTCATGTCTGATTCAACTTTATCTATCCAATAATATTTTGTAGAAAGTGTTGGCAGAGAAATTTACAGCAGCCATGTGGCTGAAACTAGAATTGATCTGCATGTCAATCTAACTAGTAAGATGCATGTGAAGATGAAGTTGCTTTTGCATAAGCTGCAAGAAGGCGGATCGTTAATGAATCATCTATCTGTCTTTAGAGAGATTTTTTCTAACTTGCAGTCTATGGAGGTTAAGTATGACGATGATGTTGGGATTCGTAGCATGGAAAACAAAAAATTCTATCGCATGAACACACACAAGCCAAGATCTATCTACTAGATTGTAGAAACAAGTTGATAGATTACTAACCCTCGAAGATCCAAAGCGGTTTACGAGAGCAGATTCTCATGGGTGATGTATTCATTCACTTGCCGATCTCAAGATCACGTAGACGATCCTTCCAGCGCCGCGTTCCGGCAACGCTCCCGTAGTCGGTCACACGTACGGTACTCGATGAAGACCTTCCTCTCCCTTTTTTCCAGCAGGTAGTGGAGGTTGTAGCTATCTTCTCACGGTTCTGGCAACACGACGGCGTGGTGTCGAAATTAGAGGGGAGATCCCATAGGGATTCTCCTAAGCCGGAGAGGGTATGGTG
Source organism: Avena longiglumis (assembly GCA_030063025.1). Lineage (NCBI taxonomy): Eukaryota > Viridiplantae > Streptophyta > Magnoliopsida > Poales > Poaceae > Avena > Avena longiglumis. The sequence goes on along the minus strand of CP125976.1, from coordinate 203,091,868 downwards.
GATTAGAGACAGCCCAGACGATATAGGATTTATAGGGCCAAGGTTTAGAGGTAGATAGCAACTAGGGTTTAGCTAGTCGGTAGCGGTTTAGAGGAGATCTAGATTGGCCGCAACTAGAGAGGGGCCGACGGCCAACCTAGGGTTTGTTATGTGTGCAAGGGGTGGCGCCCTACCCCTCCTTTTATAGGTGGGGAGGAGCCAAGCGGGAGGGAGTCCTCCCCCAACTCCAATTCATGTGGCCGGCGCAAGGGCGATGGAGGATTCCTTCCCTAGGTAGGTTTCCTTCTCTCCCTCCACTTGGAAATCATTGTCCTAGTTTGACTTTTTCAAACCAGCTTTTTGTCTTTCAAACTAGAGTTTGATTTCTCTCTTCCAAGTGTCCAGCCAAGTGACCTAGATCATGATGCAACCATTCCACTTTGTCATGACACATCCATGTACCCTTCCCCCTCCGGATCAGTGAACCTTCTAGACTCTTCTAGAACATTCTGGTGAAAATACCGGAACCATTCCTGAACTCCGGAATTAGACTTTCCTTATATGAATCTTATTCTCTGGACCATTCCGGATCTCCTCGTGATATCTCGGATCCCATCCAAGATTCCGAACTACATTCAGTCTCTTTACTCACTTTCCATATCTACTAAACAACATCGAATCCTTAAGTGTGTCTCCCTACGGTTCGTGAATTATGCAGACATGACCGAGAATCTTCTCCGATCAATAACCTATAGAGGAATATGGAAATTCATATGGCTCCCACATATTTCTATGATTACTTCATGATCGAATGAACAATTTACATACGATACGAATTTCCCTTTGTCTCGTGTTACTTTACTTATCCGAGGTTTGATCCTAGGTATCTTTGCATACCTAGTTCAACCTTGTTAACAACAAGTACTCTTTTATTGTTCCCGTGATATGTGATCCCTTGTGAGCCAGTCACATGCTTGCAAGCTAATTGGATGACATTCCATCGAGAGGGCCCAGAGTATATCTATCCGTCATATGGAAGGACAAATCCCACTCTTGATCCATGTGCCTCAACACATACTTTCTGAACACTCAATGCCACCTTTATAACCACCCAGTTACAAAGTGGTGTTTGATGCCATCAAAGCATCCATCTAGTGATGGTGATTAACATGATATCATGGTCGAAGGATTTAGGTTACTATGTATTGAAAGCTTATAGCAAGTGAACTATTTAAATGACTTGATCTTATGTTACGCTTAACTATAGGAGTATGTCCATCACATCATTCTCCTAATTATATGACCTTGTTGTTAATAACATCTCAATGTTCATGACCAAGAAACCATGATCATATATTAACCAACAAGCTAGTTTAACTAGAGGCTTTACTAGGGACTCTTACATGTTTACATATCACACAAGTATTAATGTTTAATACAATTATAGCATGGCATGTAAACATTTATCATAAGCATGAAGATATGATAATAACCACTTTATTATTGCCTCTTGGGCATATCTCCAACAGTCTCCCACTTGCACTAGAGTCAGTAATCTAGTTTAAAACCTTTGTGTATTCAACACCTATGGATTTCCGGTGTTGTATGTACACTATTGCTAGTGGTCAACTGATCTTCGGATCTGACTCTTTCAAGTCCGTGTGTAATTACATGTCTTTGCATCTTTACACATCACTCATTCTCTAATGAGATGGCTTTGTATAAATTTGGTCCTTTAGTGAGAACTTTAGTTCCTTGGGGTTGGAAATGTTGATAATATTGTCACACAATATATATTCATAGTACTATCCCGCTGTGAACCACACCTAGTTTCATAACAAACTACTTGACACAAATGCCCTCTTTTGTTGCTATAATAGCAGTCATATACTTAGCCTTTTGTTGTAGTATCTGTCACAATGTCTTAACTTTGGAACTCATCTAAATCCATTATGGAACTTACTTTCCGTTATATTGTATCACCCTTAGTTTGTATTGAGATAAACTTAATATGTGCTTTGTGACAAAAATAGTATCAATGTAATACTTTACAATGAACTAACCATTTATTTGTCACTTCTATAAAATTAATATATTCTTAATTCTTCCAAAAGATTACAAGAATATCCTTACTATCGTCCAATGATCATCTTATGAATCTTTCTGGTATATGCACATAGTATTTAGAGTATAGGACATATTTGGATGTGTACATATCATAGTTTGATTGATAAACTCTCTTGCTAATCATCAAGTATCAAAACTTGAATCTTTGTTTTACTTATGCCAAGTGTTGATACACTTGAATTTTGATTTAATCCTTTCTATGTGGCAAGAACCTTTCTTGTAATTTCCATATTGAACTCATTCAATATCTCATCTATGTACATTTGGCACAACCATATTGATGTCTCAATCTATCCATATAGATATTGATGCCAAACATTCGGATTTTTCCTAAGTCTTTCATCAAAATGAAATTCTTAACTTGTGTTAACAAAAGATACATCATTTCCAATCAATAATATGTCTTCTACATAATGTATTAGAAATATGTCTTAGCGCTCCCACTTAATTTCTTGCAAATTCAAGCATCTTCATCATATCCAATGAGATTAAACTATTTTAACAGTTTCATCATGGTGAAGATTCCAACTCCGCGATTCTTATTTAAACCATTGAAGTTTGCATACGTTTTTAGCATCCTTTTAATTAACAAAACCTTTGGATCGTGTATGTACACGTCCTAGGTAACAATTCTATTAAAATAAATTTGTTTTGTTTGTTCAACTATCATATAACATAATTATATGTAGTGGTTGCTACATTAATCCGTCTAGACTAAATATCGCTATGAAACATCAAATATTGTCATAGTCAACCTTTGAACATTGTTGTGAACTCTTTCCCAATATGTCGACTATTTCATAGATGTGAAACATCCATGTCTATTTCTTTATAGATCCAAACACGACGGTGAGGTCTTACACCTTTCCAGAGGGTCTTCCAAGTTCAAAGCTTGATTTCTCGTGTATGGAACTATCACGAATTCTATGGATTAAAGCCATTTTGACAGAGTCAGGGCCCAACATCGCTTCTTTGCATATAGTTAGTTCATCATTTTCAAATAATGATCTAACTCGCAAATCTTGGTATTTGATTGTTTACCTGAACTAATTTGTTCAATAGGAACTTAGACCTCCGTGACCGCAATATTTGAGGCACGTGAGCAATGAGCATTGTTGCTGACTCCAGAATGCTTTCCGGTGCTACGCAACTTTGCACATATAGCTAATGTTCTCTTAACCTTATCAAAGTTATATTGTCCTCCCACTTAACCTTTTCACAAAAAATTTCTTCTTAAAGAAACTTGACGTTCTGAGCGACAAACACATTTGTCTCTGGTGTTATGGAGGAATACTCAACGATTATTCGAAATAACCTACAAAGACACGTTCATCCGACTTTGGTTGTAAACATCTTACTTATGCATAGCATACCAATGTTTAATAAAGGACAACTTGGGTTTTATCCCAAACCATAACTTTATATGGTGTCATTTCAACGGATCATGTTGGAGCTCTTTTAAGTGAAAAATCGGTAGTCACTAGAGCTTATAATCTTTATAATGGCAGTTTTATAAATGACACCTTTGATCTTACCATGTCAAACAAGGTTTTATTACATATCTCGATTATTCCATACTCATATGGTGTTTTGGGAATCGCAAATCCATGGAATGATTCCTCAAATCTTAGGTGTTATGCTAAACTTGTTACTCAAATATATTCCTTTATGATCCTATCATAAATTCTTTATTTTCTTGTTACATTGATTTTGCACTTCATCTTGAAAGTCTTCAAACTTTTCAAATGTTTCACACTTCATCCTTATTAAGTAAATATTCATATATTCACTCAAATTTTCAGAGAAAGCATATGAATTTGAAATCCATCACTCTCGACTACACATAATGAGCTTCATGCATCTACATGTACAAGTTCCAATAAGCTAGTCATTCGTTCACTTTTGGCCTATGAACGGAGTTTTAATTATCTCTAGGAAAGTTTCACAAGTGTCATTTGATCAAAATCAAAAGACTCCAAAACTCCGTCCACATGGAGTTTCTTCATGTTTTCTTTCCAATATAATTTAAACGACGATGTCACTTCCTAAGTGATCTTTTAATCAATTGTCTTTTGACATTTTGAGCACTTGTTTTATGGATGTGATTTATCCAACGAGATTTGTAAATCATCCATATTTTATGGATTACGGCAATTATTTGAACAACACTTTTGTTCTCATAATACCTGATAAAACAAATCTTGAAGGCAATCTTTAATGTCAGTGAGAAACACATCAACACTTTATTTGTTCTCGATGAACATCATCACATATTCTCTTGCTAGTTACTTATGCCATTGCAGTTCATGAATTGTGTTGTTTCATATGACGATTCACACCAACAAATTCAGTAGCCAATACTTAAGAACCACATTGTTTAACAAGCAAAGAATATAGCCATAACATGTATATCTTCTATATACCTAAGATGAACAATTCTAGTTTTTTTTTCTGCCATATATTTCTTAGATTTCTCTTTCAGCATTTCTTTATCCTTTCTAAATAATCTATCTACATCAAAAGTGGCGCCATACCCATGACATATAGTCCAAAGATTGTATAGTGAAATACCAATGTCTTTGGACTTGCACTTTGAAGTAGATCACCATCATCAAATGCTTGGTGTTCTTTCAAATTCCATTCTTTAGTAATCGTGTAGTAAACATTTTACCTACATCTAATATTCATGATGAAGCTACTTTAGCTTAAAATGGTGAATCACAAGTATAATGTTGCTCTCCAAAATCTTTTGGAGGATTAGGACGACTAGTGTCTCCAACCTTATGTAAATTCTCATCAAATATGAGAACACAAATCTTGCCATATTATACTCCATCATGTTGCAACCAAAACTTTGTTTCAGATATCGAAATATCTTTCACACATGATGGTTTCTGAAAAACTCTTTAAGCTCCTAGATTACCTTGATATTAATATGATCTTTTAAATATCAAGAATCATGGAGACAAACATGATACTAATATACTAACACTAGAATTGTTACTCCTGATTTAATACCAATTATTAAACTTCACGGAGTAATCGGAACTTACTAAAAGTTTGCAATAGGACTTTTGAAATTTAGATTAAAACTTCAAAATAATACGATACCAGTTCGTAAAGTAACTAACCAGAATTCTATAGTTCTATTATCTCAATTATAACTAAGAGCAAGGTGGTAAACGGATGCCAATGACTACAAAAACTATGCAAATTCACTTTGATTTAATTTATGATAAATAGTGTTCAACTTTTAATCATATTACTGTTGAACTCCCACTCAAAACAATATCGCTCACATTGTTTAAGTGATCACACAAACCAAATCCACTACACCAAGTCCGATCATCACGAGACATGATGCAGTTTCAAAGGCGAACAATCATCATGTTCATCATATCATCTATATGACTCATGCTTTACCTTTAGGTATTCCGTGTTCCGAGACCATGTCTGTACATGCTAGGCTTGTCAAGATTTAAACTTAGTTTCCGCATGAGCAAATCTGGCTTGCTCTCGTTGTATACACTCACAGAATCTAACACACCCGATCATCACTTGGTGCTTCGAAACAACGAGTCTTGGCAACGGTGCCTACTTAGGACGAACACTTTATAACTTGATCTTTTGTGAAAGGGATCATTTTATAATGTTACCGTCGCGATCTAAGCTACAAGATGCATAAAAGGATTAACATCACATGCAATTCATAATATGTGATATGATATGGCCTTTCTTCTTGTGCTTCCGATCTCCATCTTCAAGCACGAACATGATCTCCATCATCACCGGCGTGGCGTCAAGGTCAATGGCACCGCTCCATGGTTGTCGTCCACTAGCATCAACTATTACAACTACTTTGAATAATAAACACGCAGGTCTTAACAAAATTAAAAGACAACCATAAGGCTCCTATCGGTTGCCAACTTACAATAAGGAACATTGCATACATCATGTATAATCACAATCATGCCCATATCACATCACAACACACCCCTGCAAAACAAAGTTAGACGCCTCTAATTTTCTTTGCATATTTTACATGGTTTGGGGCTTTCAATAAGTACCGTTCTAACTTACGAACAAGAACCACAACGTTGATGCTTGAACTATCAAGTGCCCGTTGTAAATTGAATCTTTACTATGATGGGAGAGACAAACACCCACAAAGCCACTTATGCAATACAAGTTGAATGTTGAGCGTGGAGCAAGTCTCATGAATGGTATCATGTAAGGTTAGCCTGGGCTGCTTCATCCCACCATACCGCAAGATGCAAAGTACACAAAAAGCAATTGATAATAAAAGCACCATCGCCCACAATGACCATTGTGTTCTACTCGTGCAACAGATCTACATATAGACACGGCTATGATACCACTGTTGGGGTTCGTAGCATGGAAAACAAAAAAATTCTATCGCATGAACACACACAAGCCAAGATCTATCTACTAGATTGTAGCAATGAGTTGATAGAGTACTAACCCTCGAAGATCCAAAGCGGTTAACGAGAGCAAATTCACGTGGGTGATGTAGTCGTTCACTTGTCGATCTCAAGATCGCGTAGACGATCCTTCCGGCGCCGCGTTCTGGCAGCGCTCCCGCAATCGGTCACATGTACGATACTCGATGAAGACCTTCCTCTCCCTTGTTCCAGCAGGCAGCATAGGTTGTATCTCTCTCCTCGCGGTTCCGGCAGCATGACGGCGTGGTGTCGGAAGTAGAGGGGAGATCCCGCAGGGCTTCTCCTAAGCCGGAGCGGGTATGATGGATTAGGGAGAGCCCCGGCAATCTAGGATTTAGAGGTCCGAGGTTTAGAGGTAGCTAGCAACTAGGGTTTATCTAGTCAGTAGCGGTTTATAGAAGATTTTGATTGGCTGCAACTAGAGAGGGGGGCGGCGAATAACATAGGGTTTGTTGTGTGTGCAAGGGGGGGCGCCCTACCCCTCCTTTTATAGGTGGGGAGGTGCCAAGGAGGAGGGAGTCCTCCCCCAACTCCACTTCATGTGGCCGGCGCAAGGGAGAGGGAGGATTCCTTCCCTAGGTAGGTTTCCTTCTCTCACTCCACCTTGAAATCATTGTCCCATTTTGACTTTTTCAAACCGGCTTTTTGTCTTTCAAGCTAGAGTTTGATTTCTCTCTTCCAAGTGTCTAGCCAAGTGACCTAGGACATGATGCAACCATTCCACTTTGTCATGACACATCCATGTACCCTTGCCCCTCTGGATCGGTGAACCTTCTAGACCCTTCCAGAACATTCCGGTGAAAACACCGGAACTATTCCCGAACTCCAGAATTGGACTTTCCTTATATGAATCTTATTATCCGGACCATTACGGATCTCCTCGTGATATCTCGGATCCCATCCGAGACTCTTTACTACATTCAGTCTCTTTACTCACTTTCCATATCTACTAAACAACATCAAATCCTTAAGTGTGTCTCCCTACGGTTCGTGAATTATGCATACATGACCGAGACTCTTCTCCGATAAATAACCAATAGAGGAATCTGGAAATTCATATGGCTCACACATATGTCTACGATTACTTCATGATCGAACGAACCATTTACATACGATACCAATTTCCCTTTGTATCATGATACTTTACTTATCCAAGGTTTGATCGTCGGTATCTCTGCATACCTAGTTCAACCTCGTTACCGACAAGTACTCTTTTCTTGTTCCCGTGATATGTGATACCTTGTGAGCTAGTCACATGCTTGCAAGCTAATTGGATGACATTCCACCGAGAGGGCCCAGAGTATATCTATCTGTCATATGGATGGACAAATCCCACTCTTGATCCATGTGCCTCAACACATACTTTCCGAACACTCAGTGCCACCTTTATAACCACCCAGTTATGAAGTGGTGTTTGATGTCATCAAAGCATACATCCGGTGATGGTGATTAACATGATATCATGGTCGAAGGATTTAGGTTACTATGTATTGAAAGCTTATAGCAAGTGAACTATTTAAATGACTTGATCTTATGCTACGCTTAACTATAGGAGTATGTCCATCACATCATTCTCCTAATGATATGACCTTGTTGTTAATAACATCTCAATGTTCATGACCAGGAAACCATGATCATATATTAACCAACAAGCTAGTTTAACTAGAGGCTTTACTAGGGACTCTTATATGTTTACAAATCACACAAGTATTAATGTCTCCGGTTAATACAATTATAGCATGGCATGTAAACATTTATCATAAGCATGTAGATATGATAATAACCACTTTATTATTGCCTCTTGGTCATATCTCCAATAGATGAGGACCTAGATCTTTTACTCTTATGCTTTCTGCCTCGTTCCTATTGTCGAGGCTAATCATGATGAATTAACCCTTGTTGAAGTACAAGAAGCCCTTAAACAGAGGGAAAAGATGGAAACTATGGTGTCGGTTGAGGGGACATCTTCCAAGGTTGAAGCTATGCATGTACATGGTTGGACTAAGCAGAGGAATAAAAACTATACCGGAGATAAGTGTACGGATGATAGAGGTCATTAAAATACCAAGAAAACAATACAAGTTCTGTAGGTATTGCAAGAAAACTAATCATGTTATTGATGGTTGTTGAAAATTGCAGAATAAGGAGAAAAAGAACGGTACTTACCAATCGAAAGATAAGTCTGAAGGTAATGGTAAGGCTTCTTTCTAGTGAGAGTTATAAAGGTGAATGTCTAGCCGTTTTTTCTTCTTGTGTTTCTCGTGATGATGAATAGATACTTGATTCTACATGTTTATTTCATATTTGATGTAACAAATATTGATTTGGTTCTTATGACTCTATGCAGACAGGATATTATGTGTGTCTGGGGAATGACAACCCTTGCCATATTTTTGGTATTGGTTCTGTTAAGATCAGGACACATGATGGCGTGACACGCACATTGATAGATGCGAAACACTTACCAAGCATGGCCAGAAATTTTATCTCACTCCTTACCCTTGATGTTGATGAGTACAAGTATGCCGATGGGCATAGAATTCTGAGGGTATCAAAAGGTTCTCTCATTCATATGGTAGGTTATATGAATTCTATAAAATTATATGTTCTTAGAAGTAGCACTTTGCCTGGTATTGTTGTTGATGTTGTTACTTCTAATGATTCTGATGTTGCTGGCAAAACTAATTAGTGGCATATGCGCCTTGGGCATATGAGTGAACATGGCATGACAGAATTGGTCAAGAGAAAGCGGGTTGATGGTTCCAACTTGAGTAAGTTTGAATTCCATTAGCATTGCATTCTTGGTAAGCATAAAGAGTTAAATTCAATGATTCCATTCATATACCACCAAAGGCATATTATATTATGTGCATGCTGATGTAGGGAGATCTTCCTATAAGACTTTTATTGGTGGTGTTGATTACATGCTTACTATCATTGGTGATTATTCAAGAAAAGTATGGCCTTATTTTCTAAAAAATAGATATGTTGTTTTTTATGATTTTAAGAAGTGGAAAGTTATGGTAGATAAGTAAACTTAAAATAAGGTAAAATGACTACGTACTAACAATGGTATGCAATTCTGTTCTAATGAGTTTGAAGAGTTTTAAATAACGATGGTGTGATAAGACCACACCATCCCATATAATCCTCAACAAAATGGCGTGGTTACGCGCATGAAAAGAACCATCATATCAAGGGCTCGTTGTATGTTGTCCAATGCAGGTATGGGCAGGCGTTTTTAGGATGAAGCAGCAAAAAACATGCTACCTCATAAATAGGTCACCCTATATTCCACTTGAGAAGAAAACTCTTAAGGTATAGTATGGTTCACATGCTGATTATTCATAATTGAGAGTTTTTTGTTACAATACATATGCTCATGTTGATAATTGAAAACTTGAGCCAAGGACTGTTAAGTGCATATTATTGGTTATGGTTCAGGAGTCAAAGCATATAAACTGTGGAATCCTAAAAATAAAAAGGTTTTATTGAGTACAAATGTTGTTTTCAATGAATCTTTTATGTATCATGACAACTTTCCTTCAGATTCCTCTCATATTTATGTTTGAGAGGAGAGAGTTAGTGTGCAGGTGGAGCACCTACATGAAACTGTTGATAATGATGTTATTATTGAAGATAAAAAGATGAAAATATTGATGATTATGTTATTCAACACTTGAAGGATAACCTTGTGATGTAGTCCAATAAGCTCAAGATCTATCTAGGAGTAATGCTATAATGGAGAAGGTTTCGGTAACATACCCTTGTAGACCGAAAGAACTTAATGTTCGTGCGGAACATGGATGATGTGGTCATACTCGTAGCTGACCTCAAGGTGGCGAAGATCCTCGCAAGTCACCTCTGTTACTTGCACGACAGTCCAGGTGCCACAAGTGGCAGCACCCCCATGGTCTCGCACACGTCCGGTGCTCGATGACTCCCGTTCTCCCTGATCCAGCCGGGATGCGGAAGTACATCTTATGGACGAAATCACCGCAACACAACGGTGTGCCGCAACGAAGCAGTATCTTACTCGTGCACCCTTACTTGGGGTCGCAGTTGCAAGAGAGAAGAGAGAGAGGGATAATTTTCCCTAAGCAAATTGCCTTAGAGAATATTTTTGTGTCTTTTCCCTCTGAAAGGACTATATGTTCCCATGCTATTTTGGTGATGAGGACAATTCCACTTGTGATCTAACCGTGTGCTTGAGTTTCAGGTTAATTGCTTTTGATGATTTGTATGAAGTTTGTGGACGCTCTCTTTAGGATCTCGTGAAAAGGGCGGTCTTTTGTTTTCTATTTCTCTCATTTTATTGCTTTAGATCGTTGTACTATCAAGAGGGGGTCTACCTCGGAAGGTTGTGGGGGCTCATCTGTTTTTGCACAAACCATATATGCACCGCCACAGCCATCCTACTCATCTGAGAGAGAGCAAGGTTCTGATCTGTTGGTACATTTTTTGTCTGATCGGAACTTTTGGCCAGGCGCCAGAAGTTCCGCTCAGGGCTTTCTGTGGGTGGATCTGGGACTATGTTCTGATCCAACTTCCGATGGAACTTCCGGACAGCTCCCTGAACCTACTGTATTGGTATTTTCTATTTGCCGGAACTTCCACTAGAAGTTGCACCAGAAGTTCCGGACAGGAATTTCCGTCGCTTCTTCCAGTGAGACCTTGAGCGGAACTTCCGCCCAGGCGCCGGAACTTCCGGTCAGACAATGTTCGCGACCCAGTTGTTCCGCCCTTGTTTCGCTCCAAGTTCCTCTCGGGCTCAGTACACTTCTGTTTGGAAGTGTTCTATTTGACGAAACTTGGGCCAGAACTTGCATCGGAAGTTTCACCGGAACTTCCGGTCGTTCTGACCGGAACTTCCGGTCAGGCTTTCGGAGCGTGCGTCAACGGCCAGATTACCGTTGGTGCCTTGCTGGGCGGAACTTCCGGCGCGGTCGCGAACTGTCCAACGGCTCAGTTCAAAGGGAGCCTATTTAAGGCCCCCTCCTTCTTCCTCCTACCTATCTCTTCAATTTTCTCTCTCGTCCATTAATACTAGAGCTTCACCTCACTAGATCTCTCTCTCCCTAGCCACTCAAATCACTTGATCTTTTGAGAGGTGAGGGAGGTGACCTAGATCTACACTTCCACCAAAGCAGATTTGATTCCCCCCACCTATCCTTTGTGGATCTTGTTACTCTTGGGTTTCTTGGAACCCTAGACGGTGTAGGGCATCCTCGGAGCTAAGGGCATGTGTTGTAAAGCTCTGTGGTGTTGTTGAGGGTCTCCAATTGAGTTTTGGAGCTTCCCCCTCAACCTTGTTGTAACGTTTTCGGTTGGCGCCTTCAAGGTCACCGGTATAGTGGATTGTGAGGCCTCCTTTGTGTGGGAGCTCACCGGAGAAGAAGTTGAGGCCTTTGTGGTGCTTGGGTGACCTTGTGTGGCCCGACACCTCTCCAACATAGACGTAGCTCCCTTGGGAGTGAACTACGGGAATTACATCTCTGTGTCCCCGCTCCGGTTATCCCGTTCCCTACCTTTACTACTTTCTCTTTAGCACTCTTGTGTTCTTTGTTCGTTCTCTAGCATATAGGTTGTTAATATAGTTGCATATCTAGAGAACTTACCTTCTTGCTTAGCCTAAAATTGATTAACAAATTAAAAATTGGTAGTCGCCTATTCACCCCCTCTAGTCGATTCAAAGTCGGTACTTTCACCCTCCCATATATATCTTCTTATATAGGGGAAAAGAGGGCACCCTTTCTACTAAAGTCCTAGGGTGGGACTAAAGGAAGGAGAGGAGGCTGCGTACCAAGGAGGAGGGGCCGACCGATAGGCACCTGCGCACTCAGCCCGAGGGAGGCCGACGACCGTGTGGGCCCCACCCTGCGCCAAGCCCTAGGCAATGACTCCCTATGGCGGCTTGCCTCTTGGCCTTTATTCCCTCTAGGGACTTGGCCCATTAGGGAACTTTGCCCATTAAATTTAATTTAAATATTTATTTTAATATTAATTCCAACAACTAATATAAAATACATATTATTAAATTCCTTTCGACCTAAAACACCTTTCGGTTCACTCCGAACTCCTTCGGATTCTCCAGGAACGATTTCGGTTATCTCATGGAATGCTTTCGACATTCTCATATCTTTATTCCTATGATTCTGATAAATCCAAAACAATCTCTAAGCATCATAAAACCCTTAAGCATGTTACCCTACGGTTCGGGAACATCATATACATGATCGAGACACCTCTCATATCAATGATCATTAGCGGGACCGGGATGTCCATAATGATACCTATGCATTCCACAATCTCAAATGTCGTTTGAACCATAAAACATCGAATCCAATTCCCTTTGTTATATTTTATACTTGACTTGTCAAAGATCCAATCATTGGTATCACCATACCTTGTTCAATCTCGTGAGTGACAAGTGCTTCTTTACTTGTTTCCTGATATTTCATCTCCATGACCTAGTCATATGTTGTGCAACATTTATGGATGTGATCTCACTGAGTGGGCCCAGTGTATCTTTCTGTAACGAGGGAGAACAAATTTTGATCTTGATGCATACGCCTCAACATATCCCTCTGTAATACCTAATATATACCTTTATGGTCACCATGTTATGGTGTTATGGTTGATGCAATCAAAGCAGCCTTAGAAGATAGTGATCAAATATGATCTCATGGTCAAAGGATAAGGATACTACATTTCTAACTATTCCAACGATGAACTATGTGACTTGATCATGTTGTAATACTTATATTAGGTAAATGTCCATCAGACCATTCACCAATGATATGACTTCATTGTCAATTGGCATAAATGATCCATGATTAGGAATCCTTGATCATCGGTTTCCCAATAAACTAGTTGTATAGATGCTAATAGGGACCTTTGTTTGTTTACATACCACACATGTACCAATGTTTCCAATTGATACAGTTATAACATGGTATAAAACCATTATGAACTAACAAAATATGATAATAAACACATTTATTATTTGCCTCTAGGGAATATTTCCAAAATCACTCACCTAATATTTTGCAACAACCACACGAGTATATTGTTGCTGATAGACCAAGGCGTAACAAAAGTCTGTGTCCTGGTTTTTAAAGAGTGTAATGATGGTGTTGTGTTGATGTGGAGCACTTCGTCGGGAAACCCCAAGAGCAAGGTGTGAAGCAGCACAGCAGCAAGTCTTCCCTCAGTAAGAAACCAAGGTTATCGAACCAGTAGGAGGAAGGAAACGTCTCAAAGGTGTTGCAAGCAACATGGAAACCTGCATAACACAAACTCAAGACTTTGCCCCAACAAACAGTGAGGTTGTCGATCTCACCGGTTGTTGTAACAAAGGATTAACTATATGGTGTGAAAGATGATGATGGTTTGCAGAAAGTAAACAATAACAGTGGAAGATGTATCAATGGTAAATATTGGACCAGGGTCCATAGTTCACTAGAGGTGTTCTCCTTAGATAAACAAACATGGCATGCTGGGTAAACAAATTACAACAGGGCAATTGACAGGACTGAGCAAGGCATAATAATGCAATACTAGACACAAAGATCCTATGAGATTAGATTGGGAAATACAACAATATACATAGACCGCCATGCAACTGCATCTATGACTATAATTCCACCTTCAGGTTATCATCCAAACCCGCTCCAGTATTAAGTTGCAAGCAACAGACAACTGCTTTAAGCAAAGTGTGTAAGGTAAACAATCCACTTGTTCCATGAACAAGAGACCATTGTTTTCTCCCTAGTGGCAACATCACATCTACAACCGTGGAGATTCCTGTCACTTACCTTGGAAAATAGAGGCATGAACCCACTATCGAGCATAAATACCCCCTCTTGGAGTCACTAGCAACTACTTGGCCAAGATAGCTACTAACAACGGAGATCATGCAAGAACACAAACAACACCTACATGATAGAATCAATAAGACAAAACCATTAATCAATCTGACATAGTAATCTCAATATCCATCGGATCCCCGCAAACACAACATGCATGATTACAAATAGATTAGATCTTGATCATGAACGGGGCTCACAAGATCTATACATGAGAGCACAAGGAGGAGATACAACCATCTAGCTACTACATGGACTCGTAGTCTAAGGTGGAACTACTCACGCTTCATACCGGAGGCTGGCATGATGAAGAATAAGGCCCCCAAGATGATCTCCTCTCGGCAGGGTGCCGAGAAGAGTTTCAGATCCCCCCGATCTAGGGACGATGGTGGCGGCGGCTATAGACGATTTCGTGGAATATTGATCGGGGGCTAGGGTTTTGGCATAGGGGGACTTTATAGGAAAAGAGGCGAGGAAGGGGGGCACCAGGGCGGCTGCACCCCCCAGGCGTGGGGTGGGCCCACCCGCACGGCCAGGGGGTGTGGCCCCCTGGTGAGCCTCCTCCGTCTCGTATTCTAGCTTTGTGTTGCCCACGGTAAAATATTGACTTTGGCTTTTGTCCCGTCCAATTCCGAGAATATTGATTTTCTGCCTTTCTGGAACCAAAAACAGAAGAAAACAGGCAACTGGCACTATGACAACTTATTAATAGGTTAGTACCAGAAAACATATAAAAACACCTCAAAGTGTGGACAAAGCAAAGCAAAGTAGATAGTAAACAAGAATGGAGCATAAAAAATTATAGATACGTTTCCGACGTATCATGTAATCTTGTTTATTATGCTTTGAGTTGTGCTGAACAGGTGGAGCATGATTCTAAACCTGCTACATACATTGAATCTATTGCATCTGTTGATTGCGAGAAGTGGGTTTATTTTATACAAGATACTTAACCGGCAGCCACCTACCACCCCACTGCAAACCTTAACCCTAACCCTAGATTCTACCCTACCTAATCCTACCAGACCGCTTGCCGCCTACACCACACCACACCCGCAGCAACACACGCCACACACACACACACACACACAGACTCACGCACCCGAACCACCCACTGACACACCTAACATGCCCGCACACCCTTGGCTGACACACTTGTTGGGAATATGCCCTAGAGGCAATCATGTATGATGATATTTCCTATTGTATTCATAAATTTATTAAGTTGTCCTTGTATAAACATCTGATGTGTATCATTGAATATGTGATTCGGTTGCGGAACTATACATTCATGTTGTTTGTACTAAATATCCTTGGTCATTAAGGTTGTGCTGGACACACAACTTAGACCAATGTGAAAGTAGGCTTGATGACTCGGTTCCACTTGTCATGGGCATGATGATGCTATTATGACTTACAAAGATTCCGCTAAAGAGTTTAGCGATTCGGGTTGATCCATATTGAGGTACAACGAACAAGTTTTCATTTGTATATCTCAATCAATGTAATCCTTAGACCTGAGGTTATTGCCTAGTCCGAGTTGAGGATCACCGACTTAGGTTCTATCAAACGCTGATCCGTAACTGGGCAGTTATAAAGGCAGAGTTCTGGTCGACTGAGAATCAAGCTGCGTGATATGAATAAATAAGATGGGATTTTGCCCCTCCATTTGGAGAGATATTATCTAGGCCCTCTCGGATGATATGATTTGGAAAGCATGGCCATGCATGACTCAGTTAAGTGTTAACCGAGGCGATCGACTAAGAGTTAGTTGGGTGCATCACTTATCTCGTATCGAGAAGAGAGTTGGACATTTCAGGGATGAAAAATATTCGCCTATAGTCTGACAAGGTATATCGTGAGGCAAAAGGGTCTTGGACGCAAGTCGCATTGGAAAGGCAATTCGTCATGAGTCATTGGTAATTGGGAGTCGGCATGTTCTGCTAGGAGCCACTACCGACTGATCGATTGGGAGTCGGACTCTAATCGTGTCCAA
Organism: Avena longiglumis; assembly: GCA_030063025.1. Classification (NCBI taxonomy): domain Eukaryota; kingdom Viridiplantae; phylum Streptophyta; class Magnoliopsida; order Poales; family Poaceae; genus Avena; species Avena longiglumis. The sequence continues at coordinate 203,075,435 of CP125976.1, read as the reverse complement.
GTAGCCATGAGCCTACGGATCACACACTTAAAAGCGGGAGCAAATTCGGATTGGATCTGAACTGGAAATCTGGTTGGGTTGGACCCAAGCCAGATTAGGACTGAGTTAGTGAGTCAGACTCACGGTGACTAATGTTATATGGGCTTTAGTGAATGGGCCATGTGAGGAGCCCACGTTCACTCCCTATATATAGTGGAGCACAGTAACCCAGAAGGGTTAACCATTGATCGGTTAGGTCATTTCATGTGTTGGAAACCCTAGCTCCACAACAGTCCTGCCGACATAACGAATCTAGCAGTTTGCCGCCGGTGCTCCTCCTTACACGTGTGGATACCAGCAGAGGTGTTGTATGATCAGCACCAGGACGATCGGATCGCAAAGGACTGCACTGCATCAATTGACGCACTACATTAGTAATCCACAATTGCGCGTCTAGTGGTAAACCTCGTGACCTTCTACCTAAGTTGGATCTTGGGATCACCACGTTAGAGGGAAAAAGTTTTGTTTTATCTCTACGTGGCCCAACAGTGGTATCAGAGCGATAGCTTCTGGTTTTAGGCTCGAGATCTCGCATATATGATATGCGGTCGGCTGTAGATGAGATCTATGTGCTGTTTGGTGGTCGATCTATGAGATAGATCGGTTTTGTACGAGGTTGATTGGATCAACTGTACTCGGGGAATGGTAGATCTGATTTCCGTGATCATACTGCTGAGGTCATGGAACGACATACCCCTACCGATCGACTTCCGTCATCGGGGTAGACTCTGACACATAAATCTAGAAGCGGTGATCGAAGATCAAAGAGTTTGATCGAATCGGAATAATGGTCGGAATACATGTCCGGATCGTAGATGGGACCGCCGGCTTCGCCCTGTCGTAGCGCCTTAGATGTCGTTGCGAGTTTAACAACGCCGGTAGATAGTGTATCTATGCATAACTTGTTTTTGCAGGAAGTTGTGAATGGTATGGTTCATGTGCATGTGATGTATGTGTGTGATCCATATGTGATCTGCGAATCACGGTTTTGTCAGCCGGCTAGAGCCTAGGTGCTATCATATTATTGTATAACGACCTGCGTGTAGAATTCTCCTTGTAATTTACTTTACTAAGCTAGTGTAGCTGTTTGGAGAACCCGGAAGGCATGCAAGGCGTTGTAAATGTCGGTGACATGGAGTAAGACGACAAGTGACAAGAGTTGGCACGAGTCGGATTACATGCTTTGTGGAGATGGAGATCGCCATGAAGGGAGCCATACCATTTCACATTATAATTGCTTTATTTTGTGTTATTGTTATGTCTCTATTTTACCTCTATTAGATAGTCGGTAAAATTTAATCCCTCAAAGAAGGTCTAGTCGGTTTTCCCGCCAGTGTTTGCACCATCACAAGTCGGTTATTTTTGGTAGTGGGCTCATAAAATTTAGGTTCTACCAATTCTTTACGACTAGGTGGGTTCGAGTCGGACTCTTACTGCGGAAACACTCGGTAAGCTAGACGGGTCTATCACAACGGTTGTGGGGCTCGGGGAAAAGTCGGACGGGAGCCGGGGCATGTGATGCCACCCGTCCAACAGGAGTCGTATGAGATGTGATTAACAAGGAGTTGTCTACCTAGATCACTTGGCGGCTAGTGGTGATGCTAAAGCTCACTAGCCGGCTTGCTTATTTAGGATCCTGAATCACTAAGCAACCATCGGAGGGGTGTTGGTTCTAGTGAGAGCATAAAATATTAAAGTATTTAATATGCTTTCTCTTTTATGAATACATGTCTTAAGTGTTTTGCATATTTCTATTGTAGATCATGGCACCAAGTAGCAGTCACTCTCAGATATCCGGTTTTGAGTTGAGAACTATCCTTGAGAAAGATAAACTAAACGACACTAATTTTACCGATTGGTATTGAAATCTGAGAATTATTCTCAAACAAGAAAAGAAGGACCATGTCCTAGACAACCCACTTCTAGATGAGCCGAATGAGAATGCGACTGTCGCTGCCACCAATGCCTACCATCGGGCTAAGGATGAGTCCACGGATATTATCTATCTTATACTTGCTCACATGGAACCAGACTTGCAAAAGCAGTTCAAGAATGTTGAGGTCTAGATATGATCGAAAGCCTCAAAAGTATGTTCTAGGCTCAGGCGAAGACTAAGAGGTATCAAGTCTCTCAGGCTTTGCTGAGTTGCAAGCTTAAGGATGGTGATCCACTGAGTCTGCATGTGATCAAAATGGTTGGTTATGTGCAGTCTCTGTAAAGGCTTGGCTACCCTATTAGCGAAGAGTTTGCTATGGATATAATTCTGAACTCTCTTCCTAGTGCATATGGGCAGTTCATTTCGAACTACCACATGCATGGTATGGATAAGAAGCTCACTGAATTGCATGGGATGCTCAAGCAGGCAGAGGCGGATCTCAAGAAGGGCACTAGTCAAGTGTTGATGGTGCAGAATAAGGCTAAGTTCAAAAAGAGTTCTTGGACTAAGAAGAAGGCTAAGTCGGGAGGAAAGCAGGCTCAGGACCCGGTCCCAAGCGCTTCCTCAGGGACTAAGCCATCTCCTTCAGCCGGATCCACTTGCTTATATTGCAAGGCGGATGGCCACTGGAAGAGGAACTGCAGCAAGTATTTGGCTGATAAATCCAAGAGTGGAGGTATGACTTCCGACTCAGGTACACTTGTTTGCAATGTTATAGACATATATCTTGCTGATGCACCTAATAGTTCTTGGGTATATGATACCGGATCAGTTATTCACATCTGCAACTCATTGCAGGGACTGGTAAGAACTAGGAGCGTAGCAAGAGGCGAGGTTGATATTCGAGTCGGCAACAAAGCAAGAGTTGCTGTGTTGGAAGTCGGCACGATGCAACTTCATTTACCTTCCGGATTCATTATGGAACTTAATAATTGTTATTATGTTCCAGTTCTCAGTCAAAACATTATTTCTGCTTCATGTTTGACGAGGCAAGGCTATGAGTCGAATATCAAGAATAATGATTGTTCTTTGTATTTGAATGATATGTTTCACGGCTTTGCACCCGTCTAGGACGGGTTATTTATTTTGAATCTTGATGGTGAGTCGGTCTATAACATAAATGTTAAAAGGTTAAAACCAAATGATCTGAATATGACTTACTTTTGGCATTGTCGGCTTGGTCATATAAGTTGGAAACGCATGAAGAATCTCCATGATGATGGACTCCTAACTTCGTTCGACTTGGAGTCATTCGAGACATACGAATCTTGCTTACTCGGCAAAATGACCAAGACACCTTTTGCAAAGAGTTGTGAAAGGGCGTCTGACTTGTTGGGACTAGTACATAGTGATGTATGTGGACCAATGAGCATGACAGCCAGGGGTGGTTATGAGTACTTCATTACCTTCACTGATGATTTGAGTCGGTATGATATATCTACTTGATGAAACATAAGTTGGAAGCCTTTTAAAAGTTCAAAGAATTCCAGAATGAAGCATAGAATCAACTCGGCAAGAAAATAAAGTTTCTTCGGTCGGACCGAGGAGGCGAGTACATGAGCCATGCGTTTGATGACCATATGAAAAGTTGTGGAATAGTTCCTCAACTTACTCTGCTAGGAATGCCACAAAGGAATGGTGTTTCGGAAAGGCGGAATCGGACCTTGTTGGACATGGTACGGTCAATGATGAGTCGGACAGATCTGCCTTTATCATTTTGGGGTTATTGTCTAGAAACAACAGCGTTCACACTAAACAGGGTACCATCAAAGTCGGTAGAGAAGACACCGCATGAGATGTGGACAGGCAAAAAGCCGAGTTTGTCTTTTCTTAAGATTTGGGATTGTGAAGCATTTGTCAAGCGACTTCAGTCGGACAAGCTTACGGCCAAGTCGGATAAGTGTCTTTTTGTGGGGTATCCGAGGGAAACCTTGGTTTACTACTTCTACAACCAAGAAGAGAGCAAAGTGTTTGTCGCTCGGAACGGTGTCTTCCTTGAGAAAGAGTTGCTCAGTCGGGGAGTAAGTGGGATCACGGTGCAGCTCGAAGAAATTCGAGAGGAACCGGCTAGTAGCGAGTCAGCAAAAACCTTGGAGGTTGAGACGGTCGTGGTAGCTGAGCCGGCAGCAGCACCTGTACTACGAAGATCGGCGAGATTACGAAGTGTTCGTGATGTGTTACTTTTAGACAGTGATGAGCCGACAAATTATTCGGAAGTGATGGTGGGATCTGATTCCGAGTCATGGCTTGGAGCCATGAGATCCGATTTAAAGTCCATGGATGAAAATCAAGTTTGGAACTTGGTTGATCTGCCAGACGGTACAAGACCCGTCGAGTGCAAATGGGTCTTTAAGAAGAAAACTGATATGGATGGAAATGTTTCCGTCTATAAAGCACGTCTTGTCACGAAGGGGTTCCGACAAGTTCAAGGAGTTGATTACGACGAAACTTTCTCGCCTGTAGCGATGCTTAAATCAGTTCGGATCATGTTAGCGATAGCAGCCTATTTCGACTATGAGATTTGGCAGATGGACGTCAAAACGGCTTTCCTTAATGGAAATTTAACCGAGGACGTGTATATGATACAACCCGAGGGTTTTGTCGATCCGGCTAATGCTGACAAAGCATGTAAACTTCAGAAATCCATTTATGGGTTAAAGCAAGCATCTCAGAGTTGGAATATTCGCTTTGATGAGGTAGTCAAATCGTTTGGCTTCATCAAGAGTAATCATGATTCTTGTTTATACAACAAGTTTAGTGGGAGCAAATTAAACTTTCTAATCTTATATGTGGATGACATATTATTGATTGGAAATGATGTCCAGATGTTGCAAGAAACCAAGGAATCATTGGAAAGGAGTTTCTCAATGAAAGACTTGGGTGAGGCAACATATATCCTCGGAATCCGGATCTATAGAGATAGATCAAGACGACTCATTGGATTGAGTCATAGTACTTATTTGGACAAAGTGTTGAAGAAGTTCAACATGGAATCGTCTAAGAAGGGGTTCTTACCGATGTCCCATGGTGTAAAACTTAGCAAGACTCAGTGTCCTTCGACAACTAATGAGCAAAGTCGGATGAGTGCGATTCCATATGCTTCTGCAGTCGGATCCATCATGTATGTCATGAATTGTACTAGGCCGGATGTTTCCTATGCTCTAAGTGTTGTGAGCAGATACCAGGCTGATCCTGGAGAAATCCACTGGACAACGGCTAAAAATATCCTAAAGTACTTGAGAAGGACTAAGGATATGTTTTTGGTTTATGGTGGTGAAGATGAACTCAGTGTAAAGGGTTACACGGATGCGAGTTATCTTACCGACTCTGATGATTCTCGTCCGCAATCCAGATACATGTTTATTATAAATGGAGGTGATGTGAGCTGGAAGAGTTCCAAGCAAGAGACTGTGTCTGCATCTACAATAGAGGTTGAGTATATTGCCGCCTCGGAGGGAGCAAAGGAAGCTGTTTGGTTGAGGAATTTCCTCATGGGTCTTGGTGTGGTTCAGGGCTCTCCAATCTGTTGGACGTGTATTGTGACAACAATGGTGCTATTGCACAAGCCAAGGAACCTAGACAACACCAGAAGAACAAGCACATACTCATGCGGTACCACCTAATTCGCCAGTTCATGGATCAGGGTGATATCAAGTTATGCAAGGTACACACGGATGCAAATATTGCAGATCCGTTGACAAAGCCGTTACCACAGCCGAAGCATGAGGCGCACCTGAGAGCCATGGGCATTAGATGCTTAGACATGTGATGTCGGAAGATTGACTCTAGTGCAAGTGGGAGACTATTGGGAATATGCCCTAGACGCAATCATGTATGATGATATTTCCCATTGTATTCATAAAGTTATTAAGTTGTCCTTGTATAAACATCTGATGTGTATCATTGAATATGTGATTCGGTTGTGGAACTATACATTCATGTTGTTTGTACTAAATATCCTTGGTCATTGAGGTTGTGCTGGACACACAACTTAGACCAATGTGAAAGTCGGCTTGATGATTCGGTTCCACTTGTCATGGGCATGGTGATGCTATTACGACTTACACCGATTTGGCTAAAGAGTTTAGCGAGTAGTATTGACCCATATTGAGGTACAACGAACAAGTTGTCATTTGTATATCTCAATCAATGTAATCCTTAGACCGGAGGTTATTGCATAGTCCGAGTTGAGGATCACCGACTTAGGTTCTATCAAATGCTGATCCATAACTGGGCAGTTATAAAGGCAGAGTTCTGGTCGACTGAGAATCAAGCTGTGTGATGTGAATAACTAAGATGGGATTTTCCCCCTCCATTTGGAGAGATATTCTCTGGGCCCTCTCGGATGATATGATTCGGAAAGCATGGCCATGCACGACTCGGTTAAGTGTTAACCGAGGCGATCGACTAAGAGTTAGTCAGGTGAATCACTTATCTCGGATCGAGAAGAGAGTTGGACTATTTAAGCGATGACAAATATTCGCCTATAGTCTGACAAGGTATATCGTGAGGCAAAAGGGACTCGGACGCAATTCACATTGGAAAGGCAAGTCGTCATGACTCATTGGTACTTGGGAGTCGGCATGTTCTGCTAGGATCCACTACCGACTGATCGATTGGGAGCCGGACTCTAATCGTGTCCAAGTAGCCATGAGCCTGCGGGGTCACACACTTAAGAGCGGGAGCAAATTCGGATTGGATCTGAACTGGAAATATGGTTGGGTTGGACCCAAGCCGGATTAGGACTGAGTTAGTGAGTCAGACTCATGGTGACTAGTGTTATATGGGCTTTAGTGAATGGGCCACGCGAGGAGCTCACGTTCACTCCCTATATATAGTGGAGCACAGTAACCTAGAAGGGTTAATCGTTGATCGGTTAGGTCATTCCATGTGTTGGAAACCCTCACTCCACAGCAGTCCTGCCGACGTAACGAATCTAGCAGTTCACCGCCGGTGCTCCTCCTTGCACGTGTGGATACCAGCAGAGGTGTTGTACGATCAGCACCAGGACGATCGGATCACAAAGGACTGCACTGCATCAACTAACTTGCTACATTAGTAATCCGCAACTACGCGTCTAGTGGTAAACCTCGTGGCCTTCTACCTTAGTTGGATCTTGGGATCACCATGTTAGAGGGAAAAAGTTTTGTTTTATCTCTACATGGCCCAAAAACACTTGCAAGCGACACAAGCCAACCACCCAACACTTCCACGCCTACCCAGCACACCGGTCACCCCACGCTTCCCACGTGGTCCCGCACCAAGGCCCGACCACCCCGACTTGATGCTCGATCCCCACCAACCTCGCGATACGCCCTCCCTTGGGTCAACCTCGCGTAGCACCCCGCATCACTGCATCTCCCTCGCATCGCTCACAGCACCAAAATCTCCTTCCCCTCATCCTTCCTTGCTTGCCATAAACAACGCTGACGCCTCCCTTCGATCCCAAGTGGTGCCATCGCCATTCCTTACTCCACGGCTGTCGTCGGCCCTAGCTGTCGTGCCCATCCACTCCTCGACCGGCCCGGACCCTGGTCCATGACCCCTGCCTTTTTGCCTTCTCCGGCCGCGCGGCTCCCCCGTTTCTCACGCCCTTCGCGCTCGTCTGCCCTAGCAGCGAACGCCGCCGGAACGCCACCCCTACGAGTATGTCTTTGCCACCACTCGCCTCTTCTCTGGCCAGCCAACGCCGGTCGCCTTGCCTCCGTCCAACGCCACCTCCTCACCGCCCTTGGTGTCTTCGCCATATCGGGTCCGCCTCGCGCCCAAGTCTTGCTGCTATGCCTAGTGGTTGGCTCCCCTGTTTCTCCCCGATCACCATCTGCAGGTCGTCGCTCACCAGTTTCACGTCCTCCAGCTTGACTCCGATGACCCTCCAGCCACACGCGCATGTAGGGACCCCCTCTCGACTGTGCCTGTTCTGTTAGTATGAAGTGTTGACAGTGGTGTAATTGAGTTGGGGTTGCAGTGTTCAGATGTGGTGATGTTGATGTGTCGAGAAGATATGGTGCGGTTGGCTCAATGGTTTGAGGCCCTCATGATGGACAAGATTGACAAGAACCTCGACAAGACATTTGGTACCCCATGAGTGACCGATACCATCGAGAGAACCACGCCGAGAACCTGCAGTACCTGAAGACTGCACCGACACCGGAACCAAGTACACCTTTGCTAATTGAAGTCGGGAACCTACAAGGTATCCTTCCTAGAACTGTCAAGCACTCCTACATGGATCCGAAGACCCTGCTCCTGGAGTCCGAAGATCGATCCCACGAACCCCGTCGAACCCTCGGAATCCCAAGATCTTCGATCCGAGAAGTGCGACCCCTACCTATCTCGTCCCATATTTTTGTAAATGACATATACTTGTTGCATATAATTATTCATGCTTGCATACATGTTTGGTGGTTTGGGGGAATTATGCCGATTCGCCTCATACTTAAATGTGAAGACTATATCCAGGCTATTCTAGTCTTATAATTGTGTCCATTTAAATTTGTGTAGAAAACCGATGCTATGTTTTTCCTTGTTAATACAATATCTAAATTGCGGGGTACCTAAATAACATAAACCACCTAATTAATTGTGGGACCCCAGTTCCACTAAATAATGTCACACCGCATCTTTCCCATGTCATAAATCATGCCCGATCTTCTGTCGTAGTATTAAATAGTGCATTTGGTGTTCTTCTAGTGCTTTGCTTCTTCACGGATTAGGCCAATGAGTTGATGTGAATGCCGACCCGATCTTTGGATGAATCTTCGACAGTGTTAATCAGGCGAGCATTCTCTCCCTTTATACATATTTTGCAGTTATAGTCTTTACTTCCTACTGTTGATCTATTGCTATACGTGTTTCGATGCTTTAGTTTCCGTACACCTATTATATTCTTTGCAGCCTCTATATTGCTTTGGACACCTCCTATTACCTGTTGTTTGGTATTCAGTCGGCCTTGCGAGTCATAGTTGCTTGCTCGGGTGTCGCTTCGCGTCATCGATGTTCCACTGATGTTGGGGGTTGGAACATTGTCAACATCCGGATTTTTAATCCCAGATGCCTGTTATGCTATACATCGCAATCCCAGGATTACCATTTTTGCGAGACATAACAGATTTGATATCACAGTACATCATCCATTACAAACCATGCATAAGGCCTTACACAAATAAGGATCTCATGATCTAGTTCTTTATACAACTCAAGAAGTGGATTAACGTAATAGCAACGATAGCGTAGGCAAAGCTTCATCATTGGGGTCACAGGCAATACTGATGATGGGAGATGATCCTAGTTGTCATAACTGTCACATCCCAAGATTTTCCAAATCTTGTAATGTGAAAAATAAATGAATAAAATAAAATTTTGTTTGATTTTCAGAGTGAGAAGAAACTTTTTGAATCCAATTGGAAGCTTTCAAACCAATTTGGATCAAATAAATCATAAAGGGAATTATAAAGATAAACATTTAATAAAGGAAAATAAAAATATTTTTGAATTACTATTTTGGATCTTTCAAATAAAAGGTTTTGGTTTTCAAAAGAAAAGGAAGGTTTGGAATAAGAAATTATTTTACAAAGCCAAATTAAACCTTGGCCAAGCTTTTGAAATAAAACATTTTGTTTTGATAAAAATAGTAAAGGTTTATTTAAATAAATTAATAAGGATTTAATATCCAAGTTTTATTAATAAAGGTTTTACTATTTCCAAAAACATCAAAACTTATTTAATTATTAAAAAAATAAGTTTTCCAAGTATTTTATATTCCCAAATAAAACCTACTGATTTGGTTTTGAAAATAATTAGATTTCAAAAGGAGTATTTAAAATAAAACAAATCCTATTTGATTTAATAACAATGGTCTATTTATTTAATTAATAATGGACCCTAAAATAAAATTATTATTTTGGTTTTGGAATTTGGTTTATGTTACTGAACAGAACCAAATTCAAAGTTACAAAGTTGGTGATTGTTTGAATTGATTTGAGTATTGTTTGTTTGTTTGAATTTCAAAACAGAAATTAGATTTGGAAAAAGAAAAAGGTTTCAGGAAAAAAAATGGAACCAGACCCAGCCCAGCCAGCCAAGCCCACAAGCCCAGCAAAACAGCCCAGTTCCCCTCTCCCTCGGCAAAACGTTTTTCACTCAGAACCGCACCCGCTGAGCCAATGACTGGTGGCCCTCTCCTCCCTCTCATTCCTCGCTGACAGCAGGGACCCACGCAGCCAACACATCTTCTTCCTCCTCGCGCTGACGACGCCCTGCTGTTGCTGCCAATTACGCCGGCATTGAATACGCATTGATGCCGCGCCTTAACCTCGCCGTGACTGCACGCTATTAAACGCCAGCGTCTCCTCCTCCTTTCCCCTCACACGCCACTCCCTCTCTGCCCCGAGGCTGCCTCAATTTGAGCTCGCACCGCCGCAGCTCCGACCACCGTCCTCCCTCGATTCCGGCCGAGCCACACCACCTCCTGCCTCCTCGAACACACGAGCACACTCACTACCCCCAGACGCTCCTCCCAGTACCCTCAGTTCAACCGCGGGCGCCCCAGAGCGTCACCTTCGACAAGCTCTGACCTCGCCGCCGTGTCTGCCTCTCTCCGGCGAAGTCTCCTGGTAAGTCCAGACCGCCCCAAGCCTTCTCCTTCATGCTCGCGTCATCTACATGATCTCCTGCGTCTAACCATGCCCTCTGCTTGCCTTCTCGTGATCGACAGCGTCGTCTCCGACCACGTCCAGAGCCGCCTGACGTCTTTCCTCACTTCGGCGAGGAATTCCTTCTGTCCTCATGCGCCCCTTGCCCAGACGACTCCAAGTTGAGCTTCGGCGTCACCCTGCGATCATTGTAAGCATCTCCCCACCTTCCCTTGCTTCCTGTTTCACCAGCGCCGCCACCGTCTGACCATCGCCGCCGCGCGTGATCGTCGAGCGCCGCCAGTTCTTGGTTGAGTGCTGCAGACCATAGGATCTAGATCGGACGAATACGATAGAATCACTTAACCGCGAAAGGGTACGCGTCCTGCGCCGTGCGATCTACCTAGATCCAACGCACCGAAGAGCCGATCCGGCCGAACCGGTACCAGCCAGTAACGTTGCGACGCGTGGCCAGATTTTGGTTAGAACTGAATTTGAAATCTGATTAGAATGTGAATTTCAAACCTTTGTAACTTTTGATCCACACGTCCAAAAATTACAAACTTTATATCGTTGTAATCAGTGGAGCAAGCCCTAGACAGCCATGGAATTTGTTTAGCAAATAGTATCTGTTAGATTGGTTGATTTTGCAGAAACATTTGTATGCATGTTTAGATTAGAAAAATTGTTCAAAAATGTTTTTGAGGTTAAAACCTTTGCAAATTGGTTTGTTGTGAACTTACTGACCCTAGGAACCAACCCATGGTTTGAAAATGAATTTGGTGAAGATTAGGATGGATTAATGGATTTAGCCCATTTCTAGCCAAATAAAATTAATGGTTTTGCTATGAAAATGTTTTGGAGTAAAAACTTTGGGAAAATGTTTTGGGATTAAACCTAATGACCCTAAACACCAAGTTTTGAGAAACAACAACTTATTTGGTGAACAACCTAAAGTTGTTGCTTTGATAAAAAATATTTTCCACCACATAAAATGATGATTGGATTTAAAAATGGTTTATGGACAAAACCCTTTTGCAAAATGACTTTGCCACTTTGAAAAAAATGACCACCTTGGACCTTACAAAGTTTAGGAGCCTAGTGGAGACCATCTTTGCAAATAGAACCATCTCTTGCATGCATAACCTAGATCCCATTGTTTTGTGTGTGTGAATTGTTTGATTGATTATTGGTTTGGAATGCTAGTTGATATTGTGTTTGCTTGATTGATTGTAGTGAAGTTAGAAAAGTGTGAGACTAGCAAGATCAAGGAAGTGAACCAACATTCCCTACCAAAAAGGCAAGTTACACTATCATCTAAAGTCCTACTATTTTCATTATACTTAGTGGATTTTGAAACATGCATGAAAAGAATTTTATACTTATGCTATGCTAAATCCTAATAGGATTCCCTATACATTCCTTAGTGAAAACAATGTAGTTGTTACATGCTTAGCCATGCTATATTTTGAAAAGAGATACATGTTGAGATTTTATGAAGATTGAGAAAAGGACTTGTGTTTTTATATAATAAAACAAGGACTCAATGAACTACATGGGTAGCCAAGGATACTTTGAGTTTTGTAGAAGGTGGCAACAAAAGGAACCATGTCTATGGCAATCACTTTGTGTTGTGCTCCAGAGAAACCACCCAGGAAACTTAGAGATTGAACATGTTTCTCCAATTGTGGCTTTCGTGTGCAACCACATGCTATTATGGCTCTGGCTTAGTCAACTACATTGGGAAGACCCATGCATTGTCTTCAGGTTACTGGACATGAGGACCTGGAATCCTACATGGGTACTTGAAGACAAGCTAGCAATGGTGCATGGGAGGACTCTTTGGAAAGACTTCGTCACATTCTCAATCTGCCGGTACTCCATCTTGGTGAGCACTAATCCAGTGGCCACTGGTGGCAAAAGGATGGGATTGTGACATGTGGGTAAAGTGTACTCCTTCTGCAGAAGATAATAAAATCTAAGTACTTAGCCGTGTCCCCGGTTATGGACAATACTGAGCAACTAAAGTTTGAAGCTATGGGAAATCTCGACATTCTAATTTCTAAAATAAAACTTTTAAAGACTTGATGCACTTGGGGGTACCAAGGAGCTCAAGAGATTTTGATAAAACTTGATGCACTTGGGGTTACCAAGGAACTCAAGAGATTTTTGACAAGGACTTGAATACTTGGGGGTACCAAGGAGTTCAAGGGTTTTTGATAAATAGATTTGACAAAGGAAACAAAACCATTTGAAAAGATAGATAAATTATTGCTTTCTGCAAATAAGCCTTAAACCCTACTTAGACAAAAATGCATGTAATGATAGGATCCACTTATATTCAACATAGTAGTGAAACTTGCCAATACAATTCAAATGTATTGACCCTTGTGGCTGTAACTTGTAATGTTGCAGGTTTGATTGATTTTAGTGAAGATTGATTGATTAGGATTACAAAGTCTACAACCAACATATGCTTGTGGCACTTTGAAGATGAAGGACCCCATGCTTATAGTCATTCCGCTGCAATGTAATGTAATATCCAAATGAGCTATGTATGATGTAATAAAACTATGTTATTCCTGGTTATAAAGTTATATTATGACCTTTGTTTCTTGATATTACATCTTAACTGTGGATGCTAGCTATTGATCCAGGGACTAGCATTGTAAACACAGGGAACTCCACCTTATATTGTTTAAAGGATGGGACACTCCTTCTACAGATGGTATCAGAGCATTGTGTTGCCTGTAGGATTTGTAAACCCTAGGATTGGACAGAAACCCTTAGAAAAATAGGAGTTGTACTTGTTCCAAAAATTTATTTACAAAAACACTTGTAAACTCTTTCCTCAACCATTTTGGTTTCAACTCTACATCTCTTCTACTTCAACTTGATGGAAAAACCTACCCATGGCCAAAGACTACACCATGTGCAAAGGATTTCTTCAACATCTTCAACTCTAATGACTTCAACTTCTTCAACTCTAATGACTTCAACATCTTCAGCATATTCACCAAGGACTTCCACCTTGGATATCACTAAAGACTACAAGTGAGACAAGGAAATCTTGCTCAAGATTTGAAGACTAAGGGAACGCAAAATAAGAAGGAGCCATCAACAACTTTGAAGTATTTGTAACCAAGAGTATTTCTCAAGGAAACCATGATCTCATACAAGAAGAATCAAGGAGGATGGAAAGATTACAAGTGAACCATCTAGATGGACCACCATATTTTAGTTAAGTCAAACACACCAACTTATGTGGTGTAACAAAAATATTTTTGTTGCCTAAGTATGTGCTTGAACTTTGTTGTTTGAGTGAATTGTTTGGTTTGTGATTGCATGCACATTGCTTGTGTGAAATGTGATGTGTGTGATTAGAATTGATTCCTTAGAAATGTCTTGCCTATTCTAACCCTCATTCAACCCAAACAGATGACTACTCTAAAAGACTCCAAGGTGGATGACATCAACACCAACTAAGAGGACAGCATGAAAGAGCTCATAGCAACCCAGAACCAGTTGAACCAAGTGACAGCTCAATTCATAGCCAACACCAGTGGAGAAGATCCAACACTGTAAGGATTTTTGGAAACTCAAGGTCAACTGATGCTCAAAGTAACTGATCAAATGATCAAAATGGAAGAAATCTATTCCAAAAGAGTGTGTGACAACAAGGATGACAGAAATATTATTCTAGATGGAGCCCCAGCTTGCATTACTTGTGGAGACAAGGATCATACTTCCAAGGACCATGGAGATCAATGCCCCAACTGTGAAGAGAAACATCCTGTTGGACAATGTCCCACTTCTCAAGCTACTTGCTACCTATGTGAAGGAAACAACCATGTTCCTATCCAATGCCCCATCTATTCCATTGTGGAACAAAGGAAACAAGGTGGATCCAAGTCTACCAAGAATGTTGATGACAAAGGAAAAGGACCACTTATACCTCCAAACAAAACAACCCAATTCAAAGGATCAAAGAAGCCCAAGAAACAAAAGAAGGACAAAAACCATGTGCAATGTCATAAGTGTAAAGAAATGGGACACTATTCCGGTGAATGCCCAGAGAACCCGAAGAATAAAGAGATTGGCCAAGTGGTGTGCAACAACTGCAAAGAGCTAGGCCATTATGTAGCAACTTGTCCACAAGAGCCACGTAAAGAACTCAAAGATATCCACTGTTTTGCAAGAACCCAGGACATTATGCAAGCAACTGTCCAGAAAAGATGAAGAACAAGTTGAACAAGCCTATGGAGAAACTTAACCTTGCCCATGAGTCAAGTGTGGAAACCAAGGACACAATGCAGATGTTTTCCTAGAGAAGTTTTCCCAAGATCCCAAGAAGGCCAATATGTAATTTTGTTTAAAATTATTTTAAGGATGGTAGTACCCTAGTTATTTTGAGCCTACTTGTAACCCTAGCCTTCCCAAATCTCGGGACGAGATTTATTTTAAGGGTGGTAGCCTGTCATATCCCAAGATTTTCCAAATCTTGTAATGTGAAAAATAAATGAATAAAATAAAATTTTGTTTGATTTTCAGAGTGAGAAGAAACTTTTTGAATCCAATTGGAAGCTTTCAAACCAATTTGGATCAAATAAATCCTAAAGGGAATTATAAAGATAAACATTTAATAAAGGAAAATAAAAATATTTTTGAATTACTATTTTGGATCTTTCAAATAAAAGGTTTTGGTTTTCAAAAGAAAAGGAAGGTTTGGAATAAGAAATTATTTTACAAAGCCAAATTAAACCTTGGCCAAGCTTTTGAAATAAAACATTTTGTTTTGATAAAAATAGTAAAGGTTTATTTAAATAAATTAATAAGGATTTAATATCCAAGTTTTATTAATAAAGGTTTTACTATTTCCAAAAACATCAAAACTTATTTAATTATTACAAAAAATAAGTTTTCCAAGTATTTTATATTCCCAAATAACACCTACTGATTTGGTTTTGAAAATAATTAGATTTCAAAAGGAGTATTTAAAATAAAAAAATCCTATTTGATTTAATAACAATGGTCTATTTATTTAATTAATAATGGACCCTAAAATAAAATTATTATTTTGGTTTTGGAATTTGGTTTATGTTACTGAACAGAACCAAATTCAAAGTTACAAAGTTGGTGATTGTTTGAATTGATTTGAGTATTGTTTGTTTGTTTGAATTTCAAAACAGAAATTAGATTTGGAAAAAGAAAAAGGTTTCAGGAAAAAAAATGGAACTGCAGACCAAATCGACCAAGCCCACAAGCCCAGCAAAACAGCCCAGTTCCCCTCTCCCTCGGTGAAACGTTTTTCACTCAGAACCGCACCCGCTGAGCCAATGACTGGTGGCCCTCTCCTCCCTCTCATTCCTCGCTGACAGCAGGGACCCACGCAGCCAGCACATCTTCTTCCTCCTCGCGCTGACGACGCCCTGCCGTTGCTGCCAATTACGCCGGCATTGAATACGCATTGATGCCGCGCCTTAACCTTGCCGTGACTGCACGCTATTAAACGCCAGCGTCTCCTCCTCCTTTCCCCTCACACGCCACTCCCTCTCTGCCCCGAGGCTGCCTCAATTTGAGCTCGCACCGCCGCAACTCTGACCACCGTCCTCCCTCGATTCTGGCCGAGCTACACCACCTCCTGCCTCCTCGAACACATGAGCACACTCACTACCCCTAGACGCTCCTCCCAGTACCCTCAGTTCAACCGCGGGCGCCCCAGAGCGTCACCTTCGACAAGCTCTAACCTCGCCGCCGCGTCTGCCTCTCTCCGGCGAAGTCTCGTGGTAAGTCCAGACCGCCCCAAGCCTTCTCCTTCACGCTCGCGTCATCTCCATGATCTCCTGCGTCTAACCATGCCCTCTGCTTGCCTTCTCGTGATCGACAGCGTCGTCTCCGACCATGTCCAGAGCCGCCTGACGTCTTTCCTCACTCCGGCGAGGAATTCCTTCTGTCCTCGTGCGCCCCTTGCCCAGACGACTCCAAGTTGAGCTTCGGCGTCACCCTGTGATCATTGTAAGCATCTACCCACCTTCCCTTGCTTCCTGTTTCGCCAGCGCCGCCACCGTCTGACCGTCGCCGCCGCGCGCGATCGTCGAGCGCCTCCAGTTCTTGGTTGAGTGCTGCAGACCGTAGGATCTAGATCGGACGAATACGATAGAATCACTTAACCGCGAAAGGGTACGCGTCCTGCGCTGTGCGATCTACCTAGATCCAACGCACCGCAGAGACGATCCGGCCGAACCGGTACCAGCCAGTAACGTTGCGACGCGTGGCCAGATTTTGGTTAGAACTAAATTTGAAATCTGATTAGAATGTGAATTTCAAACCTTTGTAACTTTTGATCCACACGTCCAAAAATTACAAACTTTATATCGTTGGAATTAGTGGAGCAAGCCCTAGATAGCCATGGAATTTGTTTAGAAAATAGTATCTGTTAGATTGGTTGATTTTGCAGAAACATTTTTATGCATGTTTAGATTAGAAAAATTGTTCAAAAATGTTTTTGTGGTTAAAACCTTTGAAAATTGGTTTGTTGTGAACTTACTGACCCTAGGAACCAACCCATGGTTTGAAAATGAATTTGGTGAAGATTAGGATGGATTAATGGATTTAGCCCATTTCTAGCCAAATAAAATTAATGGTTTTGCTATGAAAATGTTTTGGAGTAAAAACTTTGGGAGAATGTTTTGGGATTAAACCTAATGACCCTAAACACCAAGTTTTGAGACACAACAACTTATTTGGTGAACAACCTAAAGTTGTTGCTTTGATAAAAATATTTTCCACCACATAAAATGATGATTGGATTTAAAAATGGTTTATGGACAAAACCCTTTTGCAAAATGACTTTGCCACTTTGAAAAAAATGACCACCTTGGACCTTACAAAGTTTAGGAGCCTAGTGGAGACCATCTTTGCAAATAGAACCATCTCTTGCATGCATAACCTAGATCCCATTGTTTTGTGTGTGTGAATTGTTTGATTGATTATTGGTTTGGAATGCTAGTTGATATTGTGTTTGCTTGATTGATTGTAGTGAAGTTAGAAAAGTGTGAGACTATCAAGATCAAGGAAGTGAACCAACATTCCCTACCAAAAAGGCAAGTTACACTATCATCTAAAGTCCTACTATTTTCATTATACTTAGTGGATTTTGAAACATGCATGAAAAGAATTTTATACTTATGCTATGCTAAATCCTAATAGGATTCCCTATACATTCCTTAGTGAAAACAATGTAGTTATTACATGCTTAGCCGTGCTATATTTTGAAAAGAGATACATGTTGAGATTTTATGAAGATTGATAAAAGGACTTGTGTTTTTATATAATAAAACAAGGACTCAATGAACAACCTGGGTGGCCAAGGATACTTTGAGTTTTGGAGAAGGTGGCAACAAAAGGAACCATGTCTATGGCAATCACTTTGTGTTGTGCTCCAAAGAAACCACCCAGGAAACTTAGAGATTGAACATGTTTCTCCAATTGTGGCTTTCGTGTGCAACCACATGCTATTATGGCTCTGGCTTAGTCAACTACATTGGGAAGACCCATGCATTGTCTTCAGGTTACTGGACATGAGGACCTGGAATCCTACATGGGTACTTGAAGACAAGCTAGCAATGGTGCATGGGAGGACTCTTTGGAAAGACTTCGTCACATTCTCAATCTGCCGGTACTCCATCTTGATGAGCACTAATCCAGTGGCCACTGGTGGCAAAAGGATGGGATTGTGACATGTGGGTAAAGTGTACTCCTTCTGCAGAAGATAATAAAATCTAAGTACTTAGCCGTGTCCCCGGTTATGGACAATACCGAGCAACTAAAGTTTGAAGCTATGGGAAATCTCGACATTCTAATTTCTAAAATAAAACTTTTAAAGACTTGATGCACTTGGGGGTACCAAGGAGCTCAAGAGATTTTGATAAAACTTGATGCACTTGGGGTTACCAAGGAACTCAAGAGATTTTTGACAAGGACTTGAATACTTGGGGGTACCAAGGAGTTCAAGGGTTTTTGATAAATAGATTTGACAAAGGAAACAAAACCATTTGAAAAGATAGGATAAATTATTGCTTTCTGCAAATAAGCCTTAAACCCTACTTAGCCAAAAATGCATGTAATGATAGGATCCACTTATATTCAACATAGTAGTGAAACTTGCCAATACAATTCAAATGTATTGACCCTTGTGGCTGTAACTTGTAATGTTGCATGTTTGATTGATTTTAGTGAAGATTGATTGATTAGGATTACAAAGTCTACAACCAACATCTGCATGTGGCACTTTGAAGATGAAGGACCCCATGCTTATAGTTATTCCGCTGCAATGTAATGTAATAGCCAAATGAGCTATGTATGATGTAATAAAACTATGTTATTCCTGGTTATAAAGTTATATTATGACCTTTATTTCTTGATATTACATCTTAACTGTGGATTCTAGCTATTGATCCAGGGACTAGCATTGTAAACACAGGGAACTCCACCTTATATTGTTTAAAGGATGGGACACTCCTACAATAACCTTCCTGCGGTCCGTCATCCTGATACTCGTCTTATAGTCTGTCCACGGGAATAGCCAGGGACAAAGCCATGAGTACTCTTTAAGTACTCACAAACTAATACTAATAAGTGAAGTGGTTTTTAAATGGGTATACTAAGCTCTAGGGTTGTTTTGCAAAAAGCCAGATTTACCTCTACTAAGTTCAAAAGCAAAGAAGCTAGTTGAAAGTTTTATAACACCTAAGTGGGAACTTACATTGCATGTCACAACTCTGTTGTGGTCAATTCAAAGTCATACATCATTTCATAAGTCATTTTGAAAACATCTGACGAGGGAACAGTATGGCCACTCCAACTGTCCATAACCGCGGACGCGGCTATTCGAATAGTTTGACACTCTGCAGAGATTATACACTTTCACCACAACATTCGATACATCCATCAGAAACAATCCTGAATTCACCATACTCAGTATGCGGATAATTAATCCTAACCTTTCAATTACACGCCCTAGTATAGGCACCTCTCCTGTGAGTTTGGCCTCCCAACCATGACCAACTTTCATATTGGGTACTGCACAGGTGGACAATCTTCACAAGGTAGCCTCAGATTAGACCTTGGCCGCAAGGGAACCCATACTAAGGTATATAAATTTTCAAGTCAAGCCCTACCCAATTTTCGGGTATTGTGGTTGTACGGTAAAATTGAAATGGTATCGCATCGAGACAACCATCAGTTTTGTAAAGGGCTAAGGCTCATGCCTTATCATTTTCATCATCAAAATCATCTGGTGATCAGAAACACATGTCAAAACATTTCAGTAGAATGACTCATCATTCTAAGATTTTCATAACCATTTTCACCAAGTATTCCCATCTAAAGTTGATCAAGTTTTATGCTTAGCACTAGCATCTACAAGTGGGGGTAATCACTAATGAGGGGTGGTAACAAAGGTGAATGATCTAAGTTCAATCTCATGCCTTAGGATGACAACAAGATTATCTAACTTAGGCCAAGTTTTATGCTCTTTATGCTACCTTCAATTATCTTTCTAGAATCTACAAGTCACTAAGTAAACTCTAAGAGAAAGCTTTGCTAAATAAAATAAAGAATTACGCTTGCAAGTAAACTAAGATTGGGTATCAAGTGGTGTAAACTTGCAAGTAAAACTTGCATGGTTTAGATTGCTAAGATAGTAGTCTAAGCTTGCTAAGTTGCAAGTGTTAGCTTGCTCAGTTAATAGCTTGCAAGTGGTAGCTTGATTAATGAATATCTTGCAAGTATTGGCTTGCCTTGTGCAAAGCAGTGGTTGAAGTTCTCCTCGGCTTCTTCCTCGTAGTATCCTCCTTCCTCCTCGTATCCTTGGTCGGTACTAGCGTCTATAAATAAATACGAGGTACAAAACCACCAAACAATACTTAACTATTTCTAATCATCACACAAAGGTTCATACTAGATGATCTAGCATCATCACTAACATCACAAGATTAAAGCACTTGTCTCATTTATCTTATTGGAGAAAAGTAATTTCTACTCATTGAAAAACTACTTAAGATTTAATATTCTCCAACTCAAACATGGGATCATGTTGACACATGTCATCACCACATATTTCAGTACATGGGAATGTGATTTAAAGTGGTGTCACAATTTAATAAGGTTTAACCTTTTTATTTTATTTAATTAAAGTGACTAGAAATGCCTATGTGGCATTATTTTATTACTTGATCATTATTTCTATAAGTAAACCTATATATTTTTATATATTCTGAAAGGTATGGTTAAATGTGATTTTTGAGAGTTGGAATCAACTCTAAAGCTATTATGGTTAAATTTTGAAAAATGTTTGAATGCAAAAAAGCTTCTGACTTGTTATTTTTACCATGGGTGATCTACAAATATAAATGGTTTGAATCCAACGGGCTTGGATTAAGGACTCCAGTAACTTTCTAACAAAATTAGTTTCATGCATTTTGGTTTAGTGAATCGAGATGGGTTGATTTTTGAATCTAGGTACAAAAGTGTGTTTGAAATTAAATGAATAAACTTAATTTTGAATTATTGGGTCGCGCGGGAGGTTTTACTGGGCCGGCCCACTACGCACAGCGCACGCGCGGGCTGGTTAAGTGAGCGACCCCATTCATCAGTGAGACAACAAGGGGCAAAGCAGTATGAGGCGATTGAGATCGTAGGATCTAATTCTAATCGAACGGCTCTGGTTCATCGTCCATGTCGGGCAGCGCCGGTGAGACAGAACCCTAGCGCAGCAGGTGGGGGTCGTGGGAGGCTCACCGGGGCTCAGGCGATGGTCGGCGACGGGGGCGAACGACAAAGTCGACGACGGCGATTCTCCTGGTACCGGCAACTTCTCCTGGGGCGGCTCCAATCGATAGCTCCTCTCCTCCTCTGAAGCGGCGAACTCCGGTGAAATTCTGGCCACCTGGTGCTCGCCTTGATCCGGGAGTGAGTGGGTGTGATCGGTGAGAGGTGGGAAGTGAACTGGTGTGAAGAAAACGAGCATGGGAGGTCTCCTTTTATAGTGGCTGAAGGGGACCGACGGACGCGGGCTGAGCTCGTCGTGGTCGACGACACAGAGGGCTACTGGCATGGGCGACAGTAGGGGGCGGTGCTATGCTCCCTGGCGAAGCTCAACGGCGTGGTGGCGAGGCGTGGGGCGGTGCTGATCGGTCGGAACACATCGACGCTCTAGGCGGGTCCGACGGCGATTTTAATGGCGCACAGGTGCTCATGGTCGCGCGGCGGCGAACGGTCATGTTTGGCGGGGTGCTGGGGTGCTGGTAATCATGTACGCAAGTGGCAAGGGCGGCGCGCAGTCTGTGGGCGTGTGTCGCGCTTGGCGCACTGGCGCGCTCTCGGCTCGCTCGCAAAGAGGCTTGGCATGCTTGGGCAGTGTGGTCCAGGGGCTGGCAGTGCTCGAGGCTTGGACAGGGAGTGGCGGTGGATGGTGGAGTACCTGCTAGACATGCTTGCTAGGCTTGGTGCTTCTCCTATCTTGTTGTCGACATGAGGGTGGCAAGTTAGGCTCGGCATGGTCACCATTAATGGCTATGCCAAGCTCACAGTGGTGCTAAGGCTTGTTAATTGGGCTAGATCATCTACTGAGTGTAGTGAGAGCTAGGGAGGGAACAAGGTTGGCCAAAATCATTGCTCACTATAGTGTTTGTTATTTGTTTGTTTGATGCCAGCAAGGTGTTTGATGAAAGGGCCGAAAGAAATTTAAATTTGAATTTTGGATTCAAACTTGGTGGGTTTGCTAGGCACATACTAGGGAGTCTCTGGTTAGTTGGATTAGTGAAGGGGTACTGGTTTGGTTGGGTTTTGAAAATGTGTGATCTTCACCTATGATGAAGATTCAATTTTTACTTTTGATTTGAATGAGGTTGCCAAATGTTTCTACAAGTTTGAAAGGTGGTCTTTGCTTCACTTTTACTTGGTCTTGCAAGGGGTGAAAATAATTGGAAAAGTTTCTGTTTGAAATCTTGGACTAGAAACACTCAAAGTGACCTAGTGAGCAAGATTGGCAAAAATGACCATTTGCCTTATTTGATTTGTTTTTTATTTTCTCTTGATTTGTTTCTCCTTGGAAATGTTTTAGATGATGTTATATTCATCTTAGAACCATTCCTTACTATTTAGTTGAATCACACAAGTCCATTCATGCATTTATCAAATCATCACATACACACATGCATTCATATGATTTTAATTAATCAAAGTTTTTGTTAACCCTAATTTTAGTGATTAGAGTTTCATGATCATTGTTTTATATTTTTGGGATGTTACAAACATGCTTAATGGTGGAGATGATCATGTATTTAAGTACAACTTCTTAATTAAATGTTGGGAGTAGATATAATTAATGTAGAGGCACATGTGGGTAATAGTTGAGATCTGGTTCTTATACCACCCCATGTGTCCACCTAGGACCCAAGTTCTTGACACCTGTTCCGAGACTAAGTGCGCTAACCACATGTGCGGTGTATGGGCACCCCTATCAGCTTAGTACTTGATTTCAAAGTATTGTTTTGAGGGCCACAAAATAGTTCGGGCTTTATATGTTACCTACTGTACTTATGCCATGTATGCCATGTATGGGATGTTTATTACCTGTTGCTCAATGAGCATTTATTACTATTCCGTAGGTGCGACACTCTGTCACGTGAATATATTGTCTATGGTCTTTGCTCGCGTGACAAGTGCATGCAACCTTAGGGTCCATACGAGGATTAGCTATACCTCGTACGGGTAGATCTTTAGGGTGTCCCCCATGCACTTGCTTTAGCTCAGGGAAAGCGTCGTGTCTGAGGCCACGCCACATACCGATGGGTGTGTGTTAATTGATCTAGCAACAACGGTTGAAGTGCATGTGAAAACTTTGGTGCACCCCAGCAGGGTTAAATCTTTTCGAAAAGCCGTGTCTGCGGTTATGGACAACTTGGAGCACAGTTTCTCGATCATAGACAACTACAACTAAAGTTTACTGTTATAATTTGACTTGGATCTGATAGGACTAGTAAGTTGGATAACCACTATGGAAATATTGAACAAAACTTCCATCCCTTTGAGTTTTCTCAGAATGACTTCCTCGTTTAGTCTCGAGGGGGATATACCAGGATGGGCATTTTTGGTATTTGTATCAGGTCGGTCCCGAATAGGTCTTTCTTATCTCACTCTGATAGTTGCCAGTTGTATCGAGTCTCTATAGGTTGTTTAGTGCATGCTTTGCTTCCGCTTCAGTTCACCATACCTATGTAGGCGAGAGCCGCCGAATTCTAAGTCTCGCCTTACTACTGACCGCTCTCTTTTTCCTTTTTCCTTCGTCGGCACCCCTTTTGTTTTATCAGGTTTGAGATCGACGTCGTTAGCAGAGTTACTAAAAGGATACATATGTCGCCTAGAGGGGGGTGAATAGGCGATTAAAACTTTTCCGAGAGAGGCTCAACAAAGGCGGAATTAAACTAGCGTTTACTTTGTTAAGCACAAAACCTAGAACCATCTAGGGTTCACCTATATGCTCCAACAACTTATGCTAAGCAAGACAAACAACTATGTGATAGCAAGATATATACTTCAAGCATGAAGGCTATCACAAAGTAAAGTGCATAAGTAAGAGCTCGGGTATAGAGATAACCGAGGCACACAGGGACGACGATATTTTACTGAGTTCCTCCCAACATGGATTATGTCTCGTTTGGAGAGGGGGTGGTATCTAACCACCTACTCCACAAAAGGCCTCCCTTATTCTCCGATGAATTTCACCCCAACGGGATCGATCCACACTTCCATTGTCGGTGCACTTGTCGGTGGCAAACTGGAACCTCTCACAAGGTTCGGGCACTTCTCCACAACTTAATTGGAGGCTCCCAACAAACTCCACCAAGGCCACAAAACCGTCCAGGGTTCCAAGAACCCAAGAGGGACAAGCTTCAATGAGTAACACAAACCAAATCCTCCGAGGAGAACTCAAACCGATGCATCGAATGCAAATGGCAACAACACCACAAAGATGCTCCAATCCCTCACTCTCAAGTTCCAACAAAGCTACTAAAGCTATTGGGGGAACAAGAGAGAAGGAATTAAAGAGGAACATAAAATCCCACAAAATCTAGATCCCCAAAGATACACTCACAAAGAGATGAATCGGTTAGGTCAAAACGTGGATCTAGATCACCTCCAACTACCCCTCAAATATATGCAAGAATTAATGGAGGGGTGTGTAGAAATCAAGCTCAAAGAGTAAGGCAAATGGGGGCAAAACTTAGACAAATAGAGAAGGAAGAAGCAACCCTAAACGATAAAGGAAAAATACTATTTAAAGAGAGGGGCCAAATCTTCCTGTTGGGACAATTTTCTTGAACGGACCAGTAGTACCGGACCAACCCGGTACTACTGGACCCAGCCAGCCACGCACACAGCGAGGAGCCAAGCAGAGCCAGCGGCGGGAAGCACGCGCGTGAGCCAGCGATCAAGTGGCGCATGCGAGGTGGGGCCAGACCAAGCGGGCGAGCAGCAGATCCAGCACGGGAAAATGCACGCGTGGGAATCGCATCGGCTGCGCGCGTGGCCAGCAAGCGCGCGGGAGAAGCTGGGGCCAGGCGCGCAAGGCGGTCAATGCGGTTTCAGCTTGGGCCCAAGCGAAGCGCTAGCGAGCGGCACGAGGTCAACGGGTCAAGGCGGCTCAGCAATGAGTCCAGCAGATCGAGAGCATGCAGGGAGCTGGGCAGATGGGCTGGTGGTGAGGTGCGGCCTGGAGCTGGGCTGGTACTACCGGCCCATCCGGGTGGTAGTGCCGCTTGGGCCAGGCCAGGCCCGGTAGTACCGGCCAAAGGTACTGCGTGAGGCAAAGAGAAATAGGAGGCGCTCAGGGGCAGGCGGCGGCCCGCCCGGGCGGTACTACCGCACAGCCCAGGAAACAGAACCCTTTTCTTTTTCAATTAAATAGACATATATTCAAATGGCTATAACTTTTGATTGGTAGCTCCGATTGACCCGATTTTAATTGTGTTGGAAAGAGGACGACATGAGCTACCCTATAAAAAGTGAAAATATTGGTTATCACCAAGTGAGAATGTATCATGTATTATAATGTGAGATACCTCACTTGGTGAGAAACCAAAAAGCCGCCAAGATCAATATCGCAACAAGATACAAACGAGAGATCCGATTTTGATGAAAAAGAGCTTGTTATGGATATTACCACAAGCTCTATATCCTCACATGTATAAGACCAAATAACAACCAGATACGATGATGCAAGTATGCAAAGGTTTGAGCTCTCTCCGAACGATGTGATCGAGTTACTCATCCGAGAGCCCATCTTAATAGTACGGTTATCTATCCTAAACCCGGTCTCCCACACACAACATGAGATCGGCAAAAGGGAAAACCTAACAAGACTATACCTTTGCCTTGAGCAATCCACTTGAGCTCGATGTAGACGAACTTGTCCTTCTCAAGATGGACACTTTTCTTGATTCCTCATCATGGATCCATGATCACCGAAGATGGCAAGCAACAAACATGAGATCTTCTATAGATGGCGCATTTTGAGTTTGCACAACACATCTTCTCCTCATTTCATCGATCTTGAAGCCAACACATGCTCCAAGCGATGCCAAAGGACAATTCCTACAAGTGCGACTTAATACACACATTAGTCCATAAAGATTGTCATTAATTATCAAAACCACACATGGGGGGCCCACATGTTCTTTCAGTTACCCTTCCGGCTTGGCCTGGGCAGGGTTATGTACGCCATTGGTTATTCTTCAGGCCTCTTAGCCCCATTTTCTTCTTGTCTGTATTCGGATGTTGCATTGATTCAAGGTGATTTGGATCTTTGTACTATATATTTGTATTCTTGACTCATTGAGTCGTTGATATATATATATATATATATATATATATATATATATATATATATATATATATATATATATATGTGTTCTGTGGGTTCCGTCGTGGACAATTGTGTAATGATATTACTTCATTTTCCACCTGCACGCAAGTGCCTGGTGGGCATCTTTAAATCGTTTCTATGCTGGTTTGGTGGGCACCGTTATACTTGCATAGGGCCGATTCGAGGGTGTTTCAGAGGGCCCCCGCCCCTCGCACCCTCTTGCCCTCATGGGCCCTTCCCCACCGGGAAGGCCCATTAGGTGGGATTTTGCTTATTTTAGTAATTAAAATAATATTTAATTATTAATTAAAATAGTTAGTAATAAATAAATATCTAATTAGTTCCTAACACTTCAAAAACTCTTTCGAATCCCTCCGATCATCTTCGGTTTCTCTTCGAAATGATTCTGGTCTGTCTCTCTCTCTCTTCTATTTAGTTTACGATCTCGAATAATCTATAAGCGTCTCTACCCTTAAGCGTGACACCCTTATGGTTCGGGAATGCTCAAACATGATCGAGACCTCTCTTTGATAAGTGAGCAACAACGGTGTCTGGAAACTCATGATGGTCCCCATTTCCATGAATAACTTGATCTCTTGAAACTTAAAAATCGATTCCCATTCCCTTCTCACCATGATACCTAGTTTGTCCAAGATCCGATCTTTGGTATCGACATATCTAGTTCGATCCTGTTACCGACAAACACATTTACTCTTTCCCATGATATTACATCCTTGTGACCTAGTCACATGCTTGCAAGCTTCATTGATGCAATCTCACCGAGTGGACCCAGAGTATCTATCCGTCACTCGGATAGGCAAATACCGATCTCTATGCATATGCCTCAACATATACCTTTGGAACACCCAATATACACCTTTATGATCACCTTATTACAGTGTGACAGTTGATGCAATCTAAGCAACCGCATGTGATAGTGATTAAATATGATCTCACGGTCAAAGGAGTGAGTTACCTCATTTTACTAGATATCGCAGTGTTGAACTTTGTGACAGAATCACATTGTAATACTATGGTTGGGTGTGTGTACATCACATCATTCATCCAATGAAATGACCTTGTTGTCAATTGACTAAATATGAAACGTCAATCATCGCTTGCCCAACGAGCTAGTCTTCTAGAGGATACTAGGGACTTGGTTTGTTTATATACACACGTGTTTTAATGTTTCCTCTTAATATAGTTATAGTATGGTACAAAACTATTATGAACATATGAGATATATCAATAAAAACAACTTTATTATTAGCCTCTAGCCTAGAGGCTCTAGGGAATATCTTGAACAATATCAAGTACTATTATGTTCACGATATTGTTGTACAAGGTAAATTGAAGGTATGCAAGATTAGTACTCATGATAAGCCAGTTCATGTTGCTATGCTCAAGCTTAGTTGGTTGTGAGACCCTGGCGCATGGCTCAATAGGATTGATAGGAAACCCATACCAACAAGTTGCAACTTCTTTTCCGGAAGCTCATTCAAAAAGAACTCTAAGGTTAAGCGTGCTTGGCCTAGAGCAATTCTAGGATGGGTGACCAACCGAGAAGTGGGTAACCGGGTGCGCATGAGTGAGGACAAAGTGCACAGAAAAGACTAGTGTTGGTCTGTGGGGCTAGTCTAGAGATCCTATTGAGCTGCCAGAAGTGACAGCCGTCGGTCCGGAGTGACCGGGGGTGTTACAAATTGGTATCAGAGCCGACCCTCGCGGTTAAACGGGCGTGTGCGGGTCAGTGTCGGACATGTGGCGCATGGCGCGTGGCGAGTGGACACGACATGCATGGCACATGCAAACCGACGCACAAACGTGTGCCAAGAGGGGACGTTCCTGGCTTGTGGTTGATCGACGAGGACGTCGATCTTCTAAGGGTGGGTGTATATGAGACCCTGGCGCATGGCTCAATAGGATTGATAGGAAACTCATACCAACAAGTTGCAACTTCTTTTCCGGAAGCTCATTCGAAAAGAACTCTAAGGTTAAGCGTGCTTGTCCTAGAGCAATTCTAGGATGGGTGACCGACCGGGAAGTGGGTAACCGGGTGCGCATGAGTGAGGACAAAGTGCGCAGAAAAGACTAGTGTTGTGTGGCATCCCGCAAAACCACTACTAGAAAATCACGTTGTTTTTGTGCATTGCATCATCATGACATCATGCATATTTTCAGCACTACAGAACTTTGCTAAAAATCTTATCTTCATTTTCTAAATTACCTTCCTCTTTATTTTAAATCAAAACTCTGGTGTTCCGGATAACTCGGTTTGCCTAAAAACTATTTACAACAGACTATTTAAAATAAACTAAATAAATAAAACTATCCATTTTGTCTGGGGAGGCAGACAACCGGCCAGGCCCAAAGGCCCAACCGGAGCCCACCTACAACCCAGAAAATAAAACCCTAGTCCCCACCTAGACAAACCCTAATCTAAACCTAACCCTAATCCCCCTCTCCCTACCACCCGCCGCCACCCCCCTGGACACACACACGCACGCAACACACACAGCAACACACGCACACCGACAACCCCTGGAATCGCCCCTGCCCCGATCCCCACGCGGGACCCACCCGACGATCCCCACGCAGCCTGCCCCTCACCTTCCTCTCTTCTTCCTTCCCCCCGCTCCTCTCTCTCCTCCGTTCCTCTCGCCTCCGCCGCCCCCCTCAAGCTCGCTCTGCCGCCGCATGCTCCCAGCCGCCGCCTCGCCTTCTCCCGCAAGCCCGACCCCAGCCGGCCTGCACCGCCAAGCTCCGGCCTTCTGTCCCGCCGCCAGCCTCCACTGCCCTGCCGCTGGTCCTGCATCCTCCTCGCCTCGCCGCCTCGCTGCGAGCCGCCATGGCGACCTCTACCCGTGAGCTCTCCCATGTCTGCCATCCTCCTGCTAGCATGTGCGCCAAGCCTCTGTGACTGTGAGCGTGTTACATCCCTGAGCTCAAAACAAGTGACTCTTGTGTTGCTCTTGGTGGTACGTCCCTGCTTGTGTGTGAGATGTGGTGAAGGAGTGGGGTATCGATGGGAATATCGCGTCTTCGATGGCCGATTACCTAGAATTCGAACAAGATCCTGATGCTCATGCTCGAAGATGGACACTAGTACCCTTGGAGACACCAAGACCTTCGTACATGGACGCTCACCGACAAGACCGGCTTGATGCCGATGTTTTTCCGAAACAGGTACATGGAGCCACCCGAGAAAGCAACGCCGTAGACTCGCGGTATCCGGAGGTCGACAATAGACCGGAGTATCAAGATCTTCTCCTAGAGCAATGAGGTCTTCTTCCCGGAACGCCAAGATTAGCTACCCGAGATCACGGACCCAGAGAATCCGGGAACCGAAGAATCCGGGAGAATCCTCTTCTACCTGGACCCGAAGACACCGAGACCCGGGAACGCCATGGCCGTCTACGCGGACCCGACAAGTACGACACCGACCGGAAGAGTCCGATGCGCCCCGACGCCGGACCAAGTTCTTCTTCACGGATGCGACAAGACCCACCTCCGTAATCCGAGACCGGTTCCGTCGAACCCTGAACCCCGAGACCAACCCCGAACCCCGGAACCCCAAGTTCGTCGAGACACCCCTAATGTGTGAACCCCTTCCCGAAACCCTATTTTATAATATAACACAACTTGTTGCATATAAACTTGTCATGCATGTAAACTTGACATGTGGCTTGGGGGCCTTATGCCGATTCACCTAATAATTAAATATGGGGCCCATATGCGGGCAAATCTAGTCTTATATTGGCCTCATTTAAATTTGTGTAGCGAACCGGTGATATATTTTGCCATGTTAAGACAACATTTAAATTGCGGGGTAGCTATACAACTTGAACCACCTAATTAATGTCGGAACCCCGGTTCCGCTTAAAATGACCTAATTGCATCGCACCTTGCCATGCCATACATCATACATGCATCATGCCCGATCTTTTGCCGTAGTATTAAATATTGCATCCGGTGTTTATTCTAGTGTTTTGCTTCTTCGCGGATAAGGCCGTTGAGTTGATGCGAGTGTCGACCCGATCTTCGGTTGAACCTTTCAATGTTTTCAAAGCAGCATCTCCCCCTTTCTACCTATCTTACTTTTATAGTATTTATTCCCTCCTGTTGATCTATTGCTATCTGTGTTGCGATGCTCTAGTTTTCGTGCCCGTGGTATCCCTTGCAGTCTTATATTGCCTTGGACACCTCCTAATACCTGTTGTTTGGTAGATAGTTGGTCTTGCGCGTCGTAGTCGCTTTCTCAAGTGTTGTTGCGTGTTGTTAAGTGCCACAGTTGTTGGTGTATTGCCGCAAGTTGATGTTGGAGATGATCATGGTTTTACTTATCGCTCACCTTAATTCCTGTTTAACAACTAAAACTGAAGTAAGTAAGCAGAGGCATCGGTGGGTGATAGATAATATTTGGTTTCCGACCGCCCACTTGTGTCCCACAGGACCCCGAGTTCTTGACACCTGTTCCGAGATCGAGCGCGCTAACCACAGGTGGGGAGATATGGGCCCCCCCCATTGATTATTACCTGATTTCAAAGTATTGTACTGGGGGCCACAAACTAGTTTGAGGTTTTATTTACTATCCTGTACTTATGCCATGCTTTACTGCTTTATTTACGATTGTGCGAGGAGCACATCGCTTTTAGGATCGGGACACGCTGCTGTGTCGATGTCGGCCCGTTTGGGGATTTGCTGTCGTTCACAGCCGTCTACCCAAACCCTAAGTCCGTCTCGAAGACCGGCCGACTTCGTTGCCGGTTCGACTTGGTGGGGTGGCCCCCATGTACTTGCTTTGGGTCTGGGAACGTCGTGACTTAGGCCCCGCCGACATACCGATGGGTGTATGTTAACTGATCTGGCAAAAAGGGTTGAAGTGCCTGTGGATACTTTGGTGCACCCCTGCAGGGTTAAATCTTTTCGAGAAGCCGTGTCCGCGGTTATGGACGACTTGGAGCACAGTGCTTGATCATAGACAACTATAACTAAAGTTTATTGTTATAAATTGACTTGTATCCGATATAACTAGTAATCAGCTTCACTACAACGGAATGGCTAAATAAAAGTACCAACAACTGCTGGGTTTTGGGGTTATCTCATGCTAATTGTATCTGACTAGTAAGTGTTGCCACTATAACGGAATGGTTAACTAAAAGTGCCCACTGCTTACTTTATCAGGATGATTATCTAAACCTGACTAGTAAAGTGCCGCAACTATAACTGAATAAGTAAAACTGCCAACTGTGTGAGTTCCTCGGTTGACTTCCTCGTTTGGTCTCGAGGGGAATCCAGAAGGATTGTTTGGTGTTAGTATCACCGTTCGGATAGGTCTTTTCTTACCCCTCTCGATAGCCGCCGCTTATATCGAGTCTCTATAGGTTGTTTAGTGCATCTGCTGCCGCCGATCCACCATACCTATGTAGGCGAGGACCGCCAATTCTAGTCTCGCTGCATCGGCCTCGATCGACGCCTCTTTTTCCTTTGCCCTTTGTCGGCACCCCTTTGTTTAAGCAGGTTTTGAGATCGATGCGTTAGCGTGGTTACCCTTCCGGCTTGGCTCGCAGGGTTATGGACGCCATTGGTTATTCTTCGTCTTAGCCCCATTTGCATCTTGTCCGTAGTGGACGCTATATCGCTCTCAAGGTGATTTGGATCTTTGTCTTTGTATATCGTATTCTTGACTCATTGAGTCGCGTTATTTATATCTCGCTGTGGGTCCCATCGAGGACTGTTGTGTAATGTTATTACTTTGTTTTCCACCCGCACGAAAGTGCCTGGTGGGCACCTTTGAATCGTTTCTATGCGGGTTTGGCGAGTTTCGCTAAAACTTGCATAGGGTCGATTCTGAGGGTGTTACAGAGTGGTATCAGAGCTCAGCAGTTACGATACCCCACAAGTCCAGCCTGTAGGATAACCTAGCTAAGGGCCGAAGTAGAGTGTCAAAACTATTTTTGCAAAAATCGGTTGGATAGTTCTGATTAGGTCTGATTTTACTCCTTATCCTCTGCTGTTCTCCTCTTATCTCGACGTGTTTTGAATCCGCTCTCTTATCTTTTCTTCGAGTCCAGGATTTCTCGTGGTCGGGTTCCGTCGTACCTTCAGGGTTTCGCTTCCTCCTCTGATAACGGTCTTCTACCATCCGGTGTTCAAGCTGCCTGATGAATCCGTCTACGGTGCTACCATTCTTTGTTCCTTGTTTGTGCCTTCCGGTGTTTTCCGACGCGACGACATCCTCTACGCCAGATCCGATGCAGAGTCTGCATCACTCCTTTGTTTCCGAACCTCGCTTGTCGAGAACTTCAGTCCGATTCCGAGAATGGTTGCACGCTTTTCTACTGATTGTGCGGAGTAATAGTTTGGGTGCGTGATGGATTGGCCCCCATGCCGACTACCCCTTCTATTCGCTTTTGTACATTGAAGTGGACGAGAATGCATCGGTTCCCTCTTTCCATCGAAGTTAGAGGTGGCTTTATTGTTGATGCCTCTACCTTCGACCTGTTGATCCCGGAGTGTTCTCTCGACGATCTCGGACAACGACCTCTTGTTAGTGGTGTCGCGAGGATCTACAC
Source organism: Avena longiglumis (assembly GCA_030063025.1). Taxonomy (NCBI): domain Eukaryota; kingdom Viridiplantae; phylum Streptophyta; class Magnoliopsida; order Poales; family Poaceae; genus Avena; species Avena longiglumis. Next base: position 203,042,324 of record CP125976.1, on the reverse strand, counting down.
GAAGCGCGAAGGATCAGATCGCCGACCGTCTTTCCGGTACCATGAGGCGGATCTCGAGGGCGAGATCCATTGTTAGTGGTGTCGAATTGTGGCATCCCGCAAAACCACTACTAGAAAATCGCGTTGTTTTTGTGCATTGCATCATCATGACATCATGCATATTTTCAGCACTAAAGAACTTTGCTAAAAATCTTATCTTCATTTTCTAAATTACCTTCCTCTTTATTTTAAATCAAAACTCTGGTGTTCCGGATAACTCGGTTTGCCTAAAAACTATTTACAACAGACTATTTAAAATAAACTAAATAAATAAAACTATCCATTTTGTCTGGGGAGGCAGACAACCGTGCCCAAAGGCCCAACCGAGCCCACCTACAACCCGTAAAATAAAACCCTAGTCCCCACCTAGACAAACCCTAATCTAAACCTAACCCTAATCCTCTCCCTACCACCCTCCGCCACCGACACACACACACGCACGCAACACACACAAAGAACACACGCACAACACACACAAAGAACACGACACCGACAGCCCCTGAACCGCCTGCCGATCCCCACGCTGGACCCACCCGACGATCCCCCACGCCTGCCCCTCACCTTCCTCTTCTTCCTTCCCCCGCCCTCTCTCTCCTCCGTTCCGCCTCCCGCCGCCTCCCCTCAAGCTCGCTCTGCCGCCAAGATGCTCCCGCCGCTGCACCCTCGCCTGCCGCTGCCCTCTTCTCCCAAGCGACCTCACCCGCCCAGACCGCCAAGCTCCTCCGGCGCCGCCTTCTTCCGCCCACGCAAGCCTTGGGCCTCCACCTGCCCCCACCCCGCTGCCGCCTGCATCCCCGACCTCCTCTGCCTCCCGCCCTGCCCTTGCCTCATGGCCGCAAGCAGAGCCGCCTCGCCGACGCCTTCCCGGTGCTCGCCGCATGCGTCCTCCTCGCCTCGCTGCCGCCGCCCTCATGCCCTGAGTGCCCCACCCCCCGCTGCAGCGAGCCGCCATGGCGACCTCTACCCGTGAGCTCTCCCGCTGTCTGGCCATCCCCTGCTAGCGGCATGTGCGCCAGTGCTTCCTCTGTACCTGTGAGCGTGTTACATCCCTGAGCTCAAAACAAGTGACTCTTGTGTTGCTCTTGGTGGTACGTCCTCGCTTGTGTGTGAGATGTGGTGAAGGAGGGTATCGATGGGAATATCGCGTCTTCGATGGCCGATTACCTGGAATTCGAACAAGATCCTGATGCTCATGCTCGAAGATGGACACTAGTACCCTTGGAGACACCAAGACCTTCGTACATGGACGCTCACCGACAAGACCGGCTTGATGCCGATGTTTTTCCGAAAGAGGTACATGGAGCCACCCGAGAAAGCAACGCCGTAGACTCGCGGTATCCGGAGGTCGACAGTAGACCGGAGTATCAAGATCTTCTCCTGGAGCAACGAGGTCTTCTTCCCGGAACGCCAAGACTAGCTACCCGAGATCACGGACCCAGAGAATCCCCGAACGACGAGCTCTTCTACCTGGACCCGAAGACACCGAGACCCGGGAACGCCATGGACGTCTACGCGGACCCGACAAGTACGACACCGACCGGAAGAGTCCGATGCGCCCCGACGCCGGACCAAGTTCTTCTTCACGGATGCGACAAGACCCACCTCCGTAATCCGAGACCGGTTCCGTCGAACCCTGAACCCCGAGACCAACCCCGAACCCCGGAACCCCAAGTTCGTCGAGACACCCCTAATGCGTGAACCCCTTCCCGAAACCCTATTTTATAATATAACACAACTTGTTGCATATAAACTTGTTGCATATAAACTTGTCATGCATGTAAACTTGACATGTGGCTTGGGGGCCTTATGCCGATTCACCTAATAATTAAATATGGGGCCCATATGCGGGCAAATCTAGTCTTATATTGGCCTCATTTAAATTTGTGTAGCGAACCGGTGATATATTTTGCCATGTTAAGACAACATTTAAATTGCGGGGTAGCTATACAACTTGAACCACCTAATTAATGTCGGAACCCCGGTTCCGCTTAAAATGACCTAATTTCATCGCACCTTGCCATGCCATACATCATACATGCATCATGCCCGATCTTTTGCCGTAGTATTAAATATTGCATCCGGTGTTTATTCTAGTGTTTTGCTTCTTCGCGGATAAGGCCGTTGAGTTGATGCGAGTGTCGACCCGATCTTCGGTTGAACCTTCGGCAATGTTTTCAGGCGAGCATCTCCCCCTTTCTACCTATCTTACTTTTATAGTATTTATTCCCTCCTGTTGATCTATTGCTATCTGTGTTGCGATGCTCTAGTTTTCGTGCCCGTGGTATCCCTTGCAGCCTTATATTGCCTTGGATACCTCCTAATACCTGTTGTTTGGTAGATAGTTGGTCTTGCGCGTCGTAGTCGCTTGCTCAAGTGCTGTTGCGTGTTGTTAAGTGCCACAGTTGTTGGTGTATTGCCGCAAGTTGATGTTGGAGATGATCATGGTTTTACTTATCGCTCACCTTAATTCCTGTTTAACAACTAAAACTGAAGTAAGTAAGCAGAGGCATCGGTGGGTGATAGATAATATTTGTTTTCCGACCGCCCACTTGTGTCCCGTAGGACCCCGAGTTCTTGACACCTGTTCCGAGATCGAGCGCTCTAACCACAGGTGGGGAGATATGGGCCCCCCATTGATTATTACCTGATTTCAAAGTATTGTACTGGGGGCCACAAACTAGTTTGAGGTTTTATTTACTATCCTGTACTTATGCCATGCTTTACTGCTTTATTTACGATTGTGCGAGGAGCACACTGTACTGTTTAGAATCGGGACACGTTTTCGCGGTGTCGACAGTCCCAGTTTTGGGATTTGCTATCGTTCACAGCCGTCTACCCACACCCTAAGTCCGTCTCGGAGACCGGCCGACTTCGTTGCGGGTTCGACTTGGTGGGGTGGCCCCCATGTACTTGCTTTGGGTCTGGGAACGTCGTGACTTAGGCCCCGCCGACATACCGATGGGTGTATGTTAACTGATCTGGCAAAAAGGGTCGAAGTGCCTGTGGATACTTTGGTGCACCCCTGCAGGGTTAAATCTTTTCGAGAAGCCGTGTCCGCGGTTATGGACGACTTGGAGCACAGTGCTTGATCATAGACAACTATAACTAAAGTTTATTGTTATAAATTGACTTGTATCCGATATAACTAGTAATCAGCTTCACTACAACGGAATGGCTAAATAAAAGTACCAACAACTGCTGGGTTTTGGGGTTATCTCATGCTAATTGTATCTGACTAGTAAGTGTTGCCACTATAACGGAATGGTTAACTAAAAGTGCCCACTGCTTACTTTATCAGGATGATTATCTAAACCTGACTAGTAAAGTGCCGCAACTATAACTGAATAAGTAAAACTGCCAACTGTGTGAGTTTCTCGGTTGACTTCCTCGTTTGGTCTCGAGGGGGAATCCAGGAAGGGATTGTTTGGTGTTAGTATCAGTCTGGTTCCGGATAGGTCTTTTCTTACCCCTCTCTGATAGCCGCCAGTTATATCGAGTCTCTATAGGTTGTTTAGTGCATGCTGCCGCCGATCCACCATACCTATGTAGGCGAGGACCGCCGAATTCTAGTCTCGCCGTGTCTTGGCCTCAAGATCTTGACGCCCTCTTTTCCTTTGCCCTTTGTCGGCACCCCTTTTGTTTAAGCAGGTTTTGAGATCGACGCCGTTAGCAGGGTTACCCTTCCGGCTTGGCCTAGGCAGGGTTATGGACGCCATTGGTTATTCTTCAGGGCTCTTAGCCCCATTTGCATCTTGTCCGTAGCTGGACGCTATATCGTTCTCAAGGTGATTTGGATCTTTGTACTGTATATCTGTATTCTTGACTCATGGAGTCGCTGTTATTTATATCTGTTCTGTGGGTCCCATCGAGGACTGTTGTGTAATGTTATTACTTTGTTTTCCACCCGCACGAAAGTGCCTGGTGGGCACCTTTGAATCGTTTCTATGCGGGTTTGGCGAGTTTCGCTAAAACTTGCATAGGGTCGATTCTGAGGGTGTTACATGTTGGTCTGTGGGGCTAGTCTAGAGATCCTATTGAGCTGACTGAAGTGACAGTCGTCGGTCCGGAGTGACCGGGGGTGTTATATTGGTATAATTGTTTAGCCCCTAGTGTCTATTGGCCCCAAAAAGTGTTTTCTTTGTTGTTCATGGAGACGATTGTTGTTGATGCTGTAAGAAAGAATTTGTCCCAAGGTAAAGTTTGTTAAAGTTATGATCCAAATTTATTAAGAAGACTAACTTCTGATGAGCGGAGTGAGACACCCTAATACAGATTGTTGAAGACCTAGGTTTCCAACCATTGGTATAAACAAAAAGCATGCTTTTGGCTTACAAACTAAAAGTAAAAAAAAAATAGATAAGCCTAACAAAACAGTCTCTAAATGAGTTCTGAAAAAGATAACGCCCCATATATCTACTCTATTTGCTGCCGTTCTCCGACGAGGATCTAAAATCTCCGAGGTAAGATGTCAGGATGGCAAACAGGTAACAAATTGCATTGGTACCTGTCGGCTCCAGTGGCACCAGCCATTTAGTTCATGCCGAAAACACGATAGTGACGGGGAATATGAGCACCTAAGGTTTTCCCACAATCAGCCATCGAGGGAATACGGGCGCGGCATCTAGAGGCTGCTACTGTGCAACAGGCTTGTTTTCTATCCAGGAGGCATCTCAGCGGTTGAAGCTTCCTTAACGATAAAAAGATTCTTCTTTGGAATCTCCGGTGAAGGATTCATACCTAGTATACTTTGGTTTTGACGATTCCTCGTTCCCGTTTGTCAAATCAGGATCGGGTAATTAAACTAACCCGACTCATTCCAACACAAGGTAACTAGTACTACATCGTAGCCTGGAACTGCATAAAGACCTGCCCATGCTGTCATTTGTACACCCATTCACTCGTCCATGGATTATTTGCCTATAGCCGTGGCACTCATTGCCACCGCCTTGTCCATAGCCATCTACTACTACCTCTTTACCAGAGCCAAGAAACCATGTCCGCCCAACCTGCCCCCGGGCTCCCTCGGCCTGCCGGTGATCGGCCAGAGCCTCGCCCTGCTCCGGGCCATGCGCGGAGACGGTGGCGGCCGGTGGATACGGGAACGGATCGACAGGTACGGGCCGGTGTCAAAGCTGTCGCTGTTCGGCACGCCGACGGTGCTCATGGCTGGGCCGGCTGCCAACAAGTTCACGTTCTTCAACAGCGCGCTGTCGACGCGGCAGCCCCCGTCCGTGCAGCGGATACTCGGGAAGAACAGCATCCTGGACCTCCACGGCGCCGACCACCGGCGCGTCCGCGGCGCTCTGCTGGAGTTCCTCAAGCCGGACATGCTCAAGATGTACGTGGGCAGGATTGACGGTGAGGTGCGGCGCCACCTCGAGGAGAACTGGGCCGGACGGGCCACCGTGACGGTGCTGCCGCTGATGAAGCGGCTGACGTTCGACATCATCTCAGCGCTCCTCTTTGGCCTCGAGAGGGGTGCCGCGCGGGACGCCCTTGCCGGCGACTTCGTGCGCATGATCGAGGGCATGTGGGCCATCCCAGTGAACCTGCCGTTCACGGCGTTCAGCCGGAGCCTCAAGGCCAGCGGCAGGGCTCGCCGGGTGCTCGAGGGGATCACGCGGGAGAAGAAGGCCAGACAGCTGGAGCACGGGCACGGCAAGGCGTCGCCCAACAACGACCTCATCACCTGCCTGCTCAGCCTGACGGATGGCCATGGCGATCAGCTGCTGACCGATGAGGAGATCGTGGACAACGCCATGGTCACCCTTATCGCTGGCCACGACACGTCCTCCATCCTTATGGCTTTCATGGTCCGTCAACTCGCCAATGATCCGGTCACCCTAGCCGCCATGGTCCAAGGCAAGCACTCCGAACGCAACTCACTTGGTCATACTGTGTGAAGTTTGCGTCCACTGCATTTGCACGTCTCTGAACCCAACTCACAAGAACTGATCCCGCCGTGCCATGGTCATATTGTGTTTTTGTTGGCACAGAGCATCAAGAGATTGCCAAAAACAAGGCTGATGGAGAGGCTCTAACCTGGGAAGACCTGACCAAGATGAAGTTCACATGGCGAGTCGCGCAAGAAACACTTCGCATCGTCCCTCCAGTCTTCGGAAACTTCAGAAGAGCACTTGAGGACATCCAGTTCGACGGCTACTTCATCCCAAAAGGATGGCAGGTCATTTGCTAGTCTTCTGCTCCTTGGACAAGTATCATCAATCGTAGGTCGTAGCATCCCCCTTGTTGAGAAACCAGCAGATGCATAGTATTAACTAACTCTTGCCGTTCTTAGGTGTTTTGGACGGCAAACGTGACGCACATGGACGCAAGCATCTTCCACGAGCCGGCCAAGTTCGACCCATCCCGGTTTGAGAACCAAACAGTGTCGACAACACCACCATGCTCCTTCGTCGCCTTTGGCGGTGGCCCGAGGATATGCCCTGGGATAGAGTTCTCCAGGATCGAGACGCTGGTGACGATGCACCACCTGGTGAGGCAGTTCAGATGGAAGCTCTGCTGCAAGGAGAACACTTTCGTCAGGGACCCCATGCCGTCGCCGCTGCATGGCCTGCCCATTGAAATAGAGCACATAGCCTCTCCTTGATTGCGGCCAAACTTCACAGATATCTAAGTTATTGTATCAGAGAGATCAATGTAAATGCAGCTCGAGACAAGAAAAGAGGGTAATATATACATAATATACCACACAATTGTAGAGTTCGGATGATTTGCTTCACAATTATTTTCTTTTTCGAGCGACAGAATGTACATCAGGAGACTGGAGATACTAGGCGCAGCAGGGTCACTCGGCACTCACTGGGAAGTAGACCTTGTTACCTCCGTCTGATATCTTATACACTTAGAATATCAGTACAAGTGCGCTGCAAAACAATACGAAAACAGAGCATATTATGGTGATGAGCTCAGTGTCCCCAGAAAACAGAACCAGAAATGTTCTAACTTTTAAGTCCAGAGGCCAAAAAGCAAGAGAAACATCTAGCATCATAATAAATCAGACACTATGGTTTGCTATGAACGTAGTAGTATAAAGGAGCTACTACATGCTACTGGCCAAGAAAAGATGCGGATTTAGAAAAATCTAAGATATGCACTTGCATTATTTGGAAAATTGTCTCCATTCACTAAGTTTTCTAAAAACCATGTATTAAGTTTTCTAAACAATCATTTTTCATTTAAAAATGGATGATATTGGAGATGTTTGGTCATGCTATCTCATGTTGAAACCATTGAGATTTCATGGATTTGTGTTTTTTCATGCTTCTCAAAAGGAGTGTTCATATATGATCATTTACCAATATTTTAATGTTATGGTAGTGCTACATTCTATTTAATATATGTTCTGGGTCATTACCAAGTAGTGTTAATTAAATAACGCCTACATTCCAAAATAGATGAAATTTGTTTATTTTTATTTAAGGTCTGCAGTACGCAACTTTGACCATTGCTTTTTGTATTAATATCTAAGGAAATGCATATACGAAATCCATATTGTGAAATTATTTTTCGTGAGAAATTTAGTGATAAGCTTTTCACCAAACCAACCTAAATATTATTTTACTAATTAGTTTCTAGGGATAGGCAAGTTTAACTTCGCGGTTTCTAAAGTATGATCTATTTTGCAATGAAGGTAATATTTATTTAACATATAAGAAAAGTTATGCAAGATAGATTCCACGACAGGTAGCGAAACTGATGGTGTCACTGTTGTTGTTTTTTCCAAGACCTCGGTGTGATGGCATGAATTTGCAATTTACAACCTTTGAAGCAACAAACTAGAGACTTGATATTGCAATAACTAAGGGAAGCAAGGAAGACATGATGAATGGAATGTGTACGCATATAAAGAAAACTGCAGGTTGTGGCCCTTGTGGTCTCTATATTTACAAGGTAAGAATGCACTAAAAGTTAAGCTAATTCATATGATTTAGGCACACAGCACACATGAGCACTCTTTGGATGAGTACAACTATGGCTACTAGGCTTTGAAAGGCACGGAGAAATACCATGACAAAATGCTCCAGAAGAAACAAATATGTACATACCAATAAAAGGTTAATTTCCAAAGGTTGTTATTTTAAGATTTTATCAGGACACGCGTTGGATACAAATAAGCAGACCTTGACATTAATACTACTCGAGAACACCTAGAAAAGAAGAATTGAGGAAACGTCATGTTCAAATTAAACGCTTGATCCCTTTGTGGAGATGAAAGGTCACTCATTCTGTGGTACATTTTCCTATTCAAATCGGGCATGTAAACAACACTATCAAAAGTGAAGTTTGTGATAATCATGCAGGAGGCTTCAGCACCACCCTCCATATTGATCTTATTAGCTTTTTCGGCGGGTTTCAGCACCCTCAAGCCAAAAACTACTTCTCTTGCTTCACACGTATATCAAAGTTGTTGAGGTGGTTTTGCTTCTACATGCTGTTTGCAGCGGATTATGACAATTTAACTTGGGATGACTCGAGTGATGAAGTTGGCATGAAAAGGACTAAGGGGGTTGAATGGAATTAAAAAAAGACAAGGGCAGGCTAATTGCTTCTTAATTACAGCGTTAGAGATGGGGAAATATTCTACTGACTAGTGAAAGTAAGGAAGGGCCACAAAAAAGACGAAAAAGATGTATCTAACAACCATTTTTTTCTCGAAGTATAAAAAAGGCTACATAAGTTCAGGTACAAAGAAACAAAAACATTTTTGCGCGTCGATTTTGTGTTCCAATCACCTAATACAATAAATAGTATTTTGCCATCTAGACTATGTATACGACATGCACATGATATAAAGAGGGAGTTTTGGACGAACCTGATGGTAGCAATTATTCCAGCTGGCATTACCTTTCTTGTTTTCATGTATCTTATTCCCATAGCTATCGTTAATGCTGCAGCACAAACTGTTGAACAATAGATCTTATAAGAAAATTTTGACCTAAGGAAATAAAACAGAATTCTAGAGTGTTCACTAGTGAAATATCTTCAATTTGAACTACAGTATGGCCGTTGAGCAGGGACTAAATCTCAGAACAAGCTGGCAAACGTGGCATTCCAAAGACGAGTGTTTCATATTATGATATTAAGATTTTTCATTTTTCTTTCTATGGATTCACACACTGATAGGATCCAATCTGTCCCCCTGGAAGATCACAGTAGTAACCACTAATCATCTATGCGACAACAAAGGCAAGTGTAAGACACTAGCCAAAGGAACATTATAAGAGAACAAGTTTGTTTGAAAATCTGAGTTTTGTAAATATCTGCTCCACAACTCTGCTGTTACAGGACGCTGAAAGAGCACATACAATTTCAGGAATTTAAAAAGGACCAATGGTGCACCAATTCGCTTTCCGAAAATACTCTGCTAGATATTCTCCTAAACATTTTTCACTCTTGGTGATAGATGTAAGTTAGGCCCAATAAGTTGCAAACATATGCTTGCTCATCCAAGAATTTTAGCTTGCCTATGAAAATTAGAAGAGATCCAGCCTATTAGAATCACCGACGTATCCGGCCGTATTAGACGGTTTCCTTGTATAGAGATATGACCGGATCCTATTCAAACTTGTATCACACGTTGATTGTTCAATAAAGAGGAGCCAGCCGTGTGGGCTAAACCACGGCAACCAAATTTTTTTGACTTGGTATCAGAGCCAAACGTCTACGGTTCCTGTTTCGCCGCCGCACAAGTCGATCGTACCATGGCGCTGATCACCTCCTCCGCTCAATCCTCCTCTGTCGCCGGTTCAATCCCCATGGCCGGAGGCTCCTCCCACACCATCACCGTCCGTCTAGATCGGACGAACTTTCTCCTCTGGAAAACCCAGGTCATCCCCAACCTCTCCGGACAGGGCCATCTAGGCTACCTCGACGGAAGTTTCCCCGCGCCGCCGAAGACTCTCACCACCGGCACCGGCAAGGATGCGGTCACCATCGTCAACCCCGAGTACACTGCGTGGTCGCAGACCGACCAACGCGTCCTGAGCGTCTTGCTCGGATCCATGACTGAAGACGTCCTCGCCCAGATGATCGGGCGAACGACCTCCGCCTCTGTATGGAGCTGCCTCTGCTCCATGTTTTCCGCCCAAGGACGGGCGAGCATCCGCGCCTACCGTCGCAAGTTGGCGACGACGAAGCGGAACGACATGCGGGTGGCTGACTACTACCACCTAATGAAGGGGTTCGCCGATGCCATGGCGACCGTCGGTGCTCCCTTGCCCGACGAGTTGGTGGACTACATCCTTGCCGGCCTCGGCGTGCGTTTGCTCCTCCGGCGTCGCTGAATGTCTTCTCCAACGCCAATCCTGATGCTGTCATCCAACTCACTGATTTCTACTCCATGCTCGTTTCTCATGAGGCCATGCAGGAACAGAACACGCATGAGCTCGACTTCTCCTCCTCCGCCAACATAGCTCGCCGCGGTGACTACGGTCGCCCCAACGGTGGTCGTCCCGGTGGCGGCCAGATCGGCACGCAGCAAGGTGGAGTTCGCCAAGGAGGCGGTGGCTACCAGAGCGGTGGCTATCAAGGGCAAGGTGGTGGCGGCTACCAGGGCGGTGGCTATAACGGCCAAGGTGGTGGCCAGCAAGGTGCACGCAACGGCAGCCGCAATAGCGGCGGCCAAGGAGGCGGCGGTCAAGGCGGTGGCGGCCAAAACAATGGCCGCAACAACGGTGGTGGTGGGCGTCGTCCTCGCACGCGCTGCCAAATTTGTGGCATATGGGGACATGAGGCCTTAACATGTCGCAACCGTTTCAACCAGGTGTTTCAGGCCGATGACGTTCGCTTCGGCAATGCCGCCTCCTCAAGCCAGAGCCACAACGATCATGATCCACCTCATTGGTTGATGGATACTGGCGCCACCGACCACCTCACCAACAACTTGGAGCAGCTTCATATTCACGAGCCATACCACGACAGGGATCAAGTTCAAGTCGCCAACGGTGCAGGTTTGTCTATCTCGCACATTGGTCACTCTCGTTTAGCTGGTCCTATGCATTCTCTCGCTCTTAAAAATATCCTTCATGTTCCTGATATTAGCAAGAATTTGCTTTCCGTTAAAAGGATCGTAAGTGATAACGATGTCTTTATCGAATTTCACCGTAATTTTTTCTGTGTTAAGGACAAGGCCACGCAGAAAATCGTTCTTCAAGGTAGAAGCCGACGGGGTCTCTATCCAGTTCCGTTCCATCGGGCATCCTTTTCCACTCGTCATGCGTCTGCTAGTGTTAAGCTCTCTCCTAGGCAATGGCATCAACGGCTTGGTCATCCGTCTAATAATGTAGTTCAAAGTATTGTCAAGAACAATTCCCTTTCATGTTCCTTAGATCCTCAGTCATCAGTGTGTGATGCATGTCAACGTGCTAAGAGTCATCAATTACCTTATACTCAGTCTCATCGTATTTCTACTACTCCCCTTGAACTTGTCCATACTGATGTTTGGGGCCCTGCTTTGCCCTCCTCCGGGGGATATAAATATTATGTTAGCTTTGTTGATGATTATAGCCGTCATTGCTGGATTTATCTAATTAAACATAAATCTGATGTCGAGTCCATCTTTTATCTCTTCCAGACTCATGTTGAGCTTTTCCTTAACACTAAGATTCGTGCTGTGCAGTCTGATTGGGGTGGTGAGTACCATCGCCTAAACGCTTATTTTCGTCGCACAGGCATTCTTCATCGTGTGTCATGCCCGCATACATCTCAACAAAATGGCATAGTTGAGCGCAAACACCGACATCTTGTCGAGACAGGGCTAGCTCTTCTTGCTCACTCCTCCCTCCCATTACGCTATTGGGATGAAGCCTTTCTCACAGCGTGTTATCTCATTAATCGAATGCCATCCCCTGTCCTTAATAATGTTTCCCCCATCACGCGGTTATTAAACCAGCAGCCCGATTATTCGTTCCTCCGTACTTTTGGATGTGCGTGTTGGCCTAGTCTTCGCAAGTATAATCCACGCAAGCTAGAATTCCGGTCTAAGATGTGTGTGTTTCTTGGCTATAGTTCCATGCATAAGGGCTATAAGTGTCTTGATCGTAGTAGTGGTCGTATTTATATTTCGCGACGTTGTTTTCGATGAATCTGTGTTCCGTTGCTACACGGGTGTTGTCGTTGATGTTTCCTCTTTGCATCCGGTGTCTTTTCCTGCACAAGAACCAGCTATACAGGGTCCCAATATGCGTACATATGACATGACTTTATTGCACTTTGATCTGCCTGGTATTTCGTCCTTTGTCTGTGCAGAAATCATTCCAAGAACGGCCGGGCGTACGTCGCCATGCAGCAGCAGCCTTCCTCGTCGACCGCATTCGCACGTCCGAATCGGAATCAGCTCGTGCCTCGTCTCCTGGCCCGGCCAGTTGCACTGTCCGAGCCATCTAGCCCAACTCAGGCTGGACCATCTACTACTGGCGGATGTGTGCTGGTGATGCATCACCAATCGATGCACCGGTTTCAGCGAGCCGTTCGCTTTCGCTCGAGCGAGTCCGCGTCGAGCGCGGAGTCACCAATCACTCCTGCATTTGCTGAGTCGTCTACTCCAACACCACTGATCGTTCATCCGATGGTCACTCGACGCCGTAATGACGTCCATCGTCCCAAGACCTACACCGATGGCACTATTCGGTATGATCCTTATCGTCGCCGAGCCCTACTTGCGGTTCCTGTCTCTCACCGCACCGCTCTTTCTGAACCGGCCTGGCGTACCGCTATGGAAGATGAGTTTAATGCCCTTCAACGAAATCAGACTTGGCGACTTGTACCGCGTCCTCCTGGTGTTAATATTGTTGGCAGCAAATGGATTTTCAAGACAAAGTTTCGCCCTGATGGTTCCGTTGACAAGCACAAGGCACGGTTAGTCGCTCGCGGATTTACTCAACAACACGGCATTGATTATCATGATACTTTCAGCCCTGTTGTTAAGCCAGTTACTATTCGGTTGGTTTTGTCTCTTGCCGTGTCTCGTGGGTGGTGTCTTCGACAAGTTGACGTCAGCAATGCCTTTCTCCATGGTTTTCTTGAGGAAGATGTCTATATGCAGCAACCCCCTGGTTTTGAGGACTCTCGCTACCCAAAGCATGTTTGCAAACTTCAGCGTGCCCTCTATGGACTAAAGCAGTCTCCCCGTGCATGGTATGCTCGGTTGAGTGATAAATTGCATGAACTTGGATTTATTTCCAGCAAGGCGGATACATCACTCTTCATATTTACTCATGATGGAGTTACTATCTACATGTTGGTTTATGTTGACGATATTGTGATTGTGGGCTCTTCTCCGGCTGCTGTTGACCGTCTTGTGCAAACCTTGGCACAAACGTTTCCTATCAAGGACCTTGGGCGACTTGATTATTTTTTGGGTATTGAGGCCTCTTATACCTCTGCGGGCATGCGTTTGACTCAACATAAGTATGCTTTGGATCTTCTTCATCGCGCCCACATGGAGGGTTGCCGTCACCACCACTCCGATGTCGACTTCGACAAGCTCTCTCGTGACGTTGGTGCTTGTCTTTCTGATGATGATGCCTTCCGCTACCGGAGTTTGGTTGGTGGCCTCCAATATCTGACGTTGACCCGCCCAGATATCTCGTTCGCGGTAAACAAGGTTTGCCAGTTTCTTGCTCGGCCCACTACAACACATTATGAAGCCATCAAGCGGATTCTTAGGTATGTCAAGGGTACCGTTTCTACAGGCTTGCTTATTCAGAGGTCTACGTCTACCCTTCTGAATGTTTATACTGATGCTGATTGGGCGGGTTGTTCTGATGATCGTCGGTCTACTGGTGACTTTGCTATTTTTCTTGGGCCCAACCTCGTTTCTTGGAGCTCTCGCAAGCAACCCACCGTGTCTCGTTCTAGTACTGAGGCGGAATATAAGGCTCTTGCAAATGGTACTGCTGAAGCAACATGGATCCAGTCTGTACTCAAGGAGCTTGGTGTTCATCAGCCCAAACCACCTGTTCTCTGGTGTGATAATTTGGGCGCCACCTATCTATCTGTCAATCCGGTGTTTCATGCTCGCACCAAGCATATCGAGGTTGATTTTTATTTTGTACGCGAGAAGGTTGCTCTGGGTGCTCTCGATGTTCGTTTTATTTCCTCAGGAGATCAGCTCGCTGATATTTTCACTAAGCCTGTTTCTAGTCAGTTGCTTAGTCGTTTTAGTTCCAATCTTAACCTTGTACACGACGGTTTAGATTGAGGGGGTGTATTAGAATCACCGACGTATCCGGCCGTATTAGACGGTTTCCTTGTATAGAGATATGACCGGATCCTATTCAAACTTGTATCACACGTTGATTGTTCAATAAAGAGGAGCCAGCCGTGTGGGCTAAACCACGGCAACCAAATTATTTTGACTCAGCCTACTGAATCTTACAACCCCTAGTCCCTTCTCAATTACAGGCAACTGATACAGATCCTAGGATACTGCATTTGGAACATTCCAACGTAAATGCAGAATGCATCCGTACCCTCTAACCCTCTACGCAAGATGAGATATGTCTACACAAATTCGAGATAACAATCACGAGTTTCCAATGTCACTGCTCAATAGCACCATCTCAGCCACCTCTAACGAGCATCGGCTAACACCATAGCGAGACGAGGGAAGAGAATGGGTGAGAGAGGTTTAGTGGAAGTAACGGACCGGTCTGGAGGACGGTGGCGAAGAGAGAGCCAGATTGTCCGCGGGCAAAGGCCTAGATGCTGAGAGCGCCGGCGAGGAGGAGGGCGCCTCCGAATCCTGCGCCGGCGGCCAGCGAGGCCGCGCTCCCCCGCTTGACGTAACCGGCGACGCCGCCGCCGAGCACAACCAAGCCGTAAGGGATGGTGACGTAGAAGTCATCCATGCCGTTCCCGGATCCTCCTTTCCTGGCCCCCGCCGGCGGCTGTGGTGTATCTCGCCTGATCGGCTAGACTCTCCCAGTCTCCCCTGCGGTGACTTCTCTGATTCTCTCCCCCCTCGAGCTGGTGATTTTTTTTTTCTTTTTGAACATGAGCTGGTCATGTTTTGCTTACCCTGACAATGACGTATTGATGTTTTTTCTTACATGGCGTTTGGCGATGGACGGCGGTCAAATCTGGTCAACGGGCCGGCCTGGCACGCGCCAAACGGGTTGGTACGCGGCACGGCCCGTCGTGACCTGCCAAGCCACGTGCCGGGCTAGGCCGACACACGTGTCCCGTCTGGCGGTCCGAGCCCGGCATCTGGGCTAAACGGGTCGGTCCGCGACACGTCAAGCATGTGGGCCTGTTAATTTTTTTGACCGGCCCGTCTAATAAATATACAAAAAGCATCACGTCGCCCCTATTACAACTAGCATTCGGTGGTCCGGTGGTCAAAGTGGCGCTGCGGCAGGCTGAGATCATGAGTCCGATCCCTCTTGAGTGTTCTTTTGCCTGTATATTTTCTAGCTTTCAACTGACCCCAGCTTAACGGGACGTGATGTGCCGGGCCGGCACGCGTGCCTCAGACCGCGGCCCAGGCGCGGCCCCGCTCCTTCACGGGCCGGCACTCCACGGGCCGGGCCAGGCCTGTATCGGGCTTTGTTCGCGGGCTACGGGCCGGAATGCAAAAGCTCAGCCCGTTGGCCAGGTTTGACGGCGGTACAGTAGACCTGTCATCCTAGTGGCCTAGCAGGCTTAGCCATGGTTGCATGGGCAATTAATGGGCTTTCAATGGACCCTAGCATTCAAGACTTTGTTGTCTACACACTTTATAGTAATGTCACATACATAAGGGCAAAACGTACATAAGGGACGGTGAAGTTTTAGTGAAAAATCGTGTTATTGAATACATATATATGATAATTTATTATAAGATATTTTTTGGAAATGGACGTTTTTATTACTTTGAATAATGTTTACACCGGTCTCTGCATAACTAAGATGCACATAGCCGCACAAACCACATAACTAAAAAATAAAAAACTAAACTAAAATTAAAATATTGCAATTAAAAAAACGGACTTAAGCAAAAAAATAAAGAAACTAAACTAAAATTAAAATATTGCAATTAAAAAAACGGACTTAAGCTATGGCAGATTAGTCCGCAAATCACGCGGCCATCATGTTGGGAGAAAATATGTCTCACCGTGTCCTCCAATCACGTACATCCCAACATAAATAAGTCGCAAAACTCCATGCATTGGAGAATAGTCTATGATCGGAGAATAGCTATGGCCCAATAAATAACCTGTAGGGGAGAAGACACAATATTATTAAAAATCTTGTCATTTTCATATATCCATAGCGACCAAATAATGACAGGCGCTCTCACACTAAACAAAGTCATGTATTTATCATCTATCTCATGCAACCAGTTACAAAAAACATTGATCACCAAAAGTGGGGGATAAATCAGAGGCTATTTGGATGAAAAACAATATAGAACGAGCAAATTTACAATGAAAGAATAAATGATGGATTGTCCATCATGATGATAAAAAATGCATTGTGTATTTCCATGTTAATTCCTCTTTACAAGATTATCTTTTGTAAGAATTACACCCTTGCGGAGATACCAAGTGAATATCTTTGTCTTTAGGGGTATTTACATTTTCCAAATTTTACTATTATCATCGACCTGAATATCAGGTTGAATCAATGCTCTATCAATCAGTCAACTAAAAAATTACCACTTTCTAGTAATTTCCATTTGAACTCGTCCACACCGTCCGACAGCTATATCATGGATATTAGTAATAAAAGATTGTTCCAAGATATAAGTAGACGACCTATAAGACTTCTTCTGAAAGACATATTAGGATGATTAGATTCATTATTGTGGAAATTGTATCCTCCTTGTGCCTAACAATCGAATATAGAGTTGGATATTGTTCACGAAGAGAAGTTTGTCCAAGCCACTTATCTTTTCAGAATCTAATCTGCGATCCATTCTTAATATTGAAGGCACCAAAACAGAAGAAATATTTTTTTGACACCATTAGTCCCGCCAAAAAATGTGAGTCACCAGGTTTTCAAACCACTCGAGACACAACTTTGGAACCCACATATTTCCTCCATAAAATGGTTTGCCAGACACCATCTTCAGTCGGTAATTTGAAAAACCATTTACCCAGAAGCGCGATATTTTTGACTTTCAAATCATGTATGCCAAGTCCATCGTATTCTTTCGGTCGGAAAACCACCTTCCATCTGGCCAGTCGATATTTATTTTTTTCACTATCCCCTCGCGAAAAGAATCTTGACCAAAAATAATCCAGTTTATTCAAGACACCTTTTGGTAACTGTAAAAACGAGATCATATATAGTATCATGTTGGTGAGTACTGAATTTATGAGTACAAGTCTTTCCTCAAGGGATAGCAATTTTTTCTAACTATTTAGACGTTTTTGGAGTCTTTCCTCAACGAGTTTCCATTCAGCAATTGTGAGACGCCGATAGTGAATCGGTATTCCCAGATAGTTGATTGGAAATTGCCCTGACGACAGCCGAAATGTTCAGCATATAGGTGGGCATCGTTTTGAG
The DNA here is from genome assembly GCA_030063025.1 of Avena longiglumis. Taxonomy (NCBI): domain Eukaryota; kingdom Viridiplantae; phylum Streptophyta; class Magnoliopsida; order Poales; family Poaceae; genus Avena; species Avena longiglumis. Next base: position 203,024,771 of record CP125976.1, on the reverse strand, counting down.
CCTTGCTAAAACAATACAAATCACTCTTATGAAAGTTTATTTTCAGACCAGATAGTTGTTTGAATGCTAATAATATTAAGTTTAGATTCTTAGCTTTCTCCAGATCGTGTTCCATAAATAAAATTGTATCGTCAGCGTATTGAAAAATAGAGAGTCATCCATCAACAAGATGTGGAACTAGTACTTCAATTTTTCTATTAGTCTTGGCTCTCTTAATAAGGATAGCCATCATATGCCACTATATTAAATAGTATAGGCGATAGTGCGTCCCCCTGTCTCGGTCCCTTCTTGGTCTAAAAGTAATTGCCAGTATAATCGTTTACTTTAATGAAAACACTACCTTCAGACACAAAAGACTATATGAGAGCTCGCCACTCCTCATAAAAACCTTTCATACAGAGTGTTTGCTGGAGAAAATTCCAATTAGCTTTGTCATACGGCTTCTCAAAGTCAATCTTAAACAATACACCATTTTGTTTTTTAGTGTATTTCATGTTATTTCAAGATATATATATATATATATATGTTATAATAGAGGAACTAATCTTTGCTAATTTATTTTCTAAAATATCATTGTTTAGATGAGAAAGACAATTTTCTTGTTATGCATTCTATCTCTTTCAACTAAGAACAAATCCATCAATATCTTGATAAATTTAAGTCAACTAATTTAGATCAGAGAGAGTATAACAACTATAAGAAAATATTGACATCACACCCTTCTAGGTCAATCATCACTTATTTTGTTGGAGTGGATCCTACTTCCATGTAGGATCAACACCGAAGATGGTAGTGACTTCCTTTCTTCTAGTCTAGAGCTAAAGATGGACCATCATGTGGCTCTACTAGTACAAATAAGTGACGATCGATCTGGAAGGGTGTGATGTCAATATTTTCTTATAGTTGTTATACTCTCTCCGACCCAAATTAGTTGACACTGAAACGGTATGTAGTGCGAGGCAGCCTCCAGGCGATCGGAAGCTGACAGCTAAACCCATCTGGTGGCCTTAGGGCCTGCCTCTCTCCGGCTAGAGGGGGGTGAATAGGAGATTACCAATTTTTATCTTTTTAATCAAGTTTAGGGTTTGAAAGGGATAAGGTTCTCTAGATATGCAACTAGATGAGAACTCCTATATGCAAGAGAATAACAATAAGTAACAAAGCGGTAAAGGACAAGAAGTAAAGGTGCGGAGCGGGTAAACCAAAGGGTAGACATGGAGATGTAATTCCCGTAGATCACTTCCAAGGAAGCTACATTTATGTTGGAGAGATTTCGAGGCCACACAAGGTCACCCGAGCGCCACAAAGGCCTCACCATCTTCTCCGGTGATCTCCACCACAAAGGCGGGCTCGCAATCCACTAATCGGTGACCTTGAAGGTGCCAACTGAAACCTTTACAACAAGGTTGAGAGGAAAGCTCCAGAACTCAATTGGAGGCCCTCAATGACACCACGAAGCTTCACAACACATGCCCTATCTTTGAGGATGTCCTACACCATTTAGGGTACCAAGAACCCAGGAGTAACAAGATCCACACAGGATGGGCGGGGGGAATCAAGATCCCTTTGGTGGAAGTGTAGATCTAGGTCACCTCTCCCACTCCTTAAAATATCAAGAGGTTTGAGTGGCTAGGGAGAGAGATCTAGGAAGATTGAGCTCTTGCATTAATGGAGGAGAGAGAAATTGAAGAGTTAGGTGGGGAGGAGGAAGAATGGTGCCTTATATAGGATCCCTTCAAAATGGACCGTTGCCTATCCCGTGACACCACCGGAACTTCTGATGGCCTGCCAGAATTTCCGGTCAGCTCTCTCCCAACGGCTCGAAAGCTAAAGAGAGAGCCTCCAGGTACGACCGGAAGTTCTGACTCAGGCTGAGCATAACTTTCGACGGTACCACCGGTGCTAGTTCCGGTTCAAGTTCCGCCAAATATGACACTTCAAGACACAAATGTTACTGAGCCAATTTTGTCCTGGCCATAACTTGAAGCGGAACTTGGCCCAGAAAAACTGGGTCGCAGAACCTCCTGGCTGGAAATTCCGGTGGCTGGAAGTACCGCTCGAGGTTACCAACGAAAGTTTCCAGGTAGTGTCGGTCACAGGTTCTGGTCAGGGTTGACCAGAACAGATGACCGGAACTACCGGACCAACTTCCGGTAGTAATTATGGCAATTAGTACACTTCCATACAGAAGTATACTGACGCTGATCGGAATTAGGGCCGATACTTGATCCAGAACTTCCACCTCGGCTAGCCCCACAGAAGACTGCGTGAGGAACTTCCGACGCATGGACAGAACTTTCAGCCAGGGCAGAAACAGCCCAAACACACCCAAAGGTCTCTGTCTCGCTGAATAATAGGAAGTCTATGGCAGTGTGATGACTGCAAGTGCACAGATCAATTGTAGCTAGTTTCGAAGTAAAGATATCGAACCCACGGAGAGCTATTGTAAAGGTCTTTATGCCCCTCGTCACTATCTACCAAAATATACTTGTAAGTTTCCTTTGATTTCAAGTAAAGGGTGTTTGAAAGGTTTTTGGTTATGTGTAGAAATGTAATTAAAAACTATTAAAAGAAAGCAAGTAACAAGATTATATTAAAGTGTGTGGAATGCAATGGGGCTAAAACGTTCTCGGGGATGTAGGATATTCCTCTAGCATGGTGTACTCATTATTAATAATTTAAGATAATATACTTCTTGCATCATGAGATGTGTGGAGAGAGCTCCATAATAAGATGTTCACTACAAGGCTCGTAGGAAGCCACTTTGTTGAGCCAAGAGCGAGGTCACCTCTAAATAATCACTGCGATGCCTCAGAGCAGTCACCCATACAAACCATCGCAATTAAGGGTTTCCCCTTGGATATCGTAATTAGCTTAGGGAGTCCCTCTTTATTCCTCCTTTGACCTCGTAGTTCATGAGCCGACACCAATCTGTCACGGGGCTATTCCGGATACGATCTCAAAGCATGTCTAAAGGATTTCTCCCTCCCTTTAGTCCCGAGGGCAAATGGTATGTGGTCGACTTTCACATACCATCTAAAGAGAGAGATCAAACACAAATCATACATCTATCATAGACTGGCAAGTCATACGGACACAAGAATATATCATATTTATTGCAAATTCATAATAGTGCTAGGGTTTCTCCATCTCCCCAAGAAGAAAGGAACTACTCACACATGGAAGCAATCAACAACATCATCATAACCAAATAGATGGATGAAAGTAATGAAATAGATCTAGTGCAAACCAAAAATGAATCTGGAATTACAACAAGATCCGATGAATGAAGGATGACAGTAATGGGGATGATGTAGATGCAGTTGTTGATGATGAAGGGGATGATGCGTTGTCCTCCAATGATTCATGGATCAGCAGGGATTTCTCCCCATTCTATTTCATCCTTCAGATCCCTTTCAGATGTGGTTTTTCATGGTTTCTAGTGGCTATGAATGTCGGATCTCTCTGTCGTCTTTGCCAGGAGAAAGTATTTGACGAGGCACACCCAGTGGCACATGGTACGGTTGGACGGTACGGGCGGGGCCTGCCCGTACCGCTGGTCGTTACAGGAACTGGTTGCCTCTCCTTGCTTGGCATTTTCCCAGGTGCGAAGATAATTTCTCAAAATGACTTTTATCACTTAAAAATGTCATATTATAGTATAATATGAAAGCTTTAATTGATATGTTCATAATAGACTTAGTGATTTCGGATCCTGTTGAAATAAAGACAAAAGGTGCGCGTGAACATAGTGAAATACAAAGCTCCCTGCTCTATTTATGCAAAAACAATAGGTGAAAATGCGTAAATTTTGGAATCATCACGGTGCAAGTATAGTTTGTGCAAGAAAACAATTCCCCACAACCTTCCGGGATGGACCCCCTCTTGATAGTACGACGACCTAAAGCAACAACAAAAAGAGAGAATATCAAAAACAAAAGGCGTTGTCTTCACGAGTCTTCAAGAGAATGGTCCACACAACACATTGCCAATGGATAAACCTACAACTTAGGCACGTATTTAAACCATAAGTGGGATTGTCATCAACACCAAAAGACTTAGAGAAAAACAAAGTCCTTTCAATCTCCCCCTTTTTGGTGCTTGATGACAACCCCATAAAATTTGCATAAAAGAGGAACATAAGGACAAATCTTTGTAATGTAAGAATGGCTCCCCCTAGGTGTGTTCAAGAGTTTAATATATGCTTATGGAATGCAACAAGCACACACATAGAAAGGCTGCCCCTTACCATTCAAAAGCAGCACAAGTGCAAAGATACATGAAAGAAACGAGAGAGTCGTACCATTGCACTAACAACCATATGGTGAGAGACAATAGATGATACAGTATCTCTCCACCATATACAACCAATCATGAGAATACCACAAGAATAACATAACACGTAGTCTCATACAAATAGTAGCATAAATACACAAGGTCCACAAACACACATAACAGAGGAAATGTTCACGAGCATGAAAAGATCAAAGAAAGAACGAGCTCGTGACATGGCCCATGCAAATCCTGTAACAACCTAATAGACATATTTCCCCCCTTTGGCATCAAGATGCCAAAAAGGGAAGAAGGACCAAACTAAGCACCGCAACCACTAAAAGGAGGAGCATATGGCTGGGGGAACCAGGTGGCGTCGGTCCAGGTGGGCAAAGGGGGGACCAGTGACATCATCATCATTAGAATCCGTCCATCTTCAGTTGGCATGCACCCACTAATCCTTGGGCACGGTGACAGAGCTGAAGTTAGGAGAACAATCGATTGCAAGCTTCCTCATGATAGCCTTCTCTATCTTGACATTGTGCCTCCAATTGACATATGCTTGATAATCACGGTCTTGCATGTAGCAAAAGGACTTCTTGATCTTCTTCATCAGATTATTGGACCAAGAGGGTTGCCGCTCAAGTCTAGGAAGAGGAGAGTCCTCCGCTCGATCCCCAGCACTCGAGCCAGCACGGGCTGATGCACTAGCTTTGGCTTGCTCCGTCTTCCAAATGGTAGCTTCCTTCTCTACTTGAGTCCTGGGCTACTCATGCTGCATCACACGGAACTTCTTATCCTCACGGATAGTGGTAGCATTTTCAGGAAAGCGAGTGCCAGTGGCTTCCCTTCGCTTAGCACTGATAAGAGTCTAAATGTACGGAGCATAGGGGCACGACCGCTTCTCAATCAAGGCAAGCCAAACCTCATGGAACAGATAGTGCATAATATCAAGCCTCTAATTAGAATCCTTGTGGTTGTCTGGTACATGAGATCAATCTGAAAAGCATGGAGCTAATCTAAGTTGCTAGCCTTGGGGGCAATGGTGTTCTAGTATAACTTGCACATGATGTCATAGACCGGAAGAATGGTGAGCAACCTGACCACACATGCCCCAACCCTCAATGTACAGAGGCTCCAACACTTCAGGAGCGGAGGCCTTGACGGAATGGATGCGCCAACCATTCACCCTCTTGCCTAGAAGAACGGGATAGCCCAGAAGCGCAGCAAACTTAGATCACTTGGCAGACATCATCTTGTCATGAGTCATCCACTTCATTGTGACATCCACGGGGTGACCATCCATGTGGAGAGTGGTGTAGGACTGGGTGATGGCCCTCTCATCAAAGTTCTGACGATGCTCAGTGATCTTGATAAGTCCGAACCTCCTGCACAGCTTAAGTGCCTCGCCAAAATACTCCTGCTTACTCTCCATGTGACCCACATTGATATACCTCTGGGGAGCAACCACACACTTTAGCTTGGTAGCATAGACCTCAGTATAGATCTCCTCTTGCCGAGTGGTATAGAAGAAGGGATCCTAAGCATGAGGGTCACGAGGGACACTGTAAGGATCATGCCTGCAAAACTGTTCATAAGCTTACTGAGGCCACTTGGAGATATATTTTTGGAAGCATTAGGACCATACATGGTATTTATATGGGAGGATAGAACGGGCCACTTTCCTTCAGAACTAGCGCCACGAAGTTTAGCAGCAGCCTTCTGACGAGCTTTCTGAGTGGAGGAACGCACGACCTCATGATCATCTTCATCAATCTTCGGAGGAGGACCTGAGGGAACACGGGAACGCTTGCCACCACGGGAACCACCTTGCCCTGAGAAGAAAGCATATGGTAGGGAGGGAAAGGGTGGGTAACTGCACAAGTTCGACTAGAAAAAAAGAGAGTTTGAAACAATATAGAGAATGAGCCCATTTTTCATGCGTCGGAAGTTCCGGTGAGACCACAAATGGAGCAGTTCATCAGATCTAGGGAAAACAAAATGAGGGTTCACTCAATGTATCGATCCAATCTACTATAGCAAGGATTCCTAGGCGTACCAAGATATCCTCATGAAGTTCTAGCCGAAGAACAATCCTAGACATGGTGTGCCCTGACTCAAGCAAGAGAATGAGCAAGATCTCCATTAAATGAGGGAGTTGAGGGCAAATACCAGATTCTATGGCGGGAGATGGAGGTGGGGAAGGATCCCATGGAGAAAATCTAGAAGGGATGTTCGGAAACGGAGGGGCCGACGGTGCCTCCGTGGGGAAAACCTTGCCGTCGGCTACTCCCTGAGTTTGGGGAAGAAAGAGGATGTCTTCTTGTTTTCTTCCTGGCCTCGCGTTTTATAGGTCGATGAGCATGACCTAAAGTACCAGCCAGAGGCCGGAACTTCCGGTGACAATGAGTTTCCAGGCGCAGTTGGGAGTCCCTCTCTAGGGAGAACTTCCGGAGAGCTTCTCCCAGGGCCGGTACTACCGGTGTCTGGCCAGAAATTCCTGTGATGCATGTAATGTCTTCCTAGGTTTGGATTATGGCAAGGAAGAACTTGTGCAGGGAATAGAGGTGTATTTAGGAAAGTAATAAGGATTGGGATAGATGGACCAAACTGGTAGGAACCAAAAGGAAAACCAAGAATGAAGAAACAACACCAAACTGAAGAGAAACACCAAAACAAAAACACACAAGGAAAAACAAGGACGATGACACAAAGGGTCGATGGTTGAGACCACCATATATGGGTAAATTTGGCTTGACACCGCGAAGATATATCTTGGGCTCATTACCAAAACTCATCATTTAAGCTCGTTTTGTCTCCTTGAGAGACCATAGAGGATGAATACATTAATGTGCGCATAATATGGAGAGTGTTGGTTTATATGAGGAACTACACTCCCCCTAAATCCATGCCTACATCCAAAAAAGATATACTTCGAGACACATGTAGGTGTTCAAGGTACTCAAGCCACATTGCTCGAATCTATGATATTTATCTCATGCCTTAACTCTAGAACCTTGCTTCATCAAGAGGCTTCGTGAAAAGAACCACGAGATTAGACTTGGCAGGGACATACTCCAATGAAATATCTCCTCTTGCAACATGATCCTGAATGAAATGATGATGAATCTCAATATGCTTGGTACGGTTGTGTTGCACCAGGTTGTGAGCAATGGCAATGGCACTCTCATTGTCACAAAGGAGGGGCAACTTGTCAAAAGATAGTCTGAGATCCTTCAAAGTTTGATTCATCCATAGCAATTGAGCACAACAACTTGCAGTGGAGATGTACTCGGCTTCGACGGTGGGCATAGACACATAGTTTTGCTTCTTCGAGGACCAACACACCAAATATCTTCCAAGAAATTGACAAGCACCGGAGACTGACTTCCTTTTCGCTTTGTCTCCTTCCCAATACGAATACGTGTAACCAATGAGATCAAAGCTAGCTCCCTTGGGGTACCACAACCCAAAGTTTGGGGTATGAACCGAATATAGAAAGATTATCTTGATCGCCACTAGTGACTTTCTTTTGGTGCATCTTGAAATCTTGCATGCATACCCACACTCAACATAATATCTGGTTGGGATGCACAAAATAAAGCAAAGAACCAATCATAGAGCGATAAAGCTTTTGATCCACATACTTACCCTTGGGATCGAGACCAAGATTAACCTTTGTGGGCATGGGAGTCTTGGCACCTTTGACTTGATCAAGCTTGAAATTCTTGAGAATATCTTGAATGTATTTGGCTTGGTTGATGAATGTTCCCTTCCTCAATTGTTTGACTTCAAAGCCAAGGAATAACTCCATCTCTCCCATCATAGACATCTTGAAGAGGTCGGTCATGAGCTTGGAAAAATCCTCATTAAAAGCTTTGTTAATAGAACCAAAGATAATGTCATCAAAATAGATTTGGCAAATGAACAAGTGGCCTCCAACTCTCTTAGTAAAAAGTGTGGGATCAATGAGGCCCACTTCGAAGCCACAGCCTAACAAGAGATCTCGAAGGCAAACATACCACATGCGTGGGGCTTGTTTAAGGCCATGGAGTGCCTTGACGAGCGTGTAGACATGGTCTGGGAAGAGAGGATCATCAAAGCCTGGAGGTTGCTTGACGTAAACCAATTATTTCAAAGGACCATTAAGGAAAGCACTCTTGACATCCATTTGTTGCAATTTTGAAATGATGATGAGTGGCATAAGCAAGAAGCATACGAATGGACTCAAGTCGAGAAACGGGGGCGTAAGTCTCACCGTAGTCAATACCCTCAAATTGTGAGTATCCTTGGGCAACTAACCTTGCCTTGTTGCAAACGACTATCCCATTTTCATCACGCTTGCTCTTGAATATCCACTTGGTCCTGATGACATTTTGACAATCTTTAGGCCATTTCACCAAGGTCCATACTTTGTTGCGCTTAAGTTGTGAAGTTATTCATTCATTGTGCTAAGCCAATCATCATCATCAAGGGCATTCAAGACCTTCTAAGGTTCAACATGAGAGATAAAAGCGTGGTGGGAGCTAAGGGAGGCTAGTTGCCTTCTAACAGTATTAAACCCTATTGAAATCTCCATAAACATTATCCAGGATATGGCCATCTTTGATGAGATTAGTGAGGCGATATGCTTGACGGCGGACTTGGGTCTCAAGACGAAATTCTTGAGCAACCACTTGGTTGTCACCATGGTTTGAGTCCCCGCCTTGACTATAAGCATGAACTTGTTCATTATCTTCCTCAATATTGGCCAAGTGAGAGTCTTAATCATCATTTGGAGAGGAAGTAGATGGGCCTTGGTCATCAATAGCTTGGCCATGTTCTTCACTAGCTTTACTTTGGGAGTTGTCTAGAGTTGGAGCCCCATCTTGGGGAGGTAGATGTTGTTGATGAGGAGCTTTTAGACTGGGGCTTGAAGAGTCATGAGCATGAGGAGCTTCGAAAGAGATTGAAGGGTCTTGAGCCAAAATGATTGGTCCTTGAGGGGCAAGATGATCTTGTGAGAGTGAGGGCTCCACTTGTGTAGAGCTTGGTCCTTCTCCTTCGGCCATAAGGGTTTCCTCAATGGGGTAGAAGAATCTCACACCCATTCTTCTTATGGATTAAGGAGGAATTTCATAACTCTGATCACGAACACCATCTTGCCTAACAAGAGACTCATGATATTCATCAAACTTCACATTGCTCATTTCTTCAACTCTTCTGTTGTCTTTGTTGTAGACTCTATAAGCATGAGATTGATTTGAGTACCCAACAAAATTCCTGCTTGTGCCTTTGATTCGAACTTGGACAACCAAACTTCTTTCTTGAGAATGTAGTACTTGCAACCAAACACTCGAAAGTAGCTAACATTGGGCTTGTTCCTGGTGAGTAAATCATATGGGGTCATATTCTTCTTGTGAAGTTAGAGCCGGTTGATTGCATGGCAAGCAGTAGATATTTCCTCGGCCCAAAAGTTATATGGAGACTTGAATTCTGACAACATGGTCCTAGTTGCATCCATCAAAGTATGGTTCTTCCTTTTGGCCACGCAATTTTGTTGGGGGTATATGGAGTGGAATATTGATGCTTGATCCCTTCATCACTAAGGAACTCGTCCAAAGTGTAATTCTTGAACTCGGTACCATTGTCACTTCGGATGGATAGGATGGTTGCATTATGTTTCCATTGTACATGATTTGCAAAGTCAATGATCGTTTGTTGAGTTTCACTTTTGAACTTGAAGAAGTATACCCAAGTGTATCTTGAGGAATCATCCACAATCACCAATAATACTTGTTTCCTCCAAGACTATCATGTGACGGAGGACCAAAGAGATCCATGTGGAGGAATTCCAAGCATCTTTCCGTAGTGATTTTATTAAGAGCCTTGTGAGGAGTCTCATGCATCTTCCCTTCAATACAAGCCCTACACACTGTTGGCTATGAAATACCACCACTTTTAGCCATATAAAATATGCCATTTATCTCTCATATCATGTTTCTTCTAGCTATAGCTATGCCTTATATGCATGACTTCTATTTCTCATTCATTTTCATATGAGCTTTGCACATTTAGTAGTTCAGGTAGAATTTTATCACTTTCCTTGTCTATGACATGTGTGTAGGTGTTGGTTAATATTATGGATAAAAAGGAACAAAGAGAGCATAGTATGGAGGAGCTGTAGGGACCAGACTTAGCCATTTGAGAGGTTGGAAAAGTGTTTTTTTAACATTTCAAAATAAATATCCAAGACCATGTGGTTTTAGCACTCGGCAAGACGAATCCAATGAGCCCAAGAACACCCAAAAAGGAGTTTGTATAAAGAAATAGCGGCCAAAACACTGCGGAGTACCGAAGGTTTGACGACCAACTATACAGCGGGAGCAATAATTCCGGCCGTATAGCTCCCTGATACGTCGGAAACGTATTTATAATTTTTGATGCTCCATGCTTGTTTTGTATCTACTTTTCTTTGCTTTGTCTACACTTTGAGGGGCTTTTTACATGTTTTCTGGTACTAACCTATTAACAAGTTGCCACAGTGCCTGTTGCCTGTTTTCTGCTGTTTTTGGTTCTAGAAAAGCTAGTAAGGAAATATTCTCGGAATTCGGCGGGACAAACGTCAAAGTCAATAACTTTTCGTGGGGAACAAGAAGTCCAGAGGGGAGACGGAGAAGCCGACCAGGGCGCCCAGACCCCCCTAGGCGCGGGTGGGCCCTGCCCCGCGCCTAGGCAGGGTGTGGGGCCCCTGGCCACCTCCTCGGCCTCCCCCTTCGCCTATAAGAAGCCCCGGATGCAAAAACCCTAACCACCTGATAAAATCTCCACAAAACCTTCTGTAGTTGCCGCCACCGTCGTCCCTAGATCGGGGGGATCTGAAGTTCTTCCCAGCACCCTGCCGGAGGGGATATCATCCCGGAGGCCTTCTCTCTGGTATGATGCATGAGTAGTTCCACCTTGGACTATGGGTCCATGTAGTAGCTAGATGGTTGTATCTCCTCCTTTGTGCTTTCATGTATAGATCTTGTGAGATCCGTTCATGATCAAGATCTAATCTATTTGTAATCATGCATGTTGTGTTTGCGGGGATCCAATGGATATTGAGATTATTATGTTGGATTGATTAAAGGTTTTGTCTTTATGATTCTATCATGTCTGTGTTGTTTGTGATCTTGCATGCTCTCCATTGTTAGTAGCTATCTTGGCCAAGTAGTTGCTAGTGACTCCAAGAGGGGTATTTATGCTCGATAGTGGGTTCATGCCTCTAGTTTCCAAGGGAAGTGACAGTAATCTCTTCGGTTGTAGATGTGTTGTTTCCACTAGGGAGAAAACAACAGTCTCTTGTTCATGGAACATGTGGACTATTTACCGTACACACTTTGCTTAAAGCAGTTGTCTGTTGCTTGCAACTTAATACTGGAGGGGGTTCAGATGATAACCTAAAGGTGGACTTCTAGTCATAGATACAGTTGGATGGCGGTCTATGTATCTTGTTGTATTGCCCAATCGAACCTCATAGGATCTTTTTGACTAGTAATTGCATTATTATGCCTTGCTCAGTTCCTGTCAATTGTCCTACTATAATTTGTTTACCCTTTATGCCATGTTGTTTATCTAAGGAGAGCACCTCTAGTGAACTATGGACCCCATTCCAATCTTTACCATTGATACATCTTTCACTGTTACTTATTTACTTGCTACAAACAATTACCTTCCACACCATACGTTTAATCTTTTGTTACAGCAAACCGGTGAGCTTGACAACCTCACTGATTCGTTGGGGCAAAGTCTTGAGTCTGTGTTGTGCAGGTCTCCACGGTGCTTGCAACACCTGCGTGATGTTTCGTTTCTCCTCATAGTTCAATAACCTCGGTCTCTACTGAGGGAAGAGTTGCTGCTCTGCTCATCACACCTTGCTCTTGGGGTTTCCAACGAAGTGCTCCACGTCAAGCACCAACAAGTTTTCTGGCGCCGTTGCCGGGGAGGCTTAGGACGTCTTCACAAGGGGAGTCCTTCACTTCCTTTCTCTTTGCTTTGTTTTTAGTTTGCTTTGTTTCTTTTGCTTTGTTTTGTTTTCCTCTTTCCAAAAAACCGTAAAAATTATTCTAGTTTGGTTTGCTTTCTTTATTCAAAAACACAAAAAAATTAGTTCCTACTCTAGTTGCTACCATGTCTGGTTTTGGACCAACCTTTATTTCCTCTATGGTAGAAATCTCCACTTTTAATCAAAAAAGTGAAGAAAGTTCTAAAGAAGCTTGGTCCAAAATCTCTTCTTTACAAAAAGAAACCGAGCCTAAGGTGAGCCTTAGCTTGGTTATTGATAGTTTCTACCGCGGTATTGCTCTTCGTTATAGATATGCTTTGGATGCTGTGGCTGAGAGATATTATTTGCTATGTACTGAGGATGAAGCTTTTGATGCCATAAAGAAATTGATCATGATTTATGGTACACCTGGCAAGTCTGATTCCTCTTTCACAAATATTTTTGCTAGGTTGAACACTCTTGAGACCGGTATTGCTGCTATGAATAGTTACTATAACACGCTTAGGGCTTGCCATGATTATGTTCCCATAAATTCTGAGCCTTCAAAGTGGTTTCCCACAATCAAAGTCTCAATAAACACTACACCTTTTGATGCTCGCTGTGATATCATGTCTGAATTTTGCCTCATGCCTAAAGATATTTATGATTCCTTGAGTCTTTGGGGGCTTACTGAAGGAGGATAGGAAATCTCTCTTACTAACAATGCCACTCTTTTACCCATTGGAAGCTGAAGGTGTGTTTACAAAAATCTCAGGGAAAATGGTGACTACTAATTATCTTGTTATTGAATGTGTAGGCAAAGGACAAATTACACTTGGAAGATCCCTACTGAAACACCTTGGAGCAGTAATAGATGTGGGAAAAGGCACTATGCATTTTAATCCTCCAGTGAGCAAACATATTTTCCCCAAAGAGAATAAGAAAGGTAATAAAGGAAAGAACAAGAAGGTTGCTTCTTCATTTGAAAATACTTGATTCTTCTTGCTTTTTGTGCCTAACTTAAAGGCGTTAAAGAAAAGTACTTGTTGGGAGATAACCCAAGAGTTTCCTTGAGTATTGGAAGTTATTACTTCAGTAATGACCTCTCCTTATCCTTTTTGTTTGCTTTTTGTGCCAAGAATGACCTCTAATGAGAGGGAAGTAAGATTTGGGGAGTTGTTGTCCCGAAACAGATTTCTGTCCTCCACCATAAAAATTATTGAGGACTCTATGTAACTTGGATTGAGTTCAAAATTTACGAATAAATCCCCCAGTGTGTTAGCTAACTTTCATTAGTTCAACACTTTTTGATTTGAGCAACATAAGATGTTCAAAAAAATTGTTTTCTACATGTTGGTCAGTTTTGATAGATTTCTGTCATTATTTTTATTTGCTTCTTATTGATTCCTTTTTAGAGTTCTCTTTTGGGGAATTGAGCTTTTTGAAGGAGTTTCTATAGTAGCTTGTGTTTTTAGTGAAAAGCCTTGCTGTTCCAAAGCTTTGCCAGAGGTCTAATATCTTTTGAATAAACTAATAAAGCTAATGAAGATTGTGTGAAGTTTTGTATGAAGGAAATATTTTAGGTGTAGAGAGATAATGATGCAATGAGATGAAGAATGGAAAAAATATCAAGATTGGGGATGCCACCATGGTGTCACCCCAAGAAATATCCAAGAGGTACAAGCGTCAAAGCTTGGGGATGCCCAAGGCATCCCCTTTTTCATCAATAAAAAGCTCAGGTCTGTCTAGACACTTCGTTTTTTAATATTTCATGCATAGTTGTGTTGTTCTTGGAGCGTCTTAGTTTTCATTTGCTTTGCTTAGGTTGTTTATTTTGCTTGAATAAAGTAGTTTGGACCCCCGTTCTCGCTGTGTTGTTTTGCAAATAAGTTTCCTTGGTGTTGGAAAGGAGTAGTAAGTTCTTGCTTGTAAGTGCAAGAGGAGCTTGCATTGACTGTGACTTAGGCTTTAGCATGACATGCTAGGTGTTGTTTTGACCTTCCGCTTAGTGATTATTGCTGTAGCATGTCTTGTTACAAACAATTGGGATTGCTTAGTGTGCCTTGAAGGAATTATTTATTGTTTTAGCATGCAAAAAGCATAGTATTGTGGTATTCTCCTTTGAAGCTTTGTTTGGGTTGAATTGGCACATGCTCACACCATGTTATGACTCTAACAAGTCACCATTAGCCTCAATTATCATTTAGTCCTTGACTTGTAGTACCACTCTATGCTTTGATTAGTAATGCTTTGTTGCTCTGCATGATTATGGCCATTATGATCTCTTAGTTGGTTTCTCCTAGTCTTTTGCTAGCCTCCACTTGTATGAGTAAGCTCTACTCATGCTTCCAACTCCCAAGAAACTAAGTTTTTCCAAAATTTTCACTATATACTCCTATGCATGGTGTGTTACACCATTCCAAGTATATTCTTGTTTTCAGCTATCTTCCAATTAAAAACTATTTTGTTATGTGAAAACTTAGTGATTAAAGCCCTCACAAACTTGATGGCACACTTTATATTATTTTCCCCTAATAAACTTGAACCATTGTGACGTCTATGTTGTATATTCTTGCACTTATACGTTGGAATTAGCAGAACCATGCTGTCACGGTGAACGTTTTCAACATTGCACTTGTACTTTGTACTCAGATGATATCATGTTCTTTTGTCTATGGATGTCACCGGTGTGAAATAAAGAGGGAACTTGTAAGTCCATGGAGTTTGTATTCTGTGTTAGAGAAATGCCTGGGCCGCTAGCCTAATCCATGCCTAATCATGGTGGAAACTTGCAGCATCACCATAGTGAGCTATCTATGAAGCATCCTCAATAAAAAGCTATGCATATAGTAAATAAAAAGATCGCTGAGATGTTCATTGTCTGCTTGCCTTGTCATTTTGGCTATGGGATAGCTCCTGTACCATGTGAAAGGGGTATCCCATTGGCGGTTCTCTATGATATGCAAATACTTACAATGACAAGAACTTACTTATGACTGAAGTTGAGTAGCATGAGGTGTGGCCCTCGTATTCAAGGGACTTGAGATTGCCAACTTATACTTCGTCAAGCATATAATCCATAGTTTGTTCACTTTAACCTTAATCACTTCAAGATGCTTATGATAGGGGCAATGAGGGCTGAAAGCTAACAAGTACCATAATTTTTGGAATCTCTTTTTGAAACTTGAAATCCCTGCTTCCTTTACAAAAAGGCCTTTCTTCCACCATTGTTGAGTCTCCACCTTCTACCTTTAGGCACTTTTAAGAGAGCATAGTCGTCATTCTGTGTGCAGTGTCCCAAAGCTTATTGATTGATGCATATTGTGATATTACTTGTTCCTATGCTATTTGTTTCTAGTCCCCCTTGTGAACTTTGAAGGTGTCATATGCATCTATTTGCTACTCTATGAGGGACAAGCTGGTTGCCACTATGCCATGTTTTCTGTATGTGAAACAAACAAATGTTTTTCAATGCATGTTATTCATGATATTTGTGTGTAGCCTTTCATGTTGCATGCATATTTACTATGTCCTATTGTTAGAACTCCATCTTTCATGCACATGTTTAGAGTTCTTTGAACCCAGCTTTCAATGCTTGCAAATGGTTTGATCTTTATGGTGAAGGTGCATGTCACCTCAAAAATTATTCTTTTTATCACTTACCTACTCGAGGACGAGCAGGAGTTAAGCTTGGGGATGCTTGATACGTCGGAAACCTATCTATAATTTTTGATGCTCCATGCTTGTTTAGTATCTACTTTGCTTTGCTTTGTCTACACTTTGAGGTGCTTTTTACATGTTTTCTGGTACTAACCTATTAACAAGTTGCCACAGTGCCTATTGCCTGTTTTCTGCTGTTTTTGGTTCCGGAAAAGCTAGTAAAGAAATATTCTCGGAATTGGACGCGACAAACGTCAAAGTCAATAACTTTCCGTGGGTAACAAGAAGTCTAGAGGGGAGACAGAGAAGCGGGCCAGGGCGCCCAGACCTCCCCTAGGCGCGGGTGGGCCCTGCCCCACGCCTAGGCAGGGTGTGGGGCCCCTGGCCACCTCCTCGGTCTCCCCCTTCGCCTATATGAAGCCCCCGATGCAGAAACCCTAAGCACCTGATCAAATCTCTACGAAACCTTCTATAGCCACCGCCACCGTCTTCCCTAGATTGGGGGGATCTGAAGTTCATCCCAGCACCCTACCGGAGGGGAGATCATCCCGAAGGCCTTTTCTCCGGTATGATGCGTGAGTAGTTCCACCTTGGACTATGGGTCCATGTAGTAGCTAGATGGTTGTATCTCCTCCTTTGTGCTTTCATGTATAGATCTTGTGAGATCCGTTCATGATCAAGATCTAATCTATTTGTAATCATGCATGTTGTGTTTGCGTGGATCCAATGGATATTGAGATTATTATGTTGGATTGATTAATGGTTTTGTCTTTATGATTATATCATGTCTGTGTTGTTTGTGATCTTGCATGCTCTCTGTTGTTAGTAGCTATCTTGGCCAAGTAGTTGCTAGTGACTCCAAGAGGGACTATTTATGCTCGATAGTGGGTTCATGCCTCTAGTTTCCAAGGGAAGTGGCAGAAATCTCTTTGGTTGTAAATGTGCTGTTGCCACTAGGGAGAAAACAACGGTCTCTTGTTCGTGGAACATGTGGACTATTTACCTTACACACTTTGCTTAAAACAGTTGGCTGTTGCTTGCAACTTAATACTGGAGGGGGTTCGGATGATAACCTGAAGGTGGACTTCTAGTCATAGATGCAGTTGGATGACGGTCTATGTATCTTGTTGTATTGCCCAATCGAATCTCATAGGATCTTTCTGACTAGTAATTGCATTGTTATGCCTTGCTCAGTTCCTGTCAATTGCCCTGCTGTAATTTGTTTACCCTTCATGCAATGTTGTTTATCTAAGGAGAGCACCTCTAGTGAACTATGGACCTCGGTCCAATCATTACCATTGATACATCTTCCATTGTTACTTGTTTACTTGCTACAAACCATTACCTTCCACACCATACGTTTAATATTTTGTTACAGCAAACCGGTGAGCTTGACAACCTCACTGATTCGTTGGGGCAAAGTCTTGAGTATGTGTTGTATAGGTCTCCGCGTTGCTTGCAACACCTGTGTGATGTGTCCTTCCTCCTTCTGGTTCGATAACCTCGGTCTCTACTGAGGGAAGACTTGCTGCTCTGCTCATCACACCTTGCTCTTGGGGTTTCCAACGAAGTGCTCCACGTCAAGCACCACTCCCGGTGTATAGTTGCCAAAAAGGTAAAAAACAATGAGATTTCCCCCTAGAAAATCTCTAGAAACTTCCCTAAGTCATATGATGATATTGTGGGTACCCTAGGGCACCCCCAAGGCCTATATTAAGAGGGGAGGAGCCAAGAGAGATCCAATCCCTATTATCCTCCATAGCGGAGCCCTGCCGCCGTGCCACCACCATTGTGTAGTGACCTCGGATAGAGGAAGATCCTAAGTCCCTATGATTGAAATGCTAGTCCCTGGATCAATAGCTAGCACTCACAGTCAATGAAATATCATGTAAAACACAAGTGTTTATTACATGAATCGAATAATCCATAGTTTACATTATTACAACAGAAGTGATATATATACAACTTGGAGTCCCATAATGCCACAGGCAGGTTGAGTGAAGATCCGCAATCCTAGCGCACCTTTCAACGATCTCGAAATTCCCACATAAAACGTGCAGCCAACAAGTTGGGTCAATACTTTAAATGTGTTGGCAAATTACACCATGAAGGAAAATACTTTGGCTATTTTCTACAAGCAAGGCTAAGATAAGGTTTTGTGGTTTATTTGCATAAAGCCAATTCTTTTACTAAGTAAAAGAGAAGTAGAGAGAGAATATTTTATCCTACTTTGCAAACTTTTAGTAAGTAAAATAAGGTCAAGTGGCTCGCACTGGGTCCTCCAAGATACCAACTCTCAACCAAACACATGGCACCCAAAATAATCCCACTAAGTCTAAGTTCACAGAGCCCACAAGATGCAACTCACAACTTAGATTTGCAAACATTTTATTTGAAAAAGATAGAGGAAAATCCTTTAGAGGCTCCATCCTTCAGATGCTCAAAATTGTTCTTTCTCCACGAACATGGCCGATCGATTAGATTATTACTCTTGATAATTTGTGCACTTTACCCACAATCCACGATCAAGTACTTTTACAAACAAGACCATGGCAAGGCTTTCCCTTAGTATCCCCTCTACCTTCTGGATCCAACCGTGCCAAGAACCTCCAAATGTTGGTACCCAGGTGAGGTTTCCCACTAAGTAATAGGCCAAGACAAAGCCCATATGTATTATGGTTGCACTGTAAGATTCTGAATTCTGAAACATGGCAGACTTCTTTGATTCCTGGGCGGCCGTCCTCCACCAAATTATACTCGTTGACCCGACAACCATTCCGCCCAGAAGAAAACTTAGTTTTTATTTTGAAGGGGATTTGAGAAGAAAAGATCGCTCAAGAGAGCCTTTATACTTATAAAATTTCTTGTCTTTCGAACCCCCAACGGTACTTTATATATATATAGCATAGCAAGCACTTAGCAAAAACATAGGTAACCTATTAGGAGTGAAAAATACTAAGTATAGAACTACTCATGGCATACTACACAATTATTACACTTTCAACTAAGAAAAATTCTACCAGAACATCCTACACATGCATACTACAAAATTTGAAGATCACATGAATAGAATCAAAACTGGGACAAAACATGAACATGTGGTGTAACTTGTCTTATGTTTGTATTATGAGTGATGATTGAATTTCTTCTACAACAATCGCACTCTCCAAACAATCTATCACGAGGAAAAAATAATTTTGAATCAAAACAATTGCAAACTTAGCAATAATACAAACATACAACAAAATAATGGTGATCATATGCACGCATGATGATTTACAATGTCACACTAGTTGTATTTAGTATTCTGAACACTGTTATAACACAAGATGCATATTAAAAAGCATTTAATGCATAAAACAATTTATTAATGAACTATATTGATTTAAATAGGGTTTAACTCACTTTAAATCACATTCTGGTGTTTTCATATTATTAAATTGTGAATTAAATGCCACCTTATAGGTATCTCAATTTAGCGCTAGTAGCAATTGGAATCACACAAAAAGGATCTATAAATATTTTTGTATGATTTAATTACTATAAAAATGCAATTTAGACATTCTGCAAGATCATCTAATGTAACAACGCCAAATAAGTTTGCGTATATTTTTATGGGATTGATATGATCAGAACTAAACATTACAAATTGGTTTTACTCCCTCCATCACGGTTTGGTGGGCGTCTTACAAAAACCATGCGTTTCCAAAACTCCACTCCTCCTAGGCGCGTTAGACTTAATTACAGAATTAATGCCCTCATTTTTTCTCCCCACTTCCTACTCCATGCAGACAAGAAATTAATTCTTGCATGCAACTCCACCAATACATGCGCCTAAACTCCTCGTTTCTATTGAGTAATTACGTTTAATAGGACGCCGAATAATTAATGGGCCTATTTTCTCTCAGCGAATTTGCATTTTTTGGCACAAATCTGGCCCTAATCAGCGTTCACCTAGGTCCCAACAATCTCTCTAAAACGCTCCAAACCGTGACAGAGGGAGTACTAAATTTGGAGTTATAAATCATTCTCTATAATTTAATTACTATTTAATAGAGTTTAAATCATTCAAAATATTTACTTCATCATAAATTATATCGAAGACCATATCTGTATTCCACATGAAATTGTGAATCCAAAGACATATTATTTATATTTTTCCGAGCAATAAATATTATATTATGAATTTAATAATCTAAATAGAAATTAAAACTAATTAAATCACTACAGTAATTATACACTACAAAAAACTATATCTAACAACATAATAATGTTGAATATGAAATTAGAAAACCACAGATACTTTATTTGTATTGTTTGGATCTACAAATAATTTATTATGATTTATTTAGTCTAAAATTTCCATTAAACCATTTAAATTATTACCGTAAAACTATACAGTAAAAGTTAGATCTAATCTTGTATTAATATTCTACATAATTTTCTAAATCTGTAGATATGTTATTTACTATTTTTGGATATACAGATCTTTTATTATGAATTTTCTAAAATCTATCTATTTTATGCATTTTTAATTCAATTTCAAATCAAAAGGGCAATATGCCGGGGAATATTCTACGTTGACCGGGACGACGGCTACTAACCTGGTGCTGATGGTGTGTTGATGTGGCGATTGCTGACGCATATGCCATGCAGTGCAAATCGGTTGGACGATACCACTTTGCGCCTGGATCAAATTTGGAGCGTTGAATCAAGATCGGACGAGTACTGTGACTCGGACGTCCTCACACCATGGTGACATCGACGGCCAGCGGCAGACGGTGCAGTCAGGTGGTGGTGGTGGTGGCACTCTAGAGGTCACCGGCAACGATGGAGTAGATGACGGGAGGCGGCACGCCAAGCGATCTCGATGGGTGTCTTGGTGCGGTCCTGCGCTTCGTGCAGAGGTGGCGGAAGGCGGCTGGAGCGGTGTGACTCCAGCGATGCTCTGGCGGGCTCGGGAGCTCGCTCTGGTGCGCCTGCGAAGGGGAAAATGGGTGAGGATACGCGGGCAAGGATGGAGAAGAGTATTAGAGAGAAGGGAGACGATGGGATGGTTAGAACCTTGGGTTCCAGATCGATCTGAAGATGGCTGGCAGCAGCGATATTGAAGCTCGACGGTGGGGATGCTAGGGTTCGGGAAAAAGTGAAAAAATACACGAGGAGGTACGAGGGGTTTATATTGGGGCGATGACATGCGGAGGGATCAAAATCTGCATGGATTTTAAGGAAATCTAAACGAATTCGAGCCGTGCTCGTCGGGGCCTCTCTACCACCGCGGTGAAGAAGAAGGAAGGGAGGGACCCACCTGTCATGGAGAGAGGGAAGGGGAGCGGGCCTGGTGCACGCTAGCTTTGGGCTGGCCCATGAGGCTGCTACTGCTGTGCGCTGCGCGCGGGCGGGGAGCAGGGCGGTAGGTAGGCGTTAGCTGGCTGGGTCGTCGGGGTAGATTGGGTTAGATTTCTCTTTTTTGTTTCTTTTTATTCATTTTCTGTTTTACTTTTTCTTTAATATCTTTTGCATACCTTAACCAAATTTAATGAAATTAGTCTCTAAATTTTTTTAAAAAGAAGGAGAACAACATTGGATCATAAAAATATTTTTTTTGCAAAGATCTAGAAGGTTAGGTTTTGTAAAAACCCCTTCTTGCCCTCATAGGCTTATTTAGAAAAAGATAAAGGGTTTATGAATGTTCTTAATGCAACTAAATGTGTGAAGCCATGATGCAATGCAACACAATGTTTTTTGTATTTATGCCAAACCATTTATTTTTATTGTGGCTTTAGGAAAGTTTGAACAATCGTAAAAAGTTTCTTTTCATTCAAAGATTTCAACAAGATCAAACAATTCAAACAAATTAATAATTTTAATTTAACATTCCAAAATTTAGATTTTTTTGGGATGTTACTGACTACCAACCTTAAAAGGAATCTCGTCCTCGAGATTCGAGAAGGCTAGAAATAAATAGGTTCGGTTTATACTAGCGTGCTACCATCCTTAAAAGATTGTCTTTGTTGAATACTCCCGATTGAGTGATTTGAGGTTTTTCGTTAACTATCTCGATGTGGAGATTCGTGTGCTTCATCCGTAGAGTCATGGTGCTCATTGGCATTAATAGGACGGTGAATATTTCCATTCTCATTACCGTTCTTCAGTTCCAGGCAATCAACAGCATAGTGTCCAGGTTTGTGATAGTTGAAACAAAGGACTTTACTCGTGTCCTTCCTTTTTCTCCATTGGTGAAATTTCCTCCATTCCTGTTTGATGCTAATGACCGTTGTGGCCATTGTGCTCATAAAAATGGGAGTCATCATGCTCGTGGGGTGGTGGTGAAGTAGTGCAATGCCTCTGGTATTATCCATAGGTGTGCTTGTGGAATGTAGACTTCCTCTTTCGATTCTCCATCCTCTTTCGTTTGGCTTCCACTATCACTGCCCTATCCAGGAGTTCTTGGTAGTTATCAAACTTTAGAGCCACAAGCACACTAGATGGATATCTCATCATTAAGTCCTCTCATGAATTCTTCCTGCCTCTTGGCATCAGTGGAAACATCGTCAGTTTCATAACGTGCCAACTTGTTGAAAAGCTTTCCATACTCAGAGACAGAGCGATATAGTTGATGTAAGTCGTGAAACTCACGCCTCATCAAGGCCATGACACCAGCAACCACATGATGAGTGTGAAAGGTTTCTTCAAACTGGTTCCATGGAATAACATCAATATCCAGATGGGTGACCTGATAATTATCCCACCATTCAGCAACAAACCCCTCAAGTTGATGTGCGGCAAAATGCACCCTTTCTGCTCCAACAGCTTGAACAGTGTCCAACTTCTTGTTGATTGTGCGGAGCCAGTCATATGCTATAATTGGTTCAGGTCTGCTTGAGAAGGTAGGAGGGTTTAACTTCAAAAACTAAGCCAAGCGATCCTTTTGAGGCGGCAGGGGTGGCGGAGGCAGCGGGTTGTTGTTGTTTTGCATATTTTGGGTGAGGAGTTGGATCTGCTGATTCTAGGAGTTCAAAAGTTATGCAATCTCTGGAGGTAGAACATAGTTCTCACGTCTTGGTGGCATCTGAGCTTTTTATACAAAAGGTAAGACATAGATAGAAAGGCTATGAAATAAACTCTACCCTTATGCATCACACATAGAAACACACAAAAATTAGCAACCAAGTTCCAATCACACCGAGTTTTATTACAACCAAGCATTACAATAGAAAATGGTAAAGGTACTATGATATTTGGTAGGCTAACTACTATAATCCTTTGTCTCTTCAGGCCTGAGTTGGGGTCTGCATGTTGTCGCTCTCCAAGCCTTTATGCATCCTCTAGCATTCATCATTTCGAGATTTCTTTTGTGGTCAGTTGATTGCATAATGCCCATTGTTAAGGCACTTGAAACAAGTGACATCCCTAAGATCCTTGTTATGCTTCTCACCGTAGTTGCCATTAATCCCATTATCATAGACCCTTTTCTAAGGACAATTATATTCATAGTGTCCAATGTCTCCAAACTTATAACAGAGAACTTCTCTTAAATCCTTCCTCTGTTTTGGTCTTTCCAAGGCCAACAAGTCTCGTAGATCATATTCCATCTCAAACTTCGGAACTCTTGCTCTTTTCCTTGAGCTAGTTTTGGGAACATGGACCCTGTTTCCATAAGTCGAGTATTGCGAAGTGATGACTTTGGGTGTGGTGTCTAGTGTCTTGAATCCATCCATTGCCTTTGTCATAGACCTTGTGTCCTCGCAGAGCTTCATGAGGCTTTGGCGCATTCCGTCTCTAACTTGCTGATTCACTTGCTGTACCACCAGGTAGAGGTGACATTGAGCAGGGTTGTGACACAAGAAACACATAACTTGAGAGGTAGGGCATTCTTCAGACGGGTGACTTTCTTCACAGTAGGGGCACTGATCATGATGCTCCTTGGAGGTGTGGTCCATCTGTCGAGTTGACCGAGGTTTACAGTAGAACGAAAGGATTGTAGAATAAGAAGAAGAATAACCCTTACAAGCAACTTTATTTATGGAAAAATAGTTTTTATTTGCTATCGTAACAACCATAAAAGAAGGCAAACAAATCTTTGCATCTTTATTATAGCGAAATCTATCTAGATTTGGTTCCCAGTAGGTCACTTGGAATCTTCATGATCTTCATAATCTTCATTTTCTTTGAGGTCTTCGGTTAATAACTTTGACTTAAGGCCTTCGATGTCTTTGGTACTTGTATCTTTGAAGTCTTCAATTCTCATAGCTTCAGTCTTGGAACCTCTTCTACAGAGGTCTTCAAGTCCTGACTTGAGCGAGATGGTCTTCTTTGAAAAGGTAGTCTTGGGAGAAGTTTCTTCTGGAAGTTCATAGTGGTCATTTCTAATGTTGAAAAGAACAGACTTATGAAATTTTAAAACCCCAAAGGTAGATGATGAGAAGTATGGGAGTTTTTATGAAATAACTTAGAAAATATTACTCCTAAGGTTTTTCCATGTCCAGGGTAACGATATACAATCAACTTATGCTCTGATACCATCTGTAGAAACCTCAGATCGAGAAAGATCCTAAGTCCCTATGATTAACATGCTAGTCCCTGGATCAATAGCTAACACTCATAATCGATGAAATATCATGTAAAACACAAGTCTTATTACATGAGTCCAATAATCCAGAGTTTACATTATTACAACAGAAGTGATATATATACAACTTGGAGTCCCATCAATGCCACAGGTAGGTTGAGTGAAGATCCGCGATCCTAGCGCACCTTTCAACGATCTCCAAATTCAACACATAAAACATGCAGCCAACATGTATTGGCAAATTACACCACAAAGGAAAAGACTTTGGCTATTTTGTACAAGAAAGGCTAAGATAAGGCTTTGTGGTTTATTTGCATAAAGCCAATATTTTTTTACTAAGTAAAAGAGAAGTAGAGAGAGAATATTTTATCCTACTTTGCAAACTTTTAATAAGTAAAATAAGGTCGAGTGGCCCGCACTGGGTC
Source organism: Avena longiglumis (assembly GCA_030063025.1). Lineage (NCBI taxonomy): Eukaryota > Viridiplantae > Streptophyta > Magnoliopsida > Poales > Poaceae > Avena > Avena longiglumis. The sequence continues at coordinate 202,999,837 of CP125976.1, read as the reverse complement.
CTCCAGGCTACCAACTCTCAACCAAACACATGGCACCCAAAACAATCCCACTAAGTCTGGGTTCACAGATCCCACATGATGCACCAAACAACTTAGATTTGCAAACATTTTATTCAAAAAGATAGAAGAAAATCCTTCAGATGCTCAAAATTGTTCTTTCTCCGTGAACATAGCAGATCGATCAGATTATTACTCTTGAGAGTTTGTGCACTTTACCCACAATCCACGATCAAGTCCTTTTACAAACAAGATCATGGCGAGGCTTTCCCTTAGTAGCCCCTCTACCTTCTGGATCCAACCGTGCCAAGAACCTCCAAATGTTGGTACCTAGGTGAGTTTTCCCACTAAGTACTAGGCCAAGACAGAGCCCATATGTATTATGGTTGCACTGGAAGTTTCTGAATTCTGAAACATGGCAGACTTCTTTGATTCCTGTTTGACTCATTTTCTGTTTTACTTTTTCTTTAATATCTTTTGCATATCCTAACCAAATTTAATGAAATTAGTCTCTAAAAGTTTGCAAAAAGAAGGATAATAACACAGGATCATAAAAATAAACTTTTTGCAAAGATCTAGAAGGTTAGGTTTTGTAAAAAACGTCTTGCCCTCATAGGCTTATTTAGAAAAAGATAAATGGTTTAGGAATGTTTTTTATGCAAATTAATGTGTGATGCCATGATATGAAACACAATGTTTTTTGTATTTATGCCAAACCATTTATTTTTATTATGGCTTTAGGAAAGTTTGAACAATCCTTAAAAGTTTCTTTTCATTCAAAGATTTCAACAAGATCAAACAATTCAAACAACTTATTAATTTTAATTTAACATTCGAAAATTTGGAAAAAAAATTGGGATGTTACACATAGCCTCCTCCAATCAGATCTACACCATCACCATCACACAAGAGGAGAAGGGACTAGGATCTTGAAGGCCTGCACAATGATCTACATCGTCATCTTCATCAACAACGTCTCCATCACTTATCCCCTTTGGTTACTGTCACGACCCGGGATCAGGGATATACAAATACCAGATCCTTATCTGATATAATCCTAACCTAAATTCCGAGGCGCGCAGGTAAAGATCGGTAACATTATAGAACATACATACCATACATAAATAAGGTAAACTCTTAAGAGAGTTACAAACCAGTCATACAAGCCAGTGATCACAAACCCATCATTACATCAAACAACGGAAGCAAACAAGTTATTCTAAACAACAAACTTAGCAAAGGGCCTAAGAGGCCTTAAACAGAAGTAGCGGCCCTTCCATAGATCCTAGGCTGCTGCCCGGGAACCCCGACTACTCTTCGACCTTGACGTAGAAACCACCTTCAGTTGGAGTAGCATCATCTGTAGAAAAACATCAACGAAGCAAGGCTGAGTACAGGGTGTACTCCGCAAGACTTATGGCTAGTGGACTTATTTTGCATAAAGCCATCTTTTGTTTCCAAAACAAGAGGGAGAAGAAACTCGTCTAGTCAGATAATTTTCAAAAGGGGATAAGAAGACTTTAACTATAGCTCATAAATTCATCTTTGATATCCACCAAGCATCATCATCAACTAAACCACTCTTCCCGGACTACCCCCTCAACAACCCCGAGGAACTATTCCGGATCTCACTTTAGTTGGCAAGTTTTATCATTCGGTTATAATTCTCTATGATCACAGAATCCGTTCCCAAGTCGTCCATAACCGTGGACATGACTTTTCGAAAATATTAATAACCCTGCAGGGGTGCACAACTTTACCCACACGTACCAACATATTCTTAATGCCAAATTATTAGCCCTCTTCCTTGGAAGGCCGACAGAGAGTGGTTGACCACGACATTTACCTTGTTTTCGCCGAGACCATGAGTCACGCACTTGGGAGATGCCGCCATAACGGGTCAAGTCCCGAAGCCGGTCCCTAATGATGTGTGCGGGGTTCAAGATTACGGATGTCGGGCATCTCTTGTTCCTGGCCACGCTTACCTACCTGTTATGAATGCACCTCCTTCCCCTCCATTCAAGAACAACCAAGATGCGTATGTCGAATGGAAAGACCAGACTATGTGACTCATGGAATCTACTAGGAAAGTTAGTTGGTCGAGGGGGTTTCCAGGCCCCCGTGTGGTTGTACGCTCGTCTTGGTTCAAGAGCGAGAACATCAGGTCCTAAGGGTGGCAAGTATGGGACTACAAAAACCACAACCCACGTGGCCTCCCATACAAACCTTAGCATGTTTATCATCCACTTCTGATCACATCACCACATCCTACCATACTAGATTCATTCGCATCTCCAGTGCATCACATGAGTGATTAGAATCAGACCACTACGCATGGCTAAGCTTGACTGAACTGTGGCACTAGCGACGCTCACAAGCCAAACCCTAGTTATGCTAGGAGCGGTGGATCAGGTAATATAGTTCACAAAGGATAACATGCATCAGATAGGATTACTCTGTCTACTGATAAAAGACTGTTTGAACCGAATGCATATGACGAGAATGAAATACTTTGTAATCATAAGATTCATATGTATGAGTGGGGCTTCGCTTGCCTTGTCCGTTGTTGGACCGATACTGCTCTTCGGTGGCGTTGACTTCAGCTTCGGTTCCTATTCGCGAGAACCAATCACCGGAAAACATAAAACAACACTCAACACATGGCATGTGCAATGCTCATACAATATGGATGATATGACAAGTTAAATAGTGTTGAATTTAACCCTAAAACATGCTTGGTCAATTTAAAGGGGGTTCCTAAGATCCAAACCCTAAAACATGGGAATCATCAGAATCACCTATGGGGTTCAATTGGTTCCTCTAATTAATCTTGCTATCAAAGTTGATTAACAATGTGTGATTATAGCTTAGTTAGATAGTTTTCATTTTTATGAACATTTTGGTATATTATTTGTATTTTTCTTATTTAAAATGAATTAGTTATGAATTTCCCAAATTTTAATTCATTTTAAATATTTTTGGAATATTTGAAATAATTTCCAAACTTGGGCCCACATGTCAGACTTTTAATCATTTCAGAAAATATTTATTGAAATTAATAAAACTCTTACAGGTATGGCCCACCTGTCAGGTATTTTCCATTTAATAAAACAATTACAGAAACCATTAAAAGAAATATGACATCATGATGATGTCATGGTGACATCATCAATGGCGTGCTTGCAGATCCTTGATGGATCGATCGATCCAGAGCTCGCGGGGAGGCGTGGTTGGGGGTGTTAGGAAGAGGGTGATCACGGGCTAAGCAAGGCGCCGCTGCGAGAGGTCACCGAGAGGCACAACGATAAACAAAGTGAAGCCGGGCTCTCGCAGGGAAGACAACACAGAGGGGGAGGGGGCAAACAGAGGGGTGCATTAGCACCGTGGGCTCACCGCGAGCACGACAGGGGTGGTGGCGAAGCTTGGGGAGGCCGGACGGCGGCGGATCGACGACGACAACTGAGGCGTTCGACGGCGCTTCGAGCTCTATTCCGGGGAGAGGAGAGCGTCCCAGCACGCGAGCTTCAAGGGGAAGAACGAGGGCATCACGGCGCATCTAGAGGTGGTCTCAGCATGGCGCGAGGTGGCCAGAGACGATGGGGACGAGGAGGATCTGACGAACTAGGGTTCGGCCATGGCACTAGAGAGCTAGGGAGAGGGGAAAATGGCGGGGTAGGGTTCGTTGGCAGCGACGGTGGCGGTTTATAGATGACCAGGGGCAGCGACACGAATCCTGGCACACGCCGGCGACGACGGACGGCGGCGGTTTCGACATCGAGCTGCTTGCTCGTCGTCGACAAAGACGACGCAGAGACGTAAAGGTCAAGCGATGCAGGGGGCGGGCTGCATCAGGCGATCAGGCTGGTCAACCGGCTAGCGGCAAGGAGAGAGGAGAGGGAAGATGGGCTCGGCCCAGAGAGGGTTAGGTTTAGATTTTTTTTCCAGGAAATCCTTTTTCTATTTCTGGTTTCTTTTTATATTTGGAATTCAAACCTGTTTTGAATAATTTCAATTTACAGAAACTCTTGTGAAGTATATAAAATAATGTGGAACCCTTTTATTCACTTTGGGTTCCATTCATGTAGATAGTTTTTCAAATACAAAACTCATTTGAATGGTTTTCAAATAGAGGGTAAGTTAGGGTTTAGGGTTTTATCTGTTGTTTCTTGATTAAACCAAAGTGCGAGTGTTATGCATGCATGCAATGCTCAAACATATCCTTATAAATATTACAAAAAAGGTGGTATGTTACAGCTCTACCCCACTTACAAGAATCTCGACCCGAGATTCCTAGGTTTTAGAAAAGAAGGCAGGGTACTCAGATCGAAGACGATCTTCGCGTTCCCAGGTTGCTTCTAACTCAGAGTGATGAGACCATTGAACTTTCAGGAACTTGATGGTTTGGCGACGAGTCTTGCGCTCGGTTTCATCAAGAATACGAACAGGGTATTCTCGGTAGGTTAGATCATCTTGGAGATCCAAAGTTTCATGGTCCACACCACGAATGGGATCTTTGAAGCAGCGCCTGAGTTGAGACACATGGAAAACATCATGTACCTCTGTAAAAGTTGAAGGTAGATACAATTGGTAGGCAAGCTCACCCCGCTTGGAGAGAATGCGAAAGGGTCCAACGTAGAGAGGAGCTAATTTGCCTTTGATACCAAATCGATGGACACCCTTCAGAGGAGTGACCCGGAGATAGACTTGATCACCAACTTCATAATGAACATCAAGATGATGATGATCATAGTTGGTCTTCTGACGATATTGAGCAGCCTTCAGACGCTCTCGAATTATGCAAACTTGATCTTCTGCATCTTGGATCATGTCCGGACCAAAGAATTGTCTTTCGCCGGTTTCTGTCGAGTTCAGCGGTGTTCGACATGTTCTCCCATACAGGAATTGGAAAGGTGCCATGCCCAAACTGGATTGAAAGTTGTTGTTATAGGAGAACTCCACAAAAGGAAGACATTTCTCCCAGTTCTTTCCAAAGGATATGCCACATGCTCGGAGCATGTCTTCAAGAATTTGATTCACTCTTTTAGTCTGACCACCGGTTTTAGGATGATAGGCTGTACTGAAGGAAACTTGAGTTCCCATTTCTTGCTGGATACTAGCCCAGAATTTGGAAGTGAACAAGCTTCCACGATCAGATATGATCTTCTTGGGAACACCATGAAGAACGACGATCTGGGATACATATACCTCTGCCAACTGGCTTGCAGTAATGCTTTCCCGAACATCAAGGAGGTGAGCAAGTTTGGAGAGTCGATCAATAACTACCCATATGGCATCATGTCCTGATTGTGTCTTTGGGAGTCCAGTGATAAAATCCATACCAATTTCATCCCATTTCCACTAAGGAAATTTTCAACGGCTGTAGAAGTCCAGCAGGCCTTTGGTGTTCAGCCTTCACACGACGGCAAACGTCGCACTCTACAACAAAGCGAGCGATTTCTGGTTTCATTCCACTCCACCAGAATCTTTGACGGAGATCTCGGTACATCTTGGTACCACCAGGATGGATAGATAGAGGGGATTCGTGAGCTTCCAAAAGAATTAGATCTTTGATTTTCCGACCGTTTGGAACCACTAGCCGGTTACTGAAGTATAGAATACCTTGATCATTGACAGAGAAGCATTTAGCTTCACCGCTTGCAACACGTTTTTTGATCTTGGTAACTTCATCATCTTGCTTTTGAGCTTCCTTGATTTGATCCTACAGAGAAGATTTTATTTCAAGGTTAGCAAGGAATCCACAAGTAACTACTTCAAGGTTAAGACGCTTGATTTCCTCGTAGAGAGTAGGTTGGGCTTGTGAAATCATCAGATTGTTGCAATAAGACTTCCGACTTAGCGCATCAGCTACGTCATTGGCTTTGCCGGGTTGATAGTTGAGACCCAAATCATAATCTTTGATGAGTTCCAACCATCATCTTTGCCTGAGATTCAGATCTGGCTGGGTGAAGAGGTACTTTAGGCTTTGATGATCCGAGTAAAGTTCACAACGGTTACCGATGAGGTAATACCGCCATTGCTTAAGAGCATGAACGATAGCAGCGAGCTCGAGATCATGGGTTGGATAATTGTTCTCATGTGGCTTCAACTGCCGAGAAGCATAGGCTACTACATGACCATCTTGCATCAACACACAACCGAGCCCTTGGAGAGAAGCATCACAATAGATGACGAAGTCCTTGCTTGTGTCCGGAAGAACAAGCACATGAGCGGTGGTTAGCTTAGTTTTCAAAGCTTGGAAGCTTTCTTCTACCTTTTCTGACCATTCAAACTTCTTATCTTTCTTAAGAAGATCCGTCACAGGCTTGGCTATCTTGGAGAAGTTCTCGATGAATCGGCGGTAATATCCAGCCATTCCGAGAAAACTTCGGACTTCCTTGACTGAAGTAGGTGACTTCCATTCCAGAATGGTCTGAACCTTATCCGATATAACAACAACACCACTTGCAGACACAACATGACCAAGGAAGACAAGATCTTGTAACCAGAACTCACATTTGGAGAACTTAGCATAGAGGCGATGTTCACGAAGTTTAGTCAATACCAAACGTAGATGTTCGACATGCTCTTCTTCGGTCTTGGAGTAGATTAGAATATCATCAATGTATACCACGACGAACTTGTCGAGATATTCCATGAAGACGGAGTTCATGAGCCTCATAAATGTGGCAGGGGCATTGGTCAACCCGAAGGACATCACTGCATACTCGTAGAGACCATAACAAGTTGTGAATGTTGTCTTTGGGATATCCTCCTTTCTGATCTTTATTTGATGATACCCTGATCTTAAGTCCATTTTGGATAAGACAGTGGCACCACTTAATTGATCAAATAGGTCATTTATCCGGGGAAGTGGGTACTTATTATTGATTGTCACCGCGTTGAGTGGGCGGTAATCAACCACCAATCTTGGAATATTTGTATCCCGCTTCTTGACAAAGATGGTAGGGTAACCCCAAGAGGATGTAGTAGGTTGGATGTATCCTAGACCCTCTAACTCTTCAAGTTGCTTCTTCAACTCAACAAACTCATGAGGAGGCATGCAGTAAGGTCTTTTGGAAATAGGAGCAGTTCCAGGAACTAGCTCTATGACAAACTCCACACTTCGATCAAGTGGCATGCCAGGCAACTCTTCAGGAAAGACATCCGGGAAATCACAGACTACAAGGACATCTTGGACCTCGAGAGTGGGTAGGACATCCATGGCATACAACTCTGAGAAAGGTTTAAGAACTGCTGACAGAGAATTTGAACCATCAGTCCAATACTTGACAGTTATGCCAGCAGGAGAGGTCACAGAAACTGTTCTGAGTGCATAGTCAATGACGGCTTGATACTTGGTTAACTAGTCCATGCCCAGAATAACATCTATGTCAGTTGACCTCAGTGCAATGAGAGAAGTGGAAAACTTCTGATACGTTATATCTATCTCAATCCCATGAGTAACCCAGATGGTCTGCCAACGAGACCCACGAGTTCTAATCTCTAGAGGAGAGTCCATAGCTTGAAAGGTGATATCATGCATTTGCGCAAAATCTTGTGATATGAATGTATGCGATGCTCCAGAATCAAACAAAACTGTTGTGAGAATTGAATTGACACAGAGCGTACCCAGAATGACGCGTGGATCTTCCTCAGCTTCCTCAACAGTGACATGGGTCAGACGACCACGTCCAACACTTTGAGATTTATCATTCTTCTTTGCCTGCTGATCATTGCGTCCTGCAGCCCTTTGAGAACACTCCCTTGAGTAGTGACCAGGTTGACCACAGGAGTAACATGTAACCCCAGTGTGAGAACCAGCAGGAGGATGATAGTTTGATCCACCAGTATTTGACTATGACTGACGAGAACTATTGCCAGAAGAATTGGGTGCATAAGGAGCACAAGGCACAACACTGTATGGAACAAAGACACGACGCTTCTTGTTACCAGAGGAAGAAGCACGATAATTTCCTTCTTCACGCTTCTGAGATACTTCCATGTCCTTCCTTCCATGCTCTAAAGTAAGAGCCTGATTGTGCAGGTCCTGGAAAGACTGGAACTTGAATGGCAACAACTCGTAGCAAAGTGCAGGGTTAAGTCCCTTACGGAACAGCTCTTCCTTATCTTCATCATTGGTCACATCCCTAGTTGCATAACGAGCCAGGCGAGTGAACTCACGCCCATAAGTTTCAATATCCTTGCGCCCCTGAGTCAGATCCAGAAACTCCCTCCTTTTGAGATGTGACGGGCTTAGGGATATACGAGGCACGAAATGCTACAACAAACTCCTCCCAGGTAACAACATGTCCCTGAGCTTGCAGATTCTAGAAACCTTCCCACCAATCACCAGCCTCACCTTCTAGTTGATAGGTGGCGAAGTTAACACGATCAGCGAGACGAACACGAAGAGCACTAAACTTGCGCTCTATGGTGCGGAGACAATCATCAGCTTCAAGGGGATCCTTGGAGTGGGTGAAGATTGGAGGAAAAGAGCAAATGAAATCTCCAAGTGTGACACAGTCGTCAGGACGACGTTCAGTGTTCTGCGCCACACGCTCCAGAAGGCGCTCATTCCGCAGACAGTTGGTCTCAATGTTGTTGAGAACGTCGGCCATTGTGGGAGGTGGTGGAAGTTCCTGATCAGCATTGTTGTTTCCTCGACGGCCAACAGAACCACGAGTACCAGCCGGCATCCTGAGGAGAAAACAGAAAGCATGAGAATGGATTCACCAAAAAGGGTACAATAAAGGCTGGCAAAACCATATCAAAAGATCATGGTAGAGTTGAACATGCAGATGAAAACTATATCAATGCATTAAGTATGGCAATAGATCAAGCATACAAAACGTATACGCTACCAACTTAGATACAAACCATAACAATGGAATGAAAGTAGGATATGATACCAACAAGTCACAAAAGAATAGAGAGCGGGATTGGAGGCATCCTTAGCAAAGTTGAAAAACAATGCTTCAGTTGCACATATATATCTTGGAAACTCCGAGCCTTGCAACCAAGTACGGAGTACTTAGGGGAAGACAACCAAACCAGTCTATCCTAAAAATTTGAAATGATAGACGAGAAGTGAAAACTTTGCAAAGCAAACAAGGTAAGATAACTCAGCAATAGAACAATCTTGTATAAGGAGTAAAAAGAGTCCTATTCCGAGTTTTGCAAATAGTTTTTAGCTTTCAAATAGTTTTATCAAACTCTAGACTCAACATCGACCAGCTAGAAGGGTTTCCTACAGGCAGTCCTGCTCTGATACCAAAATCTGTCACGACCCGGGATCAGGGCTAGACAAATACCAGATACTTATCTGATATAAGCCTAACCTAAATTCCAAAATGCGTAGGGAAAGATCGGTAACATTACAGAACATACAGACCATACATAAATAAGGTAAACTCTTAAGAGAGTTACAAACCAGTCATACAAGCCAGGGGTCACAGACCCATCATTACATCAAACAACGGAAGCAAACAAGTTGTTCTAAACAACAAACTTAGAAAAGGGCCTAAGAGGCCTTAAACAGAAGTAGCGGCCCTTCCATAGATCCTAGGCTGCTTCCCGGGAACCCCGACTACTTGTCGACCTCGACGTAGAAACCACCTTCAGTTGGAGTAGCATCATCTGTAGAAAAACATCAACAAAGCAAGGCTGAGTACAGGGTGTACTCCGCAAGACTTATGGCTAGTGGAGTTATTTTGCATAAATCCATCTTTTGTTTCCAAAACAAGAGGGAGAAGAAACTCGTCTAGTCAGATCATTTTCAAAAGGTGATAAGAAGACTTCAACTATAGCTCTTAAATTCATCTTTGATATCCACCAAACATCATCATCAACTGAACCACTCTTCCTGGACTACCCCCTCAACAACCCCGAGGAAGTATTCCGGATCTCACTTTAGTTGGCAAGTTTTATCATTCGGTTATAATTCTCTATGATCACAGAATCCTTTCCCAATTCGTCCATAACCGTGGACACGGCTTTTTGAAAAGATTAATAACCCTGCAGGGGTGCACAACTTTACCCACACGTACCAACCGATTCTTAATGCCAAATTATTAGCCCTCTTCCTTGGAAGGCCGACAGAGAGTGGTTGACAACGACCTTTACCTTGCTTTCGCCGAGACCATGAGTAACGCACTAGGGAGATGCCGCCATAACGGGTCAAGTCCCGAAGCCGGTTCCTAATGATGTGTGCGGGGTTCAAGATTACGGATGTCGGGCATCTCTTGTTCCTGGCCACGCTTACCTACCTGTTATGAATGCACCTCCTTCACATCCATTCAAGAACAACCAAGATGCGTATGTCGAATGGAAATCCCAGACTATGTGACATGGAATCTACTAGGCAAGTTAGATAGTCGAGGGGGTTTCCAGGCCCCCGTGTGGTTGTACGCTCGTCTTGGTTCAAGAGGCGAGAACATCAGGTCCTAAGGGTGGCAAGTATGGGACTACAAAAACCACAACCCACGTGGCCTCCCATACAAACCTTAGCATGTTTATCATCCACTTCTGATCACATCACCACGTCCTACCATACTAGATTCATTCGCATCTCCGGTGCATCACATGAGTGATTAGCATCAGATCACTACGCATGGCTAAGCTTGACTGAACTGTGGCACTAGCGACGCTCACAAGCCAAACCCTAGTTATGCTAGGATCGGTGGATCAGGTAATATAGTTCCCAAAGGATAACATGCATCAGATATGATTACTCTGTCTACTGATAAAAGACTGTTTGAACCGAATGCATATGACGAGAATGAAATACTTTGTAATCATAAGATTCATATGTATGAGTGGGGCTTCACTTGCCTTGTCCGTTGTTGGACCGATACTGCTCTTCGGTGGCGTTGACTTCAGCTTCGGTTCCTATTCGCGAGAACCAATCACCGGAAAACATAAAACAACACTCAACACATGGCATGTGCAATGCTCATACAATATGGATGATATGACAAGTTAAATAGTGTTGAATTGAACCCTAAAACATGCTTGGTCAATTTAAAGGGGGTTCCTAAGATCCAAACCCTAAAACATGGGAATCATCAGAATCACCTATGGGGTTCAATTGGTTCCTCTAATTAATCTTGCTATCAAAGTTGATTAACAATGTGTGATTATATCTTAGTTAGATAGTTTTCATTTTTATGAACATTTTGGTATATTATTTGTATTTTTCTGATTTAAAATGAATTAGTTATGAATTTCCCAAATTTTAATTCATTTTAAATATTTTTGGAATATTTGAAATAATTTCCAAACTTGGGCCCACATGTCAGACTTTTAATCATTTCAGAAAATATTTATTGAAATTAATAAAACTCTTATAGGTATGGCCCACCTGTCAGGTATTTTCCATTTAATAAAACAATTACAGAAAACATTAAAAGAAATACATGATGATGTCATGCTGACATCATCAATGGCTGACATCATGCTGACATCATCAATGGCGTGCTTCCAGATCCTTGATGGATCAATCGATCCAGAGCTCGTGGGGAGGTGTGGTTAGGGGGTGTTAGGACGAGGGTGATGCAGGCTACCAGAAACTGGTGGTGCCGCTTGCCGGAGGTCACCGGAGACGACGGCGCAGCGACGAACAACGGCGGTGGCGTCGGGCTCTCACGGGGAAGGCAACACAGAGGGGGAGGGGGCAAACGGAGGGGTGCGTTAGCACCGTGGGCTCACCGCGAGCAAGACAGGGGTGGTGGCGAAGCTTGGGGAGGCCGGACGGCGGCGGATCGACGGCGACAACGGCGGCATCCGATGGCGCTTCGAGCTCGATTCCGGGGAGAGGAGAGCGTCCTAGCACGCGATCTTCAAGAGGAAGAACGAGGGCGGCACGACGCATCCAGTGGTGGTCTCAGCGTGGCGCGGGGTGGCTGGAGACGACATGGACGAGGATGATCTGACGAACTAGGTTTCGGCCATGGCACTGGAGAGCTAGGGAGAGGGGGAAAATGGCGGGGTAGGGTTCGTCGGCGGCGACAGTGGCGGTTTATAGACGACCAGGGGCGGCGGCACGAATCCTGGCGCACGCCAACGACGACGGACGACGACGGTGTTGACAGCGAGCTGCTTGCTCGTCGACGACGAAGACGACGCGATGAAAGACCAAGCGGTCTGGGGCTGCCGGGCTTGGCTGGGCGGCTCTTTGGGCTGGCGGCAGGGAGAGAGGAGAGGGAAGATGGGCTCGCCCTAGAGAGGGTTAGGTTTAGATTTTTTTCCAGGAAATCCTTTTTCTATTTCTGTTTTTCTGGTTTCTTTTTATATTTGGAATTCAAACCTGTTTTGAATAATTTAAATTTACAGAAACTTTTGTGAAGTATATAAAATAACGTGGAACCCTTTTATTCACTTTGGGTTCCATTCATGTAGATATTTTTTCAAATACAAAACTCATTTGAATGGTTTTCAAATAGAGGGGGAAGTTAGGGTTTAGGGTTTTATCTGTTCTTTCTTGATTAAACCAAAGTGCAAGTGTTATGCATGCATGCAATGCTCAAACATTTCCTTATAAATATTACACAAAAGGTGGTATGTTAGAGCTACTTGTTATAATTCTAGATTGAATCTTGGATTTGCACTTGTTCTCAATTGTATCATCTTACTTCATCCATATATAATCCATGATGTTGATTGCCTTCATGTGTGAGTACTTTCCTTTGTTCTTGGGGAGATGGAGAAACCCTAGTATGTGATTGATGGTTGTGAAATATAGCCATCCACGTCCGCAATTAAACTAGATATTATTCTTATATTTGATGAAATATCTCTCTAAATCCTGCCACTAATGCCTAATGATCAAAGGGGCATGCAATCCTTTATTGCTATTTTCCATGTGAAGATAATGACGTATGATGATGGTAATCACTACATAAATACCAAAGATACGAGATTTCCAACATGTCAAAGCAACCAGGAGCCGTGAAGCTAATGTTGAAACTTTAGCGACCAACTGTATGGCGGGAATTTTATTCCAGCCGTATAGTTTGCACCGACTTCATTAGGTCAAACAGAAAAACTTTCGTGAAGGGACCCCTATATAAAGAGGCTTCGGGTGATGGGAAACATCACTTCTTTTTTTACCTAAACTCTCCCTGCCACCATAAGCCGTCACACCGGAGGAATATATCTAGATATAAACCTCTAAACCCTTCTCCACCACCATAGCCATCTTCCACTACTTGTAATAGTAGATCTCTTCTCCAATTGGCGACATTGTAAGACTATTTTATATCAACCTTATGATCTCTATTACAATGTTTATGATTGTAGATTTCATCTCTATGTGTGATTAATTCTCCTTGGGCTAAGGGCTTAGGCCTAGCCATGTATATTTTGTGCATGTTATTTATCATAGATGGGATCATGTATTAGTTTGTATGAAATAATGATTGTAGTACCCTCTCTTGCCTCAATCTAAGGACTTGTTAGGTACCCAAGACCCCGAGGATTGATCCAGTTAAAGGGAGTGTGAGTAATGAGTGATCTACAGGATGGGAACCCAATGACAGAAGGGATAGTACGGCTGTATGTGAGGAATTTACTTGGGATTAACGGTGACATATCGATGTATATCATTAGTTCTCTTTCTTCTATGGATGAGACTAGTAGGTTATTGCTATAAGCGGTTGTGGAGGCGCTAACATTTATGGATGCACTGTTCACATATAATTATCTTGCTCTAACGATTATATGCATACTTTATTATTATCTATTATTCCCATCGGATGTTTTGCATAGCTACTGGTGAAAACCGAATACCCTAGTATCTCTCTCTCTCCATCGTCAACAACAACAAAAAGATCGCAAACTCTTAGGCCGGTGAAAATGCAATAGGAATTCTAAAACTCTCGAAGGTCCATTTAAGTAATCTCACTTTGATTTCTGCTTCCTTAGGATTCGATAAACCTAGGTATACTAGAGATAAGAGCTATATTACATCCGTAATCTGGATCGAAGGTATCAACCCTTTTTCTGGCGTCGTTTTCGGGGAAGCAATAGCTACCCTGGTGAGGATAGTAGGAACCTTGCTAGTTTTAATTCTCATTTTTTATTTTGTTAGTTTGCTTTTAGTCTTTATTTGAAAAACCAAAAAAATTAGTTAGTCTTTTATTTTTGTTTAATCATCATTAGTACTTGTTTAAGAAAATACAAAAACATAGGAAGTATGGCTGAAAAGAAACTAGGGGAGTTTGCAACTCCTAACAATGATTATTTTCGTACTCCTATTACTCAGCCAACAATTGCTGCTAAAGATTATGAAATTAAGCCCCACTATTTATGTTTGGCTCAACAGAATCAATTTGGATGCTCTGCTGTAGAAGATGTAGGTACGCAATTAAATACTTTTACTAAAATATGTGATATGATGCACATTAAAGATATTGACCCCGACACGGTCAAGTTGCGCTTATTTTCTTTCTCTCTTAGAGGAAGAGCAAAAGAATGGTTGCTATCTTTGTATAGAAATACTATTGCATCATGGGTGGAATGTACTTCTTTATTTATGACTAAATTCTTTCCACTTGCAAAGACTATGAAACTCAGATCTAATATTACTGGTTTTAGATAGGAAGAGCGTGAACCACTAGCGCTTGCATGAGAGAGAATGAAAGAATGCATGAGAAACTATTCCAACCATGGGATGGAAGATTGGTTAATTCTCCATTTATTTTATAATGCTCTTAACCCCGTGTCTAAGTCTATGCTAGATACTGCAGTTGGAGGAACCTTTATGGGTATACAAATTACCGAAGCAAAGCAGCTGCTAGACAATATGCAAGACAACCATGCCCAATGGCATGTGGAAAGATCAAACACTAAGAAGGTGAACTCCGTCACACCTCAAGAAAATGAAGAACTCAATGCTAAGTTGGATGAGCTCATATTAGCCGTTAAAGGTAAGGAAACCCAACTAAGAGCTACTCCCGAACCAACTATTGAAGAAATAGACTTCATAGCTCATAATGATTATAACTCTGCTTGGAAGAAAAATTATAATTTTAATTTTTAGAAACATTATTCTTGTCCGACAGGTAACTCTAATAATAATATGGCATCAAGTAATACTAGTCTCCAAGAAACTCTTAAATATTTTATGGACTCACAAAATGAGCAAAACAATATTCTAGTCAAAATTACGGAGAATCATGATGCTATGCTTGGTAAATTATCTAACCAAGTTGTTAGTTTTAGGAATGATTTGCAGGCCCTACAAGAAATAATAAGGATTGTTGAGGCACAACTAGGTAAGATAACCGAGAGTCAAACTTTTATTCTAGCTAAATTTGCAGCTAAAGCTGAGCCTAATCCAGTAGAAGACCTCAAGATGATAAGAATCCGAAGGGAGGAGCCCGAAGAACTTGATTATACCAATGCTCCTTCACCGAACTACATAGTTGAAGATCTTGTAAAAAGGATCAATGTCAATATTCCAGTAAGTGAAGGAAATGAGGAAGCCATGTATCAACACTTCGTTAATCAGGTAGAAATAAAGGTACGTGAGCTTGAAGAAGAATATAAAAAAATTGCTAAAAAATTGCTTGTTAAGCTAGATGATATATTTGAGCCAAGTGTTAAGATTTAAATTGGGACTAATGAAATAGCTACACTGTGTGATCTAGGTGCAAGTGTTTCAACAATTCCAAAGAGTCTTTTCAACAAGTTAAATCTTGTCTCTTTTGAAATCACCGAACTAAAATTATATCTAGCGGATTCTACTTACAAACAAGTAGTAGGCATTAAAGAAAATAACTTAGTGTACATTAAAGGTTGTCCTACTCTTATTGATTTTGTTATTATTGACTGACTGAAGATGCTACCGCTCCTATCATATTAGGCCGTCCTTTCTTAAGAACTATTAAGGCTTTAATAAATTTGCATGAAGGGAACGTGAAGATCCAGTTGCCTTTGCGGGATCCTTTTGTTATTAATTTCCCCTAGAAAAAAAATCCAAGCAAGATGATAAGTAGGCCATCATTTTGAAGGCCAACTATTTTGGAGTGTGTGTTCCACTCATATGGCCTAAGTGAGCAACATCAAGGTTAAGCTATTAACCATAAAAGAGCGTTGCATGGGAGGCAACCCATGTGAAATAAAGGTTTGAGTAAAGTTTTTAAATTTTAGTTTTAGTTTTATATAGAATAAAGAGTGCTAGAAAATTCCAGTGAGAAGGAGAGATTCAGCAGTACTAAAAATTCCTGTTTTATACATGCCAAAGTTGGTCAACAATTTAGTGTGTCATTTTTCTATCAAAATAAGATGTTTCGCTAAGTTTCAGTCTAAAATGTAATTATTGAAGAAATATAATTTTTGATGTGTACAGAAACTTTAACAACCAACTATATGACAAGAATAAAAATTCCCGCTGTATAGCTCCGGCCGTATAGTTATTTGAGGCATCGACAATTTTTTATCCCAGGATACAGAAGGTTTGACGACCAACTATACGGCGGAAACAAAAGTTCCGGCCGTATAGTTATAGCCGCCAGGAAAGAAACCCTAAAATTTTGCCGTTAGACCAACTATACGACGGGAACAAGTGTTCCGGCTGTATAGTCGCGACCGTATGCGTTCGACCACTTAAACGCATGGGGAGGTACCCAAAACATCAAAACATCAATCCTTTTTCTCTCTTCTACCTACAAACTCTCTCCGAACCTCAAGGGATCTTCACCCCTACTCGATTTAATTTCGTTCAATTCCCTCGCACACAAGTGATCTATGGTATGTTTCTCCTCTGATTCTCCAATTACTTTTTGCAAACTCATCTCTGATCTATTGTCATTGTAATATCCCTCCCTTTATAAAGGTAAGGATCCCTGTGATTGTAATGCTAGTCCCTGGATCGATGCTAGCATCCACATTTTAAGATGAAGTACACAGAAACAAAGGTCATTATTACATATCATTCCAGAGACAAACATAGTCTTTTACAAACTCCATGGCCACAAGCCTAATACAAGAGTTCAAATATATAAGAAGATAAATAACTCTTCATCTTCATGTGCCACAGGCAAGCATGTTGAGTGTAGACTCATAACCCCTAATCATCATCAGAATAACCTGCAACATCACAAGTTACAGCCACAGTGGGTCAATACATTGGAATAGTATTGGCAAGTGTTACCTTAGTAGAATATTAGTTGTCTAGATACTATATGCATTTTGGCTAAGTGTAGCTTAGGCTTGCTTTTCTCAAAATAGGTTTTACCTATCAGTTGAAAACACTAAGTTTTTCTTTGACAAAACTTTCCCAAGGAAACACCAATAGAAATTGGTGAACCTTCACCCTTGTTTAACCACAAGTTTTTACTTAGAAATTGGGATGAGGAGATTCTTGATAGCTTCCATGTCTTGATGCTCAAGTTGTCCAATACCAGGGACATGACTAAGAACTTAGATTCTTCCATCTGCAGAGGTTGTGCACTTTCCCCACAAGACTTGATTTTCACCAAGACAGGACCTTTCAGAAGCCTTCCCTTAGACCAAATGGACGCGTTCCAACCTATCATCCCACTACCACCAACTGTCCAAATGGCTAAGTTATTGCAACCTATGTGATCTAGGCAGAGCCCATATTGCCATGTGGCTGCACTAGAAGCTTCTTAACATTTGGCCTCTCAGATCCCTTTGTTCCTGGGTGGCTTTCCACAAGTGAGATACACAAGGTAAGCCATAGAAATGGTCCTTGTGTAACCACTCAATATAAACCATTCTTTCCATTCCACCCAGGTGTTTCATTCACTTAGTTGTTTTATTAAGAAAAACATAAGTCCAAAGACTTAGAAATATTTTCTCATAGCATGAATATATAACCACCCTTGGTTGCTACTAGCTAGGCTAAGCATGGCATTCATAAGCATCTTAACTTAGAAATTCCTAGCAATTCTACAACTACTAGGATTTCCCAAGCATAGCATATAGATCAAAATATTCATGCAAGTCTAGCAAAATATTTCTAATGCATAGTTGAAAAACATAGGAATAAAATCATGAAGCACCACTTGACTTGGTAGTTTGGGGAGTAGCAACAATCTTCACAATCACAATCACTATTTGCACCAAAATCTACACATAAAAATAATGGTGCCAAATCACATACAAAACATATACAAACAAAAATATATGAATGCATGTAAAATGCCATGTGATGATTTTCTACACCAAACAAGACAAGTGCACAGTACTAAATCTTAAACAAGTTCAAAACTTGCCAAATAAATCTTATTTGAACAATATAACATTTTTCAAATAATTACTATACAAAATTTATGCCTACACTTGTTTCTGCAAAAACAACCATTTTTACAGAGGCAAAACATTAAACACATTGCATAAATGTAAAGGATTTTCTCTCCTAATTCCAATGATATAAAATTTGTCAAATTTGGACTTGGGAATCAAAAGTTATGAATTTTACAAGTTTAAACATCTAATAGATCTAAATTCTGATTTTAAATCAAACCTACAGACACGCGGCGTGTTCTGATTGGTTGATACCGATTCGTCCGGATCGACTAACGTGGACCGCCAGATCTCACTTAAATCGCACGGCCAGATCTAATCCATACCCCTTCGTTTAAGTGTTCTATCTAACACGTTGGATCTAGATCCAACGGTGGCCGATCAAACGACCAAAGCCTGGCGGCGCGCGGCGACGGCTAGCGGCGGCGCGCTCTATCTACGGCGTAGCGGTGGCTACAGAGGGGGCTGGGGTCGTCGGAGAGGCTTACCAGAATCGCAGAAGTGTGCTGGATCTCAACGCAGCAGTGGCTTGTCAAGGGGCGCGCGGACACGGTGGGGATTCCTCGTCGGAGTAGAGGCAGACGTCGGGTGTGGCTGTTCGTCGTTGTTGCCGGAAATCATTTGAATTCAAAATCATTTGAATTCCAAACCTTTCTGGCCTTTTATAAAATGAAACTTGTATAATTTTGAGTATAAAATCATGCTGTCTTGTTGGACTAGCATGGTCCTTTGAAGATTAAAAAAAATAACAGTGCCTTAGAACATGGTTTGCTGAAGATTTAAAAATGGTTTTAAAACCATATTTGTTTTGTAAATTTTTGTCCAAACTCCAACATTCAACCAAAACAACATGAGAACAAACAAAGATTGGTTTAAAACAATTATGATCTCAATTGAGAGTGGCATTAGATTAATGTTTGTTCACATAAAATAATAGCACTAAGTGCTTCTGTTTTCTTGAAATGAGTTGGAAAATGATCCCTAAATTATATGCATGCATGAATGATGTGCAATCTTTGAAAACATGATTTTAGGGATGTTACAAATCTAACCCCCTTAAGGTGAATCTCGCCCTCGAGATTCAGGTTGGCTAGCAAATAGGTGAGGGTGGTGAAAGGATACGGATGTCGCCTAGAGGGGGGTGAATAGGCGATTAAAACTTTTCCTAGAGTGGCTCAACAAAGGCGGAATAAAACTAGTGTTTACTTTGTAAAGCACAACCTAGAAGCAACTAAGTTTTACCTATGTGCACCAACAACTTATGCTAAGCAATACAAGCAACAAAGTGATAGCAAGATATATATTACTTCAAGCACGAAGGCTATCACAATGTAAAGTGCATAAGTAAAGAGATCGGGTATAGAGATGACCGAGGCACGCGGGGACACCGATATTTTACCGAGTTCCTCCCAACATGGAGTACGTCTCGTTTGGAGAGGGGGTGGTATCAAACCACCAACGCCACAAAAGGCCTCCCTTATTCTCCGGTGAATCTCACCCCAACGGGATCGATCCACGCTTCCACTATCGGTGCACTTGTCGGTGGAAACCGGAACCTCTCACAAGGTTGGGGCACAACTCCACAACTTAATTGGAGGCTCCCAAAAAATGCCACAAAAGGCCACAATGCCACCAAGGCCACAAAACCGTCTAGGGTTCCAAGAACCCAAGAGGGACAAGCTCCAATGATCAATTCAAACCAAATCCTCCAAAGAGAACTCAAACCGATGCACCAAATGCAAATGGCAAGAACACCACAAAGGTGCTCAAATCCCTCACTCTCAAGTTCCAACAAAGCTCCTAAAGCTATTGGGGGAACAAGAGAGGAGGAATCAAAGAGAGACACAAAATCCCCCAAAATCTAGATCCCCAAAGATGCACTCACAAAGAGATGAATCGGTTAGGTCAAAACGTGGGGCTAGATCTCCTCTCTCTTCCACTCAAAAATGGGCAAGAATCATCGGAGGGAAAAGATTAGGCAAGCTTCAAGATCTAGAGAAAGTGTGGACAAAGTTTAACCTAATAGATGAGAGAGGAGTTAACTAAACTGAAAAAGGACAAAGGGTATAAATAGTGGCCCGGAAAATCTAGCCGTTTGGGGCATTTTTCTGTCTGGAGCGGTAGTACCGGTTTTAAGCGGTACTACCGCTCGCAACCAGTGCAAAAGGGAAAGTCAACGCATGCAAGCGCAAGAGATAGAGAAGTAGCAGTCAGCGAGCGAGCGATGCAGAGAAGAAAGAGCAGCAGCGGGGCCACGCATGCGAGAGGACCCGCGACATGCGCTCAGCAGCCAAAGAGCGGCGGCAACGCAGCTGTGTAGCAAGCGGCGATAGCGCTAAGCGACCCAGCTCGGCGGCGGCCAGCCAGCAAGCGGCAGCGGCCGGCGGCGCATGCGGCGCATCAGCGGTAGCGACAAGCGCGGCAGCGCGTGGCGCAGCGGGAAAGCGGCGGAACGAGGCGGGCGGAGTGGCGGTCAACGCGGCAACAACAGATCTAGATTCAAAGATAAAGCTGGCCGACCGGTAGTACCGCCCACTTAAGGTACTACCGGGCCGGTCCGAGAGGATCGTTGTGGGTACCGGCCACACAGAAATGGGGCTGCCGAGCCAGCATCGATCTTGGGCGGTAGTACCGGTCGGCCCAGAAATACTGATTTTCTTTTTTCCTTTTAGAATTAAAAACGGCAAATATTCAAACCGCGATAACTTTTGATTGGAAGCTCCGATTGACCCGATTCAAATTGCGTTGGATAGAGGGCGACAAGGGCTTCCTAATAAAAATTGGAAGTATTGATTATCACCAAGTGAGAAAGTATCAAGTAGAATAATGTGATATACCTCGCTTGGTGAGAAACCGAAAAGCCGCATAAAACAAAATCGCAACAAGATACAAATGGGAGATCCGATTTAGATGAACAAGATCTTGTTATGGAGATTACCACAAGCTCTATATCATCACATGGATAAGACCAAATAACAACCAAATATGATGATGCAAGTATGCAAAGGTTTGAGCTCTCTCCGAACGATGTGACCGAATTACTCATACGAGAGCCCTTCTTGATAGTACGGTTATCTATCCTAAACCCGGTCTCCTACACACAACAATAGACCGGCAAAAGGGAAAATCTATCAATATTATACCTTTGCCTTGAGCATTCCACTTGAGCTCGATGTAGACGATCTTGCCCTTATCAAGATGGAACGCCTTCCTTAATTCCTCATCATCGACCTCGCATATTGAGCTTGCCCAACATATCTTCTTTGCATTTCATCAACCTTGAAGCCAACACATGCTCCAAGCGATGTCAATGGACAAATCCTACAAGTATAACTTAATACACACATTAGTCCATAAAGATTGTCATTAATTACCAAAACCACACATGGGGGCCCAACATGTTCTTTCAATCTCCCCCATTTTGGTAATTGATGACAATCCCTTTAAGAGGGTTTATATAAGGAATATTAATGAATAAAATGGTAATACCAATATCAAATACTACAAAAGTATGTGATATTGGTACCACCATCATATATAGAGCAAACTCCCCCACAATCTATGCATGTGTGATGAACTTGAATTTCATTGCATATATTGCCAATCATTATCATTGGTGGAGTTTCCTCTATATATACCACATGCTAAGCAACAACAAAGATGCAAGAGCATGAGAAGTAAATGCACAAGAACAAACTCAATGCATAAACCAACTTCCCTTAAACCCTATAAAACTTATCCCCCATTGGCATCGATTGCCGAAATGGGTGACAAGTTCTAGAAGGCAAATATAGTAATAATTCCTCCAAAGGTGTGCCTTCGCACATATCCAATGATGAATACTTGGGAGGGAGTAGAACTATATCGAGGACCCAAAGATTGCAAAAAAAGTCAAATGATGCAAGCAACTACAAGGTCCGACAAACCAATTTGAAAACAAAAAATGAGTCCAAATGGAAACAACAAGATATTATGATATGAGCAAAATAGTGTTTTAAATAACAAAAATAGAGAAGCTCCCCAAGGTCTGTGCACAATTCAAAATAAATGTATTGGAATACATAATGCACAAATATGGAATCCTTGCTCCCCCATAAGCATTTAAAACACAACAAATGTGAAAGAATGCAAATGAGTATTATTAAATGAATTAGATGAGCTCCCCAAAGAGCATGCACCAATTATGATAATTGCATTTGGGAACAAAGTGCATAGTCATGGAATCCTCACTCATCCAAATTCATTTAACAATACAAGGCATGAGAGAACAAATATGAGTGTCCGAAGATGTAGACAAGAGGAACAATCACTCATAGGCAAATAAATTTGGAAGCCACCAAAGAATAAAAAGAAATAAAAGGTGGCATCCGAGGATTAAAAAACAACTAAAATTATCTTCTCATATGTGTATATGTCTATAAGTGAAAAACATCACAGAGACATATGCCAACAAATAAATATGCACACATAAAGAAGATATACAAGAAGGCATATGAAAAGCAAAAAATGAAGTCATAATATATACCAATAAGATTTTTTGCTTCAAAGCATGGCCAAAGGCTCAAATCTATCTTATTGTACATTAATGAACTTCAAACACGAACACACTACATATATTACAACTATCACCAAGGGAAAAAGGAGAAAGTTGGAATATATGGAGAAAGGCAACAAGTATCATAAGATAGAATAGACTAGCAAAAATCTCACTATTGCACATGAGAGAAGTTGATGAAATGATAGGCAATAAAATTGCTAGATTGACATATTTGGGATTGGAGGATCATATGCATGATTTTGTATAGTCCCAACTATATGTATTCATCTCAAATTATACACATTTACAATAGAGAGTTCTATTAAAACCATGGCTAGAATTACAACAATTACAAATACATGAATTCATGCTAAAAGGCAACTGACAAACGGTTGGAATCAAGATATATGAGCATGAGAAAGAGATACTTGTTACCAAGATATAATTGGTAGGATGTAGAGTATATGAATTCGTTGATCATCCTATAGCTTGACTCAACTTTTCATGTACGCACCACTTCTTCAAAATTGAAAGACAAGCATCTAATATATCTCCAACGTACCTGAAACACAATTAAGTACAAAATGGTCCCCAAACTTATTGGGTCCAAAGTAGTTAGAGAAACTACAATACATAGGAGAGACTCCACATAATTATGTACACATTGATATGAAATTGAATTTCATGCACAACTTAGCCGATGGGAATTGGTGGAGTTTCCCCTATATATTGGATCAAAGAAAGCAAACATGCCTTAATATAAGAATATAGTAAATATGCATGCATAAAGCTTTCAAGAACCAAAAAGGAGATACAATTTGAACAAAAACACCAAGTAAACCGAGATGGCACACACAAGAGTGTGACAAGACAAGCGGTGTCCAAATTGTATCAAAGAACCAATTCAATACATGAACGATCACAAGTTCAACAAATGAACTAGGCTAAGGCCAAAAGAGCAAAAATAGATAGAAATAAAAATGCTCAAGGATTTATCTCATTCTAAAATGGTCAAATAAAGAAACAAGGAATGAGACAAAACCAACTCCCAAAAAGAGCAAGGTTCCAACAAGAAACCAAACTCCCCAAACTTCTCATGATGGCACAAATACCAAAACGAAAAGATTGAGGTTCCAAGAACATAAAACCCGATATGGATCAAAACAAAGAAGCATAAATATGAGTGTTCTAAATAATATAGGATAGCTCCCCCATGGATAGTGCATTATGTAGGATTTTCCTTTTGAATGCAAAATGCACACAAATGGGATCATCACTACTACCTACATTAAATAAAACACAAGAGGATACCAATAAAATAAGAAGATCCAAAAAGTAGCAAGGAATACATGGGAGCACACAAAAAATTTTCTTGGCCAAAGATAGGACAATATTAAGCAAAGGCCAAAGTGAATATGATCAACAAATTCTACCATAAGTTGGGTACTCATTGTCCAAGGACAAGAAATATTGGAAATAATTTAGCCAAGGTAGCTTGCATAGATATCCAAGATCATAGTCACAACAAGAAGCATATAACTAAATCTAAGAATTGAGCATGATACTTCAAACAAGATTCTTGGTAGCTTCCAATAGTCACACAATCACTAGTGATTAGAGTAACTTGAAGCAAATGGTTTCCATGCGAATATAAATATCTAAATATGAGGAAACACATACCAAGAACCATTCTCATATATAAGATCCAACATAAGATCAATAAAGCCATTCAATCAAAATGGAACTTGTATGAGCAAATGTGTCACATAGGTGCTAGATAATTATCAATATCAATTCTAAGTGACACAACCTCGAATATTCACAATTTCTTGGATTGTAATATGCACTAAGCATATGACTCCCCCATAATGTGATACTACCATAAAACCAACACGAGGGAAAAGGATACAAATAGAGATAATTAGTGGACATTATAAAATTAAATTTCTCATGAGAATTATACCACATAGAGACTAGACAATAATCCAATATAAATACTAGGTGGTAATCCTCATGTACACACATTTTTAGGATTGTGGAATGTCTAATCATAACACTCCCCCAGAATGGGATAGTCCATTAATCTCTCACAAGAGCCAAATAAGATACCAAATATAAACAAGTAAGGCTCCAATACAAGAAAGACACATACATGGTGTGCCACCTAATCATACACAAATATGTTTGATACCTCAAGATAATTAGGTGGAAAACACAACATGTACAAAAGCATGGAAGATACAAAACCAACACATGCACAAGGGGGCGAGTAACTTTCAATGAAATGAGTTAAGCATATGTTACCGCAAGGAGGAACATTGGAAATATAATAGGATAAATATAATCCACATGGCTTGGCTTTGACAAAAATAATAATGAAGATCCCTTAATTCTTCATGATGTAGCCAACTCTCCAATTCCCTCCAAAACACACCTATTGATCAAGTTTTGGCTTATTGGTCCCCAACCAAGTTTGGTCCTAAGAAGTTAGTCATAATAGGCTTGGCAACCCAAATGGTTCTTTTCTTGACACCACATTGAGCACCAACAAATTTGGCAAACACATTGCCAACCTCATCCTTACGAAGTGAATAAGCATCATCAATCAAGATAGGATGGGATGAGGAGATACCAATAGTGCATGAGGAGGAAATGTGCCCCTTCTCGCGGCATATGTAGCAAGTTCTACTCTTGCCATCTTTCTTCTTGGATGAATAAACAACTTGAGGAAGAGCTTGAGTCTTCTTGGGAGGAGGCCCATCCCTAACAATACGTAGAGCTTGAGGCCGCTTCCCTTGTTGCTTCTTGCCAAGGGACTTCTTCTTTAATGGGCAATGTTTGACATGATGCCCTTCTTTCTTGCACTTGAAGCAAACAATGTTGGCCGGATCCTTGACTTGATCTTGGCCAATCTTCTTGTTATCCTTGCGCTTCAACTTGATAGTGGACTTGTTCTTGACATTGGAGTTGAATCCAAGCCCACTCTTGTCATTGGGGGATTTTTGCACACTCAAGATTTTGTTGAGTGCGGCCTTCCCTTGTTGACCCTTTTTCAAGTCATTCTTCAAAGAAGTGACTTGAGCCTTGAGCTCTTTGATTTCCTCTACATGGTTAGTTTCAATACAAGTACTAGAGGAAGTAGATGCTACATTGTTAGAGCAACAAGGCATGGAATGTAATTCATCACGAGATATAGCATGGTTGTGAGAGGATGAATTACAAGGACTAGCACATGGCAATATAACATTTGGAGTAGATATAGTGCTAATGTCCACATGAGGCCCACTAGATGTTACCTTTGACACGATGGCCTCATGAGCCAACTTTAGCCTACCATGGGAGACTAGGAGATCCTCATGCGAGCTTGAGAGCTTAACATGGCTTTCTTCTAATTTCCCATAGTTGCTAGTTAGCAAAGCAAGTTGAGCCTTTAGCTCAACATTCTCCTTCAAAATAGATGCTTCACAAGAAATAGAGTTAGTAGCACAAGCATCATTACTAATAGCAAGAGGTGAGGGAAACTTGTCAAGCTCTTTTGAATATGAGGCTTTAAGTTGCTCATGTGACTCGGTGAGTTTGATGAGCTCACCCTTTATGACCCTAGAGACATTTTTGAGGTGCTCAAAATCCTCAACAAGTTTAGCATAAGCAACTTCAAGTTCATCATTTTTAATCTTGAAGGAGTTAGCCACCGCAAGTTCTTTATCATGGTATTCCTTTACTCTAGATAATTCTAGAGTAAAAGTCTCCTCAAGAGATTCTTTGGCGGTTTGTTCTTCTTCAAGGGAGTCCTTTACTTGAGCAAGTTCATTAGCATATTCACGCTCAAGCGCAAGCTTTTTATCAATTATGTTTTCTTGCTCCTCAATAAGATCATTGCCTTCTATAGCATAATTCAAGATTTCAAGAAGGTTGGAGGAAGCAAGTTTATTTTTGTAGAGAGCACTATAGACAAACTCTCCCATTTTCTTAATAGAGGTAGTATCATACTTACCTCTATAATCATCATTATCATTCTCAACCTCATCATCATCATCATGAGATACAATGGGATTCAAAGAGGTTACCTTTGTTCCCTTAGCCATAAGGCACATGTGAGAACCGGAGGAAGGTGATGATGAGATTGCACTTGAAGCTCTCTTCAAGACCTTGTCTTGGCCCATAGAATCTTCATTTTCCTCTACATGGTTAGCAACACAAGCACTAGAGGAAATAGAAGCATTTTTATCATGGCAACAAGACAACATGAGCATATCATCATGAGATTTGTTCAAGTCATTTCTACATGATATGCAAGGACTATTAACACAAGCATGTGAGGAATTTTGAGTGCTAGAAGTGTTAAGGTCCAAAGATAGATCATTGCAACTAGATAGATATGAGGGATTAAAAATAGTGAACACACTATCCATATTGCAATTTCTATCACCACTCACCATATCATTACCTTGTGAAAAATCACATGTTGGTGAAGTGGTAGACGAAGATAACTCATCTCGACCGGAAGTGGAAGCAAAACAATCATCCTTAATAATGTTGGACTTGCTATATTTATCTTGAAGCTTGGTCCATATCTCACGAGCGCTTGAATAAGGCATGATAGAAGAAAGAACTACATTGCTCACAACATGCACAAGAATTTTAGTAGCTAGAGCATCTATATGAGAGTTCAACTTCTCCTCTAAAGATTCGTTTTGGGTATCCATAGGAGAAGAGAAACCCACATATAGATAGCCCTCGATAATTGGGTGAATTTCCCGAAATAAATTAAGCATGCGAATTTTCCAAACATCATAATTTGTGCCATCGAATGTGAGCGTGTCCTTGTGCACTAATCCCCTAGCCGACATCTTTACTCTCAAGGCGGTGAAGCGTAAAATGAGAGACCGGGCTCTGATACCAATTGAAAGGATACGGATGTCGCCTAGAGGGGTGGGGGGGGTGAATAGGCGATTAAAACTTTTCCTAGAGTGGCTCAATAAAGGCGGAATAAAACTAGTGTTTACTTTGTAAAGCACAACCTAGAAGCAACTAAGGTTTACCTATGTGCACCAACAACTTATGCTAAGCAATACAAGCAACAAAGTGATAGCAAGATATATATTACTTCAAGCACGAAGGCTATCACAATGTAAAGTGCATAAGTAAAGAGCTCGGGTATAGAGATGACCGAGGCACGCGGGGACACTGATATTTTACCGAGTTCCTCCCAACATGGAGTATGTCTCGTTTGGAGAGGGGGTGGTATCAAACCACCAACGCCACAAAAGGCCTCCCTTATTCTCCGGTGGATCTCACCCCAACGGGATCGATCCACGCTTCCACTATCGGTGCACTGTCGGTGGCAACCGGAACCTCTCACAAGGTTGGGGCACAACTCCACAACTTAATTGGAGGCTCCCAACAAATGCCACAAAAGGCCATAATGCCACCAAGGCCACAAAACCGTCTAGGGTTCCAAGAACCCAAGAGGGACAAGCTCCAATGAGCAATTCAAACCAAATCCTCCAAAGAGAACTCAAACCGATGCACAAAATGCAAATGGCAAGAACACCACAAAGGTGCTCAAATCCCTCACTCTCAAGTTCCAACAAAGCTCCTAAAGCTATTGGGGGAACAAGAGAGGAGGAATCAAAGAGAGACACAAAATCCCTCAAAATCTAGATCCCCAAAGATGCACTCACAAAGAGATGAATCGGTTAGGTAAAAACGTGGGGCTAGATCTCCTCTCTCTTCCACTCAAAAATGGGCAAGAATCATCGGAGGGAAAAGATTAGGAAAGCTTCAAGATCTAGAGAAAGTGTGGACAAAGTTTAGCCTAATAGATGAGAGAGGAGTTAACTAAACTGAAAAAGGACAAAGGGTATAAATAGTGGCCCAGAAAATCTAGCCGTTTGGGGCGTTTTTTCTGTCTAGACCGGTAGTACCGGTTTTAAGCGGTACTACCGCTCGCAACCAGTGCAAAAGGGAAAGTCAACGCATGCAAGCGTAAGAGATAGAGAAGTAGCAGGCAGCAAGCGAGCGATGCAGAGAAGAAAGAGCAGCAGCGGGGCCACGCATGCGCGCATGCGAGAGGACCCGCGGCAGCATGCAGTGCTCAGCAGCCCGATGAGCGGCAACGCTGCGCTGCATGCAGCAAGATAGTGCTAAGCGGCAAGCTCGGCAGCGGTATGCGCTCAGCGGCATACAACTGACTCAGCCGCATGCTGTAGCGCAGAAGCGCAACAAGCGCAAGCGCAGCGTGGGCGTGGCGGGAAAGGCGGCGGAACGAGGCGGGAGTGAGCGGTCAACGCAGCAACAAAGACATATCTAGATTCAAAAGATAAAATGGGCGACCGGTAGTACCGGCCCACTTGGGCGTTACTACGGGCCGGTCCCGAGGACCGGGTTGTACCGCCACACAGAAATGGCTCAAGCAGCCAGGCACGACCGGTACTAGGCCCGGTAGTACCGGTCGGCCCAGAAACATTGATTTTCTTTTTTCCTTTTAGAATTAAAAACGGCAAATATTCAAACCGCGATAACTTTTGATTGGAAGCTCCGATTGACCCGATTCAAATTGCGTTGGATAGAGGGCGACAAGGGCTTCCTAATAAAAAGTGGAAGTATTGATTATCACCAAGTGAGAAAGTATCAAGTAGAATAATGTGATATACCTCGCTTGGTGAGAAACCGAAAAGCCGCATAAAACAAAATCGCAACAAGATACAAATGGGAGATCCGATTTAGATGAACAAGAGCTTGTTATGGAGATTACCACAAGCTCTATATCATCACATGGATAATACCAAATAACAAACAAATATGATGATGCAAGTATGCAAAGGTTTGAGCTCTCTCCGAACGATGTGACCGAATTACTCATACGAGAGCCCTTCTTGATAGTACGGTTATCTATCCTAAACCCGGTCTCCTACACACAACAATAGACCGGAAAAAGGGAAAATCTATCAATATTATACCTTTGCCTTGAGCATTCCACTTGAGCTCGATGTAGACGATCTTGCCCTTATCAAGATGGAACGCCTTCCTTAATTCCTCATCATCGACCTCGCATATTGAGCTTGCCCAACATATCTTCTTTGCATTTCATCAACCTTGAAGCCAACACATGCTCCAAGCGATGCCAATGGACAAATCCTACAAGTATAACTTAATACACACATTAGTCCATAAAGATTGTCATTACTTACCAAAACCACACATGGGGGCCCAACATGTTCTTTCAGGTGGTCTTTCCGAAGATTATCTTCTCTTTCCCATGTTGCTTCTTTTTTGGAATGATGATTCCATTGAACTTTGCAGAATTTGATAGTCTTAGTCCGAGTAACTCTTTCTGCAGTCTCAAGAATCTTGATAGGTTTCTCCTCATAAGTGAGATCACATTCCAATTGAACCTCCTCCAAAGGTATGGTATCCTTCAAAGAAGTCTCTTCCATTTCTAGATGGCATTTCTTTAGCTGACTCACATGAAATACATTGTGAACGGCAGACAATGATTCTGGCAATTCAATCTCATAAGCTACTTCTCCTTTACGACTCAAAATCTTGAATGGTCCAACATATCTTGGGGCCAATTTACCTTTGACACCAAATCTCTTCACTCCACGAAGTGGTGACACTCTAAGATAAGCTCTATCACCCACTTCATAGGTGACTTCTCTACGCTTAGGATCTGCGTAGCTCTTTTGTCTGGACTGTGCTATCTTCAATCTGTCCTTAACTAGCTTGACTTTCTCTTCAGCCTCTTTGATTAGTTCTGGTCCGAACAAACTTCTTTCTCCCACACCATTCCATAACAATGGGGTGGTACACTTTCTCCCATAGAGAAACTCAAATGGTGCCATCTCAATACTGGCTTGATAGCTTTTATTGTAAGAGAATTCTGCGTAAGGCAGACTTTCATCCCAACTGGCTCCATAGTCTAGGGCACATGCCGTCAACATATCTTCAAGAATCTGGTTGGTCCTTTCTGTTTGTCCATCGGTCTGAGGATGAAAAGCAGTGCTGAATTCTAACCTCGTTCCCAATGAATCATGTAGTTGTCTCCAAAAATGAGAAGTGAAATGAGTTCCCCTATCTGACACAATACTCTTGGGTACTCCATGCATACATACAATCCTACTCATATAGATCTTGGCTAACTTAGCACTTGTATAGGTTGTCTTCACGGGTATAAAATGAGCCACTTTAGTTAGGCGATCCACTACTACCCAAATAGAGTCATATCCTGAACTGGTCCTTGGCAATCCGGTGATGAAATCCATGCCAATCTTGTCCCACTTCCAATCAGGAATAGGTAGTGGTTGTTGCAATCCTGCTGGTTTCTGATGTTCCGCTTTCACTCTACTACATACATCACACAAAGCAATATGTTCGGTGATGTCCTTCTTGAGATTATTCCACCAAAATATTTCTTTCATATCCATGTACATTTTGGTGTTACCCGGATGAATGGAATATGGTGAGTTGTGTGCTTCTTGTAAAATCAGTTTCCGAAGCTCTGGATATTGTGGAACACAGATACGTTTTCCATGCCATAAAGTACCCTGTTCATATTCATGGAATCCTTTGGCTTTTCCCTTGCCAATCTTTTCCTTAATCTCTTCAATTTCCTTATCTGTCTTTTGGGCTTCTTTGATTTTGTCCAACAAAGTGGGTTGAACATCCAATGACATGAGATGTCCTTCAGGCACAATCTCCAATCTGAGATCTCTAAATTGGGTGCACAGATCATCTGGCAATTCTCTCTTAGTAAGGCCATTCACAAAAACCTTACGGCTTAGAGCATCCACTACAACATTTGCTTTACCGGGGTGGTATTGCAAACTCAAGTCATAGTCCTTGATGAGTTCTATCCATTTTCTTTGTCTCATGTTAATTTCTTTCTGGGTGAAGATATATTTCAAACTTTTCTGATCTATGAACACTTAACATCGCTTTCCCAAAAGATAGTGTCTCCATGTTTTGAGTGCATGGACAACAGAGGCTAACTCTAAATCATGATTAGGGTAATTTACCTCATGAGTTTTGAGTTGTCTCGAGGAATAAGCCACGACTTTCTCTTCTTGCATAAGTACTGCACCTAATCCATGATGAGATGCATCACAATACACTTGGAAATCCTTCTCCAAATCCGGCAGACATAAGACTGGTGCTTTCACTAGCCTCTTCTTCAATTCTTGGAAACTGAGTTCACATCCCTCAGACCAAGCAAATTTCTTGTCTTTCTTTAGTAACTCTGTCATTGGCTTAGCTATCTTCGAGAAATTATCAATGAACCTTCTGTAGTATCCTGCCAAGCCAAGAAAACTACGAACCTCTTTCACTGACTTAGGAGATTCCCATTCAGTTACAGCTGAAACTTTAGCAGGAGCAACTGCTACACCATCTCTTGACACAACGTGTCCAAGAAATACAACTTCATTCAACCAAAACTCGCACTTGCTGAATTTGGCATACAACTTATGCTCTCTAAGCTTCTCAAGTATCAAACACAAATGTCCTTCATGCTCTTCTTTGCTCTTGGAGTAGATCAAAATGTCATCAATGAATACGACAACAAACTTGTCAAGGAACTCCATGAACACCTTGTTCATCATGTTCATGAAATAAGCTGGGGCATTGGTCAAAACAAAAGGCATCACGGTGTACTCATACAATCCATACCTAGTGGTGAAAGCTGTCTTAGGTATGTCTTCTTCCCTTATTTTGAGCTGGAAATATCCTGATCGGAGATCAATTTTTGAGAACACACAGGCTCCTTCTAGCTGATCAAACAAGTCATTGATTCTAGGAAAAGGGTATTTGTTCTTGATAGTCACCTCATTGAGTGAGCGATAATCTATGCATAACCTTTGACTCCTATCCTTATGTTCCACAAATAAAACTGGTGCTCCCCAAGATGAAGAACTTGGTTGAATAAATCCTTTCTGCAACTGTTCTCCAAGTTGTTTCTTGAGTTCTTTCAACTCATCAACCGACATCTTGTACGGTCTCTTTGCTATTGGTACAGATCCTGGTAGCAAGTCAATAAGGAACTCCACATCTCTATCTGGTGGCATTCCCGACAATTCTTCTAGAAACACATCCGGATATTCACTCACAATTGGCACACTTTCTATGCTAACCCCCTCAAGAGAATTTAGCTTACTCCTTTTCGATTCAAAGTTGGTCTTGAATCTAATCCTTTTGTTTTCTGGAGTTGTGAGTGAGACTGTATGGTTGGCACAATCTATCACTCCCCTGTGCTTAGTCATCCAGTCCATTCCCAAAATGACATCCAATCCTTGGGAGTTTAGGATTATCAGATTAACGGGAAACTTATACTTCCCAAACTCTATGACTAGATCATGACATCCTGAGTTCACTATCATTTCTCTGCCAGGAGAACTTACTTTTATAGGGCACCCAATAGTTTCTACTGGTAGTTCATTTCTTTCAACAAATGCTCTTGATATGAATGAATGAGATGCACCAGTATCAAAGAGAACAAATGCTGGAACAGAATTGAGTTTGAACTTACCAACAACAGCATCAGGTTCCTCATAGATCTCTTCTACATTGATGTGATTCACTTGTCCCTTTTGGAAAGGGTTGTTTTCATAATGCCCCATCTTCTTGCACTTGAAACATTCAACCTGACTAATATCCTTCTTGACAGGCTGGCTTCCACTACCACTTCCACTTCCATTGTGGTGGCTCTTATATCCACTCTTGTGATTCTTGTACTTGTCATTGTCATGACTACGGTGGTGCTTGTTATCATGATGACGGCTGTGGTTCTTGTTGTACTTCCCATGCTTGTGGGATCCATAATTCCCACTATCATCATAATGGGAACGCTTGTGAGACGATCCCGAGCTGTGCTGGTCAGAGTGCTTCCTCTTCCTGCTTTCAACCCGTTTCATTTTGCTCTCCAAAATAGCAGCCTTGTCACAAAGAGACTGATAAGTGGGGACATAGGCCACAGCTAACTGCAGGTTCAACTCATCGTTCAATCCCTCACGGAACTTTTCTTTCCTCTTAGCATCAGTGTCAACTTCATCCGGTGCATAACGCGCCAGATTGTTGAACTCCTCAATATATTCAGCCACGCTGCGGTGGCGCTGCTTCAAGTTATGAAATTCCTCCTTCTTCAAACTCATCACTCCGGATGAGATGTGAGCAGTACGGAAACCATCTTCAAAGATAGCCCATGTCACATCCTCAATGGGAGTGGTGATCTTGAAGTTATCCCACCAAGTGGCTACTGGTGCTTCCAACAAGTGTTCTGCAAATCTGACCTTCTCTTCATCAGTACATCCAACAGTTACCAAGTCCTTGTTCACAGAACGTAGCCAATCATTGGCCACCATAGGATCAGTAGTTCCCGAGAACTTTGCTGGCCTCAGTCTTAAGAATCTGGTAAGCATGTCAAAACCCGGTGGGTTATTCTAATTGTTGTTGTTGTTGTTGTTGTTGTTGTTGTTATTGTTGTTGTTGTTGTTGTTGTTGTTGTTGTTGTTGTTGTTGTTGTTGTTGTTGTTGTTGTTGTTCTGATTCTGTATGAACGTGGTCATCATCTGCATCAGTTGCGTCTGAGCTGTCATCATCTGCTACATCTCAGGGGTGATATTTTTGTTGTTAGGGTTGAGATTGGCACGTCGGGGAGGCATATGTGGTTTTTAATAAGGATAAGAATGAGATACCCATATATGCTTAACATGCACAATACATCACATAGACAATCACCAAGCATGCATGAAAATAACAAAAGTTCAACAACATAAACAACAAGTTTTGAAAAGTAAACACACCAATAGCAAGCCATCCACATGTTGGATGGTCATTGCGACTCAATAATCAAAAGCATGGTAAATAAAAGATAAATGAGTAGTCATCACTACTCCTCTACATCAACCTCCTCATCAACAAGTGTAAGACCTGCATTCTCCATAGCGGTCTTGTACTCATCGACATTGGTGGTCAAGGCCTCTACTTTGGCTTTGAGATACCTCTTCTGTGAACGAAGTCTCTCAATCACCACCTGCTGGTGCTCAAGCTCGAAGTCCTTGGCCTCTAGTTCTGCAGTCATGTCTCGAATCCTCTTGTTCCTATCTTGGACTCTCTTCTCTTGACTCTTGAACTTTCTATCCTGACTCTCAAACTTGGCCTCCATTTCCTTGACTATGTCATCTTGTTCCGCGAAGAGCTTGTCCTTCTTACGAAGCTGCACCTGGAGTTCGTCATTGCTAAGCATGACGTTGGTCCTATCAGTATCTAGGTGCCTAAGAAGAACATCTAAGTCCTGGAGGTATAGACGAATCGGATCTGCCGTCTCTCTAGCAGTATCCTCGAAGTCAATGGCCTCACCATCCTCATCACGTCTATCGAAGGCGTGGAAGTGAGTACCTCTAATCTCCCGAGAGTGTCTCCCTAGCAAACGTCCAACCAAATCCTGCATGACTACCTCTAGTCCTCTCTCCTTGTCATCATGCATGAGCTTGAAGGTGATGGCCTCCATGGCTGGCTTAGTTTGGTGTCCTGGCTGAGTAACCTTGAAGCCCCAAAGGTCCTTCCTCTCGAACTTGGTGAGGGGAAGCATCATGATGGTAGGAAGTGGGAGATTGAGCACACTAGTGAGCTCAATAAGACGAGTGCCAAAACAAGTTCCCTTGAACTCTTCATCCGTGCTGATTGTAACATTAGGCATCTATTTTATGAGATAGAAAAAGTTAGAATCAACACAATTGAAGTAAAACACAAGACAAGGCATCACAGGCATATTAAAACACACACGTCATGGCATACATAAATCCATTACAAGTATCCAAGGTTCAACTTATTTTAGACAACACTTTGGAAAATAAAACTAAAAATGACAAGTGTGGTGGTCCAACTAACGAGGTACGTTACAATTCCATCTCACTTTCCAAGTTGGCTAACAGGCATCTCGAGAGTCCATGAGGTCAATTCTTAAACGTTGGTTGGTAGCCTCTAACTCTTGGGTATGCTTCTTTTCTTCCCTAAGGTCATTCTGGGTGTTGAGCATTCTGCACTTGATTCTATCACCAAGTTCTTTGATGGCCTTCCAAGTTGCATCCCTTGCTGAATCAAAGAATGTGGTGTGCATCACTGAGTTGGTGACCATGCAGAATCCTGATTCCTTGTGGTTGTATTCCTTGTTTTTATATAAGTGAAGTTGCACCCACCAGTATTCAACTCCTTCATCCATCACAGGAAAACCTTTGTACACAGCTGCACCATGTATTCCCATGGCAACCATGAGGTCCTTGAGAGCCTTGGGGAATTTTGTCTCATATTCCAAAGTCATAGTCATGAGTGGTCCCTTCCTCATAGCTTCGTTGATGGAGTTCATCTACAAATAGAGATGAGAAAGAAGATTAGAAAAGTTTACGAGAAGAGAAGACAAGTGTGGAAGTTGTTGAAATTTTTTCCTTAGTGGTTTCCAATCCTAGGGTCATAATCCTACAGGCAACATAGTGCTCTTATACCATCTGTAAGATCCCTCCCTTTATAAAGGTAAGGATCCCTGTGATTGCAATGCTAGTCCCTGGATCGATGCTAGCATCCACAGTTTAAGATGAAGTACACAGAAACAAAGGTCATTATTACATATCATTCCAGAGACAAACATAGTCTTTTACAAACTCCATGGCCACATGCCTAATACAAGAGTTCAAATATATAAGAAGATAAATAAGTCTTCATCTTTATGTGCCATAGGAAATCATGTTGAGTGTAGACTCATAACCCCTAATCATCATCAGAATAACCTTCAACATCACAAGTTACAGCCACAGTGGGTCCATACATTGGAATAGTATTGGCAAGTGATACCTTAGTACAATATTAGTTGTCTAGATACTATATGCATTTTGCCTAAGTGTAGCTTAGGCTTCCTTTGCTCAAAATAGGTTTTACCTATCAGTTGAAAACACTAAGTTTTTCTTTGAGAAAACTTTCCCAAGGAAACACCAATAGAAATTGGTGAACCTTCACCCTTGTTCAACCACAAGTTTTTACTTAGAAATTGAGATGAGGAGATTCTTGATAACTTCCATGTCTTGATGCTCAATTTGTCCAATACCAGGGACATGGCTAAGTACTTAGATTCTTCCATCTGCAGAGGTTGTGCACTTTCCCCACAAGACTTGATTTTCACCAAGACAGGACCTTTCAGAAGCCTTCCCTTAGACCAAATGGACGCGTTCCAACCTATCATCCCACTACCACCAACTGTCCAAATGGCTAAGTTATTGCAACCTATGTGATCCAGGCAGAGCCCATATTGCCATCTGGCTGCACTAGAAGCTTCTTAACATTTGGCCTCTCAAATCCCTTTGTTCCTGGGTGGATTTCCACAAGTGAGTGTAACACCCTCAGAATCGGCCCTATGCAAGTTTTAGCGAAACCCGCCAAACCCGCATAGAAACGATTCAAAGGTGCCCACCAGGCACTTTCGTGCGGGTGAAAAACGAAGTAATAACATTACACAACAGTCCTCGATGGGACCCACAGAACAGGTATATACAACAGCGACTCAAAGAGTCAAGAATACAGATATAATGTACAAAGATCCAAATCACCTTGAAAACGATAGAGCGTCCGACTACGGACAAGATGCAAATGGGGCTAAGAGCCCTGAAGAATAACCAATGGCGTCCATAACCCTGCCCAGGCCAAGCCGGAAGGGTAACCCTGCTAACGGCGTCGATCTCAAAACCTGCTCAAACAAAAGGGGTGCCGACAAAGGGCAAAGGAAAAGAGGAGCGTCAGTACTGAGGCCAGTACACGGCGAGGCTAGAATTCGGCGGTCCTCGCCTACATAGGTATGGTGGACTGAGCGGCAGCGCAGCAAGCACTAAACAACCTATAGAGACTCGATACAACTGGCGGCTATCAGAGAGGGATAAGAAAGACCTATTCGGAACCAACCTGATTCTACCATCAAACAAACCCATCCTGGTGTTTCCCCCTCGAAACCAAACGAGGAAGTCAACCGAGGGACTCACACCGTTGGCAGTTTTATTTATTCGGTTATCGTTGCAGTAATTACTAGTCAGGTATAGATAATTATCCTGATAAAATAAGCAGTGGGCACTTTTAGTTAACCATTCCATTGTAGTTGCGACACTTACTAATCAGGTTCAATTAGCATGAGATAACCCAAAACCCAGCAGTTGTTGGTACTTTTATTTAGCCATTCCATTGTAGTGAAGCTGATTACTAGTCATATCGGATACAAGTCAATTTATAACAGTAAACTTTGGTTATAGTTGTCTATGATCAAGCACTGTGCTCCAAGTCGTCCATAACCGCGGACACGGCTTCTCGAAAAGATTTAACCCTGCAGGGGTGCACCAAAGTATCCACAAGCACTTCGACCCTTTTTGCCAGATCAGTTAACATACACCCATCGGTATGTCGGCGGGGCCTAAGTCATGACGTTCCCAGACCCAAAGCAAGCACGGGGGGGCCACCCCACTAAGTCTACCCGCAACGAAGTCGGTCGGTCTCCGAGACGGACTTAGGGTTTGGGTAGACGGCTGTGAACGACAGCAAATCCCAAAACTGGGACTGTCGACACCGCGAAAACGTGTCCTGATCCTAAACAGTACAGTGTGCTCCTCGCACAATCGTAAATAAAGCAGTAAAGCATGGCATAGGTACAGGATAGTAAATAAAACCTCAAACTAGTTGTGGCCCCCAGTACAATACTTTGAAATCAGGTAATAATCAATGGGGGGCCCATATCTCCCCACCTGTGGTTAGCGCGCTCGATCTCGGAACAGGTGTCAAGAACTCGGGGTCCTACGGGACACAAGTGGGCGGTCGGAAACCAACATTATCTATCACCCACCGATACCTCTTCTTACTTACTTCAATTTTAGTTGTTAAACAGTAATTAAAGTGAACGAAAAGTAAAGCCATGATCATATCCAACATAAACAGGCGGCAATTCTCCAACAACTGTGGGACTTGACGACACGCAACAGCACTTAAGCAAGCGACTACGACGCGCAAGTCCAACTATCTACCAAACAATAGGTAATAGGATGTGTCCAAGGCAATATATGGCTGCAAGGGATATCACGGGTACGGAAACTAGAGCAACGCAACACAGATAGCAAAAGATCAACAGGAGGGAATAAATACTATAAAAGTAAGATATGTAGAAGGGGGAGATGATCGCCTGAGAAACATTGTCGAAGGTTCAACCGAAGATCGGGTCGACACTCGCATCAACTCAACGGCCTTATCCGCGAAGAAGAAAAACACTAGAATAAACACCGGATGCAATATTTAATACTACGGCAAAAGATCGGGCATGATGCATGTATGATGCATGACATGGCAAAGGTGCGATGCAATTATGTCATATTAAGCGGAACCGGGGTCCCGACAATTAAATATATAGTTCTAGTTGTTTAGATGCCCCCAATTTAAATGTTGGATTAACATGGCAAAAGTGAACACCGGTTCGATGCACAGATTTAAATGAGGCCAATATAAGGCTAGATTTGCCAGCATATGGGCCCCATATTTAATTACGAGGTGAATCGGCATAAGGCCCCCAAACCACATGATAAGCATGCATGCATGAACAATTTGATATGCAACAAGTTTTATATTTAGCATTTATAAAATAGGGGCTCGGGAAAAGGTTCACACATTAGGGTTTGGCAGATCTTGGGTTCCGGGGTTCGGGGTCGGTTCTCGGGGTTCAGGGTTCGACGGGGGCGTTCTCGGATAGCGGAGTAGATCTTGACGTTCCGGGAGGAAGTACTTGGTCTGGCGTCGGGGCACATCGGATTCTTCCGGGTCGGTGTCGTCCTTGTCGCATCCGTGGTCTTCGGTTCCGCATAGACGGTCATGGCGTTCGGGATGAAGCACTCGGCGTCCTCGAGGGAGTACTTGTCGCACATGTGGTCTTCGGGTGTTATGACGACGATCTTGTCGTTTCGATGTCGGGGTCTCGAAATCCGGGGTGAAGTACTTGTCGTTCCATGGCGATCTTGGCGGCTCGGAGGGGTTCGAGGAATCGGTACGGTCTTCGGATTCCTTGAGGGAGATCATGGCGTCGGTGCGGTCGATCTTGTCGGTTCCACGGTTTCAGTTGTCGGTGTCGGACTCGGGTTCCGGCACTGGGAGATCTTGGTTTCCGAGGTTCTTGTTGTTCCTTATTGAAGATCTTGGGGTGTGGCGCCACGTGCCCGTGATGGCGAACTCGGGCTCCGTGTCGACGGCAACAAGGTTCCGCGGGTTTCGGGGATCGGCCTTCGGAAGATCTCGGCAGGAGGACGATTCTTGTCGGTTCATCCGGGTGACACTGCGGAGGGCCTGGGAAGCGGGTTAGCGCAGGGAGGTTGGGGAGGGCGGCTTGCGGCGCCGGAGGAAGCTCGGGGATGGCCCAGGGGCGCTGGCTCATGAGGCGCTGGGACACGCTGCCGCTGGATCGGGGCAGCCACGACGCTGCAGGCCAGAGGGCGACGGCGAGGCCACCGGCGCAGCTAGCTGGAGACGGGAGGCGAGAGAGGGAGCTGCGCGGGGCTCGAGGCGTAGGGGGCGGAGCTTGGAGGAGCGGAGGCGGGAGGCGCTCAGCGAGCCTGGCGAGGCGAGGGGCGCGGGCCGCCTGGGGGCCGTCGAGAGGGAAGGCGCTGGGAGCGCTTGGGGCGGGCGGCAGGCGGGCAGAGGCGGTGGGGGATGGTGGCAGAGGCGGGACCGGTGGCCTGGGGCGGAGAAGCTCGAGGGGGCGCCGCGGTGGTGGGGAAGCGGAGGATCCCGCTGACGGCGGCGGCGCGCCGGAGGAGGAGAAAGGCGGGGCGATGGCGGAGATGCGGGGCGCGCGGAGAGGGGGCTTGCAGAGGCGAGAGGTGGGAGGCGGCTGCGAGCGGGAGACGCGGGGAGGAAGGGAGAGGCGTGAGGCCAGAGGAGGGGGAGAGCGGCGGTGGCTGAGGAGGCCAGCGGCGGGTGCCGGTGAGGAGGAAGAAGAGAGGCCGCGGGGGGGGAGGGAGGTTGTCAGGGGAGCGGGGAGAGAGGAGGAAGAGAAACAGGGGGGCGCGCGTGGGGACGCGGGGGTGGGGCCCGGGGACAGGGGCTGTCGGGTGTGGGAGTTGGTGAGGGAGGGCCAGGCGGGCCAGGGAGGTGGAGAGAGAGGGGGCTGGCGTGTGAGTGGAGAGAGAGGGCTAGGCCAGGTGAGGTGGCATGGTTTGATAGGCTAGGGGGAGGGGAGAGGTGACGTGGCGGCAGCTCATTGGGTGGGGTGAGGTGGCTGGAGGGGTGGGTAGACTAGGTTGGGTAGACTAGGGATTTAGGGTGGACCGATCTGTTTTGTACGGGGGTGGTCGTTCGGGTCGAATCGGCCCGTTCGACTGCCCCACTAAAAATAATTAAAGGTTTTATATATTTCAAACATGACTTTTGCAAACCGATAGCAGACAAAATAAAATAATCCGGAGACCCGGGTTTGGCGTTTGAATAAAGGTGGGGCGTTTAGAAAACAAAAACAGGTTTTTCCGAAATTAGTTTTATGCAAGCAAATGCAAGATGATGACGATGCTCAAATGCAATGTGGCATGATGACATGAGCATGAGGTCATGATGATGCAATGCACAAAAACAACGCGATTTTCTAGTAGTGGTTTTTGCGGGATGCCACAGTGAGATACACAAGGTAAGCCATAGAAATGGGCCTTGTGTAACCACTCAACATAAACCATTCTTTCCATTCCACCCAGGTGTTTCATTCACTTAGTTGTTTTATTAAGCAAAACATAAGTCCAAAGACTTAGAAATATTTTCTCATAGCATGAATATATAACCACCCTTGGTTGCTACTAGCTAGGCTAAGCATGGCATTTATAAGCATCTTAACTTAGAAATTCCTATCAATTCTACAACTACTAGGATTTCCCAAGCATAGCATATAGATCAAAATATTAATGCAAGTCTAGCAAAATATTTCTACTGCATAGTTGAAAACATAGGAATAAAATCATGAAGCACCACTTGCTTGGTAGTTTGGGGAGTAGCAACAATCTTCACAATCACTATTTGCACCAAAATCTACACATAAAAATAATGGCACCAAATCACATACAAAACATATACAAACAAAAATATATCAATGCATGTAAAATGCCATGTGATGATTTTCTACACCAAACAAGACAAGTGCACAATACTGAATCTTAAACAAGTTCAAAACTTGCCAAATAAATCTTATTTGAACAATATAACATTTTTCAAATAATTACTATACACAATTTATGCCTACACTTGTTTCTGCAAAAACAACCATTTTTACAGAGGGAAAACATTAAACACATTGCATAAATGGAAAGGATTTTCTCTCCTGATTCCAATGATATAAAATTTGTCAAATTTGGACTTGGGAATCAAAAGTTATGAATTTACAAGTTTAAACATCTAATAGATCTAAATTCTGATTTTAAATCAAACCTACAGACACGCAGCGTGTTCTGATTGGTTGATACCGATTCGTGCGGATCGACTAACGTGGACCACCAGATCTAACTTAAATCGCACGGCTAGATCTAATCCATACCCCTTCATTTAAGTGTTCTATCTAACATGTTGGATCTAGATCCAACGGTAGCCGATCAAACGACCAAAGCTTTGGCGCAATGACGGCAGAGCGGCGCGCGCCTGCTCACGTCGTGGTGGCTACAGAGGGGGCTGGGGTCGTCGGAGAGGCTTACCAGAATCACAGAAGTTTGCTGGAGCTCAACGCGACAGTGGCTTGTCAAGGGGCCCGCGGACATGGTGGGGATTCCTCGTCGGAGTAGAGGCAGACGTAGGGTGTGGCTGTTCGTCATCGTTGCCAGAGTTTTAGATCATGCCAGATGAAACAAGCGCTGGGTTAGGTGCGCACAAGTCTGGCGAAAACATGAGTGTCAATAAGAGGGACGGGGGCGGTCGGAATTTACCAGGAAGGGTCGCCGGAGTTGTGCTGTGCTTCGGCTGCTTCCAGAGGTGGACGGTGACGACGTTCTAGGATGATACAGAGGAAAAGGAAGGCATGAGAAGATGCGCAAGAACATGTCGATCATGCTCACATGAAACAGAGACAGGGGGCGGACGGTGCTCACCGGAATTGGTCGCTGGAGGTCGTCGGTACAACGGCGGTGCGAGCAAGATTGTGGGCAGCCTAGTGGCGGAAATGGTGCGCCGAGTGAGGGGAAATGAGCGAAGAGGGGAGGGGGTCTTATAGCCGGAGCAGGGGCGGATATTACGCACGCATTCATCGTCATTTAAGCAGATTAAAGTCGCGGCAGTGAAGGGGGAGGAAACGGGCGGCGACGACGTCTGCGCGCGGAGTTTGGGGAAGAAGGTGCTGACGTGGAGAGGGTCCACCGATCAGTGACTGCGGGGTGGGTCTGTGCCGCGTGAGAGAAGGAGGGAAAAACCCCGGGTGGGCTTGCTGGGCTGCGTTTGCTGATGGGCTGAAAGTCTGGCGCCGGCCCTTTTCTATTTCTTATCTCTTTTTCTTTTTCTAAAATGATTTTCAGGAAACCTTTTCATATGAATTCAAAATCATTTGAATTCCAAACCTTTCTGGCCTTTTATAAAATGAAACTTGTATAATTTTGAGTATAAAATCATGTTGTCTTGTTGGACTAGCATGGTCCTTTGAAGATTAAAAAAAATAACAGTGCCTTAGCACATGGTTTGCTGAAGATTTAAAAATGGTTTTAAAACCATATTTGTTTTGTAAATTTTTGTCCAAACTCCAACATTCAACCAAAACAACATGAGAACAAACAAAGCTTGGTTTAAAACAATTATGCTCTCAATTGAGAGTGGCATTAGATTAATGTTTGCTCACATAAAATAATAGCACTAAGTTCTTCTGTTTTCTTGAAATGAGTTGGAAAATGATCCCTAAATGACATGCATGCATGAATGATGTGCAATCTTTAAAAACATGATTTTAGGGATGTTACTGTCATTATCAATCTAGGGTGAGACTTATTTTGAACTATTTGCCATGATTATCTTGCCTAGATTATTATATTGAGGAGATTCTTTAGTGTTCTATGATGAGGAATATGTTATGACTATTACTATTGGATCAAAACGTTTTATAATTGTCTTATTTATTTTTAGAAGATGAACACGAGGAGCCAGACACATGCTATCGCTGCCGCTAGTTCTTCTCGGGCTGCAGCTCAGGAACGCATGGGGATTTGATTCAAGAACGAATCCCACCGTGATCGTTTCGACAGGATCAAAAACCGAGAAGTGAAGGCAACCAAGTGGGCTTGCCCCATCACATTGAACCAACTCGGTATTTCTGATGACTTTAATTTACTTTGCAGAGTTGGCCTACAAAACTTTGTATTTCATGATGAACCAACCTATCGCCGGTTAACCATTGAATTTCGTAGTTCTTTGAAAAGCACTGTTAAGGCATGACATG
The DNA here is from genome assembly GCA_030063025.1 of Avena longiglumis. Lineage (NCBI taxonomy): Eukaryota > Viridiplantae > Streptophyta > Magnoliopsida > Poales > Poaceae > Avena > Avena longiglumis. The sequence continues at coordinate 202,955,585 of CP125976.1, read as the reverse complement.
GGGATGATAGAATTTCTTTCCGACTCATGAACAATAATTATTCTTTATCACTTGATGAATGGTGCAATTGTTTTGGTTTACCCAACAATGATCCTAATGCTCTACACGTAGCTTTTACCGACATGGAACCTTCCCCTGAACTCTGCTATAATATAATGAGCTTTACTTCTAGGGTTATAAAAGGGAAAAATATTCAACATCCTGCTATTCGCTATTTGTTCTATGTTATTGCTAACACCCCGCAGGCGTGCAATGAGTTTACAAGACTCAATGAGGAGGAAATATTAGTCCTTGCAAAATATACTTTCAACTATGACAACTTGTCACTTCACTTGGGCGAAATTCTTGTGCACTACTTGGAGTACCAATCCCACCAAAGCCAAGGACCAATCACTTATGGAGGCATCATCACCATGCTGGCCAATGTCCTAGGCTTCGACCTAGGTGAGTTACAACCAGTACTAGGGCAGCGACGTGTTGGTTTCTCTACTTTGAGGGCTTTTGGAATGCTCACTAGGAGAGGTGGTGTTTATTATCTGCATATTGTTGGAGCTGGGCATCTCTACCCCGCTTCTTTGCCTAATGGTCTTTTCTCTATCGAGGAAGGACATGTGCTTTATGACTTGGAAGTTGAGCAACACCAACCCCAGGAGGAGGTTCCGGAAGAGGATGAGGACCAAGAGGAGGAGCAATAAGTCCCTCATCAGGAGCAGCAGCCACCGAACCAGTTCGCTACATATCGAGATTTTCAAGAACTTGGAGGAACTGTGGAGGGAATGCATAATCTCGCCCTGAACCTCTGAGAAACAACAAGTAACTTATCAACTCCATTTGCGAACTGGATTTACAACTTTTTTCCCACCACAGTGGTTTGAAGGGCTTGCAAAATCCTAAGCAGGTTTTCTATTTATTTTTATTTGGATTTCATTTGCTTTATTTTATTTTATTTTATTTTATTTTCGAGGTTATGCTTTTATTTGACTTTATAAGCACTCGTGTTGGTTTCCCCAACACTTTATCTTAGTTATTTAATTTGTTTGAGATTTTTAAGCCGAGCTCTGCCGCCAATTTTATATTCTTTAATTCCCCTTCTCAAAAACCAAAAAAATATTTCTCCATTTATCTTTATTTTCCCTCTCTATTTTTCTTTTCTCCTTGAAGTTCTCATAAATTTGCAGGAGAGTGATTGACTTCGAGTTTCCAAGAAATAAATAAAAAGGAAAGAAAGAAGTGGAACCAAACATGAGAGGTATGCCTTATAACTCCCCACTTTTGAAGTTTGAGAAACCCATGCTAGTTAGTAGTAATGTTGAGATATTATATCGGTGGAGTGAGTCTCTATATTGTAGTAAATTTTTGTTTGTATGGGTATTTAATTGAGTATGTTTTGTTCCAGCTCTTGTAGTTAACCAAGTCTTGCCTAAAATTTTGCTAAACAATTTAAACAAGAAAAGTCTCACAAATTGAAGACTTGGGTGTAGTAGTGTTTAGTCTTGAAATCTTATTCCTAGAGACACTCAACATCACAGAAAATAATGATTGACTTGATAGCTCTCTTTGAAACAATTTGTTCAATTGAATTAATGTTTAGCGGTTTTTGTGAGCATGCCAAAGTTTGAATTATTTATCATCAGAATGATATAGCTTTATGCGTGTCAAACTTCATGGGATGCCAACAACTCCGCTAGACTACGGACGATCTTCATGGAGGAAACTCCTAGATTTCGGCTATGAGTTGATTAAACATATGTAGCAGCAATGCTATAATGGGTAAGATTATTGGTACTCCCGGGTAGCTGTAACATGATGGAATCACTCCTATGGCTGATATGAGTAATCATTATGCAAAAGGAACAAAAACCTCAGTGATGCCACGAGTGTCCTTCACATCCCGATAAACTAATGATTTTTTTGGCATGCTATCAATTACTTAAGAACTGAAATTCTTGAAGGACAGTGAATAGAAAAGTAGTGCTTGAAAACTCTTGATTTATTGATGTGGGAGAATTGAGATACTTTAGTGTATATGCTTTTCATGACAAACTCTCACACCCTCAATTTTATATGATCATACATTATTATTCAAAGGAAAGTCTATGAGTTGATTACATGACATGGAATAAAGTTTACTCTTTTGAATCATCCATTCTTAGAATAATTTTGCTGCACTATAAGGATTCATGAACCCCATATAATATGCTTGCCATTACTCTAAGCTGAAGTTTTTCAGATTAATAAAGTGGAGGAAACATGAGACTACCAATCATGAGTAAGATCATTATCTCATTTTGATTTTGGTTTTATTGCTCGGGGATGATCAAGTTTAAGCTTGTGGAGGTTGTTGGCTCTGAAATATAGCCATCCATGTCCGCATTGAAACTAGATATTATTCATATATTTGATGAAATAACTCTCTAAATCCTGCCACTAATGCCTAATGATCAAAGGGGTATGCAATCCTTTCTTGCTAGTTTTTCCTACGCAGATAATGACGTATGATGATGGGAATCACTACATAAATACCAAAGATACGAGATTTCCAATGCGTCAAAGAAACCAGGAGCTGTGAAGCTAATGTTGAATGTTTAACGACCAACTATACGGTGGGAATTTTATTCCGGCCATATAGTTCCGGCTGTACAGTTTGCATCGACTTCATTAGGTCAAACAGAACAACTTTCGTGAAGGGACCCCTATATAAAGAGCCTTCTGGCGATGGGAAACTACACTTCTTTTCGACCTCAACTCTCCCTGCCACCAGAAGCTGCCATGACGAAGGAATAGATCTAGATCTAAACATCTAAACCCTTCACCACCATAGCCATCTTCCACCACTTGTAATAGTAGATCTCTTCTCCAGTTGGCGACATTGTAAGACTATTTGCTATCAACCTTATGATATCTATTACAATGTTTATGATTTTCGATTTCCCCTCTATGTGTGAGTAATTCTCCTTGGGCTAAAGGCTTCAGCCTAGCCATGTAGCTTTTGTGCATGTTATTTATCATAGATGGGATCATGTATTAGTTTGTATGACATGATGATTGTACTAACCTGTCTTGCCTCAATCTAAGGACTTGTCAGGTACCCAAGACCCTGAGGACTGATCCAGGTAAAGGGAGTGTGAGTAATGACCGATCTGCAGGATGGGAACCCCAGTGACAGAAGGGGTAGCGGTTGTATGTGAGGAATTTACTTGGGATTAACGGTGACATCACGATGCATATCATTAGTTCTCTTTCTTCTATGGATGAGACTAGTAGGTTATTGCTATAAGCGGTTGTGGAGGCGATAACATTTATGAATGCACTGCCCAGATATAATTATCATGCTCTAACGATTACATGCATACTTTATTATTATCTATTATTCCCATCGGATGTTTTGCACAGCTACTGGTGAAAACCGAAGACCCTAGGCCCTCTCTCTCTCCATTGTCAACAACAACAAAAATATCACAAACTCTTGGTCCGGTGAAAACGCAATAGGAATTCTAAAACTCATGAAGGTCCATTTAAGTAATCTCACTTTGCTTTCTTATTCCCGAGGATTTGATAAACCTAGGTCTAAATCCTGCCACTAATGCCTAATGATCAAAGGGGTATGCAATCCTTTCTTGCTATTTTCCCTGCGCAGATAATGATGTATGATGATGGGAGTCACTACATAAATACCAAAGATATGAGATTTCCAACGCGTCAAAGAAACCAGGAGTTGTGAAGCTAATGTTGAATCTTTAACGACCAAATATACAGTGGGAATTTTATTCCGGCCATATAGTTCTGGCCGTATAGTTCGCACTGACTTCATTAGGTCAAACAAAACAACTTTCGTGAAGGGACCCTATATAAAGAGGCTTCAGGCGACGGGAAACGACGCTTCTTTTTTACCTCAACTCTCCCTGCCACCAGAAGCCGCCATGCCGGAGGAATATATCTAGATATAAACCTCTAAACCCATGCCCACCACCATAGCCATCTTCCACCACTTGTAATAGTAGATCTCTTCTCTAGTTGGCGACATTGTAAGACTATTTGCTATCAACCTTATGATGTCTATTACAATGTTTATGATTTTCGATTTCCCCTCTATGTGTGAGTAATTCTCCTTGGGCTAAGGGCTTCGGCCTATCCATGTAGATTTTGTGCATGTTATTTATCATATATGGTATCATGTAACGTCCCAGCATTAGAGCTTAGAAATAAGCTGAACACAGATGTGTGCATTGCATTCATGCATAGAAAATCCGAATAATTTTCGCGTTTTTGAACAAAACTTGTCAAAGTGATTGAAGCTTCTCCCAACTCGATGGAATTGAAGTAGATTATCAAGTGGACTTCGATAAGTTTTAATATGACCTTTGTTAAAACCTTATTTTGGGTAAAGGAGATTTGATCTAAGGGTAGATCAACTGCAATAAAAATTAAACCTTAATACAATACTTAATGGTTTATATTTGATCCTGAAGTAATCATATCCTAGTATTCATTACACAACTCATGAATACCAAGTTATAAACATAACTTAAGTAATAGGAATGTAACAACTAAATCTTGATCTATCTTATTCTCATCTACTTATACCATGAGTATCATGGTAATACCTAACATTAACTCTTTAGTAAGATTGAGTAGGAAAGAAACCAAGTCAATATCAATCACCATATATCTTTCTTTCCATATCAATCTTTACCATTTTTATTGAATCATATTCTAATATATGTTGTTCATCAATGTTGAGTAATCAACTATTGATTCCCCATTTCCTAAACCTATCAATTCCTGATCTATCAACTCTTGTTCTCATCATAGCAATCACTCAAATCCTATAAATAAAGTAGTAAGAAGTGGTAAGTGGAAATGCTAGAATTAAATATCCTCTATAGGATGGGAGTGTTGGAATAGAATAAGATCAAAGTGTTAATGGATGGAGTTAATTCACTCCTGAATGGATAGCTAAGTAATTTGGAATATATAAGTATATGGTGATAAAGAAGATTACAAGGATGAACCCTGAAGAAAGTTACCAGGAGTAATCCTATTGGATCAAGTAGGTATAGTCAATAAACAATATCCCTTAATCCAATATAGATACTAAGAAGATAATTTCAATACAACTGTAATGTTGTATTGATGAAGCCTTGATTAGTCAACTGGAAACCTAAACCATAAAGGGTTAAAGGATTATAATGATCATGCTTTAGTCACCAAGATTGAATGCTTATATCATGTATAAGTGACATTGGTGGATAGAACATGATTGAACCCTAGTATAGATATGTATCCTAAGTCAACCATGATAAGTCACCATGATAGGATGTGAAGTTTGAATATAAGCTACTGGAGTAAGGTAGATATAAGACAGTATGAGTAAGCTAAAGCCAGAGTAGCATAGAGTTATTGAAGTAGTGTTATTTCTCTTAAAGGATAGTAAACTTTTGAGGAGAGTAGTTTGATATATACTTATTTCTCTACTCGAGTAATATTAGTGGGGGTGATTAATGAAGTGTATGAATGGAGTAGAAGTAACTACTTGTTGGATTGAAGATTATCAGTAGTAAAGTAGTTGATATAACTAAGTATAGATATAAAAAGATTATGAAAGCTTTAGTGTCAAGCTCATTGGATTTATAAATGGATTTAGAAGAATAAAAGGTGGATAAGAATGTTCTTGTGAACTAAAGCTTATCATGTTAACACATGATGGTGGATATGAAGAAGTAATATATCTAGGAAAGGAATTCCTTAATTAGAAGTCCAGGATTGTGAATTATGGAAGCTAGGAATTCTGGGTAAACATTAAACCCTAAATCTATAATCAAGCTTAACATCCATCCCATCTATTGGATCAATCATCTTATTTTCACAATGGCTGACAGGAATAATTTCCTATATCAAATCACTTAAGCACATCTTTGTCATTTTCAACCATCATTATCCTAGGTGCTTAATAACTATCTTTATCAATTCTTTCTCATAAGTTAGCCTAGAAAACAATCCCACTATTTTACTTTAAATGGTGATATCATTAAAAATCACAAACATAAAGACAATATGTTTAGCCATTAATCTTTATTCACATCAACAAAAGAATATAAGTATATTAAGAACCCTAAACCCTAGGGTAAGCAATTACAATTCACACCCTAACTCTTATGCTAGTTATAACAAAATATAAACCTTGGTATTTATTAGATTCATGGGAATGATATTAACCATACTAAATCCTTAGGATATCATGCATCAAATAATAATATAGGAACATTATATAAAATTTTCCCTCCAAACCATGAGCTAACTAAAATTAAGTTTTATAAACAAATAAGAAAATATCCTAAAATAAATCCATGGCTTATTATGGAAAGAAAATTAATAACAAAGTCCCTTACCAAATATTAGAATGATCTATATAAACAAAATAAAGAAATACAACATTAATTAATAAAAGATCATAAAATGACTTTGATACCATTCATTATTGCTGCAACTATTTAACAAATAAATTCTCTAAAAGAAATTTGAAACAATTGCTTAAATAAAAAGGCTTAAAAGGAAAACAGAATAAAAAAATGTAAAAGAAAAAGAACAGGATCAGATTATCCCAGTTTTGGCCTGAGGCCCACTACCTCATCTCTTTATCCCTCGCCCACGAGCAGCCACAGCGACCCAGCAGTGGCCCTAGCACATCCCAAGACCGGCCCAGTACCCCTTCGTCCTTTTTCCTCCTTTCTTCTTCGTTCAGACAGAAGGACGAGGGGGAGTACCAACTGCGTGTCGCCACCGGAGCCGTCCGCCTTTGCCGTGATGACCGCTGTGCGCTAAGATACGAGCCACCGCTCTTTGGGCCTATAAGAACCCCGTACCCGTAGAGAACGAACTCCAATTCCTCTTCTCCCTCGTTCTCCCTTATTCGCTGTAACCCTAGCTCGCCAGAGATCACCTCCCTCGCCGTCTCTGACTACCCTAGGACCAACGGAGGACACCAACATGCTCGCTGTATTCTTCTTGTTCATCTTCGACAAATCATACAAGCCGGTGCAACCGCAATCGACGGGATCGAAGTGTCTACCGCCGCCAGACGTCGCCGTTCATCATCGATTTCCACCGTCACAGATCTCCTCCGACCTCTTCGACACGCTCTTCCGAATCCTGGTGAGCTACCGGTACTCGCGGACCTCTCCGATTCATCTCTAACCCTCTCTATTGACTTCGCCACTATGGTGTTTGCTCACCACCGTTGGAGCTCGCCGGAGCTAAGGCTCTGGTGACCATTTTTGAGCGGTGCGGACACAGTTCAAACCGGTGATTCCTTCCGCATCCAAACCACCTAACCACAGCCTCGCGCGCTCACCAAATCGCCCAAATCAAACTTGATCTGAGAAGCTCAGTTCGTATGACATCATCATGATGTCACGCCGGTGTCATCTTTGACCATTCAACCCCTTGACTTAGTCCACTACTCGCAAGATCTAACGTGGTGGTCCCTGACTGACGACCAGTAGAGTTAATCTGTGTATAAAAAGTAAAATGATTATTTAGAAAATAATTAAATCTTTTAAATTCCATAATTATTGTTTTATAATTCAAAAAAAATGTGTAATATATCAAAATGTTTATAAAAATAAAATCTACAACTTAAAACTATTACCAAACATTATTATGTTAACAATTTAAATAATTATTATTTAATAAAGATTTTATAAGTAATAATACTTTGAAAATTCATATTTTAATATTAATAAATGTTAAAAATATAAATAAAATAGCCAAAATCTTAGAAAAATAAGAAATGTAATTAAAACTATTATCATGCATTATTATTTCACTTAATTAAATACTTATTATTTATTAAGTATTTATAAAGTAATAAATCTTATAAAAATCATATCTTATTATTTATAAATCACAAAAATAAATGTAATATACCAAAATGATCACAAAAATAATACCTACATGTTAAAAATATAATATTTCACTTTTAAGTTAAATAAACATTTAAATGCTTTAATAACTTGAATTTAAACTTATTTCCTTAATTGATAATTCATATTAGTGTAAATAAAAATTCTATTATTTCTAAAATTAGTTAATTGAGTCTAATAAATAGTATTAGTCCTAAATATTATTAATATGAAGTGAAAATGGTTCAACACATTTTTAAAATGCAATCTTGTTGAATTATCATTCAACTATAAGTGTAGATCATATCTAAAAAGATCTTAAATAATTAGAAAATTTTCAAGAATGATATTTTTTTAACCAAATAAAATCTTTTACCATTGTTTCACTCACAACTTTATAATGAACTAAATCCAAATATAATTCATGAGTAGTAAATAATATTGTTTACTTATTCACAACCATAACCATACCCCTAGAAGGAGATAAATCCTTTTATACATGTATAAGGATAGGAAACCACTATTCAAATAGAAGTGTTACCATTCTTAAAGTATCCTTAGGGAAACATTATGAAGTACACAAGGTACAAATAACATAAGCAATACACCTTAAGTCCATCTATGTCTTTAAAGTTAACTTTAGTCTACAAGACTTTAAATATAATGCTAAAGACTTTATTATACGCTTTATAGCTAGCTTTGGTCTATTATAATTAAGTTATAAAGAATATCAAGTCCAGACTATTCAAGCAAGCATAAACAACATCAATCACATTCTATTAATCCTATTCTAAAAACTATCAGGATTGTTTAAACCTTAATAAAGAAATCTTTTCTTAAAAAATTATTCGTTTTGCCACTTAAGTCAACAAATGACAATTAATCGTAATCACATTACTTTATACTATACTTGTATACTTAGGATCGATAACACTTAAGGGCTTGTTTGATTCATAGGAATTGCATAGGAATTGTGGAGGATCTAAATCCTATGGGAATTTTTCCTATGTTATTGTTTGATTCATAGGAACACATCCTATAGGAATTAATCCTATAGGAATCTTGTAGTGCAATTCCTATAGGAAAGAAACATTAGATCATACCTTATGGAAAAATTCCTTTGCTACATCAAACAAAATTCCTCTTCCCATAGGATTCAAGTTGGCATGACATCCCAATCCTATGTTTTTTCTATTCCTATACTTTTCCTATCCTATGAATCAAACAAGCCCTAAGTTCTTTATAAGTGGCATTACTTGTAAAGTAAAATTTGAAGATAAACAATTAAAGTCTAAGCAACCTTGAGTAGCATTACATATGTGTGTATCTTATTATTGTATAAATACGTGTTGTTCACACACACACACTCACAAGCCTTAATAAGAAGCACAAGTATGAAACTTATCTAAAAGGACAACACAATCTAAAGAAACCATTTCTAGTTTCCAAACCCTAGATCAACGTTATCCCCGGGATTCGAGTTTACGAAATTGCATTACATTACTTATGCATAATAACATCTTTCTTCTTTAAACATTAGTCCTTACCGGACCAATGATGCTAATTTCAAATATTGGATTTTTTATATTGTCTCGAAGACCGTGAGAGCATAATATTGCAATCACAAAAGGCAAGTTCACACTTGCTCATGACCTTTGATTATTTTCTGTAAAGTATTTTGCAAATCTAGTGTTGTCATCACCTGCATTTGAAAAAGGTCAAAAAACACTATTTTCATAATAATATGATTATAGGTTATTTACCATGAGGTAATAACCTTCTATGAAAGTTCTGGTGGTAAAGGAACATATTATCTAGGACTTAACAACCAATGTCGCTAGTGATTCTTGCGCCGTATATCACGCGTTAACCATGAGATTGGAATGGGGCGGAGAAGTCAGCTGTATCCTTTTCCTCTCATATGGAGGCAAGACGACCTTAACGTTACATTGTGATTCCTTGTGCGGATTCAACATATGGGTGGGCACCCTTACGCCCCACACTTTTGGTGTCTAGATTATCTATGAATGGTGTTTAGGGGTATAGTCCATTTAATATGGTGCTTTCCCGGGCATCACCAGGTCATAGAGTCTTCGGGAACTCATCAGGGTTTTAGCCTGCCCGAAAGGGGGCTTAACAGAGGTGAGCCGACCTCGAAGGATCACGTAGACATATGGGGTCGCGGAGAGGGAAGTGATTGGCTTTGATCTTAGTCTGGGCCTCATACCAAGGAAGTATGAACGGGTTGGCCGCTCGGATGTGCAAAAAAGCTAAGATCTCTCATGGGTAAAGTAACGCACCTCTGCAGATTGTAATAACTGTAACTTGTTACTCCCTGTTCCGGGAAGGAGCTGCGAACGCGGCGGGAAAGGAACTCCATGAAAGTTCTGGTAAACCCGTGAAGGCTGACGAACATAGATTTTCAGAATAAAAGCAACCTTTGAAGAAATGTTTATGAAAACCTGCATTGAATATGACCTATGGTCTGTGGCTGTAGATATAGTGCATCAAACACTCCTTTTCTAGTGAACTTGCTGAGTACGTTCATACTCAACGTATCTTCTTAACCCTTGCTAGATTCTGAAGCCATTAATACGACATCTACATCAAGTCATGCTCCAGGAATTATCATCAAAAGCTAAAGCTCTTCAATGAAGTCAAGAAAGTCAACATATACATCAACTCGAGTGAAGACGAATTTACTGATTAGATAGGAATATAATCTCTAGCCATAGAACCTATTCTGTAGCGTATTGCAATAGCAGCAATGAAAGACCATTAGTTAATATACTAGTCTTAATAGTATGATAGTTTTTGAGTTGTTTATTTCTGATTCTTCTTTGTAAGAAGTTCTTTCTCTCTCTTTAATCTAGAGTGTTCTCTGGATCTTGTGTAAAGAGTTGAGTTGTAACCTATAGTCATGTCTTGGACCTGATGTGTTTCTGTTGTACCACTCTGAGGGATGTAATACTAGTGAACGGTGTTTCATTGGTGTTATGTCAACGACTATAGTGTACTACATCATGCAGTGGTATGTTGGGTCACCGCAGACCATGTATTAGTTTGTATGACATGATGATTGTAGTACCCCGTCTTGCCTCAATCTAAGGACTTGTTAGGTACCCAAGACCCCAAGGATTGATCCAGTTAAAGGGAGTGTGAGTAATGACTGATCTGCAGGATGGGAACCCCAGTGACAGAAGGGTTAGTACGGCTGTATGTGAGGAATTTACTTGGGATTAACGGTGACATCATGATGCATATCATTAGTTCTCTTTATTCTATGGATGAGACTAGTAGGTTATTGCTATAAGCGGTTGAGGAGGCGATAACATTTATGGATGCACTGCCCAGATATAATTATCCTGCTCTAACGATTACATGCATACTTTATTATTATCTATTATTCACATAGGATGTTTTGCACAGCTACTGGTGAAAACCGAAGACCCTAGGACCTCTCTCTCCATCGTCAACAACAACAAAAAGATCACAAACTCGTGGTCTGGTGAAAACACAATAGGAATTCTAAAACTCTCCAAGGTCCGTTTAAGTAATCTCACTTTTCTTTCTGCTCCCGAGGATTCGATAAACCTAGGTCTACTAGGGAAAAAGAGCTATACTACATCCATAATCCAGATCGAAGGTCTCAGTGATTGAACTGAGATAAAGATTATTATGTGATATTGTTCATTATGTGTCTGTGTTAATTGTCTTCATCTTGATGTTGGGAGTTGTGCACCTCCTTAATATTTGCCTCTTGCGGGGACTTGCTGAAGGGGATTACTTGCTGGTAGACGGAAGGATGATAACACTTATTGTGACTATAAAGTAGTTGTCATTCTTTACGTACTAACTTGGGGAATCAAGGAGAATTCATCAAGCCATGTCCATGCCACGGGAGAAATCCCTTAATAGCGTAGTAACACGACGGTTGTCGGTTATTGTCTGATGTGGTTATGACAGATGATGTGAGCAGTGGTTGCTACCTATTTGTCCATATATGGATCTCCTCCCACACATATCATAAACACTCTTATTCGTTATAATAATTTTGATCACTCTTTCTAATTACTAGCGGTGGATCCACTACTCCCTGACAACTCTTTCCATCATCTTGCAAACCTTCGTAATCATAATCGCATGCTACTGTTTACTTACAACTTTAGTTTACTTATTGTTATATTATTTGAAAACCCAAAAATATATTTTACACAAAACTCGAATTTTATCTTGTTACTTAGAACGTTATTTAGCATTACCATTTCAGTATTTAGTTCAAGAGTTATTTAGACTTCAGACTCCTGCTCCCTGTGGGATCGATATCTTTATTTCAAAACTAGCTATAGATGATCTATGCACTTGCAGTCATCAAGCTATTTTCTGGCGCCGTTGCCGGGGAGCTAAGCGTCGTAGGTCTTTTAGATTTTGTTTATTTATTTTAGTTTTGCTAGAGTTTGTTTTAAGCTTTCTTTACTTGCTGCATTTGTATTTTTGCTTTTGTTTACAAACCAAAAAACCATAAACACATCTGTCACTAATCATGTCTTCCAAGGAGGCTACTTTTGAATAGGCGCAGCTCGCAATGGAGAAGGAGAAATTGGTACTCCTAAATATCAATTAAAGAAGCGAGAGGCACTGAATAAATGGCTGATTTGGGTGAATGATTTTTCATCCATATTATGTGCCTCATACCAGTTTGTTTGTGAATACTGCGGTTCCAAAGATCATATCGCTTACCAATGTAAGTATAACATTGATCCCGCATTAGAATCTTATAATAGAGATGAGTTTAAATGCCTAGTTAATATGAAGGTTCAAGAATTTGCGCTTTTTACTGGTTGTTTAGAGTTGCTTCATTCTATGAAAAATATTCAAGAAAGATGCCAGAAGCTTGATGACATCTATAAAGAAGTTTATACCATATATTCATTTTGTTGTGAGAACTTTATGGATAATGCTTTAGTGATCACTGTTCATGAGCGAATTTCAGCCGCCATGGAAAAGCATAACCTTTTGTAGGATCAAAAAGCTGAAGAGAAGGCAACATCATACGAAGAACCTCCACCGAAACAGCCTGAACATATTGCTAATGAAGAGGTGACGTTTGACGTTTCACCCTCGAACCTAGTGGAAGGTAAGCCCGAAGGTAACACTATCGCTGAGCTACTAGCGAATTATCTTAGTAAGAATGAAGATGATCAACTTGATCGACCACTTGAATCTCCTACTTCTGAAAATAAATTTCCGCACACAAATAGTATGCAAGACAATGATATCTCATTATCTACTAATGATTTCTATAAGTCCCAAACTTATGATGATTGTACTGAGGAGGATTCGTGCTTAGACAGTGATTTTGGGGACTTTGGTGAGGGACTAGAATATGAATCTTTCTATGAATATTGTGATGCTATTAACATGGGACATGAATCCTCATTGGAAGAGGTGGATGAGTATTTTGAAGAACAAGTGAGCAATCTGATGGTAAGAGAAATGTATTCTCAAATAGTGGAATATGCTAAAAAGTTAATTTCTTCAGATATGATAGACGATACAATAATATGTCCTCAATGTATGAATCTTGGGCACTACTTTAGTTTTCAATGCTCTGATACCTTTAATAAATCTTTAGTGTCTTATAATAATTGTGATGTTACTAGTGAAGTATTAGAGTATATGTGTAAGTGAAGAAGTTTCATCAGCGGCCTCTCTTTCATTTTTTACTTAGCAAGTCAATTAGTTCTTTTTTCATCTAGAAGATACCTAGCATGATCCAGTAGACTTAGAAAAGCATCAAAGCAAGTTTAAGTATCTTCATCCAAGGTGGCAATGAACTCACACATGTCTATCATCTCTCTCTTTATCTCTAGACCTTCAAGATCAGAGAGGAGGGTTCACTTGAGATGAGTTTGGGAGTGGGCGTTACCTCGGTGGCCTTTGCCATGAGACACTTTTGGTTGGAGTAGATGATGTTCTCGTTGGGGGAGTCGAAGAGGGACACTCGTGGAGTAGATGTAGTGGCAATAGCGGCGACTCCCACAATCTCACCACCTTGAGCTTCATCATCATCATCATCCGTACCCGAAAGATATTCTTCATGGACCACCACAGCCCTCTCCTTGACGATGTTCTTGTTGAAAAAGTTCTTGTTCAAAGGATGAGGAGGTCTTGACTTGATCTTGTGGATGAGGCAACCACCATTGTCTTCTCTATTCTCAAAGGGGCATTTGGCCACAAAGTGACTCTTGCCATTGCAATTGTAGCATGATCTCACTTTAGGGGACTTGTTCAATGAGTTGAATCTTGAGTTGTCCCTTGTCCTTGACTTCATGCCCAGCTTGTTCCAAAAGTCCCTTGAGTCAAGTGCAAGATTCTTGTTGAAGGCACACTTGAGATCCTCTTGAGACCATTCACTAGTGTCTTCATCATCATCCCCTTCAACAACATTGGCCTTCAATGCAAGATTCACCCTTTGTGACCCAAAGGGACGAGCACGGGCAGATTTCACATTCTTCTTGGCAATGGTCATGGCAATCACTTCACTCAAGACTTCTTGGGATGTCATCATGTGAAAGTTGCTTCTTCCCTTGATGGAGTAAGATTTTGTTCTTCAAATGGAAGATCTTGTACAAACTTTCTCTTCATGAAATTTTCATAAACATAGGTGGCACTAAGATCCCTCATGGTACAACAAATGACCTTGAGCCGCCTATACATGTCTTCGGGAGTCTCATCATCTTGCATACCAAAGCCATCAAACTCATTGTTGACCTCATAAAACTTGGAGCTTTGGATGCTAGCATTGCCCACAAATAGCTCGGTGAGATGATCCCAAGCTTCTTTGGTGTTGGAGAATTTCCAAATGTGAGTAAAGTCCTTGGGAGTCTATGCCTTTTGAATCATTCCTAAAGCAGTGGCATTGAGTTTCTTGTCCACCACCTTGGCTCGAGTTAACTTCTTTGGGTCATATGGAGAGAAGCCTTCTTCCACAATCCTCATTAACTCAATAGAAGAGATGTAAATATTAGACTGCATTAGATATTGCCAATTGGAAAATTTTGGAGTATCTAACATGGGTGGTGCTCCTTGAGGAATGATATGTGGCATGGGGATTGGTTGGTCCGGAGTGTACTTCAGAGTTAGGGGCACTGCCGAGTAATCCTTTCCCTCATATCCCTCTTTGGAGAATAAGACACCTAGCCCTCGGTGCTCTCGCTTGGGTGCTTGGGAGTTGTTTGAGCAACAAATCCTAGTCCCAAGTGAGTGGAGATGGCCACGAGATTCACCCCTGGGGCGATAATAGGAACATTCTTGGGAGGAGGCTCGGTGGTTTGGGGAGCAACATGAGGAGTGGTAATGATGGGGTTAGGCTTAAGGGAATGCAATAGAGTCATCATTTCCTCAAATTTGGACAACATGGAAGTCTCCAATTGCTTAAGGTCTTCCATGGAGGCCAAATTCTTGGTTTTATCACTACCACTACTCTCATCCACGGTCATCGTCTCTTAGGCGCTAAAGCCTGAAGTAAGAGCCTTGGCTCTGATACCAATTGAAAGGTCCAACTTTGGTCAACAAGAGGGGGGTGAATAGGAGACTACCAATTTTTATATTT
The DNA here is from genome assembly GCA_030063025.1 of Avena longiglumis. NCBI lineage: Eukaryota > Viridiplantae > Streptophyta > Magnoliopsida > Poales > Poaceae > Avena > Avena longiglumis. Next base: position 202,940,069 of record CP125976.1, on the reverse strand, counting down.
TAATCAAGTTTAGGCTTTGTAAGGGATAAGGTTCTCTAGATATGCAACCAGATGAGCAGTCATATATGCAAGAGAACAACAACAAGTAACAAACCGATAAAAGAAAAGAAGTAAAGGTGTAGAGTGAGTAAACTAGAGAGAAAACACGGAGATGTAATTCCCGTAGTTCACTTCCAAGGAAGCTACGTTTACGTTGGAGAGGTGTCGGGGCCACACAAGGTCACCCGAGCGTCACAAAGGCCTCACCTTCTTCTCTGGTGAGCTCCACCACAAAGGTGGGCTCACAATCCACTAATCGGTGACCTTGAAGGCGCAAACCTAAACCTTTACAACAAGGTTGATGGGGAAGCTCCAAAACTCAATTGGAGGCCCTCAACAACACCATGAAGCTTCACAATACAAGCTCTATCTCCGAGGATGTCCTACACCGTCTAGGGTTCCAAGAACCCAAGAGTACCAAGATCCATACATGATGGGTGGGGGAATCAAGATTCCTTTGGTGGAAGTGTAGATCTACGTCACCTCTCCCACTCCTTAAAATATCAAGAGGTTTGAGTGGCTAGGGAGAGAGATCTAGGAAGATTGAGCTCTTGCATTAATGGAGGAGAGTGAAATTGAAGAGTTGGGTGGGGAGGAGGAAGAAGGGTGCCTTAAATAGGCTCCCTTCAAAATGGACCATTGCTTGTCCCGCGACACAACCAGAACTACTGATGGGCTGTTGGAATTTCTGGTCAGCTCTCTCCCAACGGCTCGAAAGATGAAGGGAGAGGCTCCGGGTACGACCGGAAGTTTCGACTCAGGCTGAGCGGAACTTCCGACGGTACCACCAGTGCTAGTTCTGGCTCAAGTTCCGCCAAATATGACACTTCAAAACAGAAACAATACTGAGCCAATTTTGGCCTGGCCGGAACTTGAAGCGGGACTTGGCCCGGGAAAAATGGGTTACGGAACCTCCTGATTGGAACTTCCGATGGCTGGGCAGAAGTACCGCTAAAGGTTACCAACAGAAGTGGCCAGGTCGTTTCATTCACAGGTTATGGTCAGTGTTGACCAGAACGGATGACCGAAACTACCGGACCAACTTCCGGCGCTAATTTCCGGCAATTAGTACACAACCATGCATAAGTATAATGACGCTGAACGGAATTAGGGCCTATACTTGAGATAGAACTTCCAACTCAGCCAGCCCCGCAGAAGACTGCGGGTGGAACTTCCGGCCAGGGCAGAAACAACCCAAACACCCCCAAAGGTCTCTCTCTTACGCACTGAATAATAGGAAGGTTGTGGCGGTGCAAGTATAGTTTGTGCAAGAAAACATGATTCCCCACAACCTTTCGGGGTGGACCCCCTCTTGATAGTACAACGACCTAAAGCAATAACAAAAATAGAGAATAGCAAAAACAAGAGGCACTATCTTCATGATTCTTCAAGAGAATGGTCCACACAACACATTACCAATGGATTAACGTGCAACTTAGGCACACAATTAAACAACAAGTGGGATTGTCATCAACACCAAAAGACTTGGAGAAAAACAAAGTCATTTCGAAGGGTTTTTGTTTTTGTTTAGACTTTTTGAGTGTCTTCTTCAGGATGTTGAGGAGGCGGCTGCGCTCTGAAGTCAGAATAAAGTCCTCCCCACCGTATCCTTGCTCTGGTGGCGCGTCTAGCGCCCGTGGAGGGTGCTTGGAGTCATGTGTCCGACGGATCTCTTGGGATCCGATAACTTTCCATATTCGTGTGTGTGGTTTGAGTTCAGTCTCTTCCGATCTATGGTTATCATCTTCAGCGATGGTTTCTTATATTGTGCACTGGTCTTTTGGGGTATTAGCACAACGACTTCTTGTCTGTCTACTACAACAAGCTCTGCCGAGCTCTAGTGATGGAGGGGCAAGGACGGCGGCACGCCTTCGGCTCGTGCTGGTGTTTGTAATCGTCGCTAGGTGGTCCAATGACCTATTTGTAATTTCTATTACTTTTAAGGATCTTTATACTATTGTTGGTGATTATTAATAGATCGATGGAATTTTGCAAAAAAATATCCACGAAAAGCACGGACAATTTTATACTAATGTAATGAGTCCCAATTGCTAAAAATATAGCAAGGAATTTTATTTAATTGTATCATTATTACTTTGTTATCTAGGCAAAATACCCATAACATAGAAATCTAGTGTTGGTTCCTGCTTAACTGATCCACTTTATTGATCGATGTGACCGGAATTGGTGGACGTTTTGCTTAACTCCATAGCTTTTAGCCTTTCATAATGCATTGCCTCTTAGCACCATACTCTAGGTAGTGATTTATTTTAATAGCAAGTCATCTCAATGCATTTTTATTAAGATTATCTCCAACTGACGCCCTAAAATAGTGCACCACATTTTTGTTTGGGTGCTACTTTTGCTTTTATGGCACGAAAACTAGTGCAATTGTTTTGGATCATGTAAAATTGGGCACCACACACATGTATCTTTATCCACAAACGAAAACATATATGCAACAAACTATATTAAACTTACCACCAATAAATCTAGAAAAAATGAAACACAAATAGTAAAGACTTAGTTATTATTACATCACAAAAGAATAGTTCATCAATTCTTACACAAATAGTTCATCAAGTAACACACACATCAACACTCAAACACACAAAGTTTACCACATATAAAGATGAAACTACTGGATCTTTTTGCCATTCCATGGCCACCACTCCTCCATGAGATCCTTTTGAAGATCGTCATTGAAGGGTTTCGCGGCATAGTAAATCAAAATTTTCTACGGATGCGAACAGAGGGAAAGACAAGATCTAATCTAGGAGATTTAATCAACGAGAGAGATTGGATTAGATCTTCATACCCTTGAAGATTCTCACAGCGGAACGTTCGTCGGAACGTCGGTGATGTAGTCGTACTCGCTTCTCCTCCTCGCGATCCGATCAGATCTAGCACCACAAGTGGCGGTGCCTCCGTGAGATGCACACGTGCAGCACCTCGACGTCTCCTCCTTCCTCGGACCAGCAAGTATGGTGGAGAGATAGATTGGATCTACAACACGACGGCGTGGTGTATATGGTGGAGAATTTCTGCAGCAGGGCTTCGCCTACAAACAGTCGGGAGGGAGAGAGGAAAGCTAGCAAGGCGGCTAGGGTTTGGAGGAGAGGTGTGGGGGGTTGGTGCGCCCCCACCCCTCTTTATATAGAGGGGGGGGCGCAGCCCTAGCCCCTCCCCCAAGCCCAAAGGATAAGGAGTGGGGGGCATGGACTCTCCCCTCTTCTAGAAACCCTATCTCTAGTTTAAACGATTTAAACTCTCTAGGATCGGCTAGGCCCTATGGGGCCTTGTGCCCCTGGCCCAATGCGGCCAGGACACTCCCTCATAGGCCCATGCCCCCTCCCGGAAGGTGGGGCCACGTTGGTCCCCTTCCGGAAGGTTCTAGAAGCTTCCGGTACAATACCGATTAACCCGGAACAATTCAACTCCAAAACTGCATGCCTTATATGAATCTTATTCTCCGGACCATTCCGAACCTCTCGCTGTCCCGGATCCCATCCAAGACTCGAACAAAACTCATAAACCAATTATCCAATCTATCCTAGCGTCGAGACACGTTAAGTGTGTGACCTGCGGGTTCGAGAATATGCGAACATGATCTTCTATCAATAATCAACAGCGGGTCTGGGCACCCATATTGACTCACACATTCATCGATGATCATATCGGATGAACCACGATGCCAGGATTCAATCAATCCCATATATATATTCCTTCTGCCTCGCGATATTTTACTTGCCCGAGATTCGATCGTTGCATGCCATACCTAGTTCAATCTCGCTCACGAAGTACTTTACTCGTTCCGTAATCCGATATCACTTTGTGATTAACTCCTTAACCACATGCTTGCAAGCGGTGTTGATATCGATTACCGAGTGGGCCCGAAGTATATCTCTCCGACTTGGGAGGGACAAATTCCATCTCGATACATACAACCCAACAGATACTTTCCGATCACCTGAGAGACACCTTTATGATCACCCTCTCATAGGATGACGTTTGATGACCTCAAAGCTTTCTTCCGGTACCCGGGAGTTGCATTATCTCATGGTCTAAGGAATACAATATTTGACATAGGAAAAGCTTCGCAAAGATGAACACGATGAATCGATCTAATTGCTTCGCTTAGTTTGGTTCCATCCATCATATCATTCTCCCAATGATATGATCTCATTATCAATTGACAACTCATGTCTATGGTTAGGAAACCTTAACAATCATTGATCAATGAGCTAGTACTTAGAGGCGCATTGGGACACGGTGTTGTTCACAAACCACACAAGTATTAATGTTTCCGCTTAATACAATTCTAGCATGGAATATAAACTTTATCATGAACAAGAATTATAATAATAACATCTTTATTATTGCCTCTAGGGCATAATTCCAACAGTCTCCCACTTGCACTAGAGTCAATAATCTAGTTTACATCTGGCAACAATCTCACACCCATGGCACTGAGGTGTTGATCATGTTTTACACGTGGAAGAGGTTTAGTCAATGGATCTGTGACATTAAGATCCGTATGTACTTTGCTAATCTTCAGATCGCCATCTGCTATATAATCTCGGATTATATGAAACTTGCGGTTGATATGCTTGGTATTTGGATGATATCTTGGTTCCTTAGCGAGTGCTATGGCGCCAGTGTTGTCACACAATATCTCCAGTGGGTCCAATGCACTTGGAACCACGCCAAGCTCAGTGATAAAGTTTCTGATCCAAACTCCTTCACTTGACGCTTCTGCAGCAGCCATGTATTCTGCTTCCATTGTAGATCCCGCGATCACGCTTTGCTTGCAGCTTCTCCAGCTCACAGCTCCTCCATTCAAAATATAAACGTATCCTGTCTGAGATTTGGAATCATCCTTGTCGGTGTCGAAACTAGCATCGACGTAACCTTTTACGACAATCTGTTCATCACCCCCATAGACTAAGAACATTTCTTTAGTTCTATTTAGGTACTTTAGGATGTTCTTCACGGCTGTCCAAAGGTTCCACTCTGGATCACTTTGATATCTCGCCACAAACTAAGAGCATTGGACACATCCGGTCTAGTACACAAGATGGCATACATGATGGAACCTATGGCCGAGGCGTAAGGCACTTTGCTCATAGCTTCCTATCATTCATCAGAATGGACACTGAGCCTTGCTCAATATCTTTCCTGACAACATAGGCACTGAACCTTTCTTTGCCTTATCCATTCTGAACCTTTTCAGAACTTTGTCTAGGTATGTACTCTGGCTTAAAGCTATCAGGAGTCTTTTTCTATCTCTATAGATTTTGATGCCCAATATATAAGCAGCTTCACCTAGGTCTTTCATTGAAAAACACTTGTTCAAATAACTCTTCACATCGTTAAGCATGTTGATGTCATTTCCGATAATCAATATGTCATCCACATACAGCACTGAAAACGCCCGAGCTCCCACTCACTTTCTTGTAGATACAAGCTTTAGCAATTTGGAACAAATCCAAAAAATCACTTGATCAAAACGAAGGTTCCAACTCCGAGATGCTTGCTTCAGTCCATAAATGGAAATGAAGTTTGCATACTTTACTAGCATCCTTAGGATCGACAAAACCTTCGGTTGCATCATATACAACTCTTCATCAATGTTCCCATTGAGGAAAGCGATCTTGACATCCATCGCCATATTTCATAATCATGAAATGCAGCAATTGCTAATAAAATCCGGATGTACTTAAATATCGCTACGGGAGAGAAAGTCTCATCGTAGTCAACACCTTGAACTTGTCGAAAACCTTCTGCGACAAGCCGTGCTTTATAGACAGTAACATTACCATCCGCGTCGCTTTCTTCTTGAAGATCCATTTGCACTCAACGGCCTTTCGGTCGCTAGCGTGGTCCACCAAAGTCCATACTTGGTTTTCGCTCATGGATCCCAATGGATTTCATGGCTTCCAGCCATTTCGAGTCTGGGCTCATCATCGCTTCCTCATAGTTCGAGGTTCACCGTTCTACTAACAAGACAGTCAAGACAGGGTTGCCGTACCACTCAGGAGGGGCACACGACCTTGTCGACCTGCGACGTTCAGTAGCAGCATCGTCCGAAGCTTCATGATCCTTGTCATTAGCTTCCTCTATTGTTGGTGCAGGCGGCACTGGAACAATTTCAGGTGTCACTTTACTCTCCAATTCAAGAGAAAGTTCAATAACCTCGTCTAGTTCTACTTTCCTCCCACTCACTTCTTTCGAGAGAAACTCCTTCTCAAGAAAGGAACCGTTCTTTGCGACAAACACTTTGCATTCGGTCATGTTATAGAAGGCATGCCCAATAGTTTCCTTTGGGTCTCCTATGAAGACGCATTCGCTTTGGGTTCGATCTTGTCCGCACCAACTTCTTGACGTAAGCTTCAGATCCCCAAACTTTAAGAAACGACAACTTAGGTTTAGCACCAAACCACAGTTCATACGGTGTCGTCTCAACGGATTTAGAGGAGCCCTATTTAAAGTGAATGCAGCGGTTTCTAATGCATAACCCCAAAATGATAACGGCAAATCAAGAAGAGACATCATTGATCGGACCATATCTAATAGGGTTCGATTCCGGCTCAGACACACCATTGCTTGTGGTGTTCCGTATGGAGTTGTGAAACGATTCCACTTGCTTTAAGATGCGTGAGAAAATCATAACTCAAATATTCACCTCCACGATCGGATCGTAGAAACTTAATCTTTACATACGATGGTTCTCCACTTCATTCTGAAATTCCTTGAACTTTTCAAATGTTTGATTTATGTTTCATTAAATAGATATACCCATATCTACTTAAGTCATCGGTAAAAGTGAGAAAATAGCGATATCCACCGCGTCGAAACACTCATCGGTCCGCATACATCGGTATGTATGATTTCCAACAAGTCCGTTGCTCGCTCCATCATACCGAGAACGGGTTTTGATCATCTTGCCCATGAGGCATGGTTCGCATGTGTCAAATGATTCAAAATCAAGAGACTCCAAAAGTCCATCGAATGGAGTTTCTTCATGCGCTTTACACCAATATGACCTGAGACGATTGCCACAAATAAGTAGTATTATCACTATCTACTTTGCATATCTTAGCCTCAATGTTATGGATGTGTGTTTCATCCCTTTCGAGATTTAGAAGAAATAAACCATTTACAAGAGGTGCATGACCATAAAAGATGTTACTCATATAAATAGAACAACCATTATTCTCCGATTTAAATGAATAACCGTCTTGCAATAAACACGATCCAAATAATGTTCATGCTCAACGCAGCACATAATAACATTTATTAAGGTTTAAAACTAATCCGAAGGTAAAACTAAGGAGGCGTGCCGACATCCATCACATCAACTCTTGATCCGTTGCCAACGCCAAGATCGTCACCTCATCCTCGCAAGCCGCCGTCTATTCCGTAGCTCTGCTTTGAGTTACAAATATTAGCAATCAACCGGTATCAAATACCTGCACTACAACGAGGGCTAGTAAGGAAAACATCAATAACATGTATATCAAATATACCTTTGATGGTGCCACCTTCTTGTCCGCTAAGTACTTGACAATATGCCCAAAGGACCCTTGTCCTTGCAATAGAAGCACCAAAGGTCCCTTAGGACCAGACTTGAGCTTCTTCTCAGCAGGAGCATTGCGCTTGTTGTCGCCCTTCTTGAAGGGCTTCTTTGCTCCCTTACCTTTCTTAAAGGAGGGCTTGTTGACCATCAACACATGATTATCCTTCTTGATGTCCACTTCCGCAGCCTTCAGCTTTGCGAAGAGCTCGGTGATCGTATCAGTGGAACCAATCTGATTATGAGTCACTACAAAACTTTTGTAGCTGGGAGGGAGTGATTGCAGAACCCTATCAATCTTGAGCTCCTCTGGAATCATGCATTCCAGTTGCTCAAGGCGTTGAGTGTAGACCGACATCTTTATGGCGTGCTCACTAACGGAACTCCCTTCCTCCATCTTGCAGTTAAAGAACTTCTCAGAGATCTCATATCTCTCAGAACGGGCTTGAGTCTGAAACATGGTTTTCAGCTCCTCGAGAATCTCAAAGGGTCCGGGATAGGTTTCAAAACGATTTTGAAGTTCCGGTTCCATAGCAAACAACATGGTGCTCTTAATCACACCATAATCATCTTTGCACGATCGACAGATGCTTTCTCATCACCCGCAGCTTGCAATAGGGGGTCACCTAACGCTTTCCCAAGGACATAGTCCTTTTGTTCGCCAGACAGAATGATTCTTAGATTGCAGAACCAATTGGTGAAGTTAGACCCATTGTTTCTAAGTTTTTCCTTCTCAGCAAAAACGTTGAAGTTGAAGTTGGATTTGGCCATGTGATCTACAGTATTTGCAAGTACAATTTAGACTATGTTCATGATAAGTAGTTCAATTTAATCAAATTACTAGATGAACTCCCACTAAATTCAACATCCCTCAAGTTGTTTAGTGAACACGATCCAAATTCACCACACCTAATCCGATCATCACGAGAAGAGATGTGGTTTCAATGGTGGACAACAAAGTGTCGATCATATCATTCATATGACTCATGCTTAACCTTTCGGTTCATGTGTTCCGAGGCCATGTCTGTACATGCTAGGCTCGTCAAGCTAGACCCAAGTATTTCAGCAGTAAACTGGCTTGCACCCGTTGTATGTGGCGTAGATTCTATAGCACCCGATCATCACGTGATGCTTGGACACGATTTAACTTTCGCAACGGTGCATACTTGGGGAGAACACGGTTTTATCTTGATCTTTAAGTGAGGAATCATCTTATAATGCTACCGTCATGATCTAAGCATAATAAGATACATAAAGGATAAACATCACATGCATATAACTTTATGTGACATGGTATAGCCAATCCTCGCGCGATGATCTCCATCTTGTGCGTTCGGCATGATCTCCATCACTCCACCATGATTGCCTCCACCACGAATAGCAACTACAACTATTGCTAACTACTTAGCGATAAAGTAAAGCTATTACATGGCGTATAAGAAGTTGACTCAGGTCATACACAATTATAAATACAACCATATGGCTCGCCGGTTGTGTACTCATCGACATGCAAGTCGTGAAACATTACAAAACATGATCATCGCATACAATATACACATCACATCTTGGGCCATACCATATCAGAAAACACTCCTGCAAAAACAAGTTAGACGCCTCTACTTTGTTGTTGCATGTTTTACGTGGCTTATGGGAGTAGATGCTAAGAACGATTCTTACCTACGGAAAGCCACAACGGTGATATTATGGTTGCCAAACTCGGTGTTAATCCCATGACAACTATAGTGAGAGAACGACATCCACCACCGCATGTGTGGAACAAGCCACACGTCAAGTGCGGAGCGGTCTCGCTGACGGCGTCGCATAAGGTTGGCCTGGACCGCTTCAATCTCACTATCCCGTCATAAGAAGAACACAAACAAGAGGCTTGCAACAGAAAACATCAACGCCCGCAACAACCATGTTGCGTTCTACTCGTGAAACACATCTACGCATAGATCTAGCTCGATACCATGAAGGGTTTCGGCATAGTAAATCAAAATTTTCTACGGATGCGAGCAGAGGAAAGCCAAGATCTAATCTAGGAGATGCAATCAACGAGAGATTGGATTAGATCTTCATACCCTTGAAGATTCGCATGAACGTTTCGTCGGAATGTGGGTGATGTAGTCGTACTCGCTTCTCCTCGCGATCCGATCCGATCTAGCACCACAAGTGGCGGTGCCTCCGTGAGATGCACACGCAGCACCTCGATGTCTCCTCCTTCCTCGGACCAGCAAGTATGGTGGAGAGATAGATTGGATCTACAACACGACGTGGTGTATATGGTGGAGAATTTCTGCAGGCTTCGCCTACAAACAATGGGAGGGAGAGAGGAAAGCTAGCAAGGCGGCTAGGGTTTGGAGGAGAGGTGGGGGTTGGTGCGCCACCCTCTTTATATAGAGGGGGCGCAGCCCAGCCCCTCCCCAAGCCCAAAGGATAAGGAGTGGGGGCATGGACTCTCCTCTTCTAGAAACCCTATCTCTAGTTTAAACGATTTAAACTCTCTAGGATCGGCTGGGCCCTATGGGGCCTTGTGCCCCGGCCCAATGCGCCAGGACACTCCCTCATAGGCCCATGCCCCTCCCGGAAGGTGGGGCCACGTTGGTCCCTTCCGAAGGTTCTAGAAGCTTCCAGACAATACCGATTAACCCTAACAATTCAACTCCAAAACTGCCGCCTTATATGAATCTTATTCTCGACCATTCCGAACCTCTCGTGATGTCCCGGATCCCATCCGAGACTCGAACAAAAACTCATAAACCAATTATCCAATCTATCCTAGCGTCGAGACACGTTAAGTGTGTGACCGCGGGTTCGAGAATATGCGCACATGATCTTCTATCAATAATCAACAGGTCTGCAGGCACCCATATTGACTCCCACACATTCATCGATGATCATATCGGATGAACCACGATGCCAGATTCAATCAATCCCATATATATATTCCTTCTCGCGATATTTTACTTGCCCGAGATTCGATCGTCGATGGCGTCATACCTAGTTCAATCTCTCACGAAGTACTTTACTCGTTCGTAATCCGATATCACTTTGTGATTAACTCCTTAACCACATGCTTGCAAGGTGTTGATATCGACACGAGTGGGCCCAAGTATATCTCTCCGACTTGGGAGGGACAAATTCCATCTCGATACATACAACCCAACAGATACTTTCCGATCACCGAGAGACACCTTTATGATCACCTCTCATAGGATGACGTTTGATGACCTCAAAGCTTTCTTCCGGTACCGGAGTTGCATTATCTCATGGTCTAAGGAATACAATATTTGACATAGGAAAAGCTTCGCAAAGATGAACACGATGAAACGATCTAATTGCTTCGCTTAGTTTGGGTCTGTCCATCATATCATTCTCCCAATGATATGATCTCATTATCAATTGACAACTCATGTCTATGGTTAGGAAACCTTAACCATCATTGATCAATGAGCTAGTCCTTAGAGGCGCATTGGGACACGGTGTTGTTCACAAACCACACAAGTATTAATGTTTCCGCTTAATACAATTCTAGCATGGAATATAAACTTTATCATGAACAAGAATTATAATAATAACATCTTTATTATTGCCTCTAGGGCATAATTCCAACAGTCATGCACAGCAGAATCTGGAATGTATATGAGGAAAGAAAGCATGCCACTCGGTGTTCCCTCATTTGTACACACACGGGGTGTGCTACCAAGTCACATAAGTGATATTCTAAATCTTGTCCACACTCATTCTCAATGACCATGTTATGCATCATGATCACACAAGAGTTTATGATATATCAAAGAATCTCTTGGTCCCAAAAACTAGTCGGTCCTCTCACAATAGCAAATTGGGCTTCCGAAATCCAATTGATCTCTCGACATCCTTCCTAGCCACCACTTGTGCATTATGCAATTGAGAACTTTCTTACCTTTGGGGTATCAATTCGGCTTCACAAAAGTAGCCCACCTTGGATATATGATGTTGGCAAGGTAGTAGCACATGTTGTATGTGAGGCCATTTATGTGAAACTCCACCGGTGGACCATCACCCATGGCTAATCGTGTAAATGGCAGTGAATGTTAGAGGACATTGATGTCATTGCAATAACCAGACATCCCAAAGAAAGCATGCCAAATCCAAGTCTCATTATCGCCCACCACTTCAAGAATAATAGTGGAATCCTTTTTGTGACCTTTGAATTGTCCATGCCATGCTACAGGTCTATTCTTCTAACTCCAATGCATGCAATCAATTAAGCCAGGTTTACTTGGAAACATATGAGCTTCGGTGTGCTCCAAGAGCCTAGTTTTGTCTTGACCATTGGATGCTCTCAAGTACTTTTGACTAAACACTTGAACCACCGCTAATGCAAAGCGCTTGACACACATGATGGCTTGACTCTCACCCATTGCTAAGTGGTTGATGCATGTAAAATTTCATACATGAAATTTATAGTTTATTGTTATATTCCAACATATTTGCATCATATCCATTGTTAATACCTTGAATTACATTGATTTCGAGGATTTTCCAAAAGATCCCATTTATTTTGGTTTTAATTCTAGAAGGCAGAAAAACCTTATATTAGTGTTTTTAACTTTCAGGGAGCTATGTAACTTGAAAAAATCTAGGGGGATGTTCGATAATTTCCATATGAACAAAACGAGCTAAACTAAGACCCTAGGGGCCCAACACGCTAAAAATGGTAGGCCCACAAAGTGAACTGCGCGCATCTGGAGGATCTGGTGCCTTGATCATCCAATTGCCTCATTTTTTGTGACATCACGATCATATTGACCTAATACCACCTATATATATAACTTTGGGGGTTTCTTCTCACGATAGGCGGAGGAGGTATCGAAAACCAAGTAATAGAAAGCCAGCAGGACGTCACTGGAGGAAGATTGGAGGGGGAACCGCTATCGAGATTGCCTCTGGCCGCCTATGCTCCTTCATCAACACATCCAAGTTGCTCTCCATCATTATGGGAAGTAGTCCACCTCCTAGACTATGGGTTTGTGGTGGTAACTTGATCCAATTTCTCTATGTATTATCATGATAACAATCCACATATAAGCTTCCTCCCTACATGATTACAGTGATATAGATGTAATTATTGTGGTGGATATTATGGTATTAGATGATACATTTTATGAATTTAGTGTTATGTTATGCATTCATAGCTTGTTATGCTTTGGAAATAAATTATGATGTTTATTGAATTAGTTTGGCCATTACAAGTCATGAGGTTATCCCGTTAATGCCTTGTGCCCTCATCACGAGATGCTTGACAACGCCGAGTGTAGGTAGATGAAAGGGTGTGATATGCACGACAAATTAAACCTTTGCATTAGTGTTGTAGCATGTTTTTTACATAAAGGAGTATGGTGTATGTATATTGTATGGTATTGTAGGGTGTATTAGAATGAAAGAAACGTTATCTCTATGTGATAGATAGCACCTCATCCTTTAGTATACATGCATATAGGGGTAAAAATAGAATAAGTGAACCCATAAACCTAGGTCCATCACCATAATAGAAAAACCATTAGGCTTGTACTCTTGCATATAGAGGACTGAGCTATTTGCTAGCTTCCCTACATTCAATATTTTGTTGTTTTTCTTGCATTAAACTAACTCTCATTGTTTATTTACTTTTCTAGTGAATAAATAACTAGAATTATGACACTCTAGTTGGAGAGAGTAAATAGTTTTACCTTCTTGCTCCTGCGGTTTGATACACGTACTTCCACATTAAAAGGTGCTACAAATATTCCTGCGCTTGGGGCTTATTAGTTATCAACAACAAGATCCATCGGAATACCATATGTCATCATGCGTAACGTGGCAGTGACCTTTTGGATGGTTCTATGGCCAAGTTCTCTAGAAATATTCCTCCTTTTCTCGAACAACCGATCATGCTTCTTCACACACTTGGGGATGTGTTCAAACAACTTGGTTCCCATCCTAAATCGGCATCGAAAGAACCGCTCGGGGTAAATGGGATTCTCCATGAAGTAGCACCGCATAAAATTGTTGTGCCCATCGATACTCTCCCTCCACAACTCTCACGGCCTAGAACGGAACCACCATGCTTTGACAACTTGTTCGCGTGCAAAGATGAAATCATGGAAATATCATCATCTTGATACATGTCCCATTCTTCATCGGAGGATGAATTATCATAAGAATAATTCATCTACAAGTCCATAGAAATTGTTGGAAGCTCAACATAGAAATAAGACAACAAATTAGTTGTGCTTTTGTTGAAGGTATACCTTTCAAAAAAAATTTCAAACATACTGTGTACAAGGTGGTGCTCCTCGACTAACTGAGGTTGTCTAGTGGCTACGATCAGCGGCCTGCACATATCAGGAGGTGGGCATCTTGTAGGCGTGTGGGAGGTCGATATGGGTGCTCGCTGACATCATCGGGGAGGCGGGTGATACGTCTGAAAGGTATCTATAATTTTTGATGTTCCATGCTTGTTTAGTATCTACTTTGCTTTGTCTACACTTTGAGGTGCTTTTTACATGTTTCTAATACTAACCTATTAACAAGTTGCCACAGTGCTAGTTGCCTGTTTTCTGCTGTTTTTGGTTCCAGAAAAGCTAGTACGGAAATATTCTTGGAATTGGACGGGACAAAAGGCAAAGTTAATATTTCACCGAGGAGAACATGGAGTCCAGAGGAATGATGGAGGGACGCCACAGGGTGGCCACCCCCCTCCAGGCGTGGCCTAGGGTGGGCCTGCGCCTAGGCAGGGTGTGGGCCCCCTGGCCGCCTCCCAGCCTCGCCACTTAGCCTATAAGAAGCCCCCGATGCCTGAACCGTAATTACTCGATCAATATTCCACTAAACCATCTATAGCCGCCGCCACCATCGTCCCTAGATCGGGGGGATCTGAAGCTCTTCTCGGCACCCTGCCGGAGGGGAGATCATCCCGGAGGCCTTCTTCTTCATCATGCCAGCCTCCAGTATGAAGCATGAGTAGTTCCACCTTGGACTATGGGTCCATGTAGTAGCTAGATGGTTGTATCTCCTCCTTGTGCTTTCATGTCTAGATCTTGTGAGATCCGTTCATGATCAAGATCTAATATATTTTTAATCATGCATGTTGTGTTTGCGGGGATCCGATGGATATTGAGATTACTATGTCATATTGAATAATGGTTTTGTCTATTTGATTCTATCATGTTTGTGTTGTTTGTGATCTTGCATGCTCTCCGTTGTTAGTAGCTATCTTGGCCAAGTAGTTGCTAGTGACTCCAAGAGGGGGTATTTATGCTCGATAGTGGGTTCATGCCTCTACTTAATCAAGGGAAGTGACAGAAATCTCTATGGTTGAAGATGTGTTGTTGCCACTAGGGAGAAAACAACGGTCTCTTGTTCATGGAACAAGTGGATTGTTTACCTTACACACTTTGCTTAAAGCAGTTGTCTGTTGCTTGCAACTTAATACTGGAGGGGGTTCGGATGATAACCTGAATGTGGACTTCTAGTCATAGATGCAGTTGGATGGCGGTTTATGTATATTGTTGTATTGCCCAATCGAATCTCATAGGATCTTTTTGTCTAGTATTGCATTGTTATGCCTTGCTTAGTCCTGTCAATTGCCCTGATGTAATTTGTTTACCCTGCATGCCATGTATGTTATCTAAGGAGAGCACCTCTAGTGAACTATGGACCCCGGTCCAATCTTTACCATCAATACATCTTCCACTGTTACTGTTTACTTGCTGCAAACCATCATCACCTTTCACACCATACAGTTAATCCTTTGTTACAACAACCGGTGAGATTGACAACCTCACTGTTAGTTGGGACAAAGTGTTGAGTTTGTGTTGTGCAGGTTTCCACGTTGCTTACAACACCTATGTGACGTTTCCTTCCTCCTACTGGTTAGATAACCTCGGTTTCTTACTGAGGGAAGACTTGCTGTTGTGCTGCATCACACCTTGTTCTTGGGGTTTCCCGACGAAGCGCTCTCAGGCGCCATCAACAAGTTTTCTGGCGCCGTTGCCGGGGAGGCTAAGGACGTATTCACAAGGGGAGTCCTCCTCAACCCTTCTATTTACTTTGTTTTTAGTTTGCTTAGTTTCTTTTTCTTGGTTTTGTTTGCCTCTTTTTATCAAAAAAACAAAAAATTAGCTCCTACTCTAGTTGCCACCCCGCTCTAGCTGCTGTTGCTGTTTTTGGCTTGCTCCACTTTTGCCAAAATGAATTATGCTGAGAACACCAAGTTGTGTGACTTAACTAGCACAAACAACAATGATTTACTTAGCACTCCTATTGCTCCACCTACTCCTGATGCTACCTTTTATAAAATTAAGCCTGCTTTTGCTGAATCTTGTGATGAGAGACCAATTTCCTGGTGCTAGTTCTGATGATGATGCTGCCCATCTCAATAACTTTGTTGAACTTTGTGAGATGCAAAAGTATAAGGATGTAGATGGAGATATTATTAAGCTCAAGTTGTTTCCTTTCTCCTTGAGAGGAAAAGCTAAAGATTGGTTGCTATCTTTGCCTAGAAATAGTATTGATTCTTGGATTAAGTGCAAAGATGCTTTTATTGGAAAGTACTACCCTCCTGCTAAGATTATATCTATGAGAAGTGATATTATGAAATTTAAACAACTTGATAATGAACATGTTGCTCAAGCTTGGGAAATAATGAAATCCTTGGTTAATAATTGTCCCACTCATGGACTTACTGCTTGAATGATTATCCAGACTTTTTATGCAGGTTTGAACTTCTCTTCCAGAAACGTGTTGGATTCAACTGCTGGAGGTACCTTTATGACCATCACTTTGGTTGGGTGCTGCAACAAAACTCCTTGATAATATGATGGTTAATTATTCTGAATGGCACACTAAAAGAGCTCCACATGGTAAGAAGGTAAATTCTGTTGAAGAAACCTCCTCTTTGAGTGATAAGACTGCTGTTATTATGGCTATGCTTGTTAATGGGAAATCTCCTTTAGATCCAAATACTATTCCCTTAGCCTCTTTGGTTGCTCAAGAAGAGCAAGTTGATGTGAACTTCATTAGAAACAACAATTTTGGCAACAATACTTATGATAATAACTATAGGCCTTATCCTCCTAATAATGGAAATGCTTATCATGGTAGATCTAGAATGCCTAGTGAAGATAGGATTCTAGAAGTTGAAAGGTCCACTAAAAACTTTATGCAGACGCAATATGAGAAAAAACAAGATATCCACTAAAACTATGGAAGAACAATCTGTTATATTGAAAAATATTAGTCATCAGCTTGAGAATCTGAATAGAGAAATTCCTAGTTTACAGTCAAAAAATTTGAGTGCTGAGAAAAATATTTCCTCTTTCTCTGCAGTACAGTACTCTTTGATTAATAAAATGGCTGCTAAACCTGAAACCATGGAAAGTACCTTTGCTGCTACTCATGCCATACAAGTTACTATTGATGAAAATGTTAGACTGTTAGCCCAACTTCATGCTAAGTGGGAAAGGAAAGCTGAAGTTGATAGAAACAATAGTGTGTGCACCATCACCACTAAACCACAAGAAGCCCCTATTCCTCCTCCTACAATGCCTAAGCCTAATGAGCCCACTACTAGTGATGCTAAGTTTGATTTTGATATAGATGGTTGCAGTATTTCTGAAGTGATTACGTTCTTGCAAAAGCTTGCTAGAAGTCCTGATGCTAGTGATATACATGTTGCTTTCACCAAACACATTACAGATGCTCTTGTTAAGATTAAGGAAGAGAAGTTAAAACACAAAGATTATATTTCTAGGAAAGTAGAAGATAGTTGGGAACCCATTATTAATATGCAAGCTTCATGTGATCTTGGTTCTAGTGTCTCTATTATGCCTAGGAAGATTTATGAAATGCTTGATTTGCCACCTTTGAAAGATTATTATTTGGATGTCCCACTTAATGATAATGCTAATAAGAAACTCATGGGGAGTGTTAATGATGTTCTCATTATGGTTAACAATGCTTATGTCCCTGTTGATTTTTATGTTTTGGATGTTGAATACAATGCTTCTTGTCCTATTACTTTGGGAAGACCTTTTCTTAGAACTGTTGGTGCCATTATTGATATGAAAGAAGGCACCATTAAACATCAATTTCCATTCAAGAAAGGTATTGAACACTTCCCTATTAGGATAGAGAAGTTGTTTTTTTCTCCTCCTTTGAAAGCAAGGTTTGATGTTAATGATTTCTCATTTGAAAATACTTGATTTCTTGCTTCTTGTGCCTAACTTAAAGGCGTTAAAGAAAAGTACTTTTGGGATATAACCCATGAGTTTTCTTGAGTCTTGGAAGTTATTACTTCAGTAATGACCTCTATTTATCCTTTTTGTTTGCTTTTTGTGCCAAGAATGACCTCTAATGAGAGGGAAGTAAGATTTGGGGAGTTGTTGTTCTGAAAAATATTTCCGTTCTCCACCATAAATATTCGTGACGAGTCTCTGTAAGTCGGATTGAGCTGAAAATTTACGAATAAATCCCCAGTATGTTAGCTAAATTTTGTTAGTTCAACACTTTTTGATTTTAGAAACAGAAGGTCTTCGAAAAAATCGGTTTTTACCTGCTGGTCTGTTTTGACAGATATCTTCCATTATTAGCATTTGCTTCTTATTGATTCCTTTTTGGGTTCTTTTTGGAAAATTGAGCTTTTTGAAGGAGTTTCTACAGTTGATTGTGTTTTCACTGAAAAGTTTTTTTGTTCTAAAGCTAAGCCTAAGGGTCTATTATCTTTTGAATACACTAGTGTTGCTAATGAAGATTGTGTGAAGTTTTGTGTGAAGGAAAAAAATTCAGGTGTAGAGAGAGAATGATGTAATGAGATGAAGAATGAACAAAAGCTCAAGCTTGGGGATGCCACCCCGGTGTCACCCCAAGAAATATCCAAGAGGTACAAGCGTCAAAGCTTGGGGATGCCCAAGGCATCCCCATCTTCATCAATAAAAATCTCAGGTCTTTCTAGACACTTCGTTTTTTATTGTTTCATGCACTGTTGTGTTGTTCTTGGAGCGTCTTAGTTTTCGTTTGCTTTGCTTAGTTTTTTTAGTTTGCTTTAATAAAGTAGTTTGGACCCCCGTTTTCGCTGTGTTGTTTCAAATAAGTCGATTGGTGTTGGAAAGGAGTAGAAAGTTCTTGCTTGAAAGTGCAAGAGGAGCTTGCTTTGACTGTGACTTAGACTTTAGCATGTCATGCTAGGTGTTGTTTTGACCTTATGCTTAGTGATTATTGTTGTAGCATAACTTGTTCCAAACAATTGGGATTGCTTAGTGTGCCTTGAAGGAATCAATAGTTGTTTTAGCATACAAAAGCATAGTATTGTGGTATTCTCCTTTGATGCTTTGTTTGGGTTGACTTGGCATATTCTCACACCATGTTATGACAATGAACAGGTCACCATTGCCTCTATGATCATTTAGTCCTTGACTTGTAGTACCACTCTATGCTTTGATTAGTAATGTTGTTGATCTGCATGATTATGGCCATTATTACTCTCTTCGTTGGTTGATCCCAGTCTTTTGCTAGCCTCCACTTGTATGAGTAATCTCTACTCATGCTTCCAACTCCCAACAAACCAAGTTATTCCAAAGTGTCCACTATAAATTCCTATGCATGGTGTGTTACACCATTCCAAGTATATTTTTGTTTTCAGCTATCTTCCAATTAAAAAGTATTTTGCTATGTGAGAACTTAGTGATTAAAGCTATCACGAACTTGTTGGCACACTTTATATTCCTTGCCCCTAATAAACTTGAACCATTGTGTCATCTATGTTGTATATGAAGGGATACGGGTAGGCTACACTAGCGCAAATCAAAAATTTCTACCATGTAAACCAGGATTACTGTTATCATAGATCACGGGATTACCACTAGATGCGTAGTTGTGGAACTTGATAAAGTGCGTCGAGGCAGTGCAGACGTTCTACGCCTCCTCCTTGTCCTCTTCCCACGAGAAGCTTCCCTTGTGCGGCTCGTCCAAGTGCTACAGATGCAGCACCTCCGAGGTATCCACACGTACATGGTGGAAGCGTCACACGCCAGACTGCTAGGTCCGCGCGTGCAACACAGGCGTAAGGAGTGGCGGCTAGGGAGAATGGTCTAGCCCTGGTTAGCTCGCCCTACCCTCTCTTATATAGGCATCCCTAGTGAGCTTCTACATTAGCAGCCCATTAGTAGCCTAAGCCTGGTCTAATTCAGATCCAATCCTCATTAGGCTTTCAGCCCCTTAAGTGTGTGACCCTATAGGTTCATATACGTATAGACATGACACGAATACACTTATTCTATCAATAGTTGGTAGCGGCCTCTAGCAAGACGTGCCAACTCCTAAACGCATACAAAGATCATATTAGACGAACCATCACAAGGTTTAGTACATGTCTTTCCCTTTTCCTCACGATATTTGGTCTAGCTCCAAGCTGACCTCCCTTTCTCGATACTGTGATTTGGAATCCCTTTACTAGGTTAACTCTTAACCATATGTAGCACGGCCATGCATTTCTGGATTCGATCACTCGAGGGGCCTAGAGATATCTCTCTCAAGTAGAGAGGGGCAAATCCCATCTTGATTGACCATGCCTTGCAGCATGCTTTAGGACAAACCCAAAAGCTACCTTTATAACTAGCCAGTTACGGAGTAGCGTATGATAGCACCAAAAGTAGGTTGATCCACATCTCAAGTACATGCGACAATCTCAGGTCTAAGGACAAAGCGTACACAATGTGTAGAGAGAGCTTCAACTAATTGTCAGTCTCAAATTGGGTCAGTCCAACCCCATGTTCATAACATGTGTCCACATCATTGGTTTGACATCTCCATGTCTATGACTTACGAAACATAGTCATCAACCAATCAATGTGCTAGTCTAATATTCACGTGTGTCCTCACATGAACTCCGACTAGGGACAACTATTAGATAACCATACAAGTATAGAGTTTCACAAACAATTCACATAATTTCCAATCAATACAAGTTGCCTGATATGGATATCCAAGGAACATTACAATAACTCATGGATACATAAGAAATATAATCATCTCTATGATTGCCTAAAGGGCATATTTCCTTCGGTCTCCCACTTGCACTAGAGTCAATCTAGATTGTATCTAATACCTATTGCTCTTGCGTGCGCCTCATGCGCAGGCTGCAGGAGTGGCTTTTTAAAAGGATCAGCAACATTTGAGTCCGTATGTATTTTGCATATCATGACACTATGTTATCGCCATATTTTGGCCAAAGACGGAGATGGGCCGTGATCAAGATGGGCTTGGAAGATACGTATATTCAACGTGTTGTTGAATCGGCCTTGTGCGTGGATTTGGGCTAAATTGCCCGTGTATCTTGTATCATAGTAGGTTTCGTTTCAGTTTAGGTTCCGTTTCAGTTTAGGTAAAGATAGAGTTGTAGAGTTATTCCAAAGATAGAAAGTCTCCGGACTATAAATATGTACCTAGGGTTATCAAGAAAAGTAGGACAATCACGTTCACAACAAACACAATCTCGGCGCATCGCCACCCCTTGTTTCTAGGGTTTCTTTCGGGTAAGTGTCATGCTGCCTAGATCGCATCTTGCGATCTAGGCAGTATTTTTACTTATGCGTTATTTGGTGTTACTCGTACTAAAGCCTTGTTGATGGCGAGTAACACTACTATCATAGATTTATTGAGGCTAGCATCGGTGCTCTTCGTTATAATTGTTTGATTTATGCTACCTCTAGTTACCCCGCTACCTTTGCACCTTTTCCCAAGTGCAAGGGTAGCATCTTGCTTGATCTTTATTTAGCTGATTCGATCTGTTATGGTTATGCCTTGTTCGCCAAGGTTTAGTTTGATATCTACGTAGTCAGGCCTTGCAAACGGGTTGAACGATCCGATGTACGTAAGGGCGTGGTTTGCTAGTTCTAGAGAAGTTGTTCGGTAATTGACTTTCGTCGGTTGTTATGCCTCTTCTAGGATTAGTTTTCTATCATCTTTTGTATCTACCGCTCAATTACGTGTAGGACGTTCGATTCGTGGTGAAAAGCGTTAAACGTCGTAGATCGATTTAACTTGTAATGATAAAGCAAAACCCCATGTTATCGTAAATCTAATGCAGAACCATGGGATAATCGGCTCTAGGAGCCGATTCAAGAAACACAGGGAGCGGTCACGGCTCGAATTTCGTATACTTGTTTACCATGCAGAAATCAATCGAGCAATCCTTCACCTTCGACCAGGTATAGGTCAGGTGGCATCTCGAACCAAGCCGGGGCGTGTCTGGAGTTTTGCGGGCCGTTGCAGGGACCAGGGCCCACCAGCGATTCTGGAGCCTCCGGCTCTTCGTGTTGCTCGTCGCTGCTCGGTGAGTTTTGGCAGCAACACATTACACGCCGGTGGGACCTTCAACAACATCTGCATCAACATCCGACGCTGAGATGGGGGATGACCGATCACGTCTGACGAGCTGCGAGGAGCACAAGGCGGTATGACGAGATCAAAACTCTCTTGAGCCGACCTCATCGGCTCTTTTGAGAGGACCCGTAAGCATGGCATCAAGTGGAGGGTTCTCACCCAAGGTGCTCTTGATGAGGTGGATCTGTCGTTCCTTGAGGAGCGCACTGTACCAGCTGACAGGAGGTCAACTACATGGTGGCTCATTCTCTTCACCGCCATTCTGAGAGCCTGGTGAACGCTTTTGAGCGGATCGCAGTTCGCATAGTTCAGGAGATCATGAAACATCAGTATTCTCCGACGGGGCCTACTCTGGGGACTCACCAGGGAGAAAGACCGCTCAGCCAGGCCACCATCGCCATTCACACTTGCGACTCCGGAGCGCCAGCGGCGTCGTCGTCTACAAGGTCGAGGCGACCAGGCGATTGCAGTTCTGTTTGAACCACCTAAAGAAATACCACATGGATATGTGTGCACTTACGTGTCGGACCGCAATAACGACACGCACCAGATTGCAACCGCAGGATTTCTGGCGGGAGTTCTGAGCTGGGTTTCAGATGGCGTTCTGAGCGGCGATGCCGGGATGGACGCCGACAAACAGCGTGGCTAGCCAAGTATGCCACTGGAATGAGTCATGAGAATCTAGCCCCTGCAGCTCAAACAGTGGAGCAAATCCGTACCATCTTGAGAGACCAGTTCGGCTTCGTGCCGAAGAGAAGGACAATCGGCTATTCAAAACCGTACCCCAATGAGTTTGATCGATCCGCTGCCTCCCAAGTATCGGCTCCGAGTTCTCAAGGTTCGGATCGGAAGGATCGAGCTCGATCGAGCACGTGAGCCGATACAACGCGATTGGGCATGATTTCATCGGATCGGTCACCGCGTAAGGTTCTTTGCGCAATCTCTGACAGGACCAGCTTTTGGATGGTACACCTCGCTGCCACCTGATTCGATTCAGACCTGGAAGCAACTGGAAGAGCAGTTCCACATTCAGTATCATTCAGAGGCTACCGAGGCTGGCATTGCGGACTGGCGCGGTGCGGCGAGAAAGCATGGCGAGTACATCCAGGCTCAGACCATCAAGAACCGATGTTACTCAGCTCGTTTAACTGAGAAAGAAGCAGTCGAGCTAGCAGTGTTGGGTCTCTCAGCACCCATCAAGGATCTAGCTTTCGTAGTGAAGTACAACTCGTTGGCGCATGGCCCGGCGACAATGTATGAACATCGCCACCACAGTTGTACCAAGACAAATTCAAAGCGTCCGATAGGCCTGGTCGATCTGAAGAAGATGATCCTACACAAGACCGAGGAGGTGGCCGTGGCTGAATGGGCTCGGGGCGATCCTGTATCCTGCAAATGGGTGAAAGCAGCAAGGGCTGCAAAAGGGTTCGACTTGATGTGAGCAAAGCGGATATTCGATTCTTCTTGAAGGAGAAGCGGTGAGGTTACCGAAGGCCACAAAATCCCACGGCTCAGAAATGAAGCGGAGACCATCTGCAAGTGGCATCACTCGTTCACCCACACCACCAATGATTGCAAAGAGCTACGTCGCCAAATCCAAGCGGCGATAGAACAAGGCCGTCGATCCTTGGGCGATTCGCCATGAAAGTGGACACAAACCCATTTCCGGCGTCAACATGGTAGAACTCGATCGCTCCATGGCGTCAGGATTTCTCGTTCGGTGTTAATATGGCGGTGCAGGTACCACCATGACACGTACAAGGAGGAAGGTGGTCGCTCTCGGGGCAAAGAAAGAGGAGGCTGGTCCATGCGACGGCCAGCCACAATGACAAGGTATTTAACAGAGGAACAGGTGAGAGAGTGCGGTATCGAAGCCACATTCCACGCATGTCCTTAACAAGTATGAGCGTCGGTATGACCAGCAACGGCCGTAGCGATGGAGACGATGAAGGATATGAGCACCTCGCTAGGGGACCGTCAAAAGAAAAGGAAGGCGCAGACAAACATTGGGATTGTCCTTTCTTCAAGTATTGCTGGGGCGCGGGAATGAGCCGATTGCCTACAGTCGACAACTTCCCGGAATGCGGACAGCAGAAGGAGGACACGAGGCCAGTTTCAGTGTTCAAACGTCTAGGGCCTCTCCCACCTCAGAGCCGTTACAGAGAGTCCGCTCGAGAAAAAGACCTCGAGAAGCCAAGGGATGACAAAGAAGAAGATAGATATCACCGTCCAAGGTGGTGTCCCGACGGACTCAGACATACCCAAAAGCGTAGAGTGCAGCGGCTGCGTAACTTGGAGGAAGCTGAAGCGCAGTATCTCCACGCTTTAAAGAAAGCACGGCCCGATATGGCCGTTAAAATTAGGCAGACCTTGAAAGCAGACCGCCCGACAAGGAAAGAGTGGCGCCAAACCGGTAAAGCCGATGCACGGTACATCGGCCGGCACAAACATGGTGTTCATACTTCCATCGAATTACGCGCCAAGAACCAATGAGCTACCGATGGGCAGATTCGATCGCGCCCACGGCCGGTTATCTTTGAGAAGCCACGTGAGAAGGGTTACAAACATCTGAAAGCCCTGTACCTATGAGGTTACATCAATGGGCAACCTGTCAGCAAGATGTTGGTGGACACCGGAGCGGCAGTCAATATCATGCCATACTCCATGCTACGACGTTTGGGACGCTCCACTGCAGATCTGATCAAAACCAACGTCACGTTAAGCGACTTCAACGGTCAAACTTCGAAAACGCAAGGCGTACTGAACGTGGATCTGACCGTGGGCAGGAAAACCATACCCACGTCATTTTTCGTCGTGGACAGCAAAAGCACCAACGCTGTCTTGCTAGGGAGAGATTGGATTCACGCGAACTGCTGCATTCCGTCCATGATGCACCGATTCTAATACAATGGGATGGAGATGAAGTGGAGGTCATCCATGCAGATGATTCTATCGAGATCTCCATAGCTGGCATGAACGCGTCTGGAAGCGAAGACCAAGAGCCGATCTCGGAATCAGTCTAGACGGCTGTGAGCGCATTGAAGCTACAAAAAGCGGGGTGAGGCTGGTCTTATCCACCGGCACAGAGTAGAAAAGTCCACGATCATCCATGGTACGGCGATCCTGCGATCGCCACAAAAAATAAGCAGCAATCATCGACAAGCGGATCACGTAGTCGTAGCGAGGAGATGCCCGCCATTGTAAAACAATAAGGTGTAAACCGTCCTTGACTAATGCAATCAAAGGGGGCGATTCAGCAATCGCCCAAATTATTTTTGTTATCCTCACCTACCGTTTGCCCTGTTTAGCATCGATTTGACAGTGACGAAAGCTAGGTATGGGTTTACATCCGATGAACTAGAAGAAATCGACATTGGTCCCGGATAAGCCACGACCAACATTTATCGCCAGAAGTTAGATCCGAGTATGCGGGTCCTATGATAGCCCCTGAAAAATATCCGCAGACGCTTCTGGGACTACGAGAGATGCAGGTTAGACAGAGCATCATTGAGCATCGACTCCGCAAAAAGGATTTCGCCATTTCAAAGCGAGCACGATAGATGAAGGCCGAATTCGAAGAAGTCAAGAAGGAGGTCGAGAAAATGTTGACCAAGTTAATCAGCCATGCGGTATCTTTGAGTGGATTTCTAGTATCGCACAGAGAAAAAGGATGGCCGTTGGCGTGTTGCCATAGATTTTCGGGATCTCAACAGCTACCCCAAAGGATGAGTATCCGATGCGGTGGCGTAAACGTTAATCAATGCAGCGGCTGGTCATAAGATCTTGAGCTTCATGGATGGCAATGCCGGTTACAACCAGATTTTTATGGCTCCAGAAGACATACACAAGACTGCATTCAGAGTCCCAGGGTCGGTGGGGTTGTTTGAATATGTAGTCATGACGTTTGGACTGAAGAATGCTGGTGCCACGTACCAAAGGGCCATGAATTATATTTTCCATGATCTGATCGGCAAGCTGGTGGAAATTTACATCGATGATGTGGTGGTCAAGTCTGCTTCAGCGCATGGACACCTGGATGATCTGCAACGCGCCGAACAAGAAAATTCGGGCTACGGATGAATCCAAAGAAGTGTGCCTTCGGGGTGACGGCCGGTCAGTTCTTGGGTTTTTTGGTCCATGAACGCGGAATTGAGATCGGCCTGAAAAGTCAGGAGGCAGTGCGAACAATGAAGCCACCCACCACAAAGAAAGAACTGCAGTCTCTCATCGGCAAGATCAACTTCGTCAGAAGATTCATCTCTAATCTGTCAGGAAGGATAGAGCCGTTCATGGGACTAGTGAAAATTAAATCTGACGAGGAATTCCGCTGGGGGGCAGAACAACAACGAGCCTTCGACGAGATCAAAGAATATCTGACGAAGCCGCCAGTGTTGGTTCCACCCCAGCCGGACAGACCGTTCTACATTTACTTGTCAGTAGCTGACACGTCCATCGCCTCGGTGGTGGTGCAAGTTTATGATGGGCTGGAGCGAGTCGTATTTTACATAAGCAGAAGGATGCTGGACGCAGAGACAAGGTATCCTGATATCGATAAGTTGTGCCTCTGCCTGTTTTTTACCTGCACCAAGCTACGCCATATTTTGCTATCAGCGTAGATTGTCATCATATGCAAGTCAGACGTCATAAAACACATGCTGTCGGCTCCTATGTTGAAAGGCCGACTGGGCAAATGGATGTTTGCATTATCGGAGTTTGACATCCGGTATCAACCGGCGAAAGCGGTTAAGGGTCAGGCATTGGCCGACCTTATCGCTGAAAGGATCAACACTAATATAGCAGCACTGTCTATACGAGCGTGGGCTATGTTTTTCGAGGGATCGGTTTGTGATGATGGGTGCGGCATAGGCATGCTACTCGTGTCGCCCCGGGGGGCAACATTTTCCTTATCCATCAGGTTATCTGCCCCTCGCACCAACAACGTCGCCGATGCGAGGCGATACGCAGGGAATGGAGTTGCTCATCGGCTGGAGCGGCAATGGAAATTTTGGAGACTCCAAGTTGGTGATTTCTCAACTCACGGAGAATACAAATGCGAGCGAGTCCTCTACCCATTATGGCTGCCACGAGCCGATGGCAGTTCGGTACATAAACTTCACACCGGATCTCGCGTTCGTATCACCGAGGCAAATGATCTTGCACAAATGGCTTCGTGCTACAAGGGCGTAGCGGAGGAGCCGATGTTCATGTACAGTTCACGAAGGCGATGCGGAGAGCCGATATCTTCAACTACTTGAAGGATTCGGCTAGGGGGGGCACCTAAACGGATAAGGTACAAGGCCATGAAGTATGTGCTTATTGGGGATGACATGTTTTATAGGACTGGAGGGTTATTGCTCAAATGCAGGAACAGCCGAGGCCAATCGGCTCCTACACGAGGTACACGGCGCTGTGGAACTCACCAATCAGCTCACAAGATGAAATGGTTGATCGAGATCGGGGTTTTATTGGCCCACCATGCTCGAGGACTGTTTCAAGTACTACAAAGGGTGTCAAGCATGTCGAAATTTGGGAAAATTCAGATGGTACCAAGCGTCGATGAACCCCATCATCAAGCCTTGGCCATTCCGAGGTTGGGGCATGGATATGATCGGCAAAATCAATCCTCCATCAAGCAAAGGCCACATGTGGATTTTGGCCATCACTGATTATTTCACTAAATGGGTGGAGGCTGTCCCGATGAAATCAATAAACTCAAAGGATGTTATCAACATTGTGAAAGAACATGTCATCCATAGATTCGGGATTCCCCAAACTATCACGACCGATGGAGGCTCGGTCTTCATTTCTCACGAGTTTAGAAAGTTCTGTGAGGACACGGGGATCAAGCTGATCAGATCATCTCCATACTATGATCAAGCAAATGGGCAAGCTGAAGCATCCAACCAGAGCCTCATCAAACTGATCAAGAGAAAAGTCGATGAGCACCCTAGGCGTTGGCACGAGGTTTTGTCAGAGGCGTTATGGGCTTATCGCATGTCATGCCATGGAGCGATAAAAACCTCGCCATACCATCTAGTATATGGACAAGAAGCCGTATTTCCCTGGGAAATTACGGCTGGATCGAGACGTGTCACTTTTCAGAACGATCTAGCGACTGAAGAATACGCAACCCTGATGAGTGACAGTGTTGAGGATTTAACCGAGCTCAGGCTGTGGTCACTGGAGAAAATCAAAGAGAACAAGGCCAAGGTAGCTCGGGCATATAACAAGAAAGTGAGGCCAAAGGAGTTCCACGTTGGTGATCTGGTATGGGAAGCTGTGTTGCCATTGGGGACTAAGGATGCAACATATGGTAAATGGTCTCCAAATTGGCACGGGCCGTATAGGGTCGATCAAGTTTTAAGAGGAAACACATACATGCTCGAGGAGCTGGACGGCGTAAAATTCCCAGTGGCGGTCAACGGTCAACATCTCAAGAAATATTTCCCAAGCATGTGGGATGATGGGCAGTAAAATATGGGGGCCGATACATGAAATCGGCCAAGTAAAAAGCACGGGAGACGTTGGACAGTAAAATGTGGGGGCCGATACATAAAATCGGCCAAATAAAAACAAAAATATATAGCCGATGCATGGTCATCGACTCTAGAGGTTCACATATGTTACAAACAGGTGCCAGTTTACACATACGAGCTACTGAAGAAATGCTTCGAAGGCGTGGAGGGCGTCAGCACGGACACGATCCACCTCGGCGATCTCGGCTTCGTCGTCTTCGTCCTTGCCCGTCACTAGCTGCTTGTTCAGGGCACGTATTTCTCCCAGATCGGTCTTCATTTGAGCTTTAAGGCTTTCTGCTTCGTCTTGAGAGCGGGCGATGGATTCTTCTTTATCACGAATGAGCTGTTTAGTCGCCCGGACCTTCTCTTCAAGATCTTCCAACTCCCTTTTCAAGGATGCGAGCTCGGCGGCACTAACAGAGGTGTCAGTTTTGGCATCGAGAGACGCCTTTTTCTCGTTGAGCTGCTGGCATCTGTCTGCGATATTGGCTTTCAGTGGGAGTTGGGCGCGGCGCAGACTGATCCTCTCACGAGCTAACTTCACCCTTGGCCCGTAGAAAGACAGGGTTACGGCCAAAGCTTCACCGCAATGCTCTTGGGAGTTGGTCTTTTATTTCAGCAGACGCTCTTCACCTCCTCGTAACCCTCGATCGGCTCTTCGATTGGGGAGGACAGGGGCTTTGAGACGCTGGAATTGAGGTGGAACAACCAGCTCGTGGTTCATCAGCAGCAACGGAGGGAGTTGGTTCGATGGATTCAGGGTCGAACGACAGCAAACCTGAAATATCACAACTCTGGCAGCCAGAAAAGCGTCAGTATGCATCCAAACGTGTAAGGATGAGCCGAAAGAACCTAAACGTACCTCTCCTAAGATAGAGGGGATAGCCGATGAGGAGACCATCGGCTTGTGTGTGGTCGCTGGAGGCTTGGCCAGAGTGGTAGCCGTTTCATCTGCACCTTCGGGGATTCCCAGATCCGGCGTCGGCACTGCCCCGGCTTTCCCACTGAAAACGTCAGTCGTCTGCATTGAAAGGTGTTCTTAGCCGATGTAAATAATGATAAATCGGCAGACAAAAGGAAACAAGTAGTAAGAGTATGAAGGGTGGTGATTTTCAAAACCTCCTGGCTCGACGAAGAAGCTTGTAGTCCTTTGCGAGCTCTCTTGGGACCCACAGTTGGCCCCGCCTCGACTGGTGCTCGGGGGGCAGCAGGTTCAGGAGCCGACCTTTTCCTGGAAGCCGATGGTGGTGAATCTGGCTGGTTCGGTGTGATGGTCCTCTCAGAATCCGTTGGGCCTAGTTCTCCTCGATTGGTCTGGGTATCCTCACTGGAGGTGTCTTCGACGGAAGCCTGTAAAAGAGGAGAACCAGTAAGCGCGAGCATGTCTGCAAGAATGGAAGAATGACAAGGATCGACCAAGGCCTGAATTAGCTTACATGCGAGCTGTCTGGAGAAGGGCTCCGGCGCCTCAAGGTCTTCTGGCAGCTACCTTCCTCGTCGTCGTTCGTGTTTTAGTTGGAACTCGAGGGCGGTGACTTAGGAGTTCTTTGGTTTCTTGGAAGCCGATTGTGGTGTTATCGTTTACGCATTATGACCTTTTTCAGAGGTGGCGAGTTTTTGCGAAAAAGAACCACAGGAGTCGGGAAGAACTCAAGGGGAGCCATCATGCGTGAGGCTCGGGGCCATCTTGTTGCTGCAAAGAGAAAGAATGGATTAATAAAAGGATCAATTGCAAGCTGCATCAAGAAAATTTGCAAGTAGTGGTACCTGTTCCACGGGGATGTCATAGTCAGCATCGAGCTGTTTCAGCAACGGTCCCAGAGCTCTCCTGAAGGCGTGAGTCTTCCACATCGACCACCAGTCTTCAAAGCCATCGGTTGATGAGGCAAAGGTGAGGTCGTTGGGAATTGGGATGGCCAGAGCATCAAAGAAGGAATAACACCTTTGGCTGGTGAGAGGATCAGGCAGGTCGGCTCTGCTCTCCGTAAGGTGATGGAGAAAGAAGTAGGGAGCTACTTGTCCAAGTCCGAATTGGCGAGCCACTACGACTGGCTGGTAGAATTCATACCCAGGTTTGATTATTCTGTTGGACGTACTCATGCCAACTGGAAGGAAACAGGGACGAATCACGGTGGAAAAGAGCTATCGAGTGCTAGTGTCATCGGCAAAATTTTCCAGCCTGAAGGAGAGTGGATTTTCAAAGTGTTCCGATTCCTCCATGTAAGGGAAGAAGGTAGGGTTGTCCAGGCCTTGGAAGAAAGTGCTGAACCACTTGGATGCCTCCTGAGGGGTCGGGCATTGCCTGGGCGATACAAAGCTTGGCCATAGCTGGTGCATCGGATCGCTTCCCTTTACATCCTGGAAAGGTGCACTCGCCAAAAGGGGAAGTTTGGGATGTGATTTTGGAAATACAGGTGAGCCCATAGCTGAATAAACCACCAAGGACCACCTGTTTTGGTGCTATGCGGAAGAACACTTGACAGACATCAACTGGAGGTATCGATAGACTTCTCCAAGAAACAGTTTGAGGCCAAGTTGAGTACCTTTGGCCAGCTTAGGCTAAGGAGAGATAGTTTTGGTTGGAGCAAGGAAGGGCCACAGAATATGAAATGCTCCAGCCAAGTTGAGAAAGGTCAGTATGTTCTTTCTCCAAACAGGCCCTTTGTTTTCATATGGCGTTGGAGGTAGGCACCCATTCGTGCGATCTGTTTTAGAAGAACTTGTAAGGGACTTTGGTCATTTAAAGCGGAGAGGGCTGGGTGATGTAACATCCGGACCGTGATCATCACCACGTCTAACAAGGTTGGTGACATAGGGCCATGACCAAACATAAAACAGTTGAGTCGAGACTGTAAGTAGCCGATGGTTTTCAGAAGGTTCTCATGTTTCTCAAGAGGAGACAGTGATAAATGCAAGGCATCGGCTATTCCTGTGGTTTCCCATTGGGATTGGTAAGCTCTAGCTACTCTGCTGAACCAAGAGACCCAGTGTTCAGGGGGATTAGGCCAGGCTCGCAGGCAGTCGGCCCAAGAGTTCAGATCTAGGTCTTGGCTTACGAAGGGGATAATGTTTGCTTCGCAAGAAATCAGATGGGCAGGATTAGAATCTGTACGGGGGCCAAGACAGAGGGAATTTGGGAGAGAAGGATGCGGCAGCAGGATGTCTGAAACCTAGAAAGTTTAATGGTGGAATAAAGGCATTAATTCAGGTGTTCGCTATTAAATTCTAATCGCGTTCAGACTGCGAGGAGTAGGCGTACCTTCAGACCGGAGACCTCTGGATTGGTTTTGGACGATTCCGCCATCTAGTTTACCGGCGAAGATGGATCTATGCAGTTGAGGATTGAGGGTTCTTGTTGCTGTGAGCTCGATCTGGTCGATGGGCAATTGGAGATCTGGGTCGCCCTTTTTGAAGAAGGTCGCAGGTTACCGTTTGAAACTAAGAAGTGGCCATTTAGATTTGCCTAAGTATGCGACCAAGTTTTGACCCTGTCAACGTTTTTTTTTGGGAAAGCCGATGCGTGGTCATCGGCTCTTTGCGATTTGACTTGTTTGACTGTACAAGTGCAGTATGATGAAAGCCGATACAGTGTTATCGGCTTCTGGAGCATCGACCTATTTTCGTTATCGGCAAAATTGGGGCGACAAAAGCAATCTTCGAGAAACAGATTTTCATTCATTCAAAAGCTGATTGCTTACAAAAGGCTGATTGATTACAAAAGGGAGCTTATTGCTGCTACTACTACTACTGGTTCCTAATCTAGGCCGAGGTCGTCGTCGTGTGTCGCCGCCGTCTTGTTCGGCCTCGGTATTGCTACGGCGTCGTCTTCACTTCTTCTTCTTTGAAGAAGCCGTGAGGCCTCTTCGTCCTCGCCGTCGTCGGTGTCCTCGCTGGACCCGGCGGAAGTACTTCACCGGCTGGTACTCCTGAGGAGGTGTCCTCCTCTTCCTCCTCTTCATCGGAGGAGTCGACGCCGTCGTGACATGGCGTCGTCGGTCTCGCCTCCAGTCCTCCATCGGCAAGGCTGCAGGTTTTCCTCGCCATCGGTCAGGGCGCGTCGTCCTCCGACCAAGCGGTGAAGTCAATCCTCTCGTCCCACCATTGTGGGCGAGAGTGTTCTGCGCCGTTGGCGGGTGCTCTGCATCGGCTCTCGGTCGCTCATTGAGTTGGAGGCTTGGGAGGACAGCGAGGAAGCGAGGAGGCCATGGCGGAGAAAGAGGGTTTTTCATGGAGGAAGAAGGGTTTTTGGCTCTTTGGGGAAGATGGGGATCGAACTGCTTAGATGGATTTAAATAAGGGAATAGTATGAAGCGGTTCAATGCCATAGCGGTTTCCCGAATGTCTTGCCGCCAAAATCGTCAAATCATGCCTTTGAAGGAGTTGAGAAGACAGGCATCATGATGAAGGGTAGCGCGTGATGGCGATCCTGTTACGCAACGACGCCAACGCAACCCGATACAAAAAAGGGGAGAAGGAAAAAGCAGTGGTTTTGGAATTATTATTGCCAAAACCGAGGGGCATGTTATCGCCATATTTTGGCCAAAGACGGAGATGGGCCGTGATCAAGATGGGCTTGGAAGATACGTATATTCAACGTGTTGTTGAATCGGCCTTGTGCGTGGATTTGGGCTAAATTGCCCGTGTATCTTGTATCATAGTAGGTTTCGTTTCAGTTTAGGTTCCGTTTCAGTTTAGGTAAAGATAGAGTTGTAGAGTTATTCCAAAGATAGAAAGTCTCCGGACTATAAATATGTACCTAGGGTTATCAAGAAAAGGAGGACAATCACGTTCACAACAAACACAATCTCGGCGCATCGCCACCCCTTGTTTCTAGGGTTTCTTTCGGGTAAGTGTCATGCTGCCTAGATCGCATCTTGCGATCTAGGCAGTATTTTTACTTATGCGTTATTTGGTGTTACTCGTACTGAAGCCTTGTTGATGGCGAGTAACACTACTATCAAAGATTTATTGAGGCTAGCATCGCTGCTCTTCGTTATAATTGTTTGAGTTATGCTACCTCTAGTTACCCCGCTACCTTTGCACCTTTTCCCAAGTGCAAGGGTAGCATCTTGCTTGATCTTTATTTAGCTGATTCGATCTGTTATGGTTATGCCTTGTTCGCCAAGGTTTAGTTTGATATCTACGTAGTCAGGCCTTGCAAACGGGTTGAACGATCCGAGTACGTAAGGGCGTGGTTTGCTAGTTCTAGAGAAGTTGTTCCAATTGACTTTACGTCGGTTGTTAGGCCTCTTCTAGGATTAGTTTTCTATCATCTTTTGTATCTACCGGGCTCAATTACGTGTAGGGCGTTCCGATTACGTGGTAAACGTTAAAGCGTCGAGATCGATTTAACTTGTAATGATAAAGCAAAACCCCATGTTATCGTAAATCTAATGCGTAACCATGGGATAATCGGCTCTAGGAGCCGATTCACGAAAACACAGGAGCCGGTCACGGCTCAAATTTTACGATACTTGTTTACCATGCAGAAATCAATCGAGCAATCCTTCACCTTCGACCGGTATAGGTCAGGTGGCATCTCGAACCAAGCCGGGGCGTGTCTGGAGTTTTGCGGGCCGTTGCAGGGACCAGGCCTGGCGATTCAGGAGCCTCCCGGCTCTTCGTGTTGCTCGTCGCTGCTCGCCGGTGAGTTTTGGCAGGCAACACACTACCACCCTCAACGAACTCTCGAATCTGATGGTAACGCATGCGAATATGTTTGTTCTTCTGATGCTGTCTAGGTTCCTTGGATTGTGCAATAGCACCATTTTTGTCATAATAAACGTCCATGGGATTGGACGCGCCATGAACCACACCAAGATCAATCAGGAAATTCCTAATCCAAACAGCTTCCTTTGCAGCCTCCGAGGCGGCAATATATTCTGCTTCTATTGAAGAGGAGGCCACCGTATCTTGCTTGGAACTTTTCCAACTCACAACACCACCATTCATGACAAACACATAACCATATTGCGATCTGGAGTCATCTGAGTCGTTAAGGCAACTCACATCTATGTAAGCCCTTACACTGAGTTCATCCTCACCTCCATAAACTAGGAACAAATCCTTAGTCCTTCTCAAGTACTTCAGGATATTCTTTACCGATGTCCAGTGACCTTCACCTGGATCAGCCTGATATCTGCTCGTAACACTTAGAGCATAGGAAACATCTGGGCGAGTACATATCATTGCATACATGATGGATCCAATAGTCGAAGCATATGGAATCCTGCTCATGCGCTCACGCTCATCAGTAGTCGAAGGACACTAAGTCTTGCTAAGTTTTATGCCATGAGACATGGGCAAGAACCCCTTCTTAGCCTCCTCCATGCTGAACCATTTCAACACTTTGTCAATGTATGTACTCTGGCTTAATCCAATTAGCCTCCTTGATCTATCTCTATAGATCTTGATGCCCAGAATATATGCCGCTTCTCCTAAGTCCTTCATCAAAAAACTATTTTTCAACGAGGTCTTAACATACTCGAGCATAGGAATGTCATTTCCAATCAGCAATATGTCATCTACATATAAGATTAGAAATACCAGCGCTCTCCCACTTTCCTTCTTGTAAACAGAAGGTTCTTGTTCATTTTTTATGAAGCCAAACTCCTTTACAACTTCATCAAATCGAATGCTCCAACTCTGAGATGCTTGCTTCAGCCCATAAATAGACTTTAGAAGTTTGCATACCTTTCCAGCATTGTTTGGATCGACAAAACCTTCAGGATGCATCATATACACGTCCTAAGTTAGGATTCCATTTAGGAAAGCTGTCTTGACATCCATCTGCCATATTTGATAGTCGAAATGTAGAGCAATGGCTAGAATGATCTGCATAGACTTAAGCATCGCTATGGGCGAGAAAGTCTCGTCGTAGTCAACTCCTTGAACTTGTCGAAAACCTTTTGCAACAAGTCGAGTTTTATGGATGTGAACATTTCCATCCATATCAATCTTCTTCTAATAGATCCATTTGCTCTCGATGGCTTTAAAACCATCAGGCAGGTCAACCAAGTTCCAAACTTGATTGTCTCCCATGGACTCTATCTCGGATGGCGATCAGCCATTTCTCAGAGTCTAGGTCTACCATCGCTTCTGCATAGGTCGCAGTCTCATCATTGTCTAACAATAATAATTCCCTCGTTTCGCGGAGCCTCGCCGACCTTCGTGGTTGTGGTGCTTATATTTCCATGGGTTCCTCAACTTGTTCTGGTACAATAGCATCACTTGTAGAAGAATCCCCGACTGTCTCATCATGAACTTCTTCAAGTTGCACCGACCTTCCACTCTTTCCCTTTGTGAGAAACTCTTTCTCTAGGAAAACACCGCTAATAGCGACAAACACTTTGCCCTCTTCTCGGTTGTAGAAGTAATACCCTAAGGTTTCCCTCGGATATCACGAAAATGCACTTATCTGATTTGGGTGTTAGCTTGTCCAACTAAAGTCGCTTGAAAAATGCATCACAACCCCATATCTTTAGAAAAGACAAACTGGGATTCTTTCCAGTCCACATCTCATATGGTGTCTTAACTACGGATTTAGATGGTACCCTGTTAAGTGTGAAAGCTGTCGTTTCTAGAGCGTAACCCCAAAATGATAATGGCAAGTCCGACTGGCTCATCATCGACCGAACCATGTCCAACAAAGTTCGATTGCTCCATTTGGAAAACCTGTTTATTTGAGGAATTCCGGGCGGCGTGAGCTGTGGAACAATTCCGCAACTCTTAAGATGATTGATAAATTCATGACTCAAATATTCACCTCCACGATCAGATTGCAAGGCCTTTATTTTCTTGCCACGTTTATTCTCTACCTTACTCTGAAACTCCTTAAACCTTTCAAAATTTTCAGACTTATGCTTCATTAAGTGGACATAACCATATCTACTAAAATCATCAGTGAAAGTAATGAAGTAGTGATATCCTCCTTTGGCTGTCGTGCTCATTGGTCCACATACATCAGTATGTATGAGTTCCAACAAGTCTGTCGCTCTCTCGAGTAAACCCGAAAAAGGCAACTTGGCCATCTTTCCAAGTAAACAAGTCTGACATGTCTTGTATGATTCAAAATAAAACAAAGTTAGAAGACCATCACCATGGAGCTTCTTCATGCACTTTTTACTTATATGCCCCAAATGACAATTCCATAAATAGGTAGGACTCAAATCATTAGGCTGAAGCCTTTTAGCACTAACATTGTAAACAGATGCATCATCAAGATTTAAAATAAATAACCCATTCACAATGGGAGCATCAACCATAAACATATAATTCTTAGAGATTACACAACCATTGTTCATACTCGCAAACGAATATCCACCCCTCATCAAACATGAAGGTGATAAAATGTTTCAACCCATACTTGGAATGTAATAACAATTATTCAACTCCATAATAAATCCTGACGGAAGGTGAAGTTGGATGACGCCGACGAACAATGCAACAACCCTTGCTTTATTTCCGATGCGAAAAAAGACTTCGCATTTCTGCACTTCTCTAGTCCTTATTAGCCCCTGCATCGAATTGCAAATATGAGCAACTCATCCGGTATCAAATACCCAAGAGTTAACATAGGATTCAACGAGAAGGATGTCCAAAACATTTACAGCAAGCATACCTGAGTGGGAAGTACTCTTACTTCCACTCTTCTTCAAAGAAGCTTGGTACTTGCTGCAGTTTCTCTTCCAGTGTCCATTTTCATAACAAAAGAAGCACTCAGTGTCTTCTACAGGTCCAGCCTTTTGCTTGGGTGCAGGCTTAGGGATCGTATCCTTAGCCTTTCCCTTCTTCTTCTTCCAAGAAGTAACCTTTTTCTTGAAGCTAGGCTTGTTCTGCACAACCATCACATGGCTATGCCCTGCACACTTCTTCATGTCACTTTCTGCTGTTTTAAGCATCCCGCATAACTCATTAAGGTCCTTCTCCACCCCATGCATATGGTAGTTTGAAATGAACTGTCCATAGCTAGATGGAAGAGACGCCAAAATGAAATCAATAGCCAACTCTTGGCCTAGTGGAAAACCAAGATTTTCCAAAGTCTGACGGTAACCAACCATTTTGATCACATGGGGACCTACACCTGCTCCCTCTGCCATCTTGCATTACATAAAGGACTTGGCGACATTGTACCTCTCGGTCCTTGCCTGAGTCTGGAACATGTCCCTAAGCGCGATGATCATATCTTACGCTTCCTGATCCTCAAACTTCTTTTGGAGTTCAGGTTCCATGCATGTAAGAATAAGACATCTAACCTCAAGAGAATCATCACATGCTCTCTTGTAGGCATTCTTGAGGGAAACAGATGCATTAACAGTAGGTTCATCGGGGATTGGGGTATCCAGAACTGTTTCCTTTTTATCAGACCTAAGAACAATTCTCAGGTTACGGACCCAGTCCGAATAGTTTGTTCCATTTAGTTTTATCTTTGTCAAGAATTGAATGCAAAGAAAAAGGTGATGCAGTGTTTTGTGCCATTGATCTGCAACAGAAAACATACAAAATACTAAGCCATGTAACCATGAAAGAGTAAAACATATTAAACAATTTAATAGCATATACTCCTACTTAAATCAATATCCGCCTATTGATACTAAGTGATTCAAGATCCACAATTAACAAGTCGACTAGTGAGCTTTAGCATCACTTCTAGAAGACAAGGTAAATCGGTAAGCAACACTTGCTAATAATATCACATATGACTCTTGTTGTTGGGTGACATCTCTATGTCAAAACTAAGGCGCCCAACCTTTATGCCCCAAGGTCCTTAACTGTTAAGATGAACCTGTCAAGCTCACCAACCCTTATGTGTGTAGGTATCCGATACAGACCCATCTAGCCAAGGAAAACCACGGCACCCAAATTTCATAGGCCTACCAACGATTGTACAGGGCATAGGATGGTGCAAGGTTTGGTTGGGAGGGCATGGTTTAACTTAAATTTTGTGAGGGATCATTCTACTTCTATCATCTAAGCATGCATAGAGTAAAACACATAAGAATAGCATTCACATGGTTGTGACACAGTATGGCCCATTTTCTCATGGTGATCTCTATCGCCATAGAACCTGTCCACCATGATGATCTCCATCTTCATGTTCCATGTGAGCCATCCTCCAAGTGACGAGTCCTCCAAGAAATAATACAAGCTATTACTCCTAACAGCTAGTAATCAAAATTACATATTATTGGGATCATCACAAGTTGGCACACAGGCCATTACAATAATTGACAACACATATGGCTCCAGCCGTGTTGCCCTACTCACGACATGCGGGTCATGATAATTTTTATACATGCATCACATACACATATGGTCCATAATGATCACATACATCCTGCAAAAACAAGTTATGCATAGAATCGCATTCTACCAGATCATGTGATATCACAACACCTAGTTACCTTAACGAGATATAAAAGGGGCTACGATAAATGGGGGTCTAGGGGGGCTCCCCCTACGGGGTTAAAAGGGGCAGCGCCCCTCGCGGTATCTACACAATTTTATTTAAGAATTTTGATCGGCAAATCAAATTTACGATAAACCGACTATTGTTCCTATTCGATCAAACTCCTTTGATCACGGTACATCAATTTTAGATCTAGGTTCCGATTCGATCAATCATATTGATCTTCACGTGATTCAACAGGATTTATGTGTCACTGTCTACCCTGATGGTGGAAACCGATCGGTAGGGGTAAGTCATTCGACAACCTCAGAATCACGATCACGGAAAGCAAGATCATAGATCAATCCTGAACCACCGCAATACAAACGATCACATCATTCATATCAAACTGCATATCACCATATGCAAACATCCCGAACCTATAACTAAACAGCATCGGCTCTGATACCACTGAAGGGATACGGGTAGGCTACACTAGCGCAAATCAAAATTTTCTACCGCGTAAACCAGGATTACTATTGTCAACACCCATATTTTTAATCACATATGCCTATTATGCCATACATCGCAATCCCAGGATTACCATTTTTGTGAGACATAACAGATTGGATATCGCAGTACATCATCCATTACAAACCATACATAAGGTCTTACACAAATAAGGATCTCATGATCCAGTTCTTCATACAATTCAATCAGCGGAATAACGTAATACTAATGATAGCGTAAGCGAAGCTCCATCTTCAGGGTCACAAGCAATGCTGATGATGGGAGATGATCCTAGTTGTCGTAACCTTCCTGATGTCCTTCCTACCGATACTCCTATTCATAGTCTGGCCACGGGAATATCCAGGGACAAAGCCATGAGTACTCTTTAAGTACTCGCAAACTAATACTAACAAGTGAAGTGGTTTTGAATAAGATATACTAAGCTCTAGGGTTGTTTTGCAAAAAGCCAGATTTACCTCTACTAAGTTCAGAAGCAAAGAAATCTAGTTGAAAGTTTTATAACACCTAAGTGGGAACTTGAATTTCATGTCACAACTCTGTTGTGGTCAATTCAAAGTCACAAATCATTTCACAAGTCCTTTTGAAAACATCTGACGATAGAACAGTATGGCCACTCCAACTATCCATAACCGCGGAAGCGGTTATTCGAATAGTTTGACACTCTACAGAGATTGTACACTTTCACCACAACAATCAATACATATGTCAGGAACAATCCTAAATTCACCATACTTAGTATGCAGATAATCAATCCTAACATTTCAATTACACGCCCTAGTATAGGCACCTCTCATGTGAGTTTGGCCTCCCAATCATGACCAATTGTCATCTTAGGTACTGCATAGGTGGACAATCTTCACAAGGTAGCCTCAGCTCAGACCTTGGCCGCAAGGGAACCCATACTAAGGTATATAAATTTCCAGTCAATCCCTACCTAAATTTCGGGTATTGTGGTTGTACGGTAAAATTGGAAGGGTATCGCATCTAGACAACCATCAGTTTTGTAAAGGGCTAAGGCTCATGCCTTAACATTTTCATCATCAAAATCATTTGGTGTTCGGAAACACATGTCAAAACATTTCAGTAGAATGAATCATCATTCTAAGGTTTTCATAACCATTTTCACCAAGTATTCCCAATCTAAAGTTGATCGAGTTTTCTGCTTAGCACTAGCATCTACAAGTGGGGGTAAATACTAATGAGGGGTGGTAAACAAGTGTATCTTATCTAAGTAAAATCTCATGCCTCAGGATGACATCAAGATTATCTAACTTAGGCCAAATTTTATGCTCTTTATGCTACCTTCAAATCTTTATAGAATCTACAAGTCACTAAGTAAACTTTTGATAGAAACCTTTTAATAAAGAAAATAAAATACTAAGATTGCAAGTAAAACTAGGATGGTGTGTCAAGTCGGTATAATCAAATATGCTTAAGGCATATAGTTGGCATAGTAACAAGCAAGTAGTAGCATGCATAAGTAGGGATTGCAAGTATTGGCTTGCTAAGATATTAGTATAAGCTTGCCAAGTCAAC
This sequence comes from Avena longiglumis, assembly GCA_030063025.1. Classification (NCBI taxonomy): domain Eukaryota; kingdom Viridiplantae; phylum Streptophyta; class Magnoliopsida; order Poales; family Poaceae; genus Avena; species Avena longiglumis. The sequence goes on along the minus strand of CP125976.1, from coordinate 202,899,076 downwards.
TGGTAGTAATAGGCCTGCTAAGTTGAAAGTGTTAGCTTGCCTTGTGCAGAGCAGGGGTTGAAGTTCTCCTTGGCTTCTTCCTCGTAGTATCCTCCTTCCTCCTCGTATCCTTGGTCGGTACTAGCTTCTATAAATAAATACGAGGTACACAATCACCAAACAATAATTAACTATTTCTAAACATCACACAAAGTTCATACTAGATGATCTATCATCATCACTAACATTACAAGGATTAAAACACTTGTCCCATTTATTTTATTTGAGAAAAGTAATTTCTACTCATTGAAAAACTACTTAAGATTTAATATTCTCCAACTCAAACATGGGATCATGTTGACACATGTCATCACCACATATTTCAGTACATGGGAATGTGATTTAAAGTGGTGCCACAATTTAATAAGGTTTAACCTTTTTATTTAAATTAATTAAAGTGACTAGAAATGCCTATGTGGCATTCTTTTATTACTTGATCATTATTTCTGTAAGTAAACCTATATATTTTTATATATTATAAAAGGTATGGTTAAATGTGATTTTTGAGAGTTGGAATCAACTCAAAAGCTCTTATGGTTGGATTTTGAAAAATTATTGAATTTAGAAAAGCTTCTGCCTTGTTATTTTTACCATGGGTGATCTACAAATCTAAATGGTTTGAATCCAACAGGCTTAGATTAAGAATTCCAGTACCTTTCTAACAAAAAAAATTCATGCATTTTGGTTCAGTGAATCGAGCTGGGTTGATTTTTGAATCTAGGTACAGAACTAAGTTTAGAACTAAATGAATAAAACTAAATTTGAATTAGTGGGTCGCGCGGGATGTTTAACTGGGATGTCCCACTACGCACAGCTCACACGCGGGCTGGTTAAGTGAACGACCCCACTCTTCAGTGAGATGACGAGTGGCGAAGCGGTACGGGGTGCTCTAGGCCGCACGATCTAACTCTAATCGAATGGCTCTGGTTCATCGTCCACGTTGGGCAGCGCCGGCGAGACAGAACCCTAGCGCGACAGGTGGGGGTCGTGGGAGGCTTACCGGGTCTCAGGCGATGGTCGGCTACGAGGGCGAACGACGGCGATTCTCCTGGTACCGACACCTTCTCCTGGGGCGGCTCCAATCGACGGTGCCTCTCCTCCTCTGCAGCGGCGAACTCCAGTGAAATTCCGGCCACCTGGTGCTCGCTTTGATCCGGGAGTGAGTGGGTGTGATCAGTGAGAGGTGGGAAGTGAACTGGCGTGAAGAAAACGAGCGGGGGAGGCTTCCTTTTATAGTGGCTGAAGGGGACTGAATGGCGCGGGCTGAGCTCGTCGGTGTCGACGGCACAGAGTGCTACTGGCATGGGTGGCGATAGGGGCGGTGTTGTGCTCCCTAGCGATGCTCAACGGCGTGGTGGCGAGGCGTGGGGCGGTGCGAGATGCTCGAAACGTCGCGGCGCTCTGGGCGGGTCCGACGGAATTTTAATGGCGCACAACATGTGTGGTCCGTGCAGCGGCGAACGAGGATGTCTGGCGGGGTGCTGGGGTGCTGGTGATCACGTCCGCAAGTGGCGAGGGCGGCGCGCTATCTGTGGGCGTGTGTCGCGGTTGGTGCACTGGCGCGCTCTCGGCTCGCTCACAAAGAGGCTTGGCATGAGCTTTTAGTGTGGTCCAGAGGTTGGCACTGCTCGGGGCTTGGACAGGGAGTGGCGATGGACAGTGGTCAGTGCTCCGGACATGCTTGCTAGGCTTGGTTCTTCTCCTAGCTTGCTATCGACATGTGGGTGTCAAGTTAGGATCGGCATGGTCACCATTGATGGCTATGCCAAGCTCACAGTGGTGCTAAAGGCTTGTTAATTAGGCTAGATCATCTACCGGGAGTATAGAGTGAGCTAGAGAGGGAACAAGGTTGGCCAAAATCACTACTCCTAATAGTGTTTTGTGTTTGTTTGTTTGTTGGTGACAAGGTGTTGGTGACCTAGTGAGCAAGATTTGCAAAAATGACCATTTGCTTTATTTGATTTGTTTTTTATTTTCTCTTTATTTGTTTCTTCTTGGAAATGTTTTAGATGATGTTGTATTCATCTTTGAACCATTCCTTGCTATTTAGGTTAATCACACAAGTCCACTCATGCATTCATCAAATCATCACATATTCACATGCATTCATTTGGTTTTTATTTAATCAAAGTTTTTGTTAACCCTAATTTTAGTGATTAGAGTTTGATGATCATAGTTTCATATTTTTGGGATGTTACAAACCTTCCCTCCTTAAACAAAATCTCGTCCCGAGATTTGAAAAAGAAGAAAAAGATTACCTATGATTTAAAGAGATCGGGAAACTCCATCTTGATGTGATCTTCTCACTCCCAGGTAGCTTCTTCTTCAGTGTGGTTGCTCCACTAACTCTTGAGAAACTTGATTCTTCGGGTTTTGGTGGTTCTGAAAGCTTCTTCCAAAATACATATGGGTACTTCGAGATACATCAGGTCATTGTTGATCTCTATGGTCTGGTGATCAATGTTCTTGAAAACTTCAATCTTCTCCGGAACTTCAAGGCATTTGCGAAGAAACGATATATGGAACACATTGTGTACCGCTGACTTCTCCTCTGGCAATTCCAATTGATATGATACTTCTCCTCGATGATTTGGAATCTTTAAGGGTCCGATATATCTGGGGGCTAATTTTCCTTTGAGTTGTAAACGATGCATTCCCTTCAAAGGCGACACTTTGAGATACACAAAATCTCCGATATTGAAAGAGAGGTCTCGACGTCTCTTGTCGATGTAACTCTTTTGTCTAGATTGGGCGGTCTTGAGGTGCTCACAAATCTTGTGAACTTTCTCTTCTGCTTCTCGTAGGATGCCGGGTCCAAAAATCTGACTCTCTCCTACTTCCGACCAATTCAAAGGGGTGCGACACTTCCTTCCATACATGAATTCAAATGGGGCCATTTGCAAACTAGCTTGATAACTATTGTTGTATGAAAATTATATGAAAGACAGACAGTTTTCCCATTTAGATCCATACTCTAGCACACATGCTCTCAACATATCTTCGAGTATTTGATTTACTCGCTCCGTTTGTCCATCGATCTGAGGGTGATACGATGTGCTAAAATCCAGTCAGGTTCCTAAACCTTCTTGGACTTTCTTCCAGAATCTCAAGGTAAATTGAGTTCCTCGATCTGATACGATGTTCTTGGGGACTTCGTGCAAACTGACGATTCTAGCGATGTACAACTCTGCTAGCTTCGAACTCTGGTATGTGGTCTTGACTGGTAAGAAATGGGCTACTTTGGACAATCTGTCAACTATGACCCAGATAGAGTCATTTCCCCTACTAGAAGTAGGCAATCCGGTGATAAAGTCCATTCCAACTGAATCCCACTTCCATTATGGAATCTGCAATGGTTGCAATAGTCCTGCGGGTATTTGATGTCCCGCCTTGACTCTCTGACAAATATCACACTTGGCGATATAGCTTTCGATTTCTCTCTTCATCTTATGCCACAAAAATTGCTCCTTCAAATCCTGATACATCTTTGTTCCTCCGGGGTGGATAGAATAAAGAGTGTCATGGGCCTCTTTCAAAATAACTTATTTCAACTCCGAATCTGCTTGTACACAGAGACGTCCTTTGTACCACAGAACTTCTTCGTCTTCGGTGAATCCGGGTACTTTGCCTATACCGATACGACGTTTGATTCCGTTGATATTAGCATTTCCTTTATGTGCCTCCTTGACCTGATTAATCAAAGTGGGTTGAAGTTCTATGCTAGACAAAAATCCTTCACTTACTAATTCCATTCTGAATTCTTCCATCTCTTTGTGTAAACTTGGTTGCTCCTTCAAAATCATGGAGTTCAAGCGGCACGGCAACCTACTAAGGGCATCTGCTACCACATTGTCTTTGCCAGGGTGGTAGTGAATGTCCAGATCATAGTCCTTGATTAGCTTAATCCATCTTCTCTGCCTCATATTCAGCTCCTTCTGAGTGAATATATACTTCAGGCTCTTGTGATCCGAATAAATATCACAACGGTTTCCCATGAGATAATGCCTCCATGTCTTCAGGGCTAGAACTACGGCTGCTAGTTCAAGGTCATGGGTTGGATAATTCTATTCATGTTGTTTCAGTTGTCAGGATAGATAAGATATAACTTTCCCCTCTTGCATTAGCACACATCCGAGACCAATCTTGGATGCGTCACAATACACATCGAAGGGCTTCGTGATATCCGGCATGATCAAGATTGGGGCTGAAATCAATCTCCTCTTGAGTTCCTGAAAACTCGCTTCACATTTGTCCGTCCATTCAAACTTATTGTCCTTCTTCAGCAATTGGGTCATGGGTCTTCCAATACTCGAGAATCCTTCTACAAACTTGCGGTAGTATCTCGCTAATTCGAGAAATGCACGAACTTGAGTTTGAGTGGTTGGGGCTTGCCAATCTTCAACATCCTTCACCTTCGCAGGGTCAACGGCAATTCCTCCGGATGATATGATATGTCCGAGGAATCCTACCTCCTGTAACCAGAATTCACATTTTCTAAACTTGGCATACAACTGATGCTCTCTAAGGGTTCCAAGAATGGTCCTTAGGTGTAGCTCATGTTCTTCTTCTGATTTGGAATAAATCAGAATGTCATCAATAAAAACAATGACAAATTATCCAGGAAGTCCATAAAATTCTTATTCATGAGGTTCATGAAATAAGCGGGGGCATTGGTTAATCCAAAAGACATGACAGTATACTCGTATAATCCATATCTAGTGGTAAAGGCAGTCTTGGGAATATCCTCTGCGCGAATCTTGAGTTGATGATAGCCAGTTCTAAGATCAATCTTAGAAAACACTTTGGCACCAGTCAACTGGTCAAACAGGTCTTCTATTTTTGGCAATGGGTACTTGTTCTTGATGGTGACATCATTCAACTTCCGATAATCCGTACACAAACGGTTACCTCCATCTTTCTTGTCCACAAACAAAACAGGTGATCTCCATGGTGACGCACTTGGTTGAATCAGTCCAATTTCCAGCATGGCATCCAGTTGCTTCTTCAGTTCCACTAGTTCTGACGGGTTCATACTATATGGTCTCTGGTCTATGGGTCCGGTTCCAGGTATTAGTTCAATGATAAACTCGATATCCCGATCTGGGGCATACCGAGCAAAACATCTGGAAATACATTGGGGTATTCACAGACTATCCGGACTTGGTAAATGGTTGGCTAGGCTATACTCTTGTTGCACTTGAATTAACGGGGCAAAGTTTCAGATACATGCTCGGCTGATATTCCGGCTGTACTGGTCATGGTTGTGGCTTTCTTGGCACAATCAATTAATCCTTTGTGTTTGGACATCCAATCCATTCCTAGTACTACTTCCAAACCTTTAGTTCCGAGTACTATTAGATTAGCATAAAAATCTATGCCATGGATTCAGATAGAGACGGCTTTGCAAATTTGCCTAGCTTTGGTGGTTGAACCAGGTATTTGAACAATCATAACATTATTCAATTTGGTTGGTTCAATCTTACTAGTGCATGCAAATTCTTCAGTAACAAATAAGTGCGATGCTCCAGAATCAAACAACACTCTTGCAAGTACTAAGTTGACAGAAAACATACCCAACACGACATCTGGCGCTTCTTGGGCTTCTTCAGCATATATGAGAAAGAGAAGGCCGTTGCGGTTGAGCGAATTCCCTGGGGCAAACCTTCTTCCGGGCTGAACTTGACGCTGCTGCTTAGTTCGGGCATTGGCATTGGGGGCTACGGCAATCTTCTTGGGGCACTCATTGGAATAGTGACCCTTGGTTCCACATTCATAACAGGTCACTTGCGACTTGTCCTTTGCTGCTACAGGAACAACATTGCTTCCATTCCTTGGGGCAGTGTTGGTGTTGGTGGCGGGATTGTTGTTGTTGAACTTATGTGGGGCATGTTTGAAATTGCTGGAGTTGCCGGGGTTGTTGTGGTTTCCTCCGGGCCTTGGGTTTCCACGATTGGGATAGGTCAGACGGTTCATCGGGGGTGTATTGTTTCTTGGGGCAAATCCTGGAGATGGGTTGGGGCGATACTTTGGTGTATGATGGGTTCCTGGTTGATGCATCATACGATGCTTGCGGTTCTCATTAGCTTGGTTGATCTTTCCTTCCATCTGAATGGCAGAGTCAACTAAGGCTTCAATATCCGCAAAGGGGATATTGACTCACACCGTCTGCATCTCATCATGCAGACCATTTAGGAATCTCTCCTTCTTCTTGGCTTCAGTATCTATCTCATCCAGTGCATACCTAGCCAATGACAAGAATTTGTCACGCTATTCCACTATTGTCATCCTTCCTTGCTTCAGTTCCCTGAATTCATCTCTCATCCTCTTGATCAAACCCGGTGGCACATGGGTTCTGTTGAACTTGACTTTGAACTCTTCCCAAGTCATCAGCTGACCTCCTGTCATTGCGCGAACATTGTTCCACCATGCTCTTGCATCTCCGGCCAGATAGTGGGTAGCAAACAACACTTTCTCGTTGGCTTCCACTCCTGCAACTTCCAGATTGTTCTCCATGGTTTGCAACCAATCATCTGCATCTGGGGGCTCTTCTGACTTAGTGAAAACAGGTGGATTGGTTTCTGGAAATTCTTGAGCTTAGATCCATGGTTGTCCTGATTTCCATGGCCTTGATTGTTGTTGGCCATCTGAGCTATCTGTTGAAGGGTGGCTAAGTTGGCTTGACGTTCGGCTCTTTTGGCTTCGCGGTCAGAAACCAACATTTGCAAGAGTTGCAACATCGGGTCCGGGGCTGAGTTGCTTCCTCCGCGAGGCATCTAAAGATTGGGATAGATTATGAGAAAAGAGGGAAATTTCTAAGGTTCAGGGTTTTTGAAAAGTTTTCAAAGTTTGACTCAGATTTTTCTAGCAAGTTTCTTTTCATTCATTCATTCATAGCATACGATACAAACACACACCACAACAAAAGAAAACAGATGGTTTTAAGACCATTCTGGGAAACTATGATACAATGGGACCGAATACAACTCACTAACGCTAGTGCTCAAATTCTACTACTCCACGGAGTTAGTTCCCTCATCATCCTCATCATCATCGATGAAGGTGAAGTCATCCTCATTGGTGAAGAAGTCCATGTCCTGATCCTCCAGAAAGTCATCATCATCATCGCTGAGATAGGAGTAGGGGTCTCCATGAAGGTCTTCCCCTGTAATTTCCCTCTCCTCTAACTGCATGTCTCTCTCGTGGATGGTCTCCTCCAAATCCGTGATCCGGTGGTGAAGACGGCAATGATGCGCTCCTTCTTATCGAGCTAATGACGATGAGACTTGCGATCCTTCACTAGCATGGCAATGGTCTGATCCTTCTTGGCAACAATGGCGTACTTGTGGTTGGCGTAGGAACGGGCATTATCCAACTCCTTCTGACGGTCATACATCATGAAGTTGAGGTGGTCCAACTGAGGCTTCAGCTCATTGTGATATGGGGCCTCCAGTGGTTGTCCCATAGCATCACGCCTTGGGTAGAACTCAAAGCGGGTACCCTTGATTTGATTGATACTCTGCCCACACAGACGGGCAAGAGCTTCCTGCATGGCCCTGGCAAGTCCATCTAGCCAGTTGTTCTCTCTTAAGGTGAACTGAATTCCCTCTGCAGTGGGGGTTCAATTTTTCCTCGGAGACTTGCAACAAATAGCCACTGCAAATCCTCTCCTTCCTGATCATTGAGCTGAGCTCCGAAGAACTCGGGATGCGGATGCTCCATCATTTCCGACAGCTGGTCCAAGTCATGCTCAAAGATGAGTTCTCCTCCATTCCCCAACTGATAAAACTTGTTGTACTTCACGTCCATCTATAAGAATATAGGATGAGTAAGTTAGTAGAGTGATCAAGTGTGTCAATTTTTATGTAAGTTTGCAAGAATTTTTGAGGAACATGAATTTTCATGAAAGATTCCAAGTGATAAGAATGAGAATAAGTTTTTGTAAATGCTCACTTCCTTTGGTTTTGAAACTAAGTTTTTGATTCAAACGTCCATTCTAACTAGGGTCTCCTATGGTCAGGATGGCTCTGATACCAACTTGTCAACACCCGGATTTTTAATCACAGATGCTTGTTATGTCATACATCGCAATCCCAGGATTACCATTTTTGCGAGACATAACAGATTGGATATCACAATACATCATCCATTATAAACCATACATAAGTTTTTACACAAATAAGGATCTCATGATCCAGTTCTTAATACAATTCAAGCAGAGGAATAACGTAATAGTAACGCTAGCGTAAGCGAAGTTCCATCTTCAGGGTCACAGGCAATGCTGACGATGGGAGATGATCCTAGTTGTCATAACCTTCCTGTTGTCCTTCCTCCTGATACTCCTCTTCATAGTCTGTCCACGGGAATAGCTAGGGAAAAAGCCATGAGTACTCTTTAAGTACTCGCAAACTAATACTAACAAGTGAAGTGGTTTTGAATAAGATATACTAAGCTCTAGGGTTGTTTTTCAAAATTCCAGATTTACCTCTACTAAGTTCATAAGCAAAGAAAGATAGTTGAAAGTTTTATAACACCTAAGTGGGAACTTGAATTTCATGCCACAACTCTGTTGTGGTCAATTCAAAGTCACAAATCATTTCACAAGTCCTTTTGAAAACATCTGACGATAGAACAGTATGTAACACCCCAATTTTTAGTTAACATAATATTTAGGGTTGTTTGTGCATTCATGAGCATCATATTGTAAAATGCATGAAAATAAAATAAAATGCAAACCCTAACCCTAACTTCCCTCTCTCTTTGAAAGCAATTCAAAATGGTTTTAAATTTTGAAATGACAAAAATAATGGAGCCCAAATTGAATATAAGGGCCCTGTAGTATTTTATATATTTTATAAACCTTCTAGTAATTTTGAAATGCCAAAAACAGATTTGGAAATGGTTTGGAAAAGAGAGAAAAACAAAACTGAAAAGAAAAAGGATTCTAGAGAAAAATAGAGGCAGCAGCCAGCCAGGTCGTGGCCCATCTCTCCTTTCCTCTCTCTCCATGCCGCTCGCGCGCTCGCAGCCAGCCCACGCGCAGCCCAGCTCGACCCAGGCCCAGATACCGCTTCACTGTCGTCTTACTCCTCCTAGAAGCTGCTCGGTGTCGTGCGCATGGCCGCCTGATGCTCTCCGCCGTGATTCCCGCTGCCACTGTGGCCGCCTCACGAAGATAAGAGTTCCACGAATATCGCCATCTCTCACTCGTCCTCCTCCTTCCTTTTTCTTTTCCTCTCGAGGCCTCTCGCGTTTTTCCCCTTTTCTTCTGAACCCTAGCTCCGGCCGCCATGTCGTCTCGCTGACTCCGGCCTCCCTTCGCCCAGCCGAGGCCGCCAGGAGCTCCGCCTTGTCGCGCTAGTGCTGCTCCCCGAAGGAATCGACCGGGCACGCCAGGAATTGACGCCACGGTGGTCGTCTTCTCCACCTCTGGCCACCATCTCTGTCGACATTGCGGACGTCGTCCGTCTGCGCCTCTCCGCGCCATCGACTCCGTCCGATTCGCGGTGAGCCGCTGGTCCTGCTAGACCCCTCCGTTTCTGCCCTCTTGCTCTGGTTCGCTTCCTCCTCGTGCGCCGCCGTCTGCCGCTGCTAGTCGTCGTAGCAGAGGTTGCTCCGGCAACCATTTAGAGGTGGCTCTGCCCCTATTAGGTACAGCGCGAAATGCTGGTTCGAACGCAAGCAACCGCGCGACCCCGTTCATGGCCTAGCGCCACCAGTCGTCTGGAGGTTCTCCGGCGAGTCTGACGTGGCACCACGGTGGCAACAAACGTGGCCCAGGCCCCACCTGGCAGCCGTAGTGGCTAGACCCAGCCACGGTGTAGAAAGCCCCTGACCCTATGCTGACGTCAGCCATGTGTCACAGTGACGCAATAAATCGATTTATATTGATTTAATAATTTCAGAATTTGAGTAAAACTTGTAAAATTCATAACTTATTAATTATAAGTCAGAAAAATATGTGTAATATATCAAAATGTTCAGAAAAATGAGAACTATCTAATTACACTATAATAATGCATTGTTAAGCAACTTACATGACAAGTTTAATTAGAACAACATAGTAACCCCTCATAGGTGATTCCGGAGTTTCCCCGAGTTAGGGTTTTCACCCCTTGGAACCCCGATTAAGTTGTCGAGCATGCCTTAGGGTATTTCAATGCAATTTAACTTGTCATATCATCATACTTTCTTGAGCATTACATCGATGCCATGTGTTGATTGTTTTCCTTTCTTTCAAGTGTTTGGTTCTTCCTCGATAGAACACGATATCGAAATCGAGATCGAGATTGAAGACCGAGATCAAGACCATCGAAGATCGACGAACAATACTTGACCAACTATAATAAATTCAAGTACAAGGCTCCCGAAGACCTGCTTATCGGTTATCAACTGGAAAAGGCAAGCATAGCCCCACCATGATATAATTCTATGATTTCGAAAGCATTTCAATTCCTGCCATGATTGCATACGATTCTATTATGGTATTTTATCGACAGGTAGAGTATCCTATCTATTTCATTACTCCCTTTGATCTTATATTACCTGATCCACTGCTCCTAGCATAACTAGGTTTGGCTTGTGTGCATTGCTAGAGCTTATATATGTGTCCTGCTTAGCCATGCATAGTTGTTGAGTCTGGTCCATCCAGATGATGTATCAGATGCATAGAATCTAGTATGACAGGATAATGTGACGAGATAATATCAGAGGTGATATGAGATTAAACATGCTAAGGCTTGTATGGGAGGACACGGTGGGATGTAGTTTTTCTAGTACCATGCTCGCCACCACTAGGACCTGAGTTCTTGCCTTTGGAACCGAGATGAGCGTACAGCCACATGGGGCTTGGGAACCTCTCGCCTGATTAACTTGCCTAGTAGATTCCATGAGTCACATAGTTCGGCGTTCCATTCGACATATGCATAGAAAACCTTTTGAAAGATTTGTCGGGTGAAGGTGCATTCATAACAGGTAGGGAAGCATCGCCGCGGTTGCTTGGGGTTGATAGCGCCCCTGGTAAACCAACCTCGCCTCACATCTTTAAGTTCCGGCTTCGGGATTTGACCCGTTATGGTGGAACCATACTTATTGCGTCCACCCTCTGCCGGCCTTCCACTAAAACGTTGGCATTAAGAGTCGGTTGGTACGTGTGGGTAAAGTTGTACACCCCTGCAGGGTTAAATATTTTCGAAAGGTCGTGTTCACGGTTATGAACGCTTGGTGATCAGATTCTAAGGTCATAGAGGACTATAACCTAATCGTAAAACTTGGCAGATCAACATGTGCTTAAGGATGCTTCCTCATGGGTACGAGGGGGTGATCCTAGATAGGGTTCAGATGATGATGATTTGGTGGATATCAAGATGATGATCAATATTTTTTGAAGATGTCGCTCTCTTATCCCCTATTAAAATACTCTGAATAGACGAGATTCTCCTCCATCCCCTGTTTTATAAACAAAGATGGCTTTATGCAAACCAACTCCACCAGCCATAAGTCTTGCAGAGTACACCCTGTACTCACCCTTGCTTTGTTGATACTTTTGGCAGAGTAAGTGTTCCCTGAATATCAGTTTGGTACTACATCGACGCCGATGAGTAGCTTGGGGTTCCCGGCCGGCAGCCTGGAATCTATGGGATGGGACGTCATTGTTATGCTTCAGGCCTCTTAGGACATTTGTTAAGTTTCCTATACTTAATAGCATAATTTTCCTTCCTATGATTGATGTTTGTGGTTAGTGACCTCTGCTTGTAATAATTTGATTCTCTGCTCAGTTATGAGCTTGCTGTAATAATTTTTGTGTCATAGGGTCACTGCTGTGTTATCGATTCTTCACTGGATATTCTCGAGCTAAAGGTTAAGCTTATGTCAGACAGAGGTCTGGGATTTGTTTAGCCCTGATCCCGGGGGTGTCATAGGTTTTGGTATCAGAGCAGTACCGACCGTAGGAAAACCTTTCTATTCGTCGATGTTGAGTCTAGTGTTTGTGAAAACTATTTTCAAAGATGAAAACTATCTGCAAAAACTCTAATATGCTTCTTTTTCTCCTTATCCAGTTTTTCTCTAACTCTGGGTCATCTCCTCTTGTGTTGATTTTGGAAAGGTTCTGTATCTCTTCTAGTCTTTCAAAACTTAGGTGCCTTCTTGGCATCTCGTTTTTTAGCCAGTTGACCTAGTGTTGAGTTCTCTAGAGTTGTGTGTGTTGTGAATTCCGTGTTCCCCTTTGCTCCTGTTCACATGAGAGATTCCTTTCTATCATGATCTCTCTATCTTTTGGGACCCATAATATTATAGTGTTGGATCTATAGTGTTCTATTCTAGGCTTTGAGGTTTCCTTTCGCCTCGTGTGCCTCCTTTCTATTTGTTTGGGTACTCCAGAAGTTGTTTCTTCTTTTGGAAGCTACCTTATGGTTACTACCTTGTAGTGTACGTTAAGTCACTCAAGTAGTAGTTACTCTTCTCTTTGGGTTTTAAACCCCTGGACTTGAACTGAAGATCCCCGATTGTGCTGGATTCTGGTGTTGTGAATCTTGTACATGAAGTTGACCTTTAACCCAAGATCCTTTCTTTGACCTCTATTGTTGATGTTTATACATTACCTCAGGATGGATGGTATTACAATTCTAGCCTTCAAGCTTGTGGTCTTTGTCGCGATTGAATTGTGACAATGAAGGACTTCCCCTACCACATGCTATGGCAGATGTTCTTTAATGGAACCAAATAGATCACGACAAGAGTACTCTTCGTGAGTCTCGCATCTACTCTCATGACTCTGCCACACCTTTTCCCTTATTTGCATTGGTTTTCGGAAGGTTGTTAACTTATGCATCCATATGTCGGGATTCTATCCTGAGCATGTTCCTTCTTCCTTGTTGTTTTCTGACCTTTGTCTACCAGTTGGTAGCCAAGTAGTAAATGTGCATCAGTCTCTTCCGATCTAAGATACTCTTGTGGTCCGTCAAGACAAACCATTTTGGAATGTCTAGGAGAAACAAACTCCAGTACCTTGTCCTATCTAGGACCAGGTCAAAGTGTTGTAATCCGCAGATCAAGAGGCATTGATTGTCTCCCATCTGTTCTATCTTAAAGTATCACACCCTTTTATACTAGGAGGTCGTGCTGAGTTTCCTGACCCTTTACTGAAGTGATGCTCTTACACATAATTACCCACCCTTACTCGAGCTTTCGCGCTCGTGAATGATGCGTGTGCGTAATAATGTGGCCATCTGAGATTCTAGCATTTATTATAGTTTTGAACTATAAGGACATTTGGGTCATTCTTAGCGTGATTGGTTAACCTTATCACTAAGCAAATGATGATTGTGCTACCAAGTCCGCTATTCTGGTACACTCTCTTCGGTCAAAGAGTTAGGCTTGTGCTGAAGCTCTGAGACTATGTCTTCTTGCCTTACCAAGCAAGTTTCCTCTCGAACTAAGTGACATATCAGTGGTTCGTGATATTCTAGATGTCTACTAGAAGTATCGCCATGTTGCCACATGACCGTGTTGTCAAGTTCTTGAGCAAGCAAGTTCTCTGAACTGCCCTTTTCTCCAAGGATCCATACTGGATACCCCTGAACTAGTTGGTTGAGCTTAAACAACAACTTGGAGAGTTGTAAGACAATAGTTCTATTCGACTTTGTTCCTTCTTAAAGGGATGTCTAGTTTTGTTTGTGCCAAAGAAATATAGTATCTCCTTTATGGATATGTTATCGTCCCCCACCTTTGATTTGATTTGGGTTATCGTTAAATCAAACTCAGTTCCAAGGACTATCTTGATGGTGTTTCTACTCGTGATGTTTCACTTGAGTACATCTTCATGTTCTTTGGTCTGACTAGTATTCTTGCTTTGTTCATACGACATATGAGTCCATCTTCTTGGAGTGTCTCGATAAGCTTGTTGTTGAGCCCATCAATGACATACTTATCTTCTCCATGTTAGATTGAATACATATGGAACATTAGGCATTAATGTTGGAAACTTTTGAGAACCGTCTTTGAGTCATATCGAAGTATGTGTTCTGGATGTTAGAAGTAACCTTCTCCAACTCATGTGCAAATGTTGAAAGATGTCGCCATGGATTTGAATAGAGTTAACTCTGTTCCTTAAGGAAACATGTGTGGTTTGTTGTTAGTACTTTATGTGTATGCATTTTTATTTCGACAAGATGTTAATACATGGGTATAGTAATCCAGCTCAGTCTTTTGGAGATTTACACTGTAGTCCATATCTTGGGAATCTAGTAACTTTACCTTCGCGGTAAATGTTGCAAACTTTCTATTCGGACATGCTGAGTCTGAAGTACCATTCCACCTAACCAAAGCTGAATCTCAAGCAACAATGATGGTTGGTGTTCCTCAATATTTTGACATAGGTATATTTGTAAGTCTGGCAAGATTGATGTAATGGTTGACACACCTAGCCGGAAAGACCTTTGCCATATTCTCTTGAATCAGCAATAACAACCATCTTAATGAGGCTTCTTCTATGATTTATTATAGGAGTTGTTCTTATGGTTCCTTTGTATCTGAAGTCCGACCTTTACTTGATGTTTGATTTCTCCAACATCAAGGAGAACATTTAAAGTAGTGTTGCTAAATGTCTCTCGGTCGATCCTCCAGACCATTTTATGTTGGCAATAATTTTGTTGTGTCAAGTAATTGAAGTCTGAGAATGAAGTTTCTTTCTTCTCGTGTCATCAGGAATCTTCTTAACCATTCATCATAGTGGAGTAAAGTGATATCATGATCTTGGCAAAGATTTTGATAAATCTGGATGAATAAAGAGATTCCTCCGTTCTCTCAATCATGTTTTAAGAGTGACTATGATTTTGGTAATCAATAGTTTCTCTGTATACATGTTCCTTGTGACTCTAATGAGTCCTCTCCACCAACATAACCCTTTCCTTCTTGGCCTTCTATTGAATGAAAGAGTGACCCTTCTATGTCAAAAGTAGTTCAACAGCTTGGTTTTGTTGATCCATGTCTCTGCAACCTAAAATCTCTACTTAAGTTATTTAGTAGAGATT
Source organism: Avena longiglumis (assembly GCA_030063025.1). Lineage (NCBI taxonomy): Eukaryota > Viridiplantae > Streptophyta > Magnoliopsida > Poales > Poaceae > Avena > Avena longiglumis. The sequence continues at coordinate 202,884,008 of CP125976.1, read as the reverse complement.
CTCCATCGAAGTCTGTGTTATGTTCTTTCTGTTGGAAGCCTTCCTTTTTAGAAGCTTAAACTCTTATGAGTTCCATGGTCTCAATCCTTATGAAGACCATCTGTATAACAACTTGAAACCTTCTCCTCTTGTTTCCTCCGTTACCTTGACATGTTTCATGTTTGTCATCTCAGAGTTGTTTCTGAACACTCCATCCATGAGTTGACCATGAGATACTCTATGAGATGGTTAGTGTGTTTCCCTCTTATCTTTAGAGTGACCTCGTCTCTTTCTCTCTCTGTCTCTTTTCCTACCTTTGGAATCTCGGGTCGAGATTATCGTAAGGGGGATAGAGCTGTAACATCCCAATTTTTAGTTAACATAATATTTAGGGTTGTTTGTGCATTCATGAGCATCATATTGTAAAATGCATGAAAATAAAATAAAATGCAAACCCTAACCCTAACTTCCCTCTCTCTTTGAAAGCAATTCAAAATGGTTTTAATTTTTGAAATGACAAAAATAATGGAGCCCAAATTGAATATAAGGGCCCTGTAGTATTTTATATATTTTATAAACCTTCTAGTAATTTTGAAATGCCAAAAACAAATTTGGAATTTTTTTGCAAAAGAGAGAAAAACAAAACAGAAATAAAAAAGTATTCTAGAGAAAAATAGAGGCAAGAACACCGTGCCATGGCCCATCACTCCTTTCTTCCCGCCAAGGCCAGCAGCCATGACGCGTAGCCCAGATCGACCTGTGCCCAGATCTTTCACTATCGCCTTCCTCCTCGAAGCTGCTCGGTGTCGTCTTGACCGCCGATACTACGCCATGATTCCCGCCGCCGATGTGGTCGCCTCGCGAGGATAAGAGTGCAATGAAGATCGCCGTCTCTCACTCGTCCTCCTCCTCCCTTCTTATTTTCCTCTCGAGGCCTCTCATGTTTTTCCCCTTTTCTTCTGAACCCTAGCTCCGGCCACTGTGTCGTCTCGCCGACTCCGACCTCCCTTCGCCCAGCCGAAATGCTGGTATGAACGCAAGCAACCACGCGACCCCGTTCATGTCCTAGCGCCGACAGTCGCCATCGTCTGCAGGTTCTCCAGCGAGTCCGACGTGGCGCCACAGTGGCAACCGACGTGTCCCAAGCCCCACCTGGCAGCCAAAGTGGCTAGACCCAGCCACGGTGTAGAAATACCCTCACCCTATGCTGACGTCATCCCTGTGTCACAGTGACGCAATAAATCGATTTAAATTGATTTGATAATTTCAGAATTTGAATAAAACTTGTAAAATTCATAACTTATTAATTATAAGTCAGAAAAATATGTGTAATATATCAAAATGTTCAGAAAAATGAGAACTATCTAATTACACTATAATCATGCATTGTTAAGCAAATTACATGACAATTTTAATTAGAACAACATACTAACCCCTCATAGGTGATTCTAGAGTTTCCCCAAGTTAGGGATTTCACCCCTTGGAACCCTGATTAAGTTGTCGAGCATGCCTTAGGGTTACATATCAATGCAATTTAACTTGTCATATCATCATCCTTGCTTGAGCATTGCATTGATGCCATGTGTTGATTGTTTTCCTTTCTTTCCGGTGTTTGGTTCTTCCTCGGTAGAATACGATATCGAAATCGAGATCGAGATTGAAGACCGAGATCAAGACCATCGAAGATCGACGAACAATACTTGACCAACTATAATCAAGTCAAGTACAAGGCTCCCGAAGATCTTCTTATCGGTTATCAACTGGCAAAGGCAAGCATAGCCCCACCATGGTATAATCCTATGATTTCGAAAGCATTTCAATTCCTGCCATGATTGCATACGGTTCTACTGTGGTCTTTTATCGACAGATAGAGTATCCTATCTATTACATTACTCCCTTTGAGCTTATATTACCTGATCCACTGCTCCTAGCATAACTAGGTTTGGCTTGTGTGCATTGCTGGAGCTTATATCTGTGTCCTGCTTAGCCATGCATAGCTGTTGAGTCTGGTCCATCCAGATGATGTATCAGATGTAGAGAATCTAGTATGACAGGAGAATGTGACGAGATAATATCAGAGGTGATATGAGATTAAACATGCTAAGGCTTGTATGGGAGGACACGGTGGGATGTAGTTTTTCTAGTACCATGCTTGCCACCACTAGGACCTGAGTTCTTGCCTTTGGAACCGAGATGAGCGTACAGCCACATTGGGCTTGGGAACCTCTCGCCTGATTAACTTGCCTAGTAGATTCCATGAGTCACATAGTTCGGCGTTCCATTCGACATATGCATAGAAAACCTTTTGAAAGATTTGCCGGGTGAAGGTGCATTCATAACAGGTAGGGAAGCATGGCCGCGGTTGCTTGGGGTTGATAGCGCCCCTGGTAAACCAACCTCGCTTCACATCTTTAAGTTCCGGCTTCGGGATTTGACCCGTTATAGCGGAACCATACTTATTGCGTGACTCATGGTCTCGGCGAAAGCAAGGTAAAGATCGTGGACAACCACCCTCTACCGGCCTTCCAAGGAAGAGGGCTAAAACGTTGGCATTAAGACTCGGTTGGTACATGTGGGTAAAGTTGTACACCCCTGTAGGATTAAATATTTTTGAAAATCCGTGTTCACGGTTATGAATGCTTGATGACCAGATTCTAAGATCATAGGGAACTATAACCTAATCGTAAAACTTGGTAGATCAACGTGTGCTTAAGGATGCTTCCTCATGGGTACGAGGGGGTGATCCTAGATAGGGTTCAAATGATGATGATTTGGTGGATATCAAGTTGATGATCAATATTTTTCGAAGATGGCGCTCTCTTATCCCTTATTAAAATACTCTGAATAGACGAGATTCTCCTCTCTCCCTGTTTTATAAACAAAGATGGCTTTATGCAAAACAATTCACCATACTCAGTATGTGGATAATCAATCCTAACCTTGCAATTACACGCCCTAGTATAGGCACCTCTCCTGTGAGTTTGGCCTCCCAACCATGACCAACTGTCATCTTGGGTACTGCACAGGTGGACAATCTTCACAAGGTAGCCTCAGCTCAGACCTTGGCCGCAAGGGAACCCATACTAAGGTATATAAAGTTCTAGTCAAGCCCTACCCAAATTTCGGGTATTGTGGTTGTACGGTAAAATTGGAAGGGTATCGCATCCAGACCACCATCAGTTTTGTAAAGGGCTAAGGCTCATGCCTTAACATTTTCATCATCAAAATCATTTGGTATTCGGAAACACATGTCAAAACATTTCAGTAGAATGACTCATCATTCTAAGGTTTTCATAAACATTTTCACCAAGTATTCCAAATCTAAAGTTGATCGAGTTTTATGCTTAGCACTAGCATCTACAAGTGGGGGTAAATACTAATAAGGGGTGGTAAACAAGTGTATCTTATCTAAGTAAAATCTCATGCCTCAGGATGACATCAAGATTATCTAACTTAGGCCAAATTTTATGCTCTTTATGCTACCTTCAAATCTTTCTAGAATCTACAAGTCACTAATTAAACTTTTTATAGAAAGCTTTTAATAAAGAAAATAAAATACTAAGCTTGCAAGTAAAACTAGGATGGTGTGTCAAGTGGGTATAATCACATATGCTTAAGGAATATAGTTCGCATAGTAACAAGCAAGTAGTAGCCTGCATAAGTAGGGTATCTTGCAAGTATTGGCTTGCTAAGATATTAGTATAAGCTTGCCAAGTCAATTGGTAGTATTAGGCTTGCTAAGTTGCAAGTGTTAGATTGCCTTGTGCAGAGCAGGGGTTGAAGTTCTCCTCGGCTTCTTCCTCGTAGTATCCTCCTTCCTCCTCGTATCCTTGGTCGGTACTAGCGTCTAATAAATACGAGGTACACAATCACCAAACAATACTTAACTATTTCTAAACATCAAACAAAGGTTCATACTAGATGATCTATCATAATCACTAACATTACAAGGATTAAAACACTTGTCCCATTTATTTTATTTGAGAAAATTAATTTCTAATCATTGAAAAAATACTTAAGATTTAATATTATCCAACTCAAACATGGGATCATGTTGACACATGTCATCACCGCATATTTCAGTACATGGGAATGTGATTTAAAGTGGTGCCACAATTTAATAAGGTTTAACCTTTTTATTTTAATTAATTATAGTGACTAGAAATTCCTATGTGGAATTATTTTATTACTTGATCATTATTTCTGTAAGTAAACCTATATATTTTTATATATTCTGAAAGGTATGGTTAAATGTGATTTTTGAGAGTTGGGATCAACTCAAAATCTCTTATGGTTGAATTTTGAAAAATGTTTGGATGGAGAAAAGCTTCTGCCTTGTTAGTTTTACCATGGGTGATCCACAAATCTAAATGGTTTGAATCCAACGGGCTTGGATTAATCATTCCAGTACCTTTCAAAAAAATTGATTTCATGCATTTTGGTTCAGTGAATCGAGCTGGGTTGATTTTTGAATCTAGGTACAGAACTAAGTTTAGAACTAAATGAATAAAACTAAATTTGAATTAGTGGGTCGCTCGAGATGTTTAACTGGGCCGGCCCACTACGCATAGCGCACGCGCGGGCTGGTTAAGTGAATGACCCCACTCGTCAGTGAGACAACGAGTGGCGAACCTGTACGGAGTGATCTAGGTCGCACGATCTAACTCTAATCGAACGGCTCAGGTTCATCGTCCATGTCGGGCAGTGCCGGCGAGACAGAACCCTAGCGCGGCAGGTTGGGGTCGTGGGAGGCTCACCGGGGCTCAGGCGATAGTCGGTGATGGGGGCGAACGACGAAGTCGACGACGGTGATTCTCCTGGTACCGGCAGCTTCTCCTAGGGCGGCTCAAATCGATGGCGCCTCTCCTCCTCTGCAGCGGCAAACTCCGGTGAAATTCCGGCCACTTGGTGCTCGCCTTGCTCCGAGAGTGAGTGGGTGTCATGAGTGAGAGGTTGGGAGTGAACTAGTGTGAAGAAAACGAGCGGGGGAGGCTTCCTTTTATAGTGGCTGAAGGGGACCAAATGGCGCGGGCTGAGCTTGTTGGTGTCGACGGCACAGAGTGCTACTAGCATGGGCGACGATAGGGGGCGGTGATGTGCACCCTGGCGACCCTCAATGGCATGGTGGCGAGGCGTGGGGCGGTGCGAGATGGTCGGAACATCGCGGCGCTCTGGTTAGGTCCGACGGCAATTTTAATGGCGCACAGCGTGCATGGTCCGCGCAGCGGCAAACGAGGATGTCTGGCGGGATGTTGTGGTGCTGGTGATCACGTCTGCAAGCGGCGAGGGCGGCGCGCGGTCTGTGGGCGTGTATCGCGGTTGGCGTACTCTTGGCTCACTCGCGGAGAGGCTTGGCATGAGCTTGTCGTGTGGTACAGGGGCTGGCAGTGCTCGGGGCTTGGACTGGGAGTGGCGGTGGACGGTGGTCAGTGCTCCAGACATGCTTGCTTGGCTTGGTGTTTATCCTAGCTTGTTGTCGACATGTGGGTGGCAAGTTAGGCTCGGCATGGTCACCATTGATGGCTATTCTAAGCTCACAGTGGTGCTAAGGCTTGTTAATTGGGCTAGATCAATTATTGAGAGTATAGAGTGAGCTAGAGAGGGAACAAGGTTGGCCAAAATCACTGCACCTAATAGTGTTTTGTGTTTGTTTGCTGCTGACAAGGTGTTTGATGAAATGGCCAAAAGAATTTCAAATTTGGTGGCTTTGCTAGGCACATATTAGGGATTATCTGGTTAGTTGGATATTTCAAGGGGCACTGGTTTGATTGGGTTTTGAAAATGTGTGATCTTCACATATGTTCAAGATTCAATTTTGAATTTTCATTTGAATGGGGTTGCTAAATGTTTCTGCAAGTTTGAAAGGTGGGCTTTGATTGACTTTTACTTGGTCTTGCAAGGGGTGAAAAGAATTGGAAAAGTTTCTGCTTGAAATCTTGGACTAGAAACATTCAAAGTGACCTAGTGAGCAAGATTGGCAAAAATGACCACTTCCTCCGCGTGGCATCTGAAGATTGAGATAGATCATGAGAAAATTGGGAAATTTCTAAGGTTTCGGGGATTTTGAAAAGTTTTTAAGTTTGACTCAGAGTTTTATAGCAACTTTCTTTTCATTCATTCACTCATAGCACACGATACAACACACACCACAACAAAGAAAAACATATGGTTTTAAGAACCATTCTGAAGACTACGATATAGTGGGACCGAATACTACTCACTACGCTAGTGCTCAAGTAGTACTACTCCTCGGAATCGGTGGCTTCCTCATCTTCATCATCATCGATGAAGGCGAAATCATCTTCATCGGTGAAGAAATCCATAGCCTGATCCTCCAGAAAATCATCGTTGTCACTGAGATAGGAGTAGGGGTCTCCACGAAGATCCTCTCCAGCATTCTCCCTTTCCTCCAACTGCATGTATCTCTCGTGGATGGTCTCCTCCAAAGATGAGATGTGGTGGCGAAGACGGGCAATGATGTGCTCCTTCTTGTCGAGCTAACGGCGGCGAGACTTGCGATCCTTCGCTAGCATGGCGCTGGTTTGGTCCTTCGTCTTGATGATGGCAGACTTGTGGTTGGAGTAGTCACGACAGTTATCCAACTCCTGCTGACGATCGTACATCATGAAGCTAAGGTGGTCTAATTGGGTCTTCAGCTCGTGATGGTATGGTGCTTCCAGTGTTTGTCCATTTGCATCACGCCTCGGGCAAAACTCAAAGCGAGTTCCCTTGATCTGATTGATGCCCTGCCCACACAGATGGGCAAGACTTTCCTGCATGGCCCTGGCAAGTCCATCGAGACAATTGTTCTCTCTCAAGGTAAACTGAATTCCCTCAGCAGTGGGAGGTTCAATCTTCCCTCGGAGACTTGCAACAATTAGCTACTGCAGATCTTCTCCTCCTTGATCATTGAGCTGAGCTCCGAAGAACTCGGGGTGCAGACGCTCCAGAACTTCCGAAAGCTGGTCCAAATCACTCTCAAAGATAAGGTCTCCTCCATTCCCCAACTGATAAAACTTGTTGTACTTCACGTCCATCTATAAGAATATAGGATGAGTAAGTTAGTAGAGTGATCAAGTGTGTCGAAATTTTATGTATTTTGCAAGAGTTTTTGAGGAACATGAATTGAAAGAATCAAAGGGATAAGAATGAGAATAAGTTTTTGTAAATATTTGTTTTCTTTGGTTTTGAAACTAAGTTTTTGATTCAAACGTCCAGTCTAACTAGGGTCTCCTATGGTCAGGATGGCTCTGATACCAACTTGTCAACACCCGGATTTTTAGTCCCAGATGCATGTTATGCCATACATCGCAATCCCAAGATACCATTTTTGAGACATATGTAATTGGATACCACAGTACATCATCCATTACAAACCATACATAAGGTCTTACACAAATAAGGATCTCATGATCCAGATCTTAATACAACTTCAAGCAGCGGAATACGTAATAATAACGATAGCGTAGGCGAAGCTCCATCTTCGGGGTCACAGGCAATGCTGACGATGGGAGATGATCCTAGTTGTCGTAACCTTCCTATGGTCCATCCTCTAGGTACTCCTCTTCATAGTCTGGCCATGGGAATAGCCAGGGACAAAGCCATGAGTACTCTTTAAGTACTCGCAAACTAATACTAACAAGTAAAAGGGTTTTTGGATAATAGGACACTAGGCTCTAGGGTTATTTTGCAAAGGCCAGATTTATCTCTACTACTCAGAAGAAAGAGAGCTAGTTGAAGTTTATAACACCTAAGTGGGAACTTGTATTTCGTAGCATAACCCTGTTGTGGTCAAGTCAAAGTCTCAATTCATTTCACAAGTCATTTTGAAAACAGCTGACGGGGGAACAGTATGGCCACTCCAACTGTCCATAACTGCGGACGCGGCTATTCGAATAGTTTGACACTCTGCAGAGATTGTACACTTTCACCACAACATTCGATACATCCGTCAGGAACAAATCCTGAATTCACCATACTCAGTATGCGGATAATCAATCCTAACCTTTCAATTACACGCCTTAGTACAAGCACCTCTCCTGTGAGTTTGGCCTCCCAACCATGACCAACTGTCATCTTGGGTACTGCATAGGTGGACAATCTTCACAAGGTAGCCTCATCTCATACCTTGGCCCTAAGGGAACTAATACTAAGGTATATAAGTTTCCAGTCAAGCCCTACCCAATCTTCGGGTATTGTGGTTGTACGATAAAATTGGAATGGTATCGCATCCAGACAACCATCAGTTTTAAAAAGGTCTAAGGCTCATGCCTCAACATTTTCATCACCATAATCATCTGGTGTTCGGAAACACATGTCAAAACATCTCAGTAGAATGATCCATCATTCTAAGGTTTTCATAACCATTTTCACCAAGTATTCCCATCTAAAGTTGGTCAAGTTTTATGCTTAGCACTAGCATCTACAAGTGGGGTGAGTACTAATGAGGGGTAGTAAACTAGTGGAGTTTAACTAAGTTTAACCTCACGCCTTAGGATGACATCAAGATTATCTAGCTTAGGCCAGATTTTATGCTCTTTATGCAACCTTCAATTATCCTTCTAGTATCTACCAGCTACTTAAGTACACTCTAAGCTAAAGCTTTGATAAAGAAACAAAGGTAGAAAGCTTGCAAGTAAAACTAGGATTGGGTATCAAGTGGGTATGATCACACATGCTTAAGGCATAGGATTGGCATGGTAACAAGTAAAGGGTTTGTTTGCATCAGTAGAGTATCTTGCAAGTGTTAGCTTGCACATTCACTAGTAGTATTAGTATTGCACAATATCAGTATAAGCTTGCTAAATTGCAAGTGTTAGCTTGCCTTGTGCAGAGCAGTGGTTGAAGTTCTCCTCGGCTTCTTCTTCGGAGTATCCTCCTTCCTCCTCGTATCCTTGGTCGGTACTAGCGTCTATGAATAAATACGATGTACACAATCACCAAACAAAAATTAACTACTTGCAATCATCACACACAAGGGTCCTATAGATGATCTAGCATCATCACTAACATTACAAGATTAAAGCTTGGTTTAATTCCTTTTATTTTTAAAAAAGTAATTTCTACTCATTGAAAAACTACTTAAGATTTAATATTCTCCAAACCAAACATGGGATCATGTTGACACATGTCATCACCACATATTTTAGTCCATGGGAATGTGATTTAAAGTGGTTTCACAATTTAATAAAGTTTTACCCTTTTATTTTAATTAATTAAAGTGACTAGAAATGCCTATGTAGCATTCTTTTATTACTTGAACATTATTTCTGTAAGTAAACCTATATATTTTTATATATTCTGAAAGGTATGGTTAAATGTGATTTTTGAGAGTTGGAATCAACTCAAAAGCTATTATGGTTTTAATTTGAAAAATGTTTGAATGCAGAAAAGCTTCTGCCTTGTTATTTTTGCCAAGGGTGATCTACAGATCCAAATGACTTGAATCCAACGGGTTTGGATTCAGAATTCCTAGACCATTCTAACAAAATTGGTTTCATTCAATTTGGTGCACTGAATCAACCTGGGTTGATTTTTGAAACTAGGTACAGAAGTGTGTTTGAAATAAAATGTAAAAGATTAAATTCAAATAATCTGGCTATGCGGAAAGGTTAACGGCCAGCACTAAAGGCCTGCTGGCTGCATAAGTGGCTGTCCCCACGCCGCTGAGACAGGCGGTGCATGGGCGATGTGGTGCGCTCGATCCGGTTCTAATCCAACGGTGAGGTCATCGACGCTGGGCAACGTCGCGAGATGAAACCTAGCGCCAAAGGGGGTCGTTGGGGCTCACCGGTTCAGCAGGGTCGAGGCGGGCGAACGACGAAGTCGATGACGGCGAACCTCCTGGTACCGGCAGCTTCTCCTGGGGCGGCTCCAATCGTTGGCTCCCTTCTTCTACAGCAGCGGCGGGCTCCGGTGAAATTCTGGCGCTGCGCTGCTCGCCTTGCTCCGAGAACGGGGTGGAATGATCAGTGATGAGAGGGGAGTGAGATGCTGTGCTCAATTCGGCTGGGGGTGGCCTCTATTTATAGTGGCGAGAGGGGACCGACGGGGCGCACGGTGAGCTCATCGGGGTCGATGGTACAGACGGCTATCGGCATGGGCGAAGGTAGGGGACGGTGTGGTGCTCCCTGGCGATGCTCAACGACACGGTGGCGAGACGTGGGGCGGTGCGGCTTGGTCGGAACGCGACGGTGCTCTGCGCTGGTCCGATGGAGAATTTAATGGCGCACAACGCGCGTGGTCCGCGCGGCGGCGAACGAGCGTGTCTGCGGGGTTGCTGGGACGGTGGTGATCACGCGTGCACGCGGCGAGGGTGGCGCACGGTCGATCGGGCGCTCGGCATAGTTTCTTTGGCGAGGTTGGCATGGTTCGTGCGTGTGGTCCAGTGGCTGGCAACGTTCGAGCGCTGGACAGGGAGTGGCGGTGGGGTGTTGGCTTGCTCCCAGACATGCTGGCTAGGCTTGTTTCTCCTCCTAGCTGGTTATCGACCTGGGAGTGACAAGGGTGCATTCAGCCTGCTCACCATTGATGGCAATGCCAAGCTTACAGTGATGCTAAGGGTGTGCAATTGAGCTAGATGATCTACTAAAACCTAGTTGTAATGAACAAGTTAGGCTTCAATCACTGCTCACAATAGTGTTTGGATTTTGTTTGATTTGTGTCTGCCAAGTGTTTGATGAAATGGCCGCAAGAACTCAAGTTTTGAATTTTGAAAAGATTTTTGGTGGGTGTGCTAGGTTGGTGCTGGTGAGTCTTCAGATGCTTGGGTTTTGAAAGTTGAACTTGTTTGAGTGGTTTTTGAAAAATTGGGATCTTCCCATATGATAAAGATTCAATTTTGAATTGTCATTTAAACTATGCATTTGAAAGTTTCTGGATGATCACAAAGTGGGCCTTGATACTTTGTTATGAGTACAATCAAGGGGTGCAAAGATCCAGAAAAGTTTCTGTTAAGTTCTGAAAGTTTGGGACAACCAAAGTAGGCATGGGAGTTAAATTGGTCAAAATGACCATTCCCTTATTTTATTTGTTTTGATTTACTTGTCTTTGGGAAAAGTGTGGGAAATGTTTAGATGATGTTTATTTCACCTAAGCATCCATTCACAAGCAATGGAACACACAAACAAGGTGGTTCAAAATAATTCAAAATGAAATGCATACTCACATGCATGCTTCCATAATTTTATTTAAAAAAAAATTGTTAACCCTAATTTTGATGATTAGAATTTGATGATCCAAGTTTAGTATTTTTGGGATGTTACACGTCCCTAGTGGGCTTCTACATTAGTAGCCCATTAGTAGGCTAAGCTTGGTCTAATTCGGATTCAATCCTCATTAGGCTTCTAGCCCCTTAAGTGTGTGACCCTATAGGTTCATATACATATAGACATGACATGAATACACTTACTCTGTCAATAGTGTGTAGCGGCCTCTAGCAAGACGTGCCAACTCCTAAACACATATAAAGATCATATCGGACGAACCATCACAAGGTTTAGTACATGTATTTCCCTTTGCCTCACGATATTTGGTTTAGCTCCAAGCTGACCTTCCTTTCTCGATATTGTGATTCAGAATCTCTTTACTAGGTTAACTCTTAACCATATGTAGCACAACCATGCATTTCTGGATCCGATCACTCGAGGGGCCCAGAGATATCTCTATCAAGTAGAGAGGGGCAAAATCCCATCTTGATTGACCATGCTTTGCAGCATGCTTCAGGACAACCCCGAAAGCTACCTTTATAACTACCCAGTTACGGAGTAGCGTCTGATAGACCCAAAGTAGGTCGATCCACATCTCAAGTACATGTGACAATCTCAGGTCTAAGGACAAAACATACACGATGTGTAGAGAGAGATGCAACTAATTGCCAGACTCAAGTTGGGCCAGCACAACCCCATGTTCATAACATGTGTCCACATCATTGGTTTGACATCTCCATGTCTATGACTTGCGAAACATAGTCATCAACCAGTCCATGTGCTAGTCTAATATTCACGTGTGTCCTCACATGAACTTCGACTAGGGACAACTATTATATAGCCATACAAGTATAGAGTTTCACAAACAATTCACATAATTCCAATCAATACAAGTTGCCTAATATGGATATCCAAGGAACATTACAATAACTCATGGATACATAAGAAATATAATCATCTCTATGATTGCCTCTAGGGCATATTTCCTTCAGTATATGCTTGCACTTATACGTTGGAATTAGCAGAACCATGCTATCATGGGGACCATTTTTAACATTGCACTTGTACTTTGTACACAGTTGATATCATGCTCTTTTGTCTATGGATGTCGCTGGTGTGAAATAAAAATGGAGCTTGTAAGTCCATAAAGTTATATATTTTGTGTTAGAGAAACGCCTGGGCCGCTAGCCTAAGCCAGGCCTAATCATGGTGGAAACTTGCAGCGTCACCATAATGAGCAATCTATGATGCATCCTCAATAAAAATCTATGAAAATAGTAAATAAAAATATCGCTGAGATGCTCATTGTATTCTTGTCGTGTCAATTTGGTTATGGGATAGCTCCTGTACCACGTGCAAGGGGTACCTCGTTGGCGGTTCTCTAGGATACACATGTACTTACTATGACAAGAACTTATAGGTGATTAAAGGTGAGTAGCATGTGGTGCGGCCCTCATATTCAAGGGACATGAGATTGCCAACTTATACTTTGTCAAGCATATACTCCATAGTTTGTTCACTTTAACCTTAACCACTTAAAGATGCTTATGATAGGGTCAATGAGGGCTGAAAGCTAACAAGTACCATAATTTTTGGAAGCTCTTTTTGAAACTTGAAATCCCTGCTTCCCTTTATGAAGGGCCTTTCTTCTACTATTATATTGAATCTCCACCTTCTACCTTTAGGCACCATTAAGAGAGCATAGTTGTCATTCTTAGTTCTATGTGCATTGTCCCAAAACTTATTGATTGATGCATATTGTGATATTAATTGTTCTTGTGCTATTTATATCTAGTCACTCTTAAGAACTTTGAAGGTGTCCTATGCATCTATTTGCTACTCTATGAGGTACAAGCTGAATGCCACTATGCCATGTTTTCTGTATGTGAAACAAACAAACATTTTTCAATGCATGTTATTCATGATCTTTGTTTGTAGCCTTTCATGTTGCATGCATAGTTAATTTGTCTTACTGTTTGAACTCCATCTTTCATGCACATGTTTAGAGTTCTTTGATCCCAGCTTTCAATGCTTGCAAATGGTTTGATCTTGGTTTTGATGGTGCATGTCACCTTAAAAATTATTATTTTATCACTTACCTACTCGAATACGAGCAGGAGTTAAGCTTGGGGATGCTTGATACGTAAAAAACGTATCTATAATTTTTGATGTTCCATGCTTGTTTAGTATCTATTTTGCTTTGCTTTTTGTACACTTTGAGGTGCTTTTTACATGTTTCTAATACTAACCTATTAACAAGTTGCCACAGTGCTAGTTGCCTGTTTTCTGCTGTTTTTGGTTCCAGAAAAGCTAGTACGGAAATATTCTTGGAATTGGACGGGACAAAAGCCAAAGTTAATATTTCACCGAGGAGAACATGGAGTCCAGAGGAATGATGGAGGGACGCCACAGGGTGGCCACCCCCCTCCAGGCGTGGCCTAGGGTGGGCCCGCGCCTAGGCAGGGTGTGGGCCCCCTGGCCGCCTCCCAGCCTCGCCACTTAGCCTATAAGAAGCCCCCGATGCCTAAACCCTAAGTACCCGATCAATATTCCACAAAACCATTTGTAGCCGCCGCCACCATCGTGCCTAGATCGGGGGATCTGAAGCTCTTCCTGACACCCTGCCGGAGGGGAGATCATCCCGGAGGCCTTCTTCTTCATCATGCCAGCCTCCGGTATGAAGCGTGAGTAGTTCCACCTTGTACTACGGGTCCATGTAGTAGCTAGATGGTTATATCTCCTCCTTATGCTTTCATGTCTAGATCTTGTGAGCTCCGTTCATGATCAAGATATAATCTATTTGTAATCATGCATGTTGTGTTTGCGGGGATCCGATGGATATTGAGATTACTATGTTAGATTAATTAATGGTTTTGTCTATTTGATTCTATCATGTCTGTGTTATTTGTGATATTGCATGCTCTCCGTTGTTAGTATCTATCTTGGCCAAGTAGTTGCTAGTGACTCCAAGAGGGGGGATTTATGCTCGATAGTGGGTTCATGCCTCTACTTAATCAAGAGAAGTGACAGAAATCTCTACGATTGTAGATGTGTTGCTGCCACTAGGGAGAAAACAACGGTCTCTTGTTCATGGAACAAGTGGATTGTTTACCTTACACACTTTGCTTAAAGCAGTTGTCTGTTGCTTGCAACTTAATACTGGAGGGGGGTCGGATGATAACCTGAAGGTGGACTTCTAGTCATAGATGCAGTTGGATGGCGGTCTATGTATATTGTTGTATTGCCCAATCAAATCGCATAGGATCTTTTTGTCTAGTATTGTATTGTTATGCCTTGCTCAGTCCTGTCAATTGCCCTGCTGTAATTTGTTTATCCTGCATGCCATATTTGTTATCTAAGGAGAGCACCTCTAGTGAACTATGGACCCTGGTCCAATATTTACCATTAATACATCTTCCACTATTATTGTTTACTTGCTGCAAACCATCATCACCTTCCACACCATACAATTAATCCTTTGTTACAGCAACCAGTGAGATTGACAACCTCACTCCTAGTTGGGGCAAAGTCTTGAGTTTGTGTTGTGCAGGTCTCCATGTTGATTGCAACACCTATGTGATGTTTCCTTTCTCCTACTGGTTCGGTAACCTTGGTTTCTTACTGAGGGAAGACTTGCTGTTGTGCTGCATCACACCTTGCTCTTGGGGTTTTCCGACGAAGCGCTCTCAGGCGCCATCAGCGGGGAGACGGCTAAGGTGCGTGGGATGCAGGTGGCTAGCGGGGTAGATACTAGCCAATGATTCGACGACCACTGGTGGCGGTGGAGCAGTAATAGACCAGCAATAATGGACAACGGCTTCAAATCAACAGACGGAGGGTCGATAACAGAGATGTCACCATGGAGAGCGGTGGGAACTGGCAAACAATGCAGACGACACCAGGGAACATCTTGTGTAGCGACGGTGGAGCGATTCAGGGAGGTTTCATCACTGACGGCGGTCGAGGAAGATGGGGTGGGAGGTGGCGGTCGGGTGGGAGGAAGCTTCAGTTTGGTGGTTGGTGTATCACGCATGGAGTTAGAATTTGTGGTACCTAGCACATGTGTAGTAAATTTACATCACGAGATGGGATCTTTCGTGCATGCCTAAAAAGCTTTTCGGCATGCTGGAGAGATTTTTTGGCTTCTCATGTAGTAAAATATGATTTTTGGACACTAACTTCATTTTTGGGATTATGCTGGATATGCTCTAAGGTTATCTCTAAATTTATTAATTTTGGCCTCATGCATGTATGAGATTGAGAAAAAAATTGTGTTGACTCCATACATCAGATATATATTACATAGCAGATATATATTACATGTTGACGTAAGTGGACTATATAAAATTAAATAATATATTTTTGATGGGTAGAGGAGATAAAAAGAGTGAACATAAATGAGTTATTGGTTAAGAGTCAGCTGTAGATTGCAATTGGTCCACTATTATTTAGAAACAAACACATAAGATACATATACACATACACTTGTCCATATGAAAGCACACACACCCCACCTCTCTAGACATTATTCAATATATATTAAGATTGACAAAGTCACCAGAAATGTCTCGCTGTTGCCGAACATGTCACCTACCACTGAACGAGCATCGCCGATTAAATTCTGAAATAAATCCAGGGACACACGAACACCCATGCAAAATCTAGGACTTAACTTGAGTGGGTTAGTTCTACCACATGGAGCCAAAACACCAGAGCACAGTTCATTTGGCATTTGGCTCTAATATTATCCTTACTCTTAGCTAAGATATACAACATTATTACTCACAGTAAATATGGTGTCGCGTCTCATTTAAAGTACTCCTCCGTCCTGAATTAGATGTCATAGATTTGTCTAAATTTGCATATATCTAAATACATTTTAGCGTATAGATACATGTGAATCTGAGAAGCAATCTGTAGTTGGATGGTTAGGAGGAAAGTGGTATCCCGATCCCACCAAGGATCAAACACTAGGTTTAACGCTTTGGTATCTTATAAAGGCAGAATATTATTTCATTAGGGGCGATGTTCCCATTGATAGTAGGCACTTGTGTTAGCCTCGTCAATTTCAAGACCCACCGGCTAAGTCTTTCGGAGGTTCTCATAGGGCTAGGGTGTGCTTGCGAGCGTTCATAGGGGTGCGTGTATGTATGCATTGCGAGAGTATGTCGTGTGTACTATGTTTTTTTAAAATATACATATGAATCTAGACAAAACCATGACATCTAATTCGGGCAGAAAGAGTGTAATACTTGCGGCCTAAGAGCATCTCCAATGGGCTCCCCCAAATGCCCCCTCATCGGTCCAAAACTGTATGAGCGGACCGCTCCGCCCACAATAATGCACCAAATGGCGCAACTAAACGTTGTTCTTCCCCATCCCCCAGGCAACCCATTTCCCGCAAAGTTGGCCCCAAACTTGGGGGCGAGTTGGGGAAAAACAGGAAATGTCTGCGGTCCTCTCGTGTCCACGTCTGGCCCATCTGTCGGCTACACCTATCAATCTCCATCCCCAGCGTGATGGTTGCCACCACATAATGTACTCTGCCACCGGCCGTCCACCATAGATCCCTTCTCATCTCCCTGCCCCGAGGCCACAAAAGCAATGGCCAAGGCCCGCCATCCTAGCCCCCAAATTTTCCGACCACTTGTCACCACCAAATGCACCAGAGCAGAACCAGAAATACGTGTTTTCAATCGGTTGGTCGTGAGATCCCCGACGACGCCATGGACCTTTACAAGCTTGTAGTCGACATCGAGCCTCCCTAGCTCCACTACACCCTACCGAAGCTAGTTAGTTCTGACAACCCCTCAAGCTTGGCCAATCAGACGTGCGACAACAAGGTGTTCGATGATTTGCGTGGTCGGTGTTGCGAGGTAAAAAATGGAGAACGACAATGTCGCAACATTCTTATTCATGGAGTTCATATATACGTCGTCAGACGACTTGTCTGATGATGACTCGGAAGGTTTGCTCTTAATTTCCCTTGTCCTCCATGATAATGAGATGTGTGCCATTCCAAGGTTCAGGGGCCGTATCCTAGGCCATGAGATGTTTGATCATGACAAATTTGTGGCTCACATTCAGCTCTTCAGCGACCACTTCGACCCGAAAGTCACCCTGTACACTGCTGCCCAGTTCTGTTGCTTCCGGATGCGTCAACATGTATGTTTTTAATCGTATAGTGAATGAGTGGTAAGTCTATGATGACTACTTCAAAATAAAGAAAGATGCATGTGGCAAGCTAGAGTTTTCTGCCATTCAAAAATGCACCATCACGGTTTGGATTCTTGCATATATATGGAGTTGTTGGTGATCTAGTTGATGAGAATCTCTGCATGGAAGAATCCACGTGTCTTTAAGCAATGTACATGTTTTACAAAGGAGTGGTGGCACCGTTTGGTGAGCGGTTCTTGAGAGGACCGAATTGTAAGGACTTATTTCATTGATGGACTTTATGTATCCTAAATTTCAAATTTATTATGGACTATGTATTTTAATCATTATTGAACGTTAAATAATTGTTTTAAATTATTTGATTTGCATCACTTGTTTCAAATAGCTGAAACTAGAGAAAAATTGCCAAGGACTAGATTTGGTGGCACACCGTTGGGTAGGAGGTAAATAGGTCCTTCCCCAAAATCGAATAAAAAGAGAACAAATTTTTGGAGAGCCCGTTGATAATGCGCTAACTAAACTACCGGACGTCCGCTAATTTATTTTAGTATAAAATTATTTGTTAATAGGCACTTCAATTTCTTGTGGCATACTTTTGCTAAAGGTCCGCCACCGAACATGCATTGCACTTTGGAGGTTATGAGCGTGTTTGGTAGCATGCATGAGGGTCGGGCAGCCTCTGAAGAGACGAAATTAGCCTATTTGGTTGCCTACATGCGAGTTTAGGATGCTCCAACACGAGTCTTAAAGCTGCCCAGAGCCAGGCCAGGGACAACGCTCAAATCGGCCGTTTTTGTGGAGCCAGCCTCAAGCACGGATATTAAAGCACCCATCAATGCAATTCTTGCACGCACTTGTCCGGTGATTTTCTCTCTCTCCTCTCCTAAACTGTCTTAATCCCAAACACTTGTGATTAGCATAAATATGCTCCAAATCAATTCAAGCTCTACATGAAAAAGAGGCACATTGACGGTAGAGTTCCATTCCGACCATCGATACCGAGGTTCATGCTCTATATCATCTCAGATTCATAGTCAAAGTTGGAGCTTTTTGGGAGAAATTTCTTCAGATCTATCGCACATAATCAATCTTTCGGAGGGTCCTTTGAGGTGTAGCTTGATCTTATTGTTCCCTACAACTCTCATATTGCAAGTTTTTCATTTTGATGTAGGGTTAGAAATCACTCTAAAAATATACTTGTTCTCTATAACTTGTAGCTTGTAAGTGAAGAGGATGAAGGGCTTCTCTCTCCCCCCAAACATGCTCTTACATATCCACTTGTAATCAACACAAGTATGCTTGGATTCAAAACAAGTTACATATGAAAAAGATGAGCATTGAGGATGGGTTCCATTCCAATCATTAGCACCGAGTTTTGTGCTCCGTATCTTATCATATTTGTGGTCAAAGCTGTAGCTTGGGCAAATTTCGTTAGATTCGTCGCACAAATTCAACCGTTGGAGGTGCTCCTTTAAGGTGTAACTTGATCACGATGTTCGCTACAACTCTCATGTTCGAAGTTTTTCGTTCTGGTGGAGTTATAGGAATTCAACTGTCAACTGTAGGTGTACGTACGAGGATGGACTTCTCAGCTTGTGTGTGAGGTTGAAGATGAGGTAGAGGAAGATGATCTACTCGACAACCGGGTCGTGCAGGTAGAGGAACGCCAAGGAGGTCATCGCCATCGATCGCGCGTAGCTCCCCTTTGTCGCGTACGTGTTTCACATGGTCTAGTCCACCTGTTCGAGCCCAGAGTTGGTAGATGTAGCGTCAGATGTCCTCATGGCCTCCGTCACCGGTGCAGCCACAAAAGGTGTCCTGCCAACCTTCGTCGCCGACGCAGCTATAGCACTTGTCTTACTACCCTCCGTCAATAGCGCAGCGGCATCCTGCCGCCCTCTATCGCGCCCTCTGTTGCCGGGATACAGTCCGAACACGAAGAACAATAGCTCCTATTAACTGTTTAGAAATGCATATTAATGTGACAGTCAATCTGTACCGGCAATCAGACAACATGCATTTGTTGCTGTCAAACAAGATGCAAAAGATGGCTCAAAGTCGGATAAGCGCAGTGTCCTCTACAGCACTCGACCGAGCCAAAAAAAAAAAAAAAAAAAGCAATGCAGACTACCACACACGTCCTACGGAACTATCCCCTACTTTCTTGTGTCCGGCTTGATGGCAGAGAGATTGGGATCGTTTGATATACTAGTTGAATATAAAGCCTAAAGTTGTATGCCAAACAAAAATTAAACCACCGGGCGTGCTGTGCAGTGTGGTGACAAACTAGAGTGGAATATTGCGAGGACACTGATACGACCATACGAGGCCGAAAGATGTCTCACGCGGTCACGCCGCGTCGGACATGACCAAAGTGCCCACATGGACACCAGCCTTTTGCGAGTTCTCTGAATCCACCCGAGATTCCTTCGTCCTCACAACCACGTGCAGCCTCGCCACGCCAGAGTAGTACTAGTTAAAAAAAGCAGTTTAGTTTTTCCAAATGAAATGAAGGCGAAGCGAGACGAGTTGAAGAACGATTATTGGAGTACTAAACAGAGGAGGAGACCTGTGATTGGTGTCAACCGCTGGACATTAGCCTTTACGGGACCTTCCAGGAAATTGCGCACGCAACAAGCGAAGCGATGGTACAACTTCGTACTACGTTATAACTGGAACTGAACTCCACTCGAGCGACCAGAGCACTACCTCTACCTGTGAATCCTCGGAGCACATTGGTGTTACTAGCAGCCAGCCATGGATCAGTTGCCACTGACCACCGTGGCCGGGGCCGCGGCGTCGTCGCTGGAAGGGGGCGGGAGGGTGGTGGACACGTACAAGAAGGCGCTGGCCACGGCGGCATCGGTGGCCGCGTACGCCATGCTGGTGCGCGGCATGGCCAGGGAGCTCCTCCCCGAGGAGCTGCGCGCCGCGGTACGCTGGGGCGCCGGGCTCGTGCGCGCCCGCCTCGGCGCCGCCGACAAGGAGCGGCACACCATCGTCATCCGCCGCCATTTCGACAGCGGCTACAGCGAGAACCACCTCTTCGACGCCGCGCGCACGTACCTGGCCACCAAGATCGACCCGCGGGCCATGCGCCGGCTCTGCCTCGCGCGCTCCCGGCACAAGGAGCCCGACGGCAGCAGCAGCTGGAGCACGATCCTGTGCATGGACGATGGGGGTTCCACCACCGACGCCTTCGACGGCGTCGAGTTCAAGTGGACTTCCATCGAGGCAGGCGGCGACGACGGCAAGAAGGGGAAGGGCCACCATCACGCCCCACGCGAGACCCTGGAGCTCAGCTTTGACGCCGAGCACACGGACACGGCGCTGGAGCGGTACGTGCCATTCATCATGTCCACGGCGGAGCAGCTGCAGCGGCAGGATCGCGCGCTCAAGATCTTCATGAACGAGGGGCGCTCATGGCACGGCATCAACCACCACCACCCGGCCACGTTCGACACGCTCGCCATGGACTCGCCATTGAAGCGGGCCGTCGTCGACGACCTCGACCGTTTCCTCAAGCGGAAGGAGTACTACCGGCGGATCGGCAAGGCCTGGAAGCGCGGCTACCTGCTGCACGGCCCACCTGGGACCGGCAAGTCCAGCCTTGTCGCCGCCATGGCCAACTACCTCCGCTTCAACCTCTACGACCTCGACCTCTCAGAGGTGCGCCTCAACTCGGCGCTCCAGAGGCTGCTTATCGCCATGCCCAACAAATCCATCCTCGTCATAGAGGACATCGACTGCTGCTTCGACGCCAAGTCGAGGGAAGACCTCAAGATGCCGGTGTCCGCCGACGACGGCTTTTCATCGGACTCATCGGACGACGACGTCCCATCCGGCGGCAAATTCGACCTCACGGGAGCTCACAAGCAGCAGAATGTAACGCTGTCCGGGCTTCTCAACTTCATCGACGGGCTATGGTCGACGAGCGGCGAGGAGCGCATCATCGTCTTCACCACCAACTACAAGGACCGCCTCGACCCGGCGCTGCTACGGCCCGGACGAATGGACATGCACATCTACATGGGCTTCTGCTGCTGGGAGGCGTTCAAGACGTTGGCCCGGAACTACCACCTCGTCGACGACCACTTTCTGTTCCCGGAGATACAGGACCTGCTTGCAGCGGTGGAGGTGACGCCGGCCGAAGTGTCCGAGATGCTGCTGCGGAGCGAGGATGCCGACGTTGCGCTACGTGTGCTCACGGACTTCCTCCAGGACAAGAGACGCAAAGCTACAAAAGGGGAAACAGGAAGCAAGAACGACGATGTAGAGAAAGTACTGTAGTATTCCCTTTTCAATTGGAGCGTTTTATAATGTGATCGAGTAGGTGCCTAGGTGCGTTTTATGTTAAAAAAGTCACTAGTGTAATCATCTATGTCAGGAAATAATCATCGACTGAAAACAGGGCATCGACAGTAGAAGGTAGTACTTGTGTGGAGTAGGTGCGTTTTATGTAAAAAAAAGTCACTAGTGTAATCATCTTTGTCAGGAATAGGGTGTCAGGAATCCCACCAAAATTTTATCTGTTTATTTGTTAAAATCTAGTTTAAATTTTAAGCAAAAGTTTATATTATTATTTTTACCTGAGTTCACACTAAATTTTGGCAATTAAATTGGAAGTGGAATTTTGATGAAATCCTACTTGACACCCTAGTCAGGAATAATCACTTGACTGAAAGCAGGGCATCAACAGTAGAAGGTAGTACTTGTGTGCTTAATCTTTAAAGGTGGATACAAAATTTCTCATAAAAGGATAATAATATTTGTCACATAGTAAAAAAAATCCCATTATAACTGTGTTTCTAATTTTTTTTAGATGTTGTGTCACTAATCTTGGATCGAAGTACAGCTTCATACCTATGGACAATCAGATCAAAGTACAACTTCATACTTATGGACAATCACATTGGAGACGGTATTACCTACTATATCGTCAACTTGGTTTCGTTTGCTCTTGTTATCGACTCCAACACACATGTTAGATTATACTCTCATGGTTGCTTGGAGGGCCTTGTTTCGATCGGTTTTGTTATCGACTCCAACACACATGTTAGATCATACTCTCTTGATTGCTTGGAAGGCTTGATCCGGACGAAATGAATTCACACATGATAAACCTATTCCATCTCCTATTCCATCTAGTGAAGGTTTAAAGAGGTTTCTTTGCAGCTATGCTAAAATCTTGAGCTCTATTAAGTCTACTTCGACAGACACTATCTTGAAGGGGAAGCTTTCTTTGGACTCTCCGGTTTGTTGTCATGTAGAAAAGATCAAAAAGGCCCCTGATATTCCTTGGACCTGCCCTCCGGCGGGGTGGGTCAAGCTATCGATTGATGGGTCGTTTAAAGCTAAGGATGGTACTGCGGGCGCCAGTATGATCCTACGGGATTAAACTAGTGCAATAATTTTTTCGGCCGGTCGTTCACTTCAACAGTGTGTAGAGGCGTTAGAAGCTGAACTACTAGCGTTCTTGGAGGGTTTGGACTTAGCTCTATAAAAGTGGGCTACCGATCATTATTGAGACAAATTGTTCACAGTTTATCTCCGATGTTCTTGCCATTGGACCGAATAGATCGTCTTTCTTACATTTAGTTCCAGTTGTCCGTGGTTTTAGAATTTGCAAACTTGTAAAAGTAGACCATAGTCAGATGAGGATTGGCCGATGTTTAGCCAACTGGGCTTGGGCACAGAATAGAACTATGATATGGATTGGATCAGATCCTGATTTTGTGCTCTAGGACCTTGCTGTTGATCCGAATATAATCCCTTCTGATAAAAAAGGTCTAGTTTTACCCGCAAAAAAATTAAGGATTCTTATTTTCAAAAAATTGAGGGTATTTTGTTAGCGATTGCCCGTGTGCGTGTCCAGTATGGGCTGGCCCATTACGACATGTTTTTTTCTTTGTCATTTTGATTTTGGTCTTTTTTTTTGTTTTTTGAATAAATGAATACTTTTTAAAACATACATGGAAAAATTTTAGAGCACATAATTTTTATTTTGCAAAACAAAACATCTATTTGAGAGGTATGAATATTTTACAATACACGACCATTTTTTAAATACATGAACTTTTATTTTGATATAGGTGAATGCTTTTTTAGTGCGACTAAATATTGTTTCCAAAGCATGAACTTATTTTTGCTATATAATAATTTTGTAGTTATATGTGAACATATTTTTTTCATGTTTTGCAACCAATGTTCCGCTTAGAAAAACATTTTCTATAAATTACATGTACATATTTTCTTGTAATATGCAAACAATTTGTTTTTCACAACACATATATTTCATAATAATTGAATTGATTATATAAAATTAATCAATTAAATATATTATCTGGTTATAAAAATAAAAATTTACCCGTTAGTGGTTGGGCCAAAGTCGATCCATATATAACCGTTATAAGCAAGGTTGTTGTAATGCTTGCTACAAATGATACATGGGGGAACTCATGGGACTCCTCAAGCCATAGTAAGCGTGAGGAGATTAAAACATCTTAATCTCTAGAAATAGAAGATGTAAACTCTATATAATCTTTTTTTTTTGCGAAATGAACTCTATACAATTTCGGATGACAATTGAATAAAAATGGCGTTAACGTTGGGTGACATTGGTGATGCCTTAGACTCATACCCCAAACACCCGTAAAAAGTCCAAAACAAACCTTAAACTTATATTGAAAGATAAATCGCACTTGAATTTTGAATCCTGGAAACTAGCACCATGAACTAAGGGCATCTCCAATAGAATTGCTATTTTTTATTTCTAAAAATTGGGTACAACAAGAATAGAGAAAGTTTAGCATTAAAAAAATTGCTCGGGGACATCCTAAATTTTTTAGCGATCCACTCAATAAAACGTGAGACCGGGGGAGCCTATGCAGGCCAACGGGAATCTAGGGGAGATGCGGTCCACTTGTCAAATGGAACAAAATGATGTAGGGGGGCACTTTTCAATAGGAATCTAGGAGAAATATTAAGGATCACCAAAGGGAGAAAAAACAAGAGGAGAAAGGTGCGAAACATTCAAGAATTGGTAAAACCTCCAACATAAAAAACACAATAAGATATACATATGAAACCGGGTTTTAGGAACTAGAGATCGTTATGTAGATAACCAGAAGCTATAGAACCTCACAAAGATAAGATCCAAATAATAACCAAAAAATACGATACCAAATATGTAAAGGTTTGAGCTCTCTACGAGGGTGCAAACAAGTTACTGACTCGAGAGCCCCTCTTTATAAAACGTCTATCTATCCTATAACCTGGACTCCCAACTAACAACATGAGACTAGTAAAATAGAAAACCTATCATGATCATAAATTTATCTTGCACATCCCACTTGAGATTGATGATAATGGTATTATTCTTCTCAAGTTGGAACACTTTTCTTGATTGCTCATGCTTGCTTGATGAAGACTCACGAATTTCTCCCCCATAATCCACTATGGGTAAGACTATTATTTGGGCAAGTCTTCGCATATCCATGATCACACAAGGATGCTAGCTTCAAGCATACGATATTCTCTAGATGGTTCATCTTGAACTTGCACTTCACTTCTTTTGTGTGTGTGTATTGATCGACTCGAATCCTCTCTTGATGCTTTGTCATGACCAACCTTGTAACTTCTTCTCTATGATTATTCATCATATAACACCTTTAATATCTCCTTGGTTATTGCTTATCCTTATTCCATTTCTTCTTATTTTAACCTTGAAGCCAACATATGGTTCAATCATTGTCTATGGACAACCCCTACAGGTGTAACTCAATCCAACCAAAGAGGTTTTCATTAATTACCAAAACCACATATGAGGATAACCAGAGATGTTCCAGGACTAAAGTCGGAGTACTCTAAGTTTTAGAGGGTGCTGATCTCGTTGGTTCATGAGAAGAATTATACATGGTCTCCATCACCTCAGTTAGGAGCAAAATCTCTTGGTGAGAGGATAGGTTAATTCAACCATTCTCTAGTTGGGCAAGGCTGCCAATAGATATTTGCTTGCATGTGATCCTTGAAGAGTAACTTCCATCTGTTCAGAGAATATAAGATGTTCCTCTAGGCCTAATGCGCAGCTAGCAAAGGTTAGCCATCAAACATCATATCATTCCTAAATTTTGAAAGGCAAAAAAGTAGGCAACACAACTTAAATTAGGATTGCATACGTTTTATTAGCTACCTAGAATTAGCAATACAAATGTAATCTTCTCTGATATTATTATCAAATAATATCAGAAATGACATGCCATATCTATTTAGCTACAAACATATTCATTTTTAGTAAAAAATAAGCAAGATTTGGTTTGCTTAGATGCATTTCTTCAGGTTGTCTCTAGTCATCAATTTATTTTGAGCAATGATCTAGGGGAAAAAGTGAAATCTCGAAGGATATGCAGGTTCCAAACACTAGGGATTTTTGTCAAAAATATGATTGTGTCATCTACATACTAAGGCAGATGACACCTCCTGGATAAATATCAACACATAAACCTTTAATAATATTTGCATTAGTAGACTTAACAAGAAATCTAGTAAGAAGATCTACAATATAATTAACAACTAAAAAGACATGGAATCCCCTTGCATCAGACCTTTGCCAATAATAAATAAATTACCAATGATGTTGTTTAATATAACTTCAGCAGAGCCACCATGGGTAACATATTAATCATATCTATAAATTTTGTACCCAAGCATCTATTCTTTAGAATATATAAGAGGAAATCTAAAATAACTTTATCAAAAGTGAAAGGGTAATTTCCCCTATGTGTGGTTTTGGTGATTAATGGCAATCCCTATGGTCTAATGTTTTCACTGAGTTTTATATGAAGGTATATTCCATAGGTCATGCTTGTAGTCCATGTGTTGGATTCAAGTATGGATGCCATGAAGATAAAGATATACCTTGAGTATTGGCATCAAAATCATCGAGTTGAAGAGAACAATATGATATGATCAAGATCTTGAAAGTGTGATCTTAATAGAAGAATTCAAGATATGGCTCTAAGTCGGTGTCATGATAGCCTCATTAGTTGAGCTATGGTTGAATAAGATTTAGAGAATGTAATCAAATGAAGAGTTCCTTATGTACCTCAAGATATTAATATGGAGCACGAGAAGATACTTGGTTGACCAATACAAAGAGTGAAGAGTGATTTCAAGTTGGTCAACACATGAAGCATAAAGAATGTACCACATGGTATTGTGGTATGGTAAGCCTTGTCAATTATGCATCATGAACTAAACCATTATATATTTGCTTTTGCATTTTCTATATGGGACATGTATCTTTCCATGGGCATTCTTCAAAAATGAAGATATTATATATCCCATGAGAGGATGACATCAAGTGGTGATCGTCATCAAGGTTGAGAAGGGCAAGTTCTAGATAAGCATATTTGCATCTTCCTATTTTGTTGCTTCCTTGTGTTTCTCCATGTGAGGTTCTTGAGCTTGTTGCTAGCTCTTCAACAAGCCCAAGTTCATCGAAAACGGAATTCGTATGCATCTTCTATGGCGTTTTCGAGTTTGAAGGTTTTATCAGTTCTTATGTAGGGAGGCTTCTTACCTTTCTTCATTTGGTTTTATCCTACTTTGTTGGGCTATGATGTTTCTCTGCACAATCTTGTATAGCTTGTTTTCCTTGTCAAAACAAGCCCAAGATCATCGAAATCGGAGTCTGGATGCAAAAGTTATTGCGTTTTTCGTGAAGCCTGTTTCATCCCGGTTGTGGATTCGGTTCAACCGGCTCCCTGCATCGGTGGTGCGAGACCGGAAAACCGGATCTGAAACCGGAATTTTCGATTTTTCTATATCGAGTCTATCCGAGACTGTGTACTGACCCTAATTCCGGTTTTAAGTTCCTTTTTCTGGTCCAGGAACCATATCGTGCGGTTCTGGAGCCGGTCCAACCAAACTTTCAACCGAGTTTGCACAGATTTCTTCCAACGGCCATATTTGCTTTTCACTATAAAAGGGGGTTCTTCCCCCAATGTTTTAGGGCGTTCTTGACCATGAAATTGACCTCCATTGTTGAACCTCTTGAGCTTGCTTCCTCCCCCTTCCCTCCTATGATTCTTGCATCTTTTTGAGGGCTTTGGAAGAGGAGATCTAGATCTACAATCCCCACCAATCAATTCCTCCTCTAAGTGAGGGGAACCCATTGGATCTAGATCTTGGAGTCATTGGTTGACTTCCACCATTGTTCTTCCTCTCTAATTCCTCCCTAGCACTTGTTTCTTTGGTGGTATTTGAGAGTGAAGGATTTGAGCACCCTTGGTGGTCTTGCTTTGCATTCTTGCATAAGTGTTGAGCTCTCCATTACGATTTGTTCGAATGAGAGACCGTGAGCTTGTTACTCTTGGAGGGTGACCTCCTAGTTGGCTTGGCGGTTGGTGCCGCGGTGGAATATTGTGAAGAGACCCGGGCTTATCCTTCGTGGAGCTTGTGAAGTGGTTGTGGAGCTTGCCATCTCCGGAGTGGAGGAAAATCTAGCCATAAGGAAAGGGCCTATTCCTTCGTGGGATAGACTCGGAGAATAAGGTGAGCCTTTGTGGCGCGTGAGGAATCCTTCGTGGAACCTCACACCTCTCCAACGTGACGTAGCCCCCTTCCCAAAGGTGGTGAACACGGGAATACATCTTCGTATCCGCGTGCCTCGGTTATCTTTATATCCGAGCTTACTTTCCTTGTGATAGACATCGAGCTTGAAGTACTTATATCTTGCTTATCACTTGTGGTATATTTATATTGTGCTATCTTTCTTAGCTTAATTCGTTGTTGGTGCACTTAGTTGAGCCTAGTGTATTTAGGTTTTGTGCTTGTAAAATAAACGCTAGTTTAATTCCGCATTCTATCAAGCCAAAACCATAATAGTTTTAAAATTGCCTATTCACCCCCCTCTAGGCGACATCTCTATCCTTTCAATTGGTATCAGAGCAAGGTCTCTCCTTGTTTAGGCTTCACCGCCTAGAGTGTAAAGATGTCGGCTAGTAGTATAGTACACAATGACATAATTATCTTTGATGGCACAAATTATGCTTTGTGGAGAAATTGCTTGCTTTATAATCTTTGGACCTTGTGTCCAAATATTGAGCGATTTCTAGATGTAGGTTTTTCTCCTCCTATGGATCCTCAAAATCTATATTTAGAGGATGAGAAAAATTTACATCTCGAAGCTCATGTATCTAATGAGATTATTTTCTCCTTGATCCCCATAGTTAATTTGTTCTTGACGATTGTAAAGTGCAATTCATCTCATGAGATGTGGACCAAGCTTAAAGAAATATTTGGTGGGTCCATTTCTCATAGGGTTAGTGGTATCCCTAAGGAGCTCTCTTCTCCCTCACATCATGAAGAGATCCAAGTTGCTTCCACCTTCGGCCGCAATGAGATTTCAATTCTTTCCACTTCACTTACATGTGACAAGTCACAAGGTAATGGCATGGTGAGTGGAAAAATCATATGTGATGATGGTAGTGTTTCTCTTTACACCAATGATTCTTGTTCTATAAATGATAATGGTGTAGTGAGTTTGGACTTAAGCACTTCTTGCAACAAGTAGAGGAAATCCAGAAAATATATCTCCCATGAACAAAATGCTTCTATATCTCCTTGTGTTGATAGTCTTTGTATATCATCCAGAAAATATTTGAGTACTAGTGTAGATGATATGCTTGATTTGCCTTGTTCCCATGAACAAAATGCTTCTAGTTCCT
This sequence comes from Avena longiglumis, assembly GCA_030063025.1. Taxonomy (NCBI): domain Eukaryota; kingdom Viridiplantae; phylum Streptophyta; class Magnoliopsida; order Poales; family Poaceae; genus Avena; species Avena longiglumis. The sequence goes on along the minus strand of CP125976.1, from coordinate 202,854,916 downwards.
CTAGTTGTTTATCTAAAAATGTAGAGGAACTCAAACATTCTATGGAGCAAGACATGATCATGAATGAATATTCAAGAATATCCTCATCTTCATCCTCCCGTGCTCACATGTGCCTTATGGCAAGAGGATCAAAGGTATCTCCTACTTTGTATCCCAATATATCTTGTAAAGATAATAGCAATGATAATGATGATAGTGCTGATGACATTGATGAGGATACTAGTGCTCTCTTGCTTGAGTTGACTTTTTTGTGTAACTCTCTTCGTCGTAATAATAAGGTCGTTACTTGTCTCAAACACGTTATGGACACCATAACTAAACAAACGGGAACCATAGAGGAGTTGGATTTCCAACTTGATGATGGGAGTCGGAGATTCAATCTCCTTAAGCAAGAGCTTTTCGAGGAGAAGCTGTCAACACCCGGATTTTTAATCCCAGATTCCTATTATGCCATACATCGCAATCCCAGGATTACCATTTTTGCGAGACATAACAGAATTGGATACCATAGTACATCATCCATTACAAACCATACATAAGTTCTTACACAAATAGGGATCTCATGATCCAGTTCTTAATACAACTTCAAGCAGCGGAATACGTAATAATAACGGTAGCGTAGGCGAAGCTCCATCTTCGGGGTCACAGGCAATGTTGTCGATGGGAGATGATCCTAGTTGTCGTAACCTTCCTGGATTCCATCCTCCAGGTACTCCTCTTCATAGTCTGGCCACGGGAATTGAAGGGTTTCGCGGCATAGTAAATCAAAATTTTCTATGGATGCGAACAGAGGGAAAGCCAAAATCTAATCTAGGAGATGCAATCAACGAGAGAGATTGGATTAGATCTTCATACCCTTGAAGATTTGCACAAATGAACGCTCGTAACGTGGGTGATGTAGTCGCATTTCGCCTCCTCCTCGCGATCCGATCCGATCTAGCACCACAAGTGGCGGTGCCTCCGTGAGATGCACACGCAGCACCTCGACGCCTCCTCCTTCCTCGGACCAGCAAGTATGGTGGAGAGATAGATTGGATCTACAACACGACGGCGTGGTGTATATGGTGGAGAATTTGCTGCAGGCTTCGCCACAAACATGGGAGGGAGAGGAAGGCAGCAGGGCAACTAGGGTTGGAGGCAAGGTGTAAGGGGAGGCGCACCAGCCCTCAGTATATATAGAGGGGCGGCCAGCCTGCCCCTCCTCCAAGCCTTGGGCCAGGCCAAGGGAGGAGGAGTGGGGCAAGGACTCTCCCTTCTAGAAACCCTATCTTTAGTTTAAACGACTTTAAACCCTATAGGATCGGCTGGGCCCTATGGGGCCTTGTGCCCTGGACCAATGCGCCAGGACACTCCCTCATAGGCCCATGCCCCTCCCGGAAGGTGGGGCCACGTTGGTCCCTTCCGAAGGTTCTAGAAGCTTTGACAATACCGATTAACCTTAACAATTCAACTCCAAAACTGCACCGCCTTATATGAATCTTATTCTCCTGACCACTCCGAACCTCTCGTGATGTCCCGGATCCCATCCGAGACCAACAAAAACTCATAAACCAATTATCCAATCTATCCTAGCGCCGAGACACGTTAAGTGTGTGACCTCGGGTTCGAGAATATGCGCATATGATCTTCTATCAATAATCAACAGCGGGTCCAGGCACCCATATTGACTCCCACACATTCATCGATGATCATATCGGATGAACCACGATGCCAGGATTCAATCAATCCCATATATATATTCCCTTCGTCTCGCGATATTTTAATTGCTCGAGATTCGATCGCTTGCACTGCCATACCTAGTTCAATCTCGCTCACAAGAAGTACTTTACTCGTAATCCGATATCACTTTGTGATTAACTCCTTAACCACATGCTTGCAAGCGGTGTTGATATCGACACGAGTGGGCCCAAGTATATCTCTCCGACTTGGGAGGGACAATCCCATCTCGATACATACAACCCAACAGATACTTTCCGATCACCGAGAGACACCTTTATGATCACCCTCTCATAGGATGACGCTTGATGACCTCAAAGCTTTCCGATACTGTGGAGTTGTATTATCTCATGGTCTAAGGAATACAATATTTGACATAGGAAAAGCTTCGCAAAGATGAACACGATGATACGATCTAATTGCTTCGCTTAGTTTGGATCTGTCCACCATATCATTCTCCAATGATATGATCTCATTATCAATTGACAACTCATGTCTATGGTTAGGAAACCTTAACCATCATTGATCAATGAGCTAGTCCATAGAGGCGTACTAGGGACACGGTGTTGTTTTACAAACCACACAAGTATTAAAGTTTCCGCTTAATACAATTCTAGCATGGAACATAAACTTTATCATGAACAAGAATTATAATAATAACATCTTTATTATTGCCTCTAGGGCATAATTCCAACAGTCTCCCACTTGCACTAGAGTCAATAATCTAGTTTACATTTGGCAACAATCTCACACCCATGGCAATCGAGGTGTGATCATGTTTTACACGTGGAAGAGGTTTAGTCAATGGATCTGCGACATTCAGATCTGTATGTACTTTGCTAATCTTCAGATCTCCATCTGCTATATAATCTCGGATTATATGAAACTTGCGGTTGATATGCTTGGTCTTCGGATGATATCTTGGTTCCTGAGCAAGTGCTATGGCGCCAGTGTTGTCACACAATATCTCTAGTGGGTCCAATGCACTTGGAACCACACCAAGCTCAGTGATGAAGTTTCTGATCCAAACTCCTTCACTTGACGCTTCTGCAGCAGCAATGTATTCCGCTTCCACTGTAGATCCCGTGATCACGCTTTGCTTGCAGCTTCTCCAGCTCACAGCTCCTCCATTCAAAATATAAACGTATCCTGTATGAGATTTGGAATCATCCTTGTCGGTGTCAAAACTAGCATCGACGTAACCTTTTACGACAAGCTGTTCATTACCCCCATAGACTAAGAACATTTCTTTAGTCCTATTTAGGTACTTTAGGATATTCTTCACGGCTGTCCAGTGTTCCACTCCTGGATCACTTTGATATCTGCTCGTCAAACTAAGAGCATTGGACACATCCGGTCTAGTACACAGCATGGCATACATGATGGAACCTATGGCCGAGGCATAAGGCACTTTGATCATAGCTTCCCTATCATTTCATCAGAATGGACACCGAGCCTTGCTCAATATCTTACCCGACAACATAGGCACCGAACCTTTCTTTGCCTTATCCATTCTCGAACCTTTCGTAACTTTGTCTAGGTATGTACTCCGCTTAAAGCTATCAGCGCCTTTTGTCTATCTCTATAGATTTTGATGCCCAATATAAGCAGCTTCACCTAGGTCTTTCATTGAAAAACACTTGTTCAAATAACTCTTCACATCATACATGTTGATGTCATTTCCAATAATCAATATGTCATCCACATATAGTACCGTAAACGCCACCGAGCTCCCACTCACTTTTTGTAGATGCAAGCTTCAGAGCAATTTGGAACAAATCCAAAGCTCTTGATCACTTGATCAAAACGAAGGTTCCAACTCCGAGATGCTTGCTTCACCCATAAATGGAACGCTGAAGTTTGCATACTTTATCAAGATCCTTAGGATCGACAAAACCTTCGGTTGCATCATATACATCTCTTTATCAATGTTGCCATTGAGGAAAGCAGTCTTGACATCCCTCTGCCATATTTCATAATCATGAAACGCAGCAATTGCTAATAAAATCCGAATGGACTTAAACATCGCCACGGAGAGAAAGTCTCATCGTAGTCAACACCTTGAACTTGTCAAAACCTTTTGGACAAGTCGTGCTTTATAGACGGTAACATTACCATCCGCGTCCGCTTTCTTCTTGAATATCCATTTGCACTCAACGGCCTTTCGGCCGCTAGGAGGGTCCACCAAAGTCCATACTTGGTTTTCGCCATGGATCCCAATTCGGATTTCATGGCTTCCAACCATTTCTCGAGTCCGGACTCATCATCGCTTCCTCATAGTTCGTAGGTTCACCGCCTTCTACTAACAAGACAACAAGACAGGTTGTCACCACTCAGAGGGGCACGTGACCTTGTCGACCGCGACGCTCAAGAGCAACATCGTCCAAGCTTCATGATCCTTGTCATTAGCTTCCTCTATTGTTGGTGCAGCGGCATCGAACAATTTCAGGTGCTGCGCTACTCTCCAATTCAAGAGAAGGTTCAATAACCTCGTCAAGCTCTACTTTCCTCCCACTCACTTATTTCGAGAGAAACTCCTTCTCAAGAAAGGAACCGTTCTTTGCGACAAACACTTTGCCTTCGATCCTGTGATAGAAGGTATACCCAATAGTTTCCTTAGGGTATCCTATGAAGACGCATTTCTCCGCTTTGGGTTCAAGCTTGTCCGGCATCAACTTCTTGACGTAAGCTTCGCATCCCCAAACTTTAAGAAACGACAACTTAGGTTTAGCACCAAACCACAGTTCATACGGTGTCGTCTCAACGGATTTAGATGGAGCCCTATTTAAAGTGAATGCAGCGATTTCTAATGCATAACCCCAAAATGATAACGGCAAATCAGTAAGAGACATCATTGATCGGACCATATCTAATAGGGTTCGATTCCGGTGTTCAGACACACCATTGCGCTGTGGTGTTCCGTGTATGGAGTTGTGAAACGATTCCACTTGCTTTAAGATGCGTGAGAAAATCATAACTCAAATATTCACCTCCACGATCGGATCGTAGAAACTTAATCTTTACTTACGATGGTTCTCCACTTCATTCTAAATTCTTTGAACTTTTCAAATGTTTCATTTATGTTTCATTAAATAGATATACCCATATCTACTTAAGTCATCGGTAAAAGTGAGAAAATAGCGATATCCACCGCGCGTCGAAAAACTCTTCGGTCCGCATACATCGGTATGTATGATTTCCAACAACTCCGTTGTTCGCTCCATCATACCGGAGAACGGAGTTTTGATCATCTTGCCCATGAGGCATGGTTCGCATGTGTCAAATGATTCAAAATCAAGAGACTCCAAAAGTCCATCAGAATGGAGTTTCTTCATGTGCTTTACACCAATATGACCTAGACGACAGTGCCACAAATAAGTAGTATTATCACTATCTACTTTGCATCTCTTAGCCTCAATGTTATGGATGTGTGTTTCATCCCTTTCGAGATTTAGAAGAAATAAACCATTCACAAGAGGTGCATGACCATAAAAGATGTTACTCATATAAATAGAACAACCATTATTCTCCGATTTAAATGAATAACCGTCTTGCAATAAACACGATCCGAAATAATGTTCATGCTCAACGCAGTACATAATAACATTTATTAAGGTTTAAAACTAATCCCAAGGTAAAACTAAGGAGATCGTGACGGCCATCACATCAACTCTTGATCCGCTGCCAACGCCAAGATCGTCACCTCATCCTCGCAAGTCACCGCTCATTCCGTAGCTCCTGCTTCGAAGTTACAAATATTAGCAACCGAACCGTATCAAATACCTGTGCACTACAACGAGGGCTAGTAAGGAAAACATCAATAACATGTATATCAAATATACCTTTGATGGTGCCAGCCTTCTTGTCCGCTAAGTACTTTGGACAATATGCCCAAAGGACCCTTGTCCTTGCAATAGAAGCACTCAAAGGTCCCTTAGGACCGACTTGAGCTTCTTCTCAACAGAGCATTGCGCTGTCGCCTCTTCTTGAAGGGCTTCTTTGCTCCCTTACCTTTCTTAAAGGAGGGTTTTTTGACCATCAACACATGATTATCCTTCTTGATGTCCACCTCCGCAGCCTTCAGCTTTGCGAAGAGCTCGGTGATCGTATCAGTGGAGCCAATCTGATTATGAGTCACTACAAAACTTTTGTAGCTGGGAGGGAGTGATTGCAGAACCCTGTCAATCTTGAGCTCCTCTGGAATCGTGCATTCCAGCTTGCTCAATGCTGAGTGTAGCCCGACATCTTTATGGCGTGCTCACTAACTAACTCCCTTCCTCCATCTTGCGCTAAAGAACTTCTCGTAGATCTCATATCTCTCGAACGGGCTTGAGTCCGAAACATGGTTTTCAGCCTCGAGAATCTCAAAGGGCCCGGGATAGGTTTCAAAACGATTTTGAAGTTCCGGTTCCATAGCAAACAACATGGTGCTCTTAATCACACCATAATCATCTTTGCACGACTGATAGACAGCTTTCTCATCAGCCGGCGCAGTTGCAGCAGGGGGGTCACCTAACGCTTTCCCAAGGACATAGTCATTTTGTCCGCCAGACAGAATGATTCTTAGATTGCGGAACCAATTGGTGAAGTTAGACCTATTGTTTCTAAGCTTTTCTTTCTCAGCAAAAATGTTGAAGTTGAAGTTGGACTTGGCCATGTGATCTACAGTATTTGCAAGTACAATTTAGACTATGTTCATGATAAATAGTTCAACTTAATCAAATTACTAGATGAACTCCCACTAAATTCAACATCCCTCAAGTTGTTTAGTGAACACGATCCAAATTCACCACACCTAATCCGATCATCACGAGAAGAGATGTGGTTTCAATGGTGGAAAACAAAGTGTATATCATATCATTCATATGACTCATGCTTACCCTTTCGGTTCTTGTGTTCCGGGGCCATGTCTGTACATGCTAGGCTCGTCAAGATAGACCCAAGTATTTCCGCGTGTGCAAAACTTGCTTGCACCCATTGTATGTGAGCGTAGAGTCTATAGCACCCGATCATCACGTGATGCTTGGACACGACGAACTTTCGCAACGGTGCATACTTGGGGAGAACACAGTTTTTATCTTGATCTTTAAGTGAGGAATCATCTTATAATGCTACCGTCGCGATCTAAGCAAAATAAGATACATAAAGGGATAAACATCACATGCATATAACTTTATGTGACATGGTATAGCCAATCTTCGCGCAATGATCTCCATCTTGTGCGTTCCGGCATGATCTCCATCACTCCACCATGATTGCCTCCACCACGAATAGCAACTACAACTATTGCTAACTACTTAGCGATAAAGTAAAGCTATTACATGGCGTATAAGAAGTTGACTCAAGTCATACACAATTATAAAGACAACCATATATTCTCGCCGTTGTGTACTCATCGACATGCAAGTCGTGAAACATTACAAAACATGATCATCGCATACAATATACACATCACATCTTGGGCCATACCATATCACAGAAAACACTCCCTGCAAAAACAAGTTAGACGCCTCTACTTTGTTGTTGCATGTTTTACGTGACTTATGGGAGTAGATGCTAAGAACGATTCTTACCTACGGAAAGCCACAACGGTGATATTATGGTTGCCAAACTCCGGTGTTAATCCCATGACAACTATAGTGAGAGAAACTGACATCCACCACCGCATGTGTGGAACAAGCCACACGTCAAGTGCGGAGCCGGTCTCGCAACGATGTCGCGTAAGGTTGGCCTGGACCGCTTCAATCTCACTATCCCGCCATAAGAAGAACACAAACAAGAGGCTTGCAACAGAAAACATCAACGCCCAACAACCATGTTATGCTCTACTCGTGAAACACATCTACGCATAGATCTAGCTCGATACCACCAAGGGTTTCAAGGCATAGTAAATCAAAATTTTCTACGGATGCGAGCAGAGGGAAAGCCAAGATCTAATCTAGGAGATGCAATCAATGAGAGAGATTGGATTAGATCTTCATACCCTTGAAGATTCGACAACGGAACGCTCTTAACGTGGGTGATGTAGTCGCATCGCTTCTCCTCGCGATCCGATCCGATCTAGCACCACAAGTGGCGGTGCCTCCGTGAGATGCACACGTGCAGCACCTCGACGTCTCCTCCTTCCTCAGACCAGCAAGTATGGTGGAGAGATAGATTGGATCTACAACACGACGGCGTGGTGTATATGGTGGAGAATTTCTGCTGCAGGGCTTCGCCTACAAACAGTCGGGAGGGAGAGAGGAAGGCAGCAGGGCAACTAGGGTTGGAGGCAAGGTGTAAGGGGGAGGGGGCGCACCAGCCCTCTATATATAGAGGGGGGCGGCCAGCCCTTGCCCCTCCTCCAATCCTTGGGCCGACGGCCAAGGGAGAGAGGAGTGGGGGGCAAGGACTCTCCCCTCTTCTAGAAACCCTATCTCTAGTTTAAACGACTTTAAACCCTATAGGATCGGCTGGGCCCTATGGGGCCTTGTGCCCCTGGCCCAATGCAGCCAAGACACTCCCTCATAGGCCCATGCCCCCTCCCGGAAGGTGGGGCCACGTTGGTCCCCTTCCGGAAGGTTCTAGAAGCTTCCGGTACAATAGCAATTAACCCGGAACAATTCCGAACTCCAAAAACTGCACTGCCTTATATGAATCTTATTCTCCGGACCACTCCGAAACCTCTCTTGATGTCCCGGATCCCATCCGAGACTCCGAACAAAAACTCATAAACCAATTATCCAATCTATCCTAGCGTCGAGACACGTTAAGTGTGTGACCCTGCGGGTTCGAGAATATGCAGACATGATCTTCTATCAATAATCAACAACGGGGTCTGGGCACCCATATTGACTCCCACACATTCATCGATGATCATATCTGATGAACCATGATGCCAGGATTCAATCAATCCCATATATATATTCCCTTCGTCTCGCGATATTTTACTTGCCCAAGATTCGATCGTCGGTACCATCATACCTAGTTCAATCTCGTTCACAGCAAGTACTTTACTCGTTCCGTAATCCGATATCACTTTGTGATTAACTCCTTAACAACATGCTTGCAAGCGGTGTTGATATCAATTACCGAGTGGGCCCGAAATATATCTCTCCGACTTGGGAGGGACAAATCCCATCTCGATACATACAACCCAACAGATGCTTTCCGATCACCTGAGAGACACCTTTATGATCACCCTCTCATAGGATGACGTTTGATGACCTCAAAGCTTTCTTCCGATACCAGGGAGTTGTATTATCTCATGGTCTAAGGAATACAATATTTGACATAGGAAAAGCTTCGCAAAGATGAACACGATGATACGATCTAATTGCTTCGCTTAGTTTGGGTTTGTCCACCATATCATTCTCCAATGATATGATCTCATTATCAATTGACAACTCATGTCTATGGTTAGGAAACCTTAACCATCATTGATCAATGAGATAGTCCATAGAGGCATACTAGGGACACGGTGTTGTTTTACAAACCACACAAGTATTAAAGTTTCCGCTTAATACAATTCTAGCATGGAACATAAACTTTATCATGAACAAGAATTATAATAATAACATCTTTATTATTGCCTCTAGGGCATAATTCCAACAGGAATAGCCAGGGACAAAGCCATGAGTACTCTTTAAGTACTCGCAAACTAATACTAACAAGTGAAAGGGGTTTTTGATAATAGGACACTAGGCTCTAGGGTTGTTTTGCAAAAAGCCAGATTTACATCTACTAAGTTCAGAAGCAACGAATGCTATTTGAAGTTTTATAACACCTAAGTGGGAACTTGTAACTCATGTCACAACTCTGTTGTGGTCAAGTCAAAGTCTCACTTCCTTTCACAAATCATTTTGAAAAGTCTGACGGGGGAACAGATGGCCATCCAATCGTCATAATCATGACGGATATTCGAATAGTTTGACACTCTGCAGAGATTGTACACTTTCACCATAACATTCGATACATACTTCAGGAACAAATCCTGAATTCACCATACTCAGTATGCGGATAATCAATCTTAACATTTCAATTACACGCCCTAGTATAAGCACCTCTTCTGTGAGTTTGGCCTCCCAACAATGACCAACTGTCATCTTGGGTACTGCACAGGTGGACAATCTTCACAAGGTAGCCTCAACTCAGACCTTGGCCGTGAGGGAACTAATACTAAGGTATATAAGTTTCCAGTCAAGCCCTAACCAATTCTCGGGTATTGTGGTTGTACGATAAAATTGGAATGGTATCGCATCCAGAAAACCATCAGTTTTATAAAGGGTTAAGGCTCATGCCTCAACATTTTTATCACCATAAATCATTGGTGTTCTGAAACACATGTCAAAACATCTCAGTAGAATGATCCATCATTCTAAGGTTTTCATAACCATTTTCACCAAGTAATCCCATCTAATGTTGATCAAGTTTTATGCTTAGCACTAGCATCTACAAGTGGGGTAAGCACTAATAAGGGGTGGTAAACTAGTGGGGTTTAACTAAGTTTAATCTCATGTCTTAGGATGACATCAAGATTATCTAGCTTAGGCCAAGTTTTATGCTCTTTATGCAACCCTCAATTATCCTTCTAGTATCTACCATTTATTCCAGTAGCTCTAAGTAAGAGCTTTGATAAAGAAATAAAGTAATAAGCTTGCAAGTAAAACTAGGATTGGTTTATCAAGTGGTTATGATCATATATGCTTTAAGGCATATAGTTGGCATGGTAGCAAGCAAGTATTAGCTTGCATAGCTCAACTTGATTAGTAAGGCTTGCTAAGTTAATAGCTTGCAAGTATTGGCTTGCCTTGTGCAGAGCAGTGGTTGAAGTTCTCCTCGGCTTCTTCTTCGTAGTATCCTCCTTCCTCCTCGTATCCTTGGTCGGTACTAGCGTCTATAAATAAATACGATGTACACAATCACCAAACAATGCTTAACTACTTGCAATCATCACACAAAAGGGTCCTATAGATGATCTAGCATCATCACTAACATTACGAGATTAAAGCTTGGTTTAATTCCTTTTATTTTTAGAAAAGTAATTTCTACTCATTGAAAAACTACTTAAGATTTAATATTCTCCAAACCAAACATGGGATCATGTTGACACATGTCATCACCACATATTTTAGTCCTTGGGAATGTGATTTAAAGTGGTGTCACAATTTAATAAGGTTTTACACTTTTATTTTTAATTAAATAAAATGACTAGAAATGCCTATGTAGCATTCTTTTATTACTTGAACATTATTTCTATAAGTTAACCTATATATTTTTATATATTCTGAAAGGTATGGTTAAATGTGATTTTTGAGAGTTGGAATCAACTGAAAAGCTATTATGGTTTTAATTTGAAAAATGTTTGAATGCAGAAAAGCTTCTGCCTTGTTATTTTTACCAAGGATGATCTATACATCCAAATGACTTGAATCCAACGGGCTTGGATTCAGCATTCCTAGACCTTTCTAACAAAATTGGTTTCATTCAATTTGGTTCACTGAATCGACCTAGGTTGATTTTTGAAACTGGGTACAGAAGTGTGTTTGAAATAAAATGAAAAAGATTAAATTCAAATAACAGGCTGGCTGAAGCGACATCGGCACCTGCTACACAACCACGCTTACGGGCTGGTTAAGTCGCTGTCCCCATGCGCCGATGAGACAGGTGCGGTATTGGGCGATGTGGTGCGTTCGATCTGGTTCTAATCCAACGGCTGAGGGTCATCGTCGACGTTGGACAACACCGGCGAGACAGAAACCTAGCGCGGCCAGTGGGGGTCGTTGGGGGCTCACCGGGGTTCAGGCGAGGGTCGGCAAGGCAGGCGAACGACAAAGTCGATGACGGCGAACCTCCTGGTACCGGCAGCTTCTCCTGGGGCGGCTCCAATCGTTGGCCCCCTTCTTCTCCGAGGCGCTGGCCCGTGAAATTCCGGGCGTCGCTCGCCTTGCTTTGGGAACGGGGTGGCACGATCAGTGAGGAGAGGGGAGTGAGATGGTGTGCTCAATTCGTCTAGGGGTGGCCTCTATTTATAGTGGCGAGAGGGGACCGACGGGGCGCAAGGTGAGCTCGTCGTGGTTGACGGTACAGACGGCTATCGGCGTGGGCGACGGTAGGGAGCGGTGCGGTGCTCCCTGGCGATGCTCAATGACACGGTGGCGAGACGTGGGGCGGTGCGGTTTGGTCGGAACGCGACGGTGCTCTGCGCGTACCCGACAGAAGATTTAATGGCGCACAGCGCGCGTGGTCCGCGCGGCGGTGAACGAGCGTGTCTGTGGGGTTGCTGGGACGGTTGATGATCACGTATGCACGCGGCGAGGGCGACGCACGGTCTGTGGGCGTCGGTCGAGTGTGGCGCTCTGGGCGTGCTCTCGGCATGGTTGCTGGCGAGCTTGGCATGGTTCGTGCGTGTGGTCCGGTGGCTGGCAGGGTTCGAGCGCTGGACAGGGAGTGACGGTGGGGTGTTGGCTGCCTCCTAGACATGTTGTTCATGCTTGGTGCTTGCTCTGGCTAGCTAGCCATTGTCGGCTGGCAAGGGGATGCTCAGGTTGACATGGCATGGGGCAAAGGGTAGGGGCTAGGGTTTGTCCAAGAACTGGTTGGCACTGGGGAGACAAGGGTGATCAATGGTGAACATTGCTTAGCCAAATTACTGCTCCAAACAGTGAAGTTAGGCCAGTTTGATTTGTTTCTGCCAAGTGTTTGATGAAATGGCCGCAAGAATTCAAGTTTTGAATTTTGAAAAGATTTTTGGTGGGTGTGCTAGGTTGGTGCTGGTGAGTCTGAAGATGCTTGGGTTTTGAAAGTTGACCTTGTTTGAGTGGTTTTTGAAAAAGTGGGATCTTACCATATGATAAAGATTCAATTTTGAACAGTCCTTTAAACTATGCATTTGAATGTTTCTGGATGATCCCAAAGTGGGCCTTGATACCTTTTTATGAGTACAATCAAGGGGTGCAAAGATCCAGAAAAGTTTCTGTTAAGTTCTGAAAGTTTGAGACATCCAAAGTAGGCATGGGAGTTAAATTGGTCAAAATGACCATTCACTCATTTATCTTTGTTTTGATTTATTTGTCTTTGATAAAAGTTTGGGAATTGTTTAGATGTTGTTTATTTCACCTAAGCATCCATTTACAAGAAAACGAACACACAAACAAGTTGGTTCAAAAGGATTCAAAATAAAATGCATACTCACATGCATGCTTTCATATTTTTATTTAGCAAAGTTTTTGTTAACCCTAAATTTGATGATTAGAGTTTGATGATCCAAGTTTAGTATTTTTGGGATGTTACAAACCTTCCCCCCTTAAACAAAATCTCATCCCGAGATTTGAAAAAGAACGAAAAAGATTACCTAGGATTTGAAGAGATCGGGAAACTCCGTGCTGATGTGATCTTCGCGCTCCCAGGTAGCTTTCTCTTCTGTGTGGTTGCTCCACTGAATTTTGAGAAACTTGATGCTTCGGGTTCGGGTAGTTCTGAAAGCTTCTTCCAAAATACGGATAGGTACTTCAGGATAGGTCAGGTCATCGTTGATCTCTATGGTCCGGTGATCGATATTTTTAAACACTTCGGTCTTCTCGGGGACTTCGAGACACTTGCGAAGTAATGAGATATGGAACACATTGTGCACAGCTGACATCTCTTCGGGTAGTTCCAATTGATACGACACTTCTCCTCGATGGTTCAGAATCTTGAAGGGTCCGATATATCTGGGCGCTAACTTTCCCTTGAGTTGGAAACGCTGCATTCCCTTCAATGGCGACACTTTCAGATATACAAAATCTCCTATGTTGAAGGCGAGGTCTCTACGTCTCTTGTCGGTGTAACTCTTCTGTCTGGACTGGGCTGTCTTGAGGTTCTCACGAATCTTGTGAACCTTTTCTTCTGCTTCTCGTAGGATGTCGAGTCCAAAATCGACTCTCCTACTTGACCGTTCAAAGGGTGCGACACTTCCTTCCGTACATGAATTCAAATGGGGCCATTTGCAAACTGGCTTGATAACTGTTATTGTATGAAAATTCTGCAAATGGCAGACAGTCTTCCCACTTGGATCCATATTCTAGCACACATGCTCTCAGCATATCTTCGAGTATTTGGTTTACTCGATCCGTTTGTCCATCGGTCTGAGGGTGATATGCGGTACTGAAATCTAGGCAGGTTCCTAAACCTTCTTGGACTTTCTTCCAGAATCTCGGGGTAAACTGAGTTCCTCAATCTGATACGATGTTCTTGGGGACTCCATGCAAACTAACTATTCTAGCGATGTATAACTCTGCTAGCTTTGAACTCTGATATGTGGTCTTGACGGGAAAGAAATGGGCGACTTTGAACAATCGGTCCACTATGACCCAGATAGAATCATTTCCCCTACTAGAAGTAGGCAGTCCAGTGATAAAGTCCATTCCAACAGAATCCCATTTCCATTCCTAAATCTGTAAGGGTTGCAACAATACAGCGGGTCTTTGATGTCCTGCCTTGACTCGCTGACATATATCACACTTGGCGATATAGCTTTCGATTTCTCTCTTCATCCTATGCCACCAAAATTGCTCTTTTAAATCTTGATACATCTTAGTTCCTCCGGGATGGATAAAATAAAGAGTATCATGAGCCTCCTTCAGAATCACTTTTTCAACTCAGAATCTGCTGGTGCACAAAGGCGTCCTTTGTACCACATAACTCCTTCTTCGTCTTCGGTGAATCCAGGTACTTTGCCTGTACCGATACGACGCTTGATTCCGTCAATACTAGCATTCCCCCTCTGCGCCTCTTTAATCTGACTGATCAAAGTGGGCTGGAGTTCTATGCTAGCCAAAAATCCTTCACTCACTAATTCCATTCGAAAATCTTACATCTCTTTGTGCAAACTTGGTTGCTCCTTCAAAATCATGGAGTTCAAGTGGCACTGCAATCTGCTGAGGGCATCGGCTACCACATTGGCTATGTAGGGTTTCGCAGCATGGAAAACAAAAATTTTCTATCGCATACAAACAAACAAGCCAAGATCTATCTACTAGATTGTAGAAACGAGTCGATGGAATAACTCACCCTCGAAGATTCCAAAGTGTTTAACGAGAGCGGATTCTCGTGGGCGATGTAGTCGTACTCTTCCCGATCTCAAGATCGCGTAGACGATCCTTCCGGCGCTGCATTCCGGCAGCGCTCCCGCAGTCGGTCACACGTTCGATACTCGATGAAGACCTTCCTCTCCCTTGTTCTAGCAGGCAGCAGAGGTTGTAGCACTCTCCTCGCGATTCCGGCAAAGATGGCGTGTCTAAGTAGGGGAGATCTCGCAGGGCTTCGCCTTAAGCCGGAGCGAGTATGGTGGACTATGAGAGAGCCCTCGACGATCTAGGGTTTAGAAACGCCGAGGAGGAGGCTTGGCCGGCGGCTAGGGTTGATAGGCGGCGGCGGCGGTTTGCCCTAGGGCGGCGGCGGCAGCAGGAGGTGGCGGCGCCGGCGGCTAGGGTTTAGAGGTGGAGGTGTTGGGTGTCTAGGAGGGGAGCCCTGCCCCTCCTTTTATAGGAGGAGGGGCCGGCCAAGGGGAGGGGAGTCCCTCCCCAACTCGGATTCAAGGTGGGCCGGCGGTGGAGGGAGGAACTCCTCCCCCAACTCGGTTTCCACCTCCCTCTCCACTTCCCAAAAATAGCCGTTTGACTTTCAAATTGCCGTTTGACTTTTTCAAACTAGGATTTGATTAAACCCTTTATTTTGTTCAGCGATGACACCTAGTACATGATGCAATCATACCAACTTGATATAACACATTCATGTACCCTTCCCCTCCGGAGTGTCGGACATTCCGGAACCTTCTAGAACATTCCCGATGAAAACACCGGAACCATTCCCCAACTCCGAAACAGGACTTTCCTTATATGAATCTTATTCTCCGGACCATTCCGGATCTCCTCGTGATATCCTGAATCCCATCCGAGACTCCGAACAACATTCGGTCTCTTTCTCATCATTCCATAACTACTCAAACAACGTCGAATCCTTAAGTGTGTCTCCCTACGGTTCGTGAATTATGCGGACATGATCGAGACACTTCTCCGAACAATAACCAATAGAGGAATCTGGAAATTCATATGGCTACCACATATTTCTACGATTACTTTGCGATCGAATGAACCACTTACATACGATACCAATTTCCCTTTGTCTCACGATAGTTTACTTATCCGAGGTTATGATCGTCGGTATCTCTGCATACCTAGTTCAACCTCGTTACTGATAAGTACTCTTTTCTCGTTCCCATGATATGTGATCCCTAGTGAGCCATTCACATGCTTGCAAGCTAATTGGATGACATTTCACCGAGAGGGCCCAGAATATATCTATCCGTCATATGGATGGACAAATCCCACTCTTGATCCATGTGTCTCAACCAATACTTTCTGAACACTCAATGCCACCTTTATAGCCACCCAGTTACGGTGTGGTGTTTGATGTCATCAAAGCATCCATCCGGTAAAGGTGATATGCATGATCTCATGGTCGAAGGAATTAGGTTACTATGTATCAGAAAGCATATAGCAATTGAACTATTAAAATGACTTGATCTTTATGCTACGCTTATCTATAGGAGTATGTCCACCATATCATTCTCCTAATGATATGATCTTGTTGTTAATAACATCTCAATGTTCATGATAGGGAAACCTGTCAACACCCGGATTTTTCAATCCTAGATGCCTGTTATGCCATACATCGCAATCCCAGGATTACCATTTTTGCGAGACATAACAGAATTGGATACCATAGTACATCATCCATTACAACGATACATAAGTTCTTACACAAATAGGGATCTCATGATCCAGTTCTTAATACAACGTCAAGCAGCGGAATACGTAATAATAACGGTAGCGTAGGTGAAGCTCCATCTTCAGGGTCACAGGCAATGCTGACGATGGGAGATGATCCTAATTGTCGTAACCTTCCTGGGGTCCATCCTCCAGGTACTCCTCTTCATAGTCTGGCCATGGGAATAGCCAGGGACAAAGCCATGAGTACTCTTTAAGTACTCGCAAACTAATACTAACAGGTAAGGGGTTTTTGGATAATAGGACACTAGGCTCTAGGGTTGTTTTGCAAAAAGCCAGGTTTATCTCTACTCAGTTCCAAAGCTAGTCACAATTTTATAACTCCTAAGTGGGATCTTGTAATTCAGGTCACAACTCTGTTGTGGTCAAGGCAAAGTCTCAATTCGTTTCACAAGTCATTTTGAAAAGTCTGACGGGGAACAAGATGGCCATCTCAACTGTCCATAATCATGACGCGGCTATTCGAATAGTTTGACACTCTGCAAAGATTGTACACTTTCACCACAACATTTGATACATCCGTCAGGAACAAATCCTGAATTCACCATACTCAGTATGCGGATAATCAATCCTAACCTTTCGATTACACGCCCTAGTATAAGCACCTCTCATGTGAGTATGGCCTCCCAACCATGACCAACTGCCATCTTGGGTACCGCACAGGTGGACAATCTTCACAAGGTAGCCTCAGCTCAGACCTTGGCCGTGAGGGAACTAATACTAAGGTACATAAGTTTCCAGTCAAGCCCTACCCAATCTTCGGGTATTGTGGTTGTACGGTAAAATTGGAATGGTATCGCATCTAGACAACCATCAGTTTTATAAAGGGGCTAAGGCTCATGCCTCAACATTTTCATCACCAAAATCATCAAGTGTTTGGAAACACATGTCCAAAACATTTCAATAGAATGATCCATCATTCCAAGGTTTTCATAACCATTTTTCCACCAAGTATTCCCATCTAAAGTTGATCAAGTTTTATGCTTAGCACTAGCATCTACAGGTGGGGGTAAGCACTAAATGAGGGGTGGTAAACTAGTGGAGTTTCAACTAAGTACAACCTCATGCCTTAGGATGACATCAGGGGTATCTAGCTTAGGCCAAATTTTATGCTCTTTATGCAACCTTCAGCACAACTGTCTAGTATCTACCAAACTCTTAGGTAGACTCTAAGTAAGCTTTGATAAAGAAATAAAGTGAGAAGCTTGCACATGAAACTAGGATTTGGTTTATCAAGGGGGTATGATCACATATGCTTAAGGCACATAGTAGTCATATCACAAGTATGGGTTGTGGCATCAGTAGGGTAGCTTGCAAGGGTTAGCTTGCATCAATATCAGTATAAGCTTGCATAGTTACTAGGTTGCTAAAGTGCAAGTGTTAGCTTGCATAGGTCAACTTGTTTAGTAAGGCTTGCATTAGTGTCAATATAAGCTTGCTAAAGGGGAACATCTTGCAAGTGTTAGCTTGCTCAATCAACTAGTAGTATTAGGCTTGCCATGTGCAGAGCAGTGGTTGAAGTTCTCCTCGGCTTCCTCTTCATAGTATCCTCCTTCCTCCTCGTATCCTCGGTAGGTACTAGCGTCTATGAATAAATACGAGGTACACAATCACCAAACAATACTTAACTACTTGCAATCATCACACACAAGGGTCCTATAGATGATCTAGCATCATCTCTAACATTACAAGGTTAAGGCTTGGTTTAAATCCTTTTTATTTTTAGAAAAGTAATTTCTACTCATTGAAAAACTACTTAAGATTTAATATTCTCCAAACTAAACATGGGATCATGTTGACACATGTCATCACCACATATTGTAGTCCATGGGAATGTGATTTAAAGTGGTGTCACAATTTAATAAGGTTTTATCGTTTTATTTTAATTAATTAAAGTAGCTAGAAATGCTTATGGATCATTCTTTTATTACTTGAACAATATTTCTGCAAGTAAACCTATATATTTTTATATATTCTGAAAGGTATGGTTAAATGTGATTTTTGAGAGTTGGAATCCACTCAAAAGCTATTATGGTTTAAATTTGAAAAATGTTTGAATGCAGAAAAGCTTCTGCCTTGTTATTTTTACCAGGGGTGATTTATAGATCCAAATGACTTGAATCCAACGGGCTTGGATTCATCATTCACATACCTTTCCAACAAAATTGGTTTCATTCAAATTGGTGCACTGAATCGATCTGGGTTGATTTTTGAAGTTGAGTACAGAAGTGTGTTTGAATTGAAATAGAAAAAGATTTAATTTGAATAACTGGGCTGCGCGGGAAATTCTAACGGGCCGGCCTGCTAAGCGCAGTGCTCCCGCGGGCTGCTTAAGTGGGTGTCCCCACTCGTCAGTGACACGGGGCTGGGCGAAGCGGTATGGGGCAACGTGGATCGTTCGATCTAGTTCTAATCTAACGGCTGGGAGTCATCGTCGACGCGAGACAACTCCGGCGAGAACGAAACCTAGCGCGGCCAGTGAGGGTCGCTGGGGGATCACCGGGGTACTGGCGAGGGTCGGCGAGGCGGGCGAACGACGAAGTCGACGACGGCGAACTCAGGGGTGGTCGCGGCAGCTCCTGGGGCGGCTCCAATCGCTGGCTCCTTTCTTCTCCGGCAGCGGCAGGCTCCAGTGAAATTCCGGCGAGGTGGTGCTCGCCTTGCTCTGAGAATGGTGTGGCACGATCAGTGAGGAGAGGGGAGTGAGATGGTGTGAAGAATTCGTGCGGGGGTGGCCTCTATTTATAGTCGAGCGTGGGGACCGCCGGGGCGCACGGTGAGCTCGTCGGGGGCGACGTTATAGGCAGCTAATGGCATGGGCAAGGGTAGGGGACAGTGCTATGTCTCCTGGTGATGCTCAACGACATGGTAGCGAGGCATGGGGCGGTGTGGTTTGGTCTAGAACGGCCGGTGCTTTGCGCAGCAGAGGCGGCGTCTTCGACGGCGGGCGGTGGCTGTGCAGCACGGGGCGGAAAATGGGGATGTCTGGCGGTCTCCTGGGTTGATGGCGATCGTGTATGCACGCGGCGAGGGCGGAGCGCGGTCTGTGGATGACGGTCGAGGGTGGCGCTCTGGCGCACGCTCGGCATGGTCTGGGCGCGGCTTGTGCGCGTGGTCTAGGGCTTGGCAACGCTTGCGGCTGGGACAGTGAGTGGCGGTGGACGGTGGGATGCCTCCTAGACAAGGTTGGCACGGCTAGTTTTTCCTCTAGCTTGATGTCCACAATGGGGTGACATTGGGGTGCTCGGCTGTTCACCATTAATGGAAATGGCAATCTCACAGGGGTGCTAGTGTTCGGCTAAACTTTCTAGATGATCTACTGAGCTGTGTGTGAGCTAACTAGGGAACAAGTTAGGCAAGAATCACTGCACACTATAGTGTTTGATGTTTTGTTTGATTTGTGTCTGCAACCTGTTTGATGAAATGGCCGCATGAAATCAAGTTTTGAATTTTGAAATGATTTTTGGTGGGTTTGCTAGATTGGTGCTGGTGAGTCTGCAGATGCTTGGGTTTTGAAAGTTGAGCTTGTTTGAGTGGGTTTTGAAAAAGTGGGATCTTCCCATATGAAGAAGATTCAATTTTGAATTGTCTTTTAAACTATGCATTTGAAAGTTTCTGGATGATCACAAAGTGGGACTTGATACTCTGTTATGATTACATTCAAGGGGTGCAAAGATCCAGAAAAGTTTCTGTTAGGTTCTGAAAGTTTGAGACAGCCAAAGTAGGCATGGGAGTTAAATTGGTCAAAATGACCATTCACTTAATATATTTGTTTTGATTTACTTGTTTTTAAGGAAAGTGTGGGAAATGTTTTAGATGATGTTTATTTCACCTAAGAAACATTTTACAAGCAATGGATCACACAAACAAGGTGGTTTTTAAAAAATTAAAAATCCATGCATACACATATGCATGCATTCATGATTTTATTTAGAAAAGTTTTTGTTAACCCTAATCTTGATGATTAGTGTTTGATGATCTAAGTTTGGTATTTTTGGGATGTTACAAACCTTCCCCCCTTGAACAAAATCTCGTCCCGAGATTTGAAAAACGACGAAAAGATTACCTAGGATTTGAAGAGATCGGGAAACTCCGTCCTGATGTGATCTTCGCGTTCCCAGGTAGCTTCCTCTTCTGTGTGGTTTCTCCACTGAATCTTGAGAAACTTGATGCTTCGGGTTTGGGTAGTTCGAAAAGCTTCTTCCAAAATGCGGATGGGTACTTCGGGATAGGTCAGGTCATCGTCGATCTCTATGGTCCGGTGATCGATATTTTTGAACACTTATGTCTTCTCGGGGACTTCGAGACACTTGCGAAGTAACGAGATATGGAACACATTGTGCACAGCTGACATCTCTTCAGGTAGTTCCAGTTGATAAGATACTTCTCCTCGACGGTTCAAAATTTTGAAAGGTCCGATATATCTGGGGGCTAACTTTCCTTTGAGTTGGAAACGCTGCATTCCCTTCAATGGCGACACTTTCAGATAAACAAAATCTCCGATGTTGAAGGCGAGGTCTCGACGTCTCTTGTCGGCATAACTCTTCTGTCGGGATTGGGCGGTCTTGAGGTGCTCACGAATCTTGTGAACCTTCTCTTCTGCTTCTCGTAGGATGTCGGGTCCGAAGGTCTGACTCTCTCCTACTTCCGACCAGTTCAAAGGGGTACCGCACTTTCTTCCGTACATGAATTCAAATGGGGCCATTTGCAAACTGGCTTGGTAACTATTGTTGTAGGAAAATTCTGCAAACGGCAGACAGTCTTCCCACTTGGATCCATATTCTAGCACACATGCTCTAAGCATATCATCGAGTATTTGGTTTACTCGCTCCGTTTGTCCATCGGTCTGAGGGTGATACGTGGTACTGAAATCTAGGCGGGTTCCTAAACCTTCTTGGACTTTCTTCCAGAATCTCGAGGTAAACTGAGTTCCTCGATCCGATACTATGTTCTTGGGGACTCCGTGCAAACTAACTATTCTAGCGATGTACAACTCTGCTAGCTTCGAACTCTGATAGGTGGTTTTGACGGGCAAGAAATGGGCGACTTTGGACAATCTATCCACTATGACCCAGATAGAGTCATTTCCCCTACTAGAAGTAGGTAGTCTAGTGATAAAGTCCATTCCTACAGAATCCCATTTCCATTCCGGAATTTGCAAAGGTTGCAACAATCCAGCGGGTCTTTGATGTCCTGCCTTGACTCGCTGGCATATATCACATTTAGCGATATAGCTTCCGATTTCTCTCTTCATCTTATGCCACCAAAATTGCTCTTTCAAATCTTGATACATCTTCGAACCTCCGGGATGGATAGAATAAAGAGTATCATGAGCCTCCTTCAAGATAACTTCTTTCAACTCTGAATCTGCTGGTACACAAAGGCGTCCTTTGTACCACAGAACTCCTTCTTCGTCCTCGGTGAATCCGGGTACTTTGCCGTCTGCGTCTGAGCTTGATTCCGTCGATACTAGCATTTCCCTTCTGCGCCTCTTTAATCTGACTGATCAAAGTGGGCTGAAGTTCTATGCTAGCCAAAAATCCTTCACTTACTAATTCCATTCGAAAATCTTCCATCTCCTTGTGCAGACTTGGTTGCTCCTCAAAAATCATGGAGTTCAAGCGGCACGGCAATCTGCTAAGGGCATCGGCTACCACGTTGGCTTTACCAGGGTGATAGTGAATGTCCAGGTCGTAATCCTTGATTAGCTCAATCCATCTTCTCTGCCTCATATTCAAATCTTTCTGAGTGAATATATACTTTAGGCTCTTGTGATCCGAGTAAATCTCACAATGATTTCCCATTAGGTAATGTCTCCATGTCTTCAGGGCTAGAACTACTGCTGCGAGTTCGAGGTCATGGGTTGGGTAGTTTTGCTCAAGTTGCTTCAATTGTCGAGATAGATAAGATATAACTTTGCCTTCTTGCATTAGCACACATCCGAGACCAATCTTGGATGCGTCACAATACACATCGAAGGGTTTCGTGATATCCGGCATGA
Source organism: Avena longiglumis (assembly GCA_030063025.1). Taxonomy (NCBI): domain Eukaryota; kingdom Viridiplantae; phylum Streptophyta; class Magnoliopsida; order Poales; family Poaceae; genus Avena; species Avena longiglumis. The sequence goes on along the minus strand of CP125976.1, from coordinate 202,832,392 downwards.
TAAAGATTGGGGCTGAGATCAATCTCCTCTTGAGTTCTTGAAAACTATCTTCACACTTATCTGTCCATTCAAACTTCTTGTCCTTCTTCAGCAATTGGGTCATGGGTCAGGCGATACTCGAGAATCCTTCATTTGCGGTAATATCCCGCCAATCCGAGAAAAGCACGAACTTGGGTTTGAGTGGTTGGGGCTTGCCAATCTTCTACATCTTTCACTTTGGCAGGGTCAACGGCAATTCCTCCGGCTGATACAATGTGACCGAGGAATCCTACCTCCTGTAACCAAAATTCACATTTGCTAAACTTGGCATACAACTGATGCTCTCTAAGGGTTCCAAGAATGGTCCTTAGGTGTAGCTCATGTTCTTCTTCTGATTTGGAGTAAATCAGAATGTCATCGATGAAAACAACGACAAACTTATCCAGGAAGTTCATAAAAATCTTATTCATGAGATTCATGAAATAAGCGGGGGCATTGGTTAATCCAAAATACATGACTGTATACTCGTACAATCCATATCTGGTGGTAAACGCAGTCTTTGGAATATCCTCTGCACAAATCTTGAGTTGATGATAGCCAGTTCTAAGATCAATCTTAGAAAACACCTAGGCACCGGTCAACTGATCAAACAAATCCTCTATCTTGGGCAAGGGGTACTTGTTCTTGATGGTGACATCATTCAACTTTGGATAATCCGTACATAAACGGTTACCTCCATCTTTCTTGTCTACAAACAAGACATGTGATCTCCATGGTGACGCACTTGGTTGAATTAGTCCAATTTCTAGCATGGAATCCAGTTGCTTCTTCAGTTCTTCTAACTCCGATGGGTTCATACTATAGGGTCTCTGGGCTATGGGTCCTGTTCCGGGGATTAGTTCAATGATAAACTCGATATCCCGATCTGGGGGCATACCGGGCAAAACATCTGGAAATACATCGGGGTATTCACAGACTATCCGGACTTGGTCAATGGTAGGTTGGGCTAGACTCTTTTTACACTTGAATTGGCGAGGTAAGGTTTCAGATATATGCTCGACTGCTATTCTAGTGGTACTGGTCATGGTGATGGCTTTCTTGGCACAGTCAATCAATCCCTTATGTTTGGACATCCAATCCATTCCTAGTACTACTTCCAAACCTTTAGTTCCGAGTACTATTAGATTAGCATAAAAATCTATGCCATGGACTCGGATAGGGACGGCTTTGCAAATTTGCCTAGCCTTGGTGGTTGATCCGGGGATTTGCACAATCATAACATGCTTCAGTTTGGTTGGTTGAATTTTACTAGTGCAGGAAAATTCTTCGGTGACAAATGAATGCAATGCACCAGTGTCAAACAACACTCTTGAAAGTACTGAATTAACAGAAAACATACCCAGCACGTCGTCTGGCGCTTCCTGAGCTTCTTCAGCATGCATGAGAAAAATACGGCCATTGCGGTTGAGTGAATTTCCTGGGGCAAATCTCCTTCCTGGCTGAACACGACGCTGTTGGGGCATTGGCATTAGGGTTGTAGCATTCTTCTTGTTGGGGCACTCGTTGGAATAGTGGCCTTTATTTCCTGATCATAAGTCACTTGTGACTTGTCCTTGCTGACAGCACAACATTGCTTCCAGTCCTCGGAGTGTTGGGATTGGTAGCATTGTTGGTGTTGAACTTGGGTGGGCACGGGTGAAATTGCTAGAGTTGGGGTTGTTGTGATTTCCTCCGGTTCTAGGGTTTCCACGGTTGGGATAGGTTGGACGGGTCATAGGGGGTCTGTTGGTTCTTGGGGCAAATCCTGGAGATGGGTTGGGGCGATACTTTGGGGTCCGATGGGTTCCTGGTTGATGCATCATACGACGCTTGCGGTTCTCATTAGCTTGGTTGATCTTTCCTTCCATCTGGATGGCTGAATCGACAAGGGCTTCAATATCAGCAAAGGGGATATTGACTAACACCGTCTGCATCTCGTCATGCAGACCATTCAGGAATCTTTCTTTCTTCTTGGCTTCCGTGTCTATCTCGTCCGGGGCATACCTAGCTAATGACAAAAATTTGTCACGGTATTCCACTACAGTCATCCTCCCTTGCTTCAGCTCTCTAAACTCGTCTCTCATTCTCTTGATCAAACCTGGTGGCACATGGGTTTTGCTAAACTTGACCTTGAATTCCTCCCAGGTCATCATCTGGCCTCCGGTCATGGCACGAACACTGTTCCACCATGCCCTGGCATCTCCGGCTAGATAGTGGGTGGCAAATAGAACTTTCTTGTTGGCTTCCACTCCTGCTACTTCTAAGTTATTTTCCATGGTTGGCAGACAATCGTCGGCGTCTAAGGGTTCTTCTGACTTGGTGAAAACAGGTGGGTTGGTATTGTGAAAATTCTTGAGCTTAGATCCCTGGTTGTCCTGATTTCCATGGCCTTGGTTGTTGTGGGCTAGCTGGGCTATCTGTTGCAGAGTGGCTAGGTTGGATTACCGTTCCGCTCTTTCAGCTTCGCGGTCAGAGGTCAACATTTGCAGAATCTGCAACATCGGATCCGGGGGTGAACCACTTCCTCCACGTGGCATTTGAAGATTGAGGTAGATCATTAGAAAATAGGGAAATTTCTAAGGTTTTGGGGTCTTTGAAAAGTTTTAAAGGTTTGACTCAGATTTTTCTAGCAACTTGCTTTTTCATTCATTCATTCATAGCACACAGTACAACACACACCACAACAAGGAAAAACAGAGGGTTTTAAGAACCATTCTGAAATCTACGATACAGTGGGACCGACTACTACTCACTATGCTAGTGCTCAGTGCTACTACTCCTCGGAGTCTGTGGCTTCATCAGCTTCATCATCATCGATGAAGGCGAAATCATCTTCATCGGTGAAGAAGTCCATGGCCCGATCCTCCAGAAAATCATCGTCATCACTAAGATAAGAGTAAGGGTCTCCACGAAGATCCTCTCCGGCGTTCTCCCTTTCATCCAACTACATGTCCCTCTCGTGGATGGTCTCTTCCAGAGATGAGATGCGGTGGCGAAGACGGGCAATAATGCGCTCCTTCTTGTCGAGTTGACGGCGACGAGACTTGCGATCCTTTGCTAGCATGGCTATGGTCTGATCCTTCGTCTTGATGATGGCAGACTTTTGGTTGCAATAGTCACGGCAGTTGTCCAACTCCTGCTGACGATCATACATCATGAAGCTAAGGTGGTCCAATTGAGTCTTCAGCTCGGGTTGGTATGGGGCTTCCAGTGGTTGTCCATTTGCATCACGTCTTGGGAAAAACTCAAAGCGAGTACCCTTGATCTGATTGATGCTCTGCCCACACGGACGGGAGAGATATTCCTGCATTGCTCTGGCAAGTCCATCGAGCCAGTTGTTCTCTCTTAAGGTAAACTGAATTCCTTCCGCAGTGGGAGGTTCAATCTTTCCTCGGAGACTTGCAACAATTAACCACTGCAGATCTTCTCCTCCTTGATCATTGAGCTGAGCTCCGAAGAACTCGGGGTGTGGACGCTCCAGAAGTTCCGAAAGCTAATCCAGATCCCTCTCAAAGATAAGGTCTCCTCCATTCCCCAACTGATAAAACTTGTTGTACTTCACGTCCATCTATAAAAATAGAGGATGAGTAGATTATCAGAGTGATCAAGTGTGTCAAAATTTTATGTATTTTGCAAGAGTTTTTGAGGAACATGAATTTTTATGAAAGAATCAAAGAGATAAGAATGAGAATAGGTTTTTGTAAATATTTGTTTTTCTTTGGTTTTGAAACTAAGTTTTTGGTTCAGCGTCCAGTCTAACTAGGGTCTCCTATGGTCAGGATGGCTCTGATACCAACTTGTCAACACCCGGATTTTTCAATCCTAGATGCCTGTTATGCCATACATCGCAATCCCAGGATTACCATTTTTGCAAGACATAACAGAATTGGATACCATAGTACATCATCCATTACAACGATACATAAGTTCTTACACAAATAGGGATCTCATGATCCAGTTCTTAATAAAATGTCAAGCATCGGAATACGTAATAATAACGGTAGCATAGGCGAAAATCCATCTTCAGGGTCACAGGCAATGCTGACGATGGGAGATGATCCTAGTTGTCGTAACCTTCCTGGGGTCCATCCTCCAGGTACTCCTCTTCATAGTCTGGCCATGGGAATAGCCAGGGACAAAGCCATGAGTACTCTTTAAGTACTCGCAAACTAATACTAACAGGTAAGGGGTTTTTGGATAATAGGACACTAGGCTCTAGGGTTGTTTTGCAAAAAGCCAGGTTTATCTCTAATCAGTTCCAAAGCTAGTCACAATTTTATAACTCCTAAGTGGGATCTTGTAATTCAGGTCACAACTCTGTTGTGGTCAAGGCAAAGTTTCAATTCGTTTCACAAGTCATTTTGAAAAGTCTGACGGGGGAACAGTATGGCCACTCCAACTGTCCATAACCGCGGATGCGGCTATTCGAATAGTTTGACACTCTGCAGAGATTATACACTTTCACCACAACATTTGATACATCCGTCAGGAACAAATCCTGAATTCACCATACTCAGTATGCGGATAATCAATCCTAACCTTTCGATTACACGCCCTAGTATAAGTACCTCTCCTGTGAGTATGGCCTCCCAACCATGACCAACTGTCATCTTGGGTACTGCACAGGTGGAAAATCTTCACAAGGTAGCCTCAGCTTAGACCTTGGCCGTGAGGGAACTAATACTAAGGTACATAAGTTTCTAGTCAAGCCCTACCCAATCTTCGGGTATTGTGGTTGTACGATAAAATTGGAATGGTATCGCATCTAGACAACCATCAGTTTTATAAAGGGGCTAAGGCTCATGCCTCAACATTTTCATCACCAAAATCATCAAGTGTTTGGAAACACATGTCCAAAACATTTCAATAGAATGATCCATCATTCCAAGGTTTTCATAACCATTTTTCCACCAAGTATTCCCATCTAAAGTTGATCAAGTTTTATGCTTAGCACTAGCATCTACAGGTGGGGGTAAGCACTAAATGAGGGGTGGTAAACTAGTGGAGTTTCAACTAAGTACAACCTCATGCCTTAGGATGACATCAGGGGTATCTAGCTTAGGCAAAATTTTATGCTCTTTATGCAACCTTCAGCACAACTGTCTAGTATCTACCAAACTCTTAGGTAGACTCTAAGTAAGCTTTGATAAAGAAATAAAGTAAGAAGCTTGCACATAAAACTAGGATTTTGTTTATCAAGGGGGTATGATCACATATGCTTAAGGCACATAGTAGTCATATCACAAGTGTGGGTTGTGGCATCAGTAGGGTATCTTGCAAGGGTTAGCTTGCATCAATATCCGTATAAGCTTGCATAATTACTAGGTTGCTAAAGTGCAAGTGTTAGCTTGCATAGGTCAACTTGTTTAGTAAGGCTTGCATTAGTGTCAATATAAGCTTGCTAAAGGGGAACATCTTGCAAGTGTTAGCTTGCTCAATCAACTAGTTGCATTAGGCTTCCCTTGTGCAGAGCAGTGGTTGAAGTTCTCCTCGGCTTCCTCTTCGTAGTATCCTCCTTCCTCCTCGTATCCTTGGTCGGTACTAGCGTCTATGAATAAATACGAGGTACACAATCACCAAACAATACTTAACTACTTGCAATCATCACACACAAGGGTCCTATAGATGATCTAGCATCATCTCTAACATTACAAGGTTAAGGCTTGGTTTAAATCCTTTTTATTTTTAGAAAAGTAATTTCTACTCATTGAAAAACTACTTAAGATTTAATATTCTCCAAACTAAACATGGGATCATGTTGACACATGTCATCACCACATATTGTAGTCCATGGGAATGTGATTTAAAGTGGTGTCACAATTTAATAAGGTTTTATCCTTTTATTTTAATTAATTAAAGTGGCTAGAAATGCTTATGGAGCATTCTTTTATTACTTAAACAATATTTCTTCAAGTAAACCTATATATTTTTATATATTCTGAAAGGTATGGTTAAATGTGATTTTTGAGAGTTGGAATCAACTCAAAAGCTATTTTGGTTTAAATTTAAAAAATGTTTGAATGCAGAAAAGCTTATGCCTTGTTATTTTTACCAGGGGTGATCTATAGATCCAAATGACTTGAATCCAACGGGCTTGGATTCATCATTCACAGACCTTTCCAACAAAATTGGTTTCATTTAAATTGGTGCACTGAATCGATCTGGCTTGATTTTTGAAGTTGAGTACAGAAGTGTGTTTGAATTGAAATAGAAAAAGATTTAATTTGAATAACTGGGCTGCGCGGGAAATTCTAACGGGCCGGCCTGCTATGCGCAGTGCTCCCGCGGGCTACTTAAGTGGGTGTCCCCACTCGTCAGTGACATGGGGCTGGGCGAAGCGGTATGGGGCAACGTGGATCGTTCGATCTAGTTCTAATCTAACGGCTGGGAGTCATCGTCGACGCGAGATAACTCCGGCGAGAATGTCGGGGGGTTGACCTCGGGTAGGTCAGAGACGGGGAAAGACAGAGGTACTATCCCCGTCTAGTTTCCGAGTTACGGTCCAAGTCGGCCGAATCATGGATATGTCGGCCGATGAACGGAGGCAAGAAGCCCGCGTATATGTATCAAGTAGTTACCCGGCCGAGTTACTAAGAGGATCAGCCGGGTTATCCCAAGTGATCTTGATGCAGGTGAAGAACGAGCCGAGTAACACAAGGTAAGGCCGAGTGATACGAAGCTTGCAGGAGAAGGAGAAGCCCAAGGTCAAACTATAGCTGCAGGCTAGAAGGAATCAGAGCGGAGCCAAGCACAAGAGACAAAGATGCACAACGTCAGAGGGGCAGAAGGAGGTCACGGAGGTGACAGTCCTGGAGCCCGAGGCACGCAGGAGGGGGCCACTGGAGCCTTGCCGTCATTAGAAGGGCGACAGGGAAAGGAGGCCGCCGAACTACTAATTTGGGACAAGCATATTCCACGAATATGCTTGCCTCGTCAGCCCTAAGGGCACCCAAGGCACTCCTTTATAAGGGGAGGCTTGGACCCTGAGGAAGGCATCGACTCTTTGAGCACCGTTAGGCTGGGGAGATTTATCTTGTCCCCCTGTATACAGCTCGAGGAGCATTTGTAACCCATCAAGAGAGAAATAAAGATCATAACTTTGGCAGCTTGAGTGTAGACACAGTTGCACCTTCCCTCCCCAGATCCCACTAGCATCCATTGGCCCCATACATTAGCCTACCCATGGCATCTGCCGTGCCACCACCACGACGCTTGGCGCCGTGGGGGCGGCGGTGCTAAGTGGAGTTGTGATCCGGACGGAAACTTCATCAACACCGGCGGCGTTGTTTACGGCTTGGTCGAGACTTGGTCTGTGACTATGTCGAGACAATGCAGAAGCTTCGGGGAAAACTCCCAGCGCAATGGGGTCTTCATCAACTGGCGAGCACAGGGTCTACGTCGGCGTCGACATCACGGCATCTATCCTCACCGGTTGTTGTTGCAGGAGAGCCACCTCGAGCGCGCAAGCCGTCCATCAAGAGAGCATCCTGCAGCAGCGTCGGTGATGGTCGCAGCGAGCTCAAGCTGGAATAGCGATGCGGGTCAAGCGGAAGACCCATGCACAAAGCGCACCACGCTGCAAACCACGAGGTAATTCCGCCGGACAAACCCGACCGAGCTACATGACACCACCCCAAAGGCACCACGAGTGAGAGGGCCACCTCTGAAAGGCGAGAGAACATTCTTGAGCGACTATAGAAAACTTAACCACACCATGGCGCCGATACTTGATCCGCAAATGCTCGAGCAGAGTTAGAAGAAACCGGGCAAAAGGTCTTTGGTAGAGGCCAAAAAGTATCGACCTGCGAAATCCTTGAACAGGACCACGAGAGAATATGCAAAAGCTAATAATCTTGATATCGCACCCGGCGGGTGGACGAACTAAGATTAAGAGGAAGAACCTCATGAATGACATTAACAAGAGCATGAAGCTCACGAGGCTAATCAGGTGATTTGGGTTTGCCGAGGTACAATACCCCGGCGAAGAACCTGAGAGCGGCAAATGCCGCAGCATTGGAATTAGAGGGGTTAACCGGGGAAGCTCGGCAGAAACAACAAGAAAGAGTGAATGAGCTGGTGCGCATCGCGAACCAGCAAAATGAGGAAATACTCAGAACTAACCCGGCAAGACCAGGGGCTTCACGGATGGTTCATTCGGCAGGGGCAGCACCTGCCTTATCCGCGGCAGCAGCATCTTCACCCGGAAACAACGCTCGAAAAGAGAAAGCAGTAACCTCAGGGAAGAGGAACAAGCAAATTGTTCCATATGACCCGGCAATAGCCGGAAAGGCAAATGAGAACAGAGGCAATGCAAGCCGAGGTAACAGTGGGGAGAGAAACCACGGCCGTATGGAAAAGGACGGCGGGGGCCGAGGCAATGGGGATCTCGGCAGGAGAGAACCCAGAGATAATCATGAAAACCCGGACGGCCGAAGTAAGGAGAAGTGCCGCCCAACCCGCAACCAAGACATGAGCCTCGGCAGGAAAGAGAAGTGAGGCCAGCTCGCCACAATCAGATGAATGAAAGGTACAATGATGGATATTCCGAGGTGGAATACGCAAACCAGGGTGGAAACAATCACTATGGGATACAGGACAGTATCCTGTATAGAGATCTGCCAGCAAGTGATGCAAGAGTAAAATTGGATCGGCTATACCGGTCCGAGTTGTTGGAAGAGCAAGGTCCACCAGGTCTGACATGTTTTGGACCACGGATCATGGGCGAACCACCAGTGCCGAATTTTCAGTTAGCAAGAGTCATAAAAACATACAATGGAAGTACCAAGCCACAAGACTGGTTGATTGATTATGCCACCGCTGTGAAGATAGCGGGAGGCAACTTAAGATGGGCAGTGCGGTATGTCCCACAGATGTTGGAAGGACCAGCCAGGGTATGGCTGAATAATCAACCAGCCGGCAGTATCAACTGCTGGTTAGATTTCAAAGAAATGTTAAGCACAACTTTACCGGCACATACAAGAGGCCAAATAGACCACAACTAGCCATGTGCAAGCGAGGCCGAATGAAACAGATAGAGAGTTTTAACTCGATGGTGCAACTGAGAAACTCATGTGAGGGAGTTATCGAATCGCAAGCAATCGCTTGGTTCGCAAGGCTGCCGTTATGCCGGTGTGTTGTGTAGCCTGCAAAGAGATATGCCAACCACCTGGCGAAACTATCGAATAGCGGACTCCTATGCATTGGGACCCAACCCAACCGAACTAATGTCGGCGGATCATCGCGAACAGGACCATTACGCGAGAGAATTGGCGGGTCGTCGAGCGTGATTTCAGAGGAAGAAGAGAGGAGAGAGGCGGATTATAGATATAATTGGCATGTGGCGGCGATAGCACAAGATCACCGAGTCACGGGCAACTCAATGAGAAAAATGGACCTCAACGGTGGACATCAAGAAATGAGGGAAAAGGCAATGGACCCCGAGCAAAAGAAGCAATGGCAAGAGAGGCGAAATACACGTTCAATCCATGTTAGATCAGTGCAAATTTCACACATCAAACCCATCGGACCAGCCAATCATCGACCCACCAATGTGCCGGATGAAAAATGCGATGGGAACCCAGGGAGTTCGAGCTCCCCATCAGTGCAATGACATCGGCCGCAATTAAATGGAGCAAATACCGACAGCGATGCTACCGCCTCCCCTAGGTACGATAACTCGGATCGGAGGGATGCGGTGCATCAAGTAATGAACCAGGTCGGGGCGGAAGGATGAATCCGGAAAATACGGACGTAATGATTACGAGAACATCACCGGTCTTATTGTGTGTTCACTAGCGAGCAATGAGGACAAGCAAAGTGTGCGGCATATGGAAGTGAATGCGTTATGCTTGGCGGTACCAAGATACCAGCCATGGTCTGATCAAGAGGTGACCTGGAGCATGAAAGACCACCCCAGAATAATGCCGAGTCCAAGATCATATGCACTTGTGTTGGATCCGACATTTGTTGGACCAAGCATCAATGTGAAATTTTCAAAAGTACTTATCGACAATGGGAGAAGTATCAACATCATGTACAAATATACCATGCATAAACTCGGAATATCGCAGAATATGCTGCAGTCCACGAGGACAACTTTCCATGGGATAGTGCCAGGGCTTTCATGTGATCCCATCGGTAAAGTCCGAGTGGACGTGTTATTCGGTACAAGAGATAACTGCAGAGCAGAAAACTTAGAATTTGAAGTGGTGGATCTGGAAAGTTGTTATCATGCTCTACTCGGACGACCCGCACTAGCCAAATTCATGAGCAGCTGTCATATAAGTTATCTAAAGATGAAGTTACCCGGACCACAGGGGGTGATAACGATTCGAGGGATTACAAGAAGTCAATGGAGTGTGCTTCACCGGGTCAAATTGGCGAGTCATTGGTTATAGCAAGAGAAAAGAAAAGGATTCAAGAGGTAGCAGCCCTCGCTCGATCGGCACATTGAACATGCGGCTAGCCAACCCGCATGGCGTGTCTCTTTTCACCGACTAAAGAAACGAAGAAATTCAGATCGATGAGCAATTCCGGGCGTCTTGTTACTATTGGTGCAGGCCTGGACGCTAAATAGGAAAGCGAGCTCACCAACTTCCTCCGTGAGAATCGGGATATATTTGCATGGTCAAGTCAGGATCTGCAAGGTGTTCCGAGGGAGTTGGCTGAGCACTCTTTGAATGTGAGGCCAGGAGCAAGGCCGGTGAAGCAACCTCTCCTCCGCTTCGCCGAAGACAGGAGAAAAGTAATAGGGGATGAAATAGCTCGGCTCCTCGCAGCCGGGTTCATCATGGAGGTGCTATATCCGGATTGGTTATCAAATCCGGTGCTAGTAGAAAAGAAGAAAGATGACCCCAATGTAGCCATTGTGTGGCGAATGTGTATCGACTACACCAACCTGAACAAGGCGTGTCCGAAAGATCCTTTTCCATTGCCTAGAATAGACCAAGTCATTGACTCGACCGCTAGTTGTGAGCTGTTATCATTTGTAGATGCGTATTCTGGTTTCCACCAGATACCGTTAAATCCGGCTGATCAAATAAAGACTGCATTTATTACCCCGTACGGGGCTTATTGTTATCGCACAATGCCATTTGGCCTGCGAAATGCAGGAGCAACATATCAAAGATGCATGCAAAAATGCCTACATGATCAGATAGGGAAAAATGTACAAGTGTATGTGGATGACGTGGTCATCAAAACTAAAGAGATAAAAACCTTGCTAGAAGATATACGGCAGACTTTCGTGAACCCGAGAAGGTTCCGAATGAAGCTTAATCCAGAAAAATGCACATTTGGCGTGCCGGCAGGAAAACTACTCGGTTTCCTTGTGTCCAGCCGAGGTATCGAGGCTAATCCAACAAAGATAAGAGCAGTAGAAAGAATGGAATTGCCAAAATGTTTGAACGATGTACAAAAATTCACGGGCTGCCTGGCCTCGCTTAGTCGATTTGTATGTCGGCTAGGAGAAAAGGCACTGCCGCTTTATCAGCTGATGAGAAATTCGGACAAATTCAGCTGGACTCCGCAGGCGGACCTTGAATTTCGTGAGTTGAAAAAGATGCTAGTTACGGCACCCATTTTAGCTTCTCCATTATCGAAAGAACCTATGCTACTCTATGTAGCGGCTACCAATCGAGTAGTTAGTACTGTGGTCGTAGTGGAACGACTTGAAGACGGTAAGTCAATTCAGAGGCCGGTCTATTATCTAAGTGAAGTATTATCCACTTCAAAGCGTAATTATCCACTATCGGAAGATGGCTTATGGAGTATATATGTCGTGAAAAGCTTAAGCATTACTTTGAAGAGCACCCCATCAAAGAAATCTGTGAGGCACCCATAGCCGACATATTGAACAACAAAGACGCAAGTGGCCGAATAGCAAAATGGGCGATTGAGTTATCACCGTATGCTCCACAATTTGATAGAAGAGATGCAATCAAATCTCAGTGTCGCCGACTTTCTCGTGAGACTAGGCCGAGGTGCGATGAGCCACCATTGCGGATCCAAATTCTTGGACAATGCATTTCGATGGTTCCAAACTAAGGAATGGTTTGGGGCAGGAATAGTGTTAACCTCGCCTAAAAAGACCAATTGAAATATGTCTGCAAATACATTTCTTGCGTCCAACAATGTAGCTGAATATGAAGCGCTAGTCCATGGATTAAAAGTGGCAAAAGAAATTGGTATCTGGAATCCTATGCTATGGTGACTCGGATCTAGTAGTACTGACAAGTATCGTGCGTTGGGACGCATTAGATGCTAATATGGCTTTATACAGATTCCATGTGCAAAAAATCAGTGGATACTTTGAAGGATGTGAATTCCACCACATACCTCGAGCAGAAAATGACGCTGCCGACACATTGTCAAAATTAGGGTCAACCCGGCAGTCAATTCCACCAGGTATTGCCCTGGAGCACCTCAGGAAACCATCAATAATCCCATCACCAGAATCCGAATCAATCTTTATCCCAGCAAGTTCTGCAGAAGATCACACGCCAATGGAGGTAGATCCGCAGAATGACTCGGAACCCCTAAAGAGGGGGACAGCCGAGGTAATCACAGTCATGGAAAGAGCCGAGGTATATACGTCGGCAGAGAACATGGAGATAGACAGTGAGATCACATCAGAAAAAGTAACACCGATATGGGCGCAACCCATTTTTCTTACCTAAAAGATGCGATGTTGCCGAGTAATGAGGTATTAGCTAGACAAACCATAAGAAGAGCAAAAGCCTATACAATCATAAACAATGAGTTATATAAGAGAAGTGTCACAAACGTATTGCAGAAGTGCGTGAGTTCCACAGAAGGTCAGGAAATCCTTCTAGACATACACCAAGGAGAATGTGGGCACCATGCCTCATCTCGCGCTTTAGTAGCCAAGGCATTTAGGCATGGATTTTTCTTGTAACGCGTTAAAAGAGGCAAAAGAATTAGTTAACAAATGCAATGGGTGTCGAGATACGCAACTGAATACATATGCCATCGGTGAGTTAAAACAATACCCATCACTTGGCCATTTTACGTATGGGGTTTAGATATGGTGGGACCATTCAAGCCGGCGAGGAGGAATGAACCACATGTTGGTTATGGTAGACAAGTTCACAAAATGGATTGAAGTAAAACCGATTAAAAAGTGTGATGGGCACAGCAGGTGAAATTTCTCAAGGATATCATCTTGAGATACGGTACCCGCATAGTATTATTACGGATAATGGCACAAACTTTGCGAAGGAGCTTTCGCTAGATTTTGCGAGAGAAGCACATAAGACTAGATATTGCCTCGTGGCTCACCCGACATCCAATGGACAAGTGTAAAGGTCTAATGGACTGGTGTTGTCGAATAAAACCACGACTTGTTGAACCTTTGCAAAGGTCGGCGGGTGTTGGATCGAAGAAATCCCAGCGTGTTATGGAGCCTCGGACTACTCGAATAGATCAACAGCTACACTCCATTCTTTACGGTGTCGGGCGAGGCCGTACTTCCACCGACATAATATATGACTCGCCAAGAGTTGCTCAAGACACAACCTCGAGACAAATGAGATAGCTCGGCAAGATGCCGTGAACCGCTTTGGAAGAAGCGGAGAGTTGACATTATCACGATCGGCTATTTATCAACAGAACTTGCGCGGTATCACAGCAAGAAAGTGAATCAAGAGTATTCAAAGAAGGAGATTTGGTCCTCCGACTAGGTACAACGCAACGGCATGCACAAATTGTCACCCCATGGGAAGGACCGTTTATTGTGAGCAAAGCATTGCACAACGATGCATATTATCTAATCGGCCTTTCGGTCCCGGAGAGAACAAAGCGGACAAAGCTGGCGAAGAAACAAAGCGCCCGAATGTGGCTTTACTTGCCATTCTACTCGTAGCATTATATCTCAAAGTCAAAATCAATGATGTATTTGAACCTCGGCACCCGGGAAGTGACTCGGGGACTGCCATAGGTTATATTTATTTCATGTTATGTATTGAACCTCGGCACCAGGCGATTACTGGGGGCGCCATATGTTATATTATTTCGTGTTATGTGTTTGGACCTCGGCACCGAGCAATGACTCGGGATTGCCATATGTTATATTTATTTAGCGTTATGTGCTTGAACCTTGGCGCCCAGGCGATGACTCGGGGACTGCCATATGTTGTATTTATTTCATGTTACGAATATGAACCTCGGTGCCCAGAGCAGTGACTCGGGGACTATCATATGATATATCAATTTCGTATTAATACCTAAACCTCGGCTTCTAAAGCAGCGACTCGGGGACTACCGTATGCTACCTCAAACTTATGCTGAACGCACTCATATCAGTTTTATACTACCTCTGAAATCTGATTTACATATGGAAGTTTCGAACAATAAACAATGATCCAGCGATTGCTACATACTTCCACAACGAAGTAGATAACTTATGTTCAGAACAGATCAATATCACAGGTATTCAGCGCTCATGCCTGGATAAGACCATAAAAAATAACGGCAAAGTTAAGCCCTAAAAGGTCAAGAAATTAAGGGCCAGCGAAGCAAGAACTCGGACGAGCATCCACTTAACCAAATGTCACAACAATACATGGCAAAAGAAATTCAAATCATACAGAGAGTTGACAAATTTTTCGCCCACATCATACGCCCGGCATACCAGGGATCGGAAATAACTTAGGCGTTGTTCGTTGGAGAGGCAGCTACTTGCTCAGGTGCGGGGCACTCCGAGGTAGGAGGAACTTCGACTGAGGTTGCCTCGCCCTCCGCCGACCCAGGTGCAACTTCGGCGGAAGTCCGAGGTTGTTCAGGAGCGTCAGTCCGTGCGGTAGAATGCCCGGTACCTTTGGAAGAGGACCGCGCATCGCCGTTGCTGTCCGAGCTTGAGCTGGAGCAATCATATGCGGTCGAATCATTTTCACCTTCCCCCTGCTCAGCTGAATCATCATCCGAGGCACCCTCAGCCACAACCTCCTGATCCGGGTCTGGGAGAAAACTTGGCCCTTCATTCTAAGTGTGCACGTCGGCGTACTCGACGAGTTGGAACGCCCGAGCTTGCCGAAGAGCAACAAAAGTGGGATCTTTAACCCGGGAGCGAGCATAAATTTCTCGGGATGTCAAGAGATGTCTTCATACCATGACATGATATGATGAGGCCATGTCGGCACAACGCCCGTACCGATTCTCTCAAAGACTCAACTACCTCTCGGATGCCATTAGCCTTGTCACCAATAACTTGACTTCGTTGATATCGAGTCCCAGGGTATTCGGCGAGTACATGGTAAGCTCGGATAGCTGCACCAAATCGGCCCATAATTTTCATCGGACCAACTGCGGCACCAACGGCAACCAAGTAATCCTCCATTGAATATTCGAATCAACGGTAATAGGTTCACCTCGGTGCGCATTTGCAAGAACGCTTTAGAACTCACGGGCTTGGCCTCGGGAAATGATCTGCAAAGCATGAGCGTGTCAAAGGGTAGCAGGGACAAAAAAAAAATATAATTCGCCATGCCAAGTAGCTTACGATGAATGTAGCTCATCATTATCTCAAGGTCTTTGGCCCAATCAGCCTTACTCTTCTCAAAGCGAGCAATTTCCTCGCTCAAACCCGGGTTTTAAGTTCGGCAGCTTCAAGGAGTTCTTTGTTCTTCTGCAGATCCAAAGTCAGCCGATTCTTTTCCTCGGAAAATTCTTGGTCGACCTTCTCTAGTTCGGATTTCTGAGAGAGCTTAAGGGTATCCACCTCGGATCGCAGGCGAGCTATCTCATCATCTTTTTCTTGTAGTTGCGCCGAATGAACTGCGTTTTGTTCTAAAAAATGCAGCATCACGTCAGGCATGGGCATGCAATCTTGATGTGACACTGCGAAGTCTTGCAACTCGGCTTTACCACAGCCAAACGCAATAAGGAACCTTATCATATATATTAAAAAGAAGAAGGAGTAAAATAGAAAGGAAACTAACCTTCCAGGTTCTTGATCTTCTTTTCAAGGCGAATATTGAGGTTATTAATGTTACCTATTCAACAAGAAGTAAGCCGGCATTCCGTGGACGAATACATGAGAACGTTGGGAATAAGGAAAAGGAACTATCGACATACCAGCCTTCTTCGCCACGGGCAGAACTTTCTCGTACTTCTCTTCCAGCTTGCGGTGCGAAAAAAGCAACCTCTGGAACTCGGCAGTCCGCCGGTCATGTGCAACCTGAGTAATGAGGCAAAATGATAAATCAACGAGTAAAAGCTAAACGAGATCCGAGTCAAGCAGGACTTAACTCGGATCTAGGTGGCTGGATATTCAAAGCTAAATCCGAATCAAGCAAAGCTTAATTCGGCTCTAGGTGGCTGGATATTCAAAGCTAAACCAGATCCGAGTCAAGCAGGACTTAACTCGGATCTAGGTGGCTGGATATTCAAAGCTAAATTAGATCTGAATCAAGCAAAGCTTAATTCGGCTCTAGGTGGCTGGATATTCAAAGCTAAACCAGATCCGAGTCAAGCAGGACTTAACTCAGATCTAGGTGGCTGGATATTCAAAGCTAAATTAGATCCGAATCAAGCAAAGCTTATTCGGCTCTAGGTGGCTGGATATTCAAAGCTAAACCAGATCCGAGTCAAGCAGGACTTAACTCAGATCTAGGTGGCTGGATATTCAAAGCTAAATTAGATCCGAATCAAGCAAAGCTTAATTCGGCTCTAGGTGGCTGGATATTCAAAGCTAAACCAGATCCGAGTCAAGCAGGACTTAACTCGGCTCTAGGTGGCTGGATATTCAAAGCTAAACGAGATCCGAGTCAAGTAGGACTTAACTCGGATCTAGGTGGCTGGATATTCAAAGCTAAACCAAGTCCGAATCACACACAACTAAACTCGGATCTAGATGGCCGGATTAACGAACCTTAGAAATAAATTTAAGTCAAACTTCCAAGTATACAACAAGTTATTTCCTTGCAAGTTTCGGGGACTAGAGCATATGGTAACATCTGAGGAATAATTTAAGACTCAGAGAAACGATAATTACCTCATTCATCTTGTTGGTATCAACGATGAACTTGGCAGCATGATCAAAACGGCATGATGTCGGAAAAGTGAAAGGGCTGGTTCATAGGATTACCCTCAAACCGATCAGTGACATTCCAATTATTGGCGTACTCAACCGGTGCTCCAAGGCTGTTCCACTAGTCGTCCGAGTTAAAACTTTACCACGGGCTGTTCAACCACGATCGCGGGGCTCTTATGAAGAGCAAGTGGTGCCGGTGCCGAGGTAAGGGACCTTGGTAGGCGCACCTCCCTTGACACGTCAGCAATACTCGGCTGAGAAGAGCCGGCAAGACCTTTCTGAGAAGAAGAAGTCTTGGCGGCAATAGCTTTTTTCGCCTTAGAAGAGGCATCAGCAGGAAGTGACGCCGCGGAAGTGGGGACGGCGTCCTTAGGAGCAGCGGAGGTTAAGGTCGCAGAGGGCGCCGTGATAACGACCTTTTCGGCCGAGGTCGGGATGGCCGTAGAAACGGCCGGGGTAGATGGAGGCTCAGTAGCAGCGCCGGGGCCCATAGAAGGGGCGGATGGTTCGACGAAAACTTCGGAGGGCCGGTTCGAATCCAGGTCAATGGAAGGGCTCTCAGGGACGTCGCGACGAACAGGCGACGTATTCGGAGCTGGAGGAGAAGCAGGACGAATAGGACTAGGAATCCTGGTATCATCAGCGGGAGGAGGAGATGGCGGCCGAATCGGACGGCTAGTCATACTAGGACCGCCGGGTTTAACAGAAAGAGGAGCACTGCAAAAATAAGAAAGAAGATTCGTCAGTATGAGAAACAGAAAGAGAGAAACAAGAAATATAGGCAAAAGGAACTTACCGCCGACCCGGGCATAGTCTTGCGCTGGGAGGTTGAGCGGATTTCTTCATTCGTTTCTTAGGAACCGCCTCGAGGCACTAGCAGAGCCCCACGTTTCCCGAGGTAACGGGAGGTCGGAAGCAATAGGCTCGGCGTCGTGAACTGACCGGCGGATTAGGGGAAAGTAGAAGCCGGAAATGCATAAGAAATAGGCATGGCAACTACCTCAAGAATTTGGACCTCGTCCGAATCACCTTCCTCCTCGTCTATGAAGTCTTGCCGCGAGCTCGAGCCGGGCAGGATCCGACTTAGGGACGAACTCCTCGAGTCCGGCTCACCAAGATCCGGTACTCTGTCCGGGCCAAGGGAGCTCAGAACTTGGCGTCCTCGTTTTTACGCTCTGCGAACCTCTGCAAGACGAGGAGAAAGAGAATTAGATAAATCAGTTTCTAAAAGCGAGTGGAATAAGAGCAATGTTGATTAAGCTCACCTCGGGAGGCGGATGATCGCGGTGAATGGTTTTAATCCCCAAGACCAATCCTCGGGCATCTCGGTCTTGAAGATAGCTCGGACGCTTATAAATAAGGTAGTTATCCAGCTCCACGGTCGAGACTCGATTAGGGTCAAGGGACCACTCATGTAGCAAAGCTTGTGGGTCCGCTCGGAAGGGGCGATCCGGCTACTAATGAAAGTTGCCATCGGTCTTCGCCGCATAACCCGGCCGGATCAACTCTTTCGGCCGAATCTCAAGGCCTCGGCCAAGGCGTGAGTTTTCCTCGGATTATAGAGCCAGTTCACTTTAGAAGGTGGGCCAATTGAGAATGGAGGGCGAATCTTGTCTTCCGCCCTCGTTCTTGATGTAGAAGAATGATTTGTGCCACTTCTTGCGACTCCAACCTAGTGACACGAGGGAACACGGATTTCCTCCGAGGTGTGATAGGCCGCCCACATTGGGTGAGCAACTTCTCGGAAGGGTGCGTAGATTTGTCGGGGACAACGTTGGAGCGGATCTGGAAGAACTTCGACCAGACATGCAGCGGCCACAGCAAGTATCCCTCGGCGGAGATGAAAGCGAAGAGAAGCTATGGCGTTCGCAGAAGATGATGCGGTGAAGGCGAAGTCGAGGAATTTTCTAGCGAAATCACTAAGAGGGAGACCCGCAGGCGAAGTGAGACATGAAAACCACATACTCGCCCTCCGATATCTGGAGAGGATTCGCTGTAAACGGCAAGAAACCTCGGCGGAATTCTTGAGTCGGATGAGCCATTCAATCTCACGTGTGGTGAAGAACCCTGCCACGAGCCTCGCTCGGGCCCGAGCGTCGTCGTCCTCAACAAGAGCGCCGCTAAGACTAGACATATGTGCGGGAAAGATCGCGGAGGAAAGACTGGCGGCGGAGGGTTTAGAGCTGCAAGGCCCGTCGAACTTTGCACGAAAACAATGGCGAAAGCAGAGGAACCGTCGCCCGAGCACGAAATCGGGCAGATGAATCTAGGGAAAGATCGGGCAAGACGACCGAGAGGACTCACCGGACGGAGCCAAAGCCGCGGCGGGCAAGAAAGCGAGCAGTGGCGGAATCTTCACCGGCGGAGGCTCTGGCAGCGGTGGCGGCGAGGCAAGAGAACGCAGCGGCGAAAGGAAGGAGGAGAACGGAGGCGGCGATAAGGGAAAAGTGAATCCACGAGCAGTTCCCTCTTTATAATCGAGCCATGAGCAGGGAAGTGGGATCGTGGGTGTGGCGGTTGTCGTGTAGATCGTGGGTGCGGCACGACGCATCGACGGTGAGCGAGCCACACCAACGGCCACACACGAATAAAGATCATTACAATCCCCAAGGGGAACGGCACCCGAGGCGTCGCAGCAGTGGCGCAGCAGGTACAAAGTTCATCTTAGCTTGTCGATAGCACCGTAGGGACCTAAAACTAGAAAAACAATGATGGGGATGACACGTAGGACATGGCGACGAGGGAAGGAACGGAAACCTCGGACGAAGACATAACTAAAACAAGAGAAGAATATAATGAAGCGATATGACCCGGCCAAAGCTATCGAGGCCACACCAGCCGGGGACTAATGTCGGGGTTGACCTGGGGTAGGTCGAGACGGGAAAGAGCAGGTACTATCCCGTCTAGTTTCCGATTCTGGTCCAAGTCGGCGAATCATGGATATGTCGGCCGATGAACGGAGGCAAGAAGCCCGCGTATATGTATCAAGTAGTTACCAAGCCGAGTTACTAAGAGGATCGGCCGGGTTAGCCCAAGTGATCTTGATGCAGGTGAAGAACGAGCCGAGTAACACAAGGTAAGGCCGAGGATCTGAAGCTTGCGGAGAAGGAGAAGCCCAAGGTCAAACTATAGCTGCAGGCTAGAAGGAATCGAGCGGAGCCAAGCACAAGAGACAAAGATGCACAACGTCGGAGGCGTAAGGAGGTCACGGAGGTGACAGTCACGGAGCCGAGGCCTGTGAGGAGGCCTGGAGCCTTGCCGTCATTAGAAGGCGACAGGAAAGGAGGTCACCGAACTACTAATTTGGGACAAGCATATTCCACGAATATGCTTGCCTCGTCAGCCCTAAGGGCACCCAAGGCACTCCTTTATAAGGGGAGGCTTGGACCCTGAGGAAGGCATCGACTCTTTGAGCACCGTTAGGCTGGGGAGATTTATCTTGTCCCCCTGTATACAGCTCGAGGAGCATTTGTAACCCATCAAGAGAGAAATAAAGATCATAACTTTGGCAGCTTGAGTGTAGACACAGTTGCACCTTCCCTCCCCAGATCCCACTAGCATCCATTGGCCCCATACATTAGCCTACCCATGGCATCTGCCGTGCCACCACCACGACAGAGAACGAAACCTAGCGCGGCCAGTGAGGGTCGCTGGGGGCTCACCGGGGTACTGGCGAGGTTCGGCAAGGCGGGCGAACGACAAAGTCGACGACGGCGAACTCAGGGGTGGTCGCGGCAGCTCCTAGGGCGGCTCCAATCGCTGGCTCCTTTCTTCTCCGGCAGCGGCAGGCTCCAGTGAAATTCCGGCGAGGTGGTGCTCGCCTTGCTCTGAGAATGGTGTGGCACGATCAGTGAGGAGAGGGGAGTGAGATGGTGTGAAGAATTCGTGTGGGGTGGCCTATATTTATAGTCGAGCGAGGGGACCGCCGGGGCGCACGGTGAGCTCGTGGGGGCGACGTTACAGGCAGCTAATGGCATGGGCAAGGGTAGGGTACGGTGTTGTGTCTCCTGGAGATGCTCAACGACATGGTCGCGAGGCATGGGGCGGTGTGGTTTGTGCAGAGCGGTGCTCTTTCGCTGAGGCGTCGTCGACGGCGGGCGGTGGCTGTGCGGCATGGGGCGGCAAATGGGGATGTCTGGCGGTCTCCTGGGTTGATGGCGATCGTGTATGCACGCGGCGAGGGAGGCGCGCGGTCTGTGGATGCTGGTCGAGGGTGGCGCTCTGGTGCACGCTCGGCATGGTCTCGGCGCGGCTTGTGCGCGTGGTCCAGGGCTTGGCAACGCTTGTGGCTGGGACAGTGAGTGGCGGTGGACGGTGGGCTGCCTCCTAGACAAGGTTGGCACGGCTAGTTTTTCGTCTAGCTTTCTGTCCACAATGGGGTGACATTGGGGTGCTCGGTTTTTCACCATTAATGGCAATGGCAAGCTCACAGGGGTGCTAGTGTTGGGCTAAAGTTTCTAGATGATCTACTGAGCTGTGTGTGAGCTAACTAGGGAACAAGTTAGGCAAGAATCACTGCACACTATAGTGTTTGATGTTTTGTTTGATTTGTGTCTGCAACCTGTTTGATGAAATGGCCGCATGAAATCAAGTTCTGAATTTTGAAATGATTTTTGGTGGGTTTGCTAGATTGGTGCTGGTGAGTCTACAGATGCTTGGGTTTTGAAAGTTGAGCTTGTTTGAGTGGGTTTTGAAAAAGTGGGATCTTCGCATATGAAGAAGATTCAATTTTGAATTGTCTTTTAAACTATGCATTTGAAAGTTTCTGGATGATCACAAAGTGGGCCTTGATACTCTGTTATGAGTACATTCAAGGGGTGCAAAGATCCAGAAAAGTTTCTGTTAGGTTCTGAAAGTTTGAGACAGCCAAAGTAGGCATGGGAGTTAAATTGGTCAAAATGACCATTCACTTAATATATTTGTTTTGATTTACTTGTCTAAGGAAAGTGTGGGAAATGTTTTAGATGATGTTTATTTCACCTAAGAAACATTTTACAAGCAATGGATCACACAAACAAGGTTGTTTTTAAAGAAATTAAAAATCCATGCATACACATATGCATGCATTCATGATTTTATTTAGAAAAGTTTTTGTTAACCCTAATCTTGATGATTAGTGTTTGATGATCTAAGTTTGGTATTTTTGGGATGTTACAAAACCACAATCATTTATTAACCAACAAGCTAGTATTATATAGAGGCTTTACTAGGGACTTCAATTTAAGTTTACAAATCACACAAGTATTAATGTTTCCTTGTTAATACTATTATAGCATGAATGTAAACATTTATCATAAACACAAAGATATAATAATAACTACATTTATTATTGCCTCTAGGGCATATCTCCAACAGGCTTTACCAGGGTGATAGTGAATGTCTAGATCGTAATCCTTGATTAGCTCAATCCACCTTCTCTGTCTCATATTCAGCTCCTTCTGAGTGAATATATACTTCAGACTCTTGTGATCCGAATAAATCTCACAACGGTTTCCCATCAGGTAATGCCTCCATGTCTTCAGGGCTAGAACTACAGCTACGAGTTCGAGGTCATGGGTTGGGTAATTTTGCTCATGTTGTTTCAATTGTCGGGATAGATAAGATATAACCTTGCCTTCTTGCATTAGCACACATCCGAGACCGATCTTGGATGCATCACAATACACATAGAAGGGCTTCGTGATATCCGGCATGATCAACATTGGGGCTGAAATCAATCTCCTCTTGAGTTCTTGAAAACTCGCTTCACATTTGTCGGTCCATTCAAACTTCTTGTCCTTCTTCAGTAATTGGGTCAGGGTTTGGCGATACTCGAGAATCCTTCTACAAACTTGCGGTAGTATCCTGCCAATCCGAGAAATGCACGAACTTGGGTTTGAGTGGTTGGGGCTTGCCAATCCTCGACATCTTTTACTTTTGCAGGGTCAACGGCAATTCCTCCGGCTGATACAATGTGACCGAGGAATCCTACGTCCTGTAACCAGAATTCACATTTGCTAAACTTTGCATACAGCTGATGCTCTCTAAGGGTTCCAAGAATGGTCCTTAGGTGTAGCTCATGTTATTCTTCTGATTTGGAATAAATCAGAATGTCATCAATGAAAACAACGACAAACTTATCCAGGAAGTCCATAAAAATCTTATTCATGAGATTCATGAAGTAAGTGGGGGAATTGGTTAATCCAAAAGACATGACGGTATACTCGTATAATCCATGTCTGGTGGTAAAGGCAGTCTTTGGGATATCCTCTGCACGAATCTTGAGTTGATGATAGCCTGTTCTAAGATCAATCTTAGAAAACACTTTGGCACCGGTCAACTGATCAAACAGATCTTCTATCTTGGGCAAGGAGTATTTGTTCTTGATGGTGACATCATTCAACTTCCGATAATCCGTACATAAACGGTTACCTCCATGCTTCTTGTCCACAAACAAGACAGGTGACCTCCATGGTGACGCACTTGGTTGAATCATTCCAATTTCTAACATGGAATCCAGTTGCTTCTTCAGTTTTGCTAGCTCAGACGGGTTCATACTATATGGTCTCTAGGCTATGGGTCCGGTTCCGGGGATTAGTTCAATGATAAACTCGATATCCCGATCTGGGCGCATACCGGGCAAAACATCTAGAAATACATCGGGGTATTCACAGACTATCCGGACTTGGTCAATGGTAGGTTGGGCTATACTCTTGTTGCACTTGAATTGACGAGGTAAGGTTTCAGATATATGCTCGACTGATATTCCGGCGATACTGGTCATGGTTATGTCTTTCTTGGCACAGTCAATCAATCCTTTATGTTTGGACATCCAATCCATTCCTAGTACTACTTCCAAACCTTTAGTTCCGAGTACTATCAGATTAGCATAAAAATCTATGCCATGGATTCGGATAGGGACGGCCTTGCAAATTTGCCTAGCCTTGGTGGTTGAACCGGGAATTTGGACGATCATAACATGCTTCAGTTTTGTTGGTTGAATCTTACTAGTGCATGCAAATTCTTTGGTGACAAATGAATGCGATGCACCAGAATCAAACAACACTCTTGCAAAATCTTGAATTAACGAAAACATACCCAGGCCACGGCGCTTCCTGAGCTTCTTCAGCATGCATGAGAAAAAGACGGCCATTGCGGTTGAGCGAATTCCCTGGGGCAAACCTTCTTCCGGGTTGAACACGACGCTGCTGCTGAGCTGGGGCATTGGCATTGGGGGCTGCGGCATTCTTCTTGTTGGGGCACTCGTTGGAGTAGTGACCCTTATTTCCACAGTCATAACAAGTCACTTGCGACTTGTCCTTTGCTGCTACAGGCACAACATTGCTTCCTGTCCTCGGGGCAGTGTTGGCGTTGGCGGTAGCATTGTTGTTGAACTTGGGTGGGGCACGGTATAAATTGCTAGCGTTGCCAGGGTTGTGGTGATTTCCTCCGTGGCTAGGGTTTCCACGGTTGGGATAGGTCGGACAGTTCATGGGGGGTCTATTGGTTCTTGGGGCAAATCCTGAAGATGGGTTAGGGCGATACTTTGGGGTCTGATGGGTTCCTGGCTGATGCATCATGCGACGCTTGCGGTTCTCATTGGCTTGGTTGATCTTTCCTTCCATCTGGATAGCAGAGTCGACAAGGGCTTCAATATTAGCAAAGGGGATATTGACTAACACTGTCTGCATCTCATCGTGCAGACCATTCAGGAATCTTTCTTTCTTCTTGGCTTCGGTGTCGATCTCATCCGGGGCATACCTAGCTAATGACAAAAATTTGTCACGGTATTCCACTACGGTCATCCTTCCTTGCTTTAGTTCTCTGAACTCGTCTCTCATTCTCTTGATCAAACCCGGTCATCATCTGTCCTCCGGTAATTCCACGAACACTGTTCCACCATGCCCTGGCATCTCCGGCTAGATAGTGGGTGGCGAACAGAACTTTCTCGTTGGATTCCACTCCGGCGACTTCTAGGTTATTTTCCATGGTTTGCAGCCAATCATCGGCGTCTAGGGGTTCTTCTGACTTAGTGAAAACAGGTGGGTTGGTGTTCTGGAAATTCTTGAGCTTACATCCATGGTTGTCCTGATTTCCGTGGCCTTGGTTGTTGTGGGCTAGCTGGGCTATCTGCTGCAGGGTGGCTAGGTTGGCTTGACGTTCTGCTCTTTCAGCTTCGCGGTCAGAAGTCAACATTTGCAGAATCTACAACATCGGGTCCGGGGATGAACCACTTCCTCCACGTGGCATCTGGAGATTGAGATAGATCATGAGAAAAGAGGGAAATTTCTAAGGTTCTGGGATTTTGAAAAGTTTTTAAAGTTTGACTCAGATTTTTCTAGCAACTCCCTTTTCATTCATTCATTCATTAATAGCACATGATACAACACACACCATAACAAAGAAAAACGGATGGTTTTAAGAACCATTCTAGAAACTACGATACAGTGGGACCGAATACTACTCACTACGCTAGTGCTCAAGTGGTACTACTCCTCGGAATCTGTGGCTTCATCATCCTCATCATCATCGATGAAGGCGAAATCATCCTCATCGGTGAAGAAGTCCATAGCCTGATCCTCCAAAAAATCATCATCATTGCTGAGATAGGAGTAGGGGTCTCCACGAAGATCATCTCCTGCATTCTCCCTTTCTTCCAGCTGCATGTCTCTCTCGTGGATGGTCTCCTCCAAAGATGAGATACGATGGCGAAGACGGGCAATGATGCGCTCCTTCTTGTCGAGATGACGGCGGCGAGACTTGCGATCCTTTGCTAGCATGGCGATGGTCTGATCCTTCGTCTTGATGATGGCAAACTTGTGGTTGGAGTAGTCACGGCAGTTATCCAACTCCTGTTGACGATCGTACATCATGAAGCTAAGGTGGTCCAATTGAGTCTTCAGCTCGTGGTGGTATGGGGCTTCCAGTGGTTGTCCATTTGCATCATGCCTTGGGCAAAACTCAAAGCGGGTTCCCTCGATCTGATTGATGCTCTGCCCACATACTGCAGATCTTCTCCTCCTTGATCATTGAGCTGAGCTCCGAAGAACTCGGGGTGCGGATGCTCCAGAAGTTCCGAAAGCTGGTCCAAATCCCTCTCAAAGATAAGGTCTCCCCCATTCCCCAACTGATAAAACTTGTTATACTTCACGTCCATCTAAAAGAATATAGGATGAGTAAGTTAGTAGAGTGATCAAGTGTGTCAAATTTTATGTATTTTGCAAGAATTTTTTAGGAACATGAATTTTTTTATGAAAGAATCAAGGTGATAAGAATGGGAATAAGTTTTTGTAAATATTTGCTTCCATTAGTTTTGAAACTAAGTTTTTGATTCAAACTTCCAATCTAACTAGGGTCTCCTATGGTCAGGATGGCTCTGATACCAACTTGTCAACACCTGGATTTTTAATCCCAGATGCCTATTATGCCATACATCGCAATCCCAGGATTACCATTTTTGCGAGACATAACAGAATTGGATACCATAATACATCATCCATTACAAACCATACATAAGTTCTTACACAAATAGGGATCTCATGATCCAGTTCTTAATACAACTTCAAGCAGTGGAATACGTAATAATAACGGTAGCGTAGGCGAAGCTCCATCTTCGGGGTCATAGGCAACGCTGACGATGGGAGATGATCCTAGTTGTCGTAACCTTCCTAGATTCCATCCTCCAGGTACTCCTCTTCATATTCTGGCCACGGGAATAGCCAGGGACAAAGCCATGAGTACTCTTTAAGTACTCGCAAACTAATACTAACAAGTGAAAGGGGTTTTTGATAATAGGACACTAGGCTCTAGGGTTGTTTTGCAAAAAGCCGGATTTACATCTACTAAGTTCAGAAGCAACGAATGCTAGTTGAAGTTTTATAATACCTAAGTGGGAACTTATATCTCATGTCACAACTCTGTTGTGGTCAAGTCAAAGTCTCACTTCCTTTCACAAATCATTTTGAAAAGTCTGACGGGGGAACAGTATGGCCACCCCAACTGTCCATAACCGCGGACACGGCTATTCGAATAGTTTGACACTCTGCAGAGATTGTACACTTTCACCACAACATTCGATACATCCGTCAGGAACAAATCCTGAATACACCATACTCAGTATACGGATAATCAATCCTAACCTTTCAATTACACGCCCTAGTATAAGCACCTCTCCTGTGAGTTTGGCCTCCCAACCATGACCACCTGTCATCTTGGATACTGCACAGGTGGACAATCTTCACAAGGTAGCCTCAGCTCAGACCTTGGCCGTGAGGGAACTAATACTAAGGTATATAAGTTTCCAGTCAAGCCCTACCCAATTCTCGGGTATTGTGGTTGTACGATAAAATTGGAATGGTATCGCATCCAGACAACCATCAGTTTTATAAAGGGCTAAGGCTCATGCCTCAACATTTTTATCACCATAAATCATCGGTGTTCAGAAACACATGTCAAAACATCTCAGTACAATGATCCATCATTCTAAGGTTTTCATAACCATTTTCACCAAGTATTCCCATCTAATGTTGATCAAGTTTTATGCTTAGCACTAGCATCTACAAGTGGGGGTAAGCACTAATGAGGGGTGGTAAACTAGTGGAGTTTAACTAAGTTTAATCTCATGTCTTAGGATGACATCAAGATTATCTAGCTTAGGCCAAATTTTATGCTCTTTATGCAACCTTCAATTATCCTTCTAGTATCTACCATTTATTCCAGTAGCTCTAGGTAAGAGCTTTGATAAAGAAATAAAGTAATAATCTTGCAAGTAAAACTAGGATTGGTTTATCAAGTGGTTATGATCATATATGCTTTAAGGCATATAGTTGGCATGGTAGCAAGCAAGTATTAGCTTGCATAGGTCAACTTGATTAGTAAGGCTTGCTAAGTTAATAGCTTGCAAGTATTGGCTTGCCTTGTGTAGAGCAGTGGTTGAAGTTCTCCTCGGCTTCTTCTTCGTAGTATCCTCCTTCCTCCTCGTATCCTTGGTCGGTAC
The DNA here is from genome assembly GCA_030063025.1 of Avena longiglumis. NCBI lineage: Eukaryota > Viridiplantae > Streptophyta > Magnoliopsida > Poales > Poaceae > Avena > Avena longiglumis. The sequence goes on along the minus strand of CP125976.1, from coordinate 202,804,349 downwards.
TAGCGTCTATAAATAAATACGATGTACACAATCACCAAACAATGCTTAACTACTTGCAATCATCACACAAAAGGGTCCTATAGATGATCTAGTATCATCACTAACATTACAAGATTAAAGCTTGGTTTAATTCCTTTTATTTTTAGAAAAGTAATTTCTACTCATTGAAAAACTACTTAAGATTTAATATTCTCCAAACCAAACATGGGATCATGTTGACACATGTCATCACCACATATTTTAGTCCAAGGGAATGTGATTTAAAGTGGTGTCACAATTTAATAAGGTTTTACCCTTTTATTTTTAATTAAATAAAATGACTAGAAATGCCTATGTAGCATTCTTTTATTACTTGAACATTATTTCTATAAGTAAACCTATATATTTTTATATATTCTGAAAGGTATGGTTAAATGTGATTTTTGAGAGTTGTAATCAACTCAAAATCTATTATGGTTTTAATTTTAAAAATGTTTGAATGCAGAAAAGCTTCTGCCTTGTTATTTTTACCAAGGATGATCTACAGATCCAAATGACTTGAATCCAACAGGCTTGGATTCAGCATTCCCAGACCTTTCTAACAAAATTGGTTTCATTCAATTTGGTTCACTGAATCGACCTGGGTTGATTTTTGAAACGGAGTACAGAAGTGTGTTTGAAACAAAATGAAAAAGATTAAATTCAAATAACTGGGCTGCGCGGGAAGCGATACTGGGCCGGCCTTCTAAGCACAGCGCTTATGCGGGTTGGTTAAGTCGCTGTCCCCACGCGTCAGTGAGACAGGGGGGTGCGAAGCGGTATGGGGCGATATGGTGCGTTCGATCTGGTTCTAATCCAATGGCTGAGGGTCATCGTCGACGTTGGACAATGTCGGCGAGACAGAAATCTAGCGCGGCCAGTGGGGGTCGTTGGGGGCTCACCGGGGTTCAGGCGAGGGTCGGCGAGGCGGGCGAACGACGAAGTTGACGACGGCGAACCTCCTGGTACCGGCAGCTTCTCCTGGGGCGGCTCCAATCGCTGGCCCCCTTCTTCTCCAGAGGCGACGGGCTCCGGTGAAATTCCGGCGAAGTGCTGCTCTCCTTGCTTCGGGAATGGGGTGGCACGATCAGTGAGGAGAGGGGAGTGAGATGGTGTGCTCAATTCGGCTGGGGGTGGCCTCTATTTATAGTTGCGAGAGGGGACCGACGGGGCGCAAGGTGAGCTCGTCGTGGTCGACGGTACAGACGGCTATCGGCATGGGCGACGGTAGGGGCGGTGCGGTGCTCCCTGGCTATGCTCAATGACACGGTGGCGAGACGTGGGGCGGTGCGGTTTGGTCAGAACACGACGGTGCTCTGCGCGTGCCCGACGGAAGATTTAATGGCGCACAGCGCGCGTGGTCCGCGCGGAGGCGAACGAGCGTGTCTTTGGGGTTGCTGGGACGGTGGTGATCACGTATGCATGCGGTGAGGGCGGCGCGCGGTCTGTGGGCGTCGGCCAAGTGTGGCGCTCTGGGCGTGCTCTCGGCATGGTTGCTGGCGAGCTTGGCATGGTTCGTGCGTTTGGTCCAGTGGCTGGCAGGGTTCGAGCGCTGGACAGGGAGTGGCGGTGGGGTGTTGGCTACCTCCTAGACATGTTGTTCAGGCTTGGTGCTTGCTCTGGCTAGCTAGCCATTGTCGGCTGGCAAGGGGATGCTCAGGTTGGCATGGCATGGGGCAAAGGGTAGGGGCTAGGGTTTGTGCAATCACTGGTTGGCACTGGGGAGACAAGGGTGATCAATGGTGAACATTGCTTAGCCAAATTACTGCTCCAAATAGTGAAGTTAGGCCAGTTTGATTTCTTTCTGCCAAGTGTTTGATGAAATGGCCGCAAGAATTCAACTTTTGAATTTTGAAAAGATTTTTGGTGGGTGTGCTAGGTTGGTGCTGGTGAGTTTGCAGATGCTTGGGTTTTGATAGTTGAGCTTGTTTGAGTGGTTTTTGAAAAAGTGGGATCTTCCCATATGATAAAGATTCAATTTTGAACTGTCCTTTAAACTATGCATTTGAATGTTTCTGGATGATCACAAAGTGGGCCTTGATACCTTGTTATGAGTACAATCAAGGGGTGCAAAGATCCAGAAAAGTTTCTGTTAAGTTCTGAAAGTTTGAGATAGCCAAAGTAGGCATGGGAGTTAAATTGGTCAAAATGACTATTCACTCATTTATCTTTGTTTGGATTTATTTGTCTTTGATAAAAGTTTGGGAATTGTTTAGATGTTGTTTATTTCACCTAAGCATCCATTTACAAGCAAAGGAACACACAAACAAGTTGGTTCAAAAGGATTCAAAATAAAATGCATACTCACATGCATGCCTTCATATTTTTATTTAGCAAAGTTTTTGTTAACCCTAAATTTGATGATTAGAGTTTATGATCCAAGTTTAGTATTTTTGGGATATTACAGATGCACACTAATTGTCTCCTCACACAAAAACTTGAATTTTATGAGCTTGAAAACGAAAATTTCATTAATGATGCTTGTGCTACTAACTCTACTTCTTGTGAAGCATCTACCCTAAAGGAGAACGTTGAGCTAAGGGCTCAACTTGAGTTGCTAACTAGCAAGTATAGGAAATTGGAAGAAAGTCATGAAAATCTCTCGGGCTCTCACAATGATCTTATAATCTCCCATAATGGGATAAAGTTAGCTCGTGAGGCAAGTATTACCAAGGTAACATCTTGTGAGCCTCTTTTGGACATTAGCACAACTTCTACTCAAAATGCTATTTTGACATGTGCTAGTCCTAGTGATCCTTCTAGTCATACTAGTGATAAACCTTGTGTTGGATTACTTGTTTTGCCTTGTTGCTCTAATGATGAAGCTTCTACTTCCTATAGTACCTATATTTCTACTAACCATGTAGAGGAAATAAAAGAGCTCAAGGCCCAAGTCACTTCTTTGAATAAAGACTTGGAAAAGAGTTATGAAGGGAAATCCACACTCGATAATATTTTGAGTGTGCAAAAATCCTCAAATTATAAAAGTGCACTTGGATTCAACTCCAATAAAAAGAACGGGTCCAAGAGCAACAAGAAGAAGGGCCAAAACCAAGTCAAGAATTCGGCCAAGATTATTTGCTTCAAGTGCAAGGTTGAAGGACATCATGTAAGATCTTGTCCATTGAAGAAAAAGCACTTGAGTGAGCAGCAACAAGGGAAGCGGCCACAAGTTCATGTTCAAGCCCAAGTTGATGTTAGGCCACTTCCAAAGAAAAATCAAGATAATGCTCACCAAGCCAAGAAATCAATGAAGAAGAGAAAGGGGAGCACTTGTTGCTACATATGTCGTGTGAAGGGGCACTTTGCCTCTTCATGTTCAAACGGTACCTTATCTAACCATATCATTGTTGATGATGATTATTCTCTTAGGAAGGATAAGGATGGCAATGTGTTTGCCAAGTTTGTTGGAACTCAAAGTGGTGTCAAGAAAAGAACCATTTGGGTTGCCAAGCCTATTGTGACTAAACTCTTAGGACCCAACTTGGTTGGGGACCAACTAGATCAAACTTGATCAATAGGTGTTTATGGAGGGCATTGGAGACTTGGATAACTCATGAAGAATTAAGGGATCTTCATATGTTGTATTTGATCAAGCCAAGTCCTTTGGATTATTATTTCCCTATCTTATATCCAATGTGCCTCTTCGCGGTAACTTGTACTTAACTCATTTATATTGTAAGTTACTTGCCCCTTTACATGTTTTGGTTTTGTACCAAGTATGTGTTTGTATTTGGTGTGCCTCATGCTTGATTATTTTGTGTATTCAAGTGTGTCTAGGTGTTTGGCACATCATTTACTCGTGTGTTTTATTTTGAGCCTCTAATGCATCTTGATGATATCTTATTTGGCTCTTTTGCAGTGGTTAATGGAGCATCCCATTTTGGGGGAGTGACATGCCTCACGCATATCTCAAACCATAAATATGTGTACATGAGTACTGCCACTTAGTATTGATATTGCAAGCTTATCTAGTCACTATGTGGTGTATCATACTCATGAGAAATTCAAATTCTAAATGTCCATTAATTATGTCTAGTTGAGGTTGTTTTGCCTCTTATTAAAAAAATGAATATCACATTATGGGGGAGTGTTATGCTTCTTTTGCATATCACAATCCTAGGAAATGTGAACATATGAGGTAGTGCCACTTAGGGTCAATATTGTTGATTATCTTGTTTCTAGGTGGCATGTTGGCTCAAACATGGTCCTATTTTTGTTAGAAGCTTTTATTGCTCGTCTTTTTGGTATTTGTTTGAGTAAGAAATTCTTGGTGCGGTCTTTCTCAAATACATATCTCTATATCTTATTTGGGATACCATTTGCTTCAAGTTATTCTAATCATTGTTTTGCATGATTGTGTGACTAGTTGAAGCTATCAAGAATCTCTATCTTTGCATAGTACTTAATATTTTTATTTCTATCCAATGCTTTTTATTGTGAATATTTATCTTTAATATCCGTGCAATATACCACCGAAAATCTATTCCAATACACTCATTGTCTTCGAAAATTGATATACTTGTGTGTGGTAGCATTTGTGGATCATCTTCACTTTGGAGTTAACCTCTTATTGCCTTACTTTCTTTCCAAAAAAATTGTGTGGCTCCCATTGTCTTCCTTGTCTTTTGAACATATCTTTAATGATATTTTTGATTATTATCAAATGTGTTTTCGTGGAAGACAAACCTTTTCTTCTCGGAACCTTATGCCATTGTGAAAAGTGTTAAGGGTTTGGTTTATTTGTTGAAACCTTGATCTTTTGGGTGTGTTATCTCATTCTTTATTCTCTGTTTTATTTTCTTTAATGAGATAAATCTTTGAGCATTTGTGTTTTTAATTCATCTTTCATGCTTAATAGTTTTTGCTCGGTTCATTTGTTGAACTTTGTTGAACAAATCTTGTGTTGATTTGATTCTTTGATATAGTTTGGACAACAAATGTGTTTTGTCACACCTTGTATGCCTTCTTGAATATTTTTGGTGATTTGTCCAAAGTATATATTCGTTGGATCTTGAAATTCTCGCGCATGCATGTTTAATAAATGTATATCTTATGTCATGTTTTGCTTTCTTTGATCCAATATATAGGGTATACTCCATCAAATCCTTAAACGGCTAAGATGTGCATGAAATTCAAATTTCATCTCTAAATATGCACATATTTTTATGGAGTGTATCCTATGTGTTGTGGTTATTCTAACCACTTTGGACCCTATAAGTTTGGGGACCAAGATGTACTTGAATGTTGTTTTAGGTATATTGAATATGCAATGGATGCTTGTCTCGTCTATAAAGAAATTTGTCACCACATGATAATTGGAGCCAAGCTTGGATGATCTAAAAATTCTTATCTACTACATCATACCATTGTTATCTTGGTAACAAGTATCTTATTCATGCATACTATTCTTCCATCCAATCTCTTGTAGGTTGCATCTTGGCATGAATTTATTTGGTTGTAAATGTTCGATTCTTGCAATTATCTTTGAAAGACTTTTGTATCCTTATTGCTTATGTGAGTAATTTGATATGATGCATATAATAGGGAGTATATAAAATCATGTTCATGATTCACCAATTCCAAATATGTCTTCTAGCAATTTATTGAATATCAACTCCTCAAGGTACTCTCATGTGCAATATTGTTGAAATTGCATTGAATCATTCCTTTTGATACTTGTTGCCTTTCTCAAAGTATCCCAACTAGAATTAGTTCCCTTAGTGTTAGTTGTGATGGTTTTGAGATTTTTTGTTTATTCTTTGCTGAAGTTCATTGATATACCATAAGATAAAATAGAGCCATGGGCTATATATGCACTTAATCAAAGTATACTTTTTGGTATATCTCATGACTTCCGCTTGGATATCATGTATTCTTTTTATTAACCTCTTATGTGTGGATGTTTCTTTTTGGATTATTCTCATGTTTTCCCCTTAGAAACTTATATACACGAGAGTGTTAATCTCTCCCCTTGATATGCTCGCTCTTTTCCGACCATCACTCTTATCCTCTTGATTTTTAATGGTTTTGGTAAGGTCTTGATTTTTGAGTGCTTGGTTTACTTTTATTTCATCTTCATGCACTCATATCTCATATTTGGTTTCTTTTGGACTTAAGATTGTCTTGACAAGTGTATTGGTTTATATCTAATCCTTGTATCTTTGTTGTGTTCTAAATAATATAGAGGGAGTGAGGTGTCCATGTTTGTGCATATTGTATTCAAATGAAACAACTAATTTATGCACGAACCTTGGGGAGCTTCCTTATTCCACTTAGAGCACTATTTGTCCATTTGATTATTTGGATCTTTCGATTGCTTTCTTCATTTGTTGAAGTTCCATAACCTTGTTATCCTTTTAGAAATCATGGATCCTCAATATAGTTTGATTTCCTCCAAGTTTTCATCATTGGATATGTGCATGTGATTTCACTCATATTACGAGTAATGCACACCTTGTGTAGGAACTCATACTATATTGTCCTTCTAACCTTGTTATCCTTTTTGGCACTTGTTGTCAATGGGGGAGAAGTTTAGAGGGTTTTAAGGGAAATGGTTTTCTACTTAAGATTGGTTTGTTCTTAAGTGTTTGCCTTTCATGCATTTCATCTTTATTATGTTTTGCATGGTTGTATATATAGTGTAAACTCTCCCAAAGGTTATGCTTGACAATGTATGCAATGAAATTCAAGATCATCATGCGTGCATATATTGTGGGGGGAGTTTGCTCTATATATGTTGGTTCTACTCACATCTCCTACATTAGTTGTAGTTTATGTGAGTAGAATCGGTTTTGATATGGGCTAGTATCTTTGTGTTACTTAACCATATCAAATACAACCTCTTGTAAGTTGCGTACTTGTTTCTAATACTCATTATATAAACCCTCTTGTTGTGATTGTCATCAATGACCAAAATGGGGGAGATTGAAAGGGTAATTGCCCCTATGTGTGGTTTTGGTGATTAATGACAATCCCTATGGTCTAATGTTTTCACTGAGTTTTATATGAAGGTATATTCCATAGGTCATGCTTGTAGTCCATGTGTTGGATTCAAGTATGGATGCCATGAAGATAAAGATATACCTTGAGTATTGGCATCAAAATCATCGAGTTGAAGAGAAGAATATGATATGATCAAGATCTTGAAAGTGTGATCTCAATAGAAGAATTCAATATATGGCTCTAAGTCGGTGTCATGATAGCCTCATTAGTTGACCTATGGTTGAATAAGATTTAGATCATGTAATCAGATTAAGAGTTCCTTATGTACCTCAAGATATTAAGATGGAGCATGAGAAGATACTTGGTTGACCAATACAAAGAGTGAAGAGTGATTTCAAGTTGGTCAACACATGAAGCATAAAGAATGTACCACATGGTCTTGTGGTATGGTAAGCCTTGTCAATTATGCATCATTAACTAACCCATTATATATTTTCCTTTGCGTTTTCTATATGGGACATGTATCTTTCCATGGGCATGCTTCAAAAATGAAGATATTATATAACCCATGAGAGGATGACATCAAGTGGTGATCATCATGTAACTACCTCGGTGAATTACGCTCCTAGTTACAAGCCTGGATGAGCGGAAATGGTTAAAATAGTACGGTGGGGCCCAAATGCCACTCACAGGTAGACCTTTCGGCCGGCCTAACCATTTCCAAACATCGGGACAAGAACGGGCGGCGTAATCGGCAGGCGAAGGGATCAACTACATACACAAATGAGTATGTATGCAAGCCACCATACAACAGTCCTTAGAGCCATTCCATCTAAAAGAAATAGAAATATTGCAACGCCATACGGCAAGATCCAGATGTCCTAGATAGATATAATAGTTTAGGATATCTCCTCATACATCAAACATCAGAGTATCAGGCGGAAGCGGCAAACAAGATCCGAGTACGGATAAGAAGCAAATCGGCATAATATGCCCCATAATAAACACATACCGCCCACAGATCTCACGGATCCCCGTTCCTGGAATCTCTACACCGAATGATCGTTGTCCACATCGTCCGTCTCCTCCACCCAGTATCCATCTTGCGAGTTTACCTGTTCATCTGAATCAAACAATTTATCGTGTGAGACCCTAGGGGTGCTCAGCAAGTCTTTATGCCTCTAAAGGGGACACAACCTGGGGTGACGCAATTGCAGCAAAAGATAAACCCTAACAATTCTATAGATACTCGCTAACCATCCGCCTAACCAAAGATAGACGGATGTCCGTGAATTAATAACAACAGTTATAACAATAATATTAACAGATCCATCCTCCTCCTCGCTTACCAACGAGGAAGCGGACGAACACCCCCCATCCGTTGGCAGTTTTCTTATCCATTCCATGAGTGTTGCACTATTTACTAGTTAGTTACTTAGTCAAATTAAAAGCGGTACTTTAGTTATACTTGTCTATGATCGAGAAACTGTGCTCCAAGTCGTCCATAACCGCGGACATGGCTTTCAGAAAGTTTTACCCTGCAGGGGTGCACAAATAGCAACACACACTCGATCAACCTCGGAAAAACCAAATCAAAACCCAACGAGGCATTCACGACAAAGCGATCACAGGATTCTGAAATATTTCAGGGGGCTACCCCATTAAGCTACCGAACGGTTTGGGCTCTGAGACGGACTCAAGGTTTGTGGACGGGTAAACGATCGGGAACCCGAAAGTGTGATTGGGCTTGTCGACAAATAAAACGTGTCACGCACCTAACAAGACAGTGCTCCTCGCACAATCGTAAATAAAGCAAAGAAAGCATGGCATAAGTACAGGATAGTAATAAAGCCCCAAACTACTTGTGGCCCCAAGAAATAAGAATGAATCAAGCTCGCTCGGGGGTCCATAAGCCTCCGGATGTGGATAGCGAATATTCAAGGAACAGGAATCAAGTACTCGGGGTCCCACGGACACAAGTGAGCATGAAAACCAAATAGCGATATTGCTCACTGGTGCCACTTTCATTAGTTATCCCATACTCAAAGTTAAGTTGTATAGGTACCTCGTTATCCATCGACACTCACATACCCTACATGTCGTTTCTACAACCCGCATGGCTCAAACAACTCGTAGTAATGGCTCATGGGATGGAGGAACAAGCTTGTGGGGTTTAAAAGTAAAGGCTATGCAAGACTTGGGATTCAGTTTAATGCGATCGCGACTCAATGATGCAAGAATAAGATAGAGGCAATAGGTACTATATGTATGCAAGCATGTGGTAGTGCTTTCTGGCAGCTCGGTTGAAGCGAGAGAAGGATCCAGGTAGTGCTCACAGGTTTCTTGATATATCCACCTTTCGTCTATTCAAGAAGAACCAAACAAACAAGGGCCAACATAAATAAAGTGCACAAGCATAAGAATAAAATCGACAAGCAAACAATCATGCCATGATGAATGATGCACAATTTGCATGGCAATAAAGTAGCATGGCATGGGTGAGGTGTAGAATACAAGAAATAAACATTTTATTGAGTTTTGGTCACATTTTATTCTCGAATAAGTTGTTGTATACTTTATATTTATATTATGCATGCTGCAAAACAGAACATGGAATGCATAAACAGAAAGGTCTCGTCGAGCTAATCATTTTAGACATATTATTTGTCAAATTTGGAGTTATAAAACAAAAGTTATTAATTAATTAAGGCAAAAGGGCATTTTATTGTAATTTTAATCAACTTGAACTTTTAAGTGTTCAAAATATATTTTGGATGGAAGATTTGAATTCCTCACATTTTTCTGATTTCAAAACATATATTACATGTTTAATTTGAATTTATATTTTAAAAGTTATTTGAAAATGATTTGAAATTTGAATTTAAATTAATTTGGGAAAGTTTGAATTGAAACAATACGTAAATACTTTTTCTACTCAGGTTAAGTTAGCCACAGACAATGACAGGTGGGCCACCTTTGATGGGGACCAAACGCCAAGAGAGAAGGGTTTCACCATGAGCTAATCTAGCCTCGTGAATGAATGATGGGGGCCAGTGTAAGGGTCCACGGCAGACCAGTGGGACGCGACACGGTGGATCCGAGGAGGCGGGTTGAGGCTGGAAGAACTAGGGGTCTATCAAAACAAGCGCTGGTACCGAGGCGGGCTGGTCCGCCGGGTTTAGGAAATAAAAGCTAGGGGATTTACGCAAAAGTGCGGTGACTGTGGATCTTCTCCGTCTGAGGACGATCGGTGCTCATGAACGAAGGCGCGGAGGATCGAACACGCGACTGCGCGCGGTACAGCGGTGACCACCGGCTAGGGCTGGGTGTTGTTCTTGCACGGAACGCGGCTAGGAGTAGCGTCTTTGTGGCGCGGCGACGAGCGGCGCCACCGACGAACGAGCGCGCCGACAAGTGGTCCGACGAGAACAGGAAGCAACGGTGAGGAAGGAGGTGTCGGGGAGGATCATGGGCTCACCGGAGGTCATGATGCGATCGACGGGCATAGGAGTAGCGGATCAACGACGAGGCGAGGCGGGCGAGCTAGGGTTTGGCCGGCGCGCTGGTACCGACGCTCTGGTGCTTCTCCTCCGCGACGGCGTGTACAGGGCGATGCAGAGGAGCGTCCTCGACTTCCTCGACACCTGTGATCGCCACGCCACCTACCGAGGCGAGGAGGTGGAGGCCGACGGTGGCGAGGGAGGGTGGTCACAGGAGAGGAAGGAGAGAGAGGAAAGGCCCTGGGGTAGATCTGGCGGGACAGAGACGTGGGAGGTGGTGGCAGATAGCAGAGGGATAGGGGAGGAGCGTGTGGGCGCGGGGTAGATGGAAAAGGTGGTCTCGGCCACTTTTCTCCTCCTCTCCTTCACGTGCTCGGGTCGGGGCAGGAGCAGGGCAGGGCGAGGTGGTGGAGACTGCCAGGTGGGGACGGCAGGGTCGGTGGGGAGGCTCGGGCTGGGGGGCCCTCATGGCAGGGAGAGAAGAGAGGGGAGGCTCGGTTAGGAGCTAGGTTAGGCATGGGCTCGGGTTAGGGCTTGGGGTGGATGGTAGCTAGGTGGGGCCAGGGTGGCCAGGTGGGGCCAGCAAGGTAGAGAGAGGGGGTGGGAGAGGGGTGGGTAGCTAGGGTTAGCTTGGAGGGGGGCTCGGGTTAGATTAGAGAGGAAACTAGAGTTAGGAGAGAGGGTAAAGAGAGAGGGTGAGATGAGGTAGGGTGGTGTGTTTTCCTTTGACAAGATCAAGCAAGATCAAGCCAAGCTCAAGCAAGATCTAGACAAAAGAGAGGATGAGATGAAAGGTGGTGATGGGGTTTAAGCAAGATCAACTAAGACCAAGCCAAAAGGAGGAAGAGAGAGATGAGAGATGATCCACTCAAGAGTCAAATAAAAACCCAAAAGGCTAGAATGTGTAGGTTCTTGCATGGCCCATGCAAAACAATTAATGCCATGCTTATTCTTGTGAAAACAATAATATTTACATGGCATTATTCCTATGCATTCCCAGAAGTGGAATTAAGCCAAGAAAAAGAATTTAAAGGAAAATTCCAGATGGATTAGATGGATATGATCACATTTGATTATAATTGGGACTTGCTAGTGTGTATATTCCACTAGATGTTTAATAGTCCCAAAAATATCCCAACATGAGCATAAATCCATGATAATCCATATGAAAGCTAGGAAAAAGGAGCACTACTCATAATGCATGCAAAGGTGGCTCCACATATCAATAATGTGAAAACAACATGATGCTAAGATGAGAGCATGTGGAAATAGAATTGGATCCATCCCAACCCACATGAGCTAGAGGTAAAACCCAATAAAGTGCAAAGCTCATATTTAGTTGGATGGTGGAATTATAAGGTGGTGGCAGAGAAAGGTGATGGAGTTGAATAAAAGATATGCCCCCAAATCAACTTGGGCATTTAAACAATATATCAATAACCAAATACAATATCAAGAGGCAAATACAATTAACAATGCATATGAGAGAAGAACCAAACCAAAAAGGGTTTTATATGATGCTAAAATGCAAGGTGGCATGATGACATGAGCATGATATAATTATGATGCAACAATTATATATAGGAAGTAGCATTTATATAGACTAGGCTAGTAGCATTGCAATTGTTAGACAATTGGGATGCTACACGTCATCAAGGTTGAGAAGGGCAAGTTCTAGATAAGCATCTCGAGAAGATCATTTGCTTGAAGCTTGTCGTCCATATTGGTGATAATGAACATGTGAATACATGTATTAATGAAGCTATCCCATAGTGGTGTATGGGGAGCAAATTAGGAGTCTTCACGAAGCAACAATAATCAAGTGTTACATTCAGGCTTGGGTGGAGCTTGAAGTGTTGTCATCAAGATCAAGCAGGATGCAGTATGGCCTTGCTAGGTTTTCCTTTTACCGGTCTCAAGTTGGTTGTTGGGAGATCGGGTTATAGGATAGACAGCCGCACTATCAAGAGGGGCTTTCGGTTGTGTAACTTGATCACATCGTCATAGGAAGCTCAATCCTTTGCATACTTTGCATCTTCCTATTTTTTTGCTTCTTGGTGTTTCTCCATGTGAGGTTCTTGATCTTGTTGCTAGCTATTCAACAAGCCCAAGTTCATCGAAAACGGAATTCGTATGCATCTTCTATGGCGTTTTCGAGTTTGAAGGTTTTATCGGTTCTTATTTAGGGAGGCTTCTTACCTTTATTCATTAGGTTTTATCCTCCTTTGTTGAGCTATGATGTTTCTCTGCACAATCTTGTAGAGCTTGTTTTCCTTGTCAAAACAAGCCCAAGATCCTCAAAATCGGAGTCCGGATGCAAAATTTATTGCGTTTTTCGTAAAACCTGTTTCATCCCGGTTGTGGATTCGGTTCAACCGGCTCCCAGACCAGGTGGTCCGGACAGGACCGGAAAACCGGATCTGAAACCGGGATTTTCGGTTTTGCTATACCGAGTCTATCCGAGACTGTGTACTGACCCTAATTCCAGTTTTAAGTTCGGTTTTCCGGTCCAGGAACCGGACCGTCCGGTTCTGGAGCCGGTCCAACCGAACTTTCAACCGAGTTCGCACATATTTCTTCCAACGGACATATTTGCTTTCCACTATAAAAGGGGGTTCTTCCCCCCAACGTTTTAGGGCATTCTTGACCACGAAATTGACCTCCATTATTGAACCTCTTGAGCTTGCTTCCTCCCCCTTCCCTCCTATGATTCTTGCATCTTTTTGAGGGCTTTGGAAGAGGAGATCTAGATGTACAATCCCCACCAATCAATTCCTCCTCTAAGTGAGGGGAACCCATTGGATCTAGATCTTGGAGTCATTGGTTGACTTCCACCATTGTTCTTCCTCTCTAATTCCTCCCTAGCACTTGTTTCTTTGGTGGGATTTGAGAGTGAAGGATTTGAGCACCCTTGGTGGTCTTGCTTTGCATTCTTGCATAAGTGTTGAGCTCTCCATTACGATTTGTTCGAGTGAGAGACCGTGATCTTGTTACTCTTGGAGGGTGACCTCCTAGTTGGCTTGGCGGTTGGTGCCACAGTGTTCTCTTCGTGGAATATTGTGAAGAGACCCGGGCTTCTCCTTCATGGAGCTTGTGAAGTGGTTGTGGAGCTTGCCATCTCCGGAGTGGAGGAAAAGCTAGCCATAAGGAAAGGGCCTATTCCTTCGCGGGATAGACTCGGAGAAGAAGGTGAGACTTTGTGGTGCGTGAGGAATCCTTCGTGGAACCTCACACCTCTCCAACGTGACGTAGCCCCCTTCCCAAAGGTGGTGAACACAGGAATACATCTTCGTCTCTGCGTGCCTCGGTTATCTTTATATCCGAGCTTACTTTCCTTGTGATAGCCATCGAGCTTGAAGTACTTATATCTTGCTTATCACTTGTGGTATATTTATATTGTGCTATCTTGCTTAGCTTAATTTGTTGTTGGTGCACTTAGTTGAGCCTAGTGTATTTAGGTTTTGTGCTTGTAAAATAAACGCTAGTTTAATTTCGCATTCTATCAAGCCAAAACCGTAATAGTTTTAAAATTGCCTATTCACCCCCCCCCCCCCCCTCTAGGCGACATCTCTATCCTTCCAAAAAGCTTTCTAATAATCTATCTTAAGCACAATACCCTGAGACTCATCATGCACCACTGAATGAAGAATATCATGGATAGTGACAACAATTTCTAAAATGAATCTTCCTTTGATAGCAGTAATGACCCCCATAGAACTAATCTATTAATGACAATCCTTATGAACTAATGGATGCATTGAGTTACAATTATAGGGATTTTCCATTGGCATCGGTTAAACATATGTTAGGTTGAAGGTTGAAGGAAGAAGAAAATGAAGAAGAATAAGCAATGACCAAGGAGATATTCAAGGTGTGATCCAAAGAATGGCCATTAAGAAGAGGATACAAGGTCAACTAAGAAAAAGTGAAAAGAGTGGGTTCAAGTGGATCAACACACAAAGAAGATATGAAGTGCAACTTCAAGATGAGCCATCTCGAGAAGATCATATGCTTGAATCTTGCCATCCTTGGTGATAATGGATAGATGAGGACATTCCCAAAGAAGAGGCTCTCCCATGGGAGTATGGGGAGAAATTGGTAAGTCTTCATCAACCAAGCGCGAGCAAGAGCAATCAAGAAAGATGCTCCATCTTAAAAACGAAAAGATCATATTCATCAAGTTCAACTGGAATGCGCAAGAAAAAGTATGATCTTGATATGTTTTCTCTTTTACCGGTCTCATGTTAGTTGGGAGACCAATTTATAGGATAGTTTATCATACTATCAAGACGGGTTCTTGGGTGAGTAACTTGATTGTATCATTTATACAGAGCTCATATTATTAGCATCACATTTCTCTGTTCTTATTTGTATATTATCCATGTGAAGGTTTGGAGATTTTGGTTATATTCATAACAAGCTCTAGTTTATCAAAAATGGATTTCCAGTGAATATCTTATTGCGCTTTTTATGTTGGAGGTTTTACCGGTTCTTATCTAAGGGATATTCACACCTCTCTCCTCTTGGTATTTTATACCTTGTTCATAGTTAGCATTTCCTTTTTTGAATACTACTTTCTGTTATCTTTCCAACAAAATTGGTTTCACCCTAATTAGAGTTTTCAAGGTTAAGTTATTGCGTTTTGGGTTTTCAAGATTTAACCAGCTCATCGCTTTTAGAGAGGTCAAATCTTTAACCATTTGTTTATATTATCTCTTGTTTTAAAATGATGTTTCTCCGCATAATTTTTTAATGCTTATTGGTCTCTTTGAAATAAGCCCAAGGTCATCAAATTTGAAGTCCGGAGTCAAAAGTTATTAACGTTTTCATACCATGTTGTCCAAAGTTTTACTATTGGCGGTAGCACCGCCGTAGTTCAAGCCTACTACTGCCAAATGCATGACATCTTGCAGTACACTTTAGTTTCTTAAGTGGTAGTACCGCCAAATGACCCGGTAGTACCGCTAGCATGCGAATCTGACCCAAACAGGAACATTTCTCTTGCCATGTTTAAGGGGGTCTTCTTCTCCAATGATTTCCCATCTTTTGAGCTTATTTGTGCCCACCATTATTGACCTCTTTGAGATTGCTTACTCCCTCTCCCTCCCATGATTCCTGCATTTTTTGAGGGAAAAAGAGAGGAGATCTAGATATATTGCTCCATCAATCAATCTCTCATCTTAGTGAGGGAATCCATTGGATCTAGAACTTGGAGAAATTTGATGTTCTCCTCATTTGTTCTTCCTCTCTTATTCCACCATAGTTGTTGTAGTTTTTTTGGAATTTGGGAGTAAAGGATTTACCATTGCATTAGGTGCATCGTTTTAAGTTTTTTTACGGAGAATCAGTTGGACAAAATCAAGTGAGTTTGTTACTCTTGGGTTCTTTAAACCCTAGACGGTTTAGTGACCTTGGTGGTGATTACTTGGAGCCTCCAATTAAGTTGTGGAGATTCCTCAACCTTGTGGCCTTGGTGGTGATTACTTGTAGCCTCCAATTAAGTTATGAAGATTCCTTAAGCTAGAGGTCTTGGTGGTGATCTTGGTAGCCTCCAATTGAGTTGTGGAGATTGCTCCAAGCTTGCAGGGGTTCGATGACCGTCCCCAAGTGTCCCATAGTGGATTGAGGTCTTCTCTTTTGGTGGTAGGGCTTGAGTAAAATATGGTGACCTATTTTGGCGTTTGAGGAGACTTGTGCCTCCACACCACTCCAACAGAGAGTAGCACCCACAAGGGTGTGAACTTGGGGATACATCGTCATATTTGCGTACCTCGGTTATTCATATACCCGAGCTCCTTTACATATGCACTTTATATTGTGATAGCCTTCGTGCTTGAAGTAATCTTACTATCACCTTATTATTTGCCTTCTTAGCGTAAGTTATTGGTGCACTTAGCTGAACCTAGCATATTTTAGGTTGTGTGGTTGATAAATTAAACGTTAGTTTTATTTCCGCATTTATTAGAGCCAAAATCGTAATTGGTTTAGCTCACCTATTCACCCCCCCCCCCTCCCCCTATCCTAGGCGACATTTATGTCCTTTCACTCCTTACATCTAGTTCTTTGGGAATTAATGCGAGAATGGCGAATTTCAAACTAAAGATATCAAGTTTCCCATTGGAAAATCAAAGGACATGGCCATGAGATCACTTTTAGTTGTCTTCCATAAATGCCCGATGGAAAAGAAATGGTATACATTAAGACCATCCGAATAAGAGTGGAAAATTCCTTTTTTAAAATTTCTTCTTTACTGAAAGGTGCCTCCAAATTCTGGTTCTATTCATGCGTAATTTTTTCTTAGGGGGAGAATAAAAATCATCAGCAAAGGAACAGCCAAAAGGGTCATGTTTCCTAGAAAGATCCTTGTAAAAACTACTCCCTCCTTTCATATGATTCTATGTATAAGCTTTAGTCAAAGTCAAGATTTCAATGTTTGACCATCTATGAGTAATAAAATATCAATATATACACTGTAAAATAAATATAATATAAAAGTATATTCATTACGGTTCCAATTAATATTACTTTTATTTTGCAACATTTGAGTTTGATCAAACGAAGTAATATAAAACCGATGGAGTAGTAGCTACGTCTAGCATGCTAGATTCATCCGCCACCGGCCCATAGGCCTTTCGAGAGAATGTACAAACAATTTCAGATATATATGGGAATCCGCGTATAATGCCATTAATTTTCTCAAATGTAATAATGTTTCAATGTTATGTTTCGAATGGTTTGCAGGATTTTAATTACTCCATAATATGGGAGTACATAGGAATCCATATTTTAATTACATACGAGGAAGTAGAGCTCGACATGACAAATGGCTACTGTACTTGATAGGTGTTAGGAAACATTATTTTCAGAGCGACGCCTTGCTCCCTTTGTTGACATTTCGTAATTTATATTTTTCCTATTCCGATCGGATGCACGATTGGCGCGACATACACGTACTATATCTGACAGAGATATTTTTATGCTGCAATGCTAGTACACAACTGACCATTCATGCTGACATCATAGCTATGCGTTTTGATTGGCGGTCAAGCAGAGGAGGTCCTGTGCTCGATTTCGATGGGCAGGCCATGCAGCGGGGTCGGCATGGGGTCCCTGACGAAAGTGTTCTCCTTGCAGCAGAGCTTCCACCTGAAGTGCCTCACCAGGTGGTGCATGGTCACCAGCGTCTCGATCCTGGAAAACTCTATCCCGGGGCATATCCTCGGGCCACCGCCGAAGGCGACGAAGGAGCACGGCGGAGCCGCCGAGGCAGACTGGTTCTCGAACCGGGACGGGTCAAACTTGGCCGGCTCCTGGAAGATGCTGGCGTCCATGTGCGTCACGTTTGCCGTCCAAAACACCTGAAAACACACACACCAAGAGCTAATTCTCTGCAAGGGTGATGCTACCTTGATAGGAACTGTGCAAGGAATCAGCAAACCTGCCACCCCTTTGGGATGCGGTAGCCGTCGAACTCGATGTCCTCGAGTGCTCTCCTGAAGCTGCCGAAGATGGGAGGGACGGTGCGAAGCGTCTCCTGCGCGACTCGCCATGTCAGTTTCATCTTGGCCAGGTCTTCCCAGGCGAGAGCCTCTCCGTCTGCCTTGCTCTTGGCAATCTCCTCATGCTCTGTGCCACGGAACAGAGACACACAACATGACCATGGCCGTATGTATCGACGGAAACGTGTAAAGGCAGTAAAACTGTCAGTACTACTTGCCTTGGACCATGGCGCCGAGGGTGGCCGGATCGTTGGCGAGCTGGCGGACCATGAACGTCATGAGGATGGACGACGTGTCGTGGCCGGCGATGAGGGCGACCATGGCGTTGTCCACGATCTCCTCGTCGCTCAGCACCCGCTCACCACGCTCGTCCGTCAGGCCGAGCAGGCAGGTGATGAGGTCGTTGTTCCCTGACGACGCCTTGCCGTGCCCCAGCACGCCGGCCTTCTTCTCCCGCGTGATCCCCTCCAGCACCCTGCGAGCCCTGCCGCTGGCCCTGAGGCTCCGGCTGAACGCCGTGAACGGCAGGTTCACGGGGACGGCCCACATGCCCTCCATCATGTGCCCGAAGTCCCCCGCCAGGGCGTCCCGCGCGGCGCCCCGCTCCAGCCCGAAGAGCAGCGCCGAGATGATGTCGAACGTCAGCCGCTTCATCAGCGGCATCACCCTCACGGCCGCGCGCCCGCGCCAGTTCTCCTCCACGTGGCGCCGCACCTCGCCGTCGATCCTGCCCACGTACATCTTCAGCATGTCCGGCCGAAGGAACTCCAGCAGCGCGCCGCGGACGCGCCGGTGCTCGCCGCCGTGGAGGTACAGGATGCTCTTCTCGCCCAGTATCCTCTGCACGGACCGGGGCTGCTGCAACGCCAGCGCGCTGCTGAAGAACATGAACTTGTTGGCCGCCGACCCGGCCACCAGCACCGTCGGCGTGCCGAACAGCGACAGCTTCGACACCGGCCCGTACATGTCGATCCGGTCCCGTACCCACTGGTCGCCGGTGCTGCTACGCATGGCGCGGAGGAGGCCCAGGCTCTGGCCGATCACCGGCACACCCAAGGAGCCCGGGGGCAGGTTGGCCTGACATGATTTCCTGGCTCTGGTGGTCAGGAGGTGGATGATGGCTACTGATGACACCGTAACAACGATTGCTACGACTATGGGCGAGTAATCCATTGGAGCGTGTGCGTGGCTGTGTGCTATGATGATGATTTGCAAATGAGGCTTACCAGTAGTATATAGGATTAGGATAAGAGGGAGTTATTCTCAAAAAAAAAAAAGGATAAGAGGGAGTCGAGTTAACCGTAGGATCTTTTTTCTTCAGAGATTTCTGCTGACATGGGCATTTTTCCTGTGATTGAGAAACAGCTGTCCAAAATTTTCAGGAAAAATACACGGAATCTGTGCATCATTGACCTACTTACATGTGCCGAGATGCCCAGCGAGTACAAGACAAGAAATCATTCCACAAACTATGAATATAAAAATACGCGCGTGCAAGACAATATCAGCATCATATCACCACCCAACAACACCAATCCAAGTCAAATTGTCAAACACAGATCCTCTTCTCCGCTCCCATTCTCTCATATATCTAACCATATTTATACTCCTAAAATAGCAACAGAACACAACCAAAAAGACCAGGGGGGTAATGAACAAATGAAATCAACTCTCATGTAAACAACCAATGGCTCTAATTGAGAAGCTGCTGCAGATCGATGCGCCACGACGAGGCTAGCTGCTTCATTATCTGAACAGGTGCTGCGCCCTCCCAATCATCAGGTAGCTCAATGGCAGTAGCTTCGTGAAGGCCAAATAAGAGGTCGTTCTTGGCATCTCGTGGGATTCCAAGATAGTCATATCCGTTTTCCATTACCAGATCAGCCAACTGCATCAACAGCCAAGACAGACATGATTACACAAGTTGCTCAAGTAGTGCTTTCAAGTATTCATCTCCAACATTAAACCACAACATGCAACACATCTCAGCATAGGAACAACGAGATCAGTATAACATCTCTTCCAAGAAAACAGCACCAAATGTCCCAAAAGAAACATCAATTTTCAGAAACCTCTGTTTGACCAACATACAGCCTACCGTTTCGCAGAAAGAGAATGAGGAAAATACAATCACTATTGTCAAAATCTATATTAGTTACTATATCATTTGGTAGTAGTAACTATGCCTGAACATAACACAAGCTACTGCTTCAGAAGTAATTATTTGGTATCTCAGATGCTAATATTCTTTCCTATAAACTTGGCAATTTTACAATGTTTGACTTAGGACAGAACTAATATGCACTATATTTTGACATGGAGGGATAAATAGAAACAACTGCGCCTGCATTAGTTTCACAAGTATGTTTAATCATTATCTGACTTGCCGAGCAAGCAAAACAGGACAAAAAAAAATGGTCTAACAAAAAAAAACCATTTCATCACTGAATAAAGCATAATTATCATCCACGTACTTCACAGCCTTTTTTCCTTCAACCTTGTAGCAATCCAGTAAAAATGAGTGGCTCATTCTAGACCAATGAAAAGCCAGGAGTCTGTTTGAGAAGGCAAAAGGACCACTTGTCAAACTGTTGCACTTCTGTTCTCTATCGAACTGATTTTCTACCAACATATATTAAGCATACTTCATTTAGCTGATTATCTGGTTATTATATAGTTATTGACGGATAAACTCATTGTAGATGCCTGTTGTAAAAGGCAAGCCCCCGCCAGCTTATCCCACCTAGGCTCATTTAGGTGTAACCCGTAGGCCTATCTTGTTGGGGATAGTTTTTAGAATACTGGTTGTTCGTTACATGCCACTGAGATTATCTAACCACACGACTCAGGTATTCTGTCATTCCTGGACAATTTGAAAACATTAAAATCACTATTTAACTTGTTACAACAGCCAATAGCAAATCGTATTCACTGCTTTCTGAGTATTTACATTTTACAAGTAACATACCAGATACAAAAGGCCTATTTGGTGAGCAAATGTATGTTTTCTGAAGATTACAGGTACTGGTGGCAGAGGCTATTTTCCCAAAGGCACATGTTGGTTGCAGGGCTGATCCCACATGCATCTGGGCTGCGCTGATGGGATCAGAGACTAAAATTAGATTTGCACATTTTTTCACCACATAGGCCTTTGTGGCTTGTGCGCACATTGACAAATATAAATGTCTGAATATTGACAGATACTAAGCAGAACTGGGAATTCAGGAAAACGTCAGTATCTTCAGCTACAACCCCATTAAATTCCATCATTTCATGCTATGACTACGGTACATCGCTCCTAGTTTTGGCATGACAAGAAAAATCTACTTTGACATTTCCCTACTATAGTTGGCACTACAGTCCAAAACATCCTAGCAACTTCAGATAGAAAACTCTGTATTGACATTTAAAATCTACTTTGACATTTCCCTACTATAGTGGTCACTACAGTCCAAAACATCCCAGCAACTTCAGATAGAAAATTTTGCTCCTAAAATGGAAGGCGGTAGTTTACCTGCTGAAGCCAGGTCAAAGCTATATCATAGAAGCTTTCTTCTACAAGAAATTGTCCAACAGCATGTAAGACCTCATTGGCAACCTCGTTTGACAATTGATCAACGACAGGTCCAGTTTGCTCCATTAACTTTACAAGTAGTTCAGCGTCTCCAGTTGAAAGAACCTCGGCATAAGCCGAATCCATGTCATCAACATGAACAGCATCCATCGCACGAGTCCAGGACTCCCAAAGTGGGCCTCTCCCATTCCCTTGATTGTCATCGTTCAAAGCCTCTCCATCCAGTTCAGCAATAGGAACTCTTGCAGCAGCTCTTGAACTTCCATTATCTTCGCCAGCTACTCTAATAGCTTCTAGTGTCGCTTCATCTTTCGAGGCTCTCCATGCACTTCGAGCAGAAGGACCCTCCCCAAACCGAAATGGACCCTGTCCTTTGTCCCATCCTCTCCTTGGACCTGCTTGATCATTACCATTTCTAGACACCCTAGTGTCAGATGAAAAAGAATCTAATCCTCTTCTGGAATTCATTCCGCTTCGCGATCCAGAATAAGCATATGAATCCCATTGTTCAGAATCTGGTCTCCAAGATGGGCTTCGTACGCCAGAAGCCATACCATCTGCAGAAAAATACCTATCTGCATATCCTGTTCTTCCATCACCACCCCTACCGAATTTCGAATTAGAATACTCATGAAAACCATTGTATTTCGCAGATGATCTGCCGGGAGACGAACCACCACCTCTCCTGCCTGACGATAGTGATATATCCCTAGCCATTTCCTCGACAACTCTCTCAAGACCGCGTACTCTGTTCTCCAGGGTAACCATGCTGTCATGAGATCCTCCCATGAAATCCTGAAATATGAGTGAATGAGTGATATTAAGTCGATTTTCCAGAGATGTCTAATAAGCTACTTTCTCTCATAAGTAGCATATCACAGCAATATGTGGTATCACTTGGATAAGTAACTAGTCAAGTGCCACCTGACATGGCCGTTGTAGATGCAAGTGAGTCAACACTAGGTGTACTCTACCCGTTCTAGTTAAAAAAATGAACTAACTTTTCCAGTGACATCAACATTTTGAAAAAGTTAGTTCATTCTTTTGCATTAAAGAGGGTAAAGGGTGCCCTATTAGTGACCCACTTGCATCTCTAATGGTCATGAAGGCAGTTAACTTTACGTCCAGCAAATATAGAAAGTTGTTTCTAAATTACTAAACAATGTAAGATCGATTCATTTGTATTATCATGTAATGTCATAGCACTAGTTTCTCCTGAATGGCTTCATGAAAACTGTCATATCAAAAGATTGGCAGCAGCTCGGCGCAAATACCAACATAGTATGTGCCATAGAATTAAAACTGTACTTCCATGTAAACAATTGCAGATATTAAAATGTTAAAGACTCGGAATATAATTTCATATCATCAATCTGGAAGTTAAGGAGCTGTGATATTTATGACTGTACTTTTAGAAGTAAATTTAAAATTCAGAACTTGTGCTAGAAAGAATTCAGCACGGAGTAAACCTGAACAAAACTAACCTGTAACATGTTCATTAGACTTGTTTGCTGTCTCTCCAATTGTGACAGCTGCTTCTGTATCACCAACCAGTTTGTTTTATTGTTTATGAAAGGACCATCTCCTGGGATAGTCATTGGTGTAGAATCTTTTGCACTTGTTTCACACCTATCTTCCACATCAGATATCCTAGCCTTTGCATCTTTATTTCTAGTTCCTCTTTGGCCTGCCCATTTATTTCTAACACTTTGAAAATTTGAGCTTGCACGCACTTGAGTCATACTTCCTTCATCGTCTGCTGAGCCATTGCTGTTAGCAGGACCAATAGGATCAGCATCTGCTTCTTCTGGATCATCTTCACTTTGTAAATGAGATTGTAGAGTCTTGCGGGGAACTACCACCTCAACAGCCAAGTCATCTGTGGTTCTAGTCTCAAGCTTTTGGAAAAATTCAGGGTTCAGTTCCCTGTCAGTTAGTGTAGGTCTTTTCTTTAAGAGAACTGCTGCTTTTTCAGCTATGCTACTGCCCTTTGCTTTCTCACTGTTGCTAGGCGAATCCAGCTTCGCGTCACTACCAGTTGGTTCCTTATTTTTACCATCTGCTGCATGCAAATTGTTCAACATTAAGCATGAATTATGGATACAGTAACACCCTAATAATAACATACACTTGTTTAACAAAAGAAAAGGTTGATACCATTTGTATCTTCACCTGTCAATTGCTTCCACAGCTGTACTGCATCAATCACGCTATCTCTGACAGGCCTTACCTGGATATTTGTTTACAGGAACAACTTATCAATGCATTGTGTATAACTTTTGGGCATATGAAAATGCATGGAACAGCAAGATCCGACATTTTAGACTCAGTAAGGTGGATTATTTATTACCTTGTCAAAACGGCAAGCCTCGAGAGCAGCTATGGTTGGAGCAGCTCCATCACCTATCAAGTGGCCTGAATAGGTAGCCAGGACACACAATGTGTCAGCAGCTGCTTTTCTAGTAGCCCAATCACTGTTCTCAAGACAGTCACGGATACTTTGCAGTGTCTGTTGCATATTCTGGGGACTGATCGCTCCAACCTGAGAGGAAATCGATTATCAAAACTCAAACAAGAATGCCAGTGGCCATGCTGATAGTTTCTATCACTGCTGCAGTGATCTACGAAATATGCAGAATATAATAGAAATTGCATACGAAGGAAGTTTCCATGTTAAGACCATACAAAGCTCCTAATTAAAAAGCAGTTCAGCATTGTGTACTATGAATGAAAGAGAAAATGTGTGCCGAACACTTGGCTAGGTGCATAAGGTCTAACGCGTTGGAGCCTGGTAATGTAAACCAAAATAATAATTAACGCTCACAAATATGATTCAACATTGTATCTCTACAATTCCAGTTGCCACTTATCATAAGGCCTAAAGTTCTTAAATATTTTAGCTTACACTCCCAAGTTTGTAAAATGGTACTAACATGATAAAATCCCGAGGCTCAAACAGTTAATGAGCAATAAGCCTTGAATACCTGGTACTATCAACAAAAAAAATTAACACTCACAAATATGATCCAACATATAATCTCTACAATTCCAGTTGCCATCTATTGTAAAACCTAAAGTTCTTAAATATTCAAGCTTACACTCCCAAATTGGTAAAATGGTACTAACATGATAAACTCCCAAGGCTCAAACAGCTAATGAGCAATAGGAGTAGGTCCCAAAAGTAAATCCTTCTACTTCTTAGTCTCAGCTAGTACATCAATGAATACATAGATATATCCCATATACCAGAAAGAAAACTGAAACTCTCAACATTTAAACACCATTTGTAGGAGGTAATAGAATAAGTGTCTCATAATCCTTTGCAAAAAGTAGAAAAGAATGAAGAGTTACTGGAAGCATCAAGAAGGTTAACTAAGGTCCTATTTAACCTTATAAATCACAACAATGTTTTACTTTGCATTGTTCATGCCTTATTGGAGCCAAACAGTATTTAAACGTAAACATGGTCTTATATACCCAGTGGCAGGACATAAAATGCTAAATATCCCAACTTCACACCATTCATCTGAAGATACACTTTGATCTCGATTCTTTAAGATCTAAACAGTGGTCCATATTCTTCATGGTAATTCACCTAACTCTTTAATCGCAACACCAAATCCCACAAGTGTTTCCATCCTACAGCTGACAATGAGATATATAGGCCACATCAAAAGCAGACTAAGTGACTAACATGATCGAACTAATTGCTACAGCAACGCCAAATAGCACTTAGTCCACAATAGCTACCCCATCTTGAGATCTAAAAGCAATGGGGTTGTCTGGACGACTGAGGATTTCTTACAGAATTCCAGGATCACCCAATACAAACTGGCAGGCATGCTCATAAAAAACGACTACTGGTATTTTGATCGCCTAGCATTTGTTTTGTCAATTCATCAAGTATATAGCATGCAGGAGAAAAGAAAATAGGGAGAGAGAGAGCCTATACCTGAGCTAAGCTTCCAATGACATTGAGCAGTGCCCCCTTGGCCTGCACACCCTGCCCGCCGACCAATTTGAAAACCCTGGAGCCAAGTTTGCCAAACATCCCCAAGACCCCAGGTCCAGGCCCTGCCCCCTCCACCGTTTTTGCCAAGCAGGCCGCAGCCCCGCTCTGCACAGTCTTGCTCTGCTCTCCCATGACCTCGAAGAGCGGCTTGACGAACAGTGCGACAGTCCCATTCCCCGCATCCCCAGCAGCTGAAGCAGCCAGCGGACGGAGGTACACCGCGGCTAGCTGCCCCGAGGCGTCGCGGCAGGCGTCACGCACAGACGAGTCGGAGGCCGGGTCCTTGAGCCGCCGCGCGAGATGCGCCATCACCTTCTGCAGGTGCGGCGCGGCGGCGTCGGGGTGCGCGGCGCAGAGCATGGCGAGGAGACGCGTCGACTCGCGCCGCGCGGGCGAGGCGAGCCCCTGGGTGTCAGACGCCAGCGCGTGGAGGAGCATGGGCACGGCGTCGGGGGACGGCGGCGAGCGGATGAAGCGATCGAGTTCCTCGACGCCGATGTGGTGCGTATCGCGGTCGGAGAGCTTGGCGAGCGCGGAGAACACCCGCGATTTTAGCTCCGCCATGGCCGCGTTCTTCGACGGCGCCGCGCCGGCGGCCGCGAGGACCGCGGAGGCAGGGTTCGGCGGCTGCGGCGCGGTGCTGGGCGACCGGGGATGGGACTTGGTGGCGGATTTTGAGACCGCTGTGGCCATTGCGGCGGATTCGCGTGGGAATCTGGGGAATGCGGGGAATGGCTAGTTCAGATTTGAACTGGTGGGGCGTGGGATTTGGGTTGGAGGCATTCGGTGGCGAATCCGAGGCAAAAGTTTGTGAGATTTGGGGAGATTTTGAATCGGTTGATGAGTTTGGGAGTGGGTTTTGTGGACGATTTGGGAATGAGATGATGGGATCTCGCCTTGGGGAGCGGAGATAGGTTGGGGAAGACGAGGAGCGAGCCAACGAGTTCAAGATTCTTTTCCCAGACGATGGATGAGAAAGGCAGACGAGGGAGAGTGGGCCACTTTGTCAGTGACCGGCTTCGGATTAGTAGGTGAGAACGAAAATGTGGAGCTGATAGTGTCTCGGGGCCCACCTTGTCAATGAACCACGATCCACGGTAGTAACGGTAATGTGCTCGTCCTCTATCCTCTACTACAAAAAATTCACCATCTTTCTACTAGTAGCTTGGTCCAAAAATTTCCTAACCCTGCCGTCTCCTTCTCCAGAACCCTAGCCGCCCGTCTCCTCTAGTACCTCCATCCGATCTGTTTCCCCTCCATCAGCCGGTCTTGCTGATGTTAAGAGGGACAACTTGATCTCATGGTGGAGTCCCTCAATAAAAATTAGTTTTCAGCAGTTTAGTGTTGGATTGGGTGGTCGTCTTCTTTGCATTCATGTTGATGAAGATAATAACTTCTTCAATAAGTGCTCTTTGTCCTTTCGTTTGACGACGTGAGTTTCTTCTCGACGTCAATGGTGGTGTTGGAAGATCAAATTTCTTTAGGTATGGTTTTTCTATTGCTTCGTCGGATCGATCTTGAATGGTTCTTTATGGTTGTCGCGGGGAGGTTTTTCCTCCTAAAATCTATCCCGTCTGCTACATCATCGACAATGGTGATTCGTACTCTCGGCTTTCTAGCGATGTCGACCAAGCTACTCGGTTCGTCTTCCATGAAATACTAGTGTTAGTCCTCTTGCCGATGTTTGTTGATTACTCTAATGTCTGCGCGCATGCATGTAATCTTAGCACTGCGGCTCAAAAAATTATAGGAATAATCCTCGTTGGTATTTACAAGTCTATCGTTTGGTATCTTTTCTGTGTGGCCGTCTTTGGAAAACTACAAGATTATGTCATGGGAGGAGAAAGCATTTGAAGTCCTCAATGTTTTCCTAGTTTTTTTAGGCTTTATTTGTAATTGTTGAACACATTTCATGTATCTTTGCCATGTACTATTTATTACGATAAATATATATGGTATTGATTGTCAAAAAAAATCAACCATCTTTCTACCTTGGATGCGAAGTTTTTCTTCGCAGAAAATCCATCTACATGTACGCATGTCACCGCCGCACGCGCGCACACACTTGCATAATAATTGGATCTATGAAGTTTTTAAATTAATGAAGTCATCAACTTATCTAGATGGATCGATACTAATAGTAGAGACAAACCCTGAAGCTGAAAGTCTGAAAGCTTGAGCATACATGCTAAAAGACGTCAGATGTTACAAAATCTTTGTACAAGGTAGATAACTTAACCTGTCATGCAAAAGTTAGATAATATAACCAGTCATGCGCCAGCAACCTATGCGGCCACTCAGGCCTGGAGGGGCGGTAGATCTGTCCATGCTAACGGATATGTCACATTATAAGTATATGGGTGGTGATGAAAAACATAAAGCATGTAAGAACATGATGAAATCGGAGCTGTGAGAGAGAGTGTGTGTGTGTGAGAGAGAGAGAGACGCCATAGTAAAGATGAAAGGAAAGCGCTCACTACACTTGTGAATGAAGACGATGGAGGTCTAGAAGGAATGCATCACATTATACATGAGATGAATGAAGCAAGTTATACCCCATTTCATTTAGGACCAACCCTTCCTTATACCAATGTCTTGCTCTTCTCGGGTCAAGATGGGACCTCCCATACTTGTAATAATCAGGATGACACTCCATTTCTTTCTTAATTATTACTACCTCTGTTTCAAAGTTTGAGGCTTATATTTTTTGAAAAGTCAAGGTATGAAAAGATTGATCAAACTTAAAAAGAACTATGATATTATATAGATACCATGTAAAAATATTTTCATGATATATCAAAAGGTATGAATTTCGTATTATAAATACTAATATTTTTTCTAATAACTTGATCAAACTTTACATAATTTGATTTTATAAGTCTTAAGCTTTGAAACGAATGGAGTATATATCTCCTTTTGCAAAAGAATAAAGGAGGGTGGAAGACGAGCTCAACACGGTTGCCTGTGTCTATAGGAAGACCACCATGGCTACCACACACGAAGTATAGATCATAGGAAGTGGTTGATTAGGAGTAAACAAGTACTTCCTTCGTTTAAAAATATAAGACGTTTTAGCTTTATGAAATAAATATACTAGACGTATTTTAGTATATAGATTCATGTATATCTGCACAGAAGGAATAGAATCTAGAATCGGAGAGAACGATGTGGAGTTAGGCACGTAAACTGCACGGGGAAACTGAGATGGAACATGAGGATGTCTATCAATAAAATATATATTATGACTACAATAGCATGAGTTAGGTGGGCATGTGCAAAAATGTGCTAGTAGTAATATTTCTAAGAGCTTGCAACGTGGAAAAATAGCGTGCATGAAACGTGAGTTTCTTGGATTTTCTTCCAGCACATGTGCAAATGAATAGTAGATAAGTGGAAGAAATACCTTAGATGTGATCTGTGCGGCAGAAGCTAAAATGAAACACAAAATCTTGGACATAACCCCTGGGGGAACGTACTATTTTTTCTAAATTTGTGTATGTGTGCATTGTACGAAATAAAAAAAACGATGTAGCACAAGCATGCAATGCAACTTTGTCTTCTATTGAAGCCGTTTTATTGTAGCTCCTCCTATATAGAGTAGACATACACGTGCATGCAGAAAATCTATCACCTCGTACCAATATCATTAAAATTAATTCCTAAAATTTGTAATAATTGTTGTGTTTGTATAGACCGGGGATTCAAAATTAGATCTCATGTTGCTACATTTCAATGAATTTTCCTTGCACTAGTTTCTAAACTATAGTTTCAAATATCTCATCGCAACCAAACAAATGGTGAAAATGGATCGTTAATTGGATTAGAGATAATATTTTCTTCAAGGTGTAAGATTTAAGATAATTTGTGACGTCATTGGATGCACTTGGAGAGAGTGAATATAGATGGATATACGGCACCGACATGTAGCCCCGTCGTACAAAAAGAAATGAGTGCATTTAACATTGGTATTAGAGAAACTCTATTAGATGATGTAAAATAGGACACATAAAACAGGCAATGTAAAAATTATACATCACCAAAATCTGTCTTTTTACATCATCTTAGTAGCTTGTGGTTTACTAGATGATACATTTTAGGACACGAGAGAAATACTACTCCTATATGATGTATTTTAGGGGATTTTAACACTTCAAATTGAACATTTTAAACTTGATATTCAACACTTCACAACGATTTGACACTTGAAACGTCGATTGAACTTGAACCGATTCGACACAACCTAACACATCGAACATCCGACACATGAACCTAACACTCGATTATATTGAACACTAGATAAACATCGATACAAGATCAATACTATCACCTAAACCTTCAACTCCACACTGGCTAGATAGCTAGACTCCGACAAGCAGGAACACAACCGACATGTCATCCCAAAATGTCTAGGGGCGTAGCCAAACGTCGAGGTTGCTGGACAAGCTCTTTGCGTGGCATGGTGGCATCCCGCGGCTCAATTCGGCGGCGTTTCGGCTTGAATGGGAAGGGGAATGGCAAATTGGGACAAGAAGACGGTGGATCTATCAGCTATTCAGCTAGGCGACAGCGAAACCGGCGATGACTCTACTGGCGGCTGCGAACGTGCGCACATTTAAGCTGACGGTTGGGGGCACGTGGGTGATGTATTTAGTTTTAATCGAGACGTTGGGTGATGCAAATATACATCGCATTAACACAAATTTTAGATCTGTCCAAAAAAAATCATCACCAAACTTTTTTTGCATCATGAGTTGGAGCATTGTTTTTTCAACTTGGTGATGTAAAAGTTAATTTTTTCATCACCTAGGATGTTTTACATCATCTAGTAAAGTTGCTCTTAGACTCTCGCGTTCTCTCTCTTTTAGGAACGAAATTTCAACTGTCAAGCAAGATATCAATTTTAAGGTAAAATGTCTTGCGCTCTTATCACTTAATGATAACGATGTTTGATCTTAAAATAGAATGGGCCAGCGTGAAGGTGCGATGTCATATTAGGCGACAGGATCCTAGTGTTAAATCAAGTCTTGAAAATTTACCACCCATCCCACTTGCTCCTTTCTCTCCCCCAAGCACGGCACGAAGACGACGAGCTCGGCCACCGGCCAGGCCGTCTAGCACGCCGTCGCCCACTAGTCACTCGCCTCGAATACGACATCGCCGTCCACCCAGCTCGCCGTGCAGCGCCCGCCGCCCGGCTCGCCACGCAACTCGACCGTCTGCTCGCCGGCCATGCGCTCGAGCTCGCTGACACTCGCCATTCTGCCCTCGCCGATGCCCGCTGCAGGGGCGGCCGAGCAGGGCGCGGCGGCGCGCATGCTTAGCAGAGCTTGGCCTGGCCGACATGTCATCGCCGTCTCGTCGCCGAGTTCTCGGGGTGCCGCCACGCGTCCTCCCTGTTGTTCCTGGATGGAAACACGGCTGAAAAACGCCCATTCCTAGGCCCATTCTCGATCCGGAGCTATTTAACTCTATTCGAAGTTAAAGTTAGGTATGTGAATGCAGTGAAGATGCTTTTAGGTGGGAAAGATCCGTGGGCCTAGAAGATTGCACGTCAACAACCACAGTGTCTGCCTGCAAAATAAAGAAAAAGAAAAACCACAGTGTGCATCGCCCTTGTTACAAAACAAACAAACGCACGAGCTGTTGGCACGTCCCAGTTGATGCCGCTTATGTTATCATCGCTAGTTATATAGTGTTCCTCTCTTGGTGCCGTACGCCAAGGCATAATTCAGTAATTTGGGCCATCTACAATGTTAGCCTCTTAACTGTAGGGCGCTTAATTAGTCCATTACTCGTGCAGATAAAAGCCTTTTTGGCCGCCGGATGGACAAAACTTTCCTAGTTATGCCTCCATAGCCTGGTTTTATCAGATTGGGCTGAAAATCCATCCGGCGAACAGGCTGAACTCAGCGTGCCGAGGTCATCTGGAGGCCCCGGATGAAGCGAATAGGCAAGTGGGCCAGCAATGTCGGCGACGGACGCAAAGATTCGCCCACTCGCTCGTCAAGTCCCTTCTCCCCCCATCGCTGCCCTTTCGCCGCCAATACCACCCCTCTTCGCTCCCCTGCACCACACCTCTAGAAAAACGAACCACCCTCTATTTCCCCTCCATGCCGCATTTTTGAGTCGTGGTTCGGCGTCGCCGGCAGCTGCGCGTACAACACGCCCACTAGGTATTCGACGTTTTGCCTACTCGGCCATGGACTCCGACTTCTATGAGCAGATGTTTGCCGCGCTAATGGAGGAAGAAAAGGCCATTGATGTCGATGATGAAGAGCATGATGATCCTCGCCTGCCTAGCCGGCCTATACGCGCGGGATGCTTAGCCACATCACGGAGCCTCGGCGCGAGGACGCCGAAAAGGCAAGCCGAGGTAGCGTATGGAGGGCTACCGCCGACTACTTCGTCAACAATCCATTGCACGGTGAGGTAGCATTTTGGCGCCATTTCAGGATGGGCCGGAAGCTCTTCAAGATTGTGTGTACCCTTCAGGACTTTGACCCCTACTTCAGATGAAAGAAGGAGTACTGCATTGGCATGGTGGGATGGCAAAAGCAGGGGGTTCGGCCGGTTTTACCTACTATTGGATTTGAACCAATGACTCTCGCCGTATGAAAGCGATAATCTAACCGTTGAGTCAAGTAGGTCAAGCTGAGTCAAGTCAGAGAAAATCGAAAAAAGAGAAGTTTCCTCGCTCCAGAAGTGCACAGTGGCTATGAGATTCGCATACGGAGCTTCCGGTGACACACAAGATGACTATCTACACATGGTCAAGTCCACCACCATCGAGTGTTTCTACAGGTTCTATGGGGCAGTGATTGCAGTGTTTGGACCATTATACCTGAGATCACCAACAGCTGAAGACACTGCTTGAATCCTAGCAATCAATGAAGCAAGAGGATTTCCTAGGATGTTTAGAAGTGTCGATTGCATGCATTGACAATGAAAGAACTGTCTGTTTGCTTGGAAGGGAATGTACAAAGGCCACAAAGAAGGTTATAGTGTGGTACTTAAGGCAGTGGCTACACCAGATCTCTGGATTTGGCACTCTTTTGCAAGGCAGGATCCAACAATGACATCAATGTCATGTAGTGTTTGCCTGTCTTCTCCAAGATTGTTGAGGGTCATGCTCCCCTGGTGGACTATGTGATCAATGACCACAACTACAACAAGGGATATTACCTGACAGATGTCATCTATCCAAGATGGTCAACATTTGTGAAAACTATCTCAAGCCTTGTTCTCAGCAAGTATTCCAACTTTCCCCGCTCTGACCTGGTCGCAAGAACAGATGTGGGAGGTGATAAATGCATGTGTGATCTTGTACAACATGATTATTGAGAGCGAGCGGGCAGAGCCCGTGCTTGAGAGCGAGCAGGAGAAGCCATATTTCAGACATGGTCCTTTTGCAGAGTCTAATCACCAGGTACCAGCATCGTGGGATGCCTTTGTCGCTATGCGTGAGGAGATTCAAGATCCGCAAGTGCATCAACAAACTGCAATATGATTTGGTGGAGCACCTGTGGAGGCTCAAAGACAACACCTAGTTTGAGCTTGCTCCGTTGAACTATTTGCTTGCTTTGTTGAATTATTTGTGTCAAAATTATACCGAAATTCGGCAAACAATGAAGTAATGTTGGGCAGTCGAGATGAGCACTTCGCTGCATTAGCTGTAATGCCCAAGATAGATGGTTTGATTTGTATAGCGGTGGTACAACCTCGTTTCTCGTATGTCGACATCGAACACACCACGAGTACCAGGAGACCAGAGCTATCGATTCCTTTAGCTCGATAGTTGAAAACACTGGAAATTGGCTCTCCGGTAGGTGTAGATGGTGTTCTAGAATAGGGGACATGTTAGTGAGTAAACATAGCCTCCTATATGATCTGGTAGATCCCCAACTGCTGCCAGACTTCTATCAATGTAGGACACATGAATAGTAGATGCAAAATATCTTTCGGCCCTTGTGCGAAGATTGGACACTCCTAGACATGCCAATGTGCTAGTTGATAAGGATACATCTTAGAGGGACAACTTTGTGGAGTTACATCCATATGAAAATTTTAAATTTACTTGGAACTTTTAGCGTCCATAGCCCCTTTCAAACTAGATTAGTTCCTGACCCATCCGGGATTGATAATTGATCTGCATTAGGGCCAAAATGATGTTTTCATTGAAGATGGTATCATGACCTCATGATGTAACGACCATGTGCATGCGTTGAAGTCCTCAAACCTTGGTTATTAATGGGAATGCGGAAGATACATAACATGTCAATAGAATTAAACAACTCCCCAATGAACTCCTCATCCCACTATCCTGTTATCGGAGAAATAAGTCTAGATACTTTTGTATAAACAGTACCCCTCTAGGCAATAAGGTTTTCCTGGTAGGACTAGCTGGGATCCAAGGGTCCTCCTAAATCTTGATTTTCTCTCCAACTCCAACTCTCCAAATGTAGCCTCTTTTAAATGTCACCAATCTAGCCAATAAACTTTGCCAAGTAAAATATAAAGTAGATTTTGGTCCTATCTTCAAAATATCACCTTGGGGATAACACTACTAGGAAAAAATCTTACCCATGGTTGTGCGCCACGGGCAGCACGCCATGGGTAATATAGCCGTGGCACACTAGATGGTGCGCTACGGGTAGTGCGCATACCCGTGGCTCACCCCTGCCAGTTAGGCCAAAACTTACCTATGGCGCACCACTCTACACGGTGCGCCACATGTAAGTTTCTACCCTGATGCACTACTACATGGTGTGCCACGGCTATATGCCCATGGAACATGCCTTTCTTGGTACGCCATAGGTTGCCGTGACACATGTCTTTCTTGATGCGCATGTATGCAACCTACCTATAGCTATTTTTCTAGTACTGTAATACTCGGCCCAAAGAACCTTGCACACAAGGATTCAAGTTTGTTTATGAGTCTCCATGCCGGCTTAGCCAAGAGGCAAGGTTGAAGGAGTGAAAATCTCGGAACCCTAAACCTCCATCCCTTTTTGGGTAGCATAATTTTTAGCATACAAGCTAGTGCATCTTGTGACTATTTTCATCATCTCCCCACGAAAATTGAGATATAACATCCATCATACTCTTGCATACTCCTTTTGGAATTTAGAAAATAGACATAGCATAAACAAGAATAACTTGAATAACCGCCTTCAATAATATTTCTTTACCTTCCATAGACAAGTTTTTCTCCTTCTCTCCATTTATCCTTTTAATAATTATCTCAATAAAATGTTTGAAGTAATCGCTTATATCCTCTCCTACTAGAGTTGGGAGTTCAAGATATTTATTCGGAAGAGCCTCAATATCAATGTGCAAAGCTTCACAAATTTGTACTCTCACGGGACTATTCGTGATAGGGGAAATAATATACTTGAGTTTGTTAGGCTCAGCAATTGTCCAGAATTAGCACCATAATTATTCAGAACTTGTTACAAGGCAATTGCATTAGATATCAGTTTCCATGAGAATAAGAGAATCATAAGAAAATAAAAGGTGTGAAACCGATGGTGCAAATTTTCACACCCTTACCAAGTTGATGCCACCAACTTTTTTTCATGCAACAAGAGGCTAGATAAACCCCCACACAAAAATCGAACAAATAAGGAGATGGCGGATCCCCTTGACGTAGACCTCTGCTAGGAACAAACATATCGGTCTCCTCAAAATTAAACCTTGCTTTATATTTTACTGATTTAACATGAAATGAGAAGAGAAATCTATGTTTCACCAAATCCCATTTTCTTCATCATATTCTCCATGAAAAAACACTCAACTCGATCATAAGGCTTATGCATGTCTAGTTTAACAACAGAAGAACCATTGTTTCCAGATCTGTTATTTTTTATAGCATGAACACACACATATACAACCAACACATTATCAGTAATAAGATGACCTGCCACAAAGGCCCTTTGCATAAGGAAAATTACCTCCAGTAGAATCTCTTTAAGACGAAGAAGAAGCATCTTATAGATGATCTTATAGATCACATTGCATAAATTTATGGGACGAAGTTTTGTAATCAACTCAGGATTACCCATCTTTGGTATAAGAACCAATGTTGTACTATTCCATTCATTGAGTATCGCCACATAATTAATAGCCTGAAGTACTTCACTAGTGATTACTTCTCCAAAACTTTTTATAGAAAACCGCATGTAACCTATCTGGTGTTTTATAGTCACCTACGCAGAGACTAGAATGTTAGCCATATTATAAATATTACTCGACACAACAGAATCATACAATTTAGCCGCTGATTTTTAATTAGTTTCGCCATATTATATAATATTACTCTCTCTCTCTCTCAAAGATTATGATTTCTCATTAACAAAGAACAAAGTGGCTAAGATTAATCGTTCATGTGTTACCCCCAATTAATCGCTAAGCCACGATTAGCTTTTATTTCTCCTTGCATTGACTATCTTATTTCATATTTTTACATCACACATATATTTCATGTCGCGCACCACACACATTCTCTGGCGCGGCCGGCTACATATGTGGCCAATAGGGGACCGTGTCCTCTATTTAAAATACTATATTTAGTTTTGTTATGTGCAAATTTGATCAAGTTTATAGAAAATATTTTTCAACATCTATAATGACATCATTGAAATAAAATTTCATAGAGCATGTATTCGGCACTATAGATGTTTACATTGTTTATAAGGTAAGATTGTTTAGTCAAACTGTATAGTACTATATGACAACTCAAGGTATTTCCATACCAGCTTACATGTGGCCTACAAGACTACAACACGTGTAGGACAAACCAATGGCCAGCAGTACCCGGCACGACGGCACATGAGGTGTGGACGTTCACATGTTGCTCTGTAAATTAGGCTGTTGGTGGTACGTACGTGACGCGCGGGACCTGAAAGCAACACTACACCGTCGAAATGGACGCAGGAGGACGGGAGCGCAACTAACGAGCAACTACCGGGTGATCCTACCGGACAAACGATACGTGTTGATACTTGATACCAAAGGGGGGCACACCACACCCACGCCTGGCTGAGTGCGTCACCAAGTGGGATAATTTGTCACTCCGTTCAACATATTGCTTTCGCTAAATCCAAACTTCTTTTAGGACGGGGTTGTGTTAGATTGCCACCGTGTACTAATGAAGATGTACTTTTGTGCAAAAAGTACTTCCTCCGTTCATATACTAACATATGTTTAGTACATACGAACCTAGACAAAGCAAGATCACTTATTTGTAGACGTAGCAAGTACCACATACTGTCATACACTTGCTAAAAATCGATGTTTTGAAGTTTAAAACTGACAGAGTCACCGCATATACCTAGTTCTGTCACCGAGAAAATAGTTGGTTTTAGTGATACATGTAACATACTCCTTCCGTTTTAAAATATAAGATGGTTTAGATTTGATGAAGCACTAAAAAGCGTTTAAATAGATTCGTTTCACAAAAGTTAAAACATCATCTTATATTATAAAACAGAGGAAGTACATCTCGTCAAATCTGTACTGCTAGGATCACTGGAACACTACGAGTACAACCACTCTTCTAACTATCATTTATATAGTCGAGGTTACGTATACAGATGCTAGCGCCAGCTGGCCCAGGTCACGGAATCCATCTCACACGAGAGCATCTACATCTTCTGTCACGGCGCTGTGATGTGTCTAATGTGTACCAGCACTTGTTTGTCACAACTCGCTACGAGTAGAAGCATCCTAGCCAGCTATCGTTGACTTGATTAATTAGAGCCGATGAAAATGATCGGAAGTCGTGCGATTCCGAATGGGAGAAAGCGATCTACGGTGGATAGATAGTGGTGGAGTCATGCACTGTAACGGTACTACTCGATCTTAATCAACTAACTAAGTTACAGTACTTTTTTTTAGATTGAATGGCTGTATTTTATTAAACTCCAGCGTCAGACGCCATAACAGTGGCTTACAAAAATCGGTGGTACTCCCAGCTAAGTTTTAACTAATTCATTCCTGCTGCCTTCCCGAGCTAAGTTGTGTGCATCAGTGTTGCACAATCGCCGAACATGCTTGATCGATCAGTCGTCGAACCCTTGTAGCAGCTCTTTCACTTCCTCCACCAAGTGCCCATCCACCGATATGTCTAAGCTCACGTTCTTCATCTTTGTTACCATAGTCACACAGTCCATTTCCAACTCCAGTCGTTGCACATTCATCTGCATCACCAACGACACTGTACGCCGACATGCCAACAGCTCCGCACGAGCTGGATCAGCCACAAGAGGGGGAAAATGGCACATCCCTGCAACAAAGGTGCCATGATGGTCGCGAATGATCGCACCGCCTCCTCCGTGTTCCTCCAATTGGGAAAACGCTTCGTCAGCATCACCCTTGTGTCATCCATTGGTAGGCGTACGCTAGTGCTCCACCACCCTGATAGTTTGTTTTGGCTGGGGTGAGTGCACTTGCTTCCACTCCTCCGCCAGAGCTCGCCGAGCAATGGCCATCGGGTCTTCGATCAAAGGGAGCTCGAGTGTATTGTTCCTTTACAACCAAACCTGGTAAATTACAGTTAGTTCCACCGCTAGTTCGTTGTCTTTTAGATCAATGAACCAAACTAGCAGTTGATGACTTCAAGTGCACAAATCGTTTGTAGCTAGTTTCGAAATAAAGATATCAATTCCACAGGGAGCAGGAGGTCTAAAGTCTAATAACTCTTAAATTAAATACTGAAATAGTAATACTAAATAACGTTCTAAGTAACAAAATAAAATGCGAGTGGTTGTGTAAAAAGGTGTTTTTGCGTTTTTTTATAAGAGAACAATAAGTAAAGTAAAACAAACTGAATACGGAAAATAAGTACCGCGTATGTAAAAGAGATATGAAACTGCAATAGGAAAAAGCGTTCTCGGGGAGTAGCAGATACACCTTTAGCATTTATGAAGGATCTAAGGTAAAGATTATTATCATAAACATTCTCAACTATGTATGTGTGAGAGGAACTCCGTATTTGAACGAATAGGCAGCAACAACTGCTCACATCATCCTCATAACCACAACAGACAAGCAATCGACATCAATCGAATTACTGCACTATTAAGGGACTTTATCCCGTAGGATGTATCACATGGCATGGATAGTAAGGAGTGCCAACAACTTTATAGTCATTGTAAGTGCTAGCACACCTCCGTCTATCAACAAGTAGATCCCTCCATCAAGTCCCCACAAGAGCCAAATATTGAGAGGTCAACTTCTCCCAACATCAAGATGAAGACAATCTAACACATGGTCACGATGATGAATATCATAATAAACTTTATCTTATTTTAATATCATGTTAGGATTTCTCCATCTTCCCAAGAACTAATGATCTACTTAGACATGGAGACAATCAAAATCATGGCAAAAACAATGAAATCTATCATAGATGAATAGTACTTGTATAAAACTACAAGGAGTACGAAAATTACAACAAGATCTAGACAAGATGTAGATGGGATGGATGGAGATGGTGGTGATGCAGAGATTGATGATGAAGATCGATGCCTTAGCCTCTGGATCTGCGTAGGGTGAATATGGATCCCCGGTGGATGAGTTCCCCCTCCAGATCGTTTCTGGAGGTGAGGTTTTGGCGATTTCTGGTCATTCTGTATGTCGTCTCACCGATCCAGTTGCACGGGGTGAAACTATTTGAGGATACGGTGGCGGCACCAACTATACGTCCGGAGAAAATATTCTCGTTGTATAGTTGGTCATTAAATCTTCTGTATGCTTCAATCGCCTCTGGTTTTCTTCCGGTGTTATTGATATTTTCCAAATTAGCGATTTACGTTGTTTCTTACTCCTTTTCGCTCCAATACAACTACTCCAAAAATTGTGTCCATCGTATTCA
This sequence comes from Avena longiglumis, assembly GCA_030063025.1. Classification (NCBI taxonomy): domain Eukaryota; kingdom Viridiplantae; phylum Streptophyta; class Magnoliopsida; order Poales; family Poaceae; genus Avena; species Avena longiglumis. The sequence continues at coordinate 202,764,928 of CP125976.1, read as the reverse complement.
TCATCTGTCCTGATCCTGGTGAAAATAGACATAAAAGATGCGCGCAGACGCCATAAAATACCAAGATCCTACCACTACAGTGCAAAATAATAATATAAAACTTGATGCAAATATGCACTCATCAACTTCCCAAGCTTAGACTCTTGCTCGTCCCGAGCAAGGCTAGCTTAATGGATGTGATCCTCGTATTCATAAAGCCGAGTCGATAAAATAAATGATATAGTTGCAGCATGTGTTTATCATATATGATACATAGAAATAAGTTCATGAATAGTACCTTACTCAAACCATCCGAATAATATTAGCAGGCTTCCACAACTTAGCATTTAACAGTTCACAAAATATTACACTCAATATGATGTAAAAGTGTTTTGGTTCGACCGAATGAGTTAGCGAGGCATTCCCAAGTGCTTTAGGATTAACATATTCACTTGGGATTTAAAATCTCAAATGTTCCTTTGTCTCACTACAATATAGTGGTGTATGCCTATTTGCTCTTTGCACATTTTCTTTCCTCTTTTATCTTTTTTTATATATATGCTCACACTTTTGTTTAAGTGTTGTGCAAAGGAGATAGGCATAGATTACACTTTATGTAGGAATTCAAAGTTTAACGATCTCAATTACCAAATTCCAATTGTATATAATGAATCTTTATAGCTTCAATATTTTACCTCGTCTTGTTCTCACCCTAATTTGATAACACTTTTAATTTTCCTTTGTTCAAGGTTTCTTTCTCAACTTTAACTGATTAGATAATCTTTCCTTTGTAAATCAAACCATGAACTTACAACATATTGACTAAATTATCTTTATATATTCCATTAATACCAATGGTGTGGAAGACTCCTATTGCTATCATCAAGTGCAAGTAAAATTATACTCAAGCCATTCATATATCTAATAAGACAAGCATAAACTAAATAATGCTCCATATATGATAATAAACTCGGAATTTCATAAAAAGGATCGACTATTCCTAAAGGGAATTCGAATGATGCAAACTTTATTTCTAAGCTCAAACTAATGCAAAGCTAAAATAGTAACATAAAACTTATAAGATAGATTACAAGGTATTAAAGATCTCCCCAAGCTTGGAATCAAGCCAGGCGGGATCAAATAATCCCTCGCGATTATTTGATACAGTGATTATTGTAGATTACTATGGCGCCATGGCATGTAACACCGCGGTGCGCAGCTTCTTGTTGGTATCCTCCAGGGCAATGATGCGGCTATAGAACCTGCGCAAATCAGATTGCAAAGTGTCCATCTTATCTGCAAGTTTAGTCACCAATGGGAGAAGATCATCCTTCCTCTCTATCTCCTTGAGATGGTGACGTACTTCAACACGATGGAGTAGCTCCTGCTTTTGATATATCTCTAGTGCTCGCATGCGGTCTTTGGTTCTCGGAACAACTTCTTCTTCCCCATCCATAATTGATGGATCAGGGAAGTAGAAACCGTTCCTCCACTCTTCTTGAGGCTTCACCCTTATACGGGCACAATGGTAGGCTTAGAGAGTGGCACCTTCGCTTCTTTGCTAGAACATGCACCAATGTTAGGTAATTCCTTACGCTTGTGCGTCCTGGGGTCCGTGGAGATGAACTTGACCGTCTCCACATACCCTTTTCCATGCGGCTTGTGACCTTCTCTCTCTTGTTGAGCTCTCTTCATTGCCGCCCAGTTGATCTCCGGGGGATCATAGACATCACAAATGATGTAGATGTCACTCCAATCTTCATCGGGATCGCTGTTGTAGAAGCTTGGCTCGACGTACTCCTTGTACCCCCAGACTAAAACTCTCCACCTCCTCGTTGTAGTATTCCATGGAAGGGCTGCGAGAGCGGTACCTAGGAGGAGCAATGAGACCTAGAGGGTTTCCACTGCCCGGGACGGGATAGAGTATAGCTAGATTGGTTCCTGATGATTATAATGTAGAGAGAAATACAATGGTAGTATATAAGAGGGTAAGGGGTCAGTAAAACTCGCGAGAAACACCAAATTAAAGCCCAAGAAAAGAATCTTAACAGAACAGGGAAAGAAATCACAAATTTGGAAAAATCATGCCACGTAACGACCAACTATACGGTCATGGCCCGTATAGTTCCGGCCGTATAGTTGGTTCCGGACAGATATTTCCAAATATCTCAAGTCTAGGTCGGTTAGGTTACCGAGTTGGAACCGACAAAACCTATTTTTAGATAAATAAAAATGAAAAGGGATCGAAGATGTCAGAAAGTTTAACGACCAACTATACGGCAGGAGAAATTTTTTCCGGCCGTATAGTTTCCAGACATCGAAAAATATTTCGCGAAAGGGATATAGTACGTTTAACGACCAAATATATGGCGGGAGATTTTTCTCCGGCCGTATAGTTGGTAAAACCTTCAGAAACTTCAGAAAAACAAGAGGAATTCAAAGGTAAAAAATTTAGAAGTATATATTGTGAAGATAAATCACTTATTAGAGAGAGAAAACTTACCTTGCTCTTACTATTTATTTAGTCGGGGATGACAATATCCTCCAACAACAAGGACTTCTTCTCTTTTAGAGGAATTGACCTTAGTTCATCTAATAATTCTCATAAACGAAAATCACCAGGACTAAAGTTCCTCTTAATAAGATTTGTGCCTTGATGGGCACATATAGATGTTGCATCCATTATCTTTATTTCTTGCATCTACATAATCTGCAACTCAAATTTTTGAAGTAAAAGAAACGGATCAGTCTTGGCTGATGATTTTTCCAATCAAGGAGTTCTTTTAAACCATCACGATCCATATGAACTCTTACTTTTGCATCAACTATATAAGTACAAAATTTATCGTAATATAAAAATACAGCAAAAAGTTCTCTTTCTTTTTTAGGATAATTCTTTTTAGCACTATTAAGAGTTCTACTAGCATGATGTATAATATTAAATCTGCAACCTATATGTTGTCCCAGAGTTACTCCTACATCATCATCACTAGCTTCACATATTAAATCAAAAGTAATATCCCATATAGGTGGTTTAATGATGGGAGCATGGGGTAAAGCATATTTAAGTTTATCAAAGGCAATAAGAAATTTATCATCAAAATTAAATCTTATTCCGTTTTGCAATAGGTTAGTTAAAGGTTTATAAATTACTAATGAACCTTCTATAAAAACCCACATGACCAAGAAAATTTCTTATACCTTTTATGTCCCTTGGTTGTGGCATTCTCTCTATTGATTCAACCTTAGCTCTGTCTGCTTCAATACCCTTACCTGATACCTTATGTCCAAGGACTATACCTTCTTTGAACATGAAATGGCACTTCTCCCAATTTAGAACAAGATTGGTTTCTTTGCAATGCTGCAAAACCCTTTTGAGATTATCCAAGCAACTCGTAAACAAAGTTCCATAGACAGAAAAGTCATCCATAAATACTTACATTATCAATTCTATAAAATCCGCAAAAATAACAGTCATTGATACGTCGGAAGCGTATCTATAATTTTGGATGCTCCATGCTTGTTTAGTATCTACTTTTCTTTACGTGTCTACACTTTGAGGTTCTTTTTACATGTTTTCTGGTACTAACCTATTAACAAGTTGCAACAGTGCCAGATGCGTGTTTTCTGTTGTTTTTGGTTTCAGAAAAGTTAGTAAAGAAATACTCTCAGAATTGGACGGTACAAATGCCAAAGTCAATTACTTTCCGTGGAGAACAAGAAGTCTAGAGGGGAGCCGGAGAGGTCGACCAGGGCGGCCAGACCCATCCTAGGCGCGGGCGGGCCCTGCCCCGCGCCTGGGAGGGGTGTGGGCCCCCTAGCCACCGCCTCGGCCTCCCCCTTCGCCTATAAGAAGCCCTCAATGCAGAAACCCTAAGCACCCGATCAAATATCCACGAAACCATCTGTAGCCGCCGCCACCATCGTCCCTAGATCGGGGGGATCTGAAGTTCTTCCTGGCACCCTGTCGGAGGGGAGATCATCCCGGAGGCCTTCTCTCCGGTATGATGCGTGAGTAGTTCCACCTTGGACTATGGGTCCATGTAGTAGCTAGATGGTTGTATATCCTCCTTTGTGCTTTCATGTATAGATCTTATGAGCTCCGTTCATGATCAAGATCTAATTTATTTATAATCATGCATGTTGTGTTTGCGGGGATCTGATGGATATTGAGATTATTATGTTGGTTTGATTAATGGTTTTGTCTTTATGATTCTATCGTATCTGTGTTGTTTGTGATCTTGCATGCTCTTCGTTGTTAGTAGCTATCTTGTCCAAGTAGTGTTGGAGATATGCCCTAGAGGCAATAATAAATGTAGTTATTATTATATCTTTGTGTTTATGATAAATGTTTACATTCATGCTATAATAGTATTAACAAGGAAACCATTAATACTTGTGTGATTTGTAAACTTAATTTGAAGTCCCTAGTATAGCCTCTATACTTCACTAGCTTGTTGGTTGATTAATGATTGTGGTTTCCCTATCATGAACATTGAGATGTTATCAACAACAAGATCATATCGTTAGGAGAATGATATGGTGGACATACTCCTATAGATAAGCGTAGCATAAAGATCAAGTCATTTCAATAGTTCAATTGCTATATGCTTTCTGATACATAGTAACCTAATTCCTTCGACCATGAGATCATGCATATCACCTTTACCGGATGGATGCTTTGATGACATCAAACACCACACCGTAATCGGGTGGCTATAAAGGTGGCATTAAGTGTTCGGAAAGTATTGGTTGAAACACATGGATCAAGAGTGGATTTGTCCATCCACATGACGGATAGATATACTCGGGCCCTCTCGGTGGAATGTCATCCAATTGGCTTGCAAGCATGTGACTTGGTCACAAGGGATCACATATCACGAACGAGAAAAGAGTACTTATCAGTAACGAGGTTGAACTAGGTATGCAGAGATACCGACGATCATAACCTCGGATAAGTAAACTATCGTGAGACAAAGGGAAATTGGTATCGTATGTAAGTGGTTCATTCGATCGAAAAGTAATCGTAGAAATATGTGGGAGCCATATGAATTTCTAGATTCCTCTATTGGTTATTGTTTGGAGAAGTGTCTCGATCATGTCCGCATAATTCACGAACCGTAGGGAGACACACTTAAGGATTCGACGTTGTTTGAGTAGTTATGGTATTATGAGAAAGAGACCGAATGTTGTTCGAGTCTCGGATGGGATCCGGATATCACGGGTGATCCGGAATGGTCCGAGAATAAGATTCATATAAGGAAAGTCCCGTTTGAGTTCGGGAATGATTCCGTGTTTTCATCGGAATGTTCTAGAAGGTTCGGATTGTCCCACTCCGGGGGAGGGTACATGAGTGTGTCATTGAATGATTGCATCATGTACTAAGTGTTCTTGCTGTTCCAAAACAAGAAAGTCAAATTGCTAGTTTGAAAGTCAAACGGCTAAAACAGGAAACTCTGGGAAATAAGAAACTGTGGGAAACAAGCAAGAGGAGTTGGAACCAACTTGGAGGAGGAGTTGGACTCCTCCAGGCCGCCCAGCCCTAGGCGAGTTGGGAGGGACTCCTCCTCCCTGGCGCGCCAAGGCCCCTCCACCTATATAAGGAGGGGCAGGGCTCCTCCTTGAGACACACAAGTTTCCACCTCTAATCTCAGGTTTAGAGCCGTTTGGTTTAGAGCTTCTAATTTCTTTAGCCCGCGGTTTAGATCCTTCTAATTGGTGAGTCTAATCTCTAGACCACTAATAGCCCTCTCTCATAATCCACCATACTCGCTCCGGCTTAAGAAGCCTCAAGGATTTCCCTCTACTTAGGTACCACAGCCGTTGGAATCGCGAGGAGAGTGCTACAACCTCCGCCTTGGAACAAGGGAGAGGAAGGTCTTCGTCGAGTACGAACGTGTGACCGATCAAGGAGCGCCGAACGCGGGCGCCGGAAGGATCGTCTACACGATCTTGAGATCGGAAAGAGTACGACTACATCACCCACGAGAATCCGCTCTCGTTAAACGCTTTGGAATCTTCGAGGGTAAGTTATTCCATCGACTCGTTGCTACAATCTAGTAGATAGATCTTGGCTTGTTTGTTTGTATGCGATAGAAAATTTTTGTTTTCCATGCTACGAACCCCAACAGTGGTATCAGAGCCGTGTCTATATGTAGATCTGTTGCACGAGTAGAACACAATGGTCATTGTGGGCGTTGATGCTTTTATTGTAGATTGCTTTTTGTGTACTTTGCATCTTGCGGTATGTTGGGATGAAGCGGCCCGGGCTAACCTTACATGACATCGTTCATGAGACTTGCTCCACGCTTGACATGCAACTTGTATTGCATAAGTGGCTTTGCGGGTGCCTGTTTCTCCTAGCATAGTTAAGATCCAATTTACAACGGGTGGTCAACAATGCTAGTATCAATGTTGTGGTTCTTGTTCGTAAGTTAGAACGACACTTATTGAAAGCCCCAAACCACGTAAAATATGCAAAGAAAGTAGAGGCCTAACTTTGTTTTGCAGGTGTGCAATGATGTGATATGGCCATGATTGTGATTATATTTGATGTATGCAATGTTCCTTATTGTAAGTCGGCAACCGCGTGAGCCATATGGTTGTCTTTAATTTATGTTAAGACCCGCGTGTCTATTCAAAGTAGTCGTAATAGTTGAAGCCGGTGGACGACAACCATGGAGAAGCGTCATTGACCTTGATGCAATGCCGGTGATGATGGAGATCATGTTCGTGCTTGAAGATGGAGATCGGAGGCACAAAGAAGAAAGGCCATATCATATCACATATATATTGAATTGCATGTGATGTTAATCCTTTATGCATCTTGTATTGCTTAGTAGACGACGGTAGCATTATAAGATGATCCCTCATGCACATCAATTTCAAATCATAAAGTGTTCACCCTTAGTTAGCACCGTTGCTAAAGCTTGTTGTTTCGAAGCACCACGTGATGATCGGGTGTGTTAGATTCTGCAAGTGTATACAACGTGAGCAAGCCAGATTTGCTCATGCAGAAACTAAGGTTTGATCTTGACGAGCCTAGCATGTACAGACATGGTCTCGGAACACGGTTCACCGAAAGGTAAAGCATGAATCATATAGTAGATATGATGGACATGACGATTGTTCGCCATTGAAACTATGTCAACTCTCGTGATGATCGGTGTTGATATGGTGGATTTGGTTCGTGTGATCACTAAAACAATGTGAGGGATATTGTTTTGAGTGGGAGTTCACCTAGTTTAATTATTAATTTGAACTCAATTTGTCATAAACTTAGTCTAAACTATTGCAAATATGTTGTAGATCAATGGCAGCCCCTACCATCAATTTTAATGCGTTCCTAGAGAAAGAAAAGTTGAAAAACAATGGAAGCAACTTCGCGGATTGGTTCCGCAATTTGAGGATTGTCCTCACAGCTGGTAATTTGACCTATGTCGGATGCACATTGGGTGACCCACCGACCAATGCTCCCGATGAAGTAAAGAATGTTTACCTCGCCTAAGAATCAAGACTCCATAGTTCAAAGGTGCTATCTTGTATGGTTTGGAATCGAGCTTGAAAAGGTTTGAGGATTCAAACCCATATGATATTGTCGAAGATCTCAAATTGATTTTTGAGACTCATGCGGCAATTGAAAGCTATGAGGCTTCGAAAAGTTCTTTAACTGCAAGATGGAAGAGGAAGCTCAGTCGGTGAGCATGTGCTTAAGATGTCCGGGGCATAAACAAACTTCAAAGCTTGGGTATAGTGATTCCTAATGCTTTGGGATTTACCGTGTCCTCCAATCACTACCACCAAGTTACAAGAACTTTGTGATGAACTACAACATGCGAACATGAACAAGACGTTGCGAACTCTTTGCCATGTTGAAATCTGCGAAGTGGAGATCAAGAAAGAGCACCAAGTGTTGTTGGTCAATAAGACCACCAAATTCAAGAAAGGCAAGTCTAAGCAAAAGGGACACTTCAAGAAGGGTGGTAAGAAAGCTACCACGCCGACGAAGAAGACCAGGGCTGGACCTAAGCATGAAACTGAGTGCTTTTACTGCAAGGGAGAAGGTCACTGGAAGCGGAATTGCCCAAAGTACTTGGCAGATTTGAAGAACGGCAACATCAAGAAGAAAGGTATATCCGATATACATGTTATTGATGTGTATCTCACTAGTACTGTAGTAGTGCGGTATTTGAATCTGGTTCGGTTGCTCATATTTGTAACTCAAAGCGGTGATGCGAATAAACGGAAGCTAGCGAAGAACGAGGTGACGATGCGCGTGGGAAGCGGATCAAAGGTTGATGTGATCGCGGTCGCACGCTACCCCTTCATCTACCATCGGGATTAGTTTTATACTTAAATAATTGTTATTTGGTGCTGCGTTGAGCATGAACATTATATCGGGATCTTGTTTATTGCAGACGGTTACTTGTTTAAACTGAGAATAATGGTTGTTCTATTTATATGAGTAATATGTTTTATGCACATGCACCTTTGATAGATGGTCTATTCTTATTGAATCTCGATAGTGGAAATACACATATCAACAACATTGAGGCTAAACGCTTGAAATCAAGTGATAATTCGACCTATATGTGGCAATCGTCTTGGTCACATCGGAGTGAAACGTATGAAGAAACTCCATTCGATGGACTTCTTGAATCACTTGATTTTGAATCACTTGAAAGATGCGAAGCATGTCCGATGGGAAAAATGACTAAGACTCCATTTTACGGTATGATGGAGCGAGCTACGACTTATTGGAAATCATACATACCGATGTGTGTGGTCTAATGAGTGTAGCATCGCGGTGGTTATCAAGTTATGTTCTTACCTTCACAGATGACTTGAGTAGATATGGGTATATCTATTTCATGAAACATAAGTCCGAAACTTTCGAGAAGTTTAAGGAGTTTCAAAGTGAGGTAGAGAATCAACGTAACAAGAAGATTAAATTTCTACGCTCGATCGTGGAGGTGAATATCTAAGTTACGAGTTTGGCGAGCATTTAAAGAAGTGCGAATACTTTCACAATTGACACCGGGAACACCACAGTAATGGTGTGTCCGAACGTCGTAATCGAACTCTCTTAGATATGGTTCGTTCTATGATGTCACTTACGATTTACCGCTATCATTTTGGGGTTATGCATTAGAAACAACCGCATTCACTTTAAATAGGGCACCGTCTAAATCCGTTGAAACGACACCATATGAATTATGGTTTGGGACGAAACCTAAATTGTCGTTCCTTAAAGTTTGGGGATGTGAAGCCTATGTAAAGAAGTTACAATGGACAAGCTTGAACCCAAAGAGGAAAAATGCGTCTTCATAGGATACAAGGAAACTATTGGGTATACCTTCTATCATAGATCCGAAGGCAAAATCTTCGTTAAGAATGGATCTTTTCTAGAGAAGGAATTTCTCTCGAAAGAAGTGACTGAAGGAAAGTAGAACTCGACGAGGTTGTCGAACCTTCTCTCGAAATTGCGTAGCACAAAGACCGGAAGAAGTTCCTGTGGTGCCTCCACCAATAAGAGAGGAAGCTAATGATGATGATCATGAAACTTCGGTTGAAGTTGCTACAGAGCCTCGGAGGTCAACGAGAACTCGTACCACTCCAGATTGGTATGATTCCGTTATGAATGTCATGGTGGTGGACAACACCGATGACCCCAAGACATATGAGGAAGCGATGATGAGCCCAGATTCCAATAAATGGCAAGAAGCCATGAAATCCGAGATTGGATCCATGTACGAAAACCAAGTATGGACTTTGGTGGACTTACCGGATGGCCGGAAGGCTGTCGAGAACAAATGGATTTTCAAGAAGAAAACAGATCGATGGTAATGTTATCTTTCTATAAAGCTCGACTTGTCGCAAAAGGGTTTCGACAAATTCAAGGAGTTGACTACGATGAGACTTTCTCACCGTAGCGAAGCTAAAAGTGAGGATTATGTTAGCAATCGCTGCATATTATGATTATGAGATATGGCGATGGATGTCAAAAAAGATTCCTCAATGGAGACATTGATGAAGAGTTGTATATGATGCAACCCAAAGGTTTTGTTGATCCTAAAGATGCTAACAAGGTATGCAAACTTCAACGGTCCATCTATGGATTGAAGCAGCATCCCGGTTGGAATCAACGTTTGATAAGGTAATCAAAAGTTTTGGTTTTGTACAAACTTATGGAGAAGCTTGTATTTACAAGAAAGTGAGTGGGAGCTCAGAGCATTCTTAATATGTATGTGGATGACATATTGTTGATTGGGAATGATGTAGACCTTCTTAATAGTGTCAAGGAAAATTTGAATAATAGTTTTTCAATGAAGGATCTTGGCGAAGCAGCTTACATATTAGGCATAAAGATTTATAGAGATAGATCAAAACGCCAAATATCATTGTCACAGAGTACATATTTGGACAAAGTTCTAAAGAGATTTGGAATGGAAGAAAGCAAGAAAGGGTTCTTGCCCATGTTGCCCAATACGACCTTGAGTAAAACTCAAAGTCCGACATCGGCAGAAGATAGAGAAAGGATGAGTAAGACTCCCTATGCCTCAGCCATAGGATCTCTAATGTATGCCATGCTATGTACTAGACCCGACATTGCATATGCTGTTAGTTTAACTAGCAGATATCAAAGTGATCCAGGAGTGGATCATTGGACAGCGGTAAAAAACATCCTTAAGTACTTGAGAAGAACTAAGGATATGGTTCTTTCTTATGGAGGTGATGAACAACTCGTTGTTAATGGTTACACCGATGCTAGTTGGAACACCGATCCAGATGATTCTAAATCACAATCTGGGTACGTATTTATTTTGAATGGTGTAGATTAATGGAGGAGTGCAAAGCAAAGCGTTGTGGCGAGATCTTCAACCGAATCGGAATACATGGTTGCTTGGAGGCTTCACAAGAAGCGATATGGATGAAAGATTTCATTACAGAGCGGGTGTGGTTCCAAGTGCGCTGGACCCAATGTCTATCTATCGTGATAACATGGGCGCCATAGCCAATGCGCAAGAACCAAGGTCACACAAGAAGTCAAGCATATCAAGCTGCGTTTCACGCTATTCGAGAACATATCCGGGATGAGGATATAAAGATTTGCAAAGTACACACAGATCCGAATGTGGCGGATCCATTGACTAAACCTCTCCGAGGGCAAAACATGACCAACACCAAACTGCCATGGGTGTTCGGTATATTACCATGTAATCTAGATTAGATGACTCTAGTGCAAGTGGAGTCTGTTGGAGATATGCCCTAGAGGCAATAATAAATGTAGTTATTATTATATCTTTGTGTTTATGATAAATGTTTACATTCATGCTATAATAGTATTAACAAGGAAACCATTAATACTTGTGTGATTTGTAAACTTAATTTGAAGTCCCTAGTATAGCCTCTATACTTCACTAGCTTGTTGGTTGATTAATGATTGTGGTTTCCTATCATGAACATTGAGATGTTATCAACAACAAGATCATATCGTTAGGAGAATGATATGGTGGACATACTCCTATAGATAAGCGTAGCATAAAGATCAAGTCATTTCAATAGTTCAATTGCTATATGCTTTCGATACATAGTAACCTAATTCCTTCGACCATGAGATCATGCATATCACCTTTACCGGATGGATGCTTTGATGACATCAAACACCACACCGAATCGGGTGGCTATAAAGGTGGCATTAAGTGTTCGGAAAGTATTGGTTGAAACACATGGATCAAGAGTGATTTGTCCATCCACATGACGGATAGATATACTCGGGCCCTCTCGGTGGAATGTCATCCAATTGGCTTGCAAGCATGTGACTTGGTCACAAGGGATCACATATCACGGAACGAGAAAGAGTACTTATCGGTAACGAGGTTGAACTAGGTATGCAGAGATACCGACGATCATAACCTCGGATAAGTAAACTATCGTGAGACAAAGGGAAATTGGTATCGTATGTAAGTGGTTCATTCGATCGCAAAGTAATCGAGAAATATGTGGGAGCCATATGAATTTCTAGATTCCTCTATTGGTTATTGTTCGAGAAGTGTCTCGATCATGTCCGCATAATTCACGAACCGTAGGGAGACACACTTAAGGATTCGACGTTGTTTGAGTAGTTATGGTATTATGAGAAAGAGACCGAATGTTGTTCGGAGTCTCGGATGGGATCCGGGATATCACGAGGTGATCCGGAATGGTCCGGAGAATAAGATTCATATAAGGAAAGTCCCGTTTCGGAGTTCGGGAATGATTCCGGTGTTTTCATCGGGAATGTTCTAGAAGGTTCCGGATTGTCCCGCACTCGGGGGGGTGGGGAGGGTACATGAGTGTGTCATTGAATGATTGCATCATGTACTAAGTGTTCTTGCTGTTCCAAAAACATGAAAGTCAAATTGCCAGTTTGAAAGTCAAACGGCTAAAACAGGAAACTGTGGGAAACAAGAAACTGTGGGAAACAAGCAAGAGGAGTTGGAACCAACTTGGAGGAGGAGTTGGACTCCTCCAGGCCGGCGCCCAGCCCTAGGCCGAGTTGGGGAGGGACTCCCTCCCTCCCCTGGCGCGCCAAGGCCCCTCCACCTATATAAGGAGGGGCAGGGCTCCTCCTTGAGACACACAAGTTTCCACCTCTAATCTCAGGTTTAGAGCCGTTTGGTTTAGAGCTTCTAATTGCTTTAGCCCGCGGTTTAGAGCCTTCTAATTGGTGAGTCTAATCTCTAGACCACTAATAGCCCTCTCTCATAATCCACCATACTCGCTCCGGCTTAAGGCGAAGCCCTGCGGGATTTCCCCTCTACTTCCGGTACCACGTTGTCTTCCGGAATCGCGAGGAGAGTGCTACAACCTCCGCTGCTGGAACAAGGGAGAGGAAGGTCTTCGTCGAGTACCGAACGTGTGACCGATCTGGGAGCGCCGAACGTGGTGCGGAAGGATCGTACACGATCTTGAGATCGGAAAGAGTACGACTACATCACCCACGAGAATCCGCTCTCGTTAAACGCTTTGGAATCTTCGAGGGTAAGTTATTCCATCGACTCGTTGCTACAATCTAGTAGATAGATCTTGGCTTGTTTGTTTGTATGCGATAGAAAATTTTTGTTTTCCATGCTACGAACCCCAACAAGTAGTTGCTAGTGACTCCAAGAGGGGGTATTTATGCTCGATAGTGGGTTCATGCCTCTAGTTTCCAAGGGAAGTGACAATAATCTCTTCGGTTGTAGATATGTTGTTGCTACTAGGGAGAAAACAACGATCCCTTGTTCATGGAACATGTGGACTATTTACCTTACACACTTTGCTTAAATCAGTTGTCTGTTGCTTGCTTCTTAATACTGGAGGGGGTTCGGATGATAAACTAAAGGTGGACTTATAGTCATAGATGCAGTTGGATGGCGGTCTATGTATCTTGTTGTATTGCCCAATCGAATCTCATAGGATCTTTCTGACTAGTAATTGCATTATTATGCCTTGCTCAGTTCCTATCAATTGCCCTGCTGTAATTTGTTTACCCTTCATGCCATGTTGTTTATCTAAGGAGAGCACCTCTAGTGAACTATGGACCCCAGTCCATTCTTTACCATTGATACATCTTCCACTGTTACTTGTTTACTTGCTGCAAACCATTACCTTCCACACCATACGTTTAATCCTTTGTTACAGCAAACCAGTGAGCTTGACAACCTCACTGATTCGTTGGGGCGAAGTCTTGAGTTTGTGTTGTTTAGGTCTTCGCGTTGCTAGCAACACCTGTGTGACGTTTCCTTCCTCCTACTGGTTCAATAACCTCGGTTTCTTACTGAGGGAAACTTGTTGTTGTGCTGCTTCATACCTTGCTCTTGGGGTTTCCAACTAAGCGTCCCACGACAAGTGCTGGGCACCATCAGTCATGCATCTTTGAAAAGTAGCTAGAGCATTACTTAAACCAAAAGGCATGCGACGATAAGCATGTAAACCATAAGGACTGATGAAAGTTTTTTTAAGTTGGTCATCAGGATGAGCATCTATTTGGGAAAACCCAGAGTATCCGTCCAAGTAGCAAAAATGAGTATGGTTTGCTAACCTCTCTAAAGTTTGATCTATGAACGGTAAAGGATAGTGATCTTTCCTAGTTTCTTTATTTAATTTCCTGAAATCTATACACATCCTATGTCCAACAATAGTTCTAGTAGGTCTCAATTCATTGTTTTTATTAGGAACAATAGTAAAACCGCCCTTCTTAGGAACACAATGAATAGGACTTACCCAGTCACTTTCTTTTACATGATAGATTATGCCTGCATATAGTAGGCGCACTATTTCTTTTCTTACCACTTCCTTCATTTCGGGCTTCAGCCGTCTATTAAATTCTGCAACTAGTTTAGCACCTTCCTCCATGAATATTCGATGGAAGGTTATCATGGGACTAATTCCCTTCAAATCATCCATCGAGTACCCAAAGGCCTTGTGATGATCCTTAAGTATTTTCACAAGTTCTTGTTCATCCCCTAAAAGGTTAGCACTAATAGTAACAGGGAATTTATTTGTATTGTCCAAAAATCTATATTTAAGATTATCTGGTAAAGTCTTTAATTCAGGGGGTGGTAATTCCTCGCCCCCTCTTTTTTCTGGCTCTTCAAAAGCCTCATCAGTTGGAGGCCCTAAAATGGGAAGCGAATCGAATTCATTTTCTAGTTCTTCTAGGGACTTGTCCTCCATAATTATTTCTTCATACTTTGAGTATTCATTTGCTTCTTCTACTTGATTACTAAAGAAGAGAGCTGCCATCTCATCAATAGTTTTTCCTTTCTCCTCTTCTTGTATTTGTAGAGGTCTGTCTTTAAATTTGGAAAAGTGGAATTCTTTTTCCGCTTCCCCAAGCTTAAGAGACACAATCTCCTTTTTGAAATCAACTTTGGCACCTAAATCATTCAAAAAGTTTCTTCCAAATATAATTGGGCAAAGAGTGTCAGCTGGCATATCAACAACTACAAAATCGATAGGAAAATATTCATTGCCAATTGTGACAGTTGCATCTTCAACTACTCCCATTGGAACTCTAAGAGAATTATTGGCTAACATGATTGACATATTAGTATTCTCTATTGTAGCCGGTACTGTTTCTTATTTTATTTCTAAATAAAAATCATAAGATATAACATTAACTGCGGTGTCAAGATCACATAAACCATAATGTGAGGTTTCTATACATATGCAGGAAAGAATAAGCTTACCCACATCTTGTACCTTAGTTTTACCTTCAACCAATATGGAAGTCTCTTTATCAAGCTCAACTATACTGCAATGTGCATACATAGCCATAATTGCTTCCTTGGTTGCCTCTTCATCTTTAGTTTCATCCAAATGTTCTTCTACTTCTGGCACACTTTCCTCTTCTTTTTCCTGCTGTACTGCTTTGACCTGTTCATATTCTGAAATATGCTTCTGCGCAGTGTTAGGGAAAGGTATCTCATACATTGGTTCTAGGAAGGCCAGTGTTGCTTTAACTTCTCTTTTCTTCTCAGGTTCGGGTGGTGGATCATACTTGACTAGACCCTCTTTTGGAGCTTTGATATGTTCTATAAAAGTTTTAACAACATGCAACACAAGATCTGAATCTAAATAAAGTTCTTTAGATAATTCATTAACATTCTCCTTTTTATTATAGTCATGAATACAATCATAATATATTTCTATGCCGTCTTCGCTTCCTAGACCAAAATTCCATGAAACTCTATGATCAAGAATTCTATTAAGTAAACCCCAAGCTTTAGTTATAGGAAGATTCATAAAATCTCCTCTCGCGCAAAATTCTAATTCCAATTTAATAGGTTCAATTAAACCGCCATAAAAGATATGCAATAAATACCATTCAGGCAAGTCATGATGAGGACATTGATTAATTAAATCTTTATATAAGATCTGACTAGTCCTTCATTAGGACGGTTCCTCTAAGTCATTATTGTAAGGTTCGCAGCATAGAAAACAAAAAAATTCCTACGATGGGAACAACTATGTACCAAGATCTATCTACTAGATACAAACAACGGGCGGATGTATATCCGTAGAGAACATACCCTTGAAGACCGACAAAGCTTAACGAGTCCAAACTCGTGGTTGATGTAGACGATCTCTTGCCGATCTCAAGATCGAGAGGAAGTCCTAGCGCCAAGCAATGGCGCATCCGTGCTTGCACACACGCTCGAGGCACCGAGAAACCTCCGCCTCCTCGCTCCAGCGATGCAGCGGAAGCACAACTCTTTCTTGCCGAATAGCCACGGGAACATGTATCTCGCTAGTCCGAGACCATGGGGATAAATTCTAGAGGGGAGAGAGATCCTTCACGAGGAGGTGTGTTGTGAGAGGAGGAGAGGGGGCCTTTTATAGGGGAGAGGGCACAAGGGGCATGGCGCCCAGCCATGGGGCTGCCCCCACCTCTTCCACATTCATGTGGTGGAGCTCCCACTCAAACGAAAAGCCTCCACTCCCATTAAAAAGCCTCCACTCAAAATCCACTCACATGCATTAAATTTCCACCAAATTTAATGCAAGCTCTCATTTAAATAAAACTCTTTTATTTATTTATTCAGAATTTTGTTAATTACTTTAATTAACAAACATTCACATAAAACCCTTGCTAGTATTCCATTTCACATGCGAACCAGTTCAGCAATTTCAACTAAAAGCAGTTTGGTGTCTAGTGAAATAAATTCTGCGCTTTCCTTTTCTTTTTGGCATGAAACTTTTGCTCCAATTAGATGTCGGTGTCTTTTAAGTGTGTCACCCTACGGTTCGCGAATAATGTGGACATGATCGAGACCCTCTCGGATCAATAATCGAAGCGGGATCCGAGACCCATACCGACTCCCACACATTCAACGATGACTTTCTTGTGATCGTCAACCTTTTACGCTAGTATCTTAATCCTTTTGTTTCGTGATATATTACATGTCCAAGATTCGATCATCGGTATCTCCATACCTAGTTTGATCTCACATCGACATGCACTCTTTTCTCGTTCGTGATATAACATTCTAGTGATCAAATCACTTGCTTGCAAGCTAACCAATGTGATATCACCGAGAGGGCCCAGAGTATATCTATCCGTCATCGGGATGAAAAAATTCCACTCTCGATCCATGGGCCTCCACATAACACTTTAGTAGTTCTGAATCCATCTTTATAATCACCCTGTTACGGTGTGACGTTTGATGTTATCAAGAAACTCTTCCGGTGTTAGTGATTGACACGATCTCATGGTCTAAGGATTAGGATCACTTCGTAAGATGTTATAGCAATATAAACTCAATGACTTTGATCGTAATGCTATACTTCGGATGAATGTTCATAACACCATTACACTAATGTTGTGACCTCGTTATTAACAACATCCAATGTCCATGATCAGGAAACCTATGATCATCTTGTTAATCAACGAGCTAGTTTATAAGAGAGGCATAACTAGGAACTTTCTTTTGTTTATTAAACACACATGTATTAACGTTTCCGTATTAATACAATTATAGCATGTAAAATAAACATTTATCATAAATAGGAATACGATAATAACCACTTTATTATTGCCTCTCGGGCATATTCCCTTCAGTCTCCCACTTGCACTAGAGACAATAATCTAGTTTGAAAACTTTGTGTATTGAACACCTATGGCTTTCTGGTGTTCCAAATACGCAATTGCAAGTGGTTAACATAATCTACGGATCTGACGCTTTCAGGTCCGTGTGTATTTGCATGTCTTTGCGTCTTCACGCATCACTCATTCTCCAATGAGATGGCATTGTATAAATTTGGTCTTTTGGTGAGACCTTTAGTTCCTTGGGGTTAAAACACATCGATACTATTGTCATACAATATATCTTTAATGTTAGCCCGTTGCGAACCACACCTTAGTTTGATAACAAACTATTTGACACAAATTCCCTCCTTTGCTGCTACTATAGCAGTCATATACTTAGCCTTTTGTTGTAGTATTCGTCACAATGTATTAACTTTGGAACTCTTCCAAATCCATCATGGAATCTCCTTTCCATTATATTGTGCCACCCATAGTTTAAATTGAGATAAACTTAATTTGTATCTTGTGACAAAACTTGTATCAATGTAACGCTTTACAATGAACTATTTGTAATTGTTTGTCACCTCTACACAAATATATTCTTAGTTCTTCCAAAAGATCATAAGAATATCCTCACTATCGTCCAATGATCATTTTATGATTCATTCTAGTATATGCTCATTACACTTAGAGCATAGGACATATCTGGATGTGTACATATCATGGTATGATTGATCAAAACATTCTCGTGATTGCACTCATCAAGTGTCAAAGCACTTGAATCTTGTTTCACTTATCAAGTGTCGATACACTTGAATCTTGATTCAATTCCTTTCCATGCAACAAGAACTGTTTCTTGTCGTTTCTATATTGAACTCCTTCAATATCTCATATATGTACGTTTGGCATAAACATATTAGCGATGCCCATCCACTATAGACATTCATGCTAAATATTCGGGTTTTGCCTAAGTCTTTCATCGAAATGAAATTCTTAACCTTTGTCAATAAAAGATACATCATTTCTAATCAACAAGATGTCCTTCACATAATGTATTAGAAATATGTCTCGTCATTCCCACTTAATTTCTTGAAAATGCAAGCATCTTCATCGTCTCCGGATGAAAACTCATTTTCATCATGGTGAAGATTCCAACTCCGCGATGCTTACTTCAACCATTGAAGTTTGCATGCCTTTTAGCATCCTTTGAATTTAACAAAACCCTTTGGACCGTGTCATGTACACGCCCTAGGTAACCATTCTATTAGAAGAACTTTGTTTTGTTTATTCATCTACCATATACCAAATTATATGTAGTGGTTGCTACTTTAATCCGTTCGGACTAAATATCGCTATGAAAGATCAAATCTTGTCATAGTCAACTCTTTGAACATTGTAATAAAATACTTTACGACATGTCGAATATTTCATAGATGTGAGACATCCATGTTCATTTCTTTATAGATCCAAATACGACCGATAGGTTTTACACCTTTTCGAGGGTCTTCCAAGTTCAAAACTTGATTTCGTATATGGAACTATCACGGATTTTATGGCTTCAAGCCATTTGACGGAGTCAGTCCCATCATCGCTTCTTTGTATGTATTCGGTTCATCATTGTCAAACAATAATGATTTACTCTCAAATCTTAGCATTTGATTGTTTAACCACCTTCTTGGTTCAATAGGAACTTTAGACCTCCGTGACCACAACCTTTGAGGCACATAAGCTATGAGCATTATGGCAGCCTCGAGCGATTTCCGCGTAACTCAAAGACATTTAGCTAAGGTTCGTTAACCTTATCAAAGTTCTATTGTCCTCCCACTTAACTTTTGCGAAAAATTCCTTTTCAAGAAACTTCACATTTCAAGCGACAAACCCTTTTGTCCTCGGTGTTATGGAGGAATAACCAATTGTTATTCGGAATAACCTACAAAGACATGCTCATCCGAATTCGGTTGTAAACATCTTACTTATGTTTAGCATACCAAAATTTAAGAAATGACAACTTGGGTTTTACCCCAAACCATAACTTCGATGGTGTCATTTCAACGGATCTAGATGGAGCTCTTTCAGGTAAAAGCGGTAGTCTCTAAAGCTTTAATCTTTTAAAACATAATGGCAGTTTTATAAATAACACCTTTGATCCAACCATGTCTCACAAGGTTTCATTACAAATCTCAAACACTCCATACTCCTATGGTGTTTCTGGATATGTAAATCTATGTGTTTTTCTAAACTTGCAACTCAAATAAATCCTTTATGATAAAATCATAATTCATTTATTTTCTTGTTACACTTGTAACTCAAATAAATCCCTTTATGATCAAATCATAATTCATTTATTTTTCTTGTTACAATGATTTTCCACTTCATCTTGAAAGTCTTTGAAACATTTTCAAATATTTCATACTTCTTTCTCATTAAGTGAACATTCACTCAAAATTCCGGAGAAAGCATATGAAGTTGAAACCCATCGCTTACGACTACACATAATGGACTACATACATCGATATGTATAAATTCCAATAATTTAGTCGTTCGTTCTTCTTTGGCCTTTGAACGAAGTTTTAATTATCACGTGGAAAGTCTGTAAAGTTTGTCCGGGCCGCTTCATCCCACTATGCCACCAATATCCAAAGTACAACTAAGAAGCAATAAAATGATCATCATCGCCCACATACTCATATGTGTACTACCCGTGCAAAGTATCGACGCATAGATCCGGCTCTGATACCACTGTAGGGTTTGCAACATAGAAAACAAAAAAATTTCTATGATGGGAACAACTATGTACCAAGATCTATCTACTAGATACGAACAACGGGCGGATGTATATCCATAGAGAACATACCCTTGAAGACCGACAAAGCTTAACGAGTCCAAACTCGTGGTTGATGTAGACGATCTCTTGCCGATCTCAAGATCGAGAGGAACTCCTAGCGCCGCAAAACAGCAGCGCATCCGTGCTTGCACACACGTTCGAGGCACCGAGCAACCTCCGCCTCCTCGCTCCAGCGATGCAGCGGAAGCACAACTCTTTCTTGCCGAATAGCCACCGGGAACATGTATCTCGCTAGTCCGAGACCATGGGGGATAAATTCTAGAGGGGGAGAGAGATCCTTCACGAGGAGGTGTGTTGTGAGAGGAGGAGAGGGGGACCTTTTATAGGGGAGAGGCGGGGGCACCCAAGGGGCATGGCGCCCAGCCATGGGGCTGCCCCCACCTCTTCCACATTCATGTGGGTGGAGCTCCCACTCAAAATGAAAAGCCTCCACTCCCATTAAAAAGCCTCCACTCAAAAATCCACTCACATGCATTAAATTTCCACCAAATTTAATGCAAGCTCTCATTTAAATAAAACTCTTTTATTTATTTATTCAGAATTTTGTTAATTACTTTAATTAACAAACATTCACATAAAACCCCTTGCTAGTATTCCATTTCACATGCGAACCAGTTTTAGTAATTTCAACCAAACAGCTTTGATGTGTCTAGTGAAATAAATTCCTGCGCTTTCCTTTTCTTTTGGCATGAAACTTTTGCTCCAATTGGATGTCGGTGTCTCTTAAGTGTGTCACCTACGGTTCATGAATAATGTGGACATGATCGAGACCCTCTCGGATCAATAATCGAAGCGGGATATGGAGACCCATACCGACTCCCACATTCAACGATGACTTTCTTGTGATCGTCTAACCTTTTACGCTAGTATCTTAATCCTTTGTTTCGGATATATTACATGTCCAAGATTCGATCATCGGTATCTCCATACCTAGTTTGATCTCGCATCGACATGCACTCTTTCTCGTTTCCGTGATATAACATTCTAGTGATCAAATCACTTGCTTGCAAGCTAACCAATGTGATATCACCGAGAGGGCCCAGAGTATATCTATCCGTCATCGGGATGAACAAATTCCACTCTCGATCCATGGGCCTCAACATAACACTTTAGTAGTTCTGAATCCATCTTTATAATCACCCTGTTACGGTGTGACGTTTGATGTTATCAAGAAACTCTTCCGGTGTTAGTGATTGACATGATCTCATGGTCTAAGGATTAGGATCACTTCGTAAGATGTTATAGCAATATAAACTCAATGACTTTGATCGTAATGCTATACTTGGGATGAATGTTCATCACACCATTACACTAATGTTGTGACCTCGTTATTAACAACATCCAATGTCCATGATCAGGAAACCTATGATCATCTTGTTAACCAACAAGCTAGTTTATAAGAGAGGCATAACTAGGAACTTTCTTTTGTTTATCAAACACACATGTATTAACGTTTCCGTAACAATTATAGCATGTAAAATAAACATTTATCATAAATAGGAATACGATAATAACCACTTTATTATTGCCTCTCGGGCATATTCCCTTCAATTATAAGACGCCTAATTCCAAAAGATTTTGATAAAGGATAAAACTTGGCTAGAAACTCACAAGCTAAATTATCCCTGGTAGCAGTGGCTTTTTGGGGTAAAGATCTATAACATGAGAGAGTTGTGCTAGTCAAAGTCTGACTAAAGAGTTTCACCCTTACCTCATTAGTAGTATACCCCGGTAATTCGAAAGTGCCACATATATCCTTGAAACATGCAATATGCTCATATGGATTGGGATCTTCTTCATCTCTAGTAAATTGCTTTTTGTGTAGAATACCAAGTAGTAGAGGATTTATTTCAAACCCCCTTATCTTCTTGTTGGAGTTGTCTCTTTTATTAATATTACAGGGCTTCCCAAAGTGTCTAAGTGGGTTAGCACTAGTTGATACGTCCAATTTGCATCACCATTCTATATAATAATTTGCCTCTATTCATTGATATATGTCTTATTATGAGGTACTACTTATGTATTTTCCATTGTTTTTGCATGTTGGATGATTCTTGGAGGATGGACTGCTGGAGTCAGGATCCCCGACGCCTTCTCCCCACCTCGTCCTCCCGCACCGCCCGACGACTCTCGCCCTCGCCATCCTCATGCCCGAGCCGGCCGGGCGCCACCTCTAACGCCGCTTCCTTCCAGCTACGTCACCGCCTGGGCTCGCGCAGCCGCCGCCCTCCGTTCCGGCAGAAGCCATTTGCAAGGTGTTCGAGTTAATTCCTGTATGGTACATGGCGTCCTCGTTTGGTTCCGTCCGTTTTGGTGTATATCTGATATCGTGCGTGCTCGGTAAAAGATTACTACAAGCCACTCGAGCCCGACAAGTTCGTCACCAACATCTATATCGGTTCGATGTCGTGCCTAGGAGACCTTTGCAAGTCACCACCGATCTCAAGCGAGGCTCTCAACAAGATCTTCTTCTCGGAGCCCTAAGAACGTCTCACGGATTCCGAAGACCGGACCCGATAACCGCCAAGGCCGCCGACACGGATACACCGGGTTCTCCATCAAGTACACCAAGACCTTCGATATGGAACCCAATGACGCCGAGCACTTCGCCGCGGAACGCCAAGTTCTGCATCTCGAACGCCAGGCGGACCCGATGCGCCCCGACGCCAACCAAGTCCTGTTTTCCGGTTGCGACAAGACCTCCTTCCCGGACCCGAACCCCGGTACCGGACAAGTTCGCCATCGACCTCGAGAACGCCTACACGGAACAACAAGACCGCCACTCGGACGCGAACCCCAAGACCCTGAGGCCCCGAACCGAAGACCGATCCGAAGCGCCAAGACCTCCGACAGGGAACCGACCAATTCGCCGAGAACCGCACCCGAACCTGAAGCACGATAAGATCTGCCCCGTTGTTCGAGAACGATCCCGGAGTCCGAGAACGAGCCCGCCGAACCCCGGACCCTGTCGAACCCCAAACCCCGGAACCCCAAGATCTGCCGAACCCTAACGTGTGAACCCCTTCCCGAGAACCTATTTTATAATATAATAAACTTGTCGCATATTAAATTGTCATCCTCGCATGCATATCATTGGTTTGGGGGCCTTATGACGATTCACCTTATAATTAAATATGGGACCCATATGCGGGCAAATCTAGTCTCATATCGGCCTCATTTAAACTTGTGTAGCGAACCGGTGATATATTCTGCCATGTTATGACAACATTTAATCTGCGGGGTAGCTAAATAACATGAACCATCTAATTAATTGTCGGGACCCCGGTTCCGCTTAATATGGCCTAATCGCATCGCATCTTTGCCATGCCACACCTCATACATGCATCATGCTGATCTTCTGCCGTTGTATTAAATATTGCATCCGGTGTTTATTCTAGTGTTTTGCTTCTTCGCGGATAAGGCCGTTGAGTTGATGCGAGTGTCGACCCGATCTTCGGTTGAACCCTTCGACCATGTTTTCAGGCGAGCATCTCCCCCTTTCTACCTATCTTACTTTTATAGTATTTATTCCCTCCTGTTGATCTATTGCTATCTGTGTTGCGATGCTCTAGTTTTCGTGATATCCCTTGCAGCCCTATATTGCCCTGGACACCTCCTATTACCTGTTGTTTGGTAGATAGTTGGACTTGCGCGTCGTAGTCGCTTGCTCAAGTGTTGTTGCGTGTTGTCTAGTACCACAGTGTTGGAGTAATTGCCGCATGTTGATGTTGGAGATGATCATTGTTTACTTATCATTCACTTTAATTCCTGTTTAACAACTAAAATTGAAGTAAGCAGAGGCATCGGTGGGTGATAGATAATATTTGGTTTCCAAACGCCCACTTGTGTCCCGTAGGACCCCGAGTACTTGATACCCGTTCCTTGATTTATCGCGCTATCCACATCCGAGAGGATTATGGGACCCCCCTGAGCCAGAGCTTGATTCAGTCTTATTTCTTGGGGCCACAAACTAGTTTGAGGTTTTATTTACTATCCTGTACTTATGCCATGCTTTACTGCTTTATTTAAATTGTGCGACAGATAGCACCTGTACTGTTTAGGATCGGGACACGATTCCGCGGTGTCGACAAGCCCAGTTTTGGGTTCCGATCGTTCACCGTCTACCCAAACCTTGAGTCCGTGTCGAGTCACCGGCTTCGCTATGGTCTACTCAATGGGGTGGCCCCCTGAAATATTTCTGAATCCTGTGATTGCTTTGTCGTGAAAGCCTCGTTGGGTTTTGATTTGTTTTTCCGAGGTTGATCGAGTGTGTGTTGCTATTGGTGCACCCCGGCCGGGTAAAACTTTCTGAAAGCCGTGTCCACGGTTATGGACGACTTGGAGCACAGTATCTCGATCATAGACAAGCATAACTAAAGTAGTGCTATAAATTTGACTTTATAATGACTAGTAATCAGCTTCACTATAATGGAATGGCTAAATAAAACTGCCAACAATTGCTTGTTTGGTTTGTCGCTTGCGACAATTGTATCTGACTAGTAAGTATTGCAATTAAAACGGAATGGCTGAATAAAAGTACCAACAACTGCTGGGTTTCGGGTTATCTCATGCTAATTGTATCTGACTAGTAAGTGTTGCAACTATCACGGAATGGTTGACTAAAAGTGCCCACTGCTTACTTTATCAGGATGATTATCTATACCTGACTAGTAATTACTGCAACGATAACTGAATAAATAAAACTGCCAACCGTGTGAGTTCCTCGGTGGACTTCCTCGTTTGGTCTCGAGGGGGAATACCAGGATGGGTTTGTTTGATGGTAGTATCAGGTTGGTTCCGAATAGGCCTTTCTTACCCCTCTCTGATAGCCGCCAGTTGCATCGAGTCTCTATAGGTTGTTAAGTGCATGCTCACGCCGCTTGATCCACCATACCTATGTAGGACCGCCAATTCTAGCCTCGCTGCATCGCCTCGATCTTGACGCTCCTCTTTTTCCTTTGCCCTTTGTCGGCACCCCTTTTGTTTTCAGCAGGTTTTGAGATCGACGTCATTAGCAGGGTTACCCTTCCGGCTTGGCCTGGGCAGGGTTATGGACGCCATTGGTTATTCTTCAGGGCTCTTATCCCCATTTGCATCTTGTCCGTAGTCGGACGCTCTGTCATTTTCAAGGTGATTTGAATCTTTGTATATTATATCTGTATTCTTGACTCGTTGAGTCGCTGTTATATATTTATCTGTTCTATGGGTCCCATCGAGGACTGTTGTGTAATGTTATTACTTCGTTTTCCACCCGCACGAAAGTGCCTGGTGGGCACCTTTGAATCGTTTCTATGCGGGTTTGGCGGGAATCGCTGAAACTTGCATAGGTCCGATTCTGAGGGTGTTACAGAGTGGTATCAGAGCCCAGCAGTTGCGATACCCCACAAGTCCAGCCTGTAGGATAACCTAGCTAACGGCCGAAGTAGAGTGTCAAAAACTATTTTGGAAAAACGGTTGGCTAGATCTGGTTAGGTCTGATTTTACTCCTTACCCCTCTGCTATTCTCCTCTTACCTCTACGCGTTTTGAATCCACCTCTTATCTTTTCTTCGAGTCCAGGATTTCTCGTGGTTGGGTTCCACCGTACCTTCAGGGTTTCGCTTCCTCCTTTGGTAACGGTGTTCTACCATCCGGTGTTCAAATTGCCTGAGGAATCCGTCTACTACGGTACCATTCTTTGTTCCTTGTTTGTGCCTTCCGGTGTTCCCGACGCGACGAGATCATCTACGCCAGATCCGATGCAGAGCCTGCATCACTCCTTTGTTTCGAACCTCGTTTGTCGAGATCTTTAGTCTGATTCCGAGAGTTGGTTGCATAATCCGCCTATTCGTCTGCTGGGTAATGGTTTGGGTGCGCGATGGACTGATCACCATCCGACTACTCTTATCATTCGCTCTTGTACATCGAATCGGTGGATCCAGCAGTTTTACTCCGTCCACGGAAGTTAGGGGTGGCTTTATTTGTTGATACCTCTACCTTCGACCTTTTGTTCCGAAGTGTTCTCTCGACGGTCACGGACAACGACCCTTGTTAGTGGTGTCGCGGAGATCTACACGAAGCGAGAAGATGCAGATCCCCGACCTTCTATCCGGTACTATGAGGCGGATCTCGAGGGCGAGATCCCTTGTTAGTGGTGTCGAATTGTGGCATCCCGCAAAACCACTACTAGAAAATCGCGTTGTTTTTGTGCATTGCATCATCATGACAACATGCTCATGTCATCATGCCACATTGCATTTGAGCATTGTCATCATCTTGCATTTGCTTGCATAAAACTATTTGCGGAAAAGCCTGGTTTTGTTTTCTAAACGCCCCGTCTTTAATTCAAAACCAAAACCGGGTCTCCGGAATATTTTGTCTTGACTAACCACGGTTTGCGAACGGTCCGTTTAAAATGAATAAAAAATTAAATTATTTTAGTGGGGGCAGTCGAACGGGCCGATTCGACCCGAACGACCACCTCCAGAAATTAAAACGGCCCACCCATAATCCTAAAGCTACCAGTCCTATTCTACCCACAACCCCTCCACCTCACCCCAACCAATAGCCTCTCGCCACCTCACCTCTCTCCCTCTCCCCTTCCAATCCGCTGCTGCCACCTCACCCTTACCTCCTCTCAACCACCATACACCCCACCCCACACCCAGCCACCACACACCCACCCACGCAGTACCCACCCCCTCTTTCTCTGTCCCGGGTCCCACTCGCCCACGCGGCCCACCCCTCAACCACTCACTCCCCCAGGCCCCAACCCCACACTCTCAGCACACACGCACGCCACGCTGCAGCCGGACCCCACCCCCGCGGGCCCCACCCACCTGTCCCCGCTCCCGCCTGGTCAACCCTCACCTCCACCTGCCGCCCGACCCGCCTCTGGCCCCACCCACGCGGCCCCGTTCTTCCCCAGCTCTCCTCTCCCCCGAAACCACCCTCCCCGCTCGGCCTTCCTCCTGCAACCACCGTGGCCCCGACCGCCCCCCTTGGCTCGAGGTCGCCCCAGTCGCCATGACCCCTTCCTTCCTCCGGCCGTCCTGGCCTCCCAGCGCCCGGCTCCGTCGTCGACCTTTCGCTGCCGCTCCGCCCGACTGCCCGAGCCCGCCGCTCGCTCGTCCCGCCACGCCTCGCCGCGCCTCTCTCGCCCGCGCCATGCCGCTGCCGCTGCGCCGTCGCCAGCCTCCTCCAGCTGCTCGACCAGTGGCTGCGAGCCTCGCCTGCCCTCCGCGGTCCTCCTCTCTCAGCTCCGCGGCGCCTCCTCCTCGGTGCTCCCGTCCGCCCCGGCGTGCTCGCGACCTCCTCCGGCCCGCGCCATCGCCAGAGCGCCGCCGCCTCCGTCACCGCAATACCGCACCCTCCAACCTCCTCCTCCGCCGCCGCCCCAGAGCTCCTCCCCGCTTGCACCGCCTCTCCCCGGCCGCCGCCTCTTCCTCGGGCGCCGAGCCACCCGCCATCGCCGCCATCGGCCAGCCAAAGACCGGAGGCCGCCCCGACGCCTTCTCCCCATCCCCTTCCTCGCGCCGGCGACTCTCGCCATCGTCCTCGCAGTTCGAGCCACGGCCAAGCCACCTCCTTCCCCAACGCCGCCTTCCCTTCGGTAGCACACTGGGTTTCACAGTAGCCGCCCTCCGTTCCGGCAGACGCAGTTTGCAAGGTGTTCGAGTTAATTCCTGTATGGTACATGGCGTCCTCGTTTGGTTCCGTCCATTTTGGTGTATATCTGATATCGTGTGTGCTCGGTAAAAGATTACTACAAGCCACTCGAGCCCGACAAGTTCGTCACCAACATCTACATCGGTTCGATGTCGTGCCTAGGAGACCTTTGCAAGTCACCACCGATCTCAAGCGAGGCTCTCAACAAGATCTTCTTCTCGGAGCCCTAAGAACGTCTCACGGATTCCGAAGACCGGACCCGATAACCGCCAAGGCCGCCGACACGGATACACCGGGTTCTCCATCAAGTACACCAAGACCGTCGATATGGAACCCAATGACGCCGAGCACTTCGCCGCGGAACGCCAAGTTCTGCATCCCGAACGCCAGGCGGACCCGATGCGCCCCGACGCCAACCAAGTCCCGTTTTTCGGTTGCGACAAGACCTCCTTCCCGGACCCGAACCCCGGTACCGGACAAGTTCGCCATCGACCTCGAGAACGCCTACACGGAACAACAAGACCGCCACTCGGACGCGAACCCCAAGACCCTGAGGCCCCGAACCGAAGACCGATCCAAAGCGCCAAGACCTCCGACAGGGAACCGACCAATTCGCCGAGAACCGCACCCGAACCTGAAGCACGACAAGATCTGCCCCGTTGTTCGAGAACGATCCCGGAGTCCGAGAACGAGCCCGCCGAACCCCGAACCCCGGAACCCCAAGATCTGCCGAACCCTAACGTGTGAACCCCTTCCCGAGACCCTATTTTATAATATAATAAACTTGTCGCATATTAAATTGTCATCCTCGCATGCATATCATTGGTTTGTGGGCCTTATGCCGATTCACCTTATAATTAAATATGGGACCCATATGCGGGCAAATCTAGTCTCATATCGGCCTCATTTAAACTTGTGTAGCGAACCGGTGATATATTCTGCCATGTTATGACAACATTTAATCTGCGGGGTAGCTAAATAACATGAACCATCTAATTAATTTTCGGGACCCCGGTTCCGCTTAATATGGCCTAATCGCATCGCATCTTTGCCATGCCACACCTCATACATGCATCATGCCGATCTTCTGCCGTTGTATTAAATATTGCATCTGGTGTTTATTCTAGTGTTTTGCTTCTTCGCGGATAAGGCCGTTGAGTTGATGCGAGTGTCGACCCGATCTTCGGTTGAACCCTTCGACCATGTTTTCAGTCGAGCATCTCCCCCTTTCTACCTATCTTACTTTTATAGTATTTATTCCCTCCTGTTGATCTATTGCTATCTGTGTTGCGATGCTCTAGTTTTCGTACCCGTGATATCCCTTGCAGCCCTATATTGCCCTGGACACCTCCTATTACCTGTTGTTTGGTAGATAGTTGGACTTGCGCGTCGTAGTCGCTTGCTCAAGTGTTGTTGCGTGTTGTCTAGTACCACAGTGTTGGAGTAATTGCCGCATGTTGATGTTGGAGATGATCATGGTTTACTTATCGTTCACTTTAATTCCTGTTTAACAACTAAAATTGAAGTAAGCAGAGGCATCGGTGGGTGATAGATAATATTTGGTTTCCAAACGCCCACTTGTGTCCGTGGGACCCAGTACTTGATACCGTTCCTCTTGATTTATCGCTATCCACATCCGGAGGATTATGGGACCCCCAGCCGGAGCTTGATTCAGTCTTATTTCTTGGGGCCACAAACTAGTTTGAGGTTTTATTTACTATCGTACTTATGCCATGCTTTCGCTTTATTTAAATTGTGCGACAGATAGCACCTGTCTTGTTTAGGATCGGGACACGATTCCGCGGTGTCGACAAGCCCAGTTTTGGGTTCCCGATGTTCACGACCGTCTACCCAAACCTTGAGTCCGTGTCGAGTCACCGGCTTCGCTATGGTCTACTCAATGGGTGGCCCTCAAATATTTCTGAATCCTGTGATTGCTTTGTCGTGAAAGCCTCGTTGGGTTTTGATTTGGTTTTCAAGGTTGATCGAGTGTGTTGCTATTGGTGCACCCCGGGTAAAACTTTCTCGAAAGCCGTGTCATGGTTATGGACGACTTGGAGCACAGTATCTCGATCATAGACAAGCATAACTAAAGTAGTGCTATAAATTTGACTTTATAATGACTAGTAATCAGCTTCACTATAATGGAATGGCTAAATAAAACTGCCAACAATTGCTTGTTTGGTTTGTCGCTTGCGACAATTGTATCTGACTAGTAAGTATTGCAATTAAAACGGAATGGCTGAATAAAAGTACCAACAACTGCTGGGTTTCGGGTTATCTCATGCTAATTGTATCTGACTAGTAAGTGTTGCAACTATCACGGAATGGTTGACTAAAAGTGCCCACTGCTTACTTTATCAGGATGATTATCTATACCTGACTAGTAATTACTGCAACGATAACTGAATAAATAAAACTGCCAACCGTGTGAGTTCCTCGGTGGACTTCCTCGTTTGGTCTCGAGGGGGAATACCAGGATGGGTTTGTTTGATGGTAGTATCAGGTTGGTTCCGAATAGGCCTTTCTTACCCCTCTCTGATAGCCGCCAGTTGCATCGAGTCTCTATAGGTTGTTAAGTGCATGCTGCCGCTGCCGCTTCAGTCCACCATACCTATGTAGGCGAGGACCGCCGAATTCTAGCCTTGCCATGTAATGGCCTCAGTACTGACGCTCCTCTTTTTCCTTTGCCCTTTGTCGGCACCCCTTTTGTTTTCAGCAGGTTTTGAGATCGACGTCGTTAGCAGGGTTACCCTTCCGTCTTGGCCTGGGCAGGGTTATGGACGCCATTGGTTATTCTTCAGGGCTCTTAGCCCCATTTGCATCTTGTCCGTAGTCGGACGCTCTGTCATTTTCAAGGTGATTTGAATCTTTGTATATTATATCTGTATTCTTGACTCGTTGAGTCGCTGTTATATATATCTGTTCTATGGGTCCCATCAAGGACTGTTGTGTAATGTTATTACTTCGTTTTCCACCCGCACGAAAGTGCCTGGTGGGCACCTTTGAATCGTTTCTATGCGGGTTTGGCGGGAATCGCTAAAACTTGCATAGGTCCGATTCTGAGGGTGTTACACTTTAGTTCTTAGGGGAAACTTTCCCGGTGTTAATTACTATTGTAGTTGATGCTTGTGAGTGGAACCATTGGATTATTGTTTATGTTCAGATTGTTATTCATCACCATATCATCTTTGATCTTGATCCATATGATGTCTTGTGAGTAGTTTGTTTAGTTCTTGAGGACATGGGAGAATTCATGTTGTTAGTAGTGGATTTGTGTTGAGTTATTATTCAATGGTCTAGTATTTAAGTTGTGGTGCTATTCTTCTAGTGGTGTCATGTGAACGTCGACTACATGATACTTCACCATTTATGGGCCTAGGGGAATGAATTGTGTATTTGGATAGTAATTGTTGGGTTGCCGGAGTGACAGAAACCTGAACCCCCGTTAGGACACCTTTGCACAAGGGAGTGTAGGATCTCAGAGTTTAAGGCCGTGGTTAGGTTTATATCTTAATTACTTTCCTATAGTTGCGGATGCTTACAGTGGGTTTAATCACAAGTATGTATTAGTCCAAGTAAGATCGGTACATTAGCACAGGTTCACCCACACAACACTTACAATACCAAACAAGAGTACTCAGCTATTTGAAGCGAAAGCACTTGACAGAATTCCCATGTGTCCTCGAGAACGTTTGGTCCCTATAAGTATTTCCACCGGCTTGTCCTTTGCTAAGAAAGGATTGGGCCAATTGCTGCATTTGTTCATTGTCTTTATTACTTGCACCTTGTTTTGTTGCTTTATCAGAAAACCCCTAAAAATCTGTTTGCTAAGTATTTACAGAGAGTTCCTGCTCCATACCACTAGTCAACACCTTCTGCTCCTCGTTGGGATCGACACTCCTATTTATCAAAAGTACTACGATACACCCCCTGTACTTGTAGGTCATCAAGACTATTTTCTGGCGCCGTTGCCGGGGAGTGAAGCGCTATTGAAGAGTGGAACTGGTAAAGGAAACTTCTACTTTGAGTATTGCTTTTTTGTTACTGCTTGTTACTCTATTTCCAATATGGATAACCCACTTGGTTTTCTGTTTGGGAAAACTACTACCACTGTTAGGTAGTAGATGAACCACCACCTGTTGAGATAGATCCTTTTAAGATACCTACAAGTATTGTTGATCGTGTTATGGATAATTATTATTTTGGGGATGGAACTGTCGACCCTGGTGATCATTTGATTTTTATCCATGAATTATGCGGGTTGTTTAAGTGTGCAGGTATCATAACTGAACAGGTGAAGAAGAAGTTACTCTCTATATCCTTGAAAGGGAGAGCTGAAGAATGGTATAAGCTGCTGAAGAATGGACAATCCATGGAATGGGAGGAAATGGCATCTCTCTTTTATTTTAAATTCTATCCTCCAAGTGAGATTCATAAGGATAGAAATCTGTTATATAACTTTTGGCCTCGTGATGGAGAGAATACAGCTCAAGCTTGGGGAGAGACTGAAGTTACTAATGCTTAAATGTCCTATTCATGAACTCCCTAACAATATTATTATCAATAACTTTTATTCTAGGCTTTCTCTTCATGATAAAGATGTACTAGATGCTTCTTGTGCTGGATCATTCACACGTATGAAGGAAGAAGCTAAATGGGATCTACTAGAACATATTCAAGAAAACACTGAAGCTTGGGAGAATCACAAAGGAAGAAAGTCAGGTATAAACTATGATTATGAATGCATAAAATCTTTTATGGGAACTGATGAATTACGTGATATTAGTAATGAGTTTGGTATTGATTCCCAAAGTATTGCCAATTATTTTAAGGCCTTTGCCTCTTACACAGAAATTCCCAAGAAGAAGTGGAATAAGTACCATGCACCTTATAAAGATCTTGTTAGTCATGTTTCTGTTAGAAGCACTGAAGTTTGTACTACTAATCATATTGTGCCTAAATCTTATGTTGAGAAAATACCTTTCCGAGTGAAGGTAAAGGAGTATTTTATTATGATTAGTGCAAATAGCAAAAGTGCAAAGAAAACAGTGGAACCAGATGAGCAATTGAATATTGAACATGTGGTAGCTATTGTGGAAGACCCTGTCACTAGAAATATACAGGATGAGCACATTGTCTTCTGTGAAGACGCTTCTAATATTATCTCTCATCCTAGTAAGGCTATAAAAGCTAGTGTTCATGTGCTTTCTATTAAAATTGGTGATCATTGCTACTATGGTTTATGTGATATTGGTGCTAGTTCTAGTGCTATTCCTTATGAGCTTTACAGGGAAATTATGCATGAAATTGGTCCTTGTGAGCTTGAGGAGATTGATGTGGTTATTCACCTTTCTAATAAGGAAACCATTTACCCCATTGGTATTGTAAGAGATGTGGAGGTTCTCTGTGGTAAGATTAAGTATCCTGCTGATTTTCTAGTACTTAATTCAGCAACTAGTAAAACTTGCCCTATCATTTTTGGTAGACCTTTCTTGAACACTTGTGGAGCTATTATAGATTGTAAAAAGGAGAAAGTTTTAACTAAGTTTGATGGAGATTCTTATGAGTTTAACTTTTCCAAATTTTCTAAAGCTCCTTGTGAAAATAGCTTGCCTAATGAAGATTTCAGGATGGAACTACTTGCTTCTATTGATCCAGTTTATGACCTTGGACCTCTTTTTGGTGACTGTAAGTATGCTCATTCTAATGATAAAGTTGTTGCCAGTGATATTTATATTTTCAACTTTATTCA
This sequence comes from Avena longiglumis, assembly GCA_030063025.1. Taxonomy (NCBI): domain Eukaryota; kingdom Viridiplantae; phylum Streptophyta; class Magnoliopsida; order Poales; family Poaceae; genus Avena; species Avena longiglumis. The sequence continues at coordinate 202,731,149 of CP125976.1, read as the reverse complement.
AAGTGCTACTGAAAGTTATTATGAGAGAGGTAAACATGGTTTTATGCATCTCAATAATGTTAAGTTTCTCCGTTTTATGTTGAAAGCTTTGAAGTTGCATTTATTTTGTCTTCCTATGCTAGTGGATTTTGTTTCAACAATTCGTTTTCTCATGATACCCCCATGCATAGGAAGTGGGTTAGACTCAAATGTGTTGGTTATCTGCTTCTTGATGCTCTTTTTCACTTCAAATATATATCTCCTTTGTGAGCATCCTTGAAACTTTCAAGCCTAACTTAAAGGCATTAAATAAAAGTACTTGTTGGAAGATAACCCAAGAGTTTTGTCGAGTCTTGGAAGTTATTACCTCAGTAATAAGCGCTCCTTATCCTTTTTGTTTTGGTTTTTGTGTCAAGTTCAACTACTTTTGAGAAGTGGAGGAGTTGTGAAAAGTGGCTGTCTTGGGACAGATTTTTGCGCTGCATTGTAAAAATTCGTGAGGGAGCTCAGTATGTCGGATAGAGCTGAAATTTTATAAGATTATTCTAGAAGTTGTTTCCCAACTTTCATTTGTTCTGCACTTTTTTATTTGAGCAACAGGAGATTTTCAAAAAAATCAATCTTTACCTGCTGGTGTGTTTTGACAGATTCCTGCTATCATTTGCATTTGCCTCTTACAAAAGCCTTTGTTTTGATGGATTTCAGTTCAAGTGTGCACCTAAAGGTTAATTGTTTTTTCTTAGACTAATTTTTTCATTGAGGTTTGTGTGAGACCTTGCAGGAAAGGAATTTCCAGGAGAAGGAGAAAAGGAGTCTGTAGAGTTTGTCTTTGAATAGGTAAAAGTGGTGAAAACAGAAGGTTTGTGAAACCCCAATCTTTTTATATTTTTGATGTTTTTAATACATAAGGCAAGTTACAAGACGGAACAGAGGAGGAACCAGAGGCCGGGGTGGCCAAACCCACCCCAGGTGCGGGCCCCAGCTGGCCGCGCCTGGAGGGGGTGTGCCTCCCCCGAGCTCCGTCTCCACCTTGTTTTCGTATCAAAACCTTCCTTATGCATTAAAACTTTGTAATATATAACCCCTTGGGTTCCCCGAGGTTCTTGTATCGAGTTCTCGTCGTGTTTTCGTTTCGATCTATTTCTGTTAGGAAACTTCTCAAGTTTAGAGCACCATGGTCTCCGCCAACGACAAAGGCAAGAAGCCCGAGGAAGATGATCCTCACAAACCCAAGGAGGAGGAGATTTTGGTAGGTTATGAAGAAGACATGGAGGAGGACAAGCAACTAGACACACGTGCTACCATTGCAAGCATTGGAGTGGTGGCAAAACCTACCAAGCTTAGGAGGACAGCACGGATGTCTACAGGAGGGAAACCTCCGCATCTTATCTACAATCCACAGTCATCTCCTCCACACACCAAGAGACCTTTCCATACTCTTATACATGAGCATCAATACCAACAGGTACCCAAAGGGAACTTGCCGCGGTTTGGGATATGCCTCGTTCTAACCATGCAGGAGAGGAACATACTAAGAAGGAAGAGTGGGGAAAGAATAACAAGGACTGGAATTCTCAGCCCAACATGATCATGAAACGCATTGAGCAGAATTCGGAGTTGATTCGCACTCTGACCTTTGAGATTGAGGATTTGAACAAACTTATTTAAGAACTTATCAATATAACACCACCACCGAAGGATTAGTTCGTCATCAGGTTTGGCATTCCCTTGGCTTGTTCCAAGCTTGGGGGGAGTGCCGCGATATCACCACCGTTATCTTTTATCTTTTACCTTTTTAGCAAATTCATATCTTTGGTAGAGAGGTTATCTTATAGGTTATTTTGCATGTGTAAGTATCTCTCCTTTAGTTGATTATCTATGTATCCCTTGGTGTGAGTGCCTTTATGGAATATTAATGTGAAGTTTCATCTTTTACATTTTGCACTTCTTATTTTAGTTTGCAATCTCTATTATATGATGGATCTTGTTGATCAGTATTGGCATCACTTTGGGAGCATAAATTGGATCTAAATTGGTTTTGGCAAACCGAGCTCTGGTCAGTAGCAACACTTTTTGAGGTTTGAAAGAAAAAAAGAAAAGCTTACAAGTATTTTTTATCATTTATTTTCTTTCTTGATTGGCTCATAAGCTTAGTATTCTTTATTTAAGATCTTTTGTGTCTTTAAGGAAGATTGCATGTTTGGCTTCATCACTTGTAGGTTTGCTTGTTTTTTTCAACTCTTTTGCTTGCTACCCAGCCTTGCTAGCCAAAAACCTGTTTTGACAAGGCATACTTCCCATGTTTTAATCTTTTTGAACCAAAACCTGTGCCATTTGTGTCCACCATATCTACCTATTAGCATTTGCTATTCCAAGCAAATTCTCAAGCTTCATCTATCTTTCGAATTAAAAAGTATTTTTTATGTGAAAACTAGTTAGTAAAGCTCTCACGAACTTGATGGCACACCGTATTTTCTTGCCCCTAATAGACTTGAACCATTATGTCATCGAAGTTGTATATGCTTGCATCTATACATTGGGATTAGCATAACCGTGATGTCATGGGGAACTCTTTCAACACTTATGGATACATATCCAGCTGATATAATGCTCTTTTGTTTGTGGATGTCGACGGTGTGAAATAAAAAGGGAGCTTGTAAGTCCATGGAGTGATGTATGTGTGTTAGAGAAACGCCTGGGCCGCTAGCCTAAGCCATGCCTAATCATGGTGGAAACTTGCAACATCACCATAATGAGTATTCTTTGAAGCATCCTCAATAAAAATCTATGCACATAGTAAATGAAAAGATTGCTGAGATGCTCATTGTCTGCTTGCCTTATCATTTTGGTTATGGGATAACTCTTGTACCATGTGCAAGGGGTACCCCGTTGGCGGTTCTTTATGATACACATGTACTTACAATGACAAGAACTTACCGGTGACCAAAGTTGAGTAGCATGAGGAGCGGCCCTCGCACTCAAGGGACGTGAGATTGCCAACTTATATTTAGTCAAGCATATACTCCATCTCATTGCACGTTAACCTTAATCATCTCAAGATGCCTATAATAGGGGGAATGAGGGCTCAAAGCTAGTAAGTACCATAATATTTTGGAAGCTCTTTATGACTTGAAATCCCTGCTTCCCTCTATGAAGGGGCATTTATCCTATTTTCTAAGTTGAGTCAGTAAAACTACTTCCTCTCTATCTACAACAAGCATTTGAGTTGTTGTGCTGCAAGGATTCATATGGTTATTTATTCAATCATCTTCTTTATCTTCCTTGTTTGCACAAGACTCTTATCTATTGAGTATTACTTTGAAAGCCTTCATTTTGAAAAACCTTTTTGAGCAAAGAGTGCTCCTGTTATAAAACTTCTACAAAAAGATTTTTGTGAAACTGTTTGCCAGCTGTTCTTTGACCAAGAACAAAAGTTTGCCAATTCCAATTATGATTTATCTTTATGCATCTCTATTGTGACTCCTGTACTTGTTGCAAGCTAAGTTATATAATGGTGAGTTGCTTTCTTCTATGAGTTGTGTAATGGTAAGTGTGATGCTTCTTGTCCGTATTCTTTTATTGACACTTCACTCCATAAACCTGTGGACATGTTTACTGAGCTCAGTTTTCGCTTGGGGACAAGCGAAGTTCTAAGCTTGGGGGAGTTGATACGTCCAATTTGCATCACCATTATATATCATAATTTGCGTCTATTCATTGATATATGTCTTATTATAAGGTACTACTTATGTCTTTTCCACTGTTTTTGCATGTTGGATGATTCTTGGAGGATGGACTGCCGGAGTCAGGATCCTGATGGAAAAAGAGGTTTTTTGATGCAATTTCCCGAAGATCATAAAAATACCAGAAAAATATTGGAAAATTATATTTTCCCAGAAGACGGAGGAAGACAAAAGGGGAGGCATAGCTGGGCCACAGGGGGCCCACACCCCCTAGGCGCGGGTCCCCTTGGGCCGCGCCTAGGGCAGGTGTGGCCCACCTGGCCGGCTCTCGACTCTGCCCTCTCGCCTATATCTTCCTCACGGAACCCTAATACTAGGGGAGCGACCACAGAAAGATTTCCACCGCCTCTATGGGGCGGAAAACACCGAGAGAGAAAGTTCTCTCCGGCAGACAGATTTCTACTGGGGAAATTCATTCCTGGAAATGGGAGATCATCGCCATCAACACCGTCATCAAGCTAGGCTTCATCGGGATCATCATCTTCATCATCCACACCATCATCTCCACCAGCACCATCATCACCACTCCATCCTGCTGTAACAATTGTGTTGGATATTACTTTAGTTCTTAGGGGAAACTTTCCTGGTGTTAATTACTATTGTAGTTGATGCTTGTGAGTGGAACCATTGGATTATTGTTTATGTTCAGATTGTTATTCATCACCATATAATATTTGATCTTTAGTTCTTGAGGACATGGGAGAAGTCATGTTGTTAGTAGTGGATTTGTGTTGAGTTATTATTCAATGGTCTAGTATTTAAGTTGTGGTGTTATTCTTCTAGTGGTGTCATGTGAACGTCGACTACATGACACTTCACCATTTATGGGCCTAGGGGAATGCATTGTGTATTTGGCTACTAATTGTGGGGTTGCCGGAGTGACAGTAACCTGAACCCCCGTTAGGACACCTTTGCACAAGGGAGTGTAGGATCTCAGAGTTTAAGGCTGTGGTTAGGTTTATATCTTAATTACTTTCCTATAGTTGCGGATGCTTGCAGGGGGTTTAATCACAAGTATGTATTAGTCCAAGTAAGGTCGGTACATTAGCACAGGTTCACCCACACAACACTTACAACACCAAAGAAGCAGCTATTTGAAGCAAAAGCACTTGACAGAATTCCCATGTGTCCTCGAGTACGTTTGGTCCCTATAAGTATTTCCACCGGCTTGTCCTTTGCTAAGAAAGGATTGGGGCACTTGCTGCATTTGTTCATTGTCTTTATTACTTGCATTTTGTTTTGTTGCTTTATCAGAAAACCCCTAAAAATCTGTTTGCTAAGTATTTACAGATTTCCTGCTCCATACCACTAATCAACACCTTCTGCTCCTCGTTGGGATCAACACTCCTATTTATCAAAATTACTATGATACACCCCCTATACTTGTGGGTCATCACTAGTCAAATGCTCAAAATCCATCATGTTGGTGGAAACCTGTAACTCAAAACAAAACTTAGCAAGGCTAAAATAAATAAGCAAAAACTAAATACCTACAAACGCTTAGCTCACTGAAAACAGCGCCTGAAAATGGCTTGATGACTGCAAGTGCACAGATTTTTTGTAGCTAGTTTCGAAATAAATATATCGATCCCACAGGGAGTGGGCGGTCTGAAGTCTAATAACTCTTGAATTAAATACTGAAGTAGTAATTATAAATAACTTTCTAAGTAACAAGATAAAATGCGAGTGTTGTGTAAAAAGGTGTTTTGGGGTTTTTGTATAAGAGAACAATAAGTATAGTAAAACAAAGAATATAGAAATAAGTATCGTGTATGTTAAAGAAATGTGAAACTGCAATGGGAAAAAGCGTCCTCAGGAAGTAGCGGATACACCTCTAGCATTTATGAAGGATCTAAGAAAAATATTATTATCATGAACATTCTCAACTACGTATGTGTGGGAGGAACTCTGTATCTGAACGAATAGGCAGCAACCGCTGCTCACATCATCCTCATAACCACAACAAACAAGCAATCGACATCAATTGAATTACTGTGCTATTAAGGGACTTTATCTCGAAGGATTTACCCCATGGCATGGATAGTGTTCTGTGAGTTTCCTCGGTTCCCAAGTTGATACATAAGGAGTGCCAACAGCTTTATAGTCACTGTAAGGGCTAGCACACCTCCGTCTACCAACTAGTAGTGCCCTCCATCATGTCTCCACAAGAGGAAAATATTTAGAGGTCGACTTCTCCCAACATCAAGATGAAGACAATCTAACACATAGTCACGGCGATGAATACCATAATAAAATTTATCTTATTTCAATCTCATGCTAGGGTTTCTCCATCTCCCCAAGAACTAATGATCTACTCAGAAATGGAGGCAATCAACATCATGGCAAAAACAATTGAATCTATCATAGATGAATAGTACTTGTATAAATCCACAACGAGTACGGAAATTATAAAAAGATCTAGATAAGATGTAGATGGGATGGATGGAGATGGTGGTGATGAAGCGGTTGATGATGAAGATCGATGCCTTAGCCTCCTGGATCTACATAGGGTGACGATGGATCCCTGGTGGATGAGTTCCCCCTCTATATCCCTTCCGGTGGCGAGGTTTCGGTGATTTCTAGTCATTCTCTATGTCGTATCTCCGATCCAGTTGCACGGGGTGAAACTATTTGAGGAGGTGGTGGTGGCGCCAACGTTACGGTCGGGAAAATATTCCCGACGTATAGTTGGTCGTTAAACCTTCTGTATGCTTCGATCGCCTCAGGTTTTCTTCTGGTGTTATTGATATTTCCCAAATTAGCGATTTACGTTGTTTTTACTCCTTTTCGCTCCAATACAACTGGTCCAAGAATTGTGTACATCGTATCTATCATCTATCCTGATCCTAGTGAAAATAGACATAAAAGATGCACGCTAACGCCGTAAAATACCAAGATCCTACCACTACAGTGCAAAATAATAATATAAAACATGATGCAAATATGTACTCATCAGCAGTCAGGATTGAAGGCCTAGTGGCTGATACGTCGTAAACTTATCTATAATTTTTTATGTTTCATGCTTGTTTAGTATCCACTTTGCTTTGTCTACACTTTGAGGTATTTTTATACGTTTTCTGGAACTAACCTATTAATAAGATGCCACAGTGCCAATTGCCTGTTTTCTGTTGTTTTTGGTTCCAAAAAAGTTGGAGAATGAATATTCTTGGAATTGGACGGGACAAACTCCAAAGTCAATATTTCACCGAGGAGAACACGGAGCCAGAAGACGAGACAGAGGAGGTCCTCGAGGGGCCCACACCCCTAGGTCGCGCGACCAGGCCTGGCCTGCACCTGGGGGTGCGGTCGCCTCGGGCACCCCCTCGGTCTCCCCCTTCGCCTATAATAATCCCCCAATACCAAAACCTTAAGTGCCCGATCAGATCTCCATGAAACAGTCCGTAGCCACCGCCACCATCGTCCCTAGATTGGGGGGATCTGAAGCTCTTCCCAGCACCCTGCCGGAGGGGAGAGATCATCCTGGAGGCCTTCTTCATCACCATGCCAGCCTCTGGTATGATGCGTGAGTAGTTCCACATTGGACTATGGGTCCATACAGTAGCTAGATGGTTGTTTCTCCTCCTTTGTGCCACCATGTTTAAATATTGTGAGCTTCGTTCATGGTCAAGATCATCTTTTTGTAATCATGCATGTTGTGTTTGCGGGGATACGATGGATATTGAGATTACTATGTAAGATTGGTTAATGATTCTATCTTATTGATTCTATCATGTCTGTGTTGTTTGAGATGTTGCATGCTCTCCATTTCTAGTAACTATCTTGGCCAAGTAGATGCTAGTGACTCCAAGAGGGAGTATTTATGCTCGATAGTGGGTTCATGCCTCTATTGAATCTGGGGAAGTGACAAAAATCTCTAAGGTTATAGATGTGTTGTTGCTACTAGGGACAAAACAACGATCTTTTGTTCATGGAACAATTGTATTGTTTACTTTACACACATTGCTTAAAGCAGTTATCTGTTGCTTGCAACTTAATATTGGAGGGGGTTCGAATGATAACCTAAAGGTGGATTACTAGTCATAGATGCAGTTGGATGGCGGTCTATGTATCTTGTTGTAATGCCCAATCAAATCTTATAGGATCATGAATGTCTAGTATTGCATTGTTATGCCTTGCTCTATCCTGTCAATTGCCCACTATAATTTGTTTACCCAGCACGTTATGTTGTTTCTCTTAAGGAGAACACCTCTAGTGAATTGTGGACCTCGGTCCAATATTTACCATTAATACATCCTCCACTGTTGCTGTTTAATTTCCGCAAGCCACCATTACCTTCCACACCATACGTTTAATCCTTTGTTTTCAGCAAACCGATGAGATTGACAACCTCATTGTTCGTTGAGGCAAAGTCTTGAATTTGTGTTGTGCAGGTTTCCAAGTTGCTAGCTACACGTTTGAGTCATTTCCTTCCTCCTACCAGTTCAATAACCTTGGTTTCTTACTGAGGGAAAACTTATTGCTGTACTCATCATACCTTCCTCTTGGGGTTTCCCAACGAAGCTCTACAGTGATCTGAGCTGCATCAACAAGCTTTTCTGGCGTTGTTGCCGGGGAGGCTAAAGATGGCTTCACAAGGGGAGTCCTTCACAACCTTTCTCTTTACTTTGTTTTTTTTTGCTTAGTATTTATTTTGCTTTGTTTTGTTTGCCTCTTTCTATCAAAAATTCCAAAAAAATTAGTTTCGTTTGGTTTGCTTTTTCTTATCAAAAACACAAAAAAAGTTAGTTCCTATTCTAGTTGATGCTGCTGTTGGCTTGCTCCACCTTTGCAAAAATGAAATCTGCTGAGAACACCAAGTTGTGTGACTTCACTAGCACAAACAACAATGATTTCCTGAGTACACCCATTGCTCCACCTGCTCCTGGTGCTACCTTTTATGAAATTAAGCCTGCTTTGTTGAATCTTGTGATGAAAGAGCAATTTTCTGGTGCTAGTTCTGATGATGCTGCTGCCCACCTCAATAACTTTGTTAAACTTTGTGAGATGTAGAAGTATAAGGATGTATATGGAGATATTATCAAGCTCAAATTATTTCCTTTCTCCTTGAGAGGAAAAGCTAAAGATTGGTTGTTGTCCTTGCCTAGAAATAGTATTGGTTCATGGATTAAGTGCAAAGATGCTTTTATTGGAAAATACTATCCTCCTGCTAAGATTATATCTATGAGAAGTGAAATAATGAAATTTAAACAACTTGATAATGAACATGTTGCTCAAGCTAGGGAAAGAATGAAATATTTGGTAAAGAATTGTCCCACTCATGGACTGACTGCTTGAATGATTATCCAGACTTTTTATGCAGGGTTAAACTTCTCGTCAAGAAATCTGTTAGATTCTGCTGCTGGAGGTACCTTTATGACCATTAACTTGGGTGCTGCAACAAAAATCCTTGATAATATGATGGTCAACTATTCTAAATGGCACACCGAAAGAGCTCCACATGGTAAGAAGGTAAATTTTGTTGAAGAAACCTCCTCTTTGAGTGACAAAATTGATGTTATCATGGCTATGCTTGTTAATGGAAAAGCTCATATAGATCCAAATAATGTTCCTTTAGCCTCTTTGGTTTCTCAACAAGAGCAAGTTGATGTGAAATTCATTAGGAGTAATAATTTTGGCAACAATGCTTATGGTAATAACTATAGGCCTTATCCTCCTAATAATGGAAATACTATCATGGTAGATCTGGAATGCCTAGTGAAGATAGGATTCTAGAAGTTGAAAGATCCACTAAAAACTTTATGCAAATGCAATATGAGCAGAACAAAATATTCACTAAAACTATGGAAGAACAATCTTCTTTTTTTGAAAAATATTAGTCATCAACTTGAGAATTTGAATAGGGAAATTCCTAGTTTACAGTCCAAAATTTTGAGTGCTGAGAAAAATATTTCCTCTTTGTTTGAAGCATAGTCCTCTAATTAATAAAATGGCTTCTAAACCTAAAACCTTGGAAAGTACCTTTGCTGCTACTCATGCCATACAAGTTACTATTGTTTAAAATGTTAGATTGTTAGCCAAATTACATGCTAAGTGGGAAAGATAATCTGAAATTGCTAGAAACAATAGTGTTTGCACTATTACCACCACTAATATGGATGCTACCAAACCACAAGAAGCCCCTATTTCTCCTACAACTATGCCTAAACCCAATAAGTCTACTACCTATGATGCTAAGTTTGATTTTGATCTTGATGGTTGCAATATCTCTAAAGTGATTATGTTCCTACAAAAGCTTGCTAGAAGCCCTAATGCTAGTGATATGAATGTGGCTTTCACCAAACACATTACAAATGCTCTCATTAAAATTAAGGAAGAAAAGTTGAAACAGAAAGCTTCTATTCCTAGGAAAATAGAAGATAGTTGGGAACCCATCATTAATATGCAAGTTAATGACTTTGATCTCAAAGCTTCATGTGACCTTGGTTCTAGTGTCTCTATTATGCCTAGAAAGATTTATGAAATGCTTGATTTGCCACCTTTGGAAGATTGCTATTTGGATATCCCACTTGATGATAATGCTAAAAAGAAACTCATGGGGAGTGTTAATGATGTTCTTATTATGGTTAACAATGCCTATGTCCCTGTTGATTTCTATCGTTTGGATGTTGAATAAAATGCTTCTTGTCCTATTACTTTGGGAAGACCTTTTCTTAGAACTGTTGGTGCCATCATTGATATGAAAGAAAACACCATTAAATATCAATTTCCATTCAAGAAAGGTATTTAAATCCCTATGAGGAGAGAGAAGTTACCTTTTTCTCCTCCTTTTAAAGCAAAATTTGATGTTAATGCCTCTTCATTTGAAAATACTTGATTCTTACTTCTTGTGCCTAACTTAAATGCGTTAAAGAAAAGTACTTCAGATAACCCAATAGTTTTCTTGAGTCTTGGAAGTTATTATTTCTATAATAAACTCTTCTTATCCTTTTTGTTTGATTTTTGTGCCAAGAATAACCTCTAATGAGAGGGAAGTAAGATTTGGGGAGTTGCTGTCCCGAAACAGATTTTTGTGCTCCACTGTAAAAATTCTTGAAAAATATATGTAAAATGGATTGATCTGTAATTTTCTGAATAAATCCCCCAGGTTGTTAGCTAACTTTAGTTAGTTCAACACGTTTTTATTTGAGCAACAAAAGGTCTTCAAAAAAATCGGTTTATACCTGCTGGTCTGTTTTGACAGATTTCTGCCATTATTTGCATTTGCTTCTTACCGATTCCTTTTTGGGTTCTCTTTGGGAAATTGAACTTTTTTAAGGAATTGCTAAAGTAGCTTGTGTCTTTAGTGAAAGTTTTTATGTTTAAAACTAAACCCCGAAGGTCTATTATCTTTCGAATGCACTAATATTGCTAATGAAGATTGTGTGAAGTTTTGTATGAAGGAAAATTTTCAGGTGTAAGGAAAGAATGATGTAATGAGATGAAGAATGGACAAAATCTCAAGATTGGGGTTACCAACCCGTGTCACTCCAAGAAATATTCAAGAGCTAAAAGCGTCAAAGCTTAGGGATGCCCAAGGCATCCCCTTCTTCATCAATAAAAATCTCAGATCTTTCTAGACACTTTGTTTTTATTGTTTCATGCAGTATTGTGTTGTTCTTGGAGCGTATTAGTTTTAGTTTTTCGTTTTTGTTTGCTTAGTTTTCTTGAATAAAGTATTTGGACCTCCTCTTTCGCCGTGTTGTTTCAAATAAGTTGACTGGTGTTGGAAAGGAGTAGGAAGTTCTTGCTTTTGTAGTATAAGAAGGTGCTTGCTTTAACTGTGACTTAGACTTTATCATGTCATGCTAGATGTTGTTTTGGCCTTATGATTAGTGATTATTGTTGTATCATGAATTTTTCCAAACAATTAGTATTGCTTAATGTGCCTTGAAAGAATCATGTGTTGTTTTAGCATACAAAAGCATAGTATTGTGATATTCTCCTTTGATGCTTTGTTTGGGTTGACTTGGCACATGCTCACACCATGTTATGACTATGAACCAGACATCTTAGCCTCTATGATCATTTAGGTTTTGACTTGTGATACCACTTTATGCTTTTATTAGTAATGTTTTGTCGCTTTGCATGATTATGGCCATTATTGCTCTCTTAGTTGGTCGCTCCCAGTATTTTGCTAGCCTCCACTTGTATTGAGTAATATCTACTCATGCATCCAACTCCCAAGAAACCAAGTTATTCCAAAGTGTCCACTATAAATTCCTATGCATGGTGTGTTACACCATTCCAAGTATATTCTTGTTTTGTCTATCTTCCAAATTAAACTTGTGATGTGAAAGTTAGTGATTAAAGCTCTCACAAACTTGATGGCACACTTTATTTTTCTTGCCCCTAATAAACTTGAACAATTGTGTCATCTATGTTGTATATTCTTGCACTTATAAGTTGGAATTAGCAGAACCGTGCTATCACGGGGAACGCTTTCAACATTGCACCCATACATTGTACCCAGTTGATATCATGCTCTTTTGTTTGCGGATGTCGTCGGTGTGAAATAAAAGGGGAGCTTGTAAGTCAATGGATTTATGTGTGTTAGAGAAATTCCTAGGCCACTAGCCTAAGCCATGACTAATCATGGTGGAAACTTGTAGCATCACCATAGTGAGCAATCTATGAAGCATTCTTCTTATATAAAAGAGATATAGAAAAAAGAGATTGAGAAAAAGAAAAAAAAATATGAGAAAAGAGGAAAGAGAGAAAAAAGCACCATTTTCCCATGGTAAACAAGAAGATTGCTGAGATGCTCATTATTTGCTTGCCTTGTCATTTTTATATGGGATAGCTCCTCTATCATTGGGAAAGGGGTACCCCGTTGGCGGTTCTCTATGATACACATGTACTTACTATGACAAGAACTTACCGGTGACTAAAGTTGAGTAGCATGAGGAGTGGCCCTTGTACTTAAGGGACATGAGATTGCCAACTTATACTTTGTCAAGCATATACTCCATATTTTGTCCACTTTAACCTTAATCACTTCAAGCTGGTTATGATAGGGGCCATGAGAGCTGAAAGCTAACAAGTACCATAATTTTTGGAAGCTCTTTATGAGACTTGAAATCCCTGCTTCCCTTTGAAGGGCCTTTCTCCCACTTTTATATTGAGTCTCCACCTTCTATCCTTAGGCACCAATTAAGAGAGCATAGTTGCCATTCTTAGTTCTATGTGCATTGTCCCAAAACTTATTGATTGATTTATATTATTGATATTGCTTGTTCTTGTCACCATTATGAACTTTGAAGGTGTCCTATGCAATTATGTTTTGGTACTCCATGAGGGACAAGTTGAATGCCACTATGCTGTATTTTCTATATGAGAAACAAACAAACATCTTTCAATGCATTGTTATTCTTGAATCTTTGTTTGTATCTTTTCATGTTGTAGCATAGTTGCTATGTCTTATTGTTAGAACTTCATCTTCCATGCTCATGTTTAGAGTACTTTGATCCCAGCTTTCAATGCTTGCAAATGGTTTGATCTTGATTGTGATGGTGCAGGTCACCTAAAAAATTATTCTTTTTACCACTTACCTACTCGAGGATGAGTAGGAGTTAAGCTTGGGGATGCTTGATACGTCGTAAACGTATCCATAATTTTTGATGTTCCATGCTTGTTTAGTATCCACTTTTCTTTGCTTTGTCTACACTTTGAGGCATTTTTATATGTTTTCCGGAACTAATCTATTAACAAGATGCCATAGTGCCAATTGCCTGTTTTCTGTTGTTTTTGGTTCCAGAAAATTCTTAAAATGAATATTCTCGGAATTGGACAGGACAAACGCCAAATTCAATATTTCACCGAGGAGAACACGGAGCCAGAAGATGAGACGGAGGAGGGCCTCGAGGGGACCACACCCCTGGCCGCGCGGCCAGGCCTGGCCCGCGCCTGGGGGGTGCGGCCGCCTCGGGCGCCCCCTCGGTCTCCCCCTTTGCCTATAAGAAGCCCTAATGTCTACGCACTTCTATTCTTGTAGATAGTTGTTGGGTCTCCAAGTGCAGAGGTTTGTAGAATGGCAACAAGTTTCCCTTAGGTGGATTACCCAAGGTTTATCGAACTCAGGGAGGAATTGGTCAAAGGTATTCCCTCTCAAGCAACCCTGCAATCAAGATACAAGAAGTCTCTTGTGTCCCCAACACACCCAATATAGGTGCCCTAGTTTGGCGAAGATATAGTAAAATACAAGTGGTAACTGTGCCAGAAAAGAGCTTGACGGTGAGGTAAAGACTAAAGGCAACAAGAAGGAAGCAAGCAAACATGCAATAGATCAAGTAGCAAACGGTGTTTCAATGTTTAGAAACAAAGCCTAGGGATCATACTTTCACTAGTGAACACTCTCTCATATAAATATCCTCTCTTGATGATACTACTCTTAACTACTCTCCGGTTGGACACTCTAATCCATGGTAGGGCTATAACAACACACCTCAAAGTCCGCCTTTCCCAATCTAGATAACCCCACATTGTCACCTTGAGTACTAGATGGTTCCAAGAAACACCATAATTTCATAGAGAAAACCAACTCAAAATATAAATCATACAAATATTCAATCTAGACAAAGTGCCACACACGGTATGCCCGCTGTCACTTTCACACACGTGGGGAAAAGCATAGATCTATTAAAGCACAAAGAGTATTTATGTAGACTCAAACCTAAGTGCCACCATGGCGTGCATGTTTTCACTTTCACACACATGGGGAGAGCAGAGATCTAATGAAGCACTTGAGTAGCAAGATAGATCTACTTGATTACAAAGCTCATGACCACAACAAGATCATGCATAGGGAGAGAGATGAACACATAGCTACCGGTAGAGCCCTTAGCCTCGAGGAAGAACTACTCCCTCCTCATCATGGGAATCAGAAATGGTGATGAAGATGGCGATGGAGATGGCTCTGGGGCACTTCCCCGTCCTGGTAGGGTGCCGGAACAGAGACTTTCTGTCCCCCGAATCTCCCCTTCGGTGGCGGTGGCGCTACAGAGGTTTTAGTGGATTTCTTCTGGATGCCCTAGGGTTTTTGGGTCGGAGGCTTCTTATAGGCGCAGGAATCAAGGTCGGTGGGGGTCCAGGGGGCCCACACCCCCTGTGGGCGCCTCTAGGGATTGCCCGCGCCTAGGGGGGTGCGGCCACCCTGTGGCCCCCCTCCGGCTCTTCTTCATGGTTCCGTGTTGCTCCGGGAAAAATAATGACTTTGGCTTTTGTCCCGTCCAATTCCGAGAATATTGATTTTCTGCCTTTGTGGAACCAAAAACAGAAGAAAACATGCAACTGGCACTGTGGCATCTTGTTAATAGGTTAGTTCCAGAAAAGATATAAAAACACCTCAAAGTATAGACAAACCAAAGCAAAGTAGATACAAAACAAGCATGGAGCATAAAAAATTATAGATACATTTCTGACGTATCAAGCCCCCGATCCCAAAACCCGAAGTACCCGATTAGATATCCACGAAACAGTCCGTAGCCATCGCCACCATCGTCCCTAGATCAGGGGGATCTGAAGCTCTTCCCGGCACCCTGCTGGAGGGGAGAGATGATCCCGGAGGCCTTCTTCATCACCATGCCAGCCTCCGGTATGATCCGTGAGTAGTTCCACCTTGGACTATGGGTCCATACAGTAGCTAGATGGTTGTTTCTCCTCCTTTGTGCTACCATGTTTAGATCTTGTGAGCTTAGTTCATGATCAAGATCATCTATTTGTAATCATGCATGTTGTGTTTGCGGGGATCCGATTGATATTGAGATTACTATGTCAGATTGGTTAATGATTCTATCTTATTGATTCTATCATGTCTATGTCGTTTGAGATCTTGCATGCTCTCCGTTTCTAGTAACTATCTTAGCCAAGTAGATGCTAGTGACTCCAAGAGGGAGTATTTATGCTCGATAGTGGGTTCATGCCTCTATTGAATCTAGGGAAGAGACAAAAATCTCTAAGGTTGTAGATGTGTTATTGCTAATAGGGATAAAACAACGATCTTTTATTCATGGAACAATTGTATTGTTTAATTTACACACATTGCTTAAAGAAGTTATCCGTTTCTTGCAAGTTAATATTGGAGGGGGTTCAGATGACAACCTGAAGGTGGATTACTAGTCATAGATGCAGTTGGATGGCGGTCTATGTATCTTGTTGTAATGCCCAATTAAATCTCATAGGACCATGAATATCTAGTATTGCATTATTATGCCTTGCTCTATCCTGTCAATTGCCCCGCTGTAATTTGTTTACCCAGCATGTTATATTGTTTATCTTAAGGAGAACACCTCTAGTGAACTGTGGACCCCGGTCCAATCTTTACCATTGATACATCCTCCACTGTTACTGTTTACTTTCTGCAAGCCACCATTACCTTTCACACCATACGTTTAATCCTTTGTTTTCAGCAAACTGGTGAGATTGACAACCTCACTGTTCGTTGGGGAAAATTCTTGAATTTGTGTTATGCAGGTTTCCAAGTTGCTAGCAACACCTTTGAGTCGTTTCCATCCTCCTACTAGTTCGATAACCTTTTTTTCTTACACAGGGAAAACTTATTGCTGTACTCATCATACCTTCCTCTTGGGGTTTCCCAACGAATCTCTATAGTGATCTGAGCTGCATCAGTGACATCCTACATCAGTCGGTGATTCCTTTAGTTCCATCTTCGTGATTGAGCACAAACAAGCCCATACTTGCCGAGAGTGTTGGCAAGTCCATAAGTGATGAACCGGTGTTTCATCGCGGGCACACATTATGCACTTGAACCCCAGTTTAATATTTTTGCACCTAAGTTCCTCCCCCACCGCGAGGCCATTTTTTGCCAATCTCCAACAGTGCACCATAACCTTGTTGGGCACTGATGCTGAACATAGAGATAACCATTCCTTGTGTTTAGCAAGATTCGGCAATGAGCTTTCTCTGCTAGACCCTTCTCTTCTAGGCTATTGTTTGAGGTGATACGCAGACCGTACACTGAATATCCCATTTTTGGTGTAATTCCAAGCCAAATAATCATCCGTTCCATCTCTACCAACCGTGATCTTCAAGATGTCAGTAACATCCGCATCGAAGAAACACTCTTGCAGCTTATTCAGATTCCAACCAGCTCCATCTGGCATCAACAACTCTTTCACTTTCTGAACTTCTCTATCCGACTTGGCTCCTACGGGTCTTCTTAATGAAGATTGGGGAATCCAATTGTCATTCCACGCCTGCACATTCTCACCATTGCCAATGTCCCACATGGTACCCTATCGGAGCAACTCCCTGCCATGCAAAATTCTTTTCCACATAAACGATTCCCTATTAGGGCACTTGGCATCGAGAAACACACTATACTTGTGTTAGCGCGCTCGTAAGACCCTGTCACATAGAGAGTTAGGGTTTGTGGCTAATCTCCAAGCTTTCTTTGCTAGAAGCACTTGATTTGAAGTCGCCATAGTCCCTCAAGCCCATACCACCCCTTTGCTTTGCTTCACACATATGCTGCCAACTAATCCAATGTTTTTTCCTCTTCTTCATGGTGTCACCCCACCAGAAGTTTGAGCCAATGAAGGCAAGTTCCCTACACTGACCTTTGGAAAGATAGAAACAACCCAGAGTGTATGTTGAACCCGCCTCCAAAACATATTTCACTAGGGTTTCCTTTCCAGCATTGGATAGTTCTTGCCCCTTCCAGCCTGACACTTCCCCCTGGCTCTGTCAGTGATATGTTTGAACGCTCCCTTCTTGGCTCTTCCTACCACAGTTGGTAGACCCAAGTATCTCTCTGACAAAGCCTCCCACTGAATGCCCATTATCACCACCGGGCTCTCCATGGTTTGATCATTACATCCTTTGCCAAAATAAATGGACGATTTCTGTAGGTTCACTCGTTGCCCAGAGCAAACCTCATATTTCTACAATATACTCTTCAACACAGTTAAATTGCTTGGACTTGCTTCTAGAAAGATAATGATGTCATCAGCAAAGAGAAGATGAGTAACCGTTGGCCTAGTGCTACCAAAAGACACCCCTGACACCTCATTATCTTGCTGAGCTTTCTTTAGAAGCGTCGAGAACCCCTCTACACAAAAAGGAAACAAGTATGGAGACACGGGGTCCCCTTGGCAGAGTCCTCTCGATGGCCTGAACGAATTATGACACTACCATTAAGCTTAACCGCAAATTTAACATAACGAACACACCTCGTAACAAGCTAACAGAATGAACACACCTCATGATCAAGCCAACCGTATAGCTATAGCTAAGTTACAGTACTATAATCTAGTGTACTTTGACTAGTTGTTAATATGAATCTTATGCTATACTTTTGATGACATAAAACTAGTATTTTATTAGCTAAATTATTAGTAAAAGTTTACTCCAGTATGTATCCTATAACACGATGATGCCTAATAAATCAGCATGTAGGGAGTAATATGTTTAAATCAACCTATCAATAACTACTCCCTCTATACCCATTTATTAGGCTCACTAGGAAATTGAGAAAATTCTCTCAGTTGAACACATTTAGAACTTAATGACCTGTTTAATTAGGAGTGTGGCTGCCTTTTTCCTCTAAATGTTCCCTTTTGCATCTCTCCTCTTAAATAGCGCAATGTTTAATTAGGCAGTGTAGTTGTCTTTCTGCTCAAAATACCCTCTTCCGCTCCCTTAAATAGCGCATTTATGCGCATCTTCAACCGTCCTCTCTGTACAACATTCGACAGGAGATTTTTCTTCCCGTATGGAGTGTATCGGCGTGTTGCGGGGCGCATGACTGGGCGCTTCGACCAGCCGCCCCCGATAGCCAATTTTACAAATAAGGAAATAATTCACGAATAATAAACCATAATTTTGATCCAATATTCAACATAAATAAATGAAAATTTAATGAGTTGTGAACCATAATTTAAAACAAATAAAACTAGGCGTTTCTCTTGAGCATCTACAAGTGCTCGATCAGATTGTCTTGTAGTTAGAAATGAGTATTTGTGTATCGGATTCCCCGATGCATGGTATGGAAGGCAGCAAATGCGGCTGACACCTGGTCATCAACATCCGCATGAGGACCCTACCGGTGATTTAGATAAAAATGATTCATTGCATTCTCCTGCTGGCTCTTAAGGATCATATGGTGCATGATCATACATGCATTTATGTCCTCCCACATCTCATCTTTCGACTAGGTAAGAGTAGGATACCAGAAGATACAAATCGAGCTTGAACCACACCAAATGCCTGATCGACATCCTTCTTGCAAGGCTCCTAGCACTGAGAAAACCAAGATATTTTTTCCATAACAGGGTTTGGGATTGTCTCCACAAATATTAACCATTTTGGATTAATGCCATTCGTCAGGTAGTATCCCTTATTGTACTTATGGCCATTGATCACATAGTTCACCGGGAGATTGTGAGGATGGTGGTCAATGCATCCTCGTCCCCAGAATCCCCAGGAGTGGTGTGCTACACTATGTCCCCTGGCACTACCACCACCTCGCCCTAGAGATCCCTGACCATGTTACTGGCGACAGCAATGCTACATGCCATGGCACTAGGCGGTGGTCTTCCCAGACACCCCCGCCGCTAGGCCCAAGATGTGCTAGCCCTGTCACACGCGGTCGATGCCTTGGCCATCTTTTCATAGTGTCTATCTTGCTCACTCTAGGGCGGGGAGAGAGGGTGTTCCTCCTATTATGACAGTGCTGGCAGCTGTCCACAACCTCGACCCAGGTACATATCGAGATTCTTCCCCCACCCCCATACAACCCTTTGTCCCCCGTTAGGCTCTCGGTTCTCGGTCCATAGAGAATCTTATCAGGAGCATTTAGCTCAAGTGGAAGCAGATAGTGGTGTGATCTTCCATGCTGATCGCGGGCCACGGCTCGAGTATATCGAGGCGATTAGAGCTAAGAATATTTATGAGGGATCCCTCGCAGAGGCCCATACATGGTTAACATGAGAGTGAGCGGAAACCTTGATGCTACCTAGATCTACGATGGGAGATTATCCTCAGCCGAGCCACAAGGACACCACCCAGGCGATCCCCCCTTGAGGGGGACATGAGCGAGGCCTCCTAGGTCGAGCTCCAGGTCCTCGACCTCTAGTAGGACCTGATCCGTCCCCTTAAGGGGACTACTCCCAAAAATGTGACCAAATGAATTCAATACACGGACCTTGGATCCTGGCACTTATACACGCCAAGGCACATGCCTAATCGCCATAGTCACGTTGGCGTGGCAAAAAAATCCGCTAGGGATAATTGCGTCGAGGAAAGTGAATATGCGGTGTATTTTTTCACTTGGCACATCATCGTCCATTGAGCTAGCGCTACCGTGGCACCACAGAGGATGCGCCTCCGTAAGTATAGACGACGGAATTTTAGTGTCGAGTCACCTTTTACACGTGCCTTGATTTTTACACCATCAGTTTTAAAGAAAATTAATTGCAGTAAAATTAATCAAAGTAATAAATTTAGGTTGCTAATTTCATTCAAATCTAAAATTCAAGTTTATTGAGATATAAGATATTCACTACATCACATTATACAACAACCACTTTTTTAAGGATTTAATCTTTATACTTAATGTATATTTAAAAAAAGAATATGAAAAATGGGTGTTGCCCCATTCAGAAATCCATTCTAAGCATAATAAAAATAAAAAATAAAACCTACCTACACCGATCCTAATTATGGATAAGTAGATAAACCTACCTAACCTATTCCAAAGCACCTCTATATTCTGCTAGCACTCTACTGTGACAACCGTAGTGACGAGCTTGACATCCTATGACGATGCTACTTTCATGAAGATGGTGACGCGTTGGCCATCCTCCGCGTATAGTACTATGATAGCGGTAACAACATGGACGTAATCCTTTGCATGCCTTAAGCTAACCATGTTGCCATGAATCTTGAAGAGATAGCAGATCGATTAGAGAAAGAACAAGATGCAACAACAAATCGACTAGAGAAAGAACAAGATGTAACATCACTTCTATTAGAGAAAGAATAATATGCAACAACATATCAATTATAGAAATAACAAGATGCAACAACAAATAGATTAGAGAAAGAACCTTAGGCTCAGACGAATCCGGACGGAGGCTGCATCATAATGGTAGTCCAGCCCGAGCTTTTGAGGAATCACTATATTTGGGAGGGTCAAAAGTATTAGAGATGGGAGTTGGCGAATATAGGCGAATTTCATTAATTAAGGGCGAATACATATATATTACATAGAATTTGGGCAAACACCCGAATTTAAGCTAGATTTGGGCTAATAATAACTAAAAACATAAAAAGGCCGCCGATGTCGACGCCGCTTCTATATGACGAAGTTGCTATAGAAGCATGTGTACCCGGGGTCGTCTTTGCCGTTGTTGTCGTCATTGCTCGGCGACTGTGGCGGGCGGGGGCTGCCCTGGCCATCGTCGCCGCTCCTCCAGGGCTGGTAGGAGGGGCCGTTGTCTTCATCGTCGTCGAGGATGACGAGCGGCGCACCCTGGTAGGCGATCACGCGGCCAGACCAGGACTAGAGCTCGGTCTGCTCCCGCTGGCACTAGACACGACGCCTCTCCTCCTCCTCCCAGTACACCCTGGACCAGGTGAGAATGTCCGGTGATGCAGGCTCCGGCGGCGGGGGCACGACATCGCGGAGGCATTGCTCCACGACCATCTTCATGGCGAAGGCGTCCTCGTCGACGGGCACCACCCATTCGGCCGGCTCCGACTTCAGATGACGGAGCCGGAGATGCCCAGTGGACGGCGAGGGCGTGCATGGCTCGTTGATGACGATGCGGAGTGCCCTTGTCCTCGGCGGCGAGCGGGCCCACGTATCCGGCTCGCGCTTGATCGGTGATGTCTACGCATGTTTCTATTCTTGTAGACAGTGTTGGGCCTTCAAGTGCAGAGGTTTGTAGAACAGCAGCAAGTTTCCCTTAAGTGGATCACCCAAGGTTTATCGAACTCAGGGAGGAAGAGGTCAAAGGTATCCCTCTCAAGCAACCCTGCAATCAAGATACAAGAAGTCTCTTGTGTCCCCAACACACCCAATACACTTGTCAGGTGTATAGTTGCACTAGTTCGGCGAAGAGATAGTGAAATACAAGTAATATGGATGATTATAAGTGGTAATTGCAATCTGAAATAAAAATGGAAGCAAGCAAACATGTAACAAGACTGATTGTGAATGGTGTTTCAATGCTTATAAATAAGACCTAGGGATCATACTTTCACTAGTGGACACTCTCAATAAATATCTTCTCTTTATTATGCTACTCTGAACTACTCTCTGATTGGATGATGTAGGGCTATAACAGCACGCCTCAAAGTTCGCATCCCCCATCTAGATAACCCCATTGTCACCTCGAGCGCTAGATGGTTCCAACAAACACCACAAACTCATAGAGACATATAACTCAAATTATAACTCATGGTAAGTATTTCTGTAATCTTTAGGCTAAGTGCCACACGGTGTGCACACTGTCAACTTCACACACACGTGGGGATAAGAAGAGATTAATTAAATCACTTGAGTAGCAGAGTAGATCTACTTAGTCAACTAGATTATAAAGCTTATGATCACAATAAGATCATGCATAGAGAGAGATGAACACATAGCTACCGATAGAGCCCTTAGCCTCGAGGGAGAACTACTCCCTCCTCATCATGGGAGTCAGCAACAGCGATGGAGATGGCGGTGGAGTTGATGGAGATGGCTCTGGGGGCAATTCCCTGTCCCGGCAGGGTGCCGAAACAGAGACTTCTGTCCCCCGAATCTCGTCTTCGGTGGCGGTGGTGCTACGGAACTTTTCGTGGATTTATGATCTGGTTAGGGTTTTCGTCTCGAGGAGTCGTATATATAGGCGAAAGGGCAAGGTCGTTGGGCACCCGAGGGGCCCACACCATAGGGTGGCACGACCTAGGGGGACCTGCACCAGCCCTAGGTGTGGCCACCTCATGGCTCCACTTTGTATCTCCTTAGGGCTTCGTGTTGCATCTGGAAAAATAGGCACTTTGGCTTTTATTGCATCCAATTCCAAGAATATTTCCTTACTAGCTTTTCTAAAACCAAAAAAACAGCAGAAACCATGCAACTCGCACTGTGGCATCTTGTTAATAGGTTTGTTCCAAAAAATGTATAAAAATGCCTCAAAGTGTAGACAAAACAGAAGATAGTTGGTACAAAACAAGCATGGAGCATCAAAAATTATAGATATGTTTACGACGTATCAATCGACCATAGTGGTGGCGACGTCGCCGGCGCGGACCCGGAGGAGCGGGAGTTGGGAGAGCTGGGGAGCTATGATAAAGTGTGAAGGGAGCCGGCGAGCGGTATGGCTTTTATTGGCCGAGGAGGGCGGCGAGGGCGGAAAAAGGGGAAACGGTGGGAAGTTATTGCCCGCCAGTCCATCACGGGAGCCGAGGAGGCACTGGTGGCACGGCATTACGGCAACGCGTGGCCGAAGCGACGGGCAGTTAATGTTCGGCGGTTCTCCGCGGGGTTCTGAGGCAGAAGGATGATGATGATTTGGTTCCCATCGCTGACTAGGCGGGTCCACTCGCCATTTTTTTTGTCGAATCCGCTTCGTCCGGCGTTCCCAGCAACCCGGGAATGGCCTGGGAAGTACGGACCAAAGTTGGCCCAAATTCGAACGAAACCGGGGTCCTGGGAACGCGACTGGGCCGATTTTTGGCGTCCGGACCAAAAAATCACCCTAGAATCGGCGTCCTAGGAAGCCTAGTGGATACGCTCTTAGAATATTTTGGGAAATGACTATGTTCAGATTAGGGTTGGTCTTGCCGAGAGTGGGAGAGAAACGTCGTATGGAGAGTGGAGTTGAGAAAGTGGGACTAAAGGTTCTATGTATTATATAGGAAACGGGGTGGACAGTTGGTGAGATCTTGTGTTTTCTTTATGGGATGTAGAACAAGTGCGCCCATTCATGTGGGAAGAACTTGCACAAAGAGCCCACAAATCGCCACCCACCTTCTCGGGTAGGCAGTGGTGGACCGCACCTGACAGCTGGACAAGGCTAACAAATAAGCTGGATGTGATTGGCTATTCTCTAGGGTACGACCAACAATTAACGATGCTTGCAATGTATGGTACAATAGTAGAATGCCTATGTTGTCCAAGCGTGGTACAAACAAATGCTGCCCTTGCATACCACATAACATGACACTAATATGTGTTGGTATCGTGTCTGCCACGTGATGCATGTAAAATGCATAGATGAACATCGCAGTTCATTGAAACATATTTGCATCATATTAAATGTTATATCTATGTTTTACATTGATTTATGGGGATTTACCAATGATCCTCTTTATTTGATTTATAACTCTAGAGGATAGAAAAACCCTGTTCTGTGTAATTTTAACTTTTAGGGACCTAAAGAGAGTCAAACAGATCTGAAATTTTTTGAGGACTATTTTTTTCGCGAAGACGAAAACCTAGAGCACTTGTATCATCATAGGGGAGTCAGGAGTCCCAAAAGATCCCATGTGGAGCGACCTAGGGGGACCATGCCACCTACTGTCTTTCCCTCCTCGAGCTTTTGTATTCGTTCGTCTTCAATCCTAACTCTAATTATTGACCTAAAAATTACTATAAAAAGGTCCCCGGGCGCGATATATAAAGAGGCAGAATGGAAACACAGAAACCACAAAATAGAGTTAGAACCAGTGAAGATTGGAGGGGGAAATGCTGCCAGATCTATCCCCGGTTGGATCTCCACCCTCTACAACATCATTAACACCAACTCCATGATAAAAAGGGAGTAGTCCACCTATGGACTATGGTTTGTGGAGGTAGCTTGATCTCTCTCTCTCTATCTTGTGCTATCATTGTTTAGAACCATATGATCGAGTTGCTTTACATGATTATGGTCACATATGTAATTTCTGTGTGGCGAATCTTTGTTTTTGAGATGATATTTGAGATTGGAATTCTATTAATTGTAAGATATATTTATATATGCATATTATGTACCATTTATAAGTGTTTGTTATGATCAAACTTGTATGCAAGGGTGTATGTGGGAAAACATGCGCATTAGATGGAGTAACATGGTGGTGGTGATTAGATAGTGATTGAAAATTCGAGATCTGCTATGGTTTTTACCTTTATTTTCTTATCTCACTAGGGATAAAGTGAGTGCATGTGTTATAATCATCTAGTGACAACACAGATTATCTTGTTTGCTCATGGTAGCACAATTATCATATCAAAGTATCTAATGCTCTACTATGTGTATTCTTAATTCTAGATTGCATAAAGTTTTCTCTTTCTAGAGGAGTATAAGTGAGATGTATTGAATCATATTTATGCTACGATGTGATTCCCATATGAATGATAATCAAAACACATAATGAAGTTTCAGCAATATTATATTATCTGTGAGCAGTTTTATCACCACCACACTTTAGAAGAGAGTAGAGAAGTGAACAAATGAACCAATGTCCACATTTTATTATAAGAAACCACTTTTACTGTCGTTTACGTTTTCTGCAAGAATTAAATCCAAAAATACTTTACTTTCTACAAGCATAAAAACAAACCATAAAAACTTTATTTTACTGTTTTACTTTTCTGTTTTAGTCATAGTTTACTTTTCTATTTTATTTAATTTTTACTAATACGAAACCTTGTGTTTAACAACCACACGGTGGAGTTAGAGGCACAAGACAAAAACTTTGTTTTGCATGTTGCTGGAAGAGGCTAGAAAAATGTTGTAGCCTTAGATACCTGATAACTCGATATAAACCCTCAGGTCATCCTATGGGAAATATATACGTGCTATATCACTCTGCACTTGGAGTCCCAATGAGTTGGCATACATAGAGCTGGTATAATCACCATAGCTTATACGTGGCCGCCGCAGAAAAATGGTGTTGTGATTGCTCATCCGCCAGGTAACCAACTTTTACAGATATTTTTCGCCTTTTCCGCCCCAAAAAAGTGTCGGGCACAGGGGAGGGGGTATTTTTGTAGTGATTGGCACCAATCAAAAAATTCATTTAGAAAATTTTAGGGTTCGGAAATGACGGTCGTAAATGCCAGTATAAGGAGTATATGAGACAAGAATATGTCAACATAGTTGGCTGATGAGTGCAAATATGATGCATATTTAAGTATACAAATTATTCATATTATCACTCATTACATGATACATCTAATTACAACTATGCCTATTATATATGATTACTAGTTCTCATTCATTTCACATGGACTTTGCAAAACTAGTAGTTTTATTAGGGTTTTATTACTTTTGCTTGTCTTTGACTTGTGTGTAGGTGTTATGAACAATCACGGATAAAAGGAGCCAAGAGGATGCAATATGGAGGAGTTGTAGGCACGAGAATTAGCCATTTGAGGGGATGAAGAAGTCATTTTTTCATCAACTCCAAATAAATATCCATGGTCATTTTTTTGTAGCCCTCATCCATACAAACCCAATGATCCAAACAACACCTCAATCGGAGTCCGTATGAAGAAATAAAGACCAAAACATTGCAGAGTCCAGAGGGCGTAACGACCACTCGTACGGGTGGATCCCGCCCGTACCGCCCTCCTAAGACTTTGTTTTGTCAATCGGAACAACATTTGTGAAGGCCCAATGGGCATATTCGGCCCCGAGCACCATCAGTTCGCGAAACCGACCTCCAAAATGCCTATTTAAAGAGGGGAACCCTAAAGGAAGAGAGGAGAGTCCACACATGCCATAGAGGCAGAGCCCTGCCGCTTTTCCGCCTCCATAGCCTCTGCCCACAAGATCTACACCATACCACTCAAGGGAGAGAGGATACTTGCATCTTGAAGGGCTACGCATCGATCTTCATCACCATATTCATCAACATCGATCCCCTCTGTTTAATTTGTTGTAATCTAATTTATATTGTGGATTTGCACTTTTATTCAATTGTACCTTCATATTTCATCCACTATTGCCATGATGTTGATCCCCGTCATGTATGAGTAGTTTCCTTTTTCTTTGGGAGAGATGGTGAAATCGTAGTATTACTATGCATTGGAATAAAGATGATCTATAACTTTGGTCTTTGATCTAATGATTTATGATGTTGTGTGAGATCTCTCTCTCTTTAGATGGCATGTGAAGTCGGCCACATGTCATTTGCCTTCGGGACTAAAGAGAGAGAGATATCCTTTGGACGTGTATGGGAGTATATGTCTAGTGCAAAGAGGTGACAGTACACATTGGCTTATAAGCTACATGGTCAAAGGGGAAATTAAGAGAGACTCACTAAGCTTATTATGATATCCTTGGGGAAACAATGTGGGTCTATATGAATGATTGCTCACAGGCATCACAGTGGTTATTTAGAGATGACCTCATTCCTTGGCTCAATAAAGTGACTGCCTACGATCCTTGCATTGAACATCTTATTCTTGAGCTCTCTCCGCACATATCATGACGAAAGACATAGATTATCCTAATCATTCATAATTCTCCCATGCTAGTATTTAATCCTACACTCGTTGAGAACCCCTCAATCATATCACATAACACTGATGGAAATATGCCCTAGAGGCAATAATAAATGTGTTATTATTCATATTTATGTTTCATAGTTAAGTTTATCGTTCTATGCTATAATTGTATTAGTTCCAAATAATGTGTATTTGGAGGAAAACCCTAATACATGTGTGGGATGATAAACACCATATAAAGATATCCCTGGTCATGCCTCTGTGACTAGTATGTATATCAACGATACTTTTGGTTTCCTCACTATGGGAAAAGTGACAATGATATTGTGGTTTTGCCGATGACATATATGATCGGAGTTGTTGGAGAACAACGCCAATGGATAGACCCAAACATGAGATATTGTGAAACACATCATTAATACAGTTATCGGTTTAATCTCATAAAATATTGTATTGCCTTTACTATAAATTGTTTGACCACAAGACACATGTGAACTTGGGAACAATATGGACGTGGCAAAATTCTCCAAACGTTTCTCTTAACAGAGTGATTATAAAGTTTATGTTTGTTTGTACCGGATGGTTCGATAATCATTCACATGGTGTGCTTATGGGAATTGATACTCCTGACGATGGAGAGATACACTCTGGGCTCGCTCATGTACTATGATGTTTTTCATCGTTTGGCCGGACACGTGATTAAGTTGTTCAACACAGAACATTGATAGTACGGATGAGTAAAGAGTACATGCCAAGAAATGATAATAACCTAGTGTTTCATCTCAGGCAATGTAAAGTATTGACGAATCAATACGATATGTATCGGACTCAATACTACGGTTCACACGATAGTAATCATTGTCATCGGAATGTGTTCTGAACATGTCCTCGGATATCTGAACCTATCAGGTCACACACTTAATATGTTTACGGCATTTTATAATGTGAGTGCGAATGAGACAATTGGATGAAGTAATTCCGAAAGGATGTTTCGGAGTGTCTCAAAATATTCTGGAGGAGTCCGGGATATCGTCGAGAGTGGACGGAATGGTTCCGGACATTATAGAGGATGCTGGGAATATTTTAGGAAGGTTTTGAATTAGTTCGGAGGTGTCCAAAAGTTAATTTGGAATGCTTTGGTATAAATACTCATATTAATAATAAATAATTAATTATTATTTACTAATATCCCAATGGGTCCCATGGGCCGGAGGGAAGTATGGGCCCACTAGGCCACACGCGCGCACGATAGGGAGGGAAACCCTGGCCGAATCGGCCAGGGCCTCCCCTAGGCGCCGATAGGTGGAGGAGGTGAGGAGGGTCAAGGCCGTGTGGAGGGAGGAGTCCTTCCCAGTCTCAAACTTGCCCCCCAAGTTGGTCTTGGGGAGAACTCTGTATTTGATGCGGACTCCGTATTAGATATGGACTTCCTCTCTCTCTCTCATATTGGTGGAAGAAAGGAAAAAAGGAGGATTCCTTGGAGGATACGGATCCTAGTCCTACTCTCCTCTATGGAGGAGGGAATGTACCTATATAACGAGGGGAGAGGGCCAAGGGCAAGATACAAGTTTTACATGTCGTAGCCCGAGCCACCGTCGCTGCCCGTTGTCACCGTTAGCCGCGCCGCCACTTCTTGCCGTCTCCGCCACCGCTGGCCTGGTTCTATTCCTCTTCCCCGCGTCGTCTTCGTCGCATGGAGGAGATCTTCACCAATTCCCATAGCAGCTTCTTCTTCTACCCCGTCTAGATCAAATCTTGATGGACGAAGGAGTGCTACCGGATCTTCTTCGACATGTTCTCGCTTTGTCTTGCAAGTTCTTGATCTTGCCTTGTCGCGGTGCCATATTTGTTGCACGTGTGGATACCGATGGAGGTGTGACACTTGTAGCACTAGTTCTTCGGAGTCGTCCGTGGGATAACACATCTCCTCGCGACTCGCTAAAGCTTGTTGCAGGGATCGACACACGATCAACATCGTCATCAACAAACTTCTTCTAGTTCAATCAATGAGGGTATGCTCTGTTACCTCACCCTTGATTTCGATCTTGGTTATGCGCTAGAATTTTTGTTTTCTATAGCGCGTTCCCCAACTGTGGTATTAGAGCGGTCTATGCATATGCATAGGTACGGATAGAGGAATTATCGAATTCTGGAATTATTAATCTCGTTCTTGCTACCCAATTGTTGAAATTTGGATCTTGGCGACATTGTATGATTAGCGGCCTGAGCCGACTTTACGATCTTCGGATCGAGACTGGTTTGTGAAGTGTACTTTGGGTACACAAAGCAACTTTGTTGGGTGCCTGTTTTTTGCAATAGTCGAGAGAAATTTTATACATTGGGCTTATGTGAATTTGGAGAAGTTCACATGGGGGTCACACATATTAACGAAGTCTAGTGAAGATATTGTACTATTTATAGTGCAATACGGACACACCCCGAACAAGTCAAAAATCAAGTCGATCGATGATGATGCTTTCTTACCACGTAGGAAATGAACAGATCTCTATGTAATCATAGAGCCCTGTAAGTTAGCAAAGCGTGTTAGAGGCATCTAACTTGTTTTTGCAGGAAAGTGATGTGGTATAGAAATTGTGATATTTGCAATATGATGTATGAGATGTATTATGTTGTAATTTCGTAGGGCATGAGTGGAAGGAGCCACAATGATTGTCATATTATTATTGTAATAGCCATAGTTGTTTTTACTTTATTATCTAAGAGTATCAATAGTTGTAAAAGCAAGGATTGGTGACAATCAAGCAACGATGAACCTCGATGCTATGCCCACGGAAGACATTGATGACGCCAGAAGACGTTGTGATGGAGATCGTTGACGCACAGTGCTATACCATATCACTATATGAATTGCATGTGATGTTAATCCATTTATGTTGTTTATTTGTTGTGTGGTAGTCATAATAAATAGGGTGATCTCTCACTTAAAATTATCAAGTATTAATGTTCCCTTAAGTTAGGCACCACATAACATGGGCTTTGAACTGGTGTGGGTCATGTATCATGGGTGCACTTAGCAAATTTCATAATGTGGGTGTGAAATTGTCGTACTGCTGGTAAACTAAGGTTGACTTAACATACTACCTAGAATGTCTAGAGTATAGAACACAAGAATCAAAAGATTAACAAGATTCATATGGAGATATGATTGGTATGAGTACCTACCAGTCTTATTCCCTGGTGCGCGATGTAACATTGGTGCCGGGAAAATTATTTAGTGGATCTTAAATCACTAAGTATCAATTATAAGAGATATTGATATTAGTGGTATCTACACTCTGGATTAAATTTGTTAATCTCATGTAGTTCATTAATTATGAAACAATGTCTAAGTGAATTTGCATAGTTCGTAGTAGTCATTGGCATCTATTATCCACTTCTCATTTAGTTTGTTAATTGAGATAAAAGAACTATAGATATCTGGTAAATTTCTTTACGGACTGGTACTGCAATGTTAGAGTGACATTTAAAGATTGAGTCCTACTGCAACCTTTTGGTAAACCCTCCCGTGCTCGATGAAATGCAAGCAAAGATCAATGGTTCCAATTAGTATCTACATCATGCTTGCCTCCATGAAACTTGATCTTCAAAAGATGTTTTGAGAATCAAAGTGTTACGGGAATTGAAAAGATTTTTTATAAACAAGCAAGGAGTGAAAGATATTTGATACCTAAAACCTTGTTTTGTTGCAAGATGATTGAGAATTATTCAGGTGAAACATGTGCTCATATTGTATGATTGTATGCAAAGATTGAAGATGCCAGGTGCCTAAATCAATCAAAAGTTGATGCACTAATCTTGTTCACATATCCCTCCTATCAAGCTATTGTAGCTTCATCATGAAGTAGTCATGATGGGATGTATAAAAAAGATATGGGTAAATTGTTTACTATACATAAAGATTGATAAAATTTGAATGCATAAGAATGTTAGTCATGTGATGATAGTGATTAAACATCAATTCAAAAGTGTCAATCCAAGGGTGCTGGTATTTTACCAATACACCTAGGATCGTTGTACCAATGTAGCTTGCACCACTATTGATGTTTTTGCTTCTTCTACAACAAGAGGAAAAACCGAAAGAAAATTTGCAAAATTATATGGAAGAAAATAAAGTCTGGAAATGTCCAACTCAGGAGTATATAGATGATATACAAAGTTATGGATGTACTATTTGCTAGTTAACAATGCAATTCTTAGGTATTGGATACCGAATTGGTTGGTATGAAGTGTCATACAGAGCAACACAATACAAGAACTACAACAACCTAGGTAACTAGCAAGAGGATGTGGTGATAATGCACGCCTGGAACAAAATAAAGTGTTGTTATGTTCATCGTCAGCATCTTACCTAGCCTATAATATTTATTATAAGAGCTTAATAATTGTTACATAGTTCCAGATTTACAAGAAAAATGGTTGTTCAACTTGAATTTGTGATCCATAGTGGATGAATTAGTTATTATAAACCTTGATGGTGATACACACATCATAACACTGACGCTAAACATCACAAGACAATGATTGAATTTCAGTTAATTGTGATGCCACATTTTAGGTCATATTAGAAAAGAAACACATGAAAAAATCCATGTTGATGGACTTTTAGAGTCATTTTACGTTGAATCAATTGACACTTGTGAGACTTATCTAAAAGACCAAAACTCCGTTCACAGGCCAATATTGAACTGTCGGCTAACTTGTTTGAGATCATACATGTTGATGTGTGTAGTCCATTATGTGTAGCCGCGAGTGGCAGATTCTTCTACTTCATATAATTTCACCAATGATTTGAATGGATATATGTGTATATCTATTTGACGAGAAAGAGGTATGAGACATTTGAAAGGTGTTCAAAGTGTTTTGACATGAAGTGGAAAATCATCGTAACAAGAAAATCAAGAATCTATGATTGGATCATAGAGGATAAATATTTGAGTTACAAAGTTTAGCAAGAATCTAAGAGTTGCGGAATTGTTCCACAACTTACACCTCTCGAAACACCATAAGAGTGTGGAGTGTTCTTGAGATGTAATCAAACCTTGTTTGACATGGTTGGATCTATGATGAAACAAATAAAACTTTCATTATATTTTTGTGGATTATGCTTTAGAGACTACCACCTTACACTAAATAGTGCGCCATCATAATCCTTTGAAATGACACCATATGAGTTATGGCATGGGTTCAAACCCAAAGATGTCATTTCTTAAATTTTGGTATGCTAGGCATATGTAAATTGTTTACAAACCAAAATAGGATGAATGTGTCTTTGTAAGTTATTCTTTGGTAACATCTAGGGATTCCTTCTACCTTGAAAGCAAAAGACTGAAGTGTTTGTCTCCAAGTACAACATATTTCTCAAGAAATAAGTTTCCTCGCGAAAGTTTTTGAGTGGGAGAATAATAGAACTTGATGAGGTTATTGAATTTGAGCAATATGAGAAAAATAGCGCAGCATCGGAAAGTGTTCCGGAGACGGCTATGGTGCCTGAGGCTCCCGCGCCTACAAAAGTTTGTAGTCCTAGAAATCAAAGTTCCTATTGAACCAAATACGTTGGGTAAAGTTTGTACTAAAATAGTAGGATTTGAGGACGAAATATTATTGTTGGACAATAATGAACCAAATACAAAGAAGCAATGGTGGGCTCGGACTCCGTTAAATGGCTAGACGCCATAAAATCCAAGATAGTATCCATGTACCAGAATCAAGTTTGGAACTTGATGGACCCTCCTGAAGGTGTGAAGCCTATCAAGCGTATATAGATTTATAAAGAGATTGACGTGGATGTTCA
Source organism: Avena longiglumis (assembly GCA_030063025.1). NCBI lineage: Eukaryota > Viridiplantae > Streptophyta > Magnoliopsida > Poales > Poaceae > Avena > Avena longiglumis. The sequence continues at coordinate 202,698,175 of CP125976.1, read as the reverse complement.
CATCCATAGAAGCTCGACTTGTCAAAAAGGAGTTTAGAACAAAGTTCAAAGAGTTGACTACAATAATATTGGATCTTCCATAGCAATGCTTAAGTCTATTGGTATTATTCTAGTAATCACTACATATTCGCAAGATATGGTAGTTGAATAACAAAACAAAGTTCCTTTCAAGGAGTATTAACCTAGGACGTGTATTGACATGACCCAAGGGTTTTGTTAGTTCAAAGGATGATATAAATGGGTGCAAAATTCATTGGTTGAAGTTGGCATCACAGGGTTGGAATCTTTACTTTTATGAAACTAAAAGATTTGGTTTCATCAAGAACTGTGAAGATGCTTGTATGTTTATAAGAAATTAAGTGGGATCACTAAGACATATTTCTAATACTTTATGTGGATAACATATCGTTGATTGGAAATGATATATCTTTTCTTGACGCAAGTAAGATTTCACTAAAATTAGATTCATGTGAAAGTCTTAGGCAAAACGGGAATATTATGCATCAATATCTATATAGATAGATTGAGGAGTCTAATATAGTTATGCAAAATTATATAGATGAGGTATTGAATTGGTTCAATATGGTGACGGCAAGAGAGAGTTCTTGCTGCATGGAAGAAGTTGGAGCAAGAATCAACTGTTTTGACACTTGATGAGTAAAAAACCACATGAATGATTATATCAATCATGTACACCATGATATGTACATAACCATATATGGCTTATGCTATAAGTTGTTGTCATCATATACCAGAGTGATACATATGATGATCACATGACAATAATAAGTATATTCTTATGTACTTTAGAAGGACAAAGAATATGTTTTGTATGCATAAGTGGCAAATGATTCATTGTAAGGTGTTACATCGATACTCTTCTTATTACATATACAAATAATTCTTCTCTAAATTAGGCTATGTGAATTAAAGAAGGTGGCGTAGTGGGATGGAAGTAAGTTCCATGTTGGATTTGGATGAGTTCCAAAGTTGAATATTGTGACAGATACTACTATGATAGGCTGAGTATATCATTGTCATGACAACGACAAAGGAGGGATTTATGAGTCAAAAAGGTTCATTTTTGAACTTAGTGTAGTTCCGGCTGATGAACTAAGGTTCCACTAGTTGACCATACATATACAAAATCCATCTCATTGAAAATGAGTGATGTGTGAAGATGAAAAGATAGGCAAATACACACGGACCTGAACTTATCAGATCCGTTGAGAAAGTCTACCACATGCAAAGCATGAAGGACACCGATATGCCACAGGTGTTAATTGCTGAAATTTTGACTAGATTATTGACTCTAGTGCAAGTGGGAGACTAATGGAAATATGCCCTGGAGGCAATAATAAATGTGTTATTATTCATATTTCTGTTTCATAATTAAGTTTATCGTTTTGTTCTATAATTGTATTAGTTCTGAATAATGTGTATTTGGAGGAAAACCCTAATACATGTGTGGGATGATAAACACCATATAAAGATATCCCTGGTGATGCCTCTATGACTAATATGTATGTTAACGATAGTTTTGGTTTTCTAACTATGGGCAAAGTGATAATGAGATTGTGGTGTTGCCGGTGACATATATGATCAGAGTTGTTGGAGAACAACGATGATGGATAGACCCAAACATGAGATATCGTGAAATGCATCATCAATATAGTTATCAGTTTAATATCATAAAACATTGTATTCATTTACTAGAAATCGTTTGACCACGAAACACATGTGAACTTGGGAACAATATGGACGTGGCAAGATTCTCCAAACGTTTCTCTTAATGGAGTGATTATAAAATTGATGTTTGTTCGTATTAGATGATTTGTCAATCATTCACATGGTGTGCTTGTGGGAATTGATACTCATGGCGATGGAGAGATACACTCTAGGGCCTCTCATGTACCATGATGTTCGTCATCGTCTGGCCGAACACGTGATCAAGTTGTTGAACACAGGAACATCGATAGTACGGGATGAGTAAAGAGTACAAGCCAGGAAGCGAGAATAACCTGGTGTTTCATCTCGGGCAATGTAAAGTATCGACGAGTCAATACGATATGTATCAGACTCAATACTATAGTTCACACGATGAAGAACTTCGTGTTATTTGTCGGTCTTGCTACTTGTATCAATACACTGATAGTAATCATTGTCATCGAAATGTGTTTTGGACATGTCCGCAAATATCTAAACCTACAGGGTCTCATACTTAAGGCGTTACGGCATTTTAGAATGTGAGTGTGAATGAGATAGTTGGATGAAGTAATTCCTAAAGTATGTTTCTGAGCATCTCAAAATATTCAAGAGGAGTCCGGAATATCGCCGAGAGTGGACATTAAAGAGGATGCTGGGAAAATTTTAGGAAGGTTTCAAATTAGTTCGTATGTGTACGAAAGTTATGGAAAGCTTCGGTATAAATATTCATATTAATAAAAAATAAAAATTTCATTATTTATTAATATCCCAGTGGGTCCCATGGGCCGCACGGGACCACTAGGCCACACGCGCCCGGGGGAGTGGGAGGGAAACCCTGGCCAAATCGGCCAGGGCCTCCCCTAGGTGCCGGCAGGTGGAGGAGGTGGGGAGGGGCAAGGCCGTTGATGGCGCGTGGTAGCGCTTCGTTGGGAGACCCCAAGAGCAAGGTGTGAGGAACACAGCAGAAAGTCTTCCCTCAGTAAGAAATCGAGGTTATCGAACCAGTAGGAGGAAGGAAACGACTCAAAGGTGTTGCTAGCAACTTGGAGACCTACACAACACAAACTCAAGACTTTCCCCAACGAATAGTGAGGTTGTCAATCTTGCCGGTTGTTGTAACAAATGATTAACTGTATGATGTGGAAGGTAATAGTGGTTTGCAGAATGTAAACAATAACAGTGGAAGATGTATCAATGGTAAAGATTGGACCGGGGGCCATAGTTCACTAGAGGTGTTCTTCTTAAGATAAACAAACATGGCATGCTGGGTAAACAAAGTACATCGGGGCAATTGACATGACTGAGCAAGGCATAACAATGCAATACTAGACATTCATGATCCTATGAGATTCGATTGGAAAATACAACAAGATACATAGACCGCCATCCAACTGTATCTATGACTAGAAATCCACCTTCAAGTTATCATCCGAACCCCCTCTAGTATTAAGTTGCAAGCAACAGATAACTGATTTACGCAAAGTGTGTAAGGTAAACAATCCACTTGTTCCATGAACAAGAGACCGTTGTTTTATCTCTAGTGGCAACAACACATCTACAACCTTAGAGATTTCTGTCACTTCCCTTAGATTAAATAGAGGCATGAACCCACTATCGATCATAAGTACCCCCTCTTGGAGTCACTAGAATGTACTTGGCCAAGATAGCTACTAGAAACGGAGAGCACGCAAGATCACAAACAACACAGACATGGTAGAATCAATAAGACAAAACCATTAATCAATCTGACATAGTAATCTCAATATCCATAGGACCCCTGGAAACACAACATGCACTATTACAAATAGATGATCTTGATCATGAACGGAGCTCACAAGATCTAAACATGGTGGCACAAAGGAGGAGATACAACCATCTAGATACTACATGGACCTGTAGTCCAAGGTGGAACTACTCACACTTCATACCGGAGGCTGGCATGATGAAGAATAAGACCTTCGGGATGATCTCCCCTCCGGCAGGGTGCCGGGAAGAGCTTCAGATCCCCTGATCTAGGGACGATGGTGGTAGCGGCTACAGACGGTTTCGTGGAATATTGATCGGGTACCTAGGGTTTTGGCATCAGGGGGTCTTTATAGGCGAATATGCGAGGCAGGGGGCGGTCAGGATGGTCACACACCCCAGGCGTGGCTAACCCTAGCCCACGCCGCCAGGGGGTGTGGCCCGCTGGTGCCTCCCCTACGTCTCATACTCTGGCTCCGTGTTCCTCATAGTAAAATATTGACTTTTGTCCCATCCAATTCCAAGAATATTGATTTTCTGCCTTTCTAGAACCAAAAACAAAAGAAAACAGGCAACTGGCACTATGGCATCTTGTTAATAGGTTAGTACCAGAAATCATATAAAAACACCTCAAAGTGTAGACAAAGCAAAGCAAAGTAGATACTAAACAAGCATGGAACATCAAAAATTATAGATACGTTTCCGACGTATCAGCCCTGTGGAGGGAGGAGTCCTCCCCGGTCTCAAACTTTTCCCCCAAGTTGGTTTTGAGGAGAACTCCATATTTGATGCGGACTCCATATTGGATACAAACTTCCTCTCTCTCTCATATTGGTGGAAGAAAGGAAAAAGGAGGATTCCTTGGAGGATACGGATCCTAGTCCTACTCTCCTCTATGGAGGAGGGAATCCTCCTATATAAGGAGGGGAGAGGGCCAAGGGAAATATACAAGTTTTCCATGCCCTAGCCCGAGCCACCGCCGCTGGCACGCCATGCTGCCGCGCCACCACCATTTCCCGCTGCTGGCTCCTGCCTTCGCGCCACCACCACTCACGTCGCCGCTGCTGCCACCGGCCTATGCAGCCTCGTCCTGGTTCGATTCCTCTTCCTCGTGTCGTCGTCTTGGTCGCATGGATTATATATTCACCAACACCCATAGCAACTACTTCTTCTACCCTGTCTAGATCCAATCTTGACGGACGATGGAGTGCCGTCAGATCTTCATCGACACGTTCCCGCTTCATCTGCGAGTTCTTGATCTCGCATCGACGTGGTGTCGTATCCGTTGCATGTGTGGATACCGGTGGAGGTGCAACACTTGGAGCACTAGTTCTTTGCATCCATCCATGGGATAATACATCTCCTCATGACTCGCTAAGGCATGTTGCAGGGATCAACGCACGATCAACCTCTTCATCGACAAATTTCCGCTAGTTTGATAAACGAGGGTATGTTTCATTACCTCACCCTTGCATTGGATCTTGGTTATGCGCTAGAAATTTTTTCCGTAGCATGTTCCCCAACAAACACTTCATAGGCACTCTGTTTTAGCTTACCTTTCTTATTTACTTTGTTACTTACTACTTTAAATCTCTCTTGTTTACTACTCTTGCAACTTATAGTATAGACTATTTCCAAACACCATTTTGGGTGCGAACGCGGCCTCACTGACAATGTGGCTGCAGGGTTGCGTTGTTGCCATTTGCAAAGCTTCCAAGGGGAAAATTTTATAAATAATATTTGCTGCTACAAGTACTACAATAACCCTGTTATTGATCGCAGGAAACCCAATCATCATGGGACTACGAGAAACGATTAAACAAGACTTTCTCTTATCTAAGCTTCAGGGATAAGCCAACACAAGTTTATTTGCATGGAAATCATTACATGCCTCGGGCCACTCGGGCGGGATCCTCCTAGGAGTTAAGGAGGATACCATCGGGATAAAGGAAATGGATCGCGGGAAGTTCTATGTGAGTATGTATCTCACTAATAGTCATTATAACCTCCGTTGGGAGGTTATTATCGTTGCCAGTCACCGGCTTTTCTTGAGGAACTAAAGGCTAAAGTGGACAGTTGCATCATCCCTATCGTCATCGCCGCGAGTGACTTCAATCTGATTTGCTTGCCAAATGACAAGAGAACAACTATTATGGACATCCCCGGGATGAGGAGGTTCAACAATTGTATTGCGAATCTCGCTCTTAGAGACATCACTCGTGTGGGTACTTGATGAATGTAAAATGCATCCATGAAATTTGCAGTATTCTGTTAAAATCTATATTATTTTGCAACTTTATTATATTTATTGGGACTAACCTACTAATAGTTGCAAAAGTGCATAATTTCTTGGTTTACACTTTGTTGTGTAGGAAATACACAAATATGGAAGGAGATCGCTCATTATGGTGAAATTCGGAGTTTCCTGAAATTTGGCACTACAAAACAAGTTTTCTAAGATTTCCCCAAAATTCCCTAAATATGACGTCAAAATAAAAAAGTCAAAACATGAAGTTGTGGGGAATTTTATGACGATGAATATAGACAAAAAAAATTCTCCAATCAAAGATTTATCATCCCTTGCGCTCCGATTACTAAAGGGTCAAGAAGCAGTTTTAGGAATCCGAGAGATTGTGACGTGATTCACTCCAACTCCTACAATACATAATGATTTCGGTCATGCCACAACTTTGTGGACTTACGAGGGACAGAGGGAAGGCCTAGGGAGGTTCTAGAGGTGCCCAAAAGCCCTTGGATCAAAATCCCATGACCTAGATACACTATCCAACACTATATATTGATGGAAAACCCTATTTTTGGAGCAAAGACATTATGAGGAATTTGTCTCCCCTTGGCATCCACCAAGGAGGAAGGAGTAGAAGCTCCTCCATACTAGCACCATCACCAAGGAAGAAGGGGGGCCAAGGGCCGCCTCCCCCTAGGGCTGCCGCCCCTCCAAAGGCAGCGCCCTACTGTCGTTGCAGGCTGCAATGGCCAGCGCCTCCATTGTCGTCGTGGCCACCTCCATCATATCCATCACCACGGGCTGCACCTCTCCATCAACAACATCATCCAACCTCTAATCTTTGTAATGTTTCAATTTTTGAGAGCAGTTCCCCATGTTCCCAGGGGCATATGATGCATTAGCTATGATTTCTATATAGAGGGAGTGACAAGAACCTTTTGGCGGGCTTTAGTTGCATTATTGGTTTTTTTATCAGGTACCTTAGCACTTTACGTGATAGTTGGAAATTTATCTTAATTAATCCTTTGTTTGCACATGTAAATGGCCTTAGGACCAATCATTAGGGGTGCACTTGTGCATGTATATGGCTGCACCTATTTTAGGCTCTGTCCAACAGGGATACAACATTGACATAATGCTTACCATACTATTTTAGAAATATCTATGCCATAAAATACATGTAGCCCTTGGGAATGTTTGACTCACATAAGTGCACACTGTAAGCTTGTCTTTTTTATTTATGGATGACTGGGCTTTCTCTTCAAAGAGCTTTTACTTTCTTACAATTTTACTTTCGTGCAAATTTACTCGCTTGCACTTATACTTTTAGTTTTAAACCACTCGAAGCAATCATCATAGTTTGTTTAGTGCATAGATAATAATATTTGTGACACTCTAATTTGAAATAATAAAATACTCAACCTTCAGATCCTCGTGGGATTCGACACTTACTTATCGAATTGTGCTACGCTGGTTCCTTGCTCTTGGGATCATCAAGTACTTTTCTGGCGCCATTGGCCTGGATCATAGCACCTAAGTTTTTGTTCATGCTTGCACTAGGCTTTATTTTACTTCTAGTTTTGCATTTTATTTAGTTCACTTTCAGTTTTCCATTTATTTTAGTTTACTTTCAGTTTTTCTTTTACTCTAGTTTTACTTCTAGTTTTGCACTTATGTTTCTCATATATAAAAATACATAAAAAATATAAAATGGAAAATAACAAAGATACTTCTGTTATGTGCACAAGTATGGATATAAATTACACTTTGTTTATCTAGTTGAATGGTGCTAAGATCCCTAAGAAACATATAGAATCACAAGAAGGACAAAAACTAGAAGTTTTCTTGAAAAAACTAAATTAGATTGCTATGAAGTTTATTTCTTGAAAATTATCATGATAAAAATTGTTGCTCTAATCAAAATGATAGACTCTTTGAATTTCAATGTATGTTCCATGAAGAATATGTTATTGCATCCTACTATAGAGGTGATTATGCTCACTTAAGTATGTAACAAGTGGATCGATTTGTTACTTTTATGGCAATTTATGAGTTACAAACCTTCAGTAATGAAAATTATGAAACAAGTGATGTAGATAGTAAACATAAATATGTAATCAATAATATCATTAATAATGGTATAGACAATTTAGTGAAAATATCTATACTGTTGATACAATATGTGGTCCACTGCTATCCAAGAGAACGCTAATGTTTTGCAGGAAGATGATGATAAAAACATAAGCTTGGGGATGCCCATGAAACCTCAAGAAGAGGAAAATGTTGAAAAATCATATAAAGAAGATTGAGAACCATCACCATACATAGATTAGGTTTATACTCAAGATCAATCTATTCTTATTCATGAACTTATTTATGTAGATGGTAGACTTTGTGTTTTATGACTCTGATTCTGATGATGAGGAACATAAACATGTGCCCACTAATAATATTGTTGATAATGATTTTAAATATGATGAGGATTATGGTTTAGAAATGTTTTATGATAAATCTTTAAATGATCCTCTCCATGTTCCAACTAATGAATTTGGTGATAGTGAGTATGTTTTGGATAAGCAATATGATAATGCTTTAGATGATGGTCCTATTTTACTTGACAATCATCCATGTTTAGAAATTGCTACTAGCTTATGGGAGGATAAAAATGATGAAATTTTTGTTTGTAATGATACTCTCACTCATGATAGTCCTATACCATTCTTGAACTCTACTATTTACACCATAGAAGAGAAATTTGCATTATGTGAGAACTATATGTATGGTTTGTAATTATCTTATGAAAACCCTTCTTTTAACCATGCGAATGAAGTTAGTAATAATTCTTGCAACTACTTTGAGAGAGGAAAGCATGCTAATGATTTTTACAAGAATTTTAATGATCCTCTCCTTGTTCAAAATTTTACAAAGTTGCACCAATCTAATAATTATGTTGTCAAATTATCTTCTATTACTTGTAGCTATTATGAAAGAGGAGATACTAAGCTCCCTCTTTATGCTTATAATTATAATTTTCAAGTACCTACTGATAATATGCATTGGTATACTTCTATTTGATTTGATTCATTCATATACAACATGCTAATGCATAGGAAGAAAGTTAGACTTTGTTGTCATTTAGTTCATGCTTTGTGGTGTGTTTCACTATGTTCTCAAGTGTTAAATGATTTTATTGGTTTGATCACACCTTGGTACCCTAGTATAATGCAACTAAGTTTACCAAGTTTTATTAAACAAATAAAATTAGACATCATAATAAAAATTAAATTTTGGGAAAAGTACATGAGAAGGATGAGCAATGAAGTTGGGGTCGACCTTGAGCATATTTTATGCCAATGGAACCATTGCAAAGTCCCTATCATTAAAAATTTTCCCATAACAAAACAAAACAAAATAGTGTTTTAGTGCACATATTTTCTTCTTGAATAAAATGGTTTTCTAATAATTACTAGAGTTTGCATCTCGGTTGAACTTATTATATCATGTGTTTGGAGGACTAACCATTTTGCAGGCAGTAAAGTATCATGAGGATGGCAATATTTCTTTGTTTGAGATGAAACATGATGAATAAGTATAAGACAAGAACTAGCAAAACCATAAGATTGCATATGCCCACGCACCCTCTCTTTTTTCAAGTAATATCAAATTATATTATCTCAAACTCATGTTCTAGTCTTACCTTCATGTTCTCTTTGTATGTTTGTGGAAACCATGTTCTATTTGCCTTTTTGTTTATTTACAATCAAAATAGAGTTTTAATTTTAGTTTACTTATAGTAATTTTTAATAAAGTACCAAGTTCTACCTATCTTGATGTTTTGAGTTAATATGCATTTTCTGAGATGCAGTTTTCTGCACGTCATTTTTTACCAAAACAATTCTTGAAACATTACTATAAATTTGATTGAGATAATTTTTGAACTAAAGTTAGAACTTTTTGTAATGAACATGCCCAAATTTCTTCAGTTTTTATGACATGTTTAAGATGGCGAAAAAAATCGTTTTGCTACAACTATTTTTCTAGATAGATTCTATCTTTGTTGCAAAGAGTGGCTTCTTTGAGCTTTAATTTGATTCTTTTTGAGACTTTTGATTTTTTGGTTAATATTATCCACTTAAGAAACTCTCTGGACATGAAAAATAAAAAATTATTTGGAGTCTTTATAACAACTTAGCATATTTATCTTTGTGCCACTAATGTTACCTCTCTATAAGAGATGGGAAGAAAGTGTTGTGGTGAAGTTTTTTTACAGGTAAGTAATGAATATCAGACAAGGAGTCATCTTAATATGGTGAAAATCATAAACTTGGGGATGACCATGTAACCCCATTGTATCTATTAAATTCTTGGTTTGCAAACCTTTTAACTTTGTTTTTTTAAGAGCCATACTATTTTCGCTTGAACTTCGAGCATCTTTATCTAGTTTTTATATTTATGATGCAATTTTAATTTTGAATAAATAGACCACCACCCATAGATTAACTTTGATAGTATCAATAAGCTAATGGAATAAAAAGAAGTTAAAAGTGGGATGCTAAAAGAATGAGGGAAAAGGGTAAAATATCTACAAAAAAGTTATACAAATTGTTACACTTTGCTATATTGTTTATGGTTGAAATCAATGGTAGTGTAAGTGGCATGCATAGTGCTAGATCTCTTTTATATCATGAAGGTTTACTTTAAGTTTATTTTGCATCTTAGTAAATGAGTAGTACTATGAACACTTTTGCATGATTGTTCTTAGTGGTCAACTACCTCCCTCACGCTAGCCTTTCACAAATCAAGAAATGCTTGTATTTCAAATCCCTCCACCATATCTACCCATTCCAAGTGTTTCATTATTTCCAATTTATTTAGATTCTAAATTTTCTTGTTTTTGTCTATGCTTGGCATGGAGAAGTGAGATGAGGGGAGTTTCCACGAAGTTCAAGGCACAACCACCCTTGTAGGATAGAATAAAATATTGCACAAAAAATAGGATGTCACAAACCCTCCAAAAAATGGTAAAATAAAAAAGAAAGTGGTGAGAAAAGTGCAATGAGAAAATTTCAACACTTATAAAATTCAAAAACTAAAAGAAAAGAAGAAATATGAGGGCACAAACCCTCCAAAGTTCCAAAGTAAAAGATGCTTATGATAGGGTAATGTAACTCATTATTATGATGTGCTATGAACTAAAGCATGCTCTTAAGTTATGAAGTATGGAACATAGATGATTACACATGTTTGATATGCGTACCTTTCACTTCCTTCCGAGTCAAAATTCTATTTTAAAGACCAAACTTAAAACAATTCCTTTTTTCATAAGCTTTATTATGTTACACATAAACATGTTGCACATGCACTCAAGTTTGTTTGTCCATAGTACTTTGTGCATTTATTACTTTGCAAGCTTTACTTATTTGTTTTACATTCTTGAAGTAGATGTCATTGAAACATTATGTTATGATTACTTGCTACTATTAATTTGATTATGATCCTTGTGACTTTGTGAAGCAATTATTATGAATTTATATGTATCTAACAACAAACTCCAAAGTGGATGATAGTTTTATCACTTCTATGCTCGAGGATGAGCCTAAGTTAATCTTGGGGATGCTTGATGCATGTAAAATACATCCATGAACTTTGTAGCTTATTGTGTTAAAATCCATATTATTTTGTAACTTTATTATATTTATTGGTACTAACCTACTAATAGTTTTAAAAGTGCATAATTTCTTGGCTTATACTTAGGAATTGCACAAATATAGAAGGAGATCGCTTATTATGGTGAAATTTGGAGTTTCCTGAAATCTGTCACTACAGAACAAATTTTTGAAGATTGCACTACAAGTCCCTGAATATGGCGTCAAAAGGAAAAAAGTTAAAACATGAAAGTTACGGGCAATTTTATTGCAATGAATTTAGACAGAAAATTCACTCTAATTGGATTATTTATGACCGATTTTCACTCCTATTACTGAAGGGCCAGTTTCGGAGGTTGTGACTTGATTGAATCCAACTCCTACAACACATGATGATTTTGACCAAGCCATGACTTTATGGACTTATGAGGGATATAGGGAAGGTCCACGAAGGTTCTAGAGGTGCCCAAGAGCCCTTGGATCAAAGGATCATCTATCTCATTGCCTAGACACACTCTCCAACACTATATTGATGGAAAACCCTATTTTTGGAGAACCCAAGCCATTTTCATGAATTTGCCTCCCCTTGGCAGCCTCCAAGGATGAAGAAGGAGGAGAAGGTTATCCACACCGACACCATCACCAAGAAAGAAGGAGGCCAAGGGCCGCCGCCCCTCTGAGGTCCACCACCGACTGCCTGCGTCATGTTGCCATTGTGGGCTATCGTGGCCACCGCCTCCATCGCCACCATGGCCGCCTCCTTCATCATATCCATCACCACGGGATGCACCTCTCCATCAACAACATCATCCATCCTATGATCTTTGTAATGTTTCATTTTTGTGAGTAGTTCTCCATGTTCCTGAGGGCATATGATGGATTGACTATGATTTCTCTATAGTATGCAATGAGTGTTTGGTCAACTTTTAATATTGTATGTGTCTCTATGATGGTAATGTACGAACGTCGACTGTATGTTACTTCACCTTTATGGGCTCATAGGGCTGCACCATAGTGTAACGAGAGAGTAGGGAGAGGGAGTGAAAATAACCTTTTCCTGAGGCTTTAGTTGCATTATTGAGGGTTCTTGACCGGAAACCTTAGAAATGTGTGCGTTGGTTGGATATTTATGTATTAATTAATCCTTTTTTGCGCATGTAAAGGGCCTTAGTACCATTGATTAGGGGTGTACTTGCGAATGTATACGACTGCACCTATTTTAGTCTCCGTCCAACAAAGATAAAACTTGACATATTGCTTACCATACTATTTTAGAAATATTTATGCCATGAAGTCCATGTAGCCCTTGGGAATGTTTGTCTCACACAAGTGCACACCGTAAGATTGTCCTTTTGCTTCATAGAATATTGGGCTTTCTCTTCAAAGAGCTTGTACTTTCTTGCACTTTTACTTTTAGTTTTAAACCACTCCAAGCAATCATCATAGTTTGTTAGTTCATAAATAATTAGAATTGTGACACTCTAATTTGAAAGAATAAAATACTCAACCTTTAGCTCCTCGTGCGATTTGACACTTACTTATCGAATTGTGCTACACTGATTCCCTACTATTGGGATCATCAGCGTGAGATACACATGGACGAACAACCAACTAGATCTGGTTTGAAGTATCTTGGACCGTGTCTTTGTTTCACTGGAGTTGGAGGTGGCCTTCCCACTATGTTCGCTGAGAGCTACCACTAGGATTGGCTCGGACCATGCCCCTTCTCGTCTCGACGGGTGGGGGATCTCCACCATGCCTGAACCACTTCCACTTCAAGAACTTATGGATATCCCAACCTGGGTTTGTGGAAGCGGTACAAGCAAAGTGGATTGCAGTAGCAGCCTCATCTCCCCGAATATTTAACGTGGTGGACATGTGGCATCACTATGCCAAAATGGACCGCCAATTCATGAGATGTTAGGAGGCTAATCTGGGAGCATCCCTTAAGCTACAAAACAGGTAATGTTTGGAACTGGCTACTAAACGGTGACGCAACACAGATTACTTCCATGCCATGGCCAATGGTCGTCATAAGAAATGCTCCGTCCCTTTCCCATGGGACGATCGGTGACTCCTGGAGGAGGCAGGGGATCTTTCATCCCATATCTAAACCTTCCATAAGAAGCTCTTCTCGGTAGGACCCCTGATACCTTTCATACGAATTCATGGATGTAGTATAATAGCTTTTTCCCTAGAAGACCCGGTTTAATCGAACCTTGGAACGCAATGCTAAAAGGAAATAAATAAGGACACGTCTACAAGACTTTTTTTTCGTTTTACCTTAGTTTACCGGACCAATCTAGTTCACTTTTTATAGTGGGTTGAATCAATGGATGGAGATAGGCTAGGATTGAAGATCCACCTGCAGCTGCACATCATATGTGATAAAAGATAATAATAAGCATAGTCAAGTGTAATGTTTGAACGGAGATAATATCTTGTGGGCAACACATCCTAATATACTATAGCCCATGTGATGCAGCGGACATAGTAATAGTCTTTTATTCCAACCGAGTGCACACCGAAGCCATGAGTTACAAACGATTAGTAAGTGAAGAACACATATTAAAGCATTTAGTGGTGATGTCGTTGTGATCCTGAATGGGTCGTTAAGCGAAGACTGTACTACCCTTTCTATCACTAAGGTTCCTATGAGATTGCCGCTAGCCAACTATCTCACCTCAAGACTTTATCAATCTATGGGATCTTGGGTACCTACAAGTCCACAGATCGAGACAAGAGACATAGAAACAAAAGATACAAATCTCAATTGCAAACAAAATACAATACTCCCATGATTAGATGCACATAGTTGCTGCGAGGTTTCTCCTCAACCCGTAGCCCGTGAGGACTACTCACTCATAACAAATAGATCAAGGATATAAAACATTGTGCAAAATACTTAGATTGAAATCAAATATTCTTACAATGGTCGCCAAATCGCACGGAGATCTAAAGTACAAAGCAATGGCTATGTCTAGTGGAGGGATGGATGGTGGAGTGGATGAACAATGGTGTGGATCTCCTTTGGTGGTGTTGTGATGAAATCTGTGAAGACGGCTCTCTAGGCGATAGCTAGAGCCTCAAAATATATAGATGTATTCACAAAAGTTTTAGGTTTTGACAAGACGAAGCCGTTGGCACCCCATACGGGCAGGCCATACGGGCGGGCCCCACCTGTACCGTTGGTCGTTACGCGCACTGACACTTGGAATTCCCAATTACTTGGCCATGTGGACTATCTCAAATTCCTTCATTCCTGATTTCGCATTGAAACCCGTGATTTTCTGCATATCATAATTCAAAGCAAGGTTTTACATATCTTTGCAATTATTAGTCATTAGTGGCAAGGATTGAGAGTTTCTTGTCAATTAGTTGACTAAAAACAATGTTTAAACGCAGAGAAAGATGGAAATTTTCAGAGCCATCAACTTCCCCAAAGCTCAAACCTTGATCGCCCTCAAGCAAGAAGAAACAAAATAACTATAAGGAATTCAACATTTAAACTTGAAACAACGAGAACAAGAATTCACGTACGATTGGTAGTCATATGTGCATAACACTTCATTCATTTGCGAGGCTTATAAAATAGAGAGATGACAAGAGTACTATACAAGCTTCGGCAGTTCAAGACAATCAAAGTAGAGTTTAATATCAATATGAATAACTAGAAGTGTAGCAATCAATCTAATTCTTCTATTTAACTCTCAGCTTGCTAAGGAACACTAGGATGTTTAAATGGCATGATTGAGTAAGAGAGTTTCATGTCCTAAGTAATATAACAATAAAGTGTCTTATTTACACCCACATCAATAAATCAAGTCTAAACACTTATAATCCAATCATTGTTTTTCAAGAAAAAATCATAGAGTAGTAATGAGACCGTGTCAAGGACTTGTTATGTGGATCTTCAAAAATATCTTTTTCTTTTCATTATTTTCAAGGATTGATGGTTGTTTCTTTTGCAAGTGCTTGCACAACCTTCGAGAATACCAATACTTTTGCCCAAGATTGACACTGATGCCAATCATGTCATCAACTCATAGCCGAAATCCGGTGTTATACCATAGATCGTTCAAAAGCTAGCAGAGTTGTTGGCATCCCAAAGCTGTGCACTAGGAACATAAATAGCAGATTTTTTCTTTCTCTCTTTTTTATGAGCTAGTACCACAGTTTGATCCACAAAGTTAGCTTTGGCATGCATCACAATTAAAGAATAGGGATTAAAGAATAGAAAAGTTCATGCGGCCAATCAAGGTTTCTAAGAAAATAAAAACAAATAAAACTAAAGCAAACTAAAAAAGCAAAGTGTTGGAACAAACCAACACGAGTGTTTCAAAGCTCCCAAGGAGCTTAAGTACACCTAATTATTACACAAATAAATTTGCAAGGGGAACACATTCCCAAGCTCAGGCTTTTGCAAGCCTCTTTGTTGATCATTGTGGTGGTGGTAGATAATCTCCCATGTTCCATTGGCCATGCCAATTTTGGAACTGGGTGTTGAGGCTTGCAGTAGCATCTCGAAGGTTGATGGAGAGGTTGTCCATGTTTTGGATATTTCCTTCGAGTGTGTAGATGTATTCATAGGTGGTGTAGTAGTTTGGTGGTTGCTCATCTTGTTCAGGCTCTTCTTGTTCTACTTCTTCATCTTCTCTTCCTCCTCCCATGGGTATCTATTGTTGGGGTAGATTAGCCTCAACCTGCGTATCATAAACCAAACATCCCTCCTCGATAGAGAAAATACCATTAGGCAAAGGAGATGTGATCAAGTGATCCGCCCCAGGTATATCGAGAAAATATCTACCATGAGTTTTAGATACCATACCACATGCTCTTAGAGTAGGGAGACCGAGATGGTGACTTCCTACCAATGGTTGGATATTACCTAGGTTGATGTGAAGTTCAAGTGCAAGAAAGGTCACAACTCCACCTCCGCATATGGGTCCATGAGATTGAAGAACATGTTGCTTAAGGTAAAACACAAGCAAAGCTCCCAAATTTGTCATTAAGTTACAATTAACAATACCAGCCTTAGCGAGGATAAACATGTCCTCCTTATTAACTCTAGTAAACTCACCATGTGCCTGCAAGGTGTTAGCAATCACATAAAATAAATAACGAATAGCAGGGTGATCAATTTGGTTTCCTAATATGTTGGAAACGTATCTGTAATTTTTGATGATCCATGCTTGTTTAGTATCTACTTTGCTTTACTTGTCCAAACTTTGAGGTGATTTTTACATTTTTTTGGTACTAACCTATTAACAAGTTGCAACAGTGCCAGATGCCTGTTTTCTGCTGTTTTTGGTTTCAGAAAAGTTAGTAAAGAAATATTCTCGGAATTGGACGGGACGAAGGACAAAGTCAATAACTTTCCGTGGGGAACAAGAAGTCCAGAGGAGAGCCCGAGGGGCCGGCCAGAGGGGCCAGACCCCCCCAGGCGCGGGTGGGCCCTAGCCCGCGCCTGGCTAGGGTTTGGCCGCCCTGGCGGCCGCCTCGGTCTCCCCCTTCGCCTATAAGAAGCCCCCGATGCAGAAACTCTCAGTACCCGATCAGAAATCCACGAAACCGTCTGTAGCCGCCGCCACCATCGTCCCTAGATCGGGGGGATCTGAAGCTCTTCCCGGCACCCTGTCGGAGGGGAGATCATCCCGGAGGCCTTCTCTCCGGTAATAATTTGTGAGTAGTTACACCTTGGACTATGGGTCCATGTAGTAGCTAGATGGTTGTATCTCCTCATTTGTGCTTTCATGTATAGATCTTGTGAGCTCTGATCATGGTCAAAATCTAATCTATTTGTAATCATGCATGTTGTGTTTGCGGGGATACGATGGATATTGATATTATTATGTTAGTTTGATTAATGGTTCTATCTTTATGATTCTATCATGTCTGTGTTGTTTGTGATCTTGCATGCTCTCCGTTGCTAGTGGTTATCTTGGCCAAGTAGTTGCTAGTGAGTCCAAGAGGGAGTATTTATGCTCGATAGTGGGTTCATGCCTCTAGTTTCCAAGGGAAGTGACAATAATCTCTTCGGTTGTAGATGTGTTGTTGCTACTAGGGAGAAAACAACGGTCTATTGTTCATGCAACATGTGGACTGTTTACCTTACACACTTTGATTAAAGCAGTTGTCTGTTGCTTGCAACTTAATACTAGAGGGGGTTCGGATGATAACCTGAAGGTGGACTTCTAGTCATAGATGCAGTTGGATTACGGTGTATGTATATTGTGTTATTGCCCAATCAACCTCATAGGATCTTTCAGGCTAGTAATTGCATTGTTATGCCTTGCTCAGTTCCTGTCAATTTCCTTGCTATAATTTGTTTACCCTTCATGCCATGTTGTTTATCTAAGGAGAGCACCTCTAGTGAACTATGGACCCCGGTCCAATCTTTATCATTGATACATCTTCCACTGTTACTTGTTTACTTGCTGCAAACCATTACCTTCCACACCATACGTTTAATCCTTTGTTACAGCAAACCGGTGAGCTTGACAACCTCACTGATTTGTTGGGACAGAGTCTTGAGTTTGTGTTGTGCAGGTCTCCACGTTGCTTCCAACACCTATGTGACGTTTCCTTCCTCCTTCTGGTTCGATAACCTTGGTTTCTACTGAGAGAAATCTTGATGTTATACTCTTCATACCTTGCTCATGGGGTTTCCAACGAAGCACTCTTCCTCCCTGTTGAGTGTAGTATCAAGTAATTTCTGGCGCCGTTGCCGGAGAGGCTAAGGACGTCTTCACTAGGGGAGTCCTTCACTTCCTTTCTCTTTACTTTGTTTTTAGTTTGCTTTGTTTATTTTGCTTGGTTTTGTTTGCCTCTTTCCAAAAAAAACAAAAAAAATTAGTCTAGCTTGGTTTGCTTTCTTTATTCAAAAACACAAATAAAATTAGTTCCTACTCTAGTTGTTGGTTTGTTGCCTTGCTTAATCATGCTTTCTATCAATGGATGGTTTCTTTGAAACTAGTTCTTATTGGCAAGGTGGGTTCACGGAAGAACAAAAGTATTATTATAAGGAACACCATTTGTCACAAAAAGGGAAACACTTATGGAACAAATTGATAAGTTGAATACTATTGCTAGAGATGTGTGCTCTACTTATAATGTTACTTATTGCTTTGATAAGTCTTGTTGTTGTAGGAGGTATAAACACCTGCCTTTTCAATGTGAGTATAATGATAATGTTACCATATCTTCTTATGTTAAAGGAAATTATGACTTTTATGATGTGGAACAAATTGAAGAATTTATTGCTTTTAAGGGTGCATTTGAACTTGCTAGTTTGCTTGAAAATACTGATGATGTGCCTTATGAATGTGAGGTTTATGAGATACTTAAATTTTTCTTTGATAATTATAAGGAAGACAATGGCTATATTCTTGAATATTTTAATAAGTGTTTTCCACAAATGGAAGAGAGTAATGCCTTGTAGGAGCCTATGGAAGAAGAAATTGTTGAAACTGGAAGCTCATTAGATGAAAAAGAGGGGGAGAGTGATGAACAAAAGGAGGAAGAATGGATTATCCACCCATGTCTACCTTCTAATGAGAGTAACTATTTATCCCTTACATTATTTGATTGTCCCCCATGCTTACCAAAGGAGGATGAATGTTATGTTCCTGTGGATCCTTTTGAAATATCTACTTTGGGTAAAACCTGTGAAGGTTTTAATCCCACTATATGTGAGCTTGTTAGAGATTATGTGATTGTAGATCTTGAAAAGCATGCTTTATGGATAGCTATATTGTTGAGTTTATTCATGATGCTACTGAAAATTATTTTGAGAGAAGGAAACATGGTCTTATGTATTTCAACAATATTAAGTTTCCCCTCTTTATGTTGAAAATCTTGAAGTTGCACTTGTTTTGCTTTCCTATGCCTATTGCTTTGTGCTTTCATGACTTGTTTCTTTACAAGATTCCTATGCATAGGAAGTGGGTTAGACTTAAATGTGTTTTGAATTTGCTTCTTGATGCTCTCTTTGACTTCCATTCATAATTCTTATGAGAGCATCTTCTCAAGCTTCTTGTGCCTAACTTAAAGGCGTTAAAGAAAAGTACTTTTTGGGAAATAACCCAAGAGTTTCCCCGAGTCTTGGAAGTTATTACTACTGTAGTGACATCTCCTTATCCTTTCTGTTTGCTTTTTGTACCAAGAATGACCTCTAATGAGAGGGAAGTAAGATTTGGGGAGTTGTTGTCCCGAAACAGATTTTTGTCCTCCACCAAAAAAATTCATGAGGAGGATCTCTAACTCGGATTGAGCTAAAAATTTACGAATAAATCCCCCCAGTATGTTGGCTAACTTTAGTTAGTTCAACACCTTTTTATTTGAGCAACATAAGATGTTCGAAAAAATTCGTTTCTACCTTCTGGTCTGTTTTGACAGATTTCTACCATTATTTGCATTTGCTTCTCATTGATTCCTTTTTGAGCTCTCTTCAGGTAAATTGAGTTTCTTTGAAGGAGTTACTTCAGTAACTTGTGTTTTTAGTGAAAAGCCTTGCTGTTCCAAAGCTTTGCCAGTGGTCTAATATCTTTTAAATAAGCTAATGTTGCTAATGAAGATTGTGTGAAGTTTTGTATGAAGCAAAAATTTCAGGTGTAGAGAGAGAATGATGCAATGAGATGAAGAATGGACAAAATCTCAAGCTTGGGGATTCCACCATGGTGTCACCCCAAGAAATATCCAAGAGGTACAAGCGTCAAAGCTTGGGGATGCCCAAGCCATCCCCTTCTTCATCAATAAAAAGCTCAGGTCTGTCTAGACACTTCAATTTTATTGTTTCATGCACAGTTGTGTTGTTCTTGTAGCGTCTTAGTTTTTTTCTTTGCTTAGTTTGTTTAGTTTGCTTTAGTAGTTTGGACCCCCATTCTCGCTGTGTTGTTTTGCAAATAAGTTTGCTTGGTGTTTGGAAAGGAGTAGTAAGTTCTTGCTTGAAGTGCAAGAGGAGCTTGCATTGATTGTGACTTAGACTTTAGCATGACATGCTAGGTGTTGTTTTAGCATTATGCTTAGTGATTATTGTTGTAGCATGTCTTGTTCCAAACAATTGGGATTTCTTAGTGTGCCTTGAAGAAATTATGCGTTGTTTTAGCATGCAAAAGCATAGTATTGTGGTATTCTCCTTTGATGTTTTGCTTGGGTTGACTTCGCGCATGCTCACACCATGTTATGACTATGAACAAGTCACCATTATCCTCTATGATCATTTAGTCCTTGACTTGTAGTACCACTCTTTGCTTTGATTAGTTTTCTTTGTTGCATTGCATAATTTTGGCCATTATTGCTCTCTTAGTTGGTTGCTCCCAGTCTTTTGCTAGCCTCCGCTTGTATGAGTAAGTTCTACTCATGCCTCCAACTCCCAAGAAACCAAGTTATTCCAAAGTGTCCACTATAAACTCCTATGCATGGTGTGTTACACCATTTCAAAGTATATTCTTGTTTTCATCTATCTTCCAATTAAAAACTATTTTGTTATGTGAAAACTTAGTGATTAAATCCCTCACGAACTTGATGGCACAATTTATTCTTTGCCCCTAATAAACATGAACCATTGTGACAACTTTGTTGTATATGCTTGCACTTATAAGTTGGAAT
Source organism: Avena longiglumis (assembly GCA_030063025.1). Lineage (NCBI taxonomy): Eukaryota > Viridiplantae > Streptophyta > Magnoliopsida > Poales > Poaceae > Avena > Avena longiglumis. The sequence continues at coordinate 202,677,226 of CP125976.1, read as the reverse complement.
TAGCAGAATCGTGCTGTCACGGGGAACGTTTTCAACATTGCACTTGTTCTTTTTGTACTCCGTTGATATCATGCTCTTTTGTCTATGGATGTTACCGGTGTGAAATGAAGTGGGAACTTGTAAGTCCATGGAGTTTGTATTATGTGTTAGAGAAACGCCTGGGCCGCTAGCCTAATCCATGCCTAATCATGGTGGAAACTTGCAACATCACCATAGTGACATCTATGAAGCATTCTTCTTATAAAAAAAGAGAGACACATTGAGGAAAGAGGAAAGAGAGAAAAAAGCACCATATTCCCATGGTACATAAGAAGAATTGCTGAGATGCTCATTGTCTGCTTGCCTTGTCATTTTGGTTATGGGAAAGCTCCTTTACCATGTGCAAGGGGTACCTTTTTGGCGGTTGTCAATGATATGCAAATACTTAAAGTGACAAGAACTTGACTGGGCCCTAAGTTGAGTATCCATGAGGTGTAGCCCTCATATTCAAGGGACTTGAGATTGCCAACTTATACTTCGTCAATCATATACTCCAACTTTGCCACTTTAACCTTAACCACTTCAAGATGCTTATGATAGGGGCAATGAGGGCTGAAAGATAACTAGTACCATAATTTTTGGAAGCTCCTGCTTCCAAAAACAAAAAGGCCTTTCTTTCATAATTATTGAGTCTCCACCTTCTACCTTTAGACACCATTAAGAGAGTATAGTTGTCATTCTGTGTGCAGTGTTCCAAAGCTTATTAAGTGATGCATATTGTGTTATTACTTGTTCATGTGCTATCTGTTTCTAGTCACCCTTGTGAACTTTGCAGGTGTCCTATGCATCTATATTGCTACTCTATGAGGGACAAGCTGATTGCCACTATGCTATGTTTTCTGCATGTGAAACAAACAAATGTTTTTCAATGCATATTATTCAAGATCTTTGTTTGTAGCTTGCCATGTTGCATGCATAGTTACTATGTCCTATTGTTAGAACTCCATCTTTCATGCACATGTTTAGAGTTCTTTGATCCCAGCTTTCAATGCTTGCAAATGGTTGGATCTTAATTGTTAGGGTGCATGTCACCTAAAAAATTATTATTTTATCACTTACCTACTCGAGGACGAGCAGGAGTTAAGCTTGCGGATGCTGATACGTTGGAAACGTATCTATAATTTTTTATGCTCCATGCTTGTTTAGTATCTACTTTGCTTTACTTGTCCACACTTTGAGGTGCTTTTTACATGTTTTCTGTTACTAACCTATTAACAAGTTGCAACAGTTCCAGATGCCTGTTTTCTGCTGTTTTTGGTTTTAGAAAAGTTAGTAAAGAAATATTCTTGGAATTGGACGGGACGAAGGACAAAGTCAATAACTTTCCGTGGGGAACAAGAAGTCCAGAGGAGAGCCCGATGGGCCGGCTAGAGGGGCCAGACCCCCCCAGGCGCGGGTGGGCCCTAGCCCGCGTCTAGCTAGGGTTTGGCCACCCTGGCGGCCGCCTCGGTCTCCCCCTTCGTCTATAAGAATCCCCTGATGCAGAAACTCTTAGAACCTGATCAGAAATCCACGAAACCGTTTGTAGACGTCGCCACCATCGTCCCTAGATCGGAGGGGATCTGAAGCTATTCCCGGCACCCTGCCAGAGGGGAGATCATTCCGGAGGCCTTCTCTCCGGTATGATTTGTGAGTATTTCCACCTTGGACTATGGGTCCATGTAGTAGCTAGATGGTTGTATCTCCTCCTTTGTGCTTTCATGTATAGATCTTGTGAGCTCCATTCATGATCAAGATCTAATATATTTGTAATCATGCATGTTGTGTTTGCGGGGATCCGATGGATATTAAGATTATTATGTTAGTTTGATTAATGGTTCTATCTTTATGATTCTATCATGTATGTGTTGTTTGTGATCTTGCATGCTCTCCGTTGCTAGTGGTTATCTTGGACAAGTAGTTGCTAGTGACTCCAAGAGGGAGTATTTATGCTCGATAGTGGTTTCATGCCTCTAGTTTCCAAGGGAAGTGACAATAATATCTTCGGTTGTAGATGTGTTGTTGCTACTAGGGAGAAAACAGCGGTCTCTTGTTCATGGAACATGTGGACTGTTTACCTTACACACTTTGATTAAAGCAGTTGTCTGTTGCTTGCAACTTAATACTAGAGGGGGTTCGGATGATAATCTGAAGGTGGACTTCTAGTCATAGATGCAGTTGGATTACGGTCTATGTATATTGTTGTATTGCCCAATCAACCTCATAGGATCTTTCTGGCTAGTAATTGTATTGTTATGCCTTGCTCAGTTCCTGTCAATTGTCTCGCTGTAATTTGTTTACCCTTCATGCCATGTTGTTTATCTAAGGAGAGCACCTCTAGTGAACTATGGACCCCGATCCAATCTTTATCATTGATACATCTTCCACTGTTACTTGTTTACTTGCTGCAAACCATTACCTTCCACACCATACGTTTAATCCTTTGTTACAGCAAACCGGTGAGCTTGACAACCTCACTGATTCGTTGGGACAGAGTCTTGAGTTTGTGTTGTGCAGGTCTCCATGTTTATTCCAACACATGTGTGACATTTCCTTCCTCCTTCTGATTCGATAACCTTGGTTTCTACTAAGGGAAATCTTGATGTTGTACTCTTCATACCTTGCTCTTGGGGTTTCCAATGAAGCACTCTTCCTCCCTGTTGAGTATAGCATCATTTCCCTTGGGTGTGTTTCCAAGAATTCTCATTAAGTTTAAGTATTGCCAAGGTGCATGATCTAAAATAAAATTAGTTTGTGTGTACATCGGTGGCTTTGTTGGCAAACCCAAAAGATTGAGCCCATTGGTCGAGTGTTAGGATGTACTCATGGTTCATAAGGCGTAATTTTACGTGATCAACTCCGGGTCTTTATTCCTCGGTACAATAGTAATGATCCACCGTATGCATTAAGGTGCTTAAGAACTCAAGTATCTTGCGGCAATACGTGGCGACATCCTGAAAGACAAAGTCATACAAACCAACATTGTTGCAAAGTAAATCGAAATCAGCATGTATGCCAAGTTGGTTCCGCATATAGGGACACACCCACTTGGTGGACTTGATTTCCCGAAGCTTGAGACGGTTAAGATGGAATTCCTTGGTGAACTCGATACTAAGTGACTCGGGGGTCAACGTATCAACGGGTGGTGCAGAAGATGCCACAACCACTGCATGTGTACGACTCATTGTGTTCATCTAAAAGTATTAAGATAGAATAAATAAGAAATAATAAAAACTGCTAATAAATTTTGATCCAATAGAAACATAGAATATGTGATCCTCTACACTAGTTACAAAATAATTCTCCTCTAAAACAATACTAAGCATGCTCAATATCAAGATTGAATAAAAAATAAGACCTAAGTCTAGATTGACAATGGTGAATGATTGAGTGAAGCTTTTGCAAGAATAACTTAAGGATCAGAGGAGAATCATACCTTAGATCGATTGAGTGCGAGGAATCAAAGAAAAATTGAGAAAATTTGAATATCCAATGGAGGTGGCTTGGAGTCTGGAGGAAGAAGAAGAGAGATTGATATTTGGGGATTTTAGGTTACCTTTCTTGGGGTGTTTATGGCAGATGAATACGTGGTACGGGCGGGCCTACAAATGAGCCCTTTGCATTGTGTGACTTAATTTGGGGGCACGCTGCTCCCGGGAGGTGCACTCGGACGGTCGCAGCCGCATTTTACTGGTCGTTATGGGCACGGTATGATTTGCTTGAAATCTGATATTTGCTCGAGGATACGGTATGGGCGCATCGTACGGGCGCGTCCGACCGTATCAGAAGTCATTATCGACACTTTTTACTGTGGCAAAAATTAAACTTTCTATTTTTTCGACTTGAGGTGGTACGGGCGCACGGTACGGTCCCTTCTGATCGTACCATAGGTCGTTATTGACACCGTGAGCTGTAAAAACTTTAAAATTTTGATTAGTAGCTCCGTGCACCTTTGCACATCTTATCATAAGTAAAATAATAGTAAACATACTACATAAAAAATCAGCAATACTTTAGGCCATGTGTTAGTAAAAATAAAATATTGAGGACTACCTTATTTCTTCTCATCTCTCCAAATGTCTTCTTGAACACTCTTTATTTAAAACAAAACTAAACAAAAACAAAAACTAACAAGACTAACACAAAATTAAATTTTATTTCACATGGGCTGCCTCCTATGAAGTGCTTCTAGTTAAGGTCAATTAGCTTGACCCTGATGGCAATCATTTAGATTTGAGGAGTGGAATACCCACTCCAAAATAGTTGGCTTTCAAAGTAATTATACCATCATCATCATTAGGCTTGGTCTTCTTTTTCCTAAGGAAGTGGACTATAAAAGGATCTCTAGATGGTATCCCAATTTTCACATTCCCTTCATGTAAATTAATAAAAGCTTTAATAGTTTTTAGGAATGGCCTACCTAAAATTATAGGTGTTATGGGATCTTCAGGCATGTGCACAATAGCAAGATCAATAAGTGCGGGCCTACCTTTAATTTCAACAACTATATTTTCTTTTATCCCAACAACTTGTTTATAGGTTGAATCCACTAGGTGGAGTCTTAATTCAGTAGTAATAAATGGCACCAAGTTTAATTTATAAAATAAGCTTTTGGAAATTGTTGAGACGCTCGCACCAAGATCAAAAAAAACGGATATCTCATTGATTCCCAACTTAACTTCAATAGTAGGCTCAAATATATCATCTATCTTAGCAGGAAGCTTATCAGCTAGTCTTTTGTACTCCAACTCTATCTCACGAACTTTAGATGCTACTTGTTGTATAATTGTTGGTATATAGCATTGTTACCTTGTTCTACACTGGGATTCTTCACGGTGATCATCTTCAATAGATCTTCCATGATATACTTCGGTGTTGGCACATTGCTATAGTCTAGCTCTTCATGTTTTTCTTCATTGGTTACAACCCTCATCATCTTGAGGTCTTCCACCGGATTTGGCTCGGGTTTTCCAATAACTTTGCTAGTATGAGAGCTTGGCTCTCAGCAAATTTACCCAGTTGAGGCTCCACGGTCTTTGTCCTTTCCTATAGAGCCTGCACATTATTTCTAATTGCAACGACCTAGTTAGATAATTTCCCTATACTACTTTCATGGTTCTCCGTGATTTTAATAAGCATATTATTTTGCTTGGTTTGAGATTGTATAAATGTTCTAACAGTTTGTTCCAATGAGAGATTGCCACGATTTGATCCATTATTATTATCATAACTATTATAAGGAGCTCCTGCAGGATTTGGATAATGTTTTTGAGCATTGAAAGAATAATGATTTTTCAATGCGGGATTAAAAGGAGTGCGATCTATAAAATTAACATCATTAACATCAGTAGTGATATCATTAACTTGGGTATCATCTTTACCTTTTACTATGCTTAGCAACTCGTCTACCTTATATGTAAGCTCTTCATTGTTTACCTCGGTAATTGAACTTAATCTCTTCGAGGTTATTTCACATGCCATTGGGCATGGTTGTTTTGTAGGGGTTCGTAGCATGGAAAACAAAAAAATTCTAGCGCATGAAGACACACAAGACAAGGTCTATCTACTAGATTGTAGCAATGAGTCGATAGAGTACTCACCCTTGAATATTCCAAAGCGGTTAATGAGAGCAGATTCTCGTGGGTGATGTAGTCGTTCACTTGCCGATCTCAAGATCGTGTAGATGATACTTCCGGCACCGCATTCCGTAAGCGCTCCCGCAGTCGGTCACACATACGGTACTCGATGAAGACCTTCCTCTCCCTTGTTGCAGCAAGCAGCGGAGGTTGTATCTCTATCCTCGTGATTGCGGCAGCACGACTGTGTGGTGTCGGAAGTAGAGGTGAGATCCCGCAAGGCTTCGCCCTAAGCCAGAGCCGGTATGGTGGAGTAGAGGGAGCCCCGATTATCTAGGGTTTATAGGGACAAGTTTTAGAGGTAGCTAGCAACTAGGGTTTAGCTAGTCGATAGCGGTTTAAAGGAGATCTAGATTGGCCGCAACTAGAGAGGGGACAGCGGCCAACCTAGGGTTTCTTGTGAGGGTAGGGGGCGCCCTACCCCTCATTTTATAGGTGGGTAGGCTCCAAGGGGGGGATTCCTCCCCCAACTCCACTTCATGTGGCCAGCGCAAGGGAGAGGGAGGATTCCTCCCTTAGGTAGGTTTCCTTCTCTCCCTCCAGTTGGAAATCAATGTTCCAGTTTGACTTTTTTAAACTGGCATTTTGACTTTCAAACTAGAGTTTGATTTCTCTCTTCCAAGTGTCTAGCCAAGTGACCTAGGACATGATGCAACCATTCCACTTTTTCATGACACATCCATGTACCCTTCCCCTTACGGTTCAGTGGACCTTCTAGACCCTTCTAGAACATTTCGGTGAAAACACCAAAACCATTCCCGAACTTTGGAATTGGACTTTCCTTATATGAATATTATTCTCCAGACCATTCCGTATCTCCTCGTGATGTCCCAGATCCCATCCGAGACTCCGAAACATATTCGGTATCTTTACTCACTTTCCATATATACTAAACAACATTGAATCCTTAAGTGTGTCTCCCTATGGTTCGTGAATTATGCAGACATGATAGAGAATCTTCTCCGATCAATAACCAATAGAGGAATCTGGAAATTCATATGGCTCCCACATATTTCTACGGTTACTTCGTGATCGAATGAATCATTTACATACGATACCAATTTCCCTTTGTCTCGTGATACTTTACTTATCCGAAGTTGGTTTGTCGGTATCTCTGCATTCCTAGTTCAACCTCGTTACCGATAAGTACTCTTTACTCGTTCCTGTGATATGTGATCCCTTGTGAGCTAGTCACATGCTTGCAAGCCAATTGGATGACATTCCACCGAGAGGGCCGAGAGTATATCTATCTGTCATATGGATGGACAAATCCTACTCTTGATCCATGTGCCTCAACACATTCTTTTCGAACACTCAATGCCACCTTTATAGCCACCCAGTTACGAAGTGGTGTTTGATGTCATCAAAGCATCCATCCGGTGATGGTGATTAACATGATCTCATGGTCGAAGGATTTAGGTTACTATGTATTGAAAGCTTATAGCAAGTGAACTATTTAAATGACTTGATCTTATGCTACGCTTAACTATAGGAGTATGTCCATCACATCATTCTCCTAATGATATGACCTTGTTGTTAATAACATCTCAATGTTCACGATCAGGAAACCATGATCATATATTAACCAACAAGCTAGTTTAACAAGAGGCTTTACTAGGGACTCTTACATGTTTACAAATCACACAAGTATTAATGTTTTTGGTTAATACAATTATAGCATGGTATGTAAACATTTATCATAAACATGAAGATATGATAATAACTACTTTATTATTGCCTCTTGGGCATATATCCAACATGTTTTGCATATCATCAATGAGTTTCTTTGCAACACTCACTTGCTTTCCCATGATTGTTCCTCCCGCTATACTATCTAGCATAGTCTTAGACATTGGGTTAAGACCATTATAAAACAAATGTAATATAAGCCATTCTTTCATACCATGACTAGGACAGTTCATTATGGCTTCTTTCATCCTCTCCCACGCAAGCACTAGTGGCTCACGGTCTTCTTGTCTAAATCTGTAATGTTGGATCTTAGCTGCATAGTCTTAGCTGGGGGAAATATTTAGTCAGAAACAAATTAGTACATTGCTCCCAAGATTTAATAGTGCCCTTTGGTAGAGCTAGCAACCAATCCTTAGCCTTTCCTCTAAGAGAGAAAGGAAACAATCTTAATTTAACAACATTTGGACCTACATCCTTAATACACATTATGTCGCAAATTTTAGTAAAAGTATTTAAGTGCAAACGTGAATCCTCAGAGGATGAGCCCCCAAATTAGTTTTGTTGAACCAAGCTTAAAAGGTTAGGCTTAATTTCATAAGTTTCTGCATCAACGGCGGACTGAGTGATAGGTGCACGAATAAAGTCATCAGTGGGAGTAACATACTCCCTAAGTCTCTTTTGAGCCATGGCTCTTATATTTTTGGTAATTTTTAAGTAATGAAAAAAATAACAAGTAACTATTTTTTTTGGGTTTTCAAATAGATAACAAGAAAGTAAACTAATAATAAGAATAAAACTACAAACTAATAATAAAACTAAAAACAAGGTCTCTAGTGACCTCACCAGGATAGCGAAATTGCTTCCCTGGTAACGGCGCCAGAAAAAGAGATGATACCTTTGATTCGGATTCACAGATGTAGTATAATAGCTTTTTCCCTAGAATACCTAGGTTTAATCGAACCTTGCAAATCAATGCTAAAAGGAAATAAATAAGGACACGTCTATAAGACTTTGTTTCTCCATTTTACCTTAGTTTACCGAACCAATCTAGTTTACTTTTTTATAGTGGGTCGAATCAATGGATGAAGTAGCCATTGTTCCCTAAGTCCCAAGATCCACCTGCAGATGCACATCATATGGGATAAAAGATAATAATAAGCATAGTCATGTGTAATGTTTAAACGGATATAATCTCTTGTGTACAACACATCCTAATATACTAGAGCCTCCGTGATGCAGCGGGCATAGCAATAGTATTTTAATCCAACCGAGTGCACACCAAAGCCATGGGTTACAAACGATTATTAAGTGAAGCATACATATTAAAGCATTAAGTGGTGATATTGTTGTGATCCTGAATGGTTCGCTAAGCAAAGACCATACTACCCTTTCTGTCATTGAGGTTCCTATGAGATTGCCGCTAGCCAACTATCTCACCTCAAGCCTTTATCAATCTATGGGATGTTGGGTACCTACAAGTCCACAGGTCGAGATAAGAGACAAAGAACAAAAGATACAAATCTTAATTGCAAACAAAATACAATACTCCTATGATTAGATGCACATAGTTGCTACGAGGTTTCTCCCCAACCCGCAGCCCGTGAGGACTACTCACTCATAACAAATACATCAAGGATAGAAAACATTGTGCAAAATACTTATATTGAAATCAAATATTCTTACAATGGTTGCCAAATCACAAGTAGATCTAAATTACAAAAGAATGGCTATGGATAGTGGAGGGATGGATGGTGGAGTGGATGAACAATGTTGTGGATCTCATTTGGTGGTGTTGTGATGAAATCTAAGAATGATGGCTCTCTAGGCGGCGGCTGGAGCCTCAAAATATATAGGCGTATTCACAAAAGTTCTAGGGTTTGACGAGATGAAGCTGTTGGCATCCCGTATGGGTGGGCTATATAGGACGTCCCCACCCATACCTTCGGTCATTACGTGCACTGACGCATGGAATTTGCTTCCTGGTTACTTGGTTGTGCGGACTTCCTCAAATTCCTTCATTATGACTCCTAATTTTGCATTAAAACCCGTTTCCTGCACAACATAATTCAAAGCAAGGTTTTGCATATCTTTGCAATTATTAGCCATTAGTGGAAACGATTGAGAGTTTCTTGTCAACTGCTTGACTAAAATAATGTTTAAACGCAGAGAAAGATGAGAAATTTTAGAGCTATCAACCCCATACAGGGGTCACGTCCACAGAGGAATTTTGTCTAGCCAGGGCCATGGTCACCGACGACGAGAATGCAAAGCGTACCCTCCCATTCTTGCCAGAGGAGATAGAGCGGGCGGTTAATACCATGAAGGTCAATTCCACCCCGAGCCCAGGTGGCCTTACGGTCTCCTTCTTCCAAACTTTCTAGAATGAGATTCAGGAAGTGGTATTGTCGATGTTTTAGGAGTTCTATACTAGAACACTAGTAATGTCCCGCCTTAATTTTGATGTGATCACCCTGATTCCTAAGGTTATAGGGGCAATGAAATCTGTCAATTTATACCAATCATTGTCCTTGACATCGTCCAATGCATCTTCATGAAAGTTTGTGCATCATGGCTTACTCTACTTATGGAGAGACTTACCCACTATATCAGTTTGTGTTCCTCATAGGTCAACTTATACATGACAGGGTGCTAGCCCTCCATGATATCATCCAGGAGGTTGAAAGGGGTATTTCAAAAATTATACTTTCAGAAAGCCTATAACCGTCTAGATTGGCGGTTTACGCATCAAGTCCTCCATAGGAGAGGATTTGGTGACCAATTGATCACTTAGATCATGTAGTTCGTTATGACTGGTAGAATGCTATTAACATCAATAGGGACGTAGGCCCCTATTTTTGTCCATCATGCAGAGTGAGGTAGGGGATCCCATATCCCTGTCGGGGGATAACCCCCGGTAGGGTCACGAGAGGGGAAACATAGCGCAGCTGGGTTGGCTCCGAGTAAAAAATGAACCAGGCCGGGTAAGAACGGTCGGGTAAGATAAGCAAGAAAGCCGAGATATAACTATCCCGGCCCGTATAGGACAAAGTTGCAACCCTTGCAGGTAACAACGAGTCGAGTCAACCGAGGAAAGGCCGAGTCAGGAAGGACGCGTGGCACCTTTCCGAGTAAGGTTCGGGAAGGACCATGGTAAAGCATGGTCAAAAGAGAAGGGCGACGCCGGGTGACACAAAAGGAGCCGGGTGACGCCCAAAGCAAGCCGACGTACAAAAGTAATCGTGACGCCTTAAAAGAATAAGAACAAGCGTGCGGAAGACCGTTAGTTGTCAAGCTTTATGGACCGGGCCTATGGGCTTAGGGAAAGTCCATAACCCGGCCCATATGGTAGGGACCAAGACCCAAACAGTAAACCCTAGAACCCAAAGGGGTATTAGCTAGCTAGCGCTGCCTATATAAGGGAGGGCATAGCGGCAGTAGAAGGAGGTTGGACGAAGTAGAGAACAGGTACTGCATACTCTAGCCAATACAGCTCAAGGAGCACTTGTATTCTTGAGGGTATCAATCAAATCGTCAAGTGTGGAGAGTTCTCCTTGTTCTTCGTGCATGGCTCGACCGTGCACTCCCTCCCCGGTGACCACAAGCACCCATTCGGCCCCCAACTTAACCCTACCCATGGCATCTGCCGTGCCACCACCACGACAGTTGGCGCCCACCGTGGGGCAGAAGCAGGTGCTTGATGGAGTCTTCATCCGGACGGGCAACATCATCGCCAAGACCGGCGAGCGCGTCTACTCCGGCCTCATCCAGAGGTTTGGAGCGCTCAACTTCGTCAGCGACAACGCGGGCTGCTTCGGGACCAAGCCGTTCCCTAGGGGCGGTCGCTTCATCAAATTCGGCGAGCACCAGGTCTACGTCGCGGTGCGCGTGGAGCGCGCATATCCTGAGCACGTCGTCCTGGCGCCGGATCCCCCAACGGCACCAGTCGCTGGGAAACCTCTCCAACTCGTCTCCATGGAGGTAATGATGACTGCCCCAAACCCCATAGCTCCCACTATAGTTCCAGTGGTAAATGAAAACACAGAGGGAGGAAATCATGAGGAAACGCCAAGGGCTCCAAGAACGACGAAGGCGCCGCTGGAGAAACCAGAGAACATATCTAGGAGCAAAAGAGCTAAGGAGCTGCAGGAAGCAATAGAAAAGTTGGCAGAGCCAGTGGCACAGGCGACTGACCCGGCACGTGTGCGAGCCGAGTTGGAAGAAACCAGGATAAAAGTTCTGGAAAAAGCAAAGGAGCTAGCACAGTTATAGCAGGATGTGGATATCACTATCCGAGAGCTTAACTCGGAAAATCGAGTCAAGGGCGCAAAGACACGGCTTGATGCGACGATATTGAGAGGAAGGAACCTAAACGAAGAGATCGCAGATGCGACATCAAAGATAACACCAGAGAATAGCAATGAGACAGCCATGCGCCCAACATACAACACAGGAGCAGCTAATCTGCGGCGAGAAGCGACAATGGCGAGTTACCCCACTTGGAGGGGGAAGCAAATAAAAGGCAGCAAGAACGGGTCAATGAGTTAGTAAAAGCAGCCAGCATGCTAAATGAGGCATATTACAGAGCAAATCCGGGTATAGCAGGGAGATCACAGCTGGTTCACTCGGTAACTCCTGTTCCGGCAAGATCGGCTGGGCACACGGCATCCTCACCAGGAGCGGCGCCCAGGCCGAGAAAAGAGAAAAGTGTAGATTCTAGAAGAAACAAGCAGATGGTCGCCTATGATCCGGCAACAGTTCAAGGAAACCCGGCGCGTGCGCAAGGGGCAAAAATAAATAATCCACGGGAAAATGAAAACCAGGAAAAAATTGGACAGAGAAATGACAACGGAGGGAAAAATTTTGCGCCTCATACTCGGCGCGCAACTCACTCGGAAGGAGGAGGAAATCCAGCTCTGAATAATGCACTGGCTCAGCCGGAGAGAAGACAGCAGAGCGCGGGAAAAGCAGTTCAATAGCTCGCCGAACCGAACGCGAATAAATATAATGATGGTTACTCGACAATGGTAAATGACGGGTATGAGCTGTCGGATCATGCATACCAAGCGATGGGGGCAAGATATGGAGGTAGGAACCTTCATCCGGATGATGCCAGGCTGAAACTTGACCGCATAAAAATGGCAGAGATAATTGAATCACAAGGTCCGCAGGGTCCACCATGTTTTGGCCCAAGGATCATGAAGGAGCCACCGGTGCCGAATTTCCAGCTGGCCAGAGGAACAAAAACATATGATGGAAGCACAAAGCCAGAGGATTGGCTCATAGATTATGGAACCACTGTGAAGATCGCGCAGAGAAACTTGAGATGGGAAGTACGTTACGTACCGCAGATGCTCGAAGGACCAGCTTGGGTATGGTTAAACAATTTTCCACCCGGAAGCATCAATAGTTGGATTGATTTTCATGACGCCTTCGTGAGCAATTTCACGAGCACTTACAAGAGGCCGAATCGCCCACAGCAACTAGCAATGTGCAAACAAAGACCGAATGAGACAGACAGGGAGTTCCTCACAAGGTGGTGTATGATGCGTAACTCTTGTGAAGGGGTAATCGAGTCGCAAGCAATCACATGGTTTGCACAAGGATGTAGACATGGGAGTGTGCTGTGGCAAAGGTTACAAAGAGATATGCCGGCAAGCCTAGCACAGACGATAAGAATCACCGACTCTTACGCATTAGGAGATCCGACTCAGCCGCTGCTCATGTCGGCAGACGGGATGACTAAGAATCAGATCTATGATGCTGCCGGGTCGCAAAGGCGCCAGGAGAGATCCGAATACAGAAGCAAGAGAAGGGACGAGAGGCCGGATTACAGGCATGGTTCGGCTCAGGTTGCTGCAGTGAATCAGGATCATCCAGATGCTGGAAGCAGTCAGTGTCAAAGGACAAATGGTCAACAACAATGGATGCCAAAGAATGACGACAAAAGGCCATATGATCGGAAGAAACAGTACCAAGACCGACAAAAATACACCTATGAGATGATGTTGGATCAGCCGTGTAAGTTTCACACGCCTAGTCCGAGTAAGCCGGCAAATCACTCAACAAGGCAATGCACTTGGTTTTAGAAAGGAGATAGAGTGGACTCGCCGAATAAGCAGCTTCCACCACCTCCACCTCCACCTCCACCACTTACATGAGGAAATGCTCAAGCAGTAGGAGCAGATAACAGATATGAAAACAGGCAGCCGAGATATCAGAATCAGGAAAGAAGAGAAGATGTGCATCAGGTGCACAATCCAAGAGGTGACGATGCTCATATAGGCCATGGAACCAGAAATGAGTACAGAGAACATCACCAGAGCTATGTTGTCTTTTTCACAGAGCCAAATGACAAGAAAAGCCAGCAGCAACGAATGATGGAAGTGAATGCCACGATGCCGGCAATTCCCAAATACATGCATTGGTATGAGCAAGAGATAACTTGGAGTATAAAGGATCACCCCAGAATCATGCCAACCCCAGGAGGATACGCTCTGGTTCTGGATCCAACGTTCATGGGCCCAGATATCAACGTGAAATTTTCAAAGGTGTTAATCGATGATGGCAGTAGCATCAACATAATGTACAAGGATACTATGCTCAAGTTAGGCATTACCATGAACATGTTGGAGCCGACTAAGACCACTTTCCACGGGATTGTGTCGGGATTGTCCTGTGAGCCAATTGGCAAGATCTGGGTCGACGTCTTATTCGGAAACAGAGAAAATTTTCGCACTGAAGCCATAGAGTTCGAGGTAGTAGATTTGGTCAGCTCATATCATGCCTTACTCGGCAGACCGGCTATGGAAAAGTTCATGGCTAATCCTCACATCGCTTACTTGAAGATGAAGCTGCCCGGCCCATGTGGGGTGATCACAGTTGAAGGAGATTATAAAAGATCTATTGCGTGTGCCTCAGCCGGATCTTCACTGGCCGAGTCACTCGTCATAGCTCAAGAGAAAAGTCAGATGTTGGAGGTGGCAGCATTGTCCAAAGCAGCACAAATGTCCATGCCGGCACTCACCAACCCGCATGTCAATGTGTCATTTCAAGCTACCAAAGAAACCAATAAGGTGCAGGTGGATGAAACTTTCCCAGAGCACACAGTAACCATTGGGGCTGGCCTTACAGATAAATAGGAAAGCGAGCTCACCAGCTTCCTCCGTGAGAATCGGGACATCTTTGCATGGTCCACTCAAGATCTGCAAGGAGTTCCGAGGGAGTTGGCTGAGCACTCTCTTCATGTAAGACCAGATGCAATGCCGGTGAAGCAACCCCTCCGTCGCTTCGCCAAAGATAGGAGGAAAGTAATAGCGGCTGAGATTGCAAGACTTTTAGCTGCTGGATTCATCATGGAAGTGTTGCACCCGGACTGGTTGTCAAATCCAGTCCTGGTCGAGAAGAAGAAAGATGACCCGAACGTGGCAGTGGTATGGCGCATGTGTATTGATTACACGAACCTCAACAAGGCATGTCCAAAAGATCCATTTCCTCTGCCTCGGATCGATCAAGTCATAGATTATACTGCTGGGTGTGAGCTGTTGTCATTTGTGGATGCATATTCAGGATTTCATCAGATTCCACTGAATCCAAATGATCAAATAAAGACAGCCTTTATCACCCCGTACGGGGCTTATTGCTATCGCACCATGCCATTCGGATTGAGAAATGCAGGCGCAACATATCAAAGATGCATGCAAAAATGCTTGCAAGACCAATTGGACAAAAATGTTCAAGTATACGTAGATGACGTGGTAATAAAAACCAAACAAAGTCATACTCTAATCGAGGACTTGCGTCAAACATTCACAAACTTGAGAAGATTCCGGATGAAACTTAACTCGGAAAAATGTACATTTGGTGTCCCGGCTGGCAAGTTACTAGGATTCCTTGTATCCATCCGAGGAATTGAAGCTAACCCGACAAAGATCAGGGCTATCGAAAGAATGGAATTGCCAAAAACCCTCAATGACGTCCAGAAGTTTACTGGATGCATGGCTTCATTGAGCAGGTTTGTTAGTCGGCTAAGCGAAAAAGCCCTACCACTATATCAGCTGATGAAGAAATCAGACAAATTCACATGGACACGGCAAGATGATAGCGCTTTCCATGAGTTAAAGAAAATGTTGGCAACAACACCAATATTAGCGTCACCACTATCCAAGGAGCCAATGCTGCTCTATGTTGCCGCAACCAACAGAGTTGTAAGTGCAGTAATAGTGGTTGAATGTGAAGAAGGGGGCAAATCAGTCCAAAGACCAGTATATTACTTGAGCGAAGTGCTCTCTGTCTCGAAACAGAATTACCCGCATTATCAGAAGATGACATATGGGGTATATATGGCAGCAAAGAAGCCGAAACATTATTTTCAGGAACACCCGATCCGGGTAATATGCGAGGCACCTATCTCGGATATATTGGGCAGCAAAGATGCCAGCGGCCGAGTAGCCAAATGGGCCATTGAACTGGCACCATACACTCTACAATATGATAGGCGCGATGCAATAAAATCTCAAGCCATTGCAGATTTCTTTGTAGAATGAATGGAGATGCAGTACGAACCACCACTGCCAGATCCAAATTACTGGAAAATGCACTTTGATGGGTCCAAGACGAAAATGGGTCTGGGCGCCGGGATAGTGCTCACATCTCCAAAGAGGGATCGACTGAGATATGTCTTGCAGATTCATTTTGCTGCTTCTAACAACGTTGCCGAGTACGAAGCACTCGTCCATGGCATTAAAGTAGCCAAGGAAATTGGTATCAAAAGGATCATGTGTTTTGGCGATTCGGATTTGGTGATTCAGCAAGTGTCTGGACATTGGGACGCACTGGACGCAAACATGGCATTATATCGCTTCCACGTGCAGAAACTTTCGGGATACTTTGACGGTTGCGAATTTCATCACATTCCTAGAGCAGAAAATAAGGCAGCGGACGTGTTATCCAAGATAGGATCATCTAGACAAGCAATACCACCAGGGGTAGCATTGGAGCATCTCAGGAAGCCATCGATCAAGATGTCACCAGAGTCCGAATAAATCAGGGTCATCCCGGAGAGATAGGAATCATAGGCAGTGCCAATGGATATCGACTCAGGGGTAGCCGAATCACACTCGGGGACTCCCCGGGTTATGTCGGTAGAACATATCTCGGCGGAACCAATGGACATTGATGTTGAAGCAGACCTGGAACCGCTAATACCAACGTGTGCACAACCAATATTCAGTTATTTGAAGGATGGAACCTTGCCGAGTGATGAGACACTGGCAAGGCAAACGGCACGAAGAGCAAAAGCATACACCATAATCAACAATGAACTCTATAAACGAAGCGTGACAAGTGTACTGCAGCGTTGCATCAGCTCAGAGCAAGGCCGGGATATCCATCAGGGAGAATGCGGGCACCATGCATCATCAAGAGCATTGGTAGCCAAGGCATTCCGACATGGATTCTACTGGCCAAGCGCACTGGCACAAGTGCAAGAGTTAGTCGGAAAATGCAGTGGTTGTCAACACTATGCGTCCAAGTCACATTTGCCAGCGTAAGAATTGAAGACTATACCAATCACATGGCCTTTTGCAGTGTGGTGCCTGGATATGGTAGGACCATTCAAACCAGCAAGGGGAGGCATGACTCATATCTTGGTCATAATCGATAAGTTCACCAAGTGGATAGAAGTGAAGCCAATCAAAAAACAGGACGATAAAACAGCTGTTACATTCCTAAGGGATATAATCCTCAGATACGGTTACCCGCACAGTGTGATCACTGACAATGGCACAAACTTTGCCAAAGGGGCTTTTGCTCGCTTCTGTGGGAAACACCAAATAAGACTCAACGTAGCGTCAGTCGCCCATCCAGAATCAAATGGACAAGTTGAACGGGCTAATGGCTTAGTTCTATCCGGGATAAAACCCCGCTTAATGGAACCACTCCAGAGATCGCCTGGTTGTTGGATAGAAGAACTACCCTCAGTACTGTGGATCTTAAGAACGACTCCGAATTGATCAACAGGTTATACGCCATTTTTCCTTGTATATGGGGCTGAAGCAGTTTTGCCTGCCGACATAGAATATGACTCGCCAAGAATAAGGCAATACTCGGAAGCCGAGGTAAAAGAGGCCCGAGAAGATGGAGTAGATTTACTCGAAGAAGCAAGGGAACTGGCATTCTCCAGATCTTCTATATATCAACAAAATCTCCGACGCTACCATAGCCGGAAAGTGCAACCTCGTGTTTTCCGAGAAGGAGATATGGTGCTAAGGCTGGTGCAGCGCACAGCCGGGATGCATAAATTATCGCCTCTTTGGGAAGGTCCATTCATTGTAAGCAAAGCATTGCACAATAATTCCTACTATCTCATAGACGCTCGTGAAGCGCAAAAGAACAAGGCGGACAGGTCAGGAGATGAAACCAAAAGGCCATGGAATGTGGCACTGCTTCGTCCCTTCTACACTTAGGAGAAGCAGTGCATGTATCACTTGAACTCTCATATGTCGGATGTGTTTGCCGGCTATATGCTAATAATAAAATGGTATGACTCGAAAAATTGACGTGGGACTACCCCTTAGGCTTTCCATTTCAATTATTTTACATCGGCTGGCGTGATACCCGGAATTTATTTCGGAACAATTAATGTTTACTCGGAAGAAATCAACTCTTCGACTATGTTGTTGTCCGAAAACATGGCTTCATGGCAAGCAAGAGACAAAGATGTAAGATGGGTAAACACGAACGCCGGATAAGTACAAGGGAGAAACGCGAGTCGGCTTTAGTTTGTGCCTAACTCTCTACAAGTTGTATTATACTATGTGTCGAGTAATCTCGGCCAAGTTATACAAGTTTCATATCCGCTAACTAAATCCTTTGTACTTTGAGATCCTAATGTCGAACGCCAAAAAATGGCAGACAAGGGCCAAAGGCAAGGAAAGGTGACACGGCAAAATGAAACTCGGGGACTTGCCCTTGAATGATTCGCACTAAGAGCATAACGCAAACATATAAAGCCTATCAAAAGGCACATAATCAAACTTTGAGTGCAATATACGTTACATCTGTACCCGGCATACCGGGGATCTAATAAAAGTTCAAATATTTGTTGGCCTAAGGAGCAGGAGAACTCGGGGGAGCGTTCTCGGAAGCAGGAGTGCTTGGAGCATCGGCCGGGTGAGGGGAATCTGCAGCCGGGTCGTCTGGATCATCTGACTAGGTCGTCTCGCTATCACCACCATCTTCAGCAGGAACTTCGACGAGCGGATCGCCAAGGTCGAGGAAGCTGGGCCCTTCACACCAAGCGTGCACCATAGTGTACTCTATCATAGCATAAGCTCGCTCCTGGCGCTTCTTGATCAGCTCCGGGTCGTTCAACCATTTGCCATCTCCCCATATGCTAGCAAGAACGTCAAGGTTGATGTCCTCGTACCATGAAAGCGCGAAGGAGAGAGCCTTGTCCGCTGCAGCCCAGTCGGCCGACTCGCGCCATTGATCCAGCCGGTCTTCAGTAAGGAGCAGTTTGTCGGCGAGTGGCTCGATGAGTTCGGGTGGGTCTTCATCCGTCCAGAGCATGCGAAACGCATGGATAGTCGCTTTGAGCAAGTCCACACCGCAAGATCTGAGGGTCTTGACCCGTTCAGACACCGCTGCAAGGAGCTCCTCCATGGACACATCGCTATCAGCAGGAGCACCAGCCTCAGCTCTCACCTTCTTCATGGCTCGGATGGAAAACATGTTGGCCTCAGGAAAATTCTCTGCAAACAAAAATAGAAAAGTTAGCAAATGACAAGGGAAGATGGAAGAAATCCAGCAGGACTTGGACAATTCGTAAAGAGTAAGAACTCACTACCGAGAAAGAAGTTTATGGCAGCGAGCTTGCTATGCCAAGTCTTGGTCTTGGCTTGAAGGGCGTCGAGGTTCATATTGGTCGACTAGACCAATGACTCGGCCTCGTCGAGCAACTTCTTAGTCTTCTTGGTGTTAGCAGTCTGCTGCTCGCTCTTCTCGGCAAGATCCTCCTTCAGTCCTTTCACCTCGGCCAAGTGTTTCTCCTCCATCTCGGCCATCAATTTCTTCAGCCGAGTCACCTCATCGCGCTCCTTCTGGATTTTGGCTTGGTGCTTCTCTGCTTATTCAGAACAAAAAATTGTCAGTACCAACAGAAAAATTTCAACTATTGGCTTAGAAGGCAGGAAATTTACTCTCGGCCTCGCTGATTTGCGAGTGAAGATCGTTGATGGTATCCTGAGCAGTGGCTATGGAACAAGTACATGAGAAAAAATGAGAAGATGAACCAAGGAAAATTACATCAAATAAGAAATAGGAAGAGCAAAGATGTTACCTTGGCAGGAAGGTGTCAGTCTGCAGCTACGCAAGTTCAAGCTTGCGATGCACCAGAACGAGAGCTTGGTGCGCTCGTTGTGCGTAAGCTAATCAAAGAAGTTAGACAATAAGTAAGAGTCAAGGCAGGCGACCGTCCGAATAAATAAGGGCTTAAGAGCTTACAGCCGAGTAAGTTCTTTACTCGACAGTAACCTCGAGGGCTAGGGATTGAAGCTCTAACATGAGTTTGTCATAAAAGAAATCAAAAGAGGTTAAGATCTTACAGTCGGGTAAGTTCCTTACTCGACAGTAACCTCGAGGGCTAGGAATCGAAGTTCTAACATACAAGCTTGGAATGAAGGATTTGAAGGCTAAGTGACTATTGAAGAGCTTACAGCCGAGTAAGTTTCTTACTCGGTTGTAACCTCGGGGACTAGGTGATATGTTTAAAGGAAATGCTCAATGATACAAAAGAGTAAGAATTTAATTTACCTAGTTCACTTCGTCGACGCGGGCCATCAGAGAAATGGCCTGCTGGGTCATGTCGGAGACGTCCTTGGGGCCCAGCTTCATCTTCTTCCCGGCACGAGTGCTGACCTCCTGCTCGCCTGCTGCATTCCATGCCACAACGTAAGGTTCAGCTGAACCAAGGCTTTTGCCACTGAGCGCCCGAGTGAGAACTCGAACCGTTTTCAGGTCGGTTCCCACAGTGGCACGGGTTGCAGCGGCAGAAGTGTGGAGGGTAACAGCCCTAGAGTCGTCACCTGACCCGGCAGCAGCAGATCCGTCCCCCTTACCCACTGAAGCGAGTATTGTCGCCGACGTCGGAGGACGGATCTGAGGAGCAGAACCTGAAGCGTAAACTAGAGTTGCTTGCTTGGAAGAGGCGGATTTGCCAGAAGAGGGGCGGGAAGAACCAGAAGCCTTGGGATGGGTCTGGCCCTTCGACAGAATTTGAGAGCGAGCAGGAAGATTTGGTGAAGGTTTTGGAGCCCCCTGACTGGGCTCAGCAGTTTTGCTGGATCCAAGATCAGTAAGTTGTTCATTCACATCAGCTTGAGGGCTGATGCCAGAGGAACTGGTGGCAGAGGGTTTCTCGGCGCCAGACTTGTGGGCACCAAGATCAGGAAGTTTCTCCTGGCTAGCGCCAGGAGCGCTAGCCGAATGACCCACCAGGTCTGACTGACACTGAGAAGCGTGAGCCTCAATAGTGCTAGCCTTAACCCGGACGGGGCTCGGCGCCACCGAGTCAGCTGAAGGAGGTGCAGGCCTAAGCAGCGAGACAATGCTAGAAGCAGCCTGATTCGTCGTCAAAGGTGCAACACTGAAAATAACAAGACATATATGAGAGAACATCAAGGATGAAAAGGAAAAGAACAGAGAAGGGAAAGTAGAAACAAACTTACCCGGTGACGACCGGGTCGCGGACGACTCGGCGCGTGACTCGGGGCCCAGCAGCTTGGCGAGTCTCACTCAAGCTGGCAGCAGCAGAGGCAGCAGGAGCTGCCGGACTGGGCTTGTTATTCTTAGCCGGCTGAGTGCTGGAGGAGATTTCGCGTCGCTTCGGCTTAGCGACGGGAATCTTGCCGACTCCGCCCATGGCGAGAGGAGGGATATCATGTACCTGGCTAGCTGCAAAAGTAAATAACGGGCTTACTCGGATAAGCAAAAAGGTTAAGCTCGCAAGGCATATACCTTCAAAATTGTACAATCATCATCCTCATCATCGTCAGACCAGTCTTGTAAGGGATTGCGAGATTGACTCTTACCCAAAGCAGAAGCGGCTGCAGTGTGCGGGATTGGCATGAAGCACTCCAGGTCATACTCGATCTCATCCGAGTCAGAGCGGTCCCCATGATAACCAGCAGGAGGGACAGTACTGTCATCAACCTGGTGAAGGAGATTCTGCGAGAGACAAACAGAATGAGAAACTAAATAATTAAACTAAAGAGTGGCAA
Source organism: Avena longiglumis (assembly GCA_030063025.1). Classification (NCBI taxonomy): domain Eukaryota; kingdom Viridiplantae; phylum Streptophyta; class Magnoliopsida; order Poales; family Poaceae; genus Avena; species Avena longiglumis. The sequence continues at coordinate 202,655,607 of CP125976.1, read as the reverse complement.
AAGAGCTAAAGCCTACTCGGCGAGAAGGAAATTTGGAAAACTTACCTAGGGGACAGGCCTGACCCGGCTAAACGGTGGGCAACTCCAAGCCCAGTCATCCGCCAAGTTCAATTTGAAGATGGAGCTTACCCGCGGGCGATGGAGTCATGAGTGAGCTCCTTAGTGGAATGCCGAGTGGGATCATGGGACCCGCTCATGAAGCACATCTTGTGACTCCTAGCTTGGATGGGGCTTACCCGGCGTGAGATGAAGGTGCACATGAGGTCAAAGTCGGCAAGATAAAAGTTCTCATCCGGCGACAGCAACCTTTCCAGGGTAGCGTTTTCCTCGTTTACCGCAGAGTCTTGGTCGCGCGGGTCAAGTTGCGAGTACTTCTTGTTGGGAACCTCGTCCGAGAAAGGGGGGAGCCGGATATTATCGGTGGACCCGCTGTTTTTGACATAGAAAAAGGTTCTATGCCACTTCTTGCAGGAATCGATACCAGCAACCCAAGGAAAGATGGAATCCCTCCTGGGTGTGATGCTGGCAGCACCGCACCGAGTAGGTTTCTTCTCGGCACGAGGAACTTCAGGCTGGGGAACAACCTGAACTTTGAAGCGAAAATACTTGGCCCACAGAGCAACTGTAGGCCAAATTCCAAGATAGGCCTCGCAGGCAGATATGAAGCAAGAGAGAGAGCCAATTGCATTGGCAGGAAGATGGTGGGTCTACAGATGGAAGGTAGAAAGAAACAAGGAAAAGAAGGTGCCCACAGAAAGAGCAAAACCGCGTTAGAAGTGTGAAAGAAAAACCACCCGCTCGCCAGCTTGAGGTTTGGGGGGAGATCTCACCGGCGGGGAGGCGGCAATCCACTTGCGGTGGAATGCGTCTGGTGGACCGGAGCCACTCCACTTCTTCGGTGGAGACCTCTGAGCCTTCCCAGCCACCGCGCTCGCCGGCGGGGACTTCCTGCTCGGCACCATCGGCACCGTCGCGAGCATGCATGGGGTCGTCGGGGTCTATCTCCTCCACGGAAAGGAGAGGCTTGGAACAGCGAGGACCCGTGCTGGAATCGAAATAGGACAGGGGCAATCGCAGTGCACGAGCAAGAGGGAGAAGGAACCGCAAAGGAGGCAGTTCAATCTTTACAGGCGCGAGGAAGAAGAAAGGCTAAGGAAACTGAACGGGTGTGGGGGAAGTGGAAACCCCCAACCCCTACTTAAGGGCAGTAAAAAACCCCGTCATGGGATCTAACTGCGCCGTGCGGCCAGTGTGTGGCTGTGTACCACGCCGGGTTAGCCAGTCAGCCAGCGCCACGTAGCCAAAGATACACGAAAAATCCGGTGCCACATCACGGCTGGAAGGACAAGAGGCGCAGACCGATGGGACTGCCACAGTGAAGGGGAATAACTGCGCAGCCGTCACTGTGCCGCCGGATCTTGGAACAAAAATTGAGGCAAGTAATCATGATTACTAGCTGTCAGTGACTGAAGTGCGCCGAAAATGACCCGGAATTGGCCAAAATAACTCGGCTCGAGGCAAGAATGAGCCAAGAAGTGAAAGGATTGATCCGGAATTGTCAGACTAACCCGGCAAGATGCAAAACTGAGGTAGATAAAAGACAAAAACTAAGTTCCATTCACACAAAAGGAACCTGGAGATGCCTAACAGCTTGAACTGCTAGACCTCACCAGCTTCGGGGACTAATGTCGGGGGAATAACCCCCGGTAGGGTCACGAGAGGGGAAACATAGCGCAGCTGGGTTGGCTCCGAGTAAAAAATGAACCAGGCCGGGTAAGAACGGCCGGGTAAGATAAGCAAGAAAGCCGAGATATAACTATCTCGTCCCGTATAGGACAAAGTTGCAACCCTTGCAGGTACCAACGAGCCGAGTCAACCGAGGAAAGGCCGAGTCAGGAAGGACGCGTGGCACCTTTCCGAGTAAGTTTCAGGAAGGACCATGGTAAAGCATGGTCAAAAGAGAAGGGCGACGCCGGGTGACACAAAAGGAGCTGGGTGACGCCCCAAAGCAAGCGCTGACGTACAAAGTAACTGTGTGACGCCAAAAAGAATAAGAAGCAGCATACCAGAAGACCGTTAGCTGTCAAGCTTTATGGACCGGGCCTATGGTCTTAGGGCAAGCCCATAATCCGGCCCATATGATAGGGACCAAGACCCAAACAGTAAACCCTAGAACCCAAAGGGGTATTAGCTATCTAGCGCTACCTATATAAGGGACGGCATAGCGGCAGTAGAAGGAGGTTGGACGAGTAGAGAACAGGTGATGCATACTCTAGCCAATACAGCTCAAGGAGCACTTGTATTCTTGAGGGTATCAATCAAATCGTCAAGTGTGGAGAGTTCTCCTTGTTCTTCGTGCATGGCTCGACCGTGCACTCCCTCCCCGGTGACCACAAGCACCCATTCGGCCCCCAACTTAAGCCTACCCATGGCATCTGCTGTGCCACCACCACGACAATCCCACTACTCTTTAACTTGATAGTGGATGCCCTTGCAGGGATCTTAGAGAAAGCTAAGACCATCCTCCATATTGCTAGTGTGTTAGAGCATCTTAAACCTAGAGGAGGTGTTAATCACCTATAATATGTGGACGACACAATGATCACGATAGAAGGCTTTGGCTCGGACATTGCTAATCTCAAGTGCCTTCTACTTTGCTTATAGGAAATGTCTAGCCTCAAGGTTAAATTTTATAAGAGCAAGGTCGTTGCACTAGGGTTCTCATTAGAGGATCATCGGAGGATAGCCGACAACCTCAACTGTCGGCTTACCTCATTCCCTATTACCTATATGGGTATGCCAATCTGTGACACCGGGATCCTTATCAAAGATTTGGAACCGCTTGTGGACAGAGTTAGATTGAAAGTTGAACCATAGTATGGAAGGTTCATGTCGAAAGGAAGCAAGACTATACTAATTGATCCATGTATCTAGCCTCCCTATGTATGTGATGCGCCTTATCTCCTACATAAGGGTATACATGGATCCTTCGGTAAGGGCATCTCCACCGGGCCAACCCAAACGTTCGACCAAAACATTCTGTTTCGGTCCGTTTGGGTCGGCCCGCAGTCGCTTTTGTCTCGTGGTCTGGCCTGTCTAGACAACCAAGCCCAGTGACCCGACCCATATGTATGTATCCTCCCGATATCACTGCTTGACACCCTCGGCGATGGGACGTTAATGGCGATGCGGCATCGGCTATCAACACCGATGACTTTTCCCGCCATCGAAGATTTCTGTTTCCCCCGCGCGCCTTGCCTCTTGCTGCCAGAAAACTTCCCGCGCCTCCCCGTCCGTTTCCCGCCTTTGCCGCAATTTATAAAAGACGGTCGCTGGCACGACGAAGACAACAAGCCTAAGCAAGAGCAAACTAACAACCAAAAAAGTGCCAGCCACTAGCAGCCATGCCTTGATGTAAGATTGCCAACTGTACCAAGATCTGGGAGATGTGCTGCACCCACTTCCCAGAGGTGGAGATTATCGAGGTCGACCTCCAGGCCATGTTGATGTCCTAGCGCATGACCGAGGCGCAGGTGGAGGCCTTCGAGGAGGAAGTCCGTGTGGCGGAGGCGGCGCTGGAGCACGTGGTGGAGGCGGCCGCAAAGGTGGCCACCCAATGGTTGGTGCGTGAGATTCACCACGTCGCCGCCAAGGAGGCGGTGGCCAAGTAGGACGCATCAGCGGCCCCCGCGAGATCTGCCATGAGGCATCCATGACCATGCTAGAGGCGGTGTCCAAGGAGGCCTCCAAGGTAGTTGTCCACGACCTACGCCGCGCCGCCACCATGCACAGGGAGGTGGAAGCGGCAGAGCATGCTGCCGACTCGGTAGCGGAGGAGGCGTGCGTGGCTATGGCCGCCGAGGTGGCGGCCGCATGGGCTATCATCGACAGGGATGAGACGGAGGTGGAGGAGGATGAGGAGGGGGATGAGGTGGATCAGCAGAAACCAGAGGCGGAGGAGGAGGGATATGAGACGATCGACGTCCCCCTGTAGATCGCGCAAGCGTTGGGCTTTGGCCCCAACAGGGTTCCAGATGAGGCAGAAGCCGCGCACGTCCCGTGCGTCCGCATGAACGTCCTCGGACGCACTCATACGGGTTGGATCGACCCAATGGAGATTCCCTATGTAACCGCCACGCTTCTTTTGACGGGACCCTAAGGCCGTCAAAAGTATCACATTGTCTTTTTTAGAGTTAAAGCAATTCCATTACTCAAACATGCTCGACAATATCGTTGGCAACCAGAACACTTACAAAATTCGGGGCATAATCAGCCCAACCAACACACTCATCCTCCATTAGCATGGCAAAATGGGCGATGGCATGAGCTACTTTATTACAGTTCCGACGATAGAAAGTAAAACTATGCTTCTAGAACACGGACAAACAATTGCTTCCTTCTTCTCTTATAAGAACGTCAATCTCAGACAGATCATGGCTAGACGAGTTTAGGACGCTCACCAATACTTGGCAGTCTGACCCAAGAATGGTTCTATTCAGGCCAAGTTCCTCGGCACCCTCAATCGTAGCTAGACAGGCCTCCGCTTTAGCTTGGAGGACACTGCGCATGTTTCTCAGTTTGCCTGTAGCTGCTGTAATGAACTGACCCTAGTCGTCTTGGGCCACAAAACCCCAAGCTCTTGTGCCCAAGGCTTCCCAGAACGCGGCATCCAGGTTGATCTTCACATGGTTTGGACCCGGCTTCGTCCAAAACTTGCAGAAAGGTTGTCCTCTGTTTGCACTCTGATCACCCCTAGAGCCCAAGGTAGTCTGAAATTCCAACCTATGTTTCTGGATCAGATGTACCACTTGTGAGATGCTCTTCTCCAACTCTCCTGCATGAATTTTATTGCGGTGAGTCCACCAGTCCCATAGCAGAATGCATACTGTGTCCCATGTTTCACATGGAAGGCCAAGGACCGTCTCCATCATTAGCTTAGCTGTGGGGACTTGAAGCAGCTTCATGCGAACATCCTCCAACATAAGCTCCCGCCATAACTGTTTAACTTTCTTTGCACTTTAGGAAAGTATGGCCACCATCTTCCTCAAGCCTCATTTTTTTACAAATATGCCCCCCTGCAACACTGCATCGCCAAAACTGCCCCCCTGTCACTGCAAAAGGCAAAAGTGCCCTGGCGGGAAGCTAAGAAAGTGACACCTGTCACATACCGCCAGGGCCTGTGGCGGGACAGCCCTGCCGCCAGCGACAGGGGCGGAACGGACCTTCCGCCATAGGGAAAGGCGGGATGCAGCGGGCCCCACCACGCGGGCCAGCGGGAAGTCCTTTCCGGCTCGGGACGCGGCAGGTTGCCCTTTCTCTGTTTCAAGATTCCCAACACCGATTGACGTTTACTATTGCTAAGCAGTCAGGTAACCACCGAAAGTCGCATTCGTTGAAACTTGTGACCGTTTCTTTACTTTATTCATTCGGGACTTGAACCGATAGCTGTTGCAGCTCTCTTTCCTCGAAACTTGTTTGTTGGCAAATACTGCAGCTCTGTTTCTTTAAATACAGCGGCAGGTATCCTCAGAACCACTGCGACTTCTTTCGATCCATTTGCTGCCTCTTCTTTCTATCTCTTTGCTTATACAGTCACACACTCTGTAATCGCCTGAGGCTGAAAGAAGCCTGCACCAATATTCGGAGGCTGAGAACGGGTAGCCATCGATCAAGGTGAGTTGTTTCGGTTGAAAGCTTTGCATGTTGTATATATTAGTCAGCTAATTAGGACATAATTTGCCATGCAATGCTTGAACTATTAATTAGCTTTGCAACTTAGTTAGCTCGTGTAGAAATATTTGAGCTCTTGTCGTAATATTTCAGCTAAGTAACCTAATTAGATCGTGTAGTAATACTTTAGCTATGCAACTTAATTAGGTCATGTAGAAATATTTTAGCTCATGTAGTAATATTTTAGCTAAGAAACTTAATTACATCGTGTAGAAATATTTGTGCTCGTGTAGTAATATTTTAGGTATGCAACTTAACTAGAACGTGTAGAAATATTTTAGTTCATATAGTAATATTTTAGCTATGCAACGTAATTAGGTAATGCAGAAATATTTGTGCTCTTGTAGCAATATTTAGGTATGCAACTTAACTAGAACATGTAGAAATATTTTAGCTTATGTAGTAATATTTTAGATATGTAACATAATTAGGTCGTGTAGAAATATTTGTCCTCTTGTAGCAATATTTAGGTACGCAACTTAATTGAAACGTGTAGAAATATTTGAACTCATTTTGTAATATTTTAGCTATGCAACTTAATTAGGTCGTGTAGAAATATTTGTCTCTTATAGTAATATTTTAGCTAAGCAACGTAATTAGGTAATATAGAAATATTTGTGCTCTTGTAGTAATATTTAGGTATGCAACTTAAATAGAACGTGTAGAAATATATTAGCTCATGTAGTAATATTTTAGCTATGCAACGTAATTAGGTCGTGTAGAAATATTTTAGAAAGTGTAGTAATATTTTAGCTATGCAAAGTAATTAGATCGTGTAGAAATATTTTAGACTCTTGTAGCAATATATTAGGTATACCACTTAAATATGCCGTTTTCAAATATTTGAACTCGTGTAATAATATTTCTTACACGTTCGGTTAGACAATTAATGTATTTTGTCAATATAAATAATTATATTAATGAACTATCATTAAGATTATATATAATTAATATGGTTATATTAATTTGATGCGGTAGGTGCGATAAACACTTTGTATATTTTTTATGGTGAGGACATCACCCGCGATGGGCCGTCGGGGCTTGATCTGTCGCGTTATGAGACAAAAAATGTCATAGTGGAAGAATTGGTGAATGCTAGTTTCACGGATATTAGAAGGCGCATCCGCGCAGAATTTGAGCCAAAGATGGCCCGAAAAAAGATGACCGTTGAAGCGGTTGTTTGCAAGAGAGTGGGAGAAGATTACCGGTGGGCACTTCTCCAGGTTAAAGGCGAAAATTCGTGGGTTTCATACATGAAATTTGCAAGCACACCTGGTGCGGCCATGTATGGGCAACCGATAGTGTATGTGCAGTTTGTTGATGCCAGCGACATACCTGGTAGCAGCACTGCAGCCGGTGAGATCCAACTATCCATCTCCGCAATGGCTATAGATTGGGAGACGGTGTGGCATCCCGCAAAACCACTACTAGAAAATCGCGTTGTTTTTGTGCATTGCATCATCATGACCGCATGCTCATGTCATCATGCCACCTTGCGTTTGAGCATCCTCATCATCTTGCATTTGCTTGCATAAAACTATTTTCGGAAAAACCTAATTTGTTTTCTAAACGCCCCGTCTTTGTTCCAAACACAAAAACCGGGTCTCCGGATTATTTTGTTTTGTCCGCTGTCGGTTTGCAAAAGCGCTGGTTGAAATAAATAAATAAATTAATTATTTTAGTGGGGGCAGTCGAACGGGCCGACCCGACCCGGTCGACCACCTCCATTACAAAAAAACGGTCCACTAAACCTGCCCCCCCCCCAAAATCCTAATCCCACCAAATCCTATCCTACCCACCTCTCTCAGCCCGCCACCTCAACCTCTCACCCAATTCCTACCCACCTGCCACCTCACCAATCCCTCACTTTTCCCCCCTCTCTCTCTTTCTCACCTAGCCCATCCTACCCTCTCTCCCTTGCACCTGGACCCCACCCGCGAGGGTCCCACTCACCCCCACCTCCTTTCTTCCCCTGGTCAACCCACTCTCCCCTGGCCCCACTCGTCAGCCCCACCCCACTCAACCTCACACCCTCCCATGCCCCACCTGTGGACCCCTCCCACTCCCCGACCCCACGCGCCCTCCCACGCTCCCTCTCCCTCCTGCCCGCGTCCCCAACCCCGCCTCATAGCAACTCCCTCACCTCGCGTCGCCCACCTCGCCCAGCCTGCCGGGTCTCCAGCCGCGCCTCTCCTCCTCCATAGCGCCTGACGATCGTCCCTCGCCGCCCCCGAGCCTCCTCGCCGCTAGGCGCTCGCCACCACTCCGACAGACGCCGCCGCGAGCCGCCGCCCACCAACCGCCCGCCATGCGCCGCCGCCCCCAAGCGCGAGCTCCGCCATCACAGCTCCGACCGTGCCTCTCCGACGCCACCATCTCCCTTCCGCGGCCTCCTCCGCCGACCGCGCCTCTGCGAGCCGGTCCGGTCGCCGCTGCTGTCGGCCTCGGCCTCGCGCCATCGTTGTCGGCAGCGACCACGCCGCCCAAGGCCGTCCTCCTGAGCTCGCCCGTTGTCGTCCTGCCCAAGCCCTGCACCAGCAAGTCTTCCGCTGGCCTCAGCCACGTGCCTCCCATGTGTGTTCGAGACTCAAGTTTGAAGGACATCTGCAACCGCGCGTCTCTGAATCGGCTCGGTCGTGTTTTTCCTTTTCTGTTCGGCTTTGGGTATGGTCTTGTTTTGCAAGTCCGCCAAGGTCGACCGACAACAACACCGCCATCGGGAACGGTGGTACCCGAAGGAATGGTCAAACACCGTTGATGAATTCCATGAAGGCCACCGATGATGAACCAAGTCCGACAACGACACGAGAAGTCAGAAGCCGAAGAGGATGTTCTCAAACTCCGAAGACCGATCCATCGGCACGCCAAGACCTGCGTCACGGAAAAACCTCAAGGTCTCCTTCGCGGACCCGAAGACCTCGAATGCGACAAGAACGACACCGACCCGGAAGAATCCGATGCGCCCCCGACACCGAACCAAGTCCTTCTTCGCGGAACGCCAAGGTCTACTCGGTAACCAAGAACGTTCCCGCCGAGGCCGAACCCCAGATCCGAACCCTGAGACCGAACCCCGAACCCCGGAACCCCAAGATCGTCGAGACCCCTAATGTGTGACCCCTCTCTTGAACCCTATTTTTATAAATGTAATATATCCCTCTTGCACATTTAATTGTTCATGCATGCATACTTGTCTGTGGTTTGGGGGCCTTTTGCCGATTCAACTCATAATTAAATATGGGGCCTATATGCGGGCAAATCTAGTCTTATATTGGTCCCATTTAATTTGTGCATCGAACCGGTACCATATCTTGCCATGTTAATACAACATTTAAATTGCGGGTTAGTTAAATAACTTGAACCATCTAATCAATTGTCGGGACCCCGGTTCCGCTTAATATGACCTAATTGCATCGCATCTTTGCCATGCCATACATCATGCATGCATCATGCCCGATCTTCTGTTGTTGTGTTAAATAGTACATCCGGTGTTTCTTCTAGTGTTTTGGTTCTTCGCGGATAAGGCCGTTGAGTTGATGTGACCTTCGCCCCGATCTTCGGATGAACCTTCGACAATGTTTTCAGGCGAGCATCTCCCCCTTTCTCCCTATCTTACTTTTATAGTCTTTATTTCCTCCTGATGATCTATTGCTATCTGTGTTGCGATGCTCTAGTTTTCGTACCCGTGATATCCCTTCCAGCCTCATATTGCCTTGGACACATCCTATTACCTGTTGTTTGGTAGATAGTTGGACTTGCGCGTCGTAGTCGCCTGCTCAAGTGCTGTTGCGTGTCGCCAAGAACCACAGTGTTGGAGTAATTGCCGCATGTTGATGTTGGAGATGATCATGGCTTTACTTATCGTTCACTTTAATTCCTGTTTAACAACTAAAATTGAAGTAAGTAAGAAGAGGCATCGGTGGGTGATAGATAATATTTGGTTTCCGACCGTCCACTTGTGTCCCGTAGGACCCCGAGTACTTGATACCTGTTCCTTGATTTATCGCGCTACCCACATCCGGGACGATTATGGGACCCCCTGAGCCAGAGCATGATTCATTCTTATTTCTTGGGGTCACAAACTAGTTTGAGGTTTTATTTACTATCCTGTACCTATGCCATGCTTTACTGCTTTATTTACGATTGTGCGAGGAGCACGCTGTACTGTTTAGGATCGTGGCACGATTCCGCGGTGTCGACAAGCCCAGCTTTGGGTTCCCGATCACGTACCGTCCCCACAACCTTGAGTCCGTCTCGAGCCGGCCGGCTATGGTTCACTACTTTAAGGGTGGCCTGAAATATTTCTGAATCTGTGATTGCTTTGTCGTGAAGGCCTCGTTGGGTTTTGATTTGGTTTTCGAGGCTGATCGAGTGTGTGTTGCTATTTGTGCACCCGGCGGGTTAAAACTTTCGAAAGCCGTGTCGCGGTTATGGACGACTTGAGCACAAGATCTCGATCATAGACAACTATAACTAAAGTAGTGCTATAAATTTGACTTTATAATGACTAGTAATCAGCTTCACTATAATGGAATGGCTAAATAAAACTGCCAACAATTGCTTGTTTGGTTTGTCGCTTGCGACAATTGTATCTGACTAGTAAGTATTGCAATTAAAACGGAATGGCTAAATAAAAGTATCAACAACTGCTGGGTTTTGGGTTATCTCATGCCAATTGTATCTGATTAGTAAGTGTTACTACTATCACGGAATGGTTAATTAAAAGTGCCCACTGCTTACTTTATCAGGATGATTATCTACACCGGACTAGTAATTGCTGCAACGATAACCGAATAAATAAAACTGCCAACGGTGTGAGTTCCTCGGTTGAATTCCTCGTTTGGTCTCGAGGGGGAAATACCAGGATGGGTTTGTTTGATGGTAGCATCAGGTTGGTTCCGGATAGGTATTTCTCACCCCTCTCTGATAGCCGCCAGTTGTATCGAGTCTCTATAGGTTGTTTAGTGCATGCTGCCGCTGCCGCTTCAGTCCACCATACCTGTGTAGGCGAGGACTGCCGAATTCTAGTCTCGCCGTGTACTGGCCTCAGTACTGACGCTCCTCTTTTTCCTTTGCCCTTTGTCGGCACCCCTTTTGTTTAAGCAGGTTTGAGATCGACGTCGTTAGCAGGGTTACCCTTCCGGCTTGGCCTGGGCAGGGTTATGGACGCCATTGGTTATTCTTCGTGGCTCTTAGCCCCATTTGCATCTTGTCCGTAGCTGGACGCTCTATCGCTTTTCAAGGTGATTTGGATCTTTGTATATTATATGTATTCTTGACTCGTTGAGTCGCTTGTATATATCTGCATGGGTCCCATCGAGGACTGTTGTGTAATGTTATTACTTCGTTTTCCACCCGCACGAAAGTGCCTGGTGGGCACCTTTGAATCGTTTCTATGCAGGTTTGGCGGGAAGCGCTAAAACTTGCATAGGTCCGATTCTGAGGGTGTTACAGACGGTGGAGAGGAGACATGTGGAAGATGCATTTGTTTCCAGCCAGAATAATGGACCTTATTCCATGGCGATTGTCGACCTCAATGAACGGATTGAGGGACAGTCAGACGAGCTTGATTCTGGTGACGACGATCGTGAATCGTCAGATGATGATGAAGATGAAGGAGGCGGTCCGAGTCTAGTGAGAGCAGTGGCGCCTGCAATGGCACCTGGGGACATAGAGGTTCTTATCATCGGTCACGATGATACCTTTGTCCGTGGAGTCGGAGCTACCATCCTAGAAGAAAACCAGCAGTTCCTGAGCAAGGAGGTGTTATCGCCATATTTTGGCCTACGAAGGGGATGGGCCGTGATCAAGATGGGCTTGGAGGATACATTATTCAACGTGTTGTTGGATCGGCCTAGTGCGTAGATTTGGGCTGAATTGCCCGTGTATCTTGTATCTTAGTAGGATTCGTATTTGTTTAGGTTCCGTTTATGTTTAGATAAAGATAGAGTTGTAGAGTTATTCCAAAAGTAGAGAGTCTCCGGACTATAAATATGTACCTAGGGTTATTGAAAGAAGAGGACAATCACGTTCACAACAAACACAATCTCGGCGCATCGCCACCCCTTGTTTCTAGGGTTTTTCTCGTAGTGCCATGTTGCCTAGATCGCATCTTGCGATCTAGGCGATTTACTATGCGTTATCCGGTGTTACTCGTCAAGCCTTGTTGATGGCGAGTAACACCTTTACCACAGATTTGTTAGAGCTAGCATCGATACTTTTACTATGATTGCTTATTTATGCTACCTCTAGCTATCTCGCCTTTGCACCTTCTCCGGGTGTGAAGGTGGCATCTTGCTTGATTTCGCTTAGTCGATTTGATCTGTGATAGTTGTGCCTTGTTCATCAAGGTTTAGTTTAATATCTACGTGATTAGGCCTCACAAACGGGTTGAGCGATCCTAATACGTAAGGTATGGTTTATTGATCTTAGAGGGACGCCCGGAATTGACGTTATGTTGGTTTTAGGCCTCTAGGATCAGTTTTCTACTATTTTTCGTATCTATTAGGCTCAACTACGCGTGGGACGTTCCGGTTGCGTGGTGAAAACACCAAACTATCGTAGATCGATTTAGCTTGTAGTAATTAAGCAAAACCCCATGTTATCATAGATCCAACGCAGAGCCATGGGGATAATCGGCTCTGAAAGCCGATTTACAGGGAAACCTGGGAGCCGATCACGGCTCGAATTTTACGTATACTTGTTTACCGTGCAGGAAACCAATCGGAGCAATCCATCACCTTCCTGACCAGGTATAGGTCAGGTGGCACGCCCTCGAACCAAGACAGACGCGGCGTCGTGCCGAAGATTCGGGCCGTTGACCGAGGACCAGGCCCACCAGGCCTGGGAGCCTCCCGGCTCTTCGTGTTGCTCGTCGCTGCCCGCCGGTGAGTTTTGACAGGCAACACATTCTGGCACGCCCGGTGGGACCTTCAACAACGTCTACATCAATGTCCGACGCTGCGATGGAGAACAGGCCGGTCACGTACGACGAGCTTCCTGCTGAGCACAAAGCGGCATGACGAGATCAAAGGGCTCTTGAAGCCGACCTCATCGGCTCTTCGAGAGGACCCACGCGTGGCATCAAGTGGAAGGATTCTCCCGAGGGTGCTCGATGAAGTGGATCTCTGCATTCTTCGGAGGAACGCTCCAGGGCTCTACGACAGGAGGTCAACTACATGGTGGCTCATTCTCTACACCGCCACTCTGAGAGCCTGGTGAACGCTTTCGAGCGGGTCGCAGTTCGCGTGGTCCAGGAGATCATGAAACATCGATTCTCCGTCGGGGCCCACTTTAGGAACCCACCAAGGAGAAAGACCGCTCCACACCAGGCCGCAATCGCCATTCACACTCGGCTCCAGCCGCCAGATCAGCGGCATACATTGTCTACAAGGCGGAGGCGATCCAGTGATTGCCAATTCCTGTTCGAGCCACCCAAGGAGATCCCGCATGGGTACATATGTGCCTACGTGCGGATCGCAACAACTTGGCACGCAGCCGATCGCAACCGCAGGAGTCTCCATGGCGGGGTTCCTGCTGCAGGATCTTCGAGGAGCGCGTTCTGGAGCAACGATGTCCGGGATGGACGACAAACAGCGTATAGCCAAGTATGCCACGGAGCAAGCCATGAGAATCCAGCCCTGCAGCTCAAGCAGGGACCAAATCACTACCATCTTGAGAGATCGATTCCGCTTCGAAAAGGCGCCTAATCGGCTACTCAAAGCCGTACTCAACGAGTTTGACCTGATTCCACTACCGCCCAAATATAAGCTCCCCGAGTTCTCAAGATTCAGCGGGTCGAGGGGTCAAGCTCGATCGAGCACGTAAGCCGACACAGCTAGGCATGATTTCGCATCGGATCAAATCGCGTGAGATTTTTGCACAATCTCTAACAGACCAGCCTTTGGGTGGTACACCTCGCCACCGATTCAATTCGCACTGGAAGCAACTAGAAGAACAGTTCCACATCCAGTACCATTCGGAGGCTACCGAGGCTGGCATTGCGCACTGGCGCAAGTACGACGGCGGGAGAAATCAGGCGAATACATCCAGCTTCAGACCATCAAGAACAGATGTTACTCGGCTCGTTGAACTGAGAAGGAAGCAATCGAGCTGGCAGTGTTGGGACTCTTAGCACCCATCAAGGATGTGGCTTTCCAGGTGGAGTACAACTCACTGACACACATGGCCTAGAAACTGACGATGTATGAACAGCGCCACCGAGTTATACCAAGACAGGTTCAAGCGGCCCGTAAGCCCCGGTCGTTCTGAAGAAGATGATCCTACACAAGACCAGGAGGTGGCCGTGGCGAGTGGGCTCGGGGCGGACCGTGTCCGCAAGTGGGTGAAACAAAGGGGCCTTTGAAAGGGTTTGACTTCGACGTGAGCAAAGCTGAGCGGATATTCGATTATCTTTGAAAGAGAAAGCAATGAGGTTACCCGAAGGCCACAAAATCCCTACCGCTCAGGAGATGAACGGGAGACCATACTGCAAGTGGCATCATTCGTTCACCCACACCACCAATGACTGCAAGGAGCTACGTCGCCAAATCCAGATGGCAATAGAACAAGGCCGCCTGATCCTCGGCCAGTTCGCCATGAAAGTGGACACGAACCCGTTCCCCGGTGTCAACATGATAGAGCTCAGTCGCTCCGCGAGACGCCAACTGGACTTCTCGTTCGGTGTCAACATGGCTGGGTCTGGGTACCACCATGGCACGTACAAGGAAGGAGGTGATCACTCTCGGGGCAAAGAAAGAGAGAAGGCTGGTCCACGCGACCGGCCCAGCCACGATAATGGGCGATACTTAACAGAGGAACAGGTGAGGAGAGGGTATCGAAGCCACATTCCACGCATCTCCTTAATAAGTATGAGCGTCAGCGTGATCAACGACGCCAGCTCGATGGAGACAATGAAAGACATGGGCACCTCGCCAGGAGACCACCCAAAGAGAAGGAAGGCGCAGACAAACATTGGGATTGCCCCTTTTTCAAGCATTGCTGGGCGTGGGAATGAGCCGATTGCTACGATCGACAACCCGTAATGTGGGCAACAAAAGAAGGACACGAGGCCGATGTCGGTGTTCGAACGTCTAGGACCTCTCCAACCTCGAGCCGTCCCAAGGAGTCCACTCGGGCAAAGGGCTTTGGGAGGCCCAGGATGACAAAGAAGAAGAGGTTTCATCGTCCAAGGTGGTGCCCGATGGACTCGACACACCCGAGCGTAGAGTGCAACGGCTGCGTCTTAGAAGAGGTCAGAAGATTCCACGCAGAAGAAAGCACGCCTGATCCGCCGTCAAAGTAAGGCGACTACGGAGACGAGGGTCGCGCCAAGGAAAGAGTGGCGCCCCAAATAAAAGCCGATGCGTGCATCGGCACAAACATGGTGTTCATACTCGGCGGAGTTCTGCGCCACGAACCAATATGCTACCGAGTACGGTTGATCGCGCCCACGGCCGCTATCTTTGAGAAGCCACGAAAAGGGTTACAAACATCCGAAGCGTTGTACTGCGGGGCTACATCAATGGACAACCCGTCGGCAAGATGTTGGTGGACACCGAGCGGCGATTAATATCATGCCATACTCCATGCTACGACGTTTGGGACGCCCACTGCGGACCTGATCAAAACCAACGTCACGTTAAGCGATTTCAACGCCAGTCTTCGAAACGCAAGGCGTTACGAACGTGGATCCGACCGTGGGCGGAAAACCATACCCACGTCATTTTTCGTCGTGAACAGCAAAAGTACCTCGCCGTCTTGCTAGGAAGGGATTGGATCCACGCTAATCGCTGCATTCCATCCACGATGCACCAGTGCCTAACTGATGGGGACGGGATGAAGTGGAGGTCGCCCATGCGAGCGATTCTATCGAGGTTTCCATTGCTGGCATGAACATCTGGGAAGCAGAAGACCAAGAGCCGATCTCTGGAATCAGTTTGGACGGCTGTGAGCGCATTGAAGCGTCAAAAAACGGGGTGAGGCTGGTCTTATCCACTGGCCTGACAGAGTAGAAAGGTCCACGATCATACGTGGCACGGCCGATCCTCGCGATCGGCCACAAAAAATAAAAAGCAGCAATCATACGGCAAGCAGTTCATGTAGTCGTAGCAGAGAGATGCTCTGCCACTGTAAAATAATAAGGTGTAAACCGTCCTCGACTAACGCAATCAAAAAGGGGGCCGATTCAGGCAATCGGCCCAAATTATTTTTGTTGTCCTCACCTACTGCTTGCCCTGTGTTTAGCGTCGATTTGACAGGTGACGGAAAGTTAGGGTACGGGTTTACATCCGCTGATGAGCTAGAAGAGATTGACATTGGTCCTGGGGATAAGCCACGACCAACATTTATCAGCAAGAAGTTAGATCCGGGTCTGCGAGGCCCAATGATCGCCCTGTTGAAACGATACCCAGACTGCTTCGCCTGGGACTACACAGAAATGCCTGGTTTAGGCAGGAGCATCATTGAGCATCGGCTCCCACTGAAAAAAGGATTCCGGCCATTTCAGCAGCGAGCACGACAAATGAAGGCCGAAATTCTGGAAGAAGTCAAGAAGGAGGTCGAGAAAATGTTGACAGCCAAGTTAATCAGGCCATGCAGGTATGCTGAATGGATTTCTAGTATAGTGCCTGTAGAGAAGAAGGATGGCCAATGGCGGGTCGCCATAGATTTTCGGATCTCAACAGGGCTACCCCAAAGGATGAGTATCCGATGCCGGTAGCAGAGACGTTAATCAACGCAGCGGCTGGTCACAAGATCTTAAGTTTCATGGATGGCAATGCTGGTTACAACCAAATTTTTATGGCTCCAGAAGACATACACAAAACTGCATTCAGAGTCCCAGGTTCGGTGGGGTTATTCGAGTATGTGGTCATGACGTTTGGACTAAAGAATGTTGGCGCCACATACCAGAGGGCCATGAATTATATTTTCCACGACCTGATCGGCAAGCTGGTGGAAATCTACATTGACGTGGTGGTCAAGTCTGCTTCAGGTAAGGGCACTTGGGCGATCTAACGCGTCTGGACCGAACAAAAAGTTCGGCCGAGGATGAATCCAAAGAAGTGTGCCTTCGAGTAATGGCCGGTCGGTTCTCGGGTTTCTTGGTCCATGAACGCGGATTGAGATCGGCTGAAGAGTAAGGAGGCAAAGCGAACAATGAAGCCACCCACTACAAAGAAAGAGCTGCGTCTCTCATCGGCAAGATCAACTTCAGACGATTCATCTCTAACCTGTCAGGAAGGATAGAGCCGTTCATGGGGCTCGTGAAAATTAAAGCTGACGAGGAATTCCGCTGGGGGGCAGAACAACAACGGGCCTTCGACGAGATCAAAGAATATCTGACAAAGCCGCCAGTGTTAGTTCCACCCCAGCCAGACAAACCGTTCTACATTTACTTGTTAGTGGCGGACACGTCCATCGCCTCAGTGGTGGTACAAGTGCATGATGGGCTAGAGCGAGTCGTATTCTACATAAGCGTAGGATGCCGACGCAGAGACGGTATCCGGATATCGACAAGTTGTGCCTCTGTTTGTTTTTACATGCACCAAGCTGCCACATCTTGCTATCGCCAGAGGTCATCATCATATGCAAGTCGGACGTCATAAAGCACATGCTATCGGCTCCTATGTTAAAAGGCCGATTGGGCAAATGGATGTTTGCATTATCGAGTTTGACATCCGGTATCAACCCGAAAAGCTGTTAAGGGACAAAGGCGGCTGATCTTATTGCTGAGAGGATCAACACTAACATAGCAGACCGTCCATAAAAGCGTGGGCTATGTTTTTCGACGGATCGATTTGTGACGATGGCTGCGGCATATGCATTTTTCGTGTCGCCTCGGGCAACATTTTCCTTCTCCATCAGGTTGTCTACCCTTCGCACCAACAATGAAGCCGAGTACGAGGCAATACGCAAGGGGATGGAGTTACTCCTCGAAGCCGGAGCGGAGGCAGTGGAAATTTTTGGTGACTCGAAGTTGGTGATTTCCCAACTCACAGAGGAGTACAAGTGCGAGAGCGAGTCCCTCTTCCCATTATGGTTGCACTGCCGTGAGTTGATGGCACGATTCCGATACGTAAACTTCGCCTGGATCCCGCGGTCGCAGAACATAGAGGCAAATGATCTTGCGCAGATGGCTTCAGGCTATAAAGAGGCAGCGGAGGGAGCCGATATTCGTCTGACAGCCCGGAAGCGACGATCGGAGAGCCGATATCTTCAATTACTTGAAGGATTCGGCTGGGGCACCTAAACGGATAAGGTACAGCCATGAAGTATGTGCTTATTGGGGACGAAATGTTTTACAGACCTGGAAGGATTATTGCTCAAATGTCCGGGAACAGCCGAGGCTAATCGGCTCCTACGAGGTACATGAAGGCGCTGTGGGACTCACCGGTCGGCTCATAAGATGAAGTGGTTGATCAGCGATCGAGGTTTTATTGGCCTACCATGCTCGAGGACTGTTTTAAGTACTACAAAGGGTGTCAAGCATGTCAGATATTTGGAAAAATCCAGATGGTACCCGCATCAGCAATGAATCCCATCATCAAGCCTTGGCCATTCCGAGGTTGGGGCATGGACATGATCGGCAAGATCAATCCTCCGTCAAGCAAGGGCCACATGTGGATCTTGGCCATCACAGATTATTTTACCAAGTGGGTGGAGGCCGTCCCTATGAAGTCAGTAAGTTCAAAAGATGTCATCGATTTCGTGAAGGACCACGTCATTCATAGGTTTGGGATTCCCCAGACTATCACAACCGATGGAGGTTCGGTTTTTATTTCTCACGAGTTCAGAAAGTTCTGTGAGGACACAGGGATTAAGCTGATACGGTCATCTCCGTACTACGCTCAAGCAAATGGGCAAGCCGAGGCGTCCAACCGTAGTCTTATCAAGGCTGATCAAGAGGAAAATCGATGAGCACCCTAGGCGTTGGCATGAGGTTTTATCAGAGGCTTTATGGGCTTATCGCATGTCGTGCCATGGGGCGATAAAAACCTCTCCGTACCATCTGGTCTATGGGCAAGAAGCCGTATTGCCTTGGGAAATTACGGCTGGATCGAGACGTGTTACTTTTCAGAATGAGCTAACGGTGAAGAATATGCAGCTTTGATGAGTGATGTGGAAGATGTGACCGAGCTTAGGCTGTGGTCGCTTGAGAAAATAAAGAGAACAAGGCTAAAGTAGCTCGCCTACAACAAGAAGGTGAAGCCAAAGGAGTTCCACGTTGGAGATCTGGTATGGGAAGCTGTGTTGCCCTTGGGTACTAAGGACGCAGATATGGTAAATGGTCTCCAAATTGGCACGGCCGCATAAGGTCGACCAAGTTTTAAGAGGAACGCGTACATGCTTGAGCGGTTGGACGGTGAAAAATTTCGATGGCGATCAATGGCCACATCTCAAGAAGTATTTTCCAAGCATGTGGGATATGGGACAATAAAACTTGAGGGCCGATACGTGAGATCGGCTAAGTCGATTAGCAGTAAAATATGGGGCCGACGTTGAAAATCGGCCGAATAAAAAAAACATCGGCATAAGTTACCAGCCATTGCCGCACATGCAAGCTATCGAGGAAATGCCTTGAGGGCGGAGAGCGTCGACGGAACTCGATTATTTCAACCGTCATCATCATCCTTGCTGGTCGATAGTTGTTCGCTCAGGCACATTTTTCGATGGGCAATTGAGGTTTGATCGCCTGCTTTGAAAAAAAGAAGGACACAGTCCTATTTTGAAAAAGGGTCGCAGTTACCGCTTCGCATCGAGAAGTGGCCGTTTTGATGTGCCTAAAGATGCGACCAAATTTTCACCAACGTTCGTGACGCTAAGGATGGGCATGCAACGAAACCATACGGTGTCAACGTTTTGGTTTTCGGAGAAGCCGATGGGTGGTCATCGGCTCTTTGCGGTTGAACCTGTTGGACTTAATACGTGTAGTATGATGAGAGCCGATACGGCGTCATCGACTCTTTGGGCAGTGACCTATTTTGGCTATCGGCGAAATTAGGGGCAGACAAGCAAGGAAAAGCTTTGGGGAACGGATTCTTATTCATTTGAAGATGATCGATTGCAAAAGGATGGTCGATTACAAAAGGAGTCCTGCTACTACTAATGCTACTGCTACTAAATCCTAATCGAGGCCGAGGTCGTCGTCGCTGTTGCCGCCGCCGTCCTCCTCGCCTTTTCGGCTGCTACCAGCGTCGTCTTGCCATCTTGAGGAAGCGGTAGGCCTCCTCGTCCTCGTCCTTCGCCATCGCCGTCTTGGACCCGCACGAAAGTACTTCACCGGTGGTACTCCTCGGAGGAGGTGTCCTCCTCCTCCTCTTCTTCTTCCTCTTCTTCGAGGAGTCGACGCCATCCCGTGACATGGCGTCGCCGATGTCCGCCCAGCTCCCGTCGGCGAGGAATGAAGGTTCTTCGCCGTCTGTCAGGACGATCGTCTCCTCGACCAGCGGCAAAGTCCCAACCCTCTCGTCCCACCATTGTGGGGCGAGAGTGTACGCTTGCCGTCGTGGTGCTCGAGTTGGTTCGCGTCACCGAGGCTATTGGAGGCGTGGGAGGAGACCGGAGGAAGCGAGAGGAGGCCATGGCGAGAAAGAGGGTTTTTTCCGGTGGAGAAAGAGGGTTTTCGCTACGGAGGAAGATGGGGACTGGAACTGCTCAGCGGATTTAAATAAAGAGGATAGTGAAGAAACGGTTCAATGCCATAGCAGTTTCTGACAGCCGCCAAAATCGTCAAATCATGCCTTCGCGGAGGAGTTGAGAAGACAGGCATCATGATGAAGGGGTAGCGTGATTTATCCTGCCCGCCACGCGTTCGACGTCGCAGAACCCGATAGAAAAAAAGGGGGAAACCGGGAAGAAAAACACATAGAGTGGTTTTGGAATTATCATTGCCAAAACCGGGGGCATGTGTTATCGCCATATTTTGGCCTCTACGAAGGGATGGGCCGTGATCAAGATGGGCTTGGAGGATACATTATTCAACGTGTTGTTGGATCGGCCTAGTGCGTAGATTTGGGCTGAATTGCGTGTATCTTGTATCTTAGTAGGATTCGTATTTGTTTAGGTTCCGCTTATGTTTAGATAAAGATAGAGTTGTAGAGTTATTCCAAAAGTAGAGAGTCTCCTGACTATAAATATGTACCTAGGGTTATTGAAAGAAGAGGACAATCACGTTCACAACAAACACAATCTCAGGTATCGCCACCCCTTGTTTCTAGGGTTTTTCTCGGGTAAGTGCCATCTTTGCCTAGATCGCATCTTGCGATCTAGGCGATTTACTATCGTTATCCGGTGTTACTCGTATGAAGCCTTGTTGATGGCGAGTAACACCTTTACCACAATTTGTTAGAGCTAGCATCGATACTTTTACTATGATTGCTTATTTATGCTACCTCTAGCTATCTCGCGTGCCTTTGCACCTTCTCCGGGTGTGAAGGTGGCATCTTGCTTGATTTCGCTAGTCGATTTGATCGTGATAGTTGTGCCTTGTTCATCAAGGTTTAGTTTAATATCTACGTGATTAGGCCTCACAAACGGGTTGAACGATCCGTGTCGTAAGGTATGGTTTATTGATCTTAGAGGGACGCCCGGAATTGGCGTTATGTTGGTTTTAGGCCTTCTCTAGGATCAGTTTTCTACTATTTTTCGTATCTATTAGGCTCAACTACGCGTGGGACGTTCGGTTGCGTGGTAAAACACCAAACTATCGTAGATCGATTTAGCTTGTAGTAATTAAGCAAAACCCCATGTTATCATAGATCCAACGAGCCATGGGGATAATCGGCTCAAAGCCGATTTACTGGAAACAGGAGCCGATCACGGCTCGAATTTTACGATACTTGTTTACCGCAGAAACCAATCGGAGCAATCCATCACCTTCCGACCAGGTATAGGTCGGTGGCACGCCTCGAACCAAGACAGACGCGTGCGTGCGGAAGATTTGCGGGCCGACCGAGGGACCAGGGCCCACCGGCCGCTCTGGAGCCTCCCGGCTCTTCGTGTTGCTCGCTGCCGCCGTGAGTTTTGACAGCAACAGGAGGTGTGGACATGGCGATCGAAGATATCGTTCTCCATTTCCGAGAACATAAAGTGAAGAAATCTGACAAACATTTGTTGAAGGTTCTCTTCATAGAGTCTGGTTGTCCTGGAAGAGTCGTCGCTCGTCAACCAGTGGGAATATGCAAGCCTTGGACGATAACTCGTATGGTTCCCCACAGTTGTGAGCTAACTGGCACTCTTCCTGAACACTGCAATGTCAGTGCCGCATATGTACAGTCATTGCACCCATGATAAAATATAAGATCGATGTATCGGTGAAGGCGTTACGAGAGGGTGCGGCGGATGCGATAGGCTTCGGTGAGCTATGGCAAGGCGTGCCAAGGAGTCTGTTTTAGAGGATGTATGGCACATATACGAGGCTTACAACATGGTTCCGAGAATGCTACATCGACATCAATCCAACCACAGGCTCACCTATAGGATGGAAAGGAACCACCCGAGTGGCACTCCTGATCATTTCATCCTGGACCGTATCTTCTGGGCATTCAGCCAAACTATCCAAGCATTCCACCACTGTCGGCCGGTGATATAAATTGATGGTACCTTCCTCACCAGACAATATAAGGGTACTCTCTTGGTAGTTGTGGCATCAGATGCAAATAACCAGCTTCTTCCTATTGCATACGCACTCGTTGAGTCCGAGAGCACGTTAAGTTGGTTGTGGTTTCTGCAATGCTTGAAGGATGGTGTTGTGAAAGATAGACCTGATGTATGCATCATTTCTGATCGCAACCAAGGGCTTCTCAGTGCACTAGAAAAAATGAAGCACGATGTACCGATGGAGTTCCTTTGGCCTGATCTTGAAACTAGGTGGTGCATGAGACATCTAGCAGCAAACTTTTACTCTCGCTTCCGGAACAAGGAATGTTTCAAGGCCTTCAAAGTGATGTGTATGCAGAACCAACCGCGGAAATTTGATGCCCACTGGATGGCATTGAATGCCGCAACGACCGCAACTTCTGGCGATGCACCAGCTGATCCAGCGGGTGCAGGAAATCACAGGAGGGCTAGGAATATGGCTGGGTGGGTGAATGTTAATTGTCCGTATGTTCGGAAGTGGGCACTGGCTCATGACAATGGTGCTCTCTATGGCATAATGACCACCAACATGTCAGAGGTATACAATGCAGTGCTTAAAGGTGTCCGAGCCCTCCCTATTACTGCACTGGTTGCTGAAACATGGTCCCGTACAGTGGCATACTTTGTAGATAGAGTTCAACTAGCGCATGCACGAGTGCAGATGAACAAACAATGGTCTGAAGCTATGCAAGATCACTTGGCCATAAAAATAGAAAAAGCAAAGACTCATGGTAGCAGAGTGGTGGACTCACTTAGGAAGAGGTGGGAGATCAGAACAAGGCAAAAATACGTGCGTGGCTACTTGAGAGGGGATACAAAGTAAGAGGTCACACTCAATCCAACGACATGCGAATGCACCTGCAAAAAGCCTTTACTTTATCATTACCCATGTAGCTCGAGGTGTCCCCATCAGTTGGCTAGTAAATTTTATTGACTTCCCAACCGGAGTTTCTGAGGAAGTAGTACGTCGACACCTGATTGCATACTTACTCTACCTATTTGGCATGTTGTTCCCATCGGGAAATGGTGAAGTAGTTAACCCAATTTTTATTAGACTAGCAGAACACATAGCCCTTCCTCTGGACAATGTAGAGATCACCCAGTACAACATCGGTTCGGCGGTGCTATGTCAGACTTACAGGGGGTTATGTGATGCCTCATATAGGAGAAAGAAGGTCAGTAGTGTAGCCCTAATTCTATGTGTATGCTATATTTTCCTCCAATTGTGGTCTTGGGAGCACATACCCGTCGGACGACCAATGATAGAAGATCCAGCGCACCCATATAGTGGTCACGACGTCCAGTTTAATTGCGCGACCATGGGTACCCGGTGGACATATGGCGTATTACGTTGGGCCCGTGATTTGGCTTCGAAGTGTTATCCTCTTTACCATGAAGATTTCGAGACCATACATCATTCTTCTATCACATGGAATGCGTGGCATGAAGATTATGTAACGCACGTGGGCGGGGATAGGGGTTTAGCAACTGATTGCTACCGAGACCAGAAGCTTTGGTGGACACGTTGTCATCTTGTGTGCCTGTATATGGTGGAGCCGCAGAACCCCGAGCGTGTGATGCGGCAACTTGATCTCTACCAGGAGGTCCCTCCTCTGTCTCCCAACTGTGTCGAGTCTATATTTCACGAGTACGTTCTCAATTTTAAATCAGTGTAAATTTATACAATGTTTTTTATCAAATATTATAACAATGGTTATGCACATTTCACAAAAAGCAATCAAGGAAAAAAGAATCATAATTGGCTGCACACCCAGAAGCTATGGATAGATCAATGGAATTCGAACAAGCTTACGAACATAGTTCCAAAAAATAGATAATTTTTTTAGATTATTTAAATTCTTATTGGTATGCTTATGACACTGAACATGCAGGGTGTTTTCCGATAATACGTGGGATGCTTATATGACATGGTACAACGCGAGCACACGTTCTAAGCTCACCCGCACTCCAACGGATAGACCAGCACACCGCACACGTCAAGAACAGCTAGAGGGAGGGATAGAACGTACTGCAGCGAACCGCCGTGATGACACGGTATGTATATTTTTAGCACTGTATTTATAATTCTATATTTACGAGAATAACATTGGTCGTTATTTTCAGCTAAGTAGGCAGCATAACATAATGACGGATGTGTGTGAAATAGTTAGAGAGAACCCTCGATCCATGTCGAATACCATCAAGAGTAGATTGAGGCGCATTTTTCAGAATGCTTTACATATCGCTACTAACTGGAGTTGTGGCCGAGCGGATGATGTTATGCTAGGACAGTACAACATGCCTGAGTCTTTCTCGTCGCGGCCGAGTGAAGCGAGATCAAGCCTAGGAAATCCAGCACGCAGCGCCTCTATGCGTGAGAATGTATGTATTTTCTACATTTAAAAATCTGTTTTAGAAAAACAATTATTTATAATATTTTTGTGCTGACAGACTAGAACACGACAGGACGCTACTCTTATGCGTACATCATCGAGGAATACCGTGGAACCCTCTAGGCCTGAATCTTCAAGACAACCACCACGCGTGAGTTCGATACTTTTAATCAATATCTGCTGTAATAATTGAATTTTAACATGGAGACCATTTTTTAGATTGATTTCGGTTCAACGCATCAACAAGCACCTAGAGGAATATTCCCGAAAATTACTAGAGAACTATTTTAGAAAACACCGGTACGTATTTTTATAATCACACTAACTTATTATTATATTTTACTCATTCTAATACTTATTATTCCTACATAGACCACTCCTGACGATGCATGAGACGATGATGATGCTGGATTTAATTTCAACATGCCACCTCCTCACCCATCTATAGGCCATGGCAGTTACTACACATATGATCAGCCATATGATCAACCTTAATCTTCATACAACCCTGGACCATCACAACCAACATATGATCAAATGATGGATTTCTTATATACTGATGTTGGTACGAGCCAAATTCCTGACAGTCAACAAGATACAGAAACCAAGGATCATTTTATACCATCACCGCCAAATCTCCGCACAAATCCCAGGCCAACGGATCCATGGAGTTATCATTCAGATCACATATACGGAGGACGTGCGAGAAAACAACCGAGACAATGAGACGATTATTGTAACTCCGGCGGTGTAGCCGGTTTCTATTTAAACATTAATGTATCGTTCTATATTTGTGAGAGGCGTATTACTATTATCTTGTCTTGCTATCCAAAAAATAATTTCAAATAAAATTCACAGATATTTAAGATATAACTAAAATCAAAATACTTAATTACTTATTTTTCATTACCACACGGTACAGCAGAAATTAGGATACATTTAAATGCATAATTTAAAATACGAGTACTTTAATTAAGATACAATGCGAGGCGTGGATTCAGACACTAGGACAAAAGTCTAGTCGTCTTGCGTCCAGTGTGGCCATTTCCCTGTCTTATCACCGCGTTCTTCAGTTGCCCTTGCCTCAGCAGCCCTTTCTCTCAGAGTCTGCCTGTATGCCTCCCTAGCCTGTCGTTCCTCCTCCTCCCTGAGCCATCGTTATTCCTCTCTCTGCCTCCGTAGCTCCTCTAACCGACGCCGTTGCTCCTGTTGCGCCGCTCTACGCTCTTCCGCCTCTTTCTCACGATGCTCGTCCTCGTGAAAGTTTTGCCACGCACGGCGACTCCTCTCTTCTATCTCACGAAGCGCCTATTCGGGCTGCTCCGTGTCAATCCAACGATACCATATGCACAAGGATGGAGGAGACTGCATCACAAATAAAAACATAGTAAATATTCCATAAAACAAAAAATATATCATTTCGTTATAGATGAAACATACCGGAGGCATGTTGTAACTCCAGGGAGCTGAATCATACTGATAGTTGGGACACATGAAAAACTTCATGCCCATTTTATCAGAAAAATCTGTGGACTCCTTCACCTTGCAAAGAGTCCCGCACCAACACCGAAGATGTTCCACGCCAGGAGGCAAACTCGCATCCTTCATATTTCTCGGCCTATAGTCTTGGTCAGAGCAAGACAAACTCATAGCCACCAAAGAAAATAGCAAACAAAGGAAGAAACGAAGAAGGATGCATCTGTGAAGAGCGTGATACTACTCCTTTTATAAGCCAGCCTTCTCCCTCTAATAGCGGGACAAATTGGCATGCGAGTGCGCTGCAAAGTTCGGTAATCAATTTGCTGTATCGGTGCTCTTTCGGCGGTCTATTTTCTGTAGATCGCGTCGTCTAATTACTGTGCAATCATGTTGAATCGCTGCCGGGGCAGCACAAAACGCCACAGCCTAGGGCGGAGCAAAGATTCCGCCATAGCGTCTGTCCCAAAGTCGCATGCGAGGTCCCGCCAGCGGAGGCAGGCGCCTCCCGCCAAGGCCCCACCTCATCCCGCCTCGAGCTGTGGCGGATTGAACCTCCCGCCGCCGCCTGTGGCTGGAATCCTGGCCCGCCGCTGGCCCTGGCGGGATGTGACACGCGTCACTTTTCTAGCGTCCCGCCAGGGCAGTTTTGCCTTTTATATTGACGGGGTAGTTTTGGCTATGCGAAATTGCAGGGGTTATATTTGTAAAAAAATCATCAAGCCTATAGCAGACTGGGTATCTCGTATCAAGTTCCACTCTCTTCCTCTTAATATTTATCAGAGTTGGAAACTGTTGTGGCTGAGCCTCTAGAGAAAGATCTGAACTTGCCCTGGCAGTGGTAGCCTTCAAATTTGCTTCCACATCGGCGGTTGGTCTGTCGAAGGCATAGACATAGATGCATAAACTCCCCGTTTGTTATCCTTGAGTCTTACCCCTAGATGATACGCCCACATTATCAAATGAGTGGATCTTTGTGCCTCAAGGTGTTTGGGGGTATAGTCATCTTAGCTTCCCGTCACTTCAGTAAGGCGCTTATGCTAAAATGGGTTTGACAAATTTGAGAGACGATGGTTGATTTATAGTTGTTTTATATTTGTAAGAACATCTCCAATCGGCTACCCAGGACGCCGATCCGGACGCCGAAAATAGGTCTAGACGCCGAAAATCGGCCCAGTCGCGTTCCCAGAAACCTCTTTTCGTCCGGATTTGGGCAAACTTTGGTCCGGGCTTCCCAGGCCGTATCCAGGATCCCGGAAACGCCCTGGGAACGCCGGACGCAGCGAAAACGGGCGTGGGCTAGCTTTGTCAGCGAGAGAAGGCCGAACTCCCGCCCTTTTATTTCTCCCCTCCCGCCTTTCTTCCCCATTTCCCCCACTCCTGCCACTTCGCCGAGCTCTCGCCCGCCATGCCTCCCAAGAGTTTCGTCAAACCCAGATCGAACCTCAGCGAGGCTTCGGGGGAGAAGAAGGCGAGAAAGCCGAGAGTGTCGGCGATGAAGCCGGAGGGCATGTCCAACGTCGAGTGGAAGGCCAAGTCGCAGAGCCAGAAGATCGCATCGGACGACCGGAAGGGCAGGAAGGAGAGGACGAAGCTCAGGCAAGAACAAGAGAAGGCGGCGGCGGTGGAAGAGCAGGCGGCGATGAGGGCGAACCAGGCGGCAGCGTCACGGGCGGCGATGATGGCGACGTCGTATCCCCCCACTGGGTAAGACAGGCAAGCGTGGGCTCGCCGGCCGGATTCTCGCCGATCTCGCCGGCCGGCTTCCAGGAGAGCCAGGCGAACGCTCGGCAGAGGTACTCCTCTTCGCCCGAGTTCAACAGCGGGTTCAACCCGAACATGGTCTTTCCCTGCCCGGCGCCACGCCCTCCTTCGACCTTCAACATCGACATCAACATCCCCTACTCCACCTCTCCGGCGTACGCTGGCCCCACGATTCGCCGCGGCCCACTGCCTTTCAGCGGAAGCTCGGCGCAAGCAACCTACGGCGAGGCTGACGCGTGCAACATGTTCAGCGGAATGCCGGTCGACCTTCCGGTCGGCATGACCACCGAGACATACATGGAGGACATGATCGCCCAAGTCTCGGCCGCCAACCCCTCCTTCTTCACGCAAGAACAGTCCCGGGCCGATGCCGAACTCGGCATCGAGTCTCAGGATTTCGCCGACATCGATGCCGAGGAGATGCAGGCCGAACCAGCGCTGGCCAATGACGCGAGGAGGATGCCGTGCTTCTGGCGAAGGGCAAGAAGGGCAAGCCGGGCACTTTGGCAGCGGAGGCACGGATCAAGTGGAAGGTGCCCGAGGACCTCTGTCTCGCCGAAGTCTAAAAAACGGTGAGCATGGATCCTATCATCGGCGCCAACCAAAATTCCGACAACTATTGGAGGCGCGTGAAGCTAGCGTTCGACGAGCGTAGCATTTGCAACCCGAAGTATAGCAAAATTCATATGGAGCGAGGGGAGAAGGCTATTACCAACCATTGAGGGATCATCCAGCATGCGTGTAGCAAGTAGCACAGCTGCGTGAAAGAGGTGGAACGGACAAAAGCCAGCGGGAAAACATGGACAACAAGGTATTCATGAACACTAGCCAAAGTTATGACAAGGTCAAGCATATCTTAACACACTTTGTCTTCTATTTTGCAGCTTCTTCGTGCACTCGCTTTGTATCAAGAGGACATGAAGGCGGAGTTCAAGTTCCACCATGTGTTCCACGAGATCGAGAACTGCGAAAAATGGCGGGACACTCGCCTGAGCCTCTCCAAGACCAAGGACGACGTGTACAATCCGGAGGCCCCTCTCTCTGCTGTCGGCGAAGGCCTGGTACATGGCGCACCGCCAGGCCATTCTCCAGGCCGAGATCATGCCTGCCGCTGCGTCGACCGCCCCTGCGCCAAACGCCACTGCTACGCCGAGCTCCGCTTCCACCTCCTCCAACCAGTCGGAGTCCACCGGCGAGACACCCTACCCCGCCGCATCGTCCACGCCGCAGGAGCCCAACCCCATCAGCGACTGAGAGATGGTCGAGCCTTTTTACCCTGTTCTGTAATAATTTGTCGCCGAACTTATGGGTGTTAATTCTCTCGAACAACTTTCGACCGAGCTCTCGCCGGCGGGAACGATAAAAATTCAAATATGTCGTCGTTTTCTCTTCGCGTGGGAACTCGGACTGCCCAGGCCTAAAACAAGTTTATCTGGCCAAAAAAAGTTCGAATTTTGGCACGAGAACGCTCAACGAGTGGGGACGCTCTGAACCCTTTTTCGAGGAGAGATTTTGAAACGATATCTTTTTTAATTCTAAACTCTGAAACGATATCTTTAGCATCTTTCAAATTCGGAGTTCTTAATTTCAAGAATGCCCAACATGCAAATAGACCCTTCACGGTACACTGGCCTATACAAACGTGTTCACACGCACATGACAAGGGACAGAGAGGGGAGGAAAGAAGAACAAGACGGGCAATAAATGGGGTGAGGTAATATAGGTTGCAGTCTTCAAGGCACACAGGGCATTCGGTGTGACCCCATTATCGGATTCTCCTCATACCCCTTCCCGTTGTGTTCTTCAATTCAGTTCTTCCCAGAAGCTGTCGACCCCCTTCCCTTTTCTTCCTTATTTGCTCTACTTCCCCCCCTCTCTCCTGGTGTGCGAAGATTTTTCAAGCGGTTCCAGATTCAGAAGGTATGTCACAGCCTCCTATATCTTGTTGCTTTGTGTGACCTGTTCAATGTCTGTGCTGTTGGGGATTTAACGATTTGATCCGAAATTGTTTGCGGGGGCTCCGTTGTGGATCCGAAGGTCCTGGCCCTGCTATTTCCCCTCTGAGCATTTCTTCTTTGATTTTGCTGGATGCCATTTCTCCCAAATCTGTTCTGGAATGATAATTCTTTGTGATTGCTTCATTTACGAAGATTGTGTTATGGAACACCAAATCTGCCGTTAATTCAAACGTTGTCCTACATGCCGGAATGGAAATGCGAGCTCCTGTCCAGAGCCTGCTCATCTGTTGCTTCTTTTCCAGGAAATCTGTTCCAATTTTGGGTTCTAGTTCTTGTTTCTTCCGTCCCAGTAGTATATTCCTTAGACAAATGAGTTGGGCCGGCGCTGCCACATGGTTTGGTGCCGCATTTGGTTTATCCATTTCTAGACCAGTAGCCTAAGGAATCCAAGAATAAATATACAAAAAAGTTGCGGAGAAGCAGGCGGCCGAAGGGAGTAGCAGGTTCTTTACTTTGCTCAGTTGGCATCCCATCAAGTGATGCTTGATGCCGTTTGCTTCTTCTTCTTGCTGCTGTTGGTGGTAAATCATTACTTATTAGTACTACTTTTCTCTGCAAAAAGATGAGAAGGAACAGAGCAACGTGCCTTACATGCTTTTTGTATGCTAAACAAACTTTTTAGGGGAGAGCTAATACGTTTTTGTCTGAGAAGCAGGACTACATGATTTATATGGTCTAAAGGTAAGCATCAGTAGATGCACCCAGGAAATTAAGGCGGAAAAGAAGGGATAGAAAGCATAGAGAAAGGATACAAATGTTTGAGAGTATGGCATCTTTACACATCAGGTGTTGGTCAAATTGATCACACAGATGGCACATCCTTTTCGACACCATGTTCGATTAACTCCTATTATAATATGAACAAAACTGTACGGCATGTCGAGATTTGTTAATCCTTGTATTGTTTGTCAACAATGCATTGATTATAGCAACAAGCTGGTTCTCCATTCGCTTCTGCCTTATGCTAATCGGGCAATACATTGTAATTTCAGAATGCCAGTTCTCAGTTGCATCATGAATTCATCCTTGTGCATTTTAGCCCCCAAATATACTATGCATCAGTTTTTCGTGGAATGTGGTGCCCGTCCTCCTTGAGCACATTTACATTTTTTTCCCAAGAAAATTGTATTTGCACTGATTTATGGTCTAAAGGTAGGCATCAGTAGATGCACTGAGGAAATTAAGGCAGAAAAGAAGGAACCGAAAGCATAGGGAAAGGAGAAAATTGTTAGAGTAGTGCATCTTTACACATCAGGTGTTGGTCAAATTGTCCTCAGAAGGCCCTCATTTAGAGGTTTAGATCACACAGATGGCACATCTTTTTCGACACCATCTTTGACTAACTCCTGTAATAATATGAACAAAGCTGTAAAGCATGTTGAGATTTGTTAATCCTTGTATTGTTTGTCAACAATGCATTGATTAGAGCAACAAATTGGTTCTCCATCCGCTTCTGCCTTCTGGTATTCGTGTAATGTAGTATTATAATCTCAAAATGCCAGTACTCAGTTGCATTATGTAATTTAATGTTGTGAGTTTTAGCCCAAAAATATACTATCAGTTTTTCCTGGAATGTGGTGTCCGTCCTCCTTGAGCACATTTACATTTTTTTCTGAGAAAATTGTATTTACATATGGCTGTTAGTGTCCATCAGATTCTGTTGGAACTAGGGTATGATTTCTCTATTGATGTCAATAATACCTGATCACAGAAATTTTTGTTAATTGTGCGTAAAAAATCATTCTTGAAATAGGAAACAAACTAATTAAAATTATCGGGTGGACATAATAATTATTGAATTACGGAAACAATCTGAGTGGTTTGGTTGTGTAGATATCATAGGAAAGAAAGGGGTTGATGACATGCCATGCATGTTATCCTAGTGGTTTAATCATTGCAGTCTTATCCTTCTCCATGTTTTCTCAAATGGCAATCATGTCGGCTAGTGTCTGTTATTATGCACCTCTCATCTTGCATGGTGAAAACGCCATCATATTTATTCTTGTTGTCATGCAACTTTTTCGGTGGCTTTTCACCTTGGCGATACAGTACCAATGTTTCTCTTGCCAACAAATCTTGCTTCATACAATTGTTGCATTAGCTTCGTAGCCCGTAACAAACCCTCCAGTTACTACTATTTTCTCATGTTTATCTCATAAACAGATCATGCCTTGCGCTGGCGAGCTTGTCAATGGTGAGGGCGGCGGCGCTATCAAAGTGGGCACAACCGGCACCATCGGTTCACTCATGATAAGAGAACTTGAGGCCATCAAAGTCACACCGCAAGGAGCTGCCACCCCACGCCTGAGACGCCAAAGCAGCCCTGTTTCGGTACCCTGTGGAGCTAGCCCAAGGAAGACCATCCTAAGGAAGAACTCATCCAATGTCTCATGCAGTAGCGGTAGCAGCAGCAATGGCAGAACTCTGGGTGCTGAAGAAGCCGGCAAGGCAAGGAGGAGCTCTCAGAGGAACAAGTCCGACTCTCCAATGCTGCACTCAGATGGCGTGCTAGTTGACAGAAGCCCGAACGTCGAAAAGGCGAAGAAGAAAGGGAACTTCCATGTCGTCGAGGTGGTGGATGTTCGGTGCAGTAACCCAATGAGCAGCCGTCTCAGGAAGCTCGGTTTCTCCAAGCTGTCGGAGACCTTTGCCTAGCCCTGACGGAATATATGACTGAAATTAAAGCTTCAGCTGCCCTTTCCTGGAGGTCATCTTGGGTTCTTTCAAGCCTTTGGAGGGTATACCCAGCGATGTTTGGTGAGCCATCATCCACCTGACGTCCTGACTGCATCTTTGTATGTCGCCATCGATCTGGCTTAGGTAATTTTCCTTACTGGTTCATGAAAAGCATTATGTATGAAACGTTAATTCATGAAAAGCATTTCCCATCAAGCTAGATGTTGATGGATGATGTTGATATGTAATGTAATGATGCGCGTGTTTCTTTTATCATCTCTGGCCTGGCTTGTTTGGTGCCACCAAATCTACACCAAATGATCAAATTTTGGTAAGTAGGTGAGGGGTGCCTTCCCATCTTGGAACGTGAAATTATTGGAAGACCTTGCACTTCTGGAATGACAAATGCGATTCCTGGACTGGACTCAGTCAACTCAACACATAAAAATAACTTGGATGATTTGAACTGTCCCTGGCTGAATCTAATGACCAAAGAGATTTGCAGTTTCCTGCCTTTTTTTTTTGAGAAAAGGAGAGAGAAAATTACACTTTCTGTCACTGTTAGATTCCATGTGAATATGTGATGGAGACTAGGCACAATTTACCATTTCCCGCAGAACCCTACTGCTGCATGCAACTCGAATGGAAGAATTTGCTAGTACCTAGTCGCAGCTTTTACTTTTCTGAACAGACAGGATACTTACTGGTCAGTGTTCGTGAGGCAGCAAAGAGAGAAATGGGCCCAACGGAGGAGATGCCCTTTGCATTGTACACGCCGTAAGAGCAACGTAAGAGCAACTATAGCAGATCCTGTAAACCTTGCGATCCAGGAAAAAATCGCTTGTTTTCAATTTGTGATCAGAAAACGGCCCTTAGCAGATCCCATAAACCTGCGCGACCCTCAGTTTTTTTAAGGGGGTGGAAAAATCCTCGCCCCGACATCTACATACACAGGTTGAACGGCCGAACCGAGTGTGTCCTCTACTCGTGGAGAGATTCATGCTTGAGGGACATTTCAAGTTTTCAACTCACTCCTTGCTAACAAATGAATATATATGTTTGTAGGAACCTGTTGCAATGGAAGGGTACAAAACTATGCCCGGATCCAAGAAGAAACCATTTACACTTCAACATTGTTGGAAGTTGCTAGAGCATATTGACAATTGGAAGTTGAGGGAACAAGAAGCACCACCGAAAAAGGGGCCTTGCTTTAATTGGATGATGCTAGTGACGAGGAGAATGGAGGAAGAAACAAGGGGAAGCCGGATAAAAACAAAAA
Source organism: Avena longiglumis (assembly GCA_030063025.1). NCBI lineage: Eukaryota > Viridiplantae > Streptophyta > Magnoliopsida > Poales > Poaceae > Avena > Avena longiglumis. Next base: position 202,621,636 of record CP125976.1, on the reverse strand, counting down.
AGCAAAAGAGAAGCTAAAGCTAAGCATCAAGTTTAAGAGATAAGATTGATGAAACGGTGAAGTCAAAGGAAGCAATGATGATGAAGGTATTGGAGGTAAAGATGATCATATCACCAGTTCTGTAGTTTCTTCTGTAACTTAGGCGCCATGTTATTCTCAGAGCATCTCGGGTAACATGCAGTTGTCGCTCCCCTTGTGTCGCCTCCTCCTGGCGACCGAGCGGGGGCCTATCCCTAGCGCCACCACCACCTTCCCCTCCCTCCTCGTCGCCCCCGAAGGCCTGCCGGCCTAAGAGCGTGGTGTCGATGATGGGGGCGGCGGGGATCCGGCCTCTCGACCCCAGTGTGGTGGAAGGGAGGGATTCCCCGGCGTTGGACGGGGCCTGCATAAGGTGCTGGTGCCGTGTCCGCTCTTGGCAAGGTGGAGGGGCAGCGGTTGGGGTGGAGTGGCGACGCGGCGATGTGCTTAGATCCGGTTGGCGGCGCGGAGGACTAGCGGACCATCTGATCCGATCTGGGACGATGAGCTGTGGGTCGGTGCTCGTTCATCTAGTCTCCACCTGCGGTGTTGTCTCTTCGTCGAGCTAGCGGTCATGGCGGCTTGGGTCACCATGGATCTGCCATTCTATTCCGGTGGGTCTTGGTGACCGGTGAAGAACGGCGGTGTGGGGGCTTCCAGTCTGGCTTTGAATAAAGGGGGTTGGTCCTAGGATCCCTCTCGCGCCAGGACGAAGATCTACCTGCTCCATGACTTCATCATTCTGGTCGGAGTGTTTTGTTCCGGAAGATTCCGCTGGTGAACTCCAATGGACGACATGCCGAAGTTTGCCAGATTGGATGAATCTCGTTCACGCGCAACCATGTTTTATCTAACCGTTTGGTTTCAGAGGGAGTGATGTGAAGCTTTACAGATTGTTTCCATCAAGGACATGCCATTAGTCCCATGGCGAAGTCAGTTATGGAGAATGATATGAAAGCCAAGGTCTGAAGAATGGTAATGGTGGTGTGAATCCTGTTTGCGATGAGGTTTTGGCTTGGTGTTCTAGGTCTTGGAGAATCGATATTGGAAAGTGGGGGCGACAGTACAGGAGATTTCTAGAGTTCAAGCTGTAGGGTGAAAATTCAAGGTCTGGCTTTAATTGGTTGTGCCTAGCAATGACCTTGTTGAAGGCATTATTTTGTCAGCTCGGACTTTTTATAGGATGAAAACCTATGATCGATGATCAGGGCGATGTCGGCGCTAGTGCATTGTTCCCTTCTTAGAGGCGTCGTTTTTGGAGAGGTTGGATTTCTGATGCTGCCTTGGTGGTGTTTGGTCGCTGTTGTAGGGCATAGATCACTAAAGCGGGACTTTCTTTTTTTTCCCTGTAATTCTTCTTTCTTTTTTGGTTGTGTGCATCCGTAATGCCATTAGGGTAATGACCGGGTGTTATTGGTATCTTGCGATATTAATATATGCTCCTTTCAAAAAAAAGGTAAAGATGATCATGGCTGAGAAGAAGAATGAGATAAAGAAAGCAAGGTGAGAGGCACTCCATGAAGATGCCAAATCGCAAGTCCGATTTGGAGGAGAGGATAGTCCAACTAGAGGAGAAGATGGCAATAAAGGAGCTCATTACCGAGAAGAACAAAACCATGATGATGGATCCAACCAAAATGAATTCACACCAATTAGAGTGGTGGAAACTAGCAAGAATGGAGATCTTAGAGAGAATGAATCAAGCTCTTCTAGGTGGTTGTGCAAGTGGTGGTGGTGGACATGCCCACGGCGACCTCGGAAATGGCAAGATGAGATGACGGTGCAACTTTTTGGTCACTTGTGTTGATGACTGTCTATCCATGCTTTGGATCATTTGCCGATGTAAAAATTATGAACTATGTCGTTTGTCAAAACTGTTAAAATTGAATTTATACCGTTTTGATTTGGAATGGTGTGGAACAGATCCCTTAAATTCTGTTTTACGTGCGCATAATGCAAGATCTGTTTCACGCCGGACCCATAAAACTAACCTTTTGTGGCCTGTACGCTTTTAAGGGGGCACGGGTTTACGGGATCTGAGAGTTGCTCTAAGAGCATCTCCAAAAGCCTTCCTATAATGGATTGCTAAAAACTGGATATACCAAGTAGAGAGAGAAGGTATAGCAATTCACAATCTACTTTGCTTTGGTAGCATTCCTAAAACTGGATTGCTATATTTCTCAGCGCTTACAATGACATGTGGAGACAAGACACATACATGGCCACACATACACACCGAACCCACATGTCAATCGGACAGAAAAATGAAGGGGACCACTGAATCTGGATTGCTATAATTTTAGGAAATGGGCTAGAGACTTTGCAAATATACCAAGTGGGATGACAAATATACTCAACTTGCTATATTTTTTTGGTAGGGGACCACTGTAACTACCTCGGTGAATTACGCTCCTAGCTACAAGCCTGGATGAACGGTAGTGGTTGAAATAGTACGGTGGGGCCCCAAAAGCCACTCATGGGTAGACCTTTCGGTCGTCCCAACCACTTCCAATTCATCGGGACCTGTACGGGCGGCGTAATCGACAGGCGAAGAGACCAAATACATACACAAATGAGTATGTATGCAAGCCACCATACAAGAGTACATCAGAGCCATTCCATCTAGAAAGAAAGAAAAATATAGCAACGCCATACGGCAAGATTCAAATGACCTAGATAGATCTAATATTTTAGGATACTTCCTCATACAGCACACATCAGAGTATCATGCGGAAGCGGCAAACAAAGTCCGAGTACGGATAAGAAGCAAATCGGCATAAGATGCCATAGAAATAAGCACATCCCGCCCACAGATCTCACGGATCCCCGTTCCCGGAATCTCTACACCGAACGATCGTTGCCCACATCATCAGCCTCTTCCACCCAAAGATCCGTCCTGCGAGTGTACCTGCTCATCCGAACCAATAATTTATCGTGTGAGACCCTAAAGGGTACTCAAGAAGTCTTAATGCCTCTAAAGGGGACACAACCTGGGTGACGAATTGCAGCAAAAGATAAACCCTAGCAGTTCTACAGATACTCGCTAACCATCCGCCTAACCAATGATAGTCGGATGTCCGTGAATTAAGGACAACAGTTATAACAATAATTTCATCGATCCATCCTCCTCGCTACCAACGAGGAAGCGGACGAAGAACCCCATCCGCTGACAATTTTATTATCCATTCCATGAGTGTTGCACTATTTACTAGTCACATTACTTAGTCGATTAAAAGCGGTACTTTAGTTATGCTTGTCTATGATCGAGAAACGTGCTCCAAGTCGTCCATAATCATGGACACGGCTTTGAAAAGTTTTACCCGGGGGTGCACCAATAGCAACACACGCCGATCAACCTCGGAAAAACCAAATCAAAACCCAACGAGGCCTTCACGACAAAGCAATCACAAGATTCGAAATATTTGGGGCCACCCATTGAGTAGACCATAGCAAGTAAGCAAGCTCGAGACGGACTCAAGGTTTGGGTAGACGGTCAGAACGATCGGGAACCCAAAAGCTGGGCTTGTCGACACCGCGAATCGTGTCCCGATCCTAAAGCAAAGTGCTATCGTCGCACAATTGTAAATCTGAGTAGCATGGCATAAGTACAGGATAGTAAATAAAACCTCAAACTAGTTTATGGCCCCAAGAAATAAGAATGAATCAAGCTCGCTCGGGGTCCCATATACCTCCCGGATGTGGATAGCGTGAAATAATCTCGGAACAGGAATCAAGTACTCGGGGTCTTACGGGACACAAGTGAGCAGGAAAAACCAAATAGCAGATATTGCTCACCGATGCCACTTTCATTAGTTATCCCATTACTACTCAGGTTAAGTTGTTTAAGTACCTCGTTATCCATCAGACTCTCACATACCCTACACATGCTGTTCTACGACTCGCATGGCTCAAACAACTCCTGTAGTAATGGCTCATGGGATGGAGGAACAAGCTTGGTGGGGTGTAAAGTAAAGGCTATGCAATACTTGGGATTCAATTTAATGCAATCGCGACTTAATGATGCAAGAATAAGATGGAGGCAATAGGTACTGTATGTATGCAAGCATGTGGAAGTGCTTGCCTGGCAACTCAGTTGAAGCGAGAGACGGATCTGGGTAGTGCTCCAGGTTCTCTTGATATATCCCCTGCTCAGTGTCTATCCGAGAAAAACCAAACAAACAAGGCCAACATGAATATAGAGCACAAGCATATGAATAAGATGCGTCAAGCAACCAATCATGCCATGATGAATGATGCACAATTTGCATGGCATTAAAGTAGCATGGCATGGGTGAGGTGTGGAAGACAAGAATAACATTTTAATGGGATTTTGGATCACATTTTGTTGTCATAATAGTTGCTGTACACTATAGATTTATATGATGCATGCTGCAATTGAAGTCATGGATAGCATAAACAGAAAGGTCTCGTCGAGCTGATCATTTTAGACATATCATTTGTTAAATTTGGAATTATAAATCAAAAGTTATTAATTATTTAAGTTCCAGTGGCATTTGTTGTAATTTAACTCAACTAGGAATTTTAAATGAGCAAAAGGAAATTTGAATAGCATATTTGGAATCCTTACAATTTTCTGAATCAAAAACATATATTATTTGTATTCTTTGGATTAATATTTGAAAAGTTATTTAAAAACAGAATTATATTTGAATTTGAAATAATTAGAAAAAGATTTGAATTTAAACAGATTCAGGAAAAACCTTTTTATACTCAGTCTAATCTACCCACAGACGCTTACAGTGGGCGGAGGCGCTGAAGCCCACGCTGAACTGTTATCATGCTTGCCCGCCACCATCGAGGTCGACGGTGGGGACAGGCTCACGGCCCACGTGCAGTGGGCAACAAGGCCGACAGTGGGGATAAGGGACATGGTGGAAAACTTATTAAGCGAGGATCCTTTTGCAAAAGCGGCTCGGGCACAGACAGCGGGCTCCGAGGAGTTGAGAAAAGGTTTGGGGGGTTTGTGCAAAGTGCCCAACTTTCTTTCTTCCTCGCCTCATGGCAGAGTGGCGCGTGGGAATCGAACCAGCGTCATGGCGGCATGTGCCGCCGCTATGATGGTGTCTTTGGTGTTGGAAAGGGGTGGCGTGGCTAGATAGGCTGCACGCCATGGTAGCGTGTGGCGACGCAATGGCGCACCGAGGGTGTTCGTCCGGTGGCGTGGCGCACACAGGAAACGAGGGGCGGGGAGAGGTTGTCTGGGAGGAAGGGGGGCTCACCGCGGGTGTGTCGATGTGGCCGGATCGGGCAGGGACGGTCGTGAACGGCGACGAGGCGGCTCGAGCTAGGGTTTGTCGGCGGCGCCGACGCGTGGTTCTGAGGCTTCTCCTCGCCGCTGGGCGACGCAGACGACCTCCAGAGCTTCCTCGACACCCGCAGCTCCGCGCCCACCTCCTGGTTCGTGTGCACTAGCGAGACCGACGGTGTGGCCGGCGTCGGGGTGAGGCTGCGGTGGAGAAAGAGGGGGCAGAGGAGGGAAGCGAGGCAGAGCCTCAGGTGGATCTGGGACGCTAGAGGCGAGGAGAGGATAAGAACGAGAGGGGCAGGTGGGGGCTTGCGTGGGGGAGGGGTAGATGGAAAGGTGGCCTCGGTGCCACCTTGTCCTTCCTCACGTGATCGGCAGGGCAGGGTAGCTAGGTGGGGGAGCTGGGGAAAGAGGATGCCAGGTAGGGCCAGGGGAGGAAGGTCGGGTGGGGAGCTGGCAGAGAGAGAGAGACGAGGGAGGGAGAGGCATGGGCTCGGTCTAGGGTTAGGTTTGGGGTGGCCTCGGTTGTTTGGGGTGGGGTAGCTAGGGGCATGGTGAACATGTGGCCAGCTAGGTTAGGTTTTAGCGGGGTGGCTCGGCTAGAGAGGAGAGAAAGAGGGGGGCACCTTGGGTTTTGATTAGAATAGGTGTGATTTAGGTTTAGCTAGGATGGGGTATGGGGGTATGGTGTAGGTGTTAGAGAGAACTAGGATAGAGGATTAGAGAGAGAGGGGAATGTTAGATGCTAGTGTTCTTTAGGCAAGATCAAACCATGCACCAATCAAACCCCAACAAGACCAAGACTAGAGAAAGGAGAAAAGGTGATGATGGTTCAAGCATGATCAAACAAGACCAAACCTAAGGGGTAGAGAGAGATGATCCACATTAAAATCCAAATAAAATCAAATGCCAAGCTAAAGGGGTACTTGCATGGGCCATGCATAATTAATTGATACCATATTTATCTTTGTGAAAACAAGATTATTTACATAGCATTTCTTATGCATTCCAAAGTGTGGAATAAGGCCCAAGCAAAAGAAATTAGAAAGAATTCCAAGTGGAGTATGAGGAGATGATCACATTGGATTATATTTGGGACTTGCTAGTGTGTATATACCACTAGATATTTAGCAAGCCCACAAAATATCCCCACATGATGATAACCCCAAAAACAACACATATGGAAGCTAGGGGAAAAGGGTCCCACTCACAAGGCATGCCAAGGTGGCCATGTGGCTCTCATGTATCAATAATGTGAAAACAAAATGATGCCAAGATGAGAACATGTGGAAAAGAATTGGATCCATCCCAACCCACATGAGCTAGAAGTAAAACCCATAAATGCCAAGCTCATATTTAGTTGGATGGTGAAATTATAAGGTGGTGACAGAAAAGGTGGTGGAGTTAATAAGAGATATGCCCCCAAATCAACTTGGGCATTTAACAATATATCAAGAACCAAATACAATATCAAGAGGCAACTACAATTAATAATGCACATGAGATAAGAACCAAACAAGAAGGGGTTTTATATGATGCTCAAATGCAAGGTGACATGATGACATGAGCATGATATGATGATGATGCAACAATTATAAGTTGGAAGTGGCCCTTTTATTACTAGAACAAGTAGCATTACAGGTGTTAGACAACTGGGATGCTACAACCACTTTTAGCAATGCTGTTGGAGCAATATTTTTGTGCCGGATTGCTAAAATAGCAATTGGAGGCAAATATAGGAAGGCTGTTGGAGATGCTCTAAGCGCCACTTCTTTTTGGGTTTGCTGGACATCGTTAAGAGCCGAAGCCCAAAAGAGCTTGTTATTTCCACCGCTGGTTCCCCTCCATGTGCAAAGTCAGAAGTTTAAGCGGAAAAGAAATAATTTGGCCTCAATCTCACACCAGCTCTCACAAACTTACTGCCAGTTTCTAATCTATTCCACAGCAGTACAAGACAGCAGCGATTCATCACATATCTCCAGCTCTTTCTGCATATCTCCTCTGGTACTAGCACCGAACAGGCAAAGGCAAAATTTACAGAAAATTCAGGCCAAGCTGCCCACACACACCCAGGTGCACCAAACAGTTCAGTTGTACTACTAGCACTACTTATCCGCTCCGTACATATATCTCTCTGCACTTCTCCACCTCTCGCTCCCAGACCTGCTCCCGGCGTTCCAAGAATCAGCAGACCGCCATGGCGTCCATCCCGTGCACCATCCAGCTCGCGGCCAAGACGGCATCCTCGCCGTCGAGGTGGAGGTCGCCGCGGGCGGCGCAGGGAGCGGTGAGGACGCCGCTGCCGGCGCGGAGGATGCAAGGGTGGTCGCTGCTGAGCAAGGCTAGGGGGAGCGGGAGGGTGGGGTTCTTCAAGTTCGGGAACAAGGACGCGGAGGGCGCCGGCATCTACGGCAGTCAGGGCAGGGACGACTTCGACCGCGACGACGTCGAGCAGGTGAAAAACCCGTCCCGCTCCCTGAATTTTATACTAACTGTCTCTGGATTTCCGTTGCTAATTATACTCGGCGCTGGCGGTGCCCGTCAGTCTACAACTAACAACAATGGCTGTGGGTCTTAATAATCTGCGCAGTACTTCAACTACATGGGGATGCTTGCCGTGGAGGGCACCTACGACAAGATGGAGGCGCTGCTGAACGAGAACATCCACCCGGTGGACATCCTGCTGTTGCTGGCCGCCTCCGAGGGCGATTTGCCCAAGATCGAGGAGGTGCTCAAGGCCGGCGCCAAGTACGACGTCAAGGACGCCGACGGGAGGACGGCGCTGGACAGGGCCAACGCCGAGGTCAGGGAGTTCATCACAGGCTTCGCCGCCACGGCCAAGGCCTGATCGTACATGTCTTCTGGGGTGTAGATTCTCGTTTTGCTGCGGTTGGTACTTGGTAGAGTGAAGTTTAGCTGGGAGGATTCACGAGCTGCTCGAGAAGGAACGGCACTGCAGCGCACGGCCTTGCTTTGCTGAACCTGACGACCGAGACACTCTGAACTCAAGTTGGCTGAATGTATTTAGAGGAGTGATGAGAAGCTGAATGCGGAGGGAGTAAAACAGGTTCCCATTTGTCATCCTTGCTAATGTGATGCTACTATGGAACCGGCATTAATTCGTTGGTGCGTATTTTAATTTGCACAGCTGTATCAAACAAACATAATGTACTCCATATAAAAAAGTCTTCCTACTGAAAAGAATTATCAAATGTGGCCTCATATATCATACTCGGCAGAACAGATTCCTTTCCGACCAGCTTCAACACCGCAATGCCTACAGTTGACTAAACCCACATTCAATTTGCTAAACCAGAAACACAAAATTGAAAGAAAACACAAAAAGATATGAATATCAGACAGCGTTATCTACCGACTACTACAAAGAAATGAAACAATGAAATCCAGAGTACAGCAACAAAACTTCGGGCACTTGATCTACAACGAAGCAATACACAGTACAAAGCTTCTCATCCTTTATTTCATTTGCTCTATCAGTCTCCATTAGTAGATCATCTATGTACTACAGTTTTACAATGGCAATCGCCAAAAGATTCCATTGGGGTACATTCACCTTTCTCCGCCTGCACAATGAACACTGGTATACTCTATAACCCCTCAGAAATAAATTCTATCACCGAATCCACCTGATCCTTTTTTTTTCCCTAGTATTATTAGTTTCATAATTTGTATGGCTTGTGGATGTCACTAACTACAAAACATTAGGTAAATGGCAAGTGTACTTCAACCTAGGATGTGCGCGGAGCGCTTGTTGAAGAGCGGTGTCCACCGTGACACCCTCACGGAACAACTTGTCATATAAGAGGCAGATAAATTGAGCCAAGTACTCCTCATCATCAATATCTTTGTTGCCTTCACCGTTTTTCTCAGCGTCACTGTCTTCCCAGTCACTTATAGGGCTAACAGGTTCAGGCTCTGACTCATCAGCTTCATCATCCCCAATGACAAACTTCCCATTCTCTAGGCTTCCATTAACATCCATCCCATGGTATACAATTGCCTGGGAATCTGGAGGCTCGGCAGATGATGAAATGACTGCTTTGGCACCAGAATCCACAAACGCCTTGATGAGGCCATGGACAAGGCCATACTTGCCACTGCACACAATAATCCTCTCCCTCCATGCTCCAACCTAGGGCAACAATATGTATTTAAGGTATCAAGAATCAACAGTGCCCTAAACCATGAAATATGCATTGTAACAAACATAGTAACTAGACAGAAGGAATTATGATGTGGCAGCTAACTTAACTGTGCCTCTTTGCTAATTCATTGCCAGCCATCAACCTATGTTTACCATTTGGTTCATTTGAGTCAAGAGGTTCATGCTGTGCATTTACTATGACAACATTTTAACGGCACCACCAAAAATATGCATGCTTTATCCTATACTCCTAGTCAACTGGCAATAATATACTACTCCTATTACAGATCTTCCTTGGAGCTGTTCTTGCATTTTGGATTCACTAAGTATCACTGACAATTTTGCACTGGTGGGTCTATGAACATACGAAGATCAGTTCAAAGGAAGTGCAATCTGCCGATAATGGCTTACCATCCATCGAACATCTTCAGGTGACATGTGAAAAGCAGGCACCGTCCTCCTAAACATATAGGCACCAATTTCTTGATTATCTTCCATTACCTGTACAAGGTAATTCAGTATACCTATTGACCTGTCTGGGACAAAAACAAAAGTAAAAGCAGTCCTACCTGTGTTTGGCGCCCTATGTAGCGGTGATGTATCCCACCAATTTCAAACGACGGCCATTCTGCAACCAACTCAGACAAACATGAAATCTTTGAGACAGAATATGCACCCTTTCTCTTACACCCATGTAGCATGGTAGACAGGCTTGTTTTGACACACTGCAGAAACCTGTCTGCAAGTTCCCCTGGTTCAGCAACTACAAATACATCATTCTGCCAGCTGCAATAGTAAGTTTTTCGTCATGCAACCAAAACTTACAGGTAAGTAGATGCTTGTTTCACAAAACACAAAAATATAAAAAGTACCTCAATATTGAACCAGTTGAATCATTTTGAAGAGCCAGGTGTATCACACCAACTTGAGGCATATTTTGCAGCTTATCATACAGTGATCGAACATGTCCAGATGGCTGCCATGACTTTAGTGGTGATGTTGGTGATGAGGACTTCGTAGTTGGGTGACCATCCAGACTAAGCAGCGGAACTTGGTCGATTCGACCAAGTCGTTGAGTGCCATCAGGACTATATAGAAGTGGACTAGATGGAAAACTCCCAGTAAACAAGGGAGAGGTAATTGGAGTTGGAAGTGCTGTAGTTGGTTTTCCAAATCCAGAAGTACTATTCATTAGAGTAAGCCTAATACCATTCTGAGAGCAGAATGCTTCAAGTGAACGGGTATGGTTTATTTTCTTTCCAAAATCAGGATTGAATGAAGCCTCTACAAGTAAAACCACACGCCTCCATCCTAATGTAGGATTACTTTCACTTAGACCTGACAGAGGATTATAAGATATATCAAAGATGTATCAACTACATATCCCACAAAGTATTACAGAATGGTGCTAAAATCCAGGTAATGCAAACCTGAATTTGACGAACTTAATCTTGAAAACGACAGGGATTTAATGATTCCAGAGGACTTCTCTCCCTCTTGATATCTTGGAACTAAAAGCTCACAAACATTCTTGAAATCCTGTAAATTTTTCTGAATGTATTCCTCCGTTGCAGCCTCCAACTTAAGCCAGACAGCAGGATCAGTCTCATCTAGCTCCATGCCACACCGTTCATCAACTGACAGCATAACAAGATGTCAGCTCATTTGAATATCCAAGATAAACACTTCAATAGTGCCAAAATTGCTAAACATCACTTATGGTTGTGTTGATACTGGTCAAACATACAGCTTCCTCAGAAGTTAGATTACCTGGATTAAAGCGAAAATATTGCATTTCAGGAAGCATAGGTATCAGCGTATCCAAGGTTTCTTCCACTCTCTCCACTGAGCATGCACTTTCTATTAAAACTTGCCCTGTATCCAAGTAGCGCCATCCACCTCGCCGACTCTAGATGAATATATGAAATATCACCATATGAGAACAGTGAGCAAAAGCTCCATATCTCAGATCGAAGTTCACTGGAATTAATGTACTTCCTCCATTCAGAAATAACTGACTTAGGTTTGTCTAAATTTGAATGTATCCAGACACGTTTTAGGTGTAGATACATTTGTATCTAGACACGTTTTAGGTATAGATACATTTGCATCTAGACAAACTCAAGTCAATTATTTCTAGACGGAGGGAGTAGTAAATTATCAAGCAACAAATATTCATCTTGGATCACTTAGGTGTTTCTTGTACTCCCTCCGTCCTAAAATAAGTGACTTGGATTTGTCTAGATTCAGATGTATCTAGACGCATTTTAGTATTAGACACATGTGAATCTAGACAAATTCAAGTCACTTATTTTAGGACAGAGGGAGTAGTAACTTTATGCTTGGATTTGTTATTTCTGAAAGAGAGATCAGTGACATTTTGATATAGAGCATGTAGGTCGATACATTCCTTGTAATGCCACAAAATGTAAAAGCATGTAATCGTTGAAAATAATTAAAATCGTATCCATAAAACTTACATGACTAGCACTATGTTGCTCGATATCCCAGCATCCATAGAATAAGAAAAGGTAATTTCTCACAAGAAACAGAAGAACCATTCTAGTAAAGTTGCACATGAACTATCTATTGCATAACTTTGAATAGTTTAATTATGAAAGTTATTTTAGTACTCCCTCCGGCCCATATTAGTTGACTCAACTTTGTCTAGATTTATATGTATCTAGTCTAGATGCATCCGTATCTAGACAAAGTTGAGTCAACTAATATGGGTCGGAGGGAGTAGCAAAATCAATAACTATGATTTGTATTACCTTTGTTGGAACTGAGCCACACCCTATTGAAACTAGGCAATCAATTCTCGTATCAGGCCACAAAAGTTGTGCTTCTCTTATCGCGAAGATCGTTGGATTGTTCGCTACAATAGCTCCGTCTTGCCAGCGATTTACATCTGGAAAGAAAAAAAAGGAAGAAAACAATAAACAAGAAAAATGAGGATAGAAGTAGATATTGTATCTTGAAGAATCCAACAAATAGACATACTTGTCCTTGCATATATGAAAATACACTAGTAAGTTTAGGAATATTTACCATCAGAGAAATCATCCAGATAATATGGAGCTGCAGATGATGCTCTTATGGCTTCCCATACATGATGCTTGCAGCTCCCCATAAAAGCACCACGTTTAATACCAACTGGTGCACCAGAAACAGCCGTTCCAACCGCGCCGATAGATGGACTTTCTGCCATTCCTGGTGACACCTCCAGAGTGCCAGGTGGATACTGGAATACATTATCATATTACAATATGCCACAAAACTAAAAAAAAGAAGAGAACAAAGAACAGAAAAACGATGACAATAGCTAAAGTAATACTAAAAAGATACTTCATATATTTCCTTCTGGTTTCAATTTTGAGAACTAAATAGTCCCAGCATACATGGTACAATAAATTTCGAATTGAAAACAATAAACCAATAACGAAGGATAAAAATAACCTGATAGTTCCGAAATAGATATGGTTGGGCAGGCATGGCACTGACTAAAGTGGATACAACAAAAACCTTCGGAATGCCTTTCACAGCAGACTCTATTAGGAGATCACCATCATCATCAGCACACATTTCCTTTAGTAGCCTCTCAAATTGATCTGCGCTGTGCTGCAACAAAAATTCCTTAAGTCACTACCTGCTCTACATTGTGCATAACATGAAACAACACACAGAAGTTCATTGGTTGATTTATACCTTTGAACCATGTACAACCACTCTAAAACTCTGTGACGAACTTTTGAAAAGTTGATCAATCTTCTCCTTCCATGTAGCAGATTCGTCCTTAGGGACAGGTTCAGCAAACACAAGTTTCCCTAGAAAAGCGACAATTCAATTGGCAGCACGTTGGCATTAACAATTTAAGTAATAATAAATCATGAAGAACCAAAAGATATTTACCAAGTTTTGTGTATATTTCTTCACACTGATCCAAATTCATCCGCTTGATTCCAAGAGCCATCGCAAGCATGCCACCTGTTGATGTACCACATATGAGGTCAAACATTTCATGTATGCGTTTCCCTGTTCCTTGTTCTATTTGTTTAAGCATTTGGACAGTTGCAAGGCCCTTCATGCCACCACCATCCATTGAAAGAATACGCAGACCCTTCTTTGCAACTGGCCTTCCTTTTATTGCCCGGCGCAAGTTCTCGTTCTCCCCTATAAAGTTTGAAAAGATTCACAAAACCCATCAACGCACGTTATGGTTACTGATTAATCATGAGAAAACAAGTCAATCAGAACCACAAACAAATATACCTAGAATTGCCAGAGCACGTGCAGCTGCCTTGCTGACACTTTTTTCTTGTGAAAAAGTAGAGCGCATTAAAAGGTCACGCAAACTTTCAGAGTGCATAAGGGTGCGACGAGTCTCCAAGCAGAAAGCCAAATTGCCAACTGCAAATAGAGATAACCGTTGCACCTAACAAAAGGAAGCAAATAAAGGTGAGCTTCCAGTGGTTATCCAAACAACACATCAACCATGAACCAAAGTCTAATCCAGAACATCTTGCCTCAGAGTTCTTGTGTGCACAAAGTGCTTTCAGTGACTTGAGCACATCTTTTCTCAACATCTTTTGGGCAACATGATCAGAAACAAAAGTTAATGTGACCACAACTTGTAATACTGATACCAATTCTTCGTCATCAAATGATTTCAGCACGGCTTCTATCGGCTTCATTATATCACACTTAATCAGCTGCATTGCTGATGAAATATCTGATGCTAGTGACGAAAGAGCAAGGCATGCTTGCTCAACCTGAAAAAGGAATTGCCAATTAAGACATTACTAAACAAATGGTGGTATGGTTAAAATATAAAATTATTTCCACAGAACTCAAGCACATTTTGTATTTTCAGGGTTGAGTAAGTACCACGTGACGATTATCGCTGCTTATCATGCTGATAAGCTGCCTGACAGCATTTTCTTCTTTGCTAATGGCAACTTGATTGTTATGATCTTCCATTATTTTGGCCAAAGCAGAGGCCAGCAAAGGATGGTGACAGGAAGAGAACCGGAAAACAAGTGAAAAGAAGGCACTAAGTTTGTGCCTGGCTGCAATGAAGTAGGAATAATTCTCGGTCTGTAAAGAAAACCCAAAGGAAAATTTGTCAAAAAGAAATGAGATGACCTAGCTAATAGAATGATAGAATGCCAAGATAGTATTATCTACCTCTATTTGCACAGTCACAGACTTAAGACTTTCCAGTGCGTCAATTCTAATATTTGCAAGTGTCAGATGTCTAAGGTTGTGCAGCGGCAAAATTTCTGGAAGAAATTCTAGGGGATTCCCAAACAAGCGCAATACACGGAGCTTAGGCACTGATCTGTGGAAAATGATAATAAACTGTGAGGAAAATTACACCAATCGAAAGAAACTACAGAAAAATAAACAATCTCTATGAAAAATATTTAATAACCTGAAATCCAATAACGGGCGGACAAGCTTATTGTGTTCTAGAGATAATTCCTCCAGCAAAACGCACTGTCGTAGTTCCACTGCTTTGTTAAAAGACGGGGAGATACTTAGCTCATTGCAATGACTGTTGATATGCATAATCATGAATGGCAAACAATCTTGAGGTACTACAAAGTTGTAAACACTAGTTTTATATTTATACAGAAATAAAAGCTGTGCACACTAACCAGGGACAGAAACTAGCATGTTGTTGTCAACAGTAAGCACATTCAAGTTCTTCAATTCACCGACTTCAGGTGGCAAAACTGACAATTTATTGTTGTCAATATAAAGCTTCTCAAGAAATGAAAGGCGAGTCAATTCAACCGGAAGCACCTGCCAACGTTTTGTACAACATTTCATGGTTAGAGTTGCTTTTAGTGTCAATCAGTCTCAAATTTCATAGACACAGGTATATCTGACAAGAGGACAACAAACATTTCAAATCAGGAAACAGACAATAAGGCACAATTGACAATACTAGCAAAACTGTTAAGGCAATAAAGGCCCCAAGGGGGGGACCTGCGGCACAACAAATAGAGGAGGCGAAAAATAAGGGCTGGCAGAGGCGAAGCCAAAAGGGTGCAGAGTGTGTGTGGTAGTTATGCACTGAGTCACGGCATGCAGAAGAACAGAGAGGAGAGAGAATCAACAAGATTGAAGGGAAAACAAGAGAAAAAGTGAACCCTAGAAACATGTTCTCAATACCACGTTAGGAATAGCGATCTATTCCACGGCTCTAAGACAAAAATGCAAGTACAGTAGGAGATAAAGTAGGGAGCATGCATTGTAGGTGTTGCGGTAGACACGTCACATGCCAATGAGCACCACCAGAGCTCTACCACTGCAGCCCGTAGCAGTGGTGCTCAAAGAACGGATTTTGTGGTCTTGAAGAACATCTGCTGCTCCATCCATGTTGGAGCTAGAGATTATGAGGTTAATTGAGCATTGGATCGAGTTGCCGGTGAAGTTTGCAAAAGAAAATTCTGTCCCAAGCAGAAGTCAGCAAGGAATTGCATGAGATATATCAACTTCCTAACATTGACCAAGGGGAGCCAGAATGCTGACACACATAAGAATTATTGTGGAGAGCCACATAGCTACACATGGGCTAGAGTGCATAGCCATGACACAAGCTTCCGACGCAGGCCAAAAGGCTCGTCAATGGCACCGATGCAAAGTCTCCGAGGCACAGGAATCTCCCATTAAAAAAACTACCACTGCTAAGACGAGCATAGAGCCAATAGCTACTGTCATCTAGCCTAACTATGAACAAATTGTAGAGAAGCAAAGGAAGGTCCCATACCCCAAAGCAGACATGAACAGTTGCAGGGAAGGGGAGCCAAGCACAATTTAGAGGATTGAGAGATATGAAGTGAAGGGGGTAATAGTAAGCGGCGAAACAGTACAGGATCATCTTTCCAACTTGATAAATCTGTCAGGACGTATTGCATTTAAATCTTCATGGAGATTTAACATGTTAGACTAACAACCCGACAACACATTTTTAGTTTAGACGATCTGCCGCTTGAATAAGCTGCAGTATGCTCTATGTTTCTTTAAAAACTGCAGTAGATTTCCATCAAATGGTAAACTGTAATTCAATACTCCCTAATCCAAAATGATAAATAGTATTGGTTTCAGATTCTGATAATTAGTAGCGTATGAAGCAGCTATTTTTCTAGTGATCAAGATACTTGATTGAAGGAGAAAGGTGATTTAATTCTTCATATGAATAATTAACTAATTTCTAAACCGGTCAAGTGTGCAATCCACAAGGACCAATTCTCATTTAAGTTCAGTATACAAACAAGTGCAATCTTTGAAACAGGCAGTCGACTGAGAAAATTCAATAGAAGCTGACACAGGTGTTACAGATATCTCACGGCTAGGAGAGAGCACTTCCGCCAAATGTATGATTGATAGGCCTTTCAGTAAGTCATTGCTAATTGTTATCAGGATTTGCTTTTACTTTTTTCAGTCAAAACAGTGCTGTGGTGCCTGAGCATATAAACCCCATGTGTGTATGGTGAAGAAGCAATGAAAAATGAGATTTCTTCTGTATCCTGAGTACTGTAGTAGTGTAGTTCTTAGAACCCTTGCCTTTGCAATAAAGAAAATTAGTGTGGTTGATCCCTTTTTTCTACTCAAATTCTTCAATGAATTCCTCAGGTTGTTCTTGGTTTATAAGGTGTTCAAATCAGATAAACATCCCATAAAATCAGTATCTTACAGTCCTAGCACTAATCCACCTACAACAATAAATAAAGTAGTACAAATAATCTACACAAAAAAAAATCTAAAAGTTATCCTACTGCAAATGCTAGGTTTGATTGTTCGATACTGAATGCACAGAACAATCAGAATTAAGCATCACACAGAATCTACTGAATCAAATATGATTTCACATCATTAGACCACATCTAATGACAGCCATAACCACAGCATTTCACACAGGTAAACGCAACAGCAGGGTTTCCTTCCAGTTAAAGTTAACAGCCGCATAGGCTTGACAAGCTAACAACGTGTGCATAGCCAAGAAATTGTTTACACGCCATCAGCATGCAGCATGTGCCAACCACAAATCACAGTAACATAACGCCAAGCCGCACACACGGTGCTCATGTTAAACCTGATCAGAATCTCTACAGCCAAAAGCAGACCAATGCAGATCAACCAAAAACTGCGCATGTACATGTGAGCTTTTACAGAGATCCGTTACGAACCCCCTCAAAACTACTACTATGTGACCTCTGATATGAGGAGCAGTACCGGAATTCTACAGTATTAATCAGGCGCATGGAAAACGACGACAAATTCGAAGGTTTCTGGGTCAGGATAGAATGGATGATTGATGGACTCACCATCAGGCCGCAGTTGCAGAGGCTGAGCACCATGACGGAGCGCCAGTGGTCGGCAAGCACGGGCACGCCTGCGGCGACGGCTCCGTCGGCAGCCGGCGCGGGCGCGAGGTTGGATCTGATGAGTCGCGCGAGAACCGCGGCGCCGTCGCCGGTGCTTTGCGTGGACCCGAACGCCCGTGCGACCCGGACCGACCGCAGCGCCTCCCGTCTCCTGACGACCCGCATCTCCACCCCCACCCCCTCCCCGTCCTTGGCCGGCTTCAGATCGACGGAGACGGCGTCGTGGGGCGGTGGCAGCGCGACCATGAGCTGGGACTGGAGGCGCAGCGCGACCTGGTCCTCGTCGTCGCTGGTGGACCAGTCGAGCTCGATGCGGAAGCCGAGGTCGCCGTTCGTGGTGGCGGTGGGCGTGAAGGTCGCGCTGGCAGACGCGGCGGTGGGGGACTGCGGAGGCGGAGGCGGGGGCGAGGAGGGGTCCTGATCGGGCTCTTCGGCGAAGTCGCCGTAGTCGAGGGTGAGGTGGAAGATCTCGGAGCTGCGCTTCCAGCCCAAGCCCCACGACGACATGGCGGGCGCCGCCGCATCAAATGGCTAGCGCTAGGGTTGGGATTAGGAGGGGAGGAATCGCTTGGAGTTTTGGGAGGAAGTGGTGTGAGGAGGAAGACGAGGACAGATCAGAGGGAGGGAGGGAGGAAGGAAGGAAGGGAGCCGAGTGTAGGCGTTGCGTTTTTGGTTCGTTTGGTTTGGCCTTGCGGAATTTTCCGCGTCATTCCTTTGCGTTTTCTGTTTGGGGTTTTACCCTCCAAACTCCGCTACCGACACTGTACGGGTCCACAGGACAGCGTCGCCTGCACGAAATTAACGAGACCCCGAAGCCCACATGCCCAGATTTCCCTCGGCCGAGCGGCCCGGCCCAACCTTCTCCACTTTTAAGCCCGGTCCATCGATTGCTTGCCCATCGTGCATCTTCGTCCAAGCCGGAAGGGGAAGCCAGGAAAGAAGGCAGGCGCCGTCGTCTCGTTCGTCCCCAAATCGGCACCGAGCTTCCGATCTCCTCTCGCCACGCGCGGCAACCAGGAGGAAGGTAGGGATCATCCATGTGCTTCCCCTTGTTTTTACTGGTCTCTCTGTGCCTGCTTGTGCTCCTTGTTTGGGTCCGCCAGTTCTCGATTTCTAGAGCTTGGGCTAGGGTGCCGCCATGGCGAGAATGATTGATTCAGATATGCTCCCAGATTTTTTAATAAGTATAAGCCGAGGGTTATCGCGTGATATTTCCTATTTATTTAGTCGTAGCCCGTAGTGATTTTCGTGTTCCAAACCCCGCCGCGAACCTGCACACCGACCGAATCAGATCGCACGACCGCGAGTACGTCCAAGAGGGGGTCGGCGTTTATCCGCTGATCTGCTTAGTTTCGAGGCTTACTGGGGATTCACTAAAAGGCATCACTTGATCTGTATTCCAAAAAGTTCTGTCAATAGTTTCAGTTGAGGGATTAAGAAGAATGAACATGAATCCGGTCTTTCTTTCTCAAAATCATAAGAAAAACGAATCATATTATTTCTGACCAAAGCGTGTTGATGCTAATGTTGTAGTATTGGTACCTTTTTGTGCAGGAATGGACAAGTATCACAGCAACACTCCCTTTGCTCTCCGTGGTAAGCAAATTTGCCATCTTAATTGTACTCCCTCCGTTTCAAAATATAAGATGTTTTAGCATTGTAAACCAAATGTATCTAGACTACTTTTAGTATGTAGATTCACTCATGTTTGGAATGAATCTACACACTAAAAGAAGTCTAGATACACTTTCTTCACAAACCTAAAACATCTTATATTTTGAAACGGAGGGAGTACTTCTAAGTTCTAAAGTAGATTTGAGATATAAAATAATCACACCACAGGTCAACTGTATAGGTGGTAATGGATGCACGCAAGCACCTTTCAAGTGCATTCCTGTTGTGTAGGTTCATAAATTGGTTTGTTGATTATTGAAGAACAGCCATATATATCTAGTTAAAAAATGTTTGGCATGCAATTTCTGTCTATAAACAAATTGTATAATCAACATTGTTTTCCATCAGTCTTGCTACACATGCCTCAAGTGACTTCGATCTATATCTATTTTCTTTATTACGAATTCAGGATATAGGTTCATATTTACATGTGATACATTGTTTATTGGAGAACGATATCTATCTACTCAATAATTTTTGGGCAGCATGCAATTGCTATGTGAAAATGTTATAGTCAACATTGATGGAAATCAATCTTGCTATTCTGCTCTATCGAAATTGGCAGTTCATTTTTTAGAAAGGCTTGTCACATTTATTGCTTTTGATCGTTCATAAGTTGACGTGATATGTTGTTTAAAGAACATACATCTATTTACTTAGTGACTCTTTGGCAACATGCAATTCCGCAGTTTCATTTTCTAATAAGGCTTGTCACATTTATTGCCTTTGATCTTTCAGGTGCCCTTGGTAGCTCAAACTCACCTTTCAACAACACGGATGGCCTTAGACGCTCCTCAAGCATCGGGCAAGCAAAGGGCTACGCATCTTCTTCCTTGGGAGCTCTGCGACAGAAGATGTCTCCATCTGGAAGCCGATCCCTGCATACAAGTCGTCCCCTGTCAGCTCCTGTTGCGAACCGCCCACTGTCTCCCCACCTTCCTCTGAAGAAGCCACAGCTGAGCGCTACGTTCTCCATCTCTCACCGTATATTTGGCGTTGCACTGGGTGCTGCCATCATATCCATTCCTCTTGCTACCAAGTTCAGCCTCATGTTTGATGTCTGAGTGAAATGCTTCCTGCAATGATGAGAAGTGACATTGCCGTGACTGTTCCTTCGTATGGACAATGCTGCTGTAGATGCAGTGGTCATAAGATCTTATCAATCCTGCACATTTTCTGAATAATAAGGAAAACTACCCAATTGATCAGTGTAGACTTCATTTCAGAGTGTTTATTTCTTTGTTGTGAGGCCTGCAAATCTGCACCAGATTTTTTTTTCTTTGGCTTCAATGTTTTCCTTGCTTGTGCAGAACGCACATGATGTTGATAGTACTTTATCTTCGGAACAGACATGTGTCTCCAAGTGTCTTTGCTGTTCAGTCGCTATCACCTTTTATTTTCTGATATCTGATAAAATTCCATGGTCCAGGGTTCTGTGTGAATGTGCATTTCATATTCTCACTGCCTCGCTTCCTCCCTCAACTTTTGGCATTGTGTTGGAACAGCAACCAGAAGCTACGGTGGAGAGTAGAGACTGCGAAAGTGTAGAACCAGCAGTCCGATGGAGTATTTTTGTTTCCGCTGGAACCGTATGATCGGGCTTCTCATGCAAAAGGGTGACGAGTATCTTGAGATGACGGCCAGTAGGTGACAAACAAACAATTTATAAGTCGATGAGCCATAGCCATAGCCACTTCTCTTTGTACGCAAGGCATAGAAGCCCAGTTTGCCAGGTTTCAAAGCGTGCACTGGGGTATTCCAGTTCTACGAACACAAAACTTGCTACTAGATGAACCTCCTAGTTTTCTTAGGCCTCAACCTGCAAGGGACTTGACAATTGTTGATTAATAAATGGTATTATTGCTGTCAAAAGAAAAAAACAAAAGCAAACCATCCTGTATCCTGGTCTATGATATCCTCATTGAGCAAACGGTGATACTACCTTTGGGGAAACACTGACAAAATATTAACTGTTAAAAATATGTGTATATTCTTGTATCATTTTGAAAAAATGTATATTCTTGTATAGCTTTTAGGCTCATACTGACTTTAGGCTCAGGCCCATGCCACTCCTTGTATATGTCCTAGTTTTGTGCTGAAAGGAAACCGATTTGGCCATTTCAGTTTTGTTGAGATGGTATCAGAGCTAGGACAGCCAAATCCCTAACCCTAGCCGCCACCTACCTATCTCACCGCCGGCGACTTGCTGACAGCCATCGTTCCTTTTGGTACGCATGATGGTTCCTACAGCCATGTGCATGTGTCCTTCTTCTCCTTTGCTGCTAGTGGCTGCCGGCCGGCCGGTCGCTACATGCCCCTTTCTTCATATCACCTGGTTCGTGAGTGGCTAGGTTGCTTCTTGCTGGTCTGCTTGATCTCTCCCCTTCGTGGTTGCTTGTCTATCAGGTACTTGTTGTTACTTCTGTTTTTGGGGTGAGTACCTACAGGAAATGGAGGAAAACTGCTTGGTGTAGCTGCTGGGATCCATTGCTAGCTGCTCCTTTTCTTTTCGTGAAAAATACTGGTCGTAGCCAAGGATATTTCTATTTTCTCAAGTGATATTAAGCTGGATGGGTCAAATTACATAGATTGGGAATTTTCTGTTAGAACAGTTGTGACGGCTGCCGGTTATGATGACCATTTGACCTATGATCCTCCTGATGTAAAATAAGATGAAGACACCAAGAAGGCTTGGAGAAAAGGAAGATGCAAAGGTTATGGGTGCTCTAATTCTCAACGTTGCTTCCTCATTGCGGATGAGTTTCGAGCATCACTCAACTACGAAAGAAATATGAAAGTATTTGGAACAAAGATATCTTCAGCTGAGTGGCGCACTTCAATACCCCTTGCTGCAAAATATTCAGAATCTTCGGCAACAAGACATGTCCATAGAGGAATATATGAAGCTTTTACTCAGATCTCTAGCCAGCTTCTTTCAATGATTCCAAAGAGTCGCTCCAGATGTGATTCTTGTATGGCCAAGGAGAATTATGAAGCTCAATCCTTCATGTTTTAGTTTGTGATGAAGCTCAAACAGGACTATGAAAATAATCACACACGGCTGCTTGGTCGCACTTCACCTCCTACTATGGATGAGGCACTTGCTAGTTTGATTGCCGAGGAGACTCGTCTTCGCTCCCTTGACTAATCATCCACCACTCACGGTAATGTCCTTGCAGCTCCTAGAGGTTCTTTTTTAGGAAATATCTGTCCTCACTATAAGAAGACTGGACATACTGCTGATAGTTGCTTCTCTCTTATGGTTTGCTCTCACTACAATAGGTCTGGGCATAAAACTGATGGTTGTTTTGCTCTACAACCAGAGTTATTGGCTGAATACCGTAAGAAGAATCAACAACAACGTCACCACCTGCTAAGAGGTCTTCTGATGTTGTGATAACTAAGCCACATCTTCCGCCAATGAGTGCCTTTGTGTCTGCTACTTCTCAGTCTTCTTCTTGTGTCACTCAGCCTTGGGTGCTCGATTCAGGACCTTCTTTTCACGTCACCTCTGATCGCTTCCAGCTTGTCTCATGTCAGCCAGTGAAGGATGGTGCCTCTATTCATATTGCTGATGGTACACCTTGCTTTGTCACTCATCGGGGTTCCCTTTGCACATCCAAGTTTTCAGTTCCTGGCATTTCTTTTGTACCAAAATTGTCAATGAGTCTCATGTCTATTGGTTAAATTGCTGATATGGACTAGTTTGTTAGTTTTGACAAAACATCTTGTTATGTGCGGGATCTTTAGAGCAAGAAGATCATTGGAACTAGTCGTCGCCGTAGAGGATCCACATACCTCTACGAACTTGACATCCTACACCTTCCTTTAGCTTCCGCACCATATGTCTCATCTACCTCAACATCAAGATCCACCTTGTCATCTTATTTTTCCCATTGGCATCATCGTTTAGGTCATCTATGTGGTTCTCGCTTATCTAGTCTTGCCCAGCAGGGTGTTCTGGGTCATGGTCATGTAGATGTTGGTTCCCATTGTAAGGGTTGTAAGCTAGGGAAACAAATACAACTTCCATATCCTTCAAGAACTACTTGTTCTAGTCGTCCTTTCGATTTAGTGCACTCTGATGTATGGGGTCCCTCCCCCTTTGTCTCAAAGGGTGGTGTGGCATCCCGCAAAACCACTACTAGAAAATCGCGTCGTTTTTGTGCATTGCATCGTCACCATCATGCATTGTTTGTCTGAACTATTTTCGAAACGCCTAGTTTTGTTTCTAAGTAGCCCCCGTCTTTATTCCAAATTAAAACCTCGAATTCGGTCTTTTATTTGTCTAAAACTATTTACAAAAGTTATTTTTTTAAATAAAAGTAAAACCCTAGACTAAAATATCTAACCAGTCCCACCTAAATCCCTAAGTCACCCAATCCTAGTCTACCCACCCCTCCAGCCACCTCACCCCAACCAATAATCGGCCGCCACCTCATCACCTCCCCTCCCCTATCCAACCCCAAACCGCCACCTGGCCACCCTCTCTCACCCCACAGCCCCCACTTTCCCCACCCACACCCCCAGCCACTCTCTCCACCTCCCTGGCCGCTGGGCCCGACCCCACCTCTCCCCGCGGGACCCACCCAAACGCATCCCCACGCGCGACCGCCCCCACCCTTCTCCTTCCTCCCGCTCGCGTCTCCCCTCCTCATCTCGCCTCTCGCCTCGTCGCCTTCCTGCCTCCTCGCCGCCTCGCCCGCCCTGCCCCGCCACGCCTCTCGCCAAGATCCTCGATGTCGTCTTTGAGTCCAACAACCAAACAGGGAGAAGGTTGACAAAGCGTCAAGTTCCCCTTGTCGACACGATAGGCTCGCTGCTGTTGGATTAGAAGACCGTACTCCGTGGAAAGCGAAGGCCACAGCGCGAATCCCAAGCTCGCCACCGGCGGACAAGATGGTACCCAAGGTCGTCGACATAGAAAACCCCAAGATCTCCTTCATGGAAATCGAAGCCGAACCCGGAGACTCCGTCACGGAGCATCAAGTACTTCCACTCGAACGCCCCACGGACTCGGAGAAACCCTCGGACGCCAAGTTCGCCTCATGAACCCCGAAGACCCGACCCGCAGACCCGACAAGGTCTTCACGACGACAAGATCGACACCGACCAGAGCGAGGCCGATGCGCCCCCCGACGCCAACCAAGTCCTGCTTCCCGGTTGCGATAAGACCTCCTTCCGCACCAATCCCGATCCCGTCGAACCCCGAGACCCGACCCCGAACCCCGTCGAACCCTAACCAAGATCGACGAACCCTAATGTGTGAACCCCTTCCCGAGCCCTATTTTATAAAAGCTAAATATAAAACCTGTTGCATATTCAATTGTCATACTCGCATGCATATTTGTGTGGTTTGGGGGCCTTATGCCGATTCACCATATAATTAAATATGGGGCCCATATGCGGGCAAATCCAGTCGTATATTGGCCTCATTTAATGTGTGTAGCGAACCGGTGGTATATTTTGCCTTGTTAAAACAACATTTAATTTGCGGGGGTTCTAAATAACTTGAACCATATATTTAATTGTCGGGACCCACGGTTCCGCTTAATATTGCCCAATTGCATCGCACCTTTGCCATGTCATACATCATGCATGCATCATGCCCGATCTTTTGTCGTAGTATTAAATAGTGCATCCGGTGTTTATTCTAGCGTTTTGCTTCTTCGCGGATAAGGCCGTTGAATTGATGTGAGCTTCGCCCTGGTCTTCGGATGAACCTTCGGCAATGTTTTCAGGCGAGCATCTCCCCCTTTCTACCCATCTTACTTTTATAGTATTTATTCCCTCCTGTTGATCTATTGCTATCTGTGTTGCGTTGCTCTAGTTTTCGTACCCCTGATATCCCTTGCAGCCTTATATTGCCTTGGACACATCCTATTACCTGTTGATTGGTAGATAGTTGGACCTGCGCGTCGTAGTCTCTTGCTCAAGTGCTGTTGCGTGTCGTCCAGTGCCACAGTTGTTGGAGTATTGCCGCATGTTTGATGTTGGAGATGATCATGGCTTTACTTATCGTTCACTTTAATTCCTGTTTAACAACTAAAATTGAAGTAAGTAAGCAGAGGCACAGGTGGGCAATAGATGTTATTTGGTTGTTAACCGTCCACTTGTGTCCCGTAGGACCCCGAGTACTTGATACCTGTTCCTTGAATTTTCGCGCTATCCACATCTGGGAGGATTATGGGACCCCCCCTGAGCCAGAGCTTGATTCAGTCTTATTTCTTGGGGCCACAAACTAGTTTGAGGTTTTATTTACTATCCTGTACTTATGCCATGCTACTGCTTTATTTACGATTGTGCGAGGAGCACACTGTACTGTTTAGGATCGGGACACGTTTTCGCGGTGTCGACAAGCCCAGTTTTGGGTTCCCAGTTGTTCACGGCCGTCCACCCAAACCTCGGGTCCGTCTCGGAGTCAGCTAGCTTCGTTGCGGGTGTACTCCAAGGGGTGCCCCCCTGAAATATTTCTGAATCTTGTGATTGCTTTGTCGTGAAGGCCTCGTTGGGTTTTGATTTGGTTTTTCCGAGGTTGATCGAGTGTGTGTTGCTATTGGTGCACCCCGGCCGGGTAAAACTTTCTGAAAGCCGTGTCATGTTATGGACGACTTGGAGCACAGTATCTCGATCATAGACAACTATAACTAAAGTAGTGCTATAAATTTGACTTTATAATGACTAGTAATCAGCTTCACTATAATGGAATGGCTAAATAAAACTGCCAACAATTGCTTGTTTGGGTTGTCGCTTGCGACCATTGTACCTGACTAGTAAGTATTGCAACTACAACGGAATGGCTAAATAAAAGTACCAACAACTGCTGGGTTTTTGGGTTACCTCATGCTATTTGTATCTGATTAGTAAGTGTTGTAACTATAACGGAATGGTTAACTAAAATTGCCCACTGCCTATTTTATCAGGATGACTATCTATATTTGACTAGTAATTGCTGCAACGATAACTGAATAAATAAAACTGCCAACTGTGTGAGTTCCTCGGTTGACTTCCTCGTTTGGTCTCGAGGGGGAAATACCAGGATGGGTTTGTTTGGTGCTAGATTCAGATTGGTCCCGGATAGGTCTTTCTTACCCCTCTCTGATCGCCGCCAGTTATATCGAGTCTCTATAGG
This sequence comes from Avena longiglumis, assembly GCA_030063025.1. Lineage (NCBI taxonomy): Eukaryota > Viridiplantae > Streptophyta > Magnoliopsida > Poales > Poaceae > Avena > Avena longiglumis. The sequence goes on along the minus strand of CP125976.1, from coordinate 202,594,985 downwards.
TTGTTTAGTGCATGCTGCCGCTGCCGCTACAGCCCACCATACCTATGTAGGCGAGGACCGCCGAATTCTAGCCTCGCTGCATCTTGGCCTCGATCGACGCTCCTCTTTTCCTTTGCCCTTTGTCGGCACCCCTTTGTTTAAGCAGGTTTTGAGATCGACGTCGTTAGCGGTTACCCTTCCGGCTTGGCAGGGTTATGGACGCCATTGGTTATTCTTCGTGGCTCTTAGCCCCATTTGCATCTTGTCCGTAGTCGGACGCTCTATCATTTTCAAGGTGATTTGGATCTTTGTATATTATATCTGTATTCTTGACTCTTTGAGTCATTGTTATATATATCTCTCGTGGGTCCCATCGAGGACTGTTGTGTAATGTTATTACTGCTTTCCACCCTGCGAAAGTGCTGGTGGCACCTTTGAATCGCTTTCTGCGGGTTTGCCGAATCGCTGAAACTTGCATATGGTCAATTCGAGGGTGTTACAGAGTGGTATCGAGCTCGGCGGTTGCGATACCCACAAGTCCAAATGTAGGATAACCTAGCTAACGGCCGAAGTAGAGTGTCAAAACTATTTTTGCAAAATCGGTTGGATAGTTCTGATTAGGTCTGATTTTTACTCCTTACCCCTCCGCTGCTCTCCTCTCACCTCTGCGTGTTTTGAATCCGCTCTCTTCTCTCTCTTCGAGTCCAGGATTTCTCGTGGTTGGGTTCCATCGTACCTTCAGGGTTTCGCTTCCTCCTTTGGTAACGGTGTCTACCATCCGGACTTCATGCTATCTGAGTGATCCTTTATCTGTGGTACCATTCCTTGTTCCTTGTTTGTGCCTTCCGGTGTTTTCCGACGCGACGACATCATCTACGCCAGCTCCGATGCAGAGTCTGCATCACTCCTTTGTTCCGACCCTCGTTGTCGAGATCTGCAGTCTAATTCCGAGAGTTGGTTGCATAATCCGCCTATTCGTGTGCAGAGTAATGGTTTGGGTGCGCGATGGACTGATCACCATCCGACTACTCTTATCATTCGCTCTTGTACATCGAATCAGTGGATCCAGCAGTTTTACTCCGTCCACGGAAGTTAGGGGTGGCTTAATTTGTGGATACCTCTACCTTCGACCTTTTGTTTCCGGAGTGTTCTCTCGACGATCACGAACAATGGCCTCTTGTTAGTGGTGTCGCGAGGATCTACACGATGAGATAAGATTCAGATCGCCGACCTTCCTTCCGGTACCATGAGGCGGATCTCGAGGGCGAGATCCATTGTTAGTGGTGTCGAATTGTGGCATCCCGCAAAACCACTACTAGAAAATCGCGTCGTTTTTGTGCATTGCATCGTCACCATCATGCATTGTTTGTCTGAACTATTTTCGAAACGCCTAGTTTTGTTTCTAAGTAGCCCCCGTCTTTATTCCAAATTAAAACCTCGGACTGTTCCGGTCTTTTATTTGTCTAAAACTATTTACAAAAGTTATTTTTTTAAATAAAAGTAAAACCCTAGACTAAAATATCTAACCAGTCCCACCTAAATCCCTAAGTCACCCAATCCTAGTCTACCCACCCCTCCAGCCACCTCACCCCAACCAATAATCGGCCGCCACCTCATCACCTCCCCTCCCCTATCCAACCCCAAACCGCCACCTGGACACCCTCTCTCACCCCCACTTTCCCACCCACACCTCTCTCCACCTCCTCACTGGGCCGACCCCACCTCTCCCCGCGGGACCCACCCAAACGCATCCCCACGCGCGACCGCCCCCACCCTTCTCCTTCCTCCCGCTCGCGTCTCCCCTCCTCATCTCTGCCCCGCTCCCCTCTGCCCTCGTCGCCTTCCCTGCCGCCTCCTCGCCAGACGTCGCCCTGCCTCGCCCCGCCAAGGCCCTGCTCCCGTCACGCCTCTACGCCAAGATCCTCGATGTCGTGCTGAGTCCAACAACCAAACACGGAGAAGGTTGACAAAGCGTCAAGTTCCCCTTGTCGACAAGATCGGCTCGATGCTGTTGGATTAGAAGACCGTACTTGGTGGAAAGCGAAGGCCCTGACGCAGATCCCAAGCTCGCCACCATGACAAGATGGTACCCAAGGTCGTCGACATAGAAAACCCCAAGATCTCCTTCATGGAAATCGAAGCCGAACCCGGAGACTCCGTCACGGAGCATCAAGTACTTCCACTCGGACGCCCCACGGACTCGGAGAAACCCTCGGACGCCAAGTTCGCCTCATGAACCCCGAAGACCCGACCCGCGGACCCGACAAGGTCTTCACGACGACAAGATCGACACCGACCAGAGCGAGGCCGATGCGCCCCCCGACGCCAACCAAGTCCTGCTTCCCGGTTGCGATAAGACCTCCTTCCGCACCAATCCCGATCCCGTCGAACCCCGAGACCCGACCCCGAACCCCGTCGAACCCTAACCAAGATCGACGAACCCTAATGTGTGAACCCCTTCCCGAGCCCTATTTTATAAAAGCTAAATATAAAACCTGTTGCATATTCAATTGTCATACTCGCATGCATATTTGTGTGGTTTGGGGGCCTTATGCCGATTCACCATATAATTAAATATGGGGCCCATATGCGGGCAAATCCAGTCGTATATTGGCCTCATTTAATGTGTGTAGCGAACCGGTGGTATATTTTGCCTTGTTAAAACAACATTTAAATTGCGGGGGTTCTAAATAACTTGAACCATATATTTAATTGTCGGGACCCCCGGTTCCGCTTAATATTGCCCAATTGCATCGCACCTTTGCCATGTCATACATCATGCATGCATCATGCCCGATCTTTTGTCGTAGTATTAAATAGTGCATCCGGTGTTTATTCTAGCGTTTTGCTTCTTCGCGGATAAGGCCGTTGAGTTGATGTGAGCTTCGCCCCGGTCTTCGGATGAACCTTCGGCAATGTTTTCAGGCGAGCATCTCCCCCTTTCTACCCATCTTACTTTTATAGTATTTATTCCCTCCTGTTGATCTATTGCTATCTGTGTTGCGTTGCTCTAGTTTTCGTACCCCTGATATCCCTTGCAGCCTTATATTGCCTTGGACACATCCTATTACCTGTTGATTGGTAGATAGTTGGACCTGCGCGTCGTAGTCGCTTGCTCAAGTGCTGTTGCATGTCGTCCAGTGCCACAGTTGTTGGAGTATTGCCGCATGTTTGATGTTGGAGATGATCATGGCTTTACTTATCGTTCACTTTAATTCCTGTTTAACAACTAAAATTGAAGTAAGTAAGCAGAGGCACAGGTGGGCAATAGATGTTATTTGGTTGTTAACCGTCCACTTGTGTCCCGTAGGACCCCGAGTACTTGATACATGTTCCTTGAATTTTCGCGCTATCCACATCCGGAGGATTATGGGACCCGAGCCGAGCTTGATTCATCTTATTTCTTGGGGCCACAAACTAGTTTGAGGTTTTATTTACTATCCTGTACTTATGCCGAGCTCTTGCTTTATTTACGATTGTGCGAGGAGCACACTGTATCTTTTAGGATCGGGACACATTTCCATGTGTCGACAAGCCCAGCTTTGGGTTCCCGGTCATTCACAAACGTCCACCCAAACCTCGGGTCCGTCTCGAGTCACTAGCCGTTGTGGGTGTACTCCAAGGGTGGCCTCAAATATTTCTGAATCTTGTGATTGCTTTGTCGTGAAGGCCTCGTTGGGTTTTGATTTGGTTTTTCCGAGGTTGATCGAGTGTGTGTTGCTATTGGTGCACCCGGGGTAAAACTTTCTCAAAGCCGTGTCATGGTTATGGACGACTTGGAGCACAAGATCTCGATCATAGACAACTATAACTAAAGTAGTGCTATAAATTTGACTTTATAATGACTAGTAATCAGCTTCACTATAATGGAATGGCTAAATAAAACTGCCAACAATTGCTTGTTTGGGTTGTCGCCATGCACCATTGTACCTGACTAGTAAGTATTGCAACTTCTAGCGAAATGGCTAAATAAAAGTACCAACAACTGCTGGGTTTTGGGTTACCTCATGCTATTTGTATCGATTAGTAAGTGTTGTAACTATAACGGAATGGTTAACTAAAATTGCCCACTTCCTATTTTATCAGGATGACTATCTATATTTGACTAGTAATTGCTGCAACGATAACTGAATAAATAAAACTGCCAACTGTGTGAGTTCCTCGGTTGACTTCCTCGTTTGGTCTCGAGGGGGAAATACCAGGATGGGTTTGTTTGGTGCTAGATTCAGATTGGTCCCGGATAGGTCTTTCTTACCCCTCTCTGATCGCCGCCAGTTATATCGAGTCTCTATAGGTTGTTTAGTGCATCTTGCCACGCTGCCATGTACCACCATACCTATGTAGGCGAGGACCGCGAATTCTAGCCTCGCTGCATCTTGGCCTCGATCGACGCCGCTCCTCTTTTCCTTTGCCCTTTGTCGGCACCCTTTTGTTTAAGGGTTTTGAGATCGGCGTCGTTAGCGGGGTTACCCTTCCGCTTTGGCTCGCAGGGTTATGGACGCCATTGGTTATTCTTCAGGGCTCTTAGCCCCATTTGCATCTTGTCCGTAGTCGGACGCTCTATCATTTTCAAGGTGATTTGGATATTTGTATATTATATCTGTATTCTTGACTCTTTGAGTCGCTGTTATATATATCTGTTCTGTGGGTCCCATCGAGGACTGTTGTGTAATGTTATTACTTCGTTTTCCACCCGCACGAAAGTGCCTGGTGGGCACCTTTGAATCGTTTCTATGCGGGTTTGGCGGGAATCGCTGAAACTTGCATAGGGTCGATTCTGAGGGTGTTACAGGTGGTCACAAACATTATGTCATATTTGTTGATGATCACTCTTGATACACTTGGGTTTATTTTATGGAACATCGTTCCCAGTTGATTCCTATATATCAGGCCTTTGCACGCATGGTCCATACTCAGTTTTCTAGTGCTATTCACGTGTTTTTCTCTGACTCAGGGGGATATTTATCTATATTTTTTCATGAATTTATTTCTTCTGAAGGTACCCTTCCTTAGCTCTTCTGTCCTGGTGCTCATGCTCAGAATGGATTTTCGAGCATAAGCATCGCCATATCATTGAGACAACTCGTACTCTTATGATTTTTTATTTTGTACCTACTCATATCTGGGGTGAAGCTGTTTCCACGACCGTGTATCTCATAAACATCCAACCTTTGTTTGGTCTTCAGGGCAAAATTATTGGTGCAGTTTTGTTTGACTCTCCTCCCATGTATGATCATCTTTGTGTTTTTGATTGTACATGCTATGTTTTGTTAGCACCACGTGAGCGTACCAAGTTAACTGAGCAGTTAGTTTGGTGTGTTTTTCTTGGATATAGTCTTGAGCATTAGGGGTATCGTTGTTATGATCCATCGGCTCGTCGTATTCGCTATTTCCGTGATGTCAGTTTTGCTAAGGATCAACCCTTCTTCTATTCCTCTTCCACTAAATCACCATCCTCCATCTTCTTAGAGTCCACCTCCTCTCTTTCTTTTCCACCTATTCTCTCTTCAGATGAGTCAGATCAATCCTCTCCAAATACACCACAAGATCCACCTTCGCAGTCACCTTCCTCACCACCTCCACCATGTTTAGATTCTTTTCCATTTTGTTTACAGCCGTCATCCTCTAGTATCATCTAATGCTCATTCATCCATTCCTTTGTATCCTACTCCTCCGGCCAGTACTAGTGATCCTTGCACCAAGAATTCCTCTCAAACAATCAGGTTCTTCGTGTTCGTTCCTCACTTGAGCTTCCAAAAAGATATAAAAAGTGTTTTCATATAGGAGCAGTCAGTGAGCCTAAAAATTATGAGGAGGCAGCCGCTCTACCTGAGTGGCAGCTGGCTAGGTCTGAAGAGCTTGCAGTCCTAGAGAATACGGGTACATGGGATCTGGTACCATTACCTCCTCGGACTGTTCCTATCACATGCAAATGGGTATACAAGGTAAAAGCCAAGTCAGATGGTTCTGTGGAGCGCTATAAGGGTCGACTTGTTGCTAGAGGTTTTCAACAAGCTCATGAGAGATTATGATGATACTTTTGCTCCTATTGCTCATATGACCTCTGTCCACACTCTGATTGTTGTTGCTACAGCTCGGTCATAGAAAATATCTCAAATGGATGTAAAAAATGCTTTCTGTTATGGTGATCTACATGAGGAAGTATATATTCAACCACCTCTTGGTGTTGAGGCGACATCGGGCCATGTTTGTCGTCTTCTAAATGCTCTCTATGGGCTCAAACAAGCCCCTCGTGCTTGGTTTGAGCGATTCAGTTCTGTGGTTCAAGTTACTAGCTTTTCTTCCAGCAGCATGACCCTGCACTTTTCATTCATACATATGACCATGGTCAAACTTTACTTCTTCTCTATGTGGATGATATGTTGATCACTAGAGATGATCAGAAGTATATTGCTTTTGTCAAGAAAAGGCCGAGTGAGAAATTCAAGATGTCAGATTTGTATCTTAGTTATTTTCTAGGAATTGAGGTTAATCGAACTGATGATGGCTATTATCTCTCTCAACATCGCTATACTCAAGAGTTGATCTCATGCTCAGGTCTTACTAATACACGTGTTGCTACTACACCCATGGAGTTACATTTGCAGCAATGCCCCACCAATGTTACTCCCCTTGAGGATCCCTCTCGCTATCATCATCTTGTAGGCAACCTTGTGTACCTCACGGTGGCCAGACCAGGAATTTCTCATGTTGTCCACATTCTCGGTCAGTTTGTTAGTGCTCCTACCTCAGCTCACTATGGTCACTTGCTTCGTGTTCGTCGGTATTTGAGGGGGACATCATCATGTTGATTATTATATCCTCACTCTAATCAGCTTGAGCTCCATGCTTACACTGACTCCACATGGGCAAGTGATCCAATTGATCGTCATTCAGTCACTTCTCTCATCGCATGGAAGTCCAAGAAACTAGTGCTGAAGCTGTAGGGGTTTCGAGGAAGAAAATAAAAAAAAATACTACGTGAGAAACCCCGAATACCCAAGATCTATCTACGAGTAATGCAGTAACGGTCGAGAGGTTTGATACGTCCAATCTGCATCACCATTCTATATCATAATTTGACTCTATTCATTGATATATTTCATATTAAGAGGTGTTACTTATGCCTTTTCCTCTGTTTTTGCATGTTGGATGATTCTTGGAGGATGAACTGCCGGAGTCAGGATTCTGATGGAAAAAAGAGGTGTTTCGAAGCAATTTCGTGAAGATCAGAAAAATACCAGAAAAATTATGGAAAATCATATTTTCCCAGAAGATGAAGGAAGCCATAAGGGGAGGCGAAGATGGGCCATAGGGGGCCCACACCCCCTCCCCTAGGCTCGGGCCACCCCTTGGCCGCGCCTACAGGGGTGTGGCCCACTTGGCCAGCCTCCGGCTCCGCCCTCTCGCCTATATCTTCCCCTCGAAACCCTAAAACAAGGGGCGACCAAAGAAAGATTTCGCCACCTCTGTGGGGCGGAAAACACCGAGAGAGAAAGAGCTCTCCGACAGACAGATTTCTGCCGGGGAAATTCCTTCCCGAAGAGGGGAGCTTGTCGCCATCAACACCGTCATCAAGCTAGACTTCATTGGGATCATCATCATCCACACCATCATATCCACCAACACCATCATCACCACTCCATCCTGCTGTAACAATTGTGTTGAATACTTGCATAGTTCTTAGGGGAAACTTTCCCGGTGTTGATTACAAATGTAGTTGATTCTTGTGAGTGGAACCATTGGATTATTGTTGATGTTCAAATTTTTATCCATTACCATATCATATCTGATCTTAATCCATATGATGTCTTGTGAGTAGTTCGTTTAGTTCTTGAGGGCATGGGAGAAGTCATGTTGTTAGTAGTGGATTTGTGTTTAGATATTATTCAATGGTTTAGTATTTAAGTTGTGGTGCTATTCTTCTAGTGGTGTCATGTGAACGTCGACTACATGATACTTCGCCATTTATGGTCCTAGGGGAATGCATTGTGTATTGGGCTACTAGTTATGGGGTTGCCGGAGTGACAGAAACCTAAACCCCCCGTTATGACACCATTGCACAAGGGAGTGTAGGATCTCAGAGTTTAAGGTTGTGGTTAGGTTTATATCTTAATTGCTTTCCTGTAGTTGCAGATGCTTGCAGGGGTTTTAATCACAAGTATGTATTAGTCCAAGTAAGGTCGGTACATTAGCACAGGTTTACCCACACAACACTTACAACACCAAAGAAGGGTACTCAACTATTTGAAGCGAAAGCACTTGATAGAATTCCCATGTGTCCTCGAGAACGTTTGGTCCTTAAAAATATTTCCACCGGCTTGTCCTTTGCTAAGAAAGGATTGGGCCACTTGTTGCGCTTGTTCGTTGTCTTTATTACTTGCACTTTGTTTCTTTGCTTTATCAGAAAACCCCTAAAAATCCGTTTGCTAAGTATTTATAGAGATTTCCTGCTCCATACCACTAGTCAACACCTTCTGCTCCTCGTTGGGATCGACACTCCTATTTATCGAAATTACTAAGATACACCCCCTATACTTGTGGGTCATCAAGGTTTCAGATACATACCCTTGTAGTAATAAAGCGGTTAACGTTCCGAGGGGAACGTGGTTGAAGTAGTCGTGCTCATAGCCGACCTCAAGGTCACGAAGCTCCTCGCGGGTCACCCCTTGCTCCATCACCATGCAACAGTCCGGCTCACCACATCCAAAGTGCCCCAAGTGTTGCACCTCGTGGCTTTGTACACATATGGTGTACAACGAGAACCTCCATCTCACGGATCCTGCCAGGAGTGCAGAAATAGATCTCCGGCTATGAAATACTTGCAGGCAACAACAGCAGTCTTTGCATGTCTGCTCTTCTTGCGAACAACCCTGGGCCGTGACAACGCATGGAGACAACTAGAGAGAGAGAGATTGGAGAGGAGGAGGAGTTCCCAACTTATGGGATCTATTGTTTTATCTGTGTTCCTCCAAGGGGGGAGGGGTCCTCTTTATATAGGGGGAGGGGCAGCCTTTATTGATCATGCTGCTCATGAGAAACGTCATGTCCCTGTTCTATTTTACCAGATCAGTATGTCTTTTGCAAATCATTAATATCTTCCTAATTTTTACATTGCCTCCATTATCTCATAATAGGTTAAAGTATTCGTTTTGGCGAGTGAGACTTTGTTTCTATTCATTTACAATGATGGTCGTTGAGTCAATTGAACCTTCATTGTTGCCATGTAAACTCCGAAAACACACTTAGAGAAGTAAAACTTCTTTAGCCAAAATATATTTTTATCTTTATGTAGATCCTAGTGCATAACATGCAACTACGTGCCTTACTTTGCTTCTTGCCATTCAAGAACGAACTTTTACTCTGGTTCAATAATTAACTCCAGAATCACTTCAAGACATGTTCTTTTAACCAGAACCTTTTGGGTCATATTATGGTTGTGTTTGGTTGAGATTCCACGTCTAGATTCACTACTTGAAAGCTAGAATCTGAACCAAAGAGCTATCCAGCCAGTATAGATTTTGGAAACGCACCAGATTTTGGCAGTGCAAACTGGAAGTTTCCTCTACCCTGGATTTCACTGCGTTACGTCCGACCAGAAAATCGAAATTTACCCACCATGCCACCCCATAGTGGAAAATGAACGGTTGGGTTTTTATTTTCTCCCACCACCATGACTCCCTCCTCCCACGAGTCCTCTAATGTCTACGCACTTCTATTCTTGTCGACAGTTGTTGGGCCTCCAAGTGCAGAGGTTTGTAGAATAGCAGCAAGTTTTGTGGATTACCCAAGGTTTATCGAACTCAGGGAGGAAGTTCTCAAAGTTATCCCTCTCAAGCAACCCTACAATCAAGATACAAGAAGTCTCTTGTGTCCCCAACACACCCAATACACTTGTCAGGTGTATAGGTGCACTAGTTTGGTAAAGAGATAGTTAAATACAAGTGGTATGGATGATTATAAGTAGTAATGGTGCTTAAAATAGCTTCTGACAGGGAGGAAAAGACTAAAGGCAAAAATATGGAAGCAAGCAAACATGCAACAGATCTAGATGCAAACGGTGTCTCAATGCTTAGAAACAAGTGTTGGAATTATGCCCTAGAGGCAATAATAAAGATGTTATTGTTATAATTCTTGTTCATGATAAAGTTTATATTCCATGCTAGAATTGTATTAAGCAGAAACTTTGATACTTGTGTGGTTTATGAACAACACCGTGTCCCTAGTACTCCTCTATGGACTAGCTCATTGATTAATGATGGTTAAGGTTTCCTAACCATATACATGACTTGTCGATTAATAATGAGATCATGTCATTAGGAGAATGATATGATGGACATACCCAAATTAAGCAGAGCAATTAGATCGTGTGATCGTGTTCATCTTTGTGAAGCTTTTTCCTATGTCAAATATTGTATTCCTTAGACCATGATATAATGCAACTCCCTGGTATCGGAAGAAAGCTTTGAGGTCATCAAACATCATCCTATGTGAGGGTGATCATAAAGGTGCCTCTCAGGTGATTGGAAAGTACTTGTTGGGTTGTATGTATCGAGATGGGATTTGTCCCTCCCGAGTCAGAGAGATATACTTCGGGCCCACTCGGTAACCGATATCAACACCGCTTGAAAGCACGTGGTTAAGGAGTTAATCACAAAGTGATATCAGATTACGGAACGAGTAAAGTACTTGCTATGAACGAGATTGAACTAGGTATGCCGATACCAACGATCGAATCTCGGGCAAGTAAAATATTGCGTGACGAAGGGAATATATATATGGGATTAATTGAATCCTGGCATCGTGGTTCATCCGATATGATCATCGATGAATATGTGGGAGTCAATATGGGTTTCCAGATCCCGCTGTTGATTATTGATAGAAGATCATGTCTGCATATTCTCGAACCCGTAGGGTCACACACTTAACGTGCCTCGACGCTAGGATAGAATGTATAATTCGTTAATGAGTTTTTGTTCGGAGTCTCGGATGAGATCCAGGACATCACGAGAGATTCCGGAATGGTCCGGAGAATAAGATTCATATAAAGGAAAGCAGTTTTTGGATTTCAGAATCGTTTCGGAGTATTCGGTATTGCACCGGAAGGTTCTAGAAGCTTCCGGAGTGGGACCAAGGTGGCCCCACTTGTCGGAGGCCTGCGTGCGACTAAAGAGAGTGCCCTCGCCGCATTGGGCCAGGGGTGGGACCAACTGTCCGAAGTACTTAGCGGACAAGAAGGCTGGCACCATTAAAGGTATATTTGATATACATGTTATTGATGTTTACCTTACTAGCGCTCGTTGTAGTGCCTGGGTATTTGATCTTTGGTTATTGCTAATATTTGTAACTCGAAACAGGAGCTACGGAATAGATGGTGGCTAGCAAGGGATGAGGTGACGATGCGCGTTGGCAATGGATCAAGAGTTGATGTGATGGCCGTCGGCACGCTCTCCTTAGTTTTACCTTTGGGATTAGTTTTAAACCTTAGTAAGTGTTATTATGTGCCTGCTTTGAGCATGAACATTATATCTGGATCGTGTTTATTGCAAGATGGTTATTCATTTAAATCAGAGAATAATGGTTGTTCTGTTTATATGAATAACATCTTTTATGGTCATGCACCTATCGTGAATGGTTTATTTCTTATGAATCTCGAAAGCAATGAAACGCACATCCATAACATTGAGGCTAAGAGATGCAAAGTAGATAGTGATAATTCAACTTATTTGTGGCACTGCCGTCTAGGTCATATTGGTGTAAAACACATGAAGAAACTCCATTCTGATGGACTTTTGGAGTCTCTTGATTTTGAATCATTTGTGTAACATCCCAAAAATACTAAACTTGAATCATCAAACTCTAATCATCAAAATTTGGGTTAACAAAAACTTTTCTAAATAAAATTATGAATGCATGCATATGAGTATGCATTGAATTTGAAATTCTTTTGAACCACCTTGTTTGTATGTTTCCTTGCTTGTAAAATGTTTCTTAGGTGAAATAAACATCATCTAAAACATTTCTCACACTTTTCCCAAAGACAAATAAAGCAAAACAAATAAAATAAAGGAATGGTCATTTTGACCAATTTAACTCCCATGCCTACTTTGGCTGTGTCAAACTTTCAGAAACTAACAGAAACTTTTCTGGATCTTTGCACCCCTTGAATGTAATCATAACAAAGTATCAAGGCCCACTTTGTGATCATCCAGAAACTTTCAAATGCATAATTTAAATGACAAATCAAAATTGAATCTTTATCATATGGGAAGATCCCACTTTTTCAAAAACCATTCAAACAAGCTCAATTTTCAAAACCCAAGCATCTGCAGACTCACCAGCACCAATCTAGCACACCCACCAAAAATCTTTTCAAAATACAAAACTTGATTTCATGCGACCATTTCATCAACAGGTTGCAGACTCAAATCATACAAAATCTAAACACTATAGTGAGCAGTGATTGAAGCCTAACTTGTTCCCTCTCTAGCTCACAACCATCTCAGTAGATCATCTAGCAAGTTAAACCAAGCACTAGCCCCACTGTAAGCTTGGCATTGCCATCAATGGTGAACAGCCGAGCACACCCATGCCACTCCCATGTCGACAGCAAGCTAGGAAGATAAGCAAGCCTAGCCAGCATGTCTGGGAGGCAGCCCATCGTCCATCGCCACTCCCAATCCGAACCTCGACCTTTGGACCACACGCACGGACCGCGCCCAGACCGCCAGCAACCATGCCGAGCGTGCGCCAGAGCACCACCCTCGACCGAAGCCCACAGACAGCGTGCCGCCCTCACCGCACGCATACACGATCGCCACCGACCCAGGAAACCGCCAGACATCCTCGTTCGCTGCCATGTGACGCACAGCCACCGCTCGCCGTCGAGGACGCCACCTCTGCCGCGTAGAGCGTCGCATGTTCCAGACCAAGCCGCACCGCCCCACGCCTCGAAACCATGTCGTTGAGCATCGCCAGGGAACACCGCACCGCCCCTACCTTAGACCATGCCAAAAGCCGTCTGTACCATCGCCCCCGACGAGCTCACCATGCGCCCTGACGATCCCCTCGCTTGACTATAAATAGAGGCCACCCCCGCTCAAATTCTTCACACCATTCTACTCCCCTCTCCTCACTGATCGTGCCACACCGTTCCCGAGTCGGAGAGATATACTTCGGGCCCACTCGGTAACCGATATCAACACCGCTTGAAAGCACGTGGTTAAGGAGGTAATCACAAAGTGATATCAGATTACGGAACGAGTAAAGTACTTGCTGTGAACGAGATTGAACTAGGTATGCCGATACCAACGATCGAATCTCGGGCAAGTAAAATATTGCGTGACGAAGGGAATATATATATGGGATTAATTGAATCCTGGCATCGTGGTTCATCCGATATGATCATCGATGAATATGTGGGAGTCAATATGGGTTTCCAGATCCCGCTGTTGATTATTGATAGAAGATCATGTCTGCATATTCTCGAACCCGTAGGGTCACACACTTAACGTGCCTCGACGCTAGGATAGAATGGATAATTGGTTAATGAGTTTTTGTTCGGAGTCTCGGATGAGATCCAGGACATCACGAGAGATTCCGGAATGGTCTGGAGAATAAGATTCATATAAAGGAAAACAGTTTTTGGATTTCAGAATCGTTTTGGAGTATTCGGTATTGCACCGGAAGGTTCTAGAAGCTTCTGGAGTGGGACCAACGTGGCCCCACTTGTCGGAGTCCTGCGTGGGACTAAGGGGAGTGCCCTCGCCGCATTGGGCCAGGGGTGGGATCAACTGTCCGAAGTACTTAGCGGACAAGAAGGCTGGCACCATTAAAGGTATATTATATATACATGTTATTGATGTTTACCTTACTAGCGCTCGTTGTAGTGCCTGGGTATTTGATACTGGTTCAGTTGCTAATATTTGTAACTCAAAATAGGAGCTACGGAATAGACGGTGGCTAGCAAGGGATGAGGTGACGATGCGCGTTGGCAATGGATCAAGAGTTGATGTGATGGCCGTCGGCACGCTCTCCTTAGTTTTACCTTTGGGATTAGTTTTAAACCTTAGTAAGTGTTATTATGTGCCTGCTTTGAGCATGAACATTATATCTGGATCGTGTTTATTGCAAGATGGTTATTCATTTAAATCGGGGAATAATGGTTGTTCTGTTTATATGAATAACATCTTTTATGGCCATGCACCTGTCGTGAATGGTTTATTTCTTATGAATCTCAAAAGCAATGAAACGCACATCCATAACATTGAGGCTAAGAGATGCAAAGTAGATAGTGATAATTCAACTTATTTGTGGCAATCATTGCTCAGGTCATATTGGTGTAAAACGCATGAAGAAACTCCATTCTGATGGACTTTTGGAGTCTCTTGATTTTGAATCATTTGTGTAACATCCCAAAAATACTAAACTTGAATCATCAAACTCTAATCATCAAAATTTGGGTTAACAAAAACTTTTCTAAATAAAATTATGAATGCATGCATATGAGTATGCATTGAATTTGAAATTCTTTTGAACCACCTTGTTTGTATGTTTCCTTGCTTGTAAAATGTTTCTTAGGTGAAATAAACATCATCTAAAACATTTCTCACACTTTTCCCAAAGACAAATAAAGCAAAACAAATAAAATAAAGGAATGGTCATTTTGACCAATTTAACTCCCATGCCTACGTTGGCTGTCTCAAACTTTCAGAAACTAACAGAAACTTTTCTGTATCTTTGCACCCCTTGAATGTACTCATAACAAAGTATCAAGGCCCACTTTGTGATCATCCAGAAACTTTCAAATGCATAGTTTAAATGACAAATCAAAATTGAATCTTTATCATATGGGAAGATCCCACTTTTTCAAAAACCACTCAAACAAGCTCAATTTTCAAAACCCAAGCATCTGCAGACTCACCAGCACCAATCTAGCACACCCACCAAAAATCTTTTCAAAATTCAAAACTTGATTTCATGCGGCCATTTCATCAAACAGGTTGCATACTCAAATCATACAAAATCTAAACACTATAGTGAGCAGTGATTGAAGCCTAACTTGTTCCCTCTCTAGCTCACAACCATCTCAGTAGATCATCTAGCAAGTTAAACCAAGCACTAGCCCCACTGTAAGCTTGGCATTGCCATCAATGGTGAACAACCGAGCACACCCATGCCACTCCCATGTCGACAGCAAGCTAGGAAGAGAAGCAAGCCTAGCCAGCATGTCTGGGAGGCAGCCCATCGTCCATCGCCACTCCCTGTCCAGCGCTCGAACCCTGCCAGCCACTGGACCACACGCACGGACCGCGCCCAGACCGCCAGCAACCATGCCGAGCGTGCGCCAGAGCACCACCCTCGACCGAAGCCCACAGACCGCGCGTAGCCCTCACCGCACGCATACACGATCGCCACCGACCCAGGAGACCGCCAGACATCCTCGTTCGCTGCCATGTGACGCACAGCCACCGCTCGCCGTCGAGGACGCCGCCTCTGCCGCGTAGAGCGTCGCATGTTCCAGACCAAGCCGCACCGCCCCACGCCTCGAAACCATGTCATTGAGCATCGCCAGGGAACACCGCACCGCCACTACCTTCGCCCATGCCAATAGCCGTCTGTACCATCGCCCCCGACGAGCTCACCATGCGCCCTGACGGTCCCCTCGCTCGACTATAAATAGAGGCCATCCCCGCTCGAATTCTTCACACCATTCTACTCCCCTCTCCTCACTGATCGTGCCACACCGTTCCCGGAGCAAGGCGAGCAGCGCATCGCCGGAATTTCACCGGAGCCCGCCTCCTCTGGAGAAGAAGGGAGCCATCAATTTCGTTCACCCCAGGAGCTGCCGCGACCACCCCTGAGTTCGCCGTCGTCGACTTCGTCGTTCGCCCGCCTCGCCGACCCTCGCCCGCACCCCGGTGAGCCCCCATCACCCCTCACTGGCCGCGCTAGGTTTCTTTCTCGCCGGCGTTGCCTCGCGTCGATGATGACTCCCAGCCGTTGGATTAGAACTAGATCGCACGATCCACATCGACCCATACCGCTTCGCACCCCTGTCTCACTGACGAGTGGGGACACCCACTTAAACAGCCCGCGGAAACGCTACGCTTAGCAGGCCGGCCCAGTAACTTTTCCCGCGCAGCCCAGTTATTTGAATGAAACCTTTTCCATTTTATTTCAAACTCACTTCTCTACCCAACTTCAAAAATCAACCCAGATAGATTCAGTGCACCAAATTGAATGAAACCAATTTTGTTAGAAAGGTATGAGAATGCTGAATCCAAGCCTGTTGGATTCAAGTCATTTGGATCTATAGATCACCCATGGTAAAATTAACAAGGCAGAAGCTTTTCTGCATTCAAACATTTTTCAAATTAAAACCATGATAGCTTTTGAGTTGATTCCAACTCTCAAAAATCACATTTAACCATACCCTTCAGAATATATAAAAATATATAGGTTTACTTATAGAAATAATGTTCAAGTAATAAAAGAATGCTACATGGGCATTTCTAGCCACTTTAATTAATTAAAATAAAAGGGTAAAACCTTATTAAATTGTGACACCACTTTAAATCACATTCCCATGGACTAAAATATGTGGTGATGACATGTGTCAATATGATCCCATATTTGGTTTGGAGAATATTAAATCTTAAGTAGTCTTTCAATGAGTAGAAATTACTTTTCTAAAAATAAAAGGAATTAAACCAAGCTTTAATCTTGTAATGTTAGTGATGATGTTAGATTATCTATAGGACCCTTGTGTGTGATGATTGCAAGTAGTTAAGTATTGTTTGGTGATTGTGTACCTCGTATTTATTCATAGACGATAGTACCGACCAAGGATACGAGGAGGAAGGAGGATTCTACGAAGAAGAAGCCGAGGAGAACTTCAACCACTGCTCTGCACAAGGCAAGCTTATACTGATGTTGTGCACGCCAATACTTGCAAGCTTTATTAACTAAGTGGACGAATGCAAGCTAACCCTTGCAAGATACCCTACTGATGCCACAAACCATTACTTGATACTATGCCCACTATATGCCTTAAGCATATGTGATCATATCCACTTGATAAACCCATCCTAGTTTTATTTGCAATTTTATTACTTTATTTCTTTATCAAAGCTCTTACTTAGAGTTTACTGAAATAAATGGTAGATACTAGAAGGATACTTGAAGGTTGCATAAAGAGCATTAAACTTGGCCTAAGTTAGATAATCTTGATGTCATCCCAAGGCATAAGATTGAACTTAGTTAGCACCTACTAGTTACCACCACTCATTAGTGCTTACCCCCACTTGTAGATGCTAGTGCTAAGCATAAAACTTGATCAACTTTAGATGGGAATACTTGGTGGAAAAATGGTTATGAAAACCTTGGAATGATGGATCATCCTATTGAAATGTTTTGGACATGTGTTTCTGAACACCTGATGATTTTAGTGATGAAAATGTTGAGGCATGAGCCTTAGCCCTTTATAAAACTGATGGTTGTCTGGATGCGATACCATTCCAATTTTATCGTACAACCACAATACCCGAATATTGGGTAGGGCTTGAATGGAAACTTATATACCTTAGTATTAGTTCCCTCACGGTCAATGGCTGAGCTGATGCTACCGTGTGAAGATTGTCCACCTTGTCATGACCCAAGATGACAGTTGGTCATGGTTGGGAGGCCAAACTCACAGGAGAGGTGCTCATACTAGGGCGTGTAATCGAAAGGTTAGGATTGATTATCCGCATACTAAGTATGGTGAATTCAGGATTTGTTCCTGACGGATGTATCGAATGTTGTGGTGAAAGTGTACAATCTCTACAGAGTGTCAAACTATTCGAATAGCCGCGTCCGCAGTTATGGACAGTTGGAGTGGCCATACTGTTCCCCCGTCAGACTTTTCAAAATGACCTGTGAAATGGATTGAGACTTTGACTTGACCACAACAGGGTTGTGATATGAAATACAAGTTCCCACTTAGGAGTTATAAAATTGTGACTAGCCTTCATTTGCTTCTAGACTTAGTAGAGATAAATCTGGCTTTTGCAAAATAACCCTAGAGCCTAGTGTCCTATTACCAAAACCCCCCCTTTACTTGTTCGTATTAGTTTGCGAGTACTTAAAGAGTACTCATGGCTTTGTCCCTGGCTATTCCCATGGCCAGACTATGAAGAGGAGTACCTGGAGGATGGACACCAGGAAGGTTACGACAACTAGGATCATCTCCCATCGTCAGCATTCCCTGTGACCCCGAAGATGGAGCTTCGCCTACGCTACCGTTATTATTACGTATTCCGCTGCTTGATGTTGTATTAAGAACTGGATCATGAGATCCCTATTCGTGTAAGAACTTATGTATCGTTTGTACTATGGTATCAAATTCTGTTATGCCTCACAAAAATGGTAGTCCTGGATTGCGATGTATGGCATAACAGGCATCTGGGATTAAAAATCCGGGTGTTGACAAGTTGGTATCAGAGCCATCCTGACCATAGGAGACTCTAGTTAGGCTGGACGTTTAAATAAAAAACTTATTTTCCAAAACCAAAGAAAACAAATATTTACAAAAACTTATTCTCATTCTTATCCCTTTTGATTCTTTCATGAAAATTCATGTTCGTCAAAAACTCTTGCAAAAATACATAATATTTTGACACTCTTGATCACTCTACTAACTTACTCATCCTATATTCTTATAGATGGACGTGAAGTACAGCAAGTTTTACCAATTGGGGAATGGCGGAGATCTTATCTTTGAGAGGGATGTGGACCAACTTTCAGAACTTCTGGAGCGTCCGCACCCCGAGTTCTTCGGAGCTCAACTCAATGATCAAGGAGGAGAATACCTGCAGCGGATAATTGTTGCAAGTCTCCGAGGAAAGATTGAACCTCCCACTGCGGAAGGAATTCAGTTTACCTTAAGAGAAAACAACTGGCTCGATGGACTTGCCAGAGCAATGCAGGAAGCTCTTTCCCATCTGTGTGGGCAGAGCATCAATCAGATCAAGGGTACTCGCTTTGAGTTTTTCCCAAGGCGTGATGCAAATGGACAACCATTAGAAGCCCCATACCACCCTGAGCTGAAGACTCAATTGGACCACCTCAGCTTCATGATGTACGATCATCAGCAAGAGTTGGACAACTGCCGTGACTACTGCAACCACAAGTCTTCCATCATCAAGACGAAGTATCAGACCATCACCATGCTAGCAAAGAATCGCAAGTCTCGCCGCCGTCGGCTCGACAAGAAGGAGCGCATTATTGCCCGTCTTCGCCACCGCATCTCATCTCTGGAGGAGACCATCCATGAGAGAGACATGTAGTTGGAGGAAAGGGAGAATGCCGGAGAGGATCTTCGTGGAGACCCCTACTCCTATATCAGCGATGACGATGATTTTCTGGAGGATCAGGCTATGGATTTCTTCACCGATGAGGACGATTTCGCCTTCATCGATGATGATGAGGATGATGAAGCCACAGATTCAGAGGAGTAGTAGCATTTGAGCACTAGCGTAGTGAGTAGTATTCGGTCCCACCGTATCGTAGATTCCAGAATGGTTCTTAAAACCATCTGTTTTCCTTTGTTGTGGTGTGTGTTGTATCGTGTGCTATGAATGAATGAATGAAGGAAAAAAGCAAGTTGCTACAAAATCTGAGTCAGACTTTATTTTTTTTTCAAAGACCCACAAACTTTAGAAATTTCCCTCTTTTCTCACGATCTATCTCAATCTTCAGATGCCACGTGGAGGAAGTGGTTCATCCCCGGACCCGATGTTGCAGATACTGCAAATTTTGACTTCTGACCGCGAAGCTGAAAGAGCCGAACGTCAAGCCAACCTAGCCACACTGCAGCAGATAGCCCAACTTGCCCATAACAACCAAGGCCACGAAAACCAGGATAACCATGGATCTAAGCTCAAAAATTTCTAGAATACCAACCCACCTGTTTTCACTAAGTCAGAAGAACCCCTAGACGCCGATGATTGGCTGCAGACCATGGAAAATAACCTAGAAGTCGCCGGAGTGGAAGCCAACGAGAAAGTTCTGTTCACCACCCACTATCTAGCCAGAGATGCCAGGTCATGGTGGAACAGTGTTCACGCAATGACCGGAGGCCAGATGATGACCTGTGAAGAATTCAAGGTCAAGTTTAGCAGAACCCATGTGACACCGGGTTTGATCAAGAGAATGAGAGACGAGTTCAGAGAGCTAAAGCAAGGAAGGATGACTGTAGTGGAATACCGTGACAAATTTTTGTCATTAGCTAGGTATGCCCCAGATGAGATTGACACCGAAGCCAAGAAGAAAGAAAGATTCCTGAATGGTCTGCATGATGAGATGCAGACAGTGTTAGTCAATATCCCCTTTGCTGATATTGAAGCCCTGGTCGACTCTGCCATCCAAATGGAAGGAAAGATCAACCAAGCCAATGAGAACCGCAAGAGTCGCATGATGCATCAACCAGGAACCCATCAGACCCCAAAGTATCGCCCCAACCCATCTCTAGGATTTGCCCCAAGAACCAACAGAGCCCCGATGAACCGTCCGACCTATCCCAACCGTGGAAACCCTAGGCCCGGAGGAAGTCACAACAAACCCGGCAATGCTAGCAATTTCAATCGTGCCCCACCCAAGTTCAACAACAGCAATGCTACCGCCAACACCAACACTGCCCCGAGGACTGGAAGCAATGATGTGCCTGTAGCAGCAAAGGACAAGTCACAAGTGACCTGTTATGACTGTGGAAATAAAGGCCACTATTCCAACGAGTGCCCCAACAAGAAGAATGCTACAGCCCCCAATACCAATGTCCCAGCTCAGCAGCAGCGTCGTGTTCAACCAGGAAGAAGGTTTGCCCCAGGAAATTCACTCAACCGCAACGGCCGTCTTTTTCTCATGCATGCTGAAGAAGCTCAGGAAGCGCCAGACGTCGTGCTGGGTATGTTTTCTGTTAATTCAGTACTTGCAAGAGTGTTGTTTGATTCTGGTGCATCGCATTCATTTGTCACCAAAGAATTTTCATGCACTAGTAAAATTCAACCAACCAAACTGAAGCATGTTATGATTGTTCAAATTCCCGGATCAACCACCAAGGCTAGGCAAATTTGCAAAGCCGTCCCTATCCGAATCCATGGCATATATTTTTATGCTAACCTGATAGTACTCGGGAAAAAAGGTTTGGAAGTAGTACTAGGAATGGATTGGATGTCCAAACATAAAGGATTGATTGACTGTGCCAAGAAAGCCATAACCATGACCAGTACCGCCGGAATAGCAGTCGAGCATATATCTGAAACCTTACCTCGCCAATTCAAATGCAACAAGAGTCTAGCCCAACCCACCATTGACCAAGTTCGGATAGTCTGTGAATACCCCGATGTATTTCCAGATGTTTTGCCCGGTATGCCCCCAGATCGGGATATCAAGTTTATCATCGAACTAATCCCCGGAACCGGACCCATATCCCAGAGACCCTATAGTATGAACCCGTTAGAGCTCGCAGAACTGAAGAAGCAACTGGATTCCATGCTGGAAATTGGATTGATTCAACCAAGTGCGTCACCATGGAGGTCGCCTGTCTTGTTCGTGGACAAGAAAGATGGAGGTAACCGTTTGTGTACGGATTATCGGAAATTGAATGACGTCACTATCAAGAACAAGTACCCCTTGCCCAAGATAGAAGATTTTTTTGATCAGTTGACCGGTGCCAAAGTGTTTTCTAAGATTGATCTTAGAACTGGCTATCATCAACTCAAAATTCGTGCAGAGGATATTCCAAAGACTGCCTTTACCACCAGATATGGATTGTATGAGTATACAGTCATGTCTTTCGGACTAACCAATGCCCCCGATTATTTCATAAATCTCATGAATAAGATTTTTATGGACTTCCTGGATAAGTTTGTCATTGTTTTCATCGATGACATTCTGATTTATTCCAAATCAGAAGAAGAACATGAGCTACACCTAAGGACCATTCTTGGAACCCTTAGAGAGCATCAGCTGTATGCAAAGTTTAGGAAATGTGAATTCTGGTTACAGGATGTAGGATTCCTCGGTCACATTGTATCAGCCGGAGGAATTGCCGTTGACCCTGCAAAAGTGAAAGATGTAGAAGATTGGCAAGCCCCAACCACTCAAACCCAAGTTCGTGCATTTCTCGGATTGGCGGGATATTACCGCAAATTCGAAGGATTCTCGAGTATCGCCAGACCCATGACCCAATTGCTGAAGAAGGACAAAAAGTTTGAATGGACCGACAAGTGTGAAGCAAGTTTTCAAGAACTCAAGAGGAGATTGATTTCAGCCCCAATCTTGATCATGCCAGATATCACGAAGCCCTTCGATGTGTATTGTGATGCATCCAAGATAGGTATCGGATGTGTGCTAATGCAATAAGGCAAGGTTATATCTTATCTATCTCGACAACTGAAGCAACATGAGCAAAACTACCCAACCCATGCCCTCGAACTCGCAGCCGTGGTTCTAGCCCTGAAAACATGGAGACATTATCTGATGGGAAACCGTTGTGAGACTTATTCGGATCACAAGAGCCTGAAGCATATATTCACTCAGAAGGAGCTGAATATGAGGCAGAGAAGATGGATTGAGCTAATCAAGGATTACGATCTGGACATTCACTATCACCCTGGTAAATCCAATGTGGTAGCAGATGCCCTTAGAAGATTGCCGTGCCGCTTGAACTCCATGATTTTGAAGGAGCAACCAAGTTTGCACAAAGAGATGGAAGATTTTCGAATAGAATTAGTAAGTGAAGGATTCTTGGTTAGCATAGAACTCCAGCCCACTTTTGTCAGTCAGATTAAAGAGGCACAGAAGGGAAATGCTAGTATTGACGGAATCAAGCGTCGTATCGGTACAGGCAAAGTGCCTGGATTCACCGAGGATGAAGAAGGAGTTCTGTGGTACAAAGGACGCCTTTGTGTACCATCAGATTTTGAGTTGAAAGAAGTTATCTTGAAGGAGGCTCATGATACTCTTTATTCTATCCATCCCAGAGGAACTAAGATGTATCAAGATTTAAAAGAGCAATTTTGGTGGCGTAAGATGAAGAGAGAAATCGGAAGCTATATCGGCAAGTGTGATATATGTCAGCGAGTCAAGGCCGGACATCAAAGACCCGCTGGATTGTTGCAACCATTGCAGATTCCGGAATGGAAATGGGATTCTGTTGGAATGGACTTTATCACTGGACTGCCTACTTCTAGTAGGGGAAATGACTCTATCTGGGTCATAGTGGACAGATTGTCCAAAGTCGCCCATTTCTTGCCCATCAAGACCACATATCAGAGTTCGAAGCTAGCAGAGTTATACATCGCTAGAATCGTTAGTTTGCACGGAGTCCCCAAGAACATAGTATCGGATCGAGGAACTCAATTTACCTCAAGATTCTGGAAGAAAGTCCAAGAAGGTTTAGGAACCCGCTTAGATTTCAGTACCGCTTATCACCCTTAGACCGATGGACAAACGGAGCGAGTAAACCAAATACTCGAAGATATGCTAAGAGCATGTGTGTTAGAATATGGATCCAAGTGGGAAGACTGTCTGCCATTTGCAGAATTTTCATACAACAACAGTTATCAAGATAGTTTGCAAATGGCCCCATTTGAATTTATGTACGGAAGAAAGTGTCGCACCCCTTTGAACTGGTCGAAAGTAGGAGAGAGTCAGATCTTCGGACCCGACATCCTACGAGAAGCAGAAGAGAAGGTTCACAAGATTCGTGAGCACCTCAAGACTGCCCAATCCAGACATAAGAGTTACGCCGACAAGAAACGTAGAGACCTCGCCTTCAACATAGGAGATTTTGTTTATCTGAAAGTGTCGCCATTGAAGGGAATGCAGCGTTTCCAACTCAAAGGAAAGTTAGCCCCCAGATATATCGGATCTTTCAAGATTCTGAACTGTCGAGGAGAAGTATCATATCAATTGGAACTACCCAAAGAGATGTCAGCTGTGCACAACGTGTTCCATATCTCGTTACTTCGCAAGTGTCTCGAAGTCCCCGAGAAGACCGAAGTATTCAAGAATATCGATCACCGGACCATAGAGATCAACGATGACCTGACCTATCCCGAAGTACCCATCCATATTTTGGAAGAATCTTTTCGAACTACCTGAACCCGAAGCATCAAGTTTCTCAAGATTCAGTGGAGAAACCACACAGAAGAAGAAGCTACCTGGGAACGCGAAGATCACATCAGGACGGAGTTTCCCGATCTCTTCAAATCCTAGGTAATCTTTTCGTCCTTTTTCAAATCTCAGGACGAGATTTTGTTTAAGGGGGGAAGGTTTGTAACATACCAAAATACTAAACTTGAATCATCAAACTCTAATCATCAAAATTAGGGTTAACAAAACTTTTCTAAATAAAATTATGAATGCATGCATATGAGTATGCATTGAATTTGAAATTCTTTTGAACCACCTTGTTTGTATGTTTCCTTGCTTGTAAAATGTTTCTTAGGTGAAATAAACATCATCTAAAACATTTCTCACACTTTTCCCAAAGACAAATAAAGCAAAACAAATAAAATAAAGGAATGGTCATTTTGACCAATTTAACTCCCATGCCTACTATGGCTGTCTCAAACTTTCAGAAACTAACAGAAACTTTTCTGGATCTTTGCACCCCTTGAATGTACTCATAACAAAGTATCAAGGCCCACTTTGTGATCATCCAGAAACTTTCAAATGCCTAGTTTAAATGACAAATCAGAATTGAATCTTTATCATATGGGAAGATCCCACTTTTTCAAAAACCACTCAAACAAGCTCAACTTTCAAAACCCAAGCATCTGTAGACTCACCAGCACCAATCTAGCACACCCACCAAAAATATTTTCAAAATTCAAAACTTGATTTCATGCGGCCATTTCATCAAACAGGTTGCAGACTCAAATCATACAAAATCTAAACACTATAGTGAGCAGTGATTGAAGCCTAACTTGTTCCCTCTCTAGCTCATAACCATCTCAGTAGATCATCTAGCAATTTAAACCAAGCACTAGCCCTACTGTAAGCTTGGCATTGCCATCAATGGTGAACAGCCGAGCACACCCATGCCACTCCCATGTCGACAGCAAGCTAGGAAGAGAAGCAAGCCTAGACAGCATGTCTGGGAGGCAGCCCATCGTCCATCGCCACTCCTCGGCCTTCGAACCTCGCCACCATCGACCACACGCACGGACCGCATCCAGAAGAACCATGCCGAGCGGCGCTAGAGCACCACCCTCGACCGAAGTCAGACCGCGCCGCCTCACCGACGCATACATGATCGCCACACCCAGAGACCGCCAGACATCCTCGTTACGCCATGTGACGCACACCACCGCCGCCGAGGACGCCTCGCTGCGTAGAGCGTCGCATGTTCCGCATTGCCGCACCGCCCACGCCTCGAAACCATGTCATTGAGCATCGCCAGGAACACCGCACCGCCACTACCTTCGCCATGCCAATAGCCGTCTGTACCATCGCCCCGACGAGCTCACCATGCGCTCGGTCCCTCGCCGACTATAAATAGAGGCCACCCCTCAATTCTTCACACCATTATACTCCCTCTCCTCACCGATCGTGCCACACCGCTCCTCAAGCAAAGCGCGAAAACGACGAATTTCACCGGAGCCCGCCCTGGAGAAGAAGGAGCCATCGATTTCGTTCACCCAGAGCCGCGACCACCGAAGTTCGCCGTCGTCGACTTCGCTGCCGCCGCCGACCCGCCCGCACCCGGTGAGCCCTCAAAGACCCTCACTGGCCGCGCTAGGTTTCTTTCTCGCCGGCGTTGCCTCGCGTCGACGATGACTCCCAGCCGTTGGATTAGAACTAGATCACACGATCCACATCGACCCATACCGCTTCGCACCCCCTGTCTCACTGACGAGTGGGGACACCCGCTTAAACAGCCTGCGGAAACGCTATGCTTAGCAGGCCGGCCCAGTAACTTTTCCCGTGCAGCCCAGTTATTTGAAAGAAACCTTTTCCATTTTATTTCAAACTCACTTCTCTACCCAACTTCAAAAATCAACCTAGATCGATTCAGTGCACCAAATTGAATAAAACCAATTTTGTTAGAAAGGTCTGAGAATGCTGAATCCAAGCCTGTTGGATTCAAGTCATTTGGATCTATAGATCACCCATGGTAAAAATAACAAGGCAGAAGCTTTTCTGCATTAAAACATTTTCCAAATTAAAACCATGATAGCTTTTGAGTTGATTCCAACTCTCAAAAATCACATTTAACCATACCCTTCAGAATATATAAAAATATATAGGTTTACTTACAGAAATAATGTTCAAGTAATAAAAGAATGCTACATGGGCATTTCTAGCCACTTTAATTAATTAAAATAAAATGGTAAAACCTTATTAAATTGTGACACCACTTTAAATCACATTCCCATGGACTAAAATATGTGGTGATGACATGTGTCAATATGATCCCATATTTGGTTTGGAGAATATTAAATCTTAAGTAGTCTTTCAATGAGTAGAAATTACTTTTCTAAAAATAAAAGGAATTAAACCAAGCTTTAATCTTGTAATATTAGTGATGATGTTAGATTATCTATAGGACCCTTGTGTGTGATGATTGCAAGTAGTTAAGTATTGTTTGGTGATTGTGTACCTCGTATTTATTCATAGACGATAGTACCGACCAAGGATACGAGGAGGAAGGAGGATTCTACGAAGAAGAAGCCGAGGAGAACTTCAACCACTGCTCTGCACAAGGCAAGCTTATACTGATGTTGTGCACGCCAATACTTGCAAGCTTTATTAACTAAGTGGACGAATGCAATCTAACCCTTGCAAGATACCCTACTGATGCCACAAACCATTACTTGATACTATGCCCACTATATGCCTTAAGCATATGTGATCATATCCACTTGATAAACCCATCCTAGTTTTATTTGCAACTTTATTACTTTATTTCTTTATCAAAGCTCTTACTTAGAGTATACTAAAATAAATGGTAGATACTAGAAGGATACTTGAAGGTTGCATAAAGAGCATTAAACTTGGCCTAAGTTAGATAATCTTGATGTCATCCCAAGGCATAGGATTGAACTTAGTTAGCACCTACTAGTTACCACCCCTCATTAGTGCTTACCCCCACTTGTAGATGCTAGTGCTAAGCATAAAACTTGATAAACTTTAGATGGGAATACTTGGTGGAAAAATGGTTATGAAAACCTTGGAATGATGGATCATCCTATTGAAATGTTTTGGACATGTGTTTCCGAACACCTGATGATTTTAGTGATGAAAATGTTGAGGCATGAGCCTTAGCCCTTTATAAAACTGATGGTTGTCTGCATGCGATACCATTCCAATTTTATCGTACGACCACAATACCCGAATATTGGGTAGGGCTTGACTGGAAACTTATATACCTTAGTATTAGTTCCCTCATGGCCAAGGTCTGAGCTGAGGCTACCTTATGAAGATTGTCCACCTGTGCAGTACCCAAGATGACAGTTGGTCATGGTTGGGAGGCCAAACTCAGAGGAGAGGTTCTCATACTAGGGCGTGTAATCGAAAGGTTAGGATTGATTATCCGCATACTGAGTATGGTGAATTCAGGATTTGTTCCTGACTGATGTATCGAATGTTATGGTGAAAGTGTACAATCTCTGCAGAGTGTCAAACTATTCGAATAGCTGCGTCCGTGGTTATGGACTGTTGGAGTGGCCATACTGTTCCCCTGTCAGACTTTTCAAAATGACATGTGAAATGGATTGAGACTTTGACTTGACCACAACAGGGGTGTGATATGAAATACAAGTTCCCACTTAGGAGTTATAAAATTGTGACTAGCCTTCATTTGGTTCTAGACTTAGTAGAGATAAATCTGGATTTTGCAAAATAACCCTAGAGCCTAGTGTCCTATTACCAAAACCCCCCTTTTACTTGTTCGTATTTGTATGCGAGTACTTAAAGAGTACTCATGGCTTTGTCCTTGGCTATTCCCATGGCCAGACTATGAAGAGGAGTACCTGGAGGATGGACCCCAGGAAGGTTACGACAACTAGGATCATCTCCCATCGTCAGCATTGCCTGTGACCCCGAAGATGGAGCTTCGCCTACTCTACCGTTATTATTACGTATTCCGCTGCTTGATGTTGTATTAAGAACTGGATCATGAGATCCCTATTCGTGTAAGAACTTATTTATCGTTTGTAATGGATGATGTACTATGGTATCGAATTCTGTTATATCTCACAAAAATGGTAATCCTGGGATTGCGATGTATGGCATAATAGGCATCTGGGATTAAAAATCTGGGTGTTGACAATTTGACACGTGCGAGCCGTGCCTAATGGGCAAGATAATCAAAACGCCGTTCTCCGGAATAATGGAGCGAGCAACGGACTTGTTGGAAATCATACATACCGATGTATGCAGACCAATGAGTGTTTCGACGCGCGGTGGATATCGCTATTTTCTCACTTTTACTGATGACTTAAGTAGATATGGGTATATCTATTTAACGAAACATAAATATGAAACGTTTGAAAAGTTCAAAGAATTTTAGAATGAAGTGGAAAACCATTGTAAAAAGAAAATTAAATTTCTACGATCCGATCGTGGAGGTGAATATTTGAGTTATGATTTTCTCACACATCTTAAAGCAAGCGGAATCGTTTCGCAACTCACGCCACCCGGAACACCACATCGCAATGGTGTGTCTGAACGCCGGAATCAAACTATATTAGATATGGTGCGATCAATGATTTCTCTTAAGGATTTACCTTTATCATTTTGGGGTTATGCATTAGAAACCGCTGCATTCACTTTAAATAGGGCACCATATAAATCTGTTGAGATGACACCGTATGAACTGTGGTTTGGTGCTAAACCTAAGTTGTCGTTTCTTAAAGTTTGGGGATGCGAAGCTTACGTCAAGAAGTTGATGCCGGACAAGCTCGAACCCAAAGCGGAGAAATGCATCTTCATAGGATACCCTAAGGAAACGATTGGGTATACCTTCTACCCCAGATCCGAAGGCAAAGTGTTTGTTGCAAAGAACGGGTCCTTTCTTGAGAAGGAGTTTCTCTCGAAAGAAGTGAGTGGAAGGAAGGTAGAGCTAGACGAGGTTATTGAACCTTCTCTCGAGTTGGAGAGTGGCGCAACATCTGAAATTGTTCCAGTGCCGTCTGTAGTCTGCACCAATAAGAGAGGAAGCTAATGATGAGGATCATGAAACTTTGAAAAATGCTACTACTGAACTTCGCAGGTCGACAAGGTCACGTGCCACTCCTAAATGGTACGGCAACCCTGTCTTAACCGTCTTGTTGGTAGACAACAGTGAACCTGCGAACTATGAGGAAGCAATGATGAGCCCAGACTCTGAGAAATGGCTAGAGGCCATGAAATCCGAATTGGGATCCATGAGCAAAAACCAAGTATGGACTTTGGTGGACCCTCCTAGCGACCGTAAGGCCGTTGAGTGCAAATGGATTTTCAAGAAGAAAACGGACGCGGATGGTAATGTTACTGTCTATAAAGCACGGCTTGTCGCAAAAGGGTTTCAGCAAGTTCAAGGTGTTGACTACGATGAGACTTTCTCTCCCGTAGCGATGTTTAAGTCCATTCGGATTTTATTAGCAATATTTGCATTTTATGATTATGAAATATGGCAGATAGATGTCAAAACTGCGTTCCTCAATGGCAACATTGATGAAGAGTTGTATATGATGCAGCCCGAAGGTTTTGTCGATCCTAAGGATGCTAATAAGGTTTTGTCCATGATCAGGAAACCTTGATCATCTTGACGAGCTAGTTTATGAGAGAGGCATAACTAGGAACTTTCTGTTTGTTTATTAAACACACATGTATTAACGTTTCCGTATTAATACAATTATAGCATGCAAAATAAACATTTATCATAAACAAGGAGTACGATAATAACCACTTTATTATTGCCTCTCGGGCATATTCCCTTTAGTCTCCCACTTGCACTAGAGACAACAATCTAGTTTGAAAACTTTGCGTATTGAACACCTATGGCTTTCTGGTGTTTCATATACGCAATTGCAAGTGGTTAACATAATCTACGGATCTGACGCTTCAGGTCTGTGTGTATTTGCATGTCTTTGCGTCTTCACGCATCAATCATTCTCCAATGAGATGGCATTGTATAAATTTGGTCTTTCGGTGAGACCTTTAGTTCCTTGGGGTTAAATCATGTCGATACTATTGTCATACAATATATCTTTAGTGTTAGCCCGCTATAACCACACCTTAGTTTGATAACAAACTTCTTGACACAAATTCCTCCTTGTCGCTACTATAGCAGTCATATACTTAGCCTTTTTGTTGTAGTATTCGTCACAATGTCTTAACTATGGATTTCATCCAAATCCATCATGGAATCTTCTTTCCATTACATTGTGCCATCCATAGTTTAAATTGAGATAAACTTAATTTGTATCTTGTGATAAAACTAGTATCAATTACAATGAACTATTTATAATTGTTTGTCACCTCTACACAAATATATTCTTAGTTCTTCCAGATCATAAGAATATTCTCACTATCGTCCAATGATCATTTTATGATTCATTCTGGTATATGCTCAGAACACTTAGAGCATAGTACATATCTAGATGTGTACATATCATGGTATGATTGATCAAAACATCCTTGTGATTTCACTCATCAAGTGTCAAAGCACTTGAATCTTGTTTCACTTATCAAGTGTCAATACACTTGAATCTTGATTCAATTCCTTTCCATGCGACAAGAACCGTTTCTTGTTGTTTCTATATTGAACTCCTTCAATATCTCATATATGTACGTTTGGCACAACCATATTAGCGTCACAGTCTATCCAATATAGACATTCATGCTAAATATTCGGGTTTGCCTAAGTTTTTCATCTAAATGAAATTCTTAACCTTTGTCAATAAAAATTACATCATTTCTAATCAACAAGATGTCATCCACATAATGTATTAGAAATATGTCTCAGCGCTCCCACTTAATTTCTTGCAAATGCAAGCATCTTCATCGTCTCCTGATGAAAACTCTTTTCATCACGGTGAAGATTCCAACTCCGCGATGCTTACTTCAACCATTGAAGTTTGCATGCCCTTTTTAGCATCCTTTGAATTAACAAAACCCTTTGGATCGTGTCATGTACACGTCCTAGGTAACCATTCTATTAAAAGAACTTTGTTTTGTTTATTCATCTACCATATAACAAATTATATATAGTGGTTGCTACTTTAATCCGTCCAGACTAAATATCGCTATGAAAGATCAAATCTTGTCATAGTCAACTCCTTGAACATTGTCGTAAAATAATTTACGACATGTCGACTATTTCATAGATGTGAAACATCCATGTCTATTTCTTTATAGATCCAAATACGACCGATAGGTTTTTACACCTTTCCGGAGGGTCTTCCAAGTTCAAAACTTGATTTCTCGTGTATGGAACTATCACAGATTTTATGGCTTCAAGCCATTTGACGGAGTCAGGGCCCATCATCGCTTCTTTGCATATAGTCGGTTCATCATTGTCAAACAATAATGATTTACTCTCAAATCTTAATCATTTGATTGTTTATCCGACCTTCTTGGTTCAATAGTAACTTTAGACCTCCGTGATCACAACCTTTCAGGCACGTAATCCATGAGCATTCTGGCTGCCTCCGGAACATTTTCCGGCACTGCGCAACTCAGCACATATAGCTAAGGTTCTTTAACCTTATCTATTGTCCTCCCACTTAACATTTATGAAAAATTCCTTCTTCAAGAAACTTCACGTTTCAAGCGACAAACCCTTTTGTCCTTGGTGTTATGGAGGAATAACCAATTGTTATTCGAAATAACCTACAAAGACATGCTCATCCGACTTCGGTTGTAAACATCTTACTTATGTTTAGCATACCAAAATTTAAGAAATGACAACTTGGGTTTTACCCCAAACCATAACTTCCATGGTGTCATTTGAACGGATCAAGATGGAGCTCTTTTCAGTGTAAAAGCGGAAGTCTCTAAAGCTTTAATATTTTAAAACATAATGGCAGTTTTATAAATAACACATTTGATCCAACCATGTCAAACAAGGTTTCATTACAAATCTCAAACATTCCATATTCCTATGGTGTTTCGGGAGATGTAAATCTAAGTGTTTTGCTAAACTTGTAACTCAAATAAATCCCTTTATGATAAAATCATAATTCATTTATTTTCTTGTTACACTTGTAACTACAAATCCCTTATGATAAAATCATAAACCATTTATTTTCTTGTTACATTGATTTTTCACTTCATCTTGAAAGTCTTTGAAATGTTTTCAAATATTTCATACTTCTTTCTCATTAAGTGAACATTCACTCAAATTTCCGGAGAAAGCATATGAAGTTGAAATCCATCGCTTACGACTATACATAATGGACTACATACATCGATATGTATAAATTCCAATAATTTAGTCGTTCGTTCTTCTTTGGTCTTTGAACGAAGTTTTAATTATCACGTGGAAAGTCTCACAAGCGTCACTTGATCAAATCAAAGACTCCAAAAATCCATGAATATGGAGATTCTTCATGTTTTCTTTCCAATATAATTTAAACATCGATGTCACTTCGTAAGTGATCTTTCAATCATTTGTCTGGAGACATTTTAGCATTAGGTTTTATGGATGTGATTTCTCCAACTAGATTTGTAAATCATCCATCTTATATGGAATACGGTAATTATTTGAAAAACCTTTGTTTTCATAATACCTGATTTAAATAACAATTATTAAAACAAATCTTGAAGTCAAGCTTTGATGTCAACAAGAAATACAAACAACGGTTTGTTTATTTTCGATGAACATCATCACATATTCTCTTGCTAGTTACTTAGGCCATTGTGGTTCATGAATTGTGTCGTTCCGTATGAAATTTCATACCAACCAATTCGGTATCCAATACCCAAGAACCACATTGTTTAACAAGCAAAGAATACAACCATAACATGTATATGATCCATATACCTAAATTGGATATTTCCAATATTTTCTTTTCTGCCAAGTATATTTTATAGATTCTCTTCCAGCATTTCCTTTTCCTTTTAAAAGAATCTATCAACATCAACAGTGGCACCATATACATGACACATAGTCCAAAGCGTGCATATTCAAATAATAATACCTTTGGACTTGCACTTTGAAGTAGATCACCATCATCAAAATGATCGGTATTCTTTCAAAATCTATTCTTTAGTAATATTTTAGTGTAGTAAACATTTTATATACATATTCTATTCACCCTTATCATGACGACATTCATGATCAAGCTACTGTAGCTTATAAAGGCGAATCATGAGTATAACATTACTTTCCAAAACCCTTTTGGATGATTAGGATGTCTAGCATCTCCAACCTTCATAAATTCTCATCCAATATGCGAACATATATTATACTCTATCATATTGCAACCAAAACATTGTTTCAGATATCGTTATATCTGCCACACATGATGATTTCTGAAATAATTCTTTCAGCTCCTCGATAAACTTGATATTAAAACAATCAAGAATCATGGAGGCAAACATGATACTTAAGATACTAACACTGGAATTGTTACTCTCGATTTAATACCAATTATTAAATTTCACGGAGTAAACAGAGTTTGCTGAAATTTTGCAATAGGACTTTAAACTTTAGATTGACAGTCAACACAATACGATACCAGTTCGTAAAGTATATATCCAGAATTCTATAGTTCTATTATCTCAATTATAACTAAGCATAAGGTGGTGAACGAATGCCAATGACTACAACAAATTATGCAAATTCACTTTGATTTAATTTATGATAAATTGAGTTCTACTAATCCAAATTAGAAATAAACTCCCACTAAAAAACGACATCCCTCGTGTCTTTTTGGTGATTACATGAACCAAATCCACTACACCAAGTCCGATCATCACGTGAGTCGGTATAGCTTCAAAGGCGAGCATCCATATGGTCATCATATCAAAACATATGACTCATGCTTAACCTTTCGGTCCGTGTTCCGAGGCCATTTCTGTACATTCTAGGCTCGTCAAGTAAGAACCTTAGTATTCGCGTGTGTAACTGTCTTACACCCGAGATATGCTCGTGGATTCAAGTACACCCGATCATCACGTGATGTCTTGAAGCGACGAAACATTGTCGGTGCATAATTAAGGAAGAACACATTCTTATCTTGATATCTAAATGAGGGATCATCTTATTATGCTAATAAAACTCCAAACAAGCAATATAAGATGCAATCAAAACATCACATGTTTATTAGTGAAATGATATGGTTCCCGCATATGATCTCCATCATGTGCACCGTGGTATGATCTCTATCATACCTTTATGTGTAAGGCCAAGGTCTATGGAACTTACACGCTATGTGTGTTGTAAGAGTATCATCTCATACTTCTACTTACAACATCACCATATCATAACACTAGCCCAGCAACAATCTAAACTAGACGCCTCTAATTTATCCATTGCAAGTTTTACGTGGCTTTGGGCTTTTGAAGATAGAACCGTTCTTACCTACGAACATGAAACACAACGAGGATAACTAAATTGTTGACAACTCATTGCAAATTAGATATTGAATATAGTAGGAGAGACAGACACCCGCTAGCCACTTATGCAAAACTAGTTGCATGTCAAGCGTGGAACAGGTCTCATGTGCGAGGACATGTAAAGTTTGTCCGGGCCGCTTCATCCCACTATGCCACCAATATACAAAGTACAAATAAGAAGCAATAAAATGATCATCATCACCCACATACTCATATGTGTACTACCCGTGCAAAGTATCTACGCATAGATCCGACTCTGATACCACTGTAGGGTTCGCAGCATAGAAAACAAATTTTTTCCTACGATGGGAACAACTATGTACCAAGATCTATCTACTAGATACAAACAACGGGCGGATATATATCCGTAGAGAACATACCTTTGAAGACCGATAAAGCTTAACGAGTCCAAACTCGTGGTTGATGTAGACGATCTCTTGCCGATCTCAAGATCGAGAGGAAGTCCTAGCGCAAGAAACAGCAACGCATCCGTTTCGCACACACGCTCGAGGCACCGAGAAACCTCCGCCTCCTCGCCCAAAGGTGATGCAGAAGCACAACTCTTTCTTGCCGAATAGCCACCGGGAACATGTATCTCGCTAGTCCGAGACCATGGGGAATAAATTATAGAG
Organism: Avena longiglumis; assembly: GCA_030063025.1. Lineage (NCBI taxonomy): Eukaryota > Viridiplantae > Streptophyta > Magnoliopsida > Poales > Poaceae > Avena > Avena longiglumis. The sequence goes on along the minus strand of CP125976.1, from coordinate 202,559,778 downwards.
GGGGAGAGAGATCCTTCACGAGGAGGTGTGAGTGAGAGAGAGGGAGGGGGGCTCCTTTTATAGGGAGAGGGGGACACCCAAGGGGCCATGCGCCCAGCCATGGGGCTGCCCCCACCTCTTCCACATTCATGTGGGTGGACACTCCACTCACTCAAATGCCTTTCAATTCCCTCCACTCAAAAACCCACTCAAATTCCCATTAAATTTCCACCAAATTTAATGCAAGATCTCATTAAATAAAACTCCTTTTATTTATTCAGAATTTTGTCAATTACTTTAATGACAAACATTCACATATAACCCCTTGCTAGTATTTCATTTCACATGCAGAAACACTTTCTGCAATTTCACCCGAAAACCCATTTCGGTATCTAGTGAAATAAATTCCTGCGCTTGTTATTCTTTTCGGCATGAAACTTTTGCTCCAAATGGATGTCGGTGTCTCTTAAGTGTGTCACCCTACGGTTCGCGAATAATGTAGACATGATCGAGACCCCTCTCGGATCAATAATCAGAAGCTGGATCTGGAGACCCATACTGACTCCCACACATTCAACGATGACTTTCTTGTGATTGTCGGAACCTTTTATGCTAGTATCTTAATCCTTTTGTTTCGCGATATATTACATGTCCGAGATTCGATCATCGGTATCTCCATACCTAGTTTGATCTCATTACTGACATGCACTCTTTTCTCGTTCCCGTGATATAACATTCTAGTGATCAAATCACTTGCTTGCAAGCTAACCAATGTGATATCACCGAGAGGGCCTAGAGTATATCTATCCGTCATCGGGATGAACAAATTCCACTCTCGATCCATGGGCCTCAACATAACACTTTATTAGTTCTGAATCCATCTTTATAATCACCCTGTTACGGTGTGACGTTTGATGTTATCAAGAAACTCTTCCGGTGTTAGTGATTGACATGATCTCATGGTCTAAGGATTAGGATCACTTCGTAAGTTGTTATAGAAATATAAACTCAATGAATTTGATCGTAATGCTATACATCGGATGAATGTTCATCACACCATTACACTAATGTTGTGATCCCGTTATTAACAACATCCAATGTCCATGATCAGGAAACCTTGATCATCTTGTTAATCAACGAGCTAGTTTATGAGAGAGGCATAACTAGGAACTTTCTGTTTGTTTATTAAACACACATGTATTAATGTTTCCGTATTAATACAATTATAGCATGCAAAATAAACATTTATCATAAACAAGGAATACGATAATAACCACTTTATTATTGCCTCTCGGGCATATTCCCTTCAAATTATTGTTCATGATAAAGTTTATATTCCATGATAGAATTGTATTAAGTGGAAACTTTGATACTTGTGTGGTTTATGAATAACACCGTGTCCCTAGTACGCTTCTATGGACTAGCTCATTAATTAATGATGGTTAAGGTTTCCTAACCATAGATATGAGTTGTCGATTAACAATGAGATCATGTCATTAGGAGAATGATATGATGGACATACCCAAATTAAGCAGAGCAATTAGATCGTGTCATCGTGTTCATCTTTGCGAAGCTTTTTCCTATGTCAAATATTGTATTCCTTAGACCATGAGATAATGCAACTCCCTGGTATCGGAAGAAAGCTTTGAGGTCATCAAACTTCATCCTATGTGAGGGTGATCATAAAGGTGTCTCTCAGGTGATCGGAAAGTACTTGTTGGGTTATATGTATCGAGATGGGATTTGTCCCTCCCGAGTCGGAGAGATATACTTCAGGCCCACTCGGTAATCGATATCAACACCGCTTGCAAGCACGTGGTTAAGGAGTTATTTACAAAGTGATATCGTATTACGGAACGAGTAAAGTACTTGTTGTGAACGAGATTGAACTAGGTATGCCGATACCAACGATCGAATCTCAGGCAAGTAAAATATCGCGTGACGAAGGGAATATATATATGGGATTAATTGAATCCTGGCATCGTGGTTCATCCGATATGATCATCGATGAATATGTGGGAGTAAATATGGGTTTCCAGATCCCGTTGTTGATTATTGATAGAAGATCATGTCTGCATATTCTCGAACCCGTAGGGTCACACACTTAACGTGCCTCGACGCTAGGATAGAATGGATAATTGGTTTATGAGTTTTTGTCGGAGTCTCGGATGAGATCCAGGACATCATGAGAGATTCCAGAATGGTCCGGAGAATAATATTCATATAAAGGAAAGCAGTTTTTGGATTTCAGAATCGTTTCGGAGTATTCGGTATTGTACCGGAAGGTTCTAGAAGCTTCTGGAGTGGGACCAACGTGTCCCCACTTGTCGGAGGCCTGCGTGGGACTAAGGGGAGTGCCCTGGCCGCATTGGGCCAGGGGCACAAGGCCCCATAGGCCCAGCTGGCCAAACCCTAAGGGAAACCCTAGGGAACCCTTCTAGAAGGAGGGGGGAAACTTGCCCCCCACTCCAACCCTTGGGGCCGTCGCCCTAGGGCTTGGAGGAGGGGCCAAGGGGGCCGGCCAGCCTCCTATTTAAGGTGGTAAGGGGCGCACCCCTCCCCCTCCACTCCTTCAACCCTAGCCGCCATCCTGCTTCCCTCCACCTCTCTCTCTCCCGACTGCGCGTAGGCGAAGCCCTGCCGCAGAAAGTCTCCACCATAGCACCACGCCGTCGTGCTACAGATCCAATCTATCTCTCCACCCCACTTGCTGGACCGAGGAAGGAGGAGACGTCGCGGCACCATACGTGTGCATCTCTCGGAGGCGCCGCCACTTGCGGCGTAGGATCGGATCTGATCGCGAGGAGGAGACGGCTAGTATGACTACATAAACCACGTTCTGTTGAACGTTTCCACTGTGCGATTTCTTCAAGGGTATGAAGATCTCATATATATCTCTCGTCGATTGCATCTCCTAGATTAGATCTTGGATTTCTTGTTTGCATTCGTAGAAATGTTTTGATTTACTATGTTGCGAAACCCTTCAGTGGTATCAGAGCTAGATCTATGCGTAGATGTGTTTCACGAGTAGAACGCAACATGCTTGTTGCGGGCGTTGATGTTTTCTGTTGCAAGCGTCTTGTTGTGTACTTCTTATGGCACGGCATAGTGATATCGAAGCGGTCCAGGCCAACTTTACGCGACCTCGTTTGCGAGACCGGCTCCGCACTTGACGTGTGGCTTGTTCCACACATGCGGCTGGTGGATGCCAGTTTCTCTCACTATAGTAGTCATGGGACTTACCGGATGTTAGCAACCATAATATCACCGTTGTGGCTTTCTGTAGGTAAGAATCGTTCTTAGCTTGTTACTCCCATAAGCCACGTAAAACATGCAACAACAAAGTAGAGGCGTCTAACTTGTTTTTGCAGGGAGTGTTTTGTGATATGGTATGGCCCAAGACATGACGTGTATGATGTATGCGATGATCATGTTTTGTAATATTTCACGACTTGCATGTTGATGAGTTCACAATCGGCAGGAGCCATATGGTTGTCTTTATAATTGTGTATGACCTGTGTGTCAACTTCTTATACGCCATGTAATAGCTTTACTTTATCTCTAAGTAGTTAGCAATAGTTGTAGTTGCTATTCGTGGTGGAGGCAATCATGGTGGAATGATGGAGATCATGCTAGCACGCACAAGATGGAGATCATTGTGCGGAGATTGGCTATACCATGTCACATAAGATTATATGCATGTGATGTTTATCCTTTTATGTATCTTATTATGCTTAGATCGCGACGGTAGCATTATAAGATGATTCCTCACTTAAAGATCAAGATAAAATTGTGTTCTCCCCATGTATGCACTGTTGCGAAAGTTCGTCGTGTTCAAGCACCTCGTGATGATCGGGTGCTATAAACTCTACGTTCACATACAACGGGTGCAAGCCAGTTTTGCACACGCGGAAATACTTGGGTTTGTATTGACGAGCCTAGCATGTACAAACATGGCCTCAGAACACACGAACCAAAAGGTTAAGCATGAGTCATATGAATGATATGATCGACACTTTGTTGTCCACCATTGAAACCACATCTCTTCTCGTGAAGATCGGATTAGGTGTGGTGAATTTGGATCATGTTCACTAAACAACTTGAGGGATGTTGAATTTAGTGGGAGTTCATCTAGTAATTTGATTAAGTTGAGCTAGTTATCATGAACATAGTCTAAATTGTATTTGCAAATTTTGTAGATCAAATGGCTAAGTTCAACTTCAACTTCAATTTTTTTGCTGAGAAAGAAAATCTTAAGAATAATGGGTCTAACTTCACCAACTGGTTCCCCAATCTGAGAATCATTCTCGCTGGCGGACAAAAGGACTATGTCCTTGAGAAAGCGCTAGGTGACGCCCCTGCCATTGATGCGCCGGCTGATGAAAAAGATGTTTATCAGTCGCGCAAAGATGATTATGGAGTGATTAAGAGTACCATGTTGTTTGCTATGGAATCGGACCTTCAAAATCGTTTTGAGGAGTTCACCGGGCCCTTTGAGATTCTTGAGAAACTGAAAACCATGTTTAAGACTCAGGCCCGTTCTGAGAGATATGATGTAACTACCTCGGTGAATTACGCTCCTAGTTACAAGCCTGGATGAGAGGAAATGGTTGAAATTGTACGGTGGGGCCCAAATGCCACACACAGGTAGACCTTTCGGCCGTCCCAACCATTTCCAAACATCGGGACAAGTACGGGCGGCATAATCGGCAGGCGAAGGGATCAACTACATACACAAATGAGTATGTATGCAAGCCACCATACAATATTACATCAGAGCCATTCCATCTAGAAAGAAAGGAAATATAGCAACGCCATATGGCAAGATTCAAATGTCCTAGATAGATATAATAGTTTAGGATATCTCCTCATACATCACACATCAGAGTATCAGGCGGAAGCGGCAAACAAGATCCGAGTACGGATAAGAAGCAAATCGGCATAAGATGCCCCATAAATAAGCACACCCCGCCCACAGATCTCACGGATCCCCGTTCCCGAAATCTCTACACCGAACGATCATTGCCCACATCATCCGCCTCCTCCACCCAGTATCCATCTTGTGAGTGCACCTGTTCATCTGAATCAAATAATTTATCGTGTGAGACCCTAGGGGTACTTAGCAAGTCTTAATGCCTCTAAAGGGGACACAACCTAACAGTTCTATAGATACTTGCTAACCATCCGCCTAACCAAAGATAGACGGATGTCCGTGAATTAATGACAATAGTTATAACAGTAATATCATCAGATCCATCCTCCTCCTCGCTTACCAACGAGGAAGCGGACGAACAACCCCCATCCGTTGGCAATTTTATTAACCATTCCATGAGTGTTGCACTAATTACTAGTCAGTTACTTAGTCAAATTAAAAGCGGTACTTTAGTTATGCTTGTCTATGATCGAGAAACTGTGCTCCAAGTTGTCCATAACCGCGGACACGGCTTTCAGAAAGTTTTACCCTGCAGGGGTGCACAAATAGCAACACACACTCGATCAACCTCGGAAAAACCAAAACAAAACCCAACGAGGCCTTCACGACAAAGCAATCACAGGATTCATAAATATTTCAGGGGACCACCCCATTGAGTACACCCGCAACGAAGTTAGCTGACTCCGAGACGGACTCAAGGTTTGCGCCAGTGGTTGTAAACGATTGGGAACCCAAAACTGGGCTTGTCGATACCGCGGAAACACTCCGCTTACCTAAACAGTACAGGTGCTCCTCGCACAATCGTAATAAAGCAGTAAAGCATGGCATAAGTACAGGATAGTAAATAAAACCTCAAACTAGTTTGTGGCCCCAAGAAATAAGAATGAATCAAGCTCTGGCTCAGGGGGGTCCCTTAAGCCTCCCGGATGTGGATAGCGCGAATAATCAAGGAACGGGAATCAAGTACTCGGGGTCCTACGGGACACAAGTGAGCAGGAAAAACCAAATAGCAGATATTGCTCACCGGTGCCACTTTCATTAGTAATCCCATTACTACTCAGGTTAAGTTTTTTAGGTACCTCGTTATCCATCAGACACTCACATACCCTACACATGCTGTTCTACGACTCGCATGGCTCAAACAACTCCTGTAGTAATGGCTCATGGGATGGAGGAACAAGCTTGGTGGGGTTTAAAAGTAAAGGCTATGCAATACTTGGGATTCAGTTTAATGCAATCGCGACTCAATGATGCAAGAATAAGATAGAGGCAATAGGTACTATATGTATGCAAGCATGTGGTAGTGCTTGCCTGGCAACTCAGTTGAAGCGAGAGAAGGATCTGGGTAGTGCTCCTGGTTCTCTTGATATATCCCCTGCTCAGCGTCTATTCGAAGAAGAACCAAACAAACAAGGGCCAATATAAATAAAGTGCACAAGCATATGAATAAAATGCGACAAGCAAACAATCATGCCATGATGAATGATGCACAAGTTGCATGGCAATAATGTAGCTTGGCATGGGTGAGGTGTGGAATACAAGAAATGAGCATTTTATTGAGTTTTGGTCACATTTTATCCTCATATTAGTTGCTGTTTACATTCTATTTATATGATGCATGCTGCAATTTAAGTCATGGATAGCATAAACAGAAAGGTCTCGTCGAGCTAATCATTTTAGACATATCATTTGTCAAATTTGGAGTTATAAAACAAAAGTTATTAATTAATTAAGGCCAAGGGCATTTTATTGTAATTTTATTCAACTTGGAAATTAAAGTGTGCAAAATATATTTTTCTGATTCAAAATTATATATCATTTGTTTAATTTGGAAACATAAATCAAAAGTTATTTAGAAAACAGATTGAATTTTGAATTTAAATCAAATTGAAAAAGATTTGGGTTTAAATAGAAAACAGGAAATCTTTTGTTACACCACCCAGATCTAGCCGCGGCCACAGACAAGTGGGTCCGGGTCGATCCGGCGGTAACAGGCGCACCAAAGGTTCTCTGCACCGCGGCCTGAGCTAGCCCAGGTCGCTGACCGGTGGGTCCGTCGGTGGGGCCGGTCCCACACGACAGCGAGAGGGGAGGGTCAGCCACGAGGCACAGTGGGGGACTGCGGGTTGAGAAACGCAAAACAGAGGAGCCTTTTTATAAAATGGCCACAAGCACTGACTGTGGGCCTGGGCTGGACCGCGGGTTGAGGCAAAAAACTAGAGGAGGGGTTTTCTGCAAAATGGACGACGCGCACTGTGGATCTTCCTGGTTAGCCGTTAAACAGACGGCGCATGGTCGCTGTCAGCGTGGGCCTTTCTGACCGCGCGAGGCTGCGGCGACACGCTGTGGCTAGGGTAGTTGTCCGAGGTATGCGCCTAGGCAGGTTGCCGGCGCGGAAGCTAGCAGTCGCGCCGCGGTGCACCGAGGGTTCTCGCAACGCCGACGTGTCTGTCCAGAAACGACGGCGGAGGCCCTTGTCGAGGGGGAGAGGCTCACCGATGGGCTCGATGGAGGCTCGGATCGGTGGCAGGCGGCGCGCGGGCAGGGGGGCCGAGCTAGGGTTTGCGCCGGGGATCAGCGCTGGGGCATGGCTGGACTTCTCTTCTTGCTGACGGGTCTGGCAGCTTCTCTCCTTTTGCCGACGCTCACGCCCGCCACGCCGCGCTGTAGTGTAGCCGAGAGGAGGCCGAGGTGCGGCGATGGTGTGGTGTGGCGATGGAGGAGAAGGAGGAGAGGCAGGCGCCTTGGGGGTAGATCTGGTAGCAAGGCAGGTAGAGGGGAGAGGGAGAGGATAAGGACGGGGGAAGGGGAGGGTTGCCGTGGGGGGTGGGGTAGATGGGAAAAGGTGCCACCTTTCTCTCCTTCCTCCTCACGTGCTAGGGTCGGCAGGCAGGTAGAGGAGGGGCTTCTGTGGGGCGTGGTGGTCTGGGGGGGGAGGCTCGGGCTGGGGTCCTCTTGGCAGAGAGGGGTAGCTAGAGAAAGGAGAGGGGGTAGGATCGGGCTAGGTTAGGGTTGGAGCTAGGCTCGGTTAGAGGGTAGCTAGGGCAGGGGTGAGGTGGCCAGGGGGAGAGGGTGGCCGGTGGGGCCAGCTAGGTGAGAGGGAGGGAGAGGCCGAGAGAGAGAGAGGTAGGTTTAGGGTTTAGATAGGAGAGGGGTATGGTGATAGGGTAGGTGATTAGGGGGTAGGGTTTAGGGTTAGATGGGGGAGAGAGAGATGGTTTCCTATTGGCAAGCTCAAGCAAGACAAGATCATACCAAAGCTAGACCAAGAAGAGGGAGAGGTGGTGATATGGTCTTAAGCAAGATCAACTAAGATCAAGCCAAAAAGGAATGATAGAGAGAGATAGATGATCCAAGCAAAAATCAAATAAATTCCAAATGACAAGCAAAAGGTGGTACTTGCATGGGCCATGCATAAATAATTAATACCATGCTTATTTTGTGAAAACAAGATTATTTACATGGCATTGTTCTTATGCATTCCAAAATGTGGAGTAAGGCCCAAACAAAAGAATTTGTAGAATTGGACCCACCCTATCTCTCATGAGCTAGAATAAACAACAAAAGAAAAATAATTACAAGCTCATGGATAATGGGATGGTGGAATTGTAAGGTGGTGAAAGAAAGGTGGTGGAGTTGAATAAAAGATATGCCCCCCAACTCAACTTGGGCATTTAACAATATATCAATAACCAAATACAATATCAAGAGGCAAATACAATTTACCATGCCTATGAGAGAAGAACCAAATCACAAAGGTTTTATATGATGCTCAAATGCAAGGTGGCATGATGACATGAGCATGATATGATGATGATGCAACAATTATATGTAGGAAGTAGCCATTTTATTACTAAACCAAGTAGCATTACAGTTGTTAGACAAATGGGATGCTACAACTCTCACTAAAATGGAATCTCACGAGATTCTAGGAAGAAGAAGAAGACACAAAGAGGGTAGGATAGTTGGCACGGAGTTCATCTTCACGCTCCCAAGTGGCTTCATCAACCGAATGGTGCGACCACTGCACCTTGCAGAACTTGATGGACTTGTTGCGAGTCCTTCTTTCTGCGGTCTCAAGGATTTGTGTGGGGTGTTCTTGATAAGACAGGTCTTCTTGGAGATTGATTAGCTCATGATCCACGGTCCTGCCGGGATCCTTGAATCATTTCTTGAGTTGAGAGATGTGGAAAACATCATGGACTTTGAGTTTTTCCGGGAGCTCAAGAGCATAAGCAACTTCTCCTCTTCTTCCACGAATTTTGAAAGGACCGATGTATCTAGGAGCCAGCTTTCCTTTGATACCAAAACGGTGTGTGCCTTTCATGGGAGTGACACAAAGGTAAACGAGATCACCAGGGACATACACCATGTCCGTGTGCTTCCTGTCATAATTGCTCTTCTGGCGACTTTGAGCAATCTTTAGATTTTCAAGAATGATGTGCACCTTATCCTCTGCTTGAGTTACAATGTCAGGGCCGAACCACATTCTTTCTCCTGCACCTAACCAACCAATCAGAGTTATGCACTTGCGGCCATAGAGAGCCTCAAATGGTGCCATCTTCAGACTTTTCTGGAAGCTGTTGTTGTAAGAGAATTCAGCATAGGGAAGACATTCCTCCCACTTCATGCCAAAAGAGATGACGCAAGCACGAAGCATATCCTCCAGAATCTGATTGATCCTTTCAACTTGTCCTTGCGACTGAGGGTGGTAAGTCTTTGAAGTTCAACTTTGTTCCCAAAGCATTTTGGAAACTTTCCCGAACTTGGAAGTGAAGATGCTTCCACGGTCTGAATCGATCTCAAGCGGAACCCCATAGAGAGACAATTACATTGATATAGAGCTCACCAATCGAATTCCGTAAATTGTTTCCTTGACGGGAAGAAGTGAGCCACTTTAGAAAGCCCGTCGATGACAACAAAGATTGCATTGTTGTTCTCGCAACCTTGAAAACCAGTGATGAAATCCATCTCTACTTTCTCCCACTTCCATTCCGGGGTTTCAATGGTCAGAAGACCGAAAGGTTTCGATGGACAGCTTTCACTCTGCGCACATCACATTCCGAGACATACTTGGCACAATATCGTTTCAAACCCGCCACCAATATTGTGTTTTCAAGTCCATGTACATCTTTGTGCCGCCAGTGGATAGAAAGAATGAATCGTGCGCCTCCTTGAGAACTTGCTCTCTCAAACCCGGGTAGTTCGGAACAAACATCCGGTGTTCAAAGAAAAGCGTGCCTTGATCATCGACGTGGAAGGACTCATACTTCGGAAGCTGAAGTTTGGAGATGATCTTTTTAGTGTGTGGATCACCAAGCTGACGAGAGAGAACCTTTTCTTCCAAGAGAGGGGTTGCTAGAAGGTTCAGGAGATGCCCTTGTTCCACAATTTCAAGGTTGAGCTGACGGAATTCCTCGCACAAGAGAGGCTGTTGTTCTTCCATCATGAGGTTGTTGACATAAGCTTTGCGGCTGAGAGCATCGGCCATGACATTAGCTTTGCCCGGAGTGTAGTTGATGGTCAAATCAAAATCATTGATTGCTTCAATCCATCTCCCCTGCCGAAGGTTGAGATCAGGCTGAGTGAAGATATACTTCAAACTCTTGTGGTCGAAAAGATCACAACGTTGCCAAGCAAGTAGTGCCTCCATAGCTTCAAAGCAAAGACAACTGCTGCGAGCTCGAGGTCATGTGTAGGATAGTTGATCTCATGCGTCTTCAACTGTCGAGAGGCATAAGCAACCACTTGTTTTTCTTGCATAAGGACCGCACCCAATCCTTGCAAAGAGGCGTCACAGAATATCTGGAAAGGCTTAGATGTGTCCGGAGGAACCAAGACTGGTGTGGAAGTGAGCTTCTCTTTGAGTGTCTCAAAGCTTGCTTGACATGCAGGAGTCCAAAGGTATTTCTTGCCTTTCTTGAGGAGATCGGTAAGAGGCTTCGCTATCTTCGAAAAGTTCTGAAAGGGCGACGAAAATAACTAGCCAAACCAAGGAAACTCCGCACTTCTTTGACATTAACCGGAGGAAGCCATTCAACAATTGTCTTCACAGTTTCCGGGTTGACTGCAATGCCCTTGGCAGAGATGACATGACCAAGATAGGTTACTTGAGGCAGCCAAAACTCACACTTGGAGAACTTTGCATACAAGCGGTTCTCACGAAGCTTGTTTAGGACACACCGAAGGTGTTCTTCATGTTCTTCCTTGGACTTTGAATAGACTAAGATGTCATCCAGATAGACCACAACGAACTTATCAAGATACTCCATGAAAACCGAGTTCATAAGCCTCGAGAAGGTAGCAGGTGCGTTGGTGAGACCGAAAGACATGACCGTGTACTCATACAGGCCATAGCGGGTGGTGAAAGCTGTTTTAGGAACATCTTCCTTGCGAATCTTGATTTGGTGATAACCACTTCTCAAGTCCAGCTTAGAGAACACCACAGCTCCAGCTAGCTGATCAAGAGATCATTAATCCGCGAAGGGGATATTTGTTCTTGATGGTTTTAGCATTGAGAGCCCGATAGTCAACACAAAGTCTATCTCACCCCGCTTCTTCACAAAGATTGTTGGGCTACCCCAAGAAGAAGTACTGTGTTGAATGAAACCCAACTTCTCTTGTTCATCAAGCTGTCGTTTGAGTTCAGCCAACTCAGCAGGACCCATTTTATAAGGCCGCTTGGAGATAGGAGTTGTTCCAGGTTCAAGCTCAATTACAAACTCAACCTCACGATCCGGAGGCATACCCGGCAACTCTTCAGGAAAGACATCTGGGAACTCACAGACCACCGGTACACTCTGAATAGCTTCCATAGCATCATCATTCAGAGCCGCCAAAGAGAAAAGCTGGATATCAGGAGTCAGACTTGGAGAAAAGACTATATGGCCTTCAGGAATCTTCAGAGAAACCGAGCGTTCAGCACAATCAATCACAGCTGCATTTGCTGTCAACCAATCCATGCCCAAGATGACATCAATGTCAGAATTTCCCAGAACAATTAAGGAAGCCGAGAACGAAGATCCACCAATCTCAACTTGATTGCCATGGCTGATTTTAGAAGCTGCCATATTTGCTCCAGGAGAAAGGACCATTAACCGCTTGAGGAGAGGAACCAACACTAACCCATTCTCATAAGCAAACTTGATAGAAACAAAAGAATGCGATGCACCAGAATCAAACAAAACACGTGCAGGGACTGAGTTAACGGGAAGCATACCCATCACAACTCCAGGTGCATGCTCAGCTTGAGCGGTTGATACACTTGGCACGAGCAATGAGACCCGGCTTGGTGTTTATGTTGAGAGCCCGAGGTGGTGGTGCACGAACCAAAGGAGAGCTTGCCGCAGATCTTGGAGGGGTGGAGGAAGAGCTTTGTTTTTCAGCAGACAGCCCAGTTTAGATGTCCGAGTCTCCACACGTGAAACAAGCACCGTGTGGACGTGGAGCAACGTAGCTGGGACTCCGCCAGCGCCCAGTAGTGGTGGTTGTAGCCTGGAGCAGCAGTGAGGAAGTTTGGTGGTCTTGCCGCGTAGCTTGCAGGTCTTGGTGGAGCCGAGCGGCGGTGGGGTGTTAGGAACCCACACACGCTTAGAAGGAGCCGACATAGTCAAGAGCTTGGTGCATCACGGTTGTGTTTCTTTGACTCCTCAAACACTTGCCTACTTGCTTCCTCCTGCAGAGCTGTATGCTGAAGTTCCAGAAAAGACGCCGGCCTTGCATGTGTGATTGCATATTTAATCGATGCATTGAGGCCTTGCCGGAACCTCTTTTGCTTCTTCTTGTCATCGGAGATCTCATCACCACCATAACGAGAAAGGTTCATGAAGTTCCTGATGTAGGTATTGACATTATCATTTCCCTGCTTGAGGTTGAGAAACACTTCCTTCATCCTTTCCATGACAATTTCTGACAGATACTGCTCTTTGAACGCTCCAAAGGAACTGCTCCCAAGTAGGTGAAAACCAAGGCGGTTGCCTTCGTAATTCTCCCACCAGAGAGTCGCATCCCCTTCAAGGTGAGTAGCACACTTTACCCATTCTTGCTCAGGAACATCAGCAGTCTCTAGTAGCCTTGACATCTCACGCAACCAATCATCAGCATCAAGTGGTTGATCAGAAACTTCAAATTGGCGTGGGTTGAACTTCAGAAAGCTTTTGATGTCTCCTCGCTTGGGAGGTGGAGGTAGCGGAGCAAACTCATTCCTCAAAACGCTGTTGGTTCTGCTGCATTGCTGCCAAGGCGTTGACGATGTTTGACAACGCGGATCCCAGTTCAGGTGGTATGTCCTCATCAGAACGGCGTGGTGGAGCCATCATGTGATTGATATAAAACACAAGTCAGTACTATAATGGAGAATAATAATAATCCAAAATAGTACCAAGATGGAATTAACCAAGATTAAAGGATACAATTTACTAAGATGATATTAAAATATCAACAAAGTTCAAAGCACCTAGAAGATATTAAGCATATCGCACACGACTGAAAAGGAGTGTGGTACACAAATATATCAAAGAAAATTTTTCCACAAATTTCGGCATTAAAATACCAATAGATGCGCAAAATCACTTAACGAATCAAGATTAGTGACTCTACCAATTCAATATACCAAATCGAATGATAAGAGTAGTGGTATGGTCGCGACTCCATCCCGCACTCAAAGCATTACTCCGCACATGAATAAATAGAACACATATCCTAACCCCTTCTTCTCACGTTGAACCTAAAGATTAGTAACTACGGAAATGAACACCCCAAACAAGATAACATCGGATAACAAAGAGTAAGATAGATCGCGTCGGTATACAACGAATCAGATAGATCGCGTCGGATTTCAAAGCCTGTCGGTATGGAATGTACCAACAGTTGATAACCAAAAGGCTAATTAGATAACAACTTGGATGCAACAGATAGACAAGGAATTACACACACACACACAAAAATACACAACCTATGGTACTACGGAAACCCAGAACACGTGAATCCTAGTTTGAACTTTTAAGAAGAGGATTGAAAACGTTACACTTCCTTACCAGAAAAGGGTGGGTGGGTGGGTAAGAAGAAAAATGGAAGCAGTCCTACTCTCATGTTTTGTTTTTCCCTAGTATACATAACTACCAAAAATATTTGCTAGACTGACAACGACCATTTGGCTGAGACCCTGAAGGGCGGGATGGCTCTGATACCAATTGTAACTACCTCGGTGAATTACGCTCCTAGTTACAAGTCTGGATGAGCGGAAATGGTTGAAATTGTACGGTGGGGCCCAAATGCCACTCACAGGTAGACCTTTCGGCCGTCCCAACCATTTCCAAACATCGGGACAAGTACGGGCGGCGTAATCGGCAGGCGAAGGGATCAACTACATACACAAATGAGTATGTATTCAAGCCACCATACAATAGTACATCAGAGCCATTCCATCTAGAAAGAAAGGAAATATAGCAACGCCATACGGCAAGATTCAAATTCCTAGATAGATATAATAGTTTAGGATATCTCCTCATACATCACACATCAGAGTATCAGGCGGAAGCGGCAAACAAGATCCGAGTACAGATAAGAAGCAAATCGGCATAAGATGCCCCATAAATAAGCACACCCCGCCCACAGATCTCACGGATCCCCGTTCCCAGAATCTCTACACTGAACGATCGTTGCCCACATCATCCGCCTCCTCCACCCAGTATCCGTCTTGTGAGTGCACCTGTTCATCTGAATCAAATAATTTATCGTGTGAGACCCTAGGGGTACTCAGCAAGTCTTAATGCCTCTAAAGGGGACACAACCTGGGGTGACGCAATTGCAGCAAAAGATAAACCCTAACAGTTCTATAGATACTCGCTAACCATCCGCCTAACCAAAGATAGACGGATGTCCGTAAATTAATGACAACAGTTATAACAGTAATATCATCAGATCCATCCTCCTCCTCGCTTACCAACGAGGAAGCATTTAACAACCCCATCCGCTGGCAATTTTATTAACCATTCCATGAGTGTTGCACTAATTACTAGTCATTACTTAGTCAAATTAAAAGCGGTACTTTAGTTATGCTTGTCTATGATCGAAACCGGCTCCAAGTCGCCCATAACCGCTGACACGGCTTTCAGAAGTTTTACCCTGCAGGGTGCACAAATAGCAACACACACTCGATCAACCTCGGAAAACAAAAACAAAACCCAACGAGGCCTTCACGACAAAGCAATCACAGATTCAGAAATATTTCAGGGGCCACCCCATTGAGTACACCAAGAACGGTTAGCCGACTCGAGACGGACTCAAGGTTTGCGCCATTGGTCAGAAACGATCGGGAACCCAAACTGGGCTTGTCGACACCACGAAAACTTACCTAAAACACAGGTGCTCCTCGCACAATCGTAATAAAGCAAAGCATGGCATAAGTACAGATAGTAAATAAAACCTCAAACTAGTTTGTGGCCCCAAGAAATAAGAATGAATCAAGCTCGTGGGGTCCCATAAGCCTCCGGATGTGGATAGCGAATAATCAAGGAACATGAATCAAGTACTCGGGGTCCCACGGACACAAGTGAGCGGGAAAACCAAATAGCAGATATTGCTCACCGTGCCACTTTCATTAGTAATCCCATTACTACTCGTGTTAAGTTGTTTAGGTACCTCGTTATCCATCGACACTCACATACCCTACACATGTCGTTTCTCGACTCGCATGGCTCAAACAACTCCTGTAGTAATGGCTCATGGGATGGAGGAACAAGCTTGGTGGGGTTTAAAAGTAAAGGCTATGCAATACTTGGGATTCAGTTTAATGCAATCGCGACTCAATGATGCAAGAATAAGATAGAGGCAATAGGTACTATATGTATGCAAGCATGTGGTAGTGCTTGCCTGGCAACTCAGTTGAAGCGAGAGAAGGATCTGGGTAGTGCTCCTGGTTCTCTTGATATATCCCCTGCTCAGCGTCTATTCGAAGATGTGGCATCCCGCAAAACCACTACTAGAAAATCGCGTTGAATTTGTGCATTGCATCGTCATCATCATGCATAGTTTGCATAAAACTATTTGGCAAACCCCGATTTGTTTTCCAAACGCCTCATCTCAATTCAACTGCAAAGTCCGGTCTCCGGAATATTTTGTTTTAATTAAATATGTTGTGCAATCGGTCCGTTAAAAATAAATAAAATTATTAATTATTTTAAAATCGGTCCACCCCACCTGCCCCTCTAATTCCTAAACCTACCCAAATTCCTACCCAATCTTCCCTCCACCTCACTCCCACCAATCCAGACCCGCCACCTCACTTTTCCCTCATCCCCAACCACTCATCTGCCGCCACCTCATCCTGCCCACTCCCTCTCTCCTCCCTCTCTCCCTTTCTCTCTCTCCTCACAGCCACCACTCAACACATCCACCCCACACACACGCGCCAACCTCCCCAGATTCCACCCCCCCTTCCCTGTCCCCACTCCCTCACTTGACCCCACTTCCCAACCACAAGAGCTGGCCCCGCCTCTCCTTCTTTCCCCACCCTCTTCCTCAGCCCTCTCCTCCCCGCTGGCTCTCCTCATCTCCGCCGCCGTGTGCTCTTGGAGCACAACAACCAACCCTCGGGGCAAGATCGCCACGAGACCGAGCACCTCTCAAGATCGAGATCGGGCAACGAGTTGAGAAACCGCAAGACCTTCGCGATAACGAACGACACCAACCGAGGTCTTCTTCCGGACCCGATCCATGGACACACCAAGTTCTTCATCGAGGAAGCCAAGGAACCATAGAACGCCGAACATTGCCAAGACCATCTCGACCCGTGGAACCCGACAAGATCTGCACGACAACAAGAACGGCACCGATCCGAAGATCCGATGAACAAGTCCGCTTCGAACGCCAAGACCTACCCGATATCCGAGAACGCTAACCTCGATCCGGAACCCCAAGATCGCCGAGCCCCTCCGATGTGTGACCCTTTTTCTCGAACCCTATTTTATAACATATCAATTTGTTGTACATTAAATTGTCATACTCGCATATCGGGGCCTTATGCCGATTCACCTAATGATTAAAATGGGGCCCATATGCGGGCAAATCTAGCCTTATATTGGCCTCATTTAAAATTGATGGCTATATTTTGCCATGTTAAACAACATTTAATTTGGGTTACTAAACAACTTGAACCTACTAATTAATTGACGGACCCCGCTTAATATGACCTAATTGTCATCCATCATGCATGCATCATGCCGATCTTCCGCCGTTGTATTAAATGTTGCATTCGTGTTTCTTCTAGTGTTTTGCGATAAGACCGTTGAGTTGATGTGAGCTTATCTTCGGATGAACCTTTTCGACAATGTTTTCAAAGCATCTCTTTCTACCTATCTTACTTTTATAGTCTTTATTCCCTCCTGTTGAACTATTGCTAATGCTCTAGTTTCGATATATCCCTGCAGCCTTATATTGCCTTGGACACACCCTATTACCTGTTGTTTGGTAGATAGTTGGACTTCTTTCGTAGTTGCTTGCTGATGTGTGTCGCCATATGCCACTTGATGTATTGATGTTGGAGATGAATTCTAGTTTTACTTATTGTTCACTTTATTTCTGTCTAACAACTAAAATTGAATAAGCGGCATCGGTGGGTGATAGATAATATTTGGTTTCGACGCCCACTTGTGTTGATACTGCCTTGATTTTGCGCTATCCACATCCGGGAGGTATATGGGAAGCTTGATTCATTCTTATTTCTTGGGGCCACAAACTAGTTTGAGGTTTTATTCTTATGCCATGCTTTCCAGCCACACTTTCGGGTTCCCGTCGTTTCACAGCTCCACCCAAACCTTGAGGGTTCTAGGTGGCCCCAAATATTTCAATCGTGATTGTTCGAAAGCCTCGTTGGGTTTTGATTTGGTTTTTCCGAGGTTGATCGAGCGTGTTGCTATTGGTGCACCCCGCGGGTAAAATCGATCATAGACAAGCATAACTAAAGCTATAAATTTGACTTATAATGACTAGTAATCAGATCCACTATAATGGAATGGCTAATTAATGCCCACAATTGCTTGTTTGGTTGTAAGCGACTATGCATAAATGTATCGACTAGTAAGTATTGCAACTACAACGAAATGGCTGAATAAAAGTACCAACAACCGCCGGGTTTGGGTTTATCTCATGCTATCTCAGACCGATTAGTAACGCCACTATAACGGAATGGTCAACTAAAAGTGCCCACTTACTTTATCGGACGATTATCTAAATAGTAAAGTGCCGCAACTATAACGTGAGTTCTCGGTGGACTTCCTCGTTTGGTTTAGAAACACCGTGATGGGTTTGTTTGGGGATAGCGTCTCTATAGGTTGTTTAGTGCATCTTTGCCCGCTCCAGCCCATACCTATGTAGGCGAGGACCGCCGATTCTAGCCTCGCTGCACTCACGCCTTCTTTGTTTTTTTGAGATCGGTTATTCTTCGTGGCTCTTAGCCCCATTTGCTTCTTGTCTTCAAGGTGATTTGGATCTTGTACATTATATTCTTGACTCATGGAGTCGCCAATATATATATCTGTGGGTCCCATCGATGTGTAATGTTATTATTTGCTAAAACTTGGATAACCTAGTAGAGTGTCAAAACTATTTTGAAAATCGGTTGAATAGTTCAATAGGTCTGATTTTACCTTACCCTTTGCTATTCCTCTCTTACCTCTACGTGTTTGAATCCGATCTCTTCTCTCTCTTGAGTCCATTGTATCTTCCTCCAATCTCTTGTTCTTGAGATCTTTATCCATGTGTTCCTTGCTGGATAAAACATATGAGAAGGACGAGCTTTGGTGAAGTTGGAGTATACCTTGAGCATGTGTTGTTCATGCCAATGGAACCACGTATCTCATACTTTGTTCGAGTTGGATGCTTAATCCGCTTATTCGTGTGCGTAGTAATGGTTTGAGTTTATCATTCACTCTGGTATGTCGAATGATCCAAAGAATTCCTTCCTTGCATCCCGCAAAACCACTACTAGAAAATCGTTGAATTTGTGCATTGCATCGTCATCATCATGCATAGTTTGCATAAAACTATTTGGCAAACCCGATTTGTTTTCCAAACGCCTCATCTCAATTCAAATATTTTGTTTTAATTAAATATGTTGCAATCGTTGCACGGTAAATAAATAAAATTATTAATTATCTCTCTCCTCGTTGAGAAACCGCAAGACGTCTTCTTTCAAGGCGGCGGCCCGGCGAAGCGAGAAACATGGACACACCAAGTTCTTCATCGAGGAAGCCAAGGCCGACGTGGAACCATAGAAGAACATTCCCCCGACAACAAGAACGGCACCGATCCGAAGATCCGATGAACCGACACGAACCAAGTCCGCTTCTAACGCCAAGACCTACCCGATATCCGAACGCTTCCGCCAACCTCGATCCGTCAACAACCCCGAGACCGACCCCAACGGAACCCCAAGATCCTCGAACCCTATTTTATAACATATCAATTTGTTGTACATTAAATTGTCATACTCGCATGCATATCGTCCGGTTTGGGGCCTTATGCCGATTCACCTAATGATTAAAATGCAAATCTAGCCTTATATTGGCCTCATTTAAAATTGATGTGCTATATTTGCCATGTTAAACAACATTTAATTTGCGGGGTTACTAAACAACTTGAACCTACTAATTAATTGCCCGCTTAATATGACCTAATCATCCATCATGCATGCATCATGCCGATCTTGTATTAAATGTTGCATTCGTGTTTCTTCTAGTGTTTTGCTGATAAGACCGTTGAGTTGATGTGAGATCTTGGATGAACCTTTTCGACAATGTTTTCAGCAAAGCATCTCCCTTTCTACCTATCTTACTTTTATAGTCTTTATTCCTCCTGTTGAACTATTGCTATCTGTATTGATGCTCTAGTTTCCGATATATCCCTGAGCCTTATATTGCCTTGGACACACCCTATTACCCGTTGTTTGGTAGATAGTTGGACTTGTTGCTTGCGTGTCGCCATATGCCACATGTATTGCCGCATGTCGATGTTGGAGATGAATTCTAGTTTTACTTATTGTTCACTTTAAACAACTAAAATTGAATAGGCATCGGGTGATAGATAATATTTGGTTTCGACGCCCACTTGTGTCCCGTAAGACCCAGTACTTGATACTGCCTTGATTTTGCGCGCTATCCACATCCGGGAGGTATATGGGACCCCAGCTTGATTCATTCTTATTTCTTGGGGCCACAAACTAGTTTGAGGTTTTATTTTTATGCCATGCTTTATCGCTTTATTTACGAGGACACGTTCGTTTGTGTCGACAAGCCCAGCCACACTTTCGGGTTCCCGATCGTTCCACCCAAACCTTGAGGCCTTGCTTACTCCCGCTCTGGTTCTACTTAAGGGTGGCCCCTGAAATATTTCAATCCTGTGATTGTTCAAAAGCCTCGTTGGGTTTTGATTTGGTTTTTGTTGATCGGCGTGTGTTGCTATTGGTGCACGTAAAACTTTCAAAGCCGTGTCCGTTATGGACGACTTGGAGCACAGATTCTCGATCATAGACAAGCATAACTAAAGTTTTGCTATAAATTTGACTTATAATGACTAGTAATCAGATCCACTATAATGGAATGGCTAATTAATACGCCCACAATTGCTTGTTTGGTTGTCGACCATGCAAAATGTATCGACTAGTAAGTATTGCAACTTCTAGCGAAATGGCTGAATAAAAGTACCAACAAGGGTTTGGGTTTATCTCATGCTATCTCAGATTAGTAACGCCACTATAACGGAATGGTCAACTAAAAGTGCCCATCGCTTGTTTACTTTATCGGACGATTATCTAAACTGACTAGTAAAGTGCCGCAACTATAAAATAAGTAAACCGCCAACCGCGTGAGTTCCTCGGTGGACTTCCTCGTTTGGTTTTCGGAAACACCAGATGGGTTTGTTTGGGATAGCTTCAGTTGGATCCGGTTAGGTCATTCTTACCCTCTCTCGATAACCGCCATTGTATCGAGTCTCTATAGGTTGTTTAGTGCCCACCATACCTATGTGGCGAGGACTTCTAGCCTCGCTGTTGCCTCCTTCTTTGTTTTCTTGCCTTTGTCACCCTTTGTTAAGGTTTTGAGATCGGGTTACCCTTCCGGCTTGGCCTAAGGGTTATGGACGCCATTGGTTATTCTTCGGCTCTTAGCCCCATTTGCTTCTTGTCCGTAGTATCGCTTTCAAGGTGATTTGGATCTTGTACATTATATTCGTATTCTTGACTCATGGAGTCGCTGTTATATATATATACTCTCTTAGGTCCCATCGAGGACCATTGTGTAATGTTATTACTGCTTTCCACCCGCTTGAATCGGTTTGGCGAATTTTGCTAAAACTTGCATAGGTCCGATTCTGAGGGTGTTACAGAAGAAGAACCAAACAAACAAGGGCCAATATAAATAAAGTGCACAAGCATATGAATAAAATGCGACAAGCAAACAATCATGCCATGATGAATGATGCACAAGTTGCATGGCAATAATGTAGCTTGGCATGGGTGAGGTGTGGAATACAAGAAATGAGCATTTTATTGAGTTTTGGTCACATTTTATCCTCATATTAGTTGCTGTTTACATTCTATTTATATGATGCATGCTGCAATTTAAGTCATGGATATCATAAACAGAAAGGTCTCGTCGAGCTAATCATTTTAGACATATCATTTGTCAAATTTGGAGTTATAAAACAAAAGTTATTAATTAATTAAGGCCAAGGGCATTTTATTGTAATTTTATTCAACTTGGAAATTAAAGTGTGCAAAATATATTTTGAAGGGCATATTTGAATTCCTCATATTTTTCTGATCCAAAATCATATATCATTTGTTTAATTTGGAAACATAAATCAAAAGTTATTTAGAAAACAGATTGAATTTTGAATTTAAATCAAATTGGAAAAGATTTGGGTTTAAACAGAAAACAGGAAAACTTTTGTTACACCACCCAGATCTAGCCGCGGCCACAGACAAGTGGGTCCGGGTCGATCTGATACAAAGCACAAGGTTCTTCGCACTGGCTTTGAGCTAGCCAGTCGCCGATCAGGTCCGCTTGGGCCGGGCCCACACGACAGCGAGAGGGGAGGGTCAGCCACGCGGCACAGTGGGGGACTGCGGGTTGAGAAACGCAAAACAGAGGAGCCTTTTTATAAAATGGCCACAGGCAATCAGGCCCTGGCTGGGCCGCTGGTGAGGCAAAAAACTAGAGGAGGGGTTTTCTGCAAAATGGACGACGCGCACTGTGGATCTTCCTGGTTAACTGACGAAACTGACGGGCGCATGGTCGCGTCAGCGGCTCGAATCTGCGACTGGCGCTTGTGGCGGCGCGATCACGCTAAGGCTGGTAGTTGTTCGGGAGGTCGCGCGCTAGGTAGGTTGTTGCTTGCGTGGAAGCTAGCAAGCGCTTTCGGTGCACCGAGGGTGCTTGACGCAACGCTCGACGTGTCCCGGAAATGACGGCGAGGCGGACCTTGTCAGGGAGGGGGAGAGGCTCACCGCGGGCTCGATGGCGGGCTCGGATCGGGCAGGCGTGCAGCGGATCAGCGACGAGGCAGGGGCCGAGCGAGCTAGGGTTTGCGCTGTCATACCTGGGCAGCGGTGCTGGGCTTCCTCTTGACTCTGCGGTAAGCTGCAGGGGTCTCCTTGTACCTCGATCGCCTCCACGTCGCGCGCTGTCTGCACGGTGTAGCCAGGAGGAGGCCGAGGTGCCGATGATGGTGGCGATGGAGAAGAAGGGAGGAGAGGGCAGGGCGCCCTTGGGGGTAGATCTGGGGTAGCTGGGCGAGGCAGAGAGGGGGAGAGGGAGAGGATAAGGACGGGGGAAGGGGAGGGGTGCCGTGGGGAGTGGGGTAGATGGGAAAAGGTGGCCTCGGTGCCACCTTTCTCTCCTTCCTCCTCACGTGCTAGGGTCGGCAGGGCAGGGCAGGTAGAGGAGGGGGCTTCCAGGTGGGGCATGGTGGTCTGGGAGGGTAGGCTCGGGCTGGGGTCCTCTTGGCAGAGAGGGGTAGCTAGAGAAAGGAGAGGGGGTAGGATCGGGCTAGGTTAGGGTTGGAGCTAGGCTCGGTTAGAGGGTAGCTAGGGCAGGGGTGAGGTGGCCAGGGGGAGAGGGTGGCCGGTGGGGCCAGCTAGGTGAGAGGGAGGGAGAGGCCGAGAGAGAGAGGTAGGTTTAGGGTTTAGATAGGAGAGGGGGTATGGTGATAGGGTAGGTGATTAGGGGGGTAGGTTTTAGGGTTAGATGGGTGAAGAGAGATGGTTTCCTATTGGCAAGCTCAAGCAAGACAAGATCATACCAAAGCTAGACCAAGAAGAGGGAGAGGTGGTGATATGGTATTAAGCAAGATCAGCTAAGATCAAGCCAAAAAGGAATGATAGGGAGAGATAGATGATCCAAGCAAAAATCAAATAAATTCCAAATGACAAGCAAAAGGTGGTACTTGCATGGGCCATGCATAAATAATTAATACCATGCTTATTTTGTGAAAACAACATTATTTACATGGCATTGTTCTTATGCATTCCAAAATGTGGAGTAAGGCCCAAGCAAAAGAATTTGTAGAATTGGACCCACCCTATATCTCATGAGCTAGAATAAACAACAAAAGAAAAATAATTACAAGCTCATGGATAATGGGATGGTGGAATTGTAAGGTGGTGAAAGAAAGGTGGTGGAGTTGAATAAAAGATATGCCCCCAACTCAACTTGGGCATTTAACAATATATCAAGAACCAAATACAATATCAAGAGGAAAATACAATTTACCATGCCTATGAGAGAAGAACCAAATCACAAAGGTTTTATATGATGCTCAAATGCAAGGTGGCATGATGAAATGAGCATGATATGATGATGATGCAACAATTATATGTAGGAAGTAGCCATTTTATTACTAAACCAAGTAGCATTACATCTGTTAGACAAATGGGATGCTACATATGAGATCTCTGAGAAGTTCTTTAACTGCAAGATGGAGGAAGGGAGTTCTGTTAGTGAGCACGCCATTAAGATGTTGGGCTACACTCAACGTCTTGAGCAACTGGACTGCAAGATTCCAGAAGAGCTCAAGATTGACAGAGTTCTGCAATCACTCCCTCCTAGCTACAAAGGTTTTGTAGTTACTCACAATCAAATTGGTTCCACTGATACGACCACTGAGCTCTTCGCTAAGCTGAAAGCTGCGGAGGTGGATATCAAGAAATATAATCATGTGTTGATGGTCAACAAGACCCCTAGCTTTAATAAAGGTAAGGGTGCAAAGAAATCCTTCAAGAAAGGCAACGACAAGCGCGTTTCCCCTGCTGAGAAGAAGCTCAAGTCTGTACCTAAGCCGGACACTGAGTGCTTCTATTGCAAGGACAAGGGTCCTTTGGGCAATCGTCCGAAGTACTTAGCGGACAAGAAGGCTGGCACCATTAAAGGTATATTTGATATACATGTTATTGATGTTTACCTTACTAGCGCTCGTTGTATTGCCTGGGTATTTGATACTGGTTCAGTTGCTAATATTTGTAACTCGAAACAGGAGCTACGGAATAGATGGTGGCTAGCAAGGGATGAGGTGACGATGCGCGTTGTCAATGGATCAAGAGTTGATGTGATGGCCGTCGGCACGCTCTCCTTAGTTTTACCTTCGGGATTAGTTTTAAACCTTAATAAGTGTTATTATGTGCCTGCTTTGAGCATGAACATTATATCTGGATCGTGTTTATTGCAAGACGGTTATTCATTTAAATCGGAGAATAATGGTTGTTCTATTTATATGAATAACATCTTTTATGGTCATGCACCTGTTGTGAATGGTTTATTTCTTATGAATCTCGAAAGCAATGAAACGCACATCCATAACATTGAGGCTAAGAGATGCAAAGTAGATAGTGATAATTCAACTTATTTGTGGCACTGCCGTCTAGGTCATATTGGTGTAAAACGCATGAAGAAACTCCATTCTGATGGACTTTTGGAGTCTCTTGATTTTGAATCATTTGACACGTGCGAGCCGTGCCTAATGGGCAAGATGATCAAAACCCCGTTCTCCGGAATAATGGAGCGAGCAACGGACTTGTTGGAAATCATACATACCGATGTATGCGGACCAATGAGTGTTTCGACGCGCGGTGGATATCGCTATTTTCTCACTTTTACTGATGACTTAAGTAGATATGGGTATATCTATTTAATAAAACATAAATCTGAAACGTTTGAAAAGTTCAAAGAATTTCAGAATGAAGTGGAAAACCATCGTAACAGGAAAATTAAATTTCTACGATTCGATCGTGGAGGTGAATATTTGAGTTATGATTTTCTCACACATCTTAAAGCAAGCGGAATCGTTTCGCAACTCACGCCACCCGGAACACCACAAGAATCTCGTGTCCGAACGGAATCAAACTCTATTAGATATGGTGCGATCAATGATGTCTCTTACGGATTTGCCTTTATCATTTTGGGGTTATGCATTAGAAACCGCTGTATTCACTTTAAATAGGGCACCATCTAAATACGTTGAGATGACACCGTATGAACTGTGGTTTGGTGCTAAACCTAAGTTGTCGTTTCTTAAAGTTTGGGGATGTGAAGCTTACGTCAAGAAGTTGATGCCGGACAAGCTCGAACCCAAAGCGGAGAAATGCGTCTTCATAGGATACCCTAAGGAAACGATTGGGTATACCTTCTACCACAGATCCGAAGGCAAAGTGTTTGTTGCAAAGAACGGATCCTTTCTTGAGAAGGAGTTTCTCTCGAAAGAAGTGAGTGGGAGGAAGGTAGAGCTAGACGAGGTTATTGAACCTTCTCTCGAGTTGGAGAGTAGCGCAACATCTAAAATTGTTCCAGTGCCGTCTGCACCAAGGAAAAAAATAGCGTGCTATTTCTTTTAGCGTGGCCCTTCTCCAAACGCTATGCAAGTTATAGCACGCTAATAGCGCGCTATTTTCCAAAATAGATTGTGTAAAAAAATAAAAAAATTAAGGTCTAGCATGTATTACTAGGGATTTCATCGGCTATTTTTTTGAGTAATACATGCATAACCAATTAACTAGTAGTGGCCAAATGAAAAAGTTTTCTTGGCATCCGGTGCAGGACAAGTTAGAGGACAAGACCTGCGTTAGGTCAGATCACTAGTTGAGAACTTGAGATGCGCGTCCTCCTGGTGCTTCACTGTATCTGGTGGACATGTCAAATAGAGAGGTGGCCGACCGACTAGACCTGGAGAAGACGGGCATTGCAGTCTATCAGCAGCCGCCACCGTCATGTGGGGAGGGAGAACTGGGGAATATGGTTGAGTTGACATAGATTTAGATGTAGAGTGTTGGGCGTGGTGGAGTCATGGGTTCAATGGGCTTATGGGGTGGCGCTATATTCATAGATTTTCTTAGTGACGCTATTAAGTTGTGACGTTATAGCGTATTTAGCGCCGCTAAAACGTAATTATCTCCATAGCGAGCAGATTTTGCATAACGTAGCGTTCATGTCCCAAATATGCTATAGCGCCGTTATAGCGAAGAAATAACGCACTATTTTTTTCCATGGTCTGCACCAACAAGAGAGGAAGCTAATGATGAGGATCATGAAACTTCGAACGGTGCTACTACTGAACTTCGCAGGTCGACAAGGTCACGTGCCACTCCTGAATGGTACGGCAACCCTGTCTTAACCGTCTTGTTGGTAGACAACAGTGAACCTGCGAACTATGAGGAAGCAATGATGAGCCCAGACTCTGAGAAATGGCTAGAGGCCATGAAATCCGAATTGGGATCCATGAGCGAAAACCATGTATGGACTTTGGTGGACCCTCCTAGCGACCGTAAGGCCGTTGAGTGCAAATGGATTTTCAAGAAGAAAACGGACGCGGATGGTAATTTTACTGTCTATAAAGCACGGCTTGTCGCAAAAGGGTTTCAGCAAGTTCAAGTTGTTGACTACGATGAGACTTTCTCTCCCGTAGCGATGTTTAAGTCCATTCGGATTTTATTAGCAATTGTTGCATTTTATGATTATGAAATATGGCAGATGGATGTCAAAACTGTGTTCCTCAATGGCAACATTGATGAAGAGTTGTATATGATGCAGCCCGAAGGTTTTGTCGATCCTAAGGATGCTAATAAGGTGTGCAAACTTTAGCGTTCCATTTATGGACTGAATCAAGAATCTCGGAGTTGGAACCTTCGTTTTGATCAAGTGATCAAGAGATTTGGATTTGTTCCAAATTGCTACGAAGCTTGTATCTACAAGAAAGTGAGTGGGAGCTCAATGACATTTTTAGTTCTATATGTGGGTGACATATTGATTATTGGAAATGATATTGATATGCTTAACGATGTGAAGAGTTTTTTGAACAAATGTTTTTCAATGAAAGACCTAGGAGAAGCTGCTTATATATTAGGCATCAAAATCTATAGAGACAGACAAAGACGCCTAATAGCTTTAAGCCAAAGTACATACCTAGACAAAGTTCTGAAAAAGTTTAGAATGGATAAAGCAAAGAAAAGTTCATTGCCCATGTTGTCAGGTAAGATATTGAGCAAGGCTCAGTGTCCAGCTACGGTATACGATAGAGAAACTATGAGAAAAGTGCCATATGCCTCGGCCATAGGTTCTATCATGTATGCCATGCTGTGTACTAGACCGGATGTGTCCAATGCTGTTAGTTTGACGAGCAGATACCAAAGTGATCCAGGAGTGGAACACTGGACAGCCGTAAAGAACATCCTAAAGTATTTAAATAGGACTAAAGAAATGTTCTTGGTCTATGGAGGTGATGAGCAGCTTGCCGTAAAAGGTTACGTCGATGCTAGTTTCGACACCAACCCGGATGATTCTAAATCTCAGACAGGATACGTTTATATTTTGAATGGAGGAGCTGTGAGCTGGAGAAGCTGCAAGCAAAGCGTTATCGCGGGATCTACAGTAGAATCGGAATACATGGCTGCTTCAGAAGCGTCAAGTGAAGGAGTTTTGATCAGGAACTTCATCACTGAGCTTGGTGTGGTTCCAAGTGCCTTGGACCCACTGGAGATATTGTGCAACAACACTGGCGCCATAGCACTAGCTAAGGACCCAAGATATCATCCAAAGACCAAGCACATCAACCGCCGTTTTCATATAATTCGATTTTATATAACACATGGATATTTGAAGGTTAGCAAAGTACACACGGATCTGAATGTCGCAGATCCATTGACTAAACCTCTTCCACGAGCAAAACATGATCATCACCTTAATGCCATGGGAGTTAGATTGTTGCCAGATGTAAACTAGATTATTGACTCTAGTGAAAGTGGGAGATTATTGGAATTATGCGCTAGAGGCAGTAATAAAGATGTTATTGTTATAATTCTTGTTCATGATAAAGTTTATATTCCATGCTAGAATTGTATTAAGTGGAAACTTTGATACTTGTGTGGTTTATGAACAACACCGTGTCCCTAGTAGGCCTATATGGACTAGCTCATTGATTAATGATGGTTAAGGTTTCCTAACCATAGACATGAGTTGTCGATTAATAATGAGATCATGTCATTAGGAGAATGATATGATGGACATACCCAAATTAAGCAAAGAAATTAGATCGTGTCATCGTGTTCATCTTTGCGAAGCTTTTTCCTATGTCAAATATTGTATTCCTTAGACCATGAGATAATGCAACTCCCTGGTATCGGAAGAAAGCTTTGAGGTCATCAAACGTCATCCTATGTGAGGGTGATCATAAAGGTGTCTCTCAGGTGATCGGAAAGTACTTGTTGGGTTGTATGTATCGATATGGGATTTGTCCCTCCCGAGTCGGAGAGATATACTTCGGGCCCACTCGGTAATCGATATCAACACCTCTTGCAAGCACGTGGTTAAGGAGTTAATTACAAAGTGATATCGTATTACGGAACGAGTAAAGTACTTGCTGTGAACGAGATTGAACTAGGTATGCCGATACCAACGATCAAATCTCAGGCAAGTAAAATATCGCGTGACGAAGGGAATATATATATGGGATTAATTGAATCCTGGCATCGTGGTTCAT
Source organism: Avena longiglumis (assembly GCA_030063025.1). Taxonomy (NCBI): domain Eukaryota; kingdom Viridiplantae; phylum Streptophyta; class Magnoliopsida; order Poales; family Poaceae; genus Avena; species Avena longiglumis. The sequence continues at coordinate 202,530,848 of CP125976.1, read as the reverse complement.
CCGATATGATCATCGATGAATATGTGGGAGTAAATATGGGTTTCCAGATCCCGTTGTTGATTATTGATAGAAGATCATGTCTGCATATTCTCGAACCCGTAGGGTCACACACTTAACGTGCCTCGACACTAGGATAGAATGGATAATTGGTTAATGAGTTTTTGTTCGGAGTCTCGGATGAGATCCAGGACATCACTAGAGATTCCGGAATGGTCCGGAGAATAAGATTCATATAAAGGAAAGCAGTTTTTGGATTTCAGAATCGTTTCGGACTATTCGTATGAGAAGGTTCTAGAAGCTTCTGGAGTGGGACCAACGTGGCCCCACTTGTCGGAGGCCTGCGTGGGACTAAGGGGAGTGCCCTCGCCGCATTGGGCCAGGGGCACAAGGCCCCATATGCCCAGCCGGCCAAACCCTAGGGGAAACCCTAGGGAACCCTTCTAGAAGGAGGGGGGAAACTTGCCCCCCACTCCAACCCTTGGGGCCGCCGCCCTAGGGCTTGGAGGAGGGGCCAAGGGGAGCGGTCAGCCCCCTATATAAGGTGGGCAGGGGCGCAACCCTACCCCTCCACTCCTTCAACCCTAGCCGCCATCCTGCTGCCTCCACCTCTCTCTCTCTCCCGACTGCGCGTAGGCGAAGCCCTGCTGCAGAAACTCTCCACCATAGCACCACGCCGTTGTGCTGCAGATCCAATCTATCTCTCCACCCCCCTTGCTGGACTGAGGAAGGAGGAGACGTCGCGGCACCGTACATGTGCATATCTTGAAGGCGCCGCCACTTGCGGCATAGGATCGGATCGGATCGCGAGGAGGAGACGGCTAGTACGACTACACCAACCACATTCTGTTGAACGTTTTCGCTGTGCGATTTCTTTAAGGGTATGAAGATCTCATCTATCTCTCTCGTTGATTGCATCTCCTAGATTAGATCTTGGCTTTCTTGTTCGCATCCGTAGAATTTTTTTGATTTACTATGCTGCGAAACCCTTCAACAAGGCCTAGGGATCGTACTTTCACTAGTGAACATCTCATATAAATATATTCTCTTAATGATACTACATTGAACTACTCTCCGGTTGGACACTCTAATCCATGGTAGGGCTATAACATCACACCTCAAAGTCCGCCTTCCCCATCTAGATAACCCCACACTGTCACCTTGAGCGCTAGATGGTTCCTTCAAACACCACAATTTCATAGAGAAAACCAACTCAAAATGTACTCATGATAAGGATTTATGACCTCTAGCCTAAGTGCCACCACGGCGTGCACGCTGTCACTTTCACACACGTGGGGAGAGCAGAGATCTATTGAAGCACTTGAGTATTTATGTAGATTCTAGCCTAAGTGCCACCACGCTGTGCACGCTGTCACTTTCACACACACGTGGGGAGAGCAGAGATCTATTGAAGAACTTGACTAGCAGAGCAGATCTACTTGATTACAAAGCTAATGATCACAATATGATCATGCCTTGAGAGAGAGATGAACGCATAGCTACCGGTAGAGCCCTTAGCCTCGAGGAAGAACTACTCCCTCCTCATCATGGGAATCAACAACAGTGATGGAGATGGTGGTGGAGATCAATGGAGATGGCTCCGAGGGCACTTCCTCGTCCCGGCAGGGTGCCGGAACAGAAACTTCTGTCCCCCGAATCTCCCCTTCGGTGGCGGTGGCGCTATGAACCTTTTCGTGGATTTTTGCCCGCGTTAGGGTTTAACTCCCGAGGAGACATATAAGTAGGCGAAAGGGCAAGGTCGATGGAGGCCCAGGGGGCCCACAACCCCTAGTGGTGCGGCCAGGTTGGGCCGGCGCCACCCTAGGGTGTGGCCACCCTGGTGCCCTACTCCGTCTCTGCTTCGCATTTCCATAATGCTCCGGGAAAATAGTAACATTGGCTTTTGTCCCGTCCAATTCCGAGAATATTCATTTTTTTAGCCTTTCTGAAACCAAAAACAGCAGAAAACATGCAACTGGTACTGTGGCATATTGTCAATAGGTTAGTTCCAGAAAGTGTATAAAAATACCGCAAAGTGTATACAAAATATAAGACAAATGAAATAAAACAAGCATGGAGCATAGAAAATTATATATACATTTACGACGTATCAAGCATCCCCAAGCTTAACTCCTGCTCGTCCTCGGGTAGATAAGTGATAAAAGAATAATTTTTGAGGTGACATGCACCATCACAATCTTGATCAAACTATTGTAAAGCATTGATAGCTGGAATCAAAGTACTCTAAACATGAGCATGAAAGATGAAGTTTTAACAATAAGACATAGAAACTATGCTATAACATGAAAGGATACCAACAAAGATCATGAATAACAATGCATTGAAAGACGGTTGTTTGTTTCACATATAGAAAACATAGCATAGTTGCATTCATCTTGTCCCTCATGGAGTAGCAAAATATAAATGCATAGGACACCTTCAAAGTTCATAAGGGTGACTAGATACAAATAGTTCAAGAACAAGCAATATCAACATTATGAACCAATCAATAAGTTTTGGGACAATGCACATAGAACTAAGAATGACAACTATGCTCTCTTAATTGGTGCCTAAGGATAGAAGGTGGACACTCAATATAAAATTGGAAGAAAGGCCCTTCACAGGGAAGCAGGAATTTCAAGTCTCATAAAGAGCTTCCAAAAATTATGGTACTTGTTAGCTTTCATCTCTCATTGCCCCTATCATAAGCATCTTGATGTGATTAAGGTTAAAGTGAACAAAGTATGGAGTATATGCTTGACAAAGTATAAGTTGGAAATCTCATGTCCCTTGAGTATGAGGGCCGCTCCTCATGCTACTCAACTTTAGTTAGCGGTAAATTCTTGTCATTGTAAGTATATGTGTATCATAGAGAATCGCCAACGGGGTACCCCTTGCACCATGATACAGGAACTATCCCATATCAAATGACAAGGCAAGCAGACAATGAGCATCTCGACAATTTTTTATTTACCATGGGAAATGGTGTTTTTTCTCTCTTTCCTCTTTTCTCATCTTTTTTTATTTTTCTCAATCTCTTTTTTTGTATCTCTCTTTTTTATAAGAAGAAAGCTTCATAGATCGATCACTATGGTGATGTTGCAAGTTTCCAACATGATTAGGCATGGCTTAGGCTAGCGTCCCAGGCGTTTCTCTAACACATATACATAACTCCATGGACTTACAAGCTCCCCTTTTATTTCACACCAACGACATTCACAAACAAAAGAGCATGATATCAACTGGTTAGATATTTACAGGCGTTGAAAGCGTTCCCCGTGACAACACGGTTCTGCTAATTCCTAACGTATTAGTACAAGCATATACAACATAGATGACATAATGGTTCAAGTTTATGAAGGGCAAGAAAATAAAGTGTGCCATCAAGTTTGTGAGAGCTTTAGTCACTAATTTTTCACATAACAAGTTTAATCTAGAAGATAGATAAAACAAGAATATACTTGGAATGGTGTAACACACCATGCATAGGAATTTATAGTGGACACTTTGGAATAACTTGGTGTAACATCCCAACATTTAGGAACCAACGAAGGGTAGATTTAGGAATCTGTGAAATTGCATGCATTCATTTGTAAAAATGTGGGTAAATTTTTCGCCAAATAAAAACCTAAAGTGATCAAAGTTTATTTCACTCTTTAAGATTAGGAATAGCCTTGGAGAATGAACGTTATAAACTTTGATATGATATTTGTGGATTAGTGTGTGTTTTGGGAAATGAAATTTGAATTTAAACTTGATTGTTGGATTTATAATTTAAAAGTATTTAGAATTATGTTTGAGTCATTTGATTAAGTCAAGAGTTAATAATTAATAAATCAAACTTTAAATAAAGAACACAATCAAGAAAAAGAGTATTCATCCCATATCTTTATTCAATAAATGAGTTACAAAATGTAACTTATGAAAATGATTAAGAATGTTTACAATAGTAAATGGAATAAAAGAAGGACCTTTATATATTAAGTAATATTACAATCTTTATTACAAAAGGATAAATAAAGATTACAAAAGAATAAAATAAATATTACAAGGGACTATTCTATAAAGAAAAATAAAACCTAATCTAAGTCTTGAATCTCCAAGTCTTGTACCTGCAAAAGAAAACACAATCTAAAAGAAATAAAATCAAGGATTAAGATATGTTAGTCTCAGTATTGACAGTGAGTTGCACCGTTCAATTTTACATCATTGAGTAATCTTAAAAGGGGCAAGTTTCACCTATATGAAAGAACTAAATCTTTCATAATTTTAAGCCATAAGTCAAATAACTCCAAACAGCAAGAAGGGGCAAGTTTTACCAGACAACTAAGTGTAATCAGATAAAAAGTAACTTTCATTTCCTGAGCATATCCACAAGGTGCAGCAGGCACACAAGCGGCACACACACCAAACTGCATGGTGTGTGCTGTCAGCACAGCAACAACAACCCATACAAACAAAACTGCTCAGCACAACCGTGGGAAAGCAACCCCAACACCATTTCCTAGTGCATACGCATCAAGCACAACAACCAAACCAAACCAAACCAGATCACACCAACCACACCCTTGATCATCTCACCAAGATGGTGACATAAGGAGGGGGTAGATCAGGTGGATAGCAAGAACAAGGTCAAGCCAACACCAGGAGGTGGATAGTAAGATCAAGGACAAGTCCAGGAGCTGGAAGTATCAGGAGAAGCACCAGATCAGGCTAGCCACACAATCAGCAAGATCAAGCCACAAGATCAACAAAATTGCAACCCCAATAACTCCACTGTTGCAGTAAGTAGTAAAAGACCATCACATGATTTATCTTCCTAAGCTAGACAAGCATTCATGAGTTATCTCATACTCAACTTCTCAGAAAAACACCCAAGTGGAGTGAATCCATCATTGAAGTTTTTTAAACACTAAAAGCAATCAGAAAACTATATAGATCCAACTAGGATCTCAGAACAACATCATTGATCCTAGTTATCAGGCTATATCCTAAATTCCAAGAATGGATATAGCTAAGATTTGAACTTCTAGGCACACCTCTTAAACAGGAGTAGCACCTTAGAATTTCGACATCTTATGGATCCATATAACTTATCAAGCCTATAAATCATTTTTCCCAACTTTGACATAGGAATCAGTAGCTGGTATCACTACCAGAACAGATCCATGAGAAACAACAAGATAAGTACGTAGCCCCTAAACCTCAGACCAACATCATAGGCTTTAGGGTCCAAGGAAAGAAGTTTCCACTTATATATGATATCAAGCTAATCTTAAGCTTAAACAAAATCAAGCCAAGTAATAGAACCTAGTCTTGTGTGCCATACTAGGATGGTGTCACAAGAACAACTTCTAAACCAAGCAGATTAGTCATATAGCTTTCACAGATACACTCACAACCAACTACCAATCATTTTCCTGATACTAATCACAGGAATCATTTCCAGGAAGATACATATACACAACATCACTGTAAGAGACCAATTGATCCCCAGCTGTATATGAATTCATAAGCCAACAACTATAGATACAGCGACTTCATCACTCAAAAATCACTGTCAATAACTAAGTAATGACAGTGGTGAGCTCTCAAACCACTAGAATCTCCAAGTAATGATTCTACAGTAACATTATCATCTGAACCATATAAAATTAACTAGTGGAATCAATATGGTAAGCCACTAGCTTCACCAAAGCCAACCATAAGTAGTAATCCACAGCAAACAACCACTCATCATGCTCAGGGATCATTAATACATGATCCACATCATCAGCTATTTAATCAACAGAGGGATATGAACCCTAAGCAGAACAAAAACCCTAATCAGGACATGACCACTAGCCAGGAGTAGCCACTACAAACACATAACATAGGGTGGCATAGCACAGAGGACACGAGGGGAAGAAGAGGATAACTTACTGAAGGTTGTCGCGGTGGGCGAGAAGAGGAAGCAGAGGGTGTCGACGAGCACGACGGCACGGGGAGCACCCCAAGGGGGCGCTGCGACCCACACCACACCGAGGCAGCGACCACAGCCACGCCTGAAGGCGAGGAACACCACCACAACACACGAAAGCAGCGGCGACGACAGTACCAGCACCACCCCAAACCCTAGGGTTCAGGACAGGGACAGTCCGGCCACATGGGAGCTCCAGGTCCAAATCGAGTTGGACAGGAAGGTGGAGCGGGGTCAACAACCACCCTATACATCACGGCGGCGTCCGGGGAGGTCCACGACAGCGTGAATCGCCGGCGGTGGCATCGCCGACCACGGGGTCGGGGGAGAAGAAGAGAGATGAGAACGAGAGAGTGACAGAGAGAGTCTGGGCTGGTTGGGCCAGGACCCCTTCGGGGAGTCATTTTGGTTCTGTCCTATTGGGCCACAAGGGCCCAATAAACCAACACAGACAGCCCAATTACCTAAAGGCAGTTTTTAATAATTAAGAAAAGACCAAAATGCCCCTGAATTTAAATAAATTCTAGAAAATAAAATAAAAATCCAAAAATTATAAATAAAATATTTTTGGATTCACAATAATCCAAACTATCCAAATAAATTAAGAAATAAAATTTTAGGCATATAATTTTTATTAAGAATTTTGTAAAATATATATTTCTTATGGAATTTTATAAAATTATTGAAAGATGATAAAAATAAATAAAAATAACTTTCATTATATATTAATATTGTAGTATTTTATAAAAATACTAAAAAAATATTTAATATCATTTTTTGGTATTTAAATGATTATTCTTAAAGGAATTATTAAATAAATAAAATTAAAATAAAATGAAATAAAATAAAAGAATACAATATTCAATAAATATTAAAAATTAATATTATAAATTCTTTATTATTAAAAAGAATTTTTATAATTTAAATAATGGAGGGAGAATACACACAAAGCTAATTAATGCATTACATTACTTTGCATAATCATTCTGCTTCTTTAAATATTGTCCTTACCAGACAATAATGATGTTTTGTAGACATAGAAGCTCAAGGTCCAGTGCAAGCATCCGATTTCACTACCTTGCAATCACAAGGCAAGTTCATCACTTGCTCATGTCCTTTGAAGAGTCATTATCAAAGTATTTGCAAATTGTGTGTTATCATATATACTCCAAAGAAAGAAAATATTATTTTCACAAATAAAGAAATCTTAGATATCATCCTAAGTGATGATATAATGGAGCAATGGAACTTAGGGTTCTATTTGCAACAGTGATGATCAATTAGGGACTTAATAACCCATGACATCAGTGATTCTAGCGCCATATATCACGCGTTAGCCATGAGATTTGGAATGGGACAGAGAAGTCAGCTATATCTTCTTCCTCTCGCATGTAGCCGAATGTGCAGGTCGTGGCTGTTATCCTCGTAGCGTGCATATTAATTGATAATTCGTAGAGGATATGCAACATATGGGTGGGAGCCCTCAACGTACCACGATAGTTCTGGCATCTAACAGTCTGTACAAACCATTACCGTAATTCAATATGTGGGCATGGTGTACACCAAGGAGGCATGTGAGGTCGCGAAGGGGGCAGTGATTGGCTTGGATCACCTACTAGGCCCCACATCATGGAATTGTGGACGGGAAAGTACGCCCGGTTATGCAACAAGGAGTTGATCTCTCATGGGTAAAGTAACGCATCTCTGCTGAGTGTAAGAATTGTAAATTGTTACTCCCTATTCCGGGAAGGAGCTATGAACACGGAAGGAAAGGAACTCCATGAAAGTTCTGGTCAACCTGTGAAGACTGATGGTCATAGATTTTAATAATAAAATCAATCTTTGAAGAAAGAATTACAAAAACTGCATAGTGCAAAGGACTTATAGTCTGAGGTGGTAGTTAGAGCATCAAACTTCCCACCTTGCATATAATGAACTTGCTGGGTAACGCTGTTAGACATCCTTTTCTTTGATCCCTTGCTTAGACTCTGAGGATCCCGAAGATACGCCAATGTATGCAGCCGAATGCCAAGAAGATGTGTTCTACGAGGAACCTGACCTGTCAGGAGGTGTTGAAGGAGTGGATTACGAAATCCTCTATGGTGTTGATGACAACGAGTACAACTAAGTATCCTAGTTAGGAGTAACCGACGGAGCCGAGCAGCATGAACCATATAGAATAAGCTGCTGAGCTCAACTCCTAGTTGGAGTTGCTACTTTTAAATTTCGCTGAAACACTTTATATTTTGGTTTGTAAGTTGAATCCTTTTGAAGTCTTGAACTTCTGGTATTGTAATAATAATAATGTGTGAATGTTTGTAATATGGACCCGCAATGTTTCTGTTGTACCACTCTGAGGGATGTGATATTTACAGAACGGTGTTCTGTGGATGTCATGTCAACGAATATAGTGTACTACACATGCAGTGGTATGCTGGGTCACCGCACTTGGTTTCTTGGGAGTTGGATGCATGATTAGAGCTTACTCAGTACAAGTGGAGGCTAGCAAAAGACTGGGAGCGACCAACTAAGAGAGCAATAATGGCCATAATCATGCAAAGCGACAAAACATTATCAACTAAAGCATAAAGTGGTACCACAAGTCAAAAACTAAATAATCATAGAAGCTAAGGTCACTGGTTCATAGTCATAACATGGTGTGAGCATATGCCAAGTCAACCCAAACAAAGCATCAAAGGAGAATACCACAATATTATGCTTTTGTATGCTAAAACAACGCATGATTCTTTCAAGGCACATTAAGCAATCTCAATTGTTTGGAAAAAGTCATGCTACAACAATAATCATTAAGCATAAGGTCAAAACAACATCTAGCATAACATTATAAAGTCAAAGTCACAGTCAAGACAAGCTTCCTTTTGTACCACTATAAGCATGAAACTTCCTACTCTTTTCCAACACCAATCGACTTAATTTGAAACAACTCACAAAGATAATACTCAATAAAGATCAGTGAGAATGTATCACAAATCCACAAATAAGAACTAAAAATTTCTAAGCAAAAAGCATAAGAAAACTAAGGCTAAACATAGTGCTAGCAAAGGAGAACACTCACAGAACAATAAGAGTGAAAACTAGAGTGTTCTAAACAATAAAAACAGAGCGTGTCTCTCTCCAAAAGAAGCGTGTTATGAACCAACCAACTTATTGCAGCAAACAAAGCAAAAGAAAACTAAAAACAAAAACAAAGACGCTCCAAGAACAACACAACAGTGTCTAGAAAGACCTGAGATTTTTATTGATAAAGAAGGGGATGCCTTGGGCATCCCCAAGCTTTGACGCTTGTACCTCTTGGATATTTCTTGGGGTGACACAGGGTGTCATCCCCAAGCTTGAGCTTTTGTCCATTCTTTATCTCATTACATCATTCTTCCCTTACACCTGAAAATTTTCCTTCATACAAAACTTCTCACAATTCTCCATTAGCAACATTAGTGCATTCAAAAGATAATAAACCTTTGGGTTTAGTTTTAAAACAGAAAAACTTTTATTAAAAACACAAGCTACTACAGAAATTCCCTCAAAAAGTTCAATTTACCAAAGAGAAGCCAAAAAGAAATCAATAAAGAGGCAAATGCAAATAATGACAGAAATCTGTCAAAACAGACCAATAGGTAGAAACCGATTTTTTCGAAGACCTTCGGTTGGTCAAATAAAAAAGTGTTGAACAAACGAAAGTTAGCTAATAACCTGCGGGATTTACTCAGGAAATTACAGCTCAATCCGACATATAAAGATTTTTCAAGAATTTTTACAGTGAAACACAAAAAATTGTTCCGGGACAGCAACTCCCCCAAATCTTACTTCCCTCTCATTAGAGGTTATTTTTGGCACAAAAACCACACAAAAATGATAAGGAGAGGTTATTACAGAAGTAATAACTTCCAAGACTCAACAAAAGAAAAACCTAACGAAATTTGGGCTATCTCCCAATAAGTACTTTTCTTTAACGCCTTTAAGTTAGGCTTGATAGTTTAAGAAGATGCTCACATAAGAAATATGAATTGAAGTAAAATAGAGCATCAAGAAGAAAATTGAAAACATATTTAAGTATAACCCACTTCCTATGCAAAATAATCTTGTAAAGAAACAAGTCATGAAAGCATAAAGCCACAAGCATAGGAAAGCAAAACAAGTGCAACTTCAAAAAATTTAACATAAAGAGGGGAAATTTAATATTGTTGAGATACATAAGACCATGTTTCCCTCTCTCATAATAAGTTTTAGTAGCAACATGAACAAAATTAACAATATAACTTTCACATAAAACATTCTTATCATGAGCCACATGCATAAAATAATTATTACTCTCCACATAAGCATAATCACTTTTATTAATTGTAGTGGGAGCAAATTCAACAAAATAGCTATCATTATTATTCTCATCACCATCGTCATCAAATATAGGAGGCATATTGTAATCATAATTAATTTTCTTCTCAATAGTAGGTGGACTAAAAATATCATATTCATCATTGCAATCATCATACATTGGAGGTATAGTATCATCATAAGCAATAGAATAGCTATCTTTCCAATTGTGTTCATTTGTAAACATATCTTCATTGGAAAGAACATGGATAGCACTAATAGCACAACAATTATTACTATCATCATTTTCAGAATTGGTACCAAAGAGATTTTCAATATCAAAAGTAGTGTGTTCTTCCCAATCATGATCACTACTATAGGTAACCCATGAAGCGGAGTCGCCAGCTGGATCGCAAATCCCAGAGCGGGTCGACTCGCCAAGTACGACGACTGGAGCATACTGGACCCAGGTGACTGACGCCAACTGGAGGCCCAAGATGGCGACTTGTATACAAAGCACACTAGCACTTGTAAACCCTAACTGGCTGCATATATAAAGCCACCAGGGGCACCCCACGGGGCATTTTCTCCCACGGCATATTAGATCTAGTCTCTCCCACCGCCTTCGACGACTCCATTGACAACAGGACGTAGCGATCCTTCACCGAGAGGACGTGAACCTGGAGACATCGTGTGCCAATCTCGCTCCCGAATTCTCCTACGTCGCCTTGCTCCCTTTACTTAAGCTACCCTAGTAGCATCTGCCGTGCAATACCACGACAGTTGGCGTCCACCGTGAAGCAAGCGGTGCTTGGAGGTGATGATCCGAACGGGATCCCTCGTCATCAACGCTGAATGGATCATGTCGAGCCGGTTCCTTCCTATTACCACCCCAATAAAGGACGTGCAGACGCATGATCGCTTCTATATAGCGGCTGAGTTTTTCAATCTCTAATCTCTTAATTGTCCCTCTGCCAAGTGGTTATTTTATTTAGATCCAATCCGCATGCGTATAGATTTTACACATCGATTTAGAGGATTAACCATGGATGCATGATTAATCAGAGAAGTGTTCATTCGTGGGCTGCCTCGACCCTACGTCAGCCACGTCCTAGCAGCGCCGTGCCGACTCAGTCTTCTTCACGGCCGGGTGCGTGGCCTGGATTCGGCGGCTCCATGGACTCCATGGTTTTCCATACGAGCACACGGACCTGGCGTCAATTTGATTCATTGGAGTCAAAGAAAATAAGAAGGCTTGCGCTAGATTGCAATCGACCAAGCTCAAGGGCCAAAATAAAAGAAACAGAGATAAAGCTAGCCTGATCGTCCATTTACCGATCAATTGCCGCAAAAAAGACGTCTCCAGCGAAAGTATGACTCGCACCGCCGTGCGACCCGGTCAGCCACGTCCACTTCTTCCGGCTAAACGTTTAATTTGGGCACTCGCAACTCGCCGCAGATTCTTCTAAATCAATCTTATATATTCTTGCAAATTTGTTATCATATTTATTTGATCCAATTCTCTTATGCCCGCATTCTCATACGCGCGAAAGGTGCGATCTGATAGACCGTCCGTCTGTGCCACGACGCCGCGCTCCAAGGCAGGCTCAAATTCCGATCGACCGTCCGTGCCTCAATCGCATGCACATCGAGCATTAGTATACTCGACGGTCGGTTGACATCGCCACTCGCCGGTCGCCCGACCTCGCGGACTCGTTAGGCTCGGAAACTCGTCTGTCACGGACTCACCCAACACAGACTCGTCATGCTCGCGGACTCGCCGCCGCGGGCTTGCCATGCTAACAGCTAAGTTTTTTACAGTCATACATGTTACGAGTTCAAAACATATATGCATCTTCATTCAATCTCCAAAGCCGACTATGCAGTTGCATATGACCCTTTCAGGGACCAAAATTATACTTGGGATCGGTTTTAGTTTTGTCTGCTGTTTATTTGCGTCTGTCGAAGTAGTGAGGCTGGGTACCAAAAGACCGATCTTGTCTCCGGATTCAATAGTCTGGCATCGCGTTCCTGTTACCTGGCAAGCGTTTGATGCTGGAGGTCTTCCTACTCATGAAAAGACACACATAAACCTTACATATTGCTCATCGATCCACATAACAAACCTGCATTTTATTTCAATGTCTACAATTCACATGTCTTGCAATTGTTCAATATATTATGTAACTACACCTTAATGCAATTGTATCTTTTCTCCTTCTCAGCAAAACGATCTGGTGTCTTTCTCGCTATTCCCCGTGCTCGGGGACTCGATGCGTTATAGACAGCAGCAACTGCCGGTCGCTCGACCTCGCCGGTCAATGACCTCGCCACTCGCCGCGCTCAGGGATTCAGCACGCTATAGACAGCGCTATTTGCCGGTCATCCGACCTCGCCACTCGTCACGCTCGGGGACTCGGCGCGCTATAGACATCGCTACTCGCCGGTCGAACAACCTCGCCACTCGCAATGCTCGGGAAATCGCCACTCTCCGGTCGCTCGACCTCGCCACTCGCCACGCTCGGGGACTCGGCACTCGCCGGTCGCCCGACCTGGCCACTCGCCATGCTCGAGGACTCGGCACTCGCCGGTCGCTCGACCTCGCCACTCGCCACGCTCGGGGACTCGGCACTCGTCGGTCGCTCGACCTCGCCACTCGCCGCGCTCGGGGAATTGGCGCGCTCCAGACAGCAGCACTCGCCGGTCGCTCGACCTCGCCACTCGTCGCGCTGGGGGATTCGGCGTTCGCCGGTCGCTCGACCTCGCCACTCGCCGCGCTCGGGGGCTCGGCGCTCGCCGGTCGCTCGACCTCACCACTCACCGCGCTCGGGGGATCGGTGCTCGTCGGTCGCCTGACCTCGTCACTCGACATGCTCGACAACAACCACTACTATTTTCGGAATATGCATCTCTAAAGAGCCTCAAGTCGCCTCTACAAGCCAACTCGAGCCCCGGGGACTACTCTTAGGCATACCATGTGTGCACGTGGTTCCATGACCGCAGCTCGCCACCGCGGACTCGCCCTCGCGTACTGAACACGCTCGGGGACTCTCCACCGCGGACTCACCCTCGTGTACTCAACGCGCTCGGGGACTCGCCACCACGGACTCGCCTTCGCGTACTCAATGCGCACTCAAAACGCTCGGGGACTCGCCACCGTGGACTCGCCCTCGCGTACTCAACGCGCTCGGGGACTCGCCACCGCGGACTCGCCCTCGCGTACTCAATACGTTTAGGGACTCGCCACCGCGGACTCACCCTCGTGTACTCAACGCGCTCGGGGACTCGCCACCACTGACTCGCCTCACGTATTAACGCGCTGGGACTCGCCATCATGACTCGTCACAGACTCAATGCGCCGGGGACTCGCACATGGACGCGCTCAGACTCATCGCGCTCGGGGACTCGACGCGCTACAGACAGCGCCACTCGCCGGTCGCTCGACCTCGCCATTCAGCGCACTTAGGGACTCGGCACTCGCAGGTCGCTCGACCTCGCCACTCGCCGTGCTCGGGGACTCAGCACGCTCCACGATCGGGGACTCGCCTCAACTGGAGGCTGGAGCTCATCGACGATTCTCCATGACCCATCGTCGAGACTCTTCGCGCCCTGCCTCAAGCCCGTATCGAATCAACAACGCGCTTGGAGACTACTGATGGGGGAATACCAATCGGGGTATACCCATGAAGCGGAGTCGCCAGCTGGATCCCAATCCCAGAGCGGGTCGACTCGCCAAGTACGGCGACTAGAGCATACTGGACCCAGGCGATTGGCGCCGACTGGAGGCCCAAGACGACGACTTGTATACAAAGCCTACTAGCACTTGTAAACCCTAACTGACTGCATATATAAAGCCACCAGGGGCACCCCCACGGGGCATCTTCTCCCACGTCATATTAGATCTAGTCTCTCCCACCGCCTCCGACGACTCCATTGTAAACCAATCTATGATCATATACTGGATTGACAGCAAGACGTAGCGATCCTCCACCGAGGGGACGTGAACCTGGGTACATCGTGTGCCAATATCGCTCCCGAGTTCTCCTACGTCTCCTTGCTCCCTCTATGTAAGCTACCCCAGTAGCATCTGCCGGGCAATACCACGACAGGCATAGGAACATCATCTAGTTCAGACGCATCAACAAAAACTATGATAGGAGCAACATGCTTAGGGGAAGGTACCATTTCATCTCTCCTTTTACTCCTCTTCTTCTTATTCTTCTTCTTATCCTCCTCTTTAGGAGGGAGAGGCTTGAAAGGAAGCTTCTCCACATACCCTGGTTTATTGTTAGAGACAATAGAAGAAACTTTGGAGGATTCCTCCTCATTAATAAGAACAAAACCCATGTCAGTCCTGTCATATTTTGGTAAAATATCATCTTTTATAAGATTTTGTATGTAAGTATTTGTGCGGCAATTATCAACACAATAAAGATGACACCCATGCAGGACGCTATTCATACCAAAAACCTCATGTCTACCAAAGAAGTTTTTCTTGATAACTCTTCACACCCCAAAAACATTGTAAGTTCATCATGTTGATTATCAGTGATCGCGTTATCACAATACAAACTTGCAGTACTCATTGGATTAGAAAGTTTATTATTATGGCCTGAGCGTTGAAAATTGAAATGACCCACTTCATAGAAGAGTTCACAAATAAAAGGATAAAGGGCACAAACTTTTTTACCAAGATCACTTAGAGCCTTATACCACATTCTAGTTTTTTCATTCCAGTGGGTGATACAATATTCTTCTTCGATTTTATTCTTTTCACAAGGTCTATGCATTCCATAAAAAGTAACATGCTTATAAGAAATAGTATTTTTAGAAGTTTGAGCATGTTTATTGCAATCATTAATAACATTTTCATTTTCCATACATGTCCCATTTTTATTTAGGAGCATTAATATGAGAAGCAAAGGTTCTACAACAATCAACAATAATTTGAGGACCAAGACCATATTTAGCACCAAGCTCTTGAAAATCAGCAGTTTCAGCGAAAGACTTAATGCAATCATACTCATAGTTTATACCTGGTTCTTTACCTTTGTCATTATCCCAAACTTTGGTATTGCTTTGAATTGTTTCAAGAAGATCCCACTTAGATTTGACCTCCTTACTTGTAAAGGATGCCTCTAAATAGGTATCTAGATAGTCCTTGTAATGTCCTTAAAGCCTTGCATAAAAATTATTAATAATAATATTACTGGGGAGCTCATGAATGGGACATTTGAGAATTAGTGACTTCAGTCTCCCCCAAGCTTGGGCAATACTTTCTCCATCATGATGGTGAAAATTATAAATATAATTCCTATCTTTATGAACTTCATGAGGAGGATAAAATTTAGAGTAAAAGATATATTCAAGTTCCTTCCACTCCAAATGATGAGAATCATCTAGTAGCTCATACCACTACCTTGCTTTGTCCCTAAGTGATAAAGAGAATAGCTTCCTCTTAACTTGGTCCATTGAAATACCCGCAACCTTGAAAAACTTGCATAATTCATGTATAAAGAGTAAATGATCACCAGGATGGACAGTTCCATCTCCAAAATAGCAGTTATTCATAACACATTCAACAATTTTCATAGGTATTTTAAAAGGGACACTTTCAGTATGTGGTTTTAAAATATCACAAGCATCATTAGAATTACCACATATGGGAGATAAAGTATCATAAGAGCAAATTTTCCCTCCTAAATCCAGGGAACTAAAAAGATCTTTTTCATAAAAACTAGCTTCCCCAAGCTTAGACGTTTCCATAGCATTAGGAACAATGGTGTTCAAAAAATTCATACTTGTTATTAGCATGCAAAGAAAGTTCCATAGGTTTTTTAATTTTCTTTTCAAACCATTCAAGTTCTAACTTAGGAAAAATAGTAAAGAGCTCTCTAATTTTGTTGTTGTTTTCCGTTAAGCCTAACTAGTGAAAACAAGAAACAAAAAGATAAAACTGCAGAATCTAAAGGAAATAACTTCGAGCACTCACACCGGAGGATGTGAGTACCTTTTACCTTACCTCCCCGGCAACGGCGCCAGAAAAGAGCTTGATGTCTACGCACTTATATTCTTATAGACAGTTGTTGGGCCTCCAAGTGTAGAGGTTTGTAGAACATCAGCAAGTTTCCATCAAGTGGATTACCCAAGGTTTATCGAACTCAGGGAGAATGTGGTCAAAGGTATCCCTCTCAAGCAACCCTGCAATCAAGATACAAGAAGTCTCTTGTGTCCCCAACACACCCAATACACTTGTCAGGTGTATAGGTGCACTAGTTCGGCGAAGAGATAGTGAAATACAAGTGGTATGGATGATTATAAGTGGCAACGGTGCCAGAAAAGAGCTTCTAACAGGGAGGAAAAGACTAAAGGAAAAAAGATGGAAGCAAGCAAACATGCAACAGATATAGATGCAAATGGTGTCTCAATTCTTAGAAACAAGGCCTATGAATCATAGTTTCACTAGTGAACGTTCTCATATAAATATCTTCTCTTAATGATACTACCCTGAACTACTCTCCAGTTGGACACTCTAATCCATGGTAGGGCTATAACAACACACCTCAAAGTCCGCCTTCCCCATCTAGATAACCCCACACTGTCACCCTGAGCGCTAGATGGTTCCTTCAAACACCAAAATTTCATAGAGAAAACCAACTCAAAATATACTCATGATAAGGATTTATGAACTCTAGACTAAGTGCCACCACCGCATGCACGCCGTCACTTTTACACATGTGGGGAGAGCAGAGATCTATTGAAGCACTTGAGTATTTATGTAGATTCTAGCCTAAGTGCCACCATATTGTGCACGCTATCACTTTCACACACGTGGGGAGAGCAGAGATCTATTTAAGCACTTGAGTAGCAGAGAAGATCTACTTGATTACAAAGCTCATGATCACAATATGATTATGCATATAGAGAGATATGAACACATAGCTACCGGTAGAGCCCTTAGCCTCGAGGAAGAACTACTCCCTCCTCATCATGGTAATTAGCAACAGTGATGGATACGGTGGTGGAGATCGATGGAGATGGCTCCGGGGGGACTTCCTAGTCCCGACAGGTTGCCGGAACAGAGACTTTTGTCCCCAAAATCTTCCCTTTGGTGTCAGCGGCGCTGCAGACCTTTTCGCGGATTTTTGCCTGCATTAGGGTTTACGTCCCGAGGAGACGTATAAGTAGGCGAAAGGGCAAGGTCGGTGGAGGCCCATGGGGGCCACACCCCCTGGTGGCGTGGCTAGGGTGGGCATGTGCCACCTGATGACCCACAAGTATAGGGGATCGCAACAGTCTTTGCGGGTAGTATTACCCAATTTATTGATTTTACACAAGGGGAGCCAAAGAATACTTGCAAGCCTTAACAACTGAGTTGTCAGTTCAGCTGCACCTGGAAATAGTTCTTGCTCACAGAAGTTTATCGGTAGCAATAGTTTGTAGTAGCAACAGCAAAGCAATAGTGAAACAACCACAGTAGTAACAGTAAAGGTAACAGTAGGATTCGAGTGCGGTAGGCATAGAGATGGATGGATGGGCGTTGCATGGACGAGTCTAAACATGTAACTTCAAGACCTAGGGCATTGCAGATAAATAATAATAAGCATCCAAGTACTAAACAATCCTAGGCATGTGCTCCATATATAGTCATACGTGCTCGCAATGAGAACTTGCACAACATCTTCTGTCCAGCCAGCCCGTGGCAGCGGGGCCTCTAGGGAACTACTAGCAATTAAGGTGCTCCTTTTAATAGAGCACAGGAGCAAAGCATTAACACTCTGTGAACACATGTGATCCTCACACCACAGCCATCCCCTCCGGTTGTCCCAATTATTATCACTTTGGGGCCTTCGGATACGGACAATGATATGTGTACACAACTTGCAGATAAGATCATAAACAATACTATCATAATGATTCAATAATAAGTTCAGATCCGAGATCATGGCACTCAGGCCCTAGTGACAAGCATTAAGCACAACAAGTTGCAACAAAGTCAAATAGCACTAATGGAGATACTAGGCACTATGCCCCTAACAGATCTTATTCGATTACATGATAGAACTCATCCAATCCCTACCATCCCCAAGCCTACAGCGGGGGATTACTCACTCATGGATGAGGGAAACATCGGTGGTTGATGGAGATGCATTGGTGATGACGATGGCAATGATCCTCTCCAAATTCCCCGTCCCGGCAAGGTGCCAGAACGGAGTTTCTGGATCCGAATCTTGGTTTCTGGTGGCAGCGGCGGAGCAGAACTCTTTCTAGAAAACTATCGAACCCCCCTCTGTTTTTAGGTCATGTAACACCCTCAGAATCGACCCTATGCAAGTTTTAGCGAAACCCGCCAAACCTGCATATAAACGATTCAAAGGTGCCCACCAGGCACTTTCGTGCGGGTGGAAAACGAAGTAATAACATTACACAACAGTCCTCGATGGGACCCACAGAACAGATATATATACAACACGACTCCATGAGTCAAGAATACAGATATACGGTACAAAGATCCAAATCACCTTGAAAATGATATAGCGTCCGACTACGGACAAGATGCAAATGGGGCTAAGAGCCCTGAAGAATAACCAATGGCGTCCATAACCCTGCCCAGGACAAGCCGGAAGGGTAACCCTGCTAACGGCGTCGCATCTCAAAACCTGCTTAAACAAAAAGGGGTGCCGACAAAGGGCAAAGGAAAAAGAGGAGCCGTCGATCGAGGCCAGACACAGCGAGGCTAGAATTCACGGTCCTCGCCTACATAGGTATGGTGGATCAAGCGCAGCGGCATGCGTTAAACAACCTATAGAGACTCGATAAAGCAGGCTATCGAGAAGGGTAAGAAAGACCTATCCGAACCAACGATACTAACTCAAACAATCCTTCCTGTATTCCCCTCGAGACCAAACGAGGAAGTCAACCGAGGAACTCACACAGTTGGCGGTTTATTTATTCGATTATCGTTGCAGCAAATACTAGTCAGGTGTAGATAATCATCTTGATAAAGTAAGCAGTGGGCACTTTTAGTTAACCATTCCGTGATAGTTGCAACACTTACTAGTCAGATACCATTAGCATGAGATAACCCCAAAACCCAACAGTTGTTGGTACTTTTATTTAGCCATTCCGTTGTAGTGAAGCTGATTACTAGTCATATCGGATACAAGTCAATTTATAACAGTAAACTTTAGTTATAGTTGTCTATGATCAAGCACTGTGCTCCAAGTCGTCCATAACGCGACGACTACTCGAAAAGATTTAACCCTGCAGGGGTGCACCAAAGTATCCACAAGCACTTCGACCCTTTTTGCCAGATCAGTTAACATACACCCATCGGTATGTCGGCGGGGCCTAAGTCATGACATTTCCAGACCCAAAGCAAGCACGGGGGGCCACCCCACTAAGTCTACCCGCAACGAAGTCGGCCGGTCTCCGAGACGGACTCAGGGTTTGCGACGATGGTACGAAAGAAATCCCAAACTGGACTGTCGATACCACGAAAACACTCCGCTTTCCTAAACAGTACAGTGTGCTCCTCGCACAATCGTAAATAAAGCAGTAAGCATGGCATAAGTACAGGATAGTAAATAAAACCTCGAACTAGTTTGTCGCCCCCAGTACAATACTTTGAAATCAGGTACTAATCAATGGGGGGCCCATATCTCCCCACCTGTGGTTAGCGCGCTCGATCTCGGAACAGGTGTCAAGAACTCGGGTCCCACGGACACAAGTGGGTCGGAAACCAACATTATCTATCACCCACCGATGCCTCTACTTACTTACTTCAATTTTAGTTGTTAAACAGTAATTAAAGTGAACGAAAAGTAAAGCCATGATCATCTTCAACATCAACATGCGGCAATTCTCCAACAACTGTGGTTCTTGGCGACACGCAACAACACTTGAGCAAGCGATCACGACGCAAGTCCAACTATCTACCAAACAACAGGTAATAGGATGTGTCCAAGGCAATATGAGGCTGCAAGGGACATCACGAATCGAAAACTAGAGCATCGCAACACGTATAGCAATAGATCAACAGGAGGAATAAATACTATAAAGTAAGATAGGTAGAAAGGGGAGATGCTTTGAAAACATTGCCGAAGGTTCAACCGAAGATCGGGCGAAGCTCACATCAACTCAACGGTCTTATCCGCGAAGAAGCAAAACACTAGAATAAACACCGGATGCAATATTTAATACTACGGCAGAAGATCGGGCATGATGCATGTATGATGTATGGCATGGTAAATATGCGGTGCAATTAGGTCATGTTAAGCGGAACCGGGGTCCCGACATTTAATTAAATGGTTCAAGTTGTGTATCTACCCCGCAATTAAATGTTGTCTTAACATGGCGGAAGATAGCACCGGGTTCGCTACACAAATTTAAATGAGGCCAATATGAGACTAGATTTGCCCGCATATGGGCCCCATATTTAATTATGAGGTGAATCGGCATAAGGCCCCCAAACCACATGACAAATATGCATGCGAGAATGACAATTTTATATGCAACAAGTTATATAGATGGCATTTATAAAATAGGGCTCGGATAAAGGGTCACACATTAGGGTTCGGCAGATCTTGGGGATCCGGGGGTTCGGGGTTCGACAGGGTCCAGGGTTCGACGGGTTCGGTCTTGGCGGGATCGTTCTCGGTTAACGGGGTAGATCTTGGCGCATTCGCGGTGGTCGGGCCATGTTGTCGGCGGTCATGGCGTTCCGAGGAGAAGATCTTGGCGTGCCGAGGTTTCGGTCTCGGGGATCGGTCTTCGGGGCGTCGGGGCTTCGGGGTCCGACCATCGGATACAAGACGGAGAACTTGTCGTGACGTGCCGGAGATCTTGGTTCCAAGCGGTCGATCTTGTCGGGTCCACGGATCGACCGGTCTTGTCGTTCGGAAGTAGAACTTGTCGTCCTTGTGGCGGTCTTGGCGTCCTTCCGGTTCGGGTTTTGGCGTCCGAGGAAAGTACTTGGCGCTCGGCGTCCTTCGGTATCCATGTCGACGGTCTTGGCGTCCGGGGATCCTCTGGGTTTCCACCGACAACCTTGAAGGCTCCGGCTTTGGTTGCTCGTAGTGAACTTGGTTCCGCGTCGGAATTCATGAGGATCCATGAAGCCGAGCATGGCGTTTGATACCCTTGTCGGTGGTTCTTCGAGGTTCATCGATGGTTCATCGGGCTCGCTCGGGTCTCTGTTGGGTCGGTGTCGATCTTCGCGGTTACTATGCTCCTACACGAGCATTGGCGACACACGGGGTGGCCATCAGGGGACCGCGAGGCGGGCGCGAACGGCACGCTGGCCGAGGACGAGCACCGGGCAGCGAGCTCCACGGCGGAGGTTGGAGACGGGGCTCGCTGACCCTGGCGGCGGTGGCGCTGGAAGGCCCGTGGGGCCGCGGCCGTGGGCGCGGGTGGCGGTTGGAGGAGCTTCGCGACGGGAAGGAGGACAGCGGCGCAGGCCGGCGAGGCCAGCGGGCGGCGCGGCGAGCACGGGTCGGCGAGGTGGAGGAGAGGCTCGGCGGCGGCGGTTGGTGGACGGGAGACGCGGCGGAGGGGCCATGGCGGCAGATGGAGGCATGAGGCATCAGTGGAGAGGAGGGCCGCGGTGGCGGAGAAGAGGAAGCGGCGCGCGAGGGAGGCAGCCGCGGCGGAGGTGACGGCGAGCCGGCCAGCGGTCGACAGGTGCGGGAAGGGCGGAGCTCATGGAGGCGTCAAGGCGCGCGGCAGCAGGCCGGAGAAGCAGGGCGGGCGGCGTCAATGCCGGAGGAGGACCGCGCCGACGCTGGGAGGCGGGCGGCGGGCACGGAGGAGCTCGAGGGGCGGTCCGGCGAGGAGGCGGAGCGAGGCGGCCTGGCTCGGGTCAGCGAGGAGGGCGGCTCCGGTGAGGCAGGGGTGGAGGCCGCGGCGGAAGGGGGCGGAGCGAGGCGAGCGCCGGCGCGGCGGCGGGAGGATGGCCGGCGATGGGGAGTTGCAGAGGGAGGAGGGGGCGCGAGAGGAGGTGGACGGAGGGGAGGAAGAGGAAGGGGAGAGGAGCGGGTTGGGGGAGGAAGGAGCGAGCGACGCGAGGAGGGAGAGAGAGAGGACGCGTCGGGGTGGGCCAGGGGGTGGGGGTGGGACCCAGGGGAGAGGTGGGGCGCGGTGGGGCCCAGGGGACAGCGGCAGGTGGGGTGGACCGGGTCCAGGAGGGTGGGTGAGAGAGTGGCAGGTGAGGTGGCAGCGGTTTGGGGTGGGGCCATGTTGGCGGTGAGGCAGAGAGAGAGGGGGTAGGAGGGGGCTGTGTGAGAAAGAGAGAGATGGGGGGGGAAGTCTAGGATTGATGAGGTGGCGGGGTGGGTAGGAATTGGGGGAGAGGGTGAGGTGGCGAGCTGTGAGTGGTGGGTAGAATAGGTTTGGGTAGGACTAGGAATTAGGGGGGGGGGCTGGTTTAGGTGGACCGTTTTTAATACTGGGGTGGTCGACTGGGTCGAATCGGCCCGTTCGACTGCCCCCACAAAAATAATTAAATAATTTTATTTGTTTTAAAAAGACTTTTGCAACCCGATAGCAAACAAAACAAAATAATCCGGTGACCCGGGTTTTGCATTTGAACAAGGACGGGGCATTTTGGAAAACAAAATAGGTTTTTCTGCAATTAGTTTTACGCAAGCAAATGCAAGATGATCCCGATGCTCAAATGCAATGTGGCATGATGACATGAGCATGCGGTCATGATGATGCAATGCACAAAAACAACGCGATTTTCTAGTAGTGGTTTTGTGGGATGCCACAGGTCAGAAGGCAACTTATAGACGTAGAGAGAGGCCGAGGAGCTGCCTGGGGTGGCCAGACCTCCCCAGTGCTGGGTCGATGGGCCCACTGGGTGGGTCTGGGCCCTAGGTCTCCCTCTCTCTCTGGCTCTATGGATCTTCTGGTGAAATATAATTTTTGGCATATTTTCCGGGATTTTTCCTGATAGTTCATTTTGTGCACAAAAACAAGACACCAAGGTAATTCTGCTAAAAACAGTGTCAGTCCGTGTTAGTTGTATCCAAATCACACAAGTTTATAGAAGAAACAATAGCAAAGTGTTCGAGAAAGTAGATACGTTTTGGACGTATCAACTCCCCCAAGCTTAGCTTATTGCTTGTCCTCAAGCAATTCAGTTGAAAACTAAGTGCGATAAAAGAACTTTCATGAGCACTTTGCTTCATATGATGTAAATATTCTCAGCATAGGAGTAGATGTTTAGACAATGTACAAACGCGAATAGAAGGGGTAGTCGGCATGGGGGCCAATCCATCACGCACCCAAACTATTACTTCGCACAATCAGTGGGAAAGCGTGCAACCATTCTCGGAATCAGACTGAAGATCTCGACAAGCGAGGTTCGGAACAAATGAGCGATGCAGACTCTGCATCGGATCTGGCGTAGATGATGTCGCCGCATCGGAAAACACCGGAAGACACGAGAAGGAACCAACAGAAGTCCACCAGACGAAGGATTCCTCGGATAGCAGGAAGACCAGATGTAGCAACACCGTTACCAAAGGAGGAAGCGAAAACCTAAAGGTACGACAAAAACCCAACCACGAGAATTCCTGGACTCGAAGAAAAAGACGAGAGCGGATTCAAAACACGTAGAGGTAAGAGGAGAATAGCAGAGGGGTAAGGAGTAAAATCAGACCTAACCAGATCTAGCCAACCGCTTTTCCAAAATAGTTTTGACACTCTACTTCGGCCGTTAGCTAGGTTATCCTCACATTTGGACTTGTGGGTATCGTAATCGCTGAGCTCTGATACCACTCTGTAACACCCTCAGAATCGACCCTATGCAAGTTTTAGCGAAACCCGCCAAACCTGCATAGAAACGATTCAAAGGTGCCCACCAGGCACTTTCGTGCGGGTGGAAAACGAAGTAATAACATTACACAACAGCCCTCGATGGGACCCACAGAACAGATATATATATATACAACACGACTCCATGAGTCAAGAATACAGATATACGGTACAACGATCCAAATCACCTTGAAAATGATACAGCGTCCGACTACGGACAAGATGTAAATGGGGCTAAGAGCCCTGAAGAATAACCAATGGCGTCCATAACCCTGCCCAGGCCAAGCCGGAAGGGTAACCCTGCTAACGGCGTCGCATCTCAAAACCTGCTTAAACAAAAAGGGGTGCCGACAAAGGGCAAAGGAAAAAGAGGAGCGTCGATCTTGAGGCCGATGCAGCGAGGCTAGAATTGGCGGTCCTCGCCTACATAGGTATGGTGGATCAAGCGGCGGCAAAGATGCGTTAAACAACCTATAGAGACTCGATAACAAAGTGCTATCGGAGAAGGGTAAGAAAGACCTATCCGAACCAACGATACTAACTCCAAACAATCCCTTCTGGTATTCCCCTCGAGACCAAACGAGGAAGTCAACCGAGGAACTCACATTGGCGCTTTATTTATTCAGTTATCGTTGCAGCAAATACTAGTCAGGTGTAGATAATCATCCTGATAAAGTAAGCAATGGGCACTTTTAGTTAACCATTCCGTGATAGTTGCAACACTTACTAGTCAGATACCATTAGCATGAGATAACCCCAAAACCCAGCAGCTGTTGGTACTTTTATTTAGCCATTCCGTTGTAGTGAAGCTGATTACTAGTCATATCGGATACAAGTCAATTTATAACAGTAAACTTTAGTTATAGTTGTCTATGATCAAGCACTGTGCTCCAAGTCGTCCATAACCGCGGACCTGACTTCTCGAAAAGATTTAACCTGCAGGGTGCACCAAAGTATCCACAAGCACTTGACCCTTTTGCGGATCGTTAACATACACCCATCGGTATGTCGGCGGGGCCTAAGTCATGACGTTTCAGACCCAAAGCAAGCACGGGGCCACCCCACTAAGTCTACCCATAGCAAGTCGGCCGGTCTCGAGACGGACTCGGGGTTTATGGCGATGGTAAACGACAGCAAATCCCAAAACTGGGACTGTCGATACCGCGAAAACACTCCGCTTACCTAAACAGTACAGTGTGCTCCTCGCACAATCGTAAATAAAGCAGTAAGCATGGCATAAGTACAGGATAGTAAATAAAACCTCGAACTAGTTTGTCGCCCCCAGTACAATACTTTGAAATCAGGTACTAATCAATGGGGGGCCCATATCTCCCCACCTGTGGTTAGCGCGCTCGATCTCGGAACAGGTGTCAAGAACTCGGGGTCCTACGGGACACAAGTGGGCGGTCGGAAACCAACATTATCTATCACCCACCGATGCCTCTACTTACTTACTTCAATTTTAGTTGTTAAACAGTAATTAAAGTGAACGAAAAGTAAAGCCATGATCATCTTCAACATCAACATGCGGCAATTCTCCAACAACTGTGGTTCTTGGCGACACGCAACAACACTTGAGCAAGCGACTACGACGCGCAAGTCCAACTATCTACCAAACAACAGGTAATAGGATGTGTCCAAGGCAATATGAGGCTGCAAGGGACATCACGGGTACGAAAACTAGAGCATCGCAACACAGATAGCAATAGATCAACAGGAGGGAATAAATACTATAAAGTAAGATAGGTAGAAAGGGGGAGATGCTCGCCTGAAAACATTGCCGAAGGTTCAACCGAAGATCGGGGCGAAGCTCACATCAACTCAACGGTCTTATCCGCGAAGAAGCAAAACACTAGAATAAACACCGGATGCAATATTTAATACTACGGCAGAAGATCGGGCATGATGCATGTATGATGTATGGCATGGTAAATATGCGGTGCAATTAGGTCATGTTAAGCAGAACCGGGGTCCCGACATTTAATTAAATGGTTCAAGTTGTGTATCTACCCCGCAATTAAATGTTGTCTTAACATGGCGGAAGATAGCACCGGGTTCGCTACACAAATTTAAATGAGGCCAATATGAGACAAGATTTGCCCGCATATGGGCCCCATATTTAATTATGAGGTGAATCGGCATAAGGCCCCCAAACCACATGACAAATATGCATGCGAGAATGACAATTTTATATGCAACAAGTTATATAGATGGCATTTATAAAATAGGGCTCGGATAAAGGGTCACACATTAGGGTTCGGCAGATCTTGGGGATCCGGGGGTTCGGGGTTCGACAGGGTCCAGGGTTCGACGGGTTCGGTCTCGGCGGGATCGTTCTCGGTTAACGGGGTAGATCTTGGCGCATTCGCGGTGGTCGGGCCATGTTGTCGGCGGTCATGGCGTTCCGAGGAGAAGATCTTGGCGTGCCGAGGTTTCGGTCTCGGGGATCGGTCTTCGGGGTCCGGGGCGTCGGGGCTTCGGGGTCCGACCATCGGATACAAGACGGAGAACTTGTCGTGACGTGCCGGAGATCTTGGTTCCAAGCGGTCGATCTTGTCGGGTCCACGGATCGACCGGTCTTGTCGTTCGGAAGTAGAACTTGTCGTCCTTGTGGCGGTCTTGGCGTCCTTCCGGTTCGGGTTTTGGCGTCCGAGGAAAGTACTTGGCGCTCGGCGTCCTTCGGTATCGATGTCGACGGTCTTGGCGTCCGGGTATCCTCTGGGTTTCCACCGACAACCTTGAAGGCTCCGGCTTTGGTTGCTCGTAGTGAACTTGCTTCCGCGTCGGAGTTCATGAGGATCCATGAAGCCGAGCATGGCGTTTGATACCCTTGTCGGTGGTTCTTCGAGGTTCATCGATGGTTCATCGGGCTCTCTCGGGTCTCTGTCGGGTCGGTGTCGATCTTCGCGGTTACTATGCTCCTACACGAGCATTGGCGACGCACGGGGTGGCCATCAGGGGACCGCGAGGCGGGCGCGAACGCAACCGCTGGCGAGGCGGCGAAGCTCCAGCGGAGGTTGAAGCGGGGCTCGCTGACCCAGCGGCGGTGGCGCTAAGGCCCATGGGGGCGCCGGCGTGGGTGGCGGTTGGAGGAGCTCATGGACGGGAAGGAGCCATGGCGCGACATCCGGCGAAGGAGGCGGCCCGGGCGGCTCGGCGAGCACGGGTCGGCGGCGAGTGGAGGAGAGGCGGCTCGGCAGCCGGCGGTTGGTGGAGGAGACGCCGGAGGAAGCTGCGGCGCCGTGGACGGAGGCCATGGGCGTCAGTGGAGGAAGGAGGTCGCGGTGGCGGAGAAGAGGAAGCGGGAGGGACGAGGCCGGCGGCCAGAGGTGACGGAAGGGAAAGCCGGAGGCTGGCAGGAAGGCCGGAGAAGGAGAGGCAGGGCGGCGTCCAGGCGGAGGAGGACCAGCGCCGACGCTGAGGCGGCCCAGCGCACCGGAGGAGCTCGAATGGGGAGGCGGGCGAGGCGAGCTGGCTCAGGGAAGGCAGAGGCCCGGTGAGGCGAGGTGGAGCAGGCGGAAGGAGGCGGCCGGCCAGCAGGAGGATGGCAGCGATGGGGAGTTGCAGAGGAAGGAGGGGGCGCGAGAGGAGGTGGACGGAGGGGAGGAAGAGGAAGGGGAGAGGAGCGGGTCGGGTCGGGGAGGAAGGAGCGAGCGACGCGGGGAGGGAGAGAGAGAGGGCGCGTCGGGGTGGGCCAGGGGGTGGGGGTGGGACCCAGGGGAGAGGTGGGGCGCGGTGGGGCCCAGGGGACAGCGGCAGGTGGGGTGGACCGGGTCCAGGAGGGTGGGTGAGAGAGTGGCAGGTGAGGTGGCAGCGGTTTGGGGTGGGGCCATGCTGGCGGTGAGGCAGAGAGAGGGGGTAGGAGGGGGCTGTGTTAGAAAGAGAGAGAGGGGGGAAGTCTAGGATTGATGAGGTGGCGGGGTGGGTAGGAATTGGGGGAGAGGGTGAGGTGGCGAGCTGTGAGTGGTGGGTAGAATAGGTTTGGGTAGGACTAGGAATTAGGGGGGGCTGGTTTAGGTGGACCGTTTTTAATACTGGGGTGGTCGACTGGGTCGAATCGGCCCGTTCGACTGCCCCCACAAAAATAATTAAATAATTTTATTTGTTTTAAACAGACTTTTGCAACCCGATAGCAAACAAAACAAAATAATCCGGTGACCCGGGTTTTGCGTTTGAACAAGGACGGGGCGTTTTAAAAAACAAAATAGGTTTTTCTGCAATTAGTTTTACGCAAGCAAATGCAAGATGATCCCGATGCTCAAATGCAATGTGGCATGATGACATGAGCATGCGGTCATGATGATGCAATGCACAAAAACAACGCGATTTTCTAGTAGTGGTTTTGTGGGATGCCACAGGTCAGAAGGCAACTTATAGACGCGGAGGGAGGCCGAGGAGCTGCAGGGTGGCGGACCTCCCAGCGCGGTCGATGGGCCCCCGCCTGGGGTGGGTCTGGGCCCCTAGGTCTCCCTCTGTCTCCCCTTCTGGCTCTATGGATCTTCTGGTGAAATATAATTTTTGGCATATTTTCCGGGATTTTTCCTGATAGTTCATTTTGTGCACAAAAACAAGACACCAAGGTAATTCTGCTAAAAACAGTGTCAGTCCGTGTTAGTTGTATCCAAATCACACAAGTTTAGAGAAGAAACAATAGCAAAGTGTTCGAGAAAGTAGATACGTTTTGGACGTATCAACTCCCCCAAGCTTAGCTTATTGCTTGTCCTCAAGCAATTCAGTTGAAAAATAAGTGCGATAAAAGAACTTTCATGAGCACTTTGCTTCATATGATGTAAATATTCTCAGCATAGGAGTAGATGTTTAGACAATTCATAATAAGGAGTATGCAATTAAGTCTACTCAATTGTCATTGCAAGCTATGAAGAGAAACCACCTCAATAATAATAAGTAGCATGAAACATAAACATAAGCAACATTGCAATGATCATAATAAGGTATGATAGAGTGGTATCTCGCTTGCCTTTGTTTGAAGAGCACAATATAAATGCTGAGGCACCTCTGAAGTTCACATGAAGACTAGAGATAAAGATATCAGAGATACAAGCATCAAATTCATGACATAATTAACCAAGTTTTGTAACAAACACAAGAGTGACAACTATGCTCTCAAGAAGGTGCTCATATAATAAGTGGTGACTCAACAAAGTTGTGAAAACGGTTTTGTGAAGGTTTGAAAGGCTTCCTAATGCTGAAAGGAAGGTATTCGTTAGCTTTGAGCTCTCATTGCCCCTATCATAGGCATCTTCATGTGGTTAAGGTGAAAGTGAGGTCCACTCTGAATCATATGCTTGACAGACCATAGACTGGAAATCCCAAGTACCTTGAGTACGAGGGCCGCTCCGCATGCTACTCAAATTTGGTCACCTAAAAGTTCTTGTCATTGTAAATACATGCATATCATCGAGAACCTCCAACGAGGTACCCCTTGCATATGGTACATGAGCTTTCCCATAACCAAAATGATAAGGCAAGCAGACAATGAGCATCTCAGCAATATATTTATTTACCATATGCATATATTTTTATTGAGGAAGCTTCATAGATGCTCATTATGGTGATGCTGCAAGTTTCCACCATGATTAAGCATGGCTTAGGCTAGCGGCCCAGACATTTCTCTAACACAATGTATAAACTTCATGAACCAACAGCTTCCCTTTTTATTTCACATCGTCGACATCCATAAACAAAAGAGCAAGGTATCAATTGGATAGAATTATCTAAAAAGTGTTGAAAGCGTTCCCCGTGACAACACGGTTCTGCTGACTCCCAGTATATAATAAGCAAGCATATAACTTTCATGGACTAGTCACAATGGTTCAAGATTATTAAGCGCAAGGAATAAAGTGTGCCATCAAGTTCGTGAGAGATTTACTAACTAACTTTACCAAAACAGACAAACATTTTATTTTAGAAGAAAACACGACATATATAATATGCACTGAAGTAGCAAATGATGCTAATAGGTATATATGGTGGACACAACTGGCAATATTGGTTTTGGGGAGTTGGAAGCACAGGTAGAGCACGTACACAGTGCAAGTGAAGGCTAGCAATAGAGAGGGAGCGACAAACAAGAGAGCAATAACTGTCATAATCATGCTTGCAACAAAACAGGACTAAATATGGCATGAAAGTGATACAAGAACTCTGAGGCAAAATAAATCATCGAGGCTTACTGACTGTTGATTAGTCATATGCATGCGTGAGCATGTGCCAAGTCAATTCACATGAACAGTTAGAGGAGGATACTATAATGTCATACCAAAGTATGAATAAAACAATGCAAGCAACCATTCATATGACATGCTACAAACTATTAGCAAGCTGGAGCTAATCATAGACAAGCAAGAACTACTAAGCATCCATAATGACATACACCTTACACAAACAGGATAAGCATGCTCACAATGATGAGTATATGTACAAAAATGAAACAAATAGTGTTTATTACCAGCCTCTTACCACACCTCGAGTTATCTTAATCTTCATTATTGTCCTTCACTTGTGTGACTTGAATAATTAACATGAAAACCAATATGCACCGAGGACGGCTGAACCCTGCGAAGAACTCACAAAACCAAAGAAGAAGAACAAATATTTTTGGCGTTTTCGATTTTTTAGAAACAAGCAAACAAAGAAAAACCAAGCAAAGCAAAACAAACCAAACAAAGCAAAACAAAGCAAAATCTTTTTGGATTTTTCTTTTAAGGCAAACTAAAGCAAAGAAACAAAGAAACAAACCAAGAGAAACAACGAAAATATTTTTGGTATTTTGGGGTTTTTGATAAAGCAGCAATAAGAACCAAAAAGAAAGCAAAACAATGGATATACAAAGAACCGACCGAACATGATATATATATGATTGTGATGTCGGTGTACCTCCCCCAAGCTTAGGCTTTTGGCCTAAGTGGGGCTCAATCCCATGGTGCCCAAGTAGATGCATCTCCATAGTATGTCGAGGAAGCTCCCTCGTCCTGGTACGAGCTCGAGGCCTCCCCTGTGTAGTGTACAACGGGGTCATATGCGGGCGCTCCCCGCTGATAGTGCCCGTGGAAGTTGAGAAAGCGCAGCTTGTCATCCATCTCCGCCTTCGTGCGTGACCAAGGTCCCTGAGAAATACTGAACAAAGTGGTTTGGGGTAGAGGGATCTCTCTCTCTTCCCCGTCAGTAAATAGCATTCTATAAACCAAGTTTTCAAGAGTATAGCTAGAGGTGACAAAGTGGTGCGCCTTCATGGCAGCAAGATCAAGTCTCTGAGGAGCCAAAACTGTATCATGGGGATCAAAAGCAATGTCCAAGGCAACAGCAATACGAGTAGCAATAATTCCCCCATAAATGGGTCCCCTAGCAGCTAAACGACGAGCAATGAGGGAACCAAGATTATACTTATCCTCACTGTAGAGCGCCGCATCTAAGAAGGCCAATTGATAGTTGGATATATTACTAGTGTTCTCCCTACCAAGAACACTAGTGGTAAGATAGTAGGTGAAGTACCTGATGGCTGGAAGTTGAATGTTCTTTATCTTCCCTCGTTGAGCTCTGCGGTCATCATCATTGGTTATTCCTCGGTATAGTTCCAACAAATAAGCGGGAAGATCTATAATCTTCTTTGATGACCCATTTGTACCAAGTCCCAGGGCCTTGCAATTTCTTTTCAAAGACATAGAATGAACCCTACCATAAAGTCTGAAAGACACAGAAGGATTGAACAAACTATTGGTGAAGGAGAAACTCTCCACAAATGTTTTTAGTAAGTGAAGCATATTGTGCACTATCATCCTGCATGAAACTTGTTATACCAACCCTCTCAATCAAAGCCATGAAATCATTAAGAATCCCAACAACTCGCTAGAAAGTTTGACAAGGAAAGGTGGAGGGGTGCGCATCCCCTTCATCTCCCTCGTCACCAAACCGCGGAGTGATGAGATCCTCATTGTATGAGGGTCTAGAACTGGTGGATGACCTTGGAAGCCTTGCCCTTCTAGGTGCATCACTCTCAAAAATGTCACCAAGGGTGTGGTGGTCCATGAATTCCCTTTGCTGAAATTTTAAACAACCATCAAACCAAGTGATTTCTAAGTTGATAAATGATGAGCAACTACTATAGGAACTTTCTAGAGGACTACACATGCATCAAAACAAAGTTTCTAAGCATAGAAAAAGCATACAAGCTCAAATAACCTGTCACCTACAGCAGCAAAATACTCAAGATACAATCTACCAATCACAAATCTAATTGGACAAGTGGAGGAGGCACATACCAAGGAACAATCCCTCCAAAAATCAACACTTGAGATGGGCTGAACAAGGAGATCAAAAATAGCGAGCAAGAACAGCAAGAACTCGAGATTGAGCAAGTTTTCCGGTGTTTTTCGGGAGAAAGAAAGAAGGTGGCTTTGAGGAGGCAGCCTGGAGGGGCCCAGGTGGGCTAGACTCCCCTAGGCGCCACCTCCTGGTAAGCCGCGCCTACCATGGGTGTGGGGCCTAGGGGTAGCCCCTTGGGTCATCTCAGGTGCCACTCTGCCCCTTTTTTTTTGAGGAAAAATTTATTTTGAATTTCCTGGGATTTTTTGGGAAACTTTATTTTTGGCCAATTTTTAGGGTATGAAAATTGATTTTCTCGCAGAAACAGTTTTCAGAAGAAGCAAAAGCAAACCAAAAGCCAAACTACATGAGCTCTAAGAAACAAGCAAACAACTAGCAAAACTAAAGCTAAAGCAAAGGCTAGGAAGGAGAAAGGAAAAATAAAGCAAGTATAACCAAAGTGGAAACATTATTTTGTTCATTAAAATCCTTTTGTTAACAAGGTTAATCAAGTCTTGTTACCAAAACAATCTTATATGAAACAAAACTTTGAATTCCAGAAGGTGATTATGTTACCTCATACTTGATAGCAATGGTCCCAATCATAATAGTTTCAAAATTTTCTTGTGGAATGGGACAATATATTTCTCCAACCTTAATGCCTTCAATATTTTCAATGGAATTCAAGCAATAGCTCTTAACAACCTTCTTGGGGAAATAGACAGTGTGCTCTTTGTCATTATTATTGAATGTTACTTTTCCTTGATTGCAATTGATGAGAGCACCTGTAGTATTAAGAAAAGGTCTCCCAAGAATAATAGACATATTATCATCTTCACGCATTTCAAGCACAACAAAATCAGTTAAGACCATGCAATTATGAGCAACTTGAACAGGAACATCCTCACATATACCAAAATGAATATTAGTTGACTTATCAGCCATTTGCAAAGATATATCAGTTGGTATCAACTTTTCTAGCTGGAGTCTCTTGTAAAGAGAAAAAGGCATAACACTAACTCCAGCTCCCAAATCACATAAAGAAGTTCTAACATAATTATTCTTAATGGAGCAAGGAATAGTTGGTATACCTGGATCACCAAGTTTCTTTGGAACCTTACCATTGAAGGAGTAATTAGCAAGTAGAGTATAAATCTCCTCATTAGGAATCTTCCTTTTATTAGAGACAATATCCTTCATATACTTTGAATAAGGAGGCAACTTAATAGCATCAGTCAAAGGAATTTGCAAGAATAAAGGTTTCATCCACTCACAAAACTTGTTGTAGTGTTCGTCCTCCTTTGACTTGTGTTTCTTACCTGGAAAAGGCATAGGTTTCTGCACCCAAGGTTCTCTCTCTTTACCATGTTTATTAGCAATAAAATCTTCCTTTGTGTACCTAGTGTTCTTAGTGTGTTTCTCAGGTTCTTCCTCAACTTCCTCCTTATTAGGAGACTCATTTTTATCATTACCACACGCAGTTTCAGCATCAGAGATAGATATACTATTAGGATCTACAGCAGGTTCAAGTGGTTCCTCAACTTTCTTATGTTTCTTTTTCTCCCTCTTACGAGGAGTACCACTATCCTCACCTTGTTGGGAATCCTTCTCTATTCTTTTAGGGTGTCCTTCAGGATATAAAGGATCTTGAGTAGCTACACCACTCCTAGTTCTAATTCCATAAGCATGTTTATTTCCTAAAGCATTAACTAACATATCCTTTTGCACCTTAGCAAGTTGATCAAGTTGGGTTTGAACCATTTGAAAGTGTTTACAAAGCATTTTAATATCATTAGAAGTTCTTTCCACAATATCTTTCAACTCATGGATAGCTCTAGAGTTTTCCAATAAATGATTCTGAACTTGTTTATTAAAATTACCTTGTTTAACAATAAATGTGTCAAGTTCCTCTAAGCATTGATCAGGAGCCTTACCATATGGAATATCACCTTCATTAAATTAGAGAGAGTGTACCTCAATAGTAGATGAGTGGGGAATTGGCTTACATAATTCTTCTATAGGAGGTAGATTCTTCACATCTTCAGCTCTAATACCTTTCTCCTTTAGACACTTTTTAGCTTCCTTCATCACTTCATCATTTAATGCAATAACTCCCCTCTTCTCGTGGCAGCGGGGCCTCTAGGGAACTACTGGCAATTAAGGTGATCCTTTTAATAGAGCATCGAAGCAAAGCATTAACACTCCATGAACACATGTGATCCTCACACCACAGCCATCCCCTCTGGTTGTCCCAATTATTGTCACTTTGGGGCCTTTGGATCCGGACAATGATATGTGTACACAACTTGAAGATAAGGTCATAAACAATACTATCATAATGATTCAATAATAAGTTCAGATCCGATATCATGGCACTCATGCCCTAGTGACAAGCAGTAAGCACAACAAGTTGCAACAAAGTCAAATAGCACTAATAGACATACTAGGCACTATGCCCCTAACAGATCTTATTTGATTACATGATAGAACTCATCCAATCCCTACCATCCCCAAGCCTACAGCAGGGGATTAGTCGCTCATGGATGAGGGAAAAATCGGTGGTTGATGGAGATGCGTTGGTGATGACGATGGCGATGATCCTCTCCAAATTCCCCGTCCCGGCAGGGTGCCAGAACAGAGTTTCTGGATCCAAATGTTGGTTTCTGGTGGCAGCGGCGGAGCGGAACTCTTTCTGGAAAACTATCGACCCCCTCTGTTTTTAGGTCAGAAGGCAACTTATAGGCGCAGAGGGAGGCCGATGAGCTGCCTGGGGTGGCCAGACCTCCCCTAGGCGTGGGGTCAGTGGGCCCGTGCCTGGGGTGGATCTGGCCCCCCCAGGCCTCCCCTCTATCTCCCCTTCTGGATCCGTGGATCTTCTGGTGAAATATAATTTTTGGCATATTTTCCGGGATTTTTCCTGATAGTTCATTTTCTGCACAAAAACAAGACACCAAGGTAATTCTGCTGAAAACAGCGTCAGTCCGTGTTAATTGTATCCAAATCACACAAGTTTAGAGAAGAAACAATAGCAAAGTGTTCGAGAAAGTAGATATGTTTTAGACGTATCACCACCCTAGGGTGTGGCCACCCTGGTGCCCTACTCCATATCTGCTTCGCGTTTTCGTAATTCTTCGGGAAAAATAGTAACTTCGGCTTTTGTCCCGTCCAATTTTGAGAATATTTATTTTTTAGCTTTTCTAAAACCAAAAACAGCAGAAAACAACCAACTGGCACTGTGGCATCTTATCAATAGGTTGTTACAGAAAGTGTATAAAAATACCTCAAAGTATAGACAAAACATTAGACAAATGATATAAAACAAGCATGGAGCATCAAAAATTATAGATATGTTTACGACGTATCATCCTCTTCTCCCCCAACTCGTACCAGGTAGAGGAGAGGTGACCTAGGTTCTGCCTCACTGCCCTTCTTAGGTGATTTCCGGTGGCTCGTCGAATAAAAAACCGATCCAACCCAGATCGCTGCCTTTTCCGCCTCCTTCACCAGCCCAAAATGGTGTAAACCATATGTCTTTTGTGCAATCAATATGTATTTTGTATAGGATATGAAAAATTTCCTTCCCAAAATGGTCATTTGCGTGTATACCAGTCTACAAATCCTAGAGTAGCAATCAATTAGTATATAAATAATATCTTAGGTCATCAAGGGCATCATAGAAATTTCCTATCGAATCGACAGCTGACAGTTGATACAACCAAAAAACTTCCAGCTTTTCCACAATTATCAGCTCACAACAGCTTTCTCGCAACAGATTTTCCACAGCTAATTTTCAGGAATCTATAGCTCAACTAAACACACCCTATGTCGAGTATACAATATGGTTCCATGGAAGAACCTATGACTGAGGCATAAGGGATGCAATGCATCTCTTTCTTTCATTTAACCATAGTTGTAACACTAAGACTAGTACAATGCTATATACAAGTAAGAACTTCCTTCTTATCTTGTTCCATTTTGAACTCCTTCAGAATCTTACCTAGGACATTCTGAAAATATTTAGAATCAAGTCTAGGAAGCATCCGACAATAATGTTTATTAAACTCACCGACCTATCTCGATAGATTCCATTGTTTAAAAACCATATTTACTAGCTTAAATATTATTAATACCGATCACATCATTCATATATGTCATCCACATATTTCAGAATGATAACATGCTTCCACTCAAATATGGTATCCATATATGAGATCCAGGGACTAGCTCCCACTCAAAATGGCATCCATCTATGAGATCCAAATATTTCACTTAGATCCCACTCAAAACATGTCTCCTACATATTGAGTCTTAGCCAAGCCATCAAGCTTCCACTCAAAATATGTCTCTTACATATAAAGGTTAAGCCAAGCCAATATGCTCCCTACTCAAATGAAAATCCTCTCAATAATATTGGGCTTTCCAAAATTCTTTGATCACTATTAGATTGAGTTCCAGCTGTGAGTTCCCAATATCCATATATTGCTAGTGTAAATCCAATAGACTCAAGCATCGCTACATTTGTAGTCAACTCCTTGAATTTTTCCAAACATGCTTTGCGACAAATCGAGCTTCATTCATTTCTTTCCCATGACTCTGCAGTCATTTAGAAATATTAATTAAACATCTTTACTTAATAAGATCAAGCGACACATTACTTTTCTATCTTGAATGTAACTTAATACAGGATTTCGAGACTCCTAGTCATTTCTCGCATTTAGGTCCATCATGCTTCTTTGTATTTTGTAGGTATGTCTTGTTCAAAACATGACAAGTGAATCAATAATATAATCCCATTGAATTGCATAATATTATCTTGAATCCTACTTTCTTTTGTAAAAGTATTCGCTGAAACTTTATGATCACTATCATCAGTTTCTCCTCTATTTGCAGAGTTTGGTTTCATGAAACAAATTTCGCTGCGCCACTCAAAAATCAGGAGGTAAGGTCAAATATCTTGTTTTGAAATTTTATTTTCTTCCACATGTATCTTTCATTAAGAGACATAAACCTAGGACAACAACAGGTTTTCCCTCTGTGGAACATGTATTCATAGTTGCCTAATAATACGCTACAAAGACTTGTTTATTCGCCACGATTTCGAATCATCAAAACCTCTAGAAACTCAAACATGCCATAACTCTTATGGTGTTGTTCCACGAATCCTTAGATGTTCCTTTGTATTTCAAAACGAGTGTTTGCTTATTTCAATCTTTAACTCTAAACAATAACTATAACCCTGATAAGAGATAATATTAGACCAAATGTATCCAGTACAAAATGATTATGATGTTTAGATATATCAACACCTTGAATTTGTCCAATTATCATAATTTGTGAAACATCTTTCAAAAGTCCCTTTATGCCAATATTTAACTTAAATACTTAGTCATATCGATCAAATCGAAGAGACTTTGTATTCGTGTTAATTCCATATCCCACTTTGTTTTGAACTCATCTAAACAATCAAATCTTTTCAAAACTTCTGTTTCATTAAGTAAATACACCTATTCACTTAAGTCCACAATGAAATATTGATTTCCACTAT
The DNA here is from genome assembly GCA_030063025.1 of Avena longiglumis. Classification (NCBI taxonomy): domain Eukaryota; kingdom Viridiplantae; phylum Streptophyta; class Magnoliopsida; order Poales; family Poaceae; genus Avena; species Avena longiglumis. Next base: position 202,492,872 of record CP125976.1, on the reverse strand, counting down.
TTTTTGAAAATGTGATACATCACTATGTATAAGATTCAACAATTCTTCGCATATCACCATTTTACCAGAATGCGGAGTTTTAGTGATTTCGTCAAACGGGGCATGGTCTTGCAAAGTCTCTAGATCAAATATATCCAAGACCCCGATTTTCATCTAAGTGAAAAACATGCAAAAACCACCTTGACTTAAACAATAGTGTCACGTCATTATTAAACTTTGGATATCTTTTAGCATTATAATCCTTTACAAATGCTTAACTTATTAACATTAACATAGTGATGAGAATAACTTATTTATAACCATAATGTGACCATAAAGGTATTACTCATAAGAACAGTACAACTAGATTGTAACTTATTCATATGAATAATTGTCTTGCAAAAGCAAGACACACAAACAGGGATTACAAATTTTATTCAAGTCCACTAATCAAAATGATAAACTTTGAAGGATGGAGTGATGTCGGCCATCAACCAGTTTTCTTGCCGTCATCAAGCCACATTGCCTCAAATCGAGCAATTCTCAAGCCGACCATCCCGTTTTCACAAAATGGGACAAGTATCCAATACTTTGTAACTCCAACGAGTTTTGCAAGAATTACATTTATAACTTTGTATATCTGTCATAAACCCTGTTCATCCATGAACTCCACTACAATCAAGCCCTTCTGAGAGTTCTTAACTCTAATGCAAGATTGCTAAGATTTCTCCAAATATTCTATTTTCATCCACCACGAAAGAAAAATCATCCAACGGCTCATACTTTCTGTGCCTTCTTTTGTATAATACAAAATTGCAGTCCAACTCTTCATCAAATGGAGAATGGTCCCTTTTGGATGACAATGGAGAACGCACAAACTTTGTGGAGTCATCGGATTATCTCCTAATGGTTATTGTATCAAGAAGAGAAGATCAGCTTATTACGAGGATATCCCTCGGGCGTGGGTATTAATCTATGAAGTTGGACCCTTCTGCTAAGTTCCATATCAAGTAATAAATTTCTCATGGTCGCAAAGGACCTCAATGAGATAAGCCATGATGTACTAAGATATTTGCAAATAGACATCTAGACTTAGTTCATAATATGAGTTCAATTCATAATTGAGCTCCCACTAAAATAGTCAACCCTAGATGATTTTAGCAATCACACGATCCCAATTCACTATGCAACCCCCGATCATCACGGCCGGCAATATAGCTTCAAAGGTAGACATTCTCCAATGCCAATCACATCATCCATGTGACTCATTCTTGATCTTTCGATCTCTTGTGTTCTGAGGCCATGTATGTACATGCTAGGCTCGCCAACTCAAACTTGTGTGTATTCCAGTGTAACCTTTTTTACACCCACTATATGTGAACGTAGATATGTCTAGCCCCTGATCGTCATAGCCGGATTCATAACGAAGAACTTTATTGGTGCTGCACACACAAGGGGAATGATGCGGCTCAAATCACTGTAGAGCTTCGTTGGGGGACCCCAAGAGGATGGTATGATGAGTACAACAACAAGTTGATACGTCGGAAGCGTATCTATAATTTTTGAGGCTCCATGCTTGTTAAGTATCTACTTTTCTTTGCTTTGTCTACACTTTGAGGTGTTTTTATATATTTTCTGGAACTAACCTATTAACAAGTTGCCATAGTGCATGTTGCATGTTTTCTTCTGTTTTTTGTTCCAGAAAGGCAGAAAATCAATATTCTCGGAATTGGACGGGACAAAAGCCAAAGTCAATATTTTACCGTGAGGGACACGAATCCAGAAGACGAGACGGAGACGCGAACCAGGGTGGCCAGACCCCCAGGCACGGGTGGGCCCTGCCCCACGCCTGGGTAGGGTGTGGGGCCCCTATCCGCCTCCTGGACTCGCCTCTTCGCCTATGAGAAGCCCCCGATGCAGAAACCCTAAGTACCCGATCAATATTCCACGAAACCTTTTGTAGCCCCCGCCACAGTCGTCCCTAGATCGGGGAGATCTGAAGTTCTTCCTGGCACCCTGCCGGAGGGGAGATCACGGAGGCCTTCCTTCCGGTATGATGCGTGAGTAGTTCCACCTTGGACTATGGGTCCATGTAGTAGCTAGATGGTTGTATCCCCTCCTTGTGCTTTCATGTATAGATCTTGTGAGCTCCGTTCATGATCAAGATCTAATCTATTTATAATCATGCATGTTGTGTTTGCGGGGATCCGATGGATATTGAGATTATTATATCAGATTGATTAATGGTTTTGTCTTTATGATTCTCTCATGTCTGTGTTGTTTGTGATCTTGCATGCTCTCCGTTGTTAGTAGCTATCTTGGCCGAGTTGTTGCTAGTGACTCCAAGAGGGGGTATTTATGCTCGATAGTGGGTTCATGCCTCTAGTTTCCAAGGGAAGTGACATAAATCTCTTCGGTTGTAGATGTGTTGTTTATACTAAGGAGAAAACAATGGTCTCTTGTTCATAGAACAAGTGGATTGTTTACCTTACACACTTTTCTTAAAGCAGTTGTTTGTTGCTTGCAACTTAATACTGTAAGGGGTTCGGTTGATAACTTGAAGGTGGACTTCTAGTCATAGATGCAGTTGGATGGCGGTCTATGTATATTGTTGTATTGCCCAATCGAATCTCATAGTATCTTTTGACTAGTATTGCATTGTTATGCCTTACTCAGTTCCTGTCAATTGCCCTGCTGTAATTTGTTTACCCTTCATGCCATGTTGTTTATCTAAGGAGAGCACCTCTAGTGAACTATAGACCCCGGTCCAATCTTTACCATTGATACATCTTCCATTGTTAATGTTTACTTGCTGCAAACCATTAACTTCCACACCATACGTTTAATACTTTGTTATAGCAAACCGGTGAGCTTGACAACCTCACTGATTCGTTGGGGCAAAGTCTTGAGTTTGTGTTGTGCAGGTCTCCGTGTTGCTTGCAACACCTGTGTGATGTTTCCTTCCTCCTACTGGTTCGATAACCTCGGTTTCTTACTGAGGGAAAACTTGCTGCCGTGCTGCTTCACACCTTGCTCTTGGGGTTCCCAACAGACTCCACGTCAAGCACCAGGTTCTCTGGCGCCATCAAGGAGTCACCATCAAGCTTTTCTGGCGCCGTTGACGGGGAGGCTAAGGACGTCTTCCCTAGGGGAGTCCTTCACTTCCTTTCTCTTTACTTTGTTTTTAGTTTGCTTTGTTTCTTTTGCTTGGTTTTGTTTGCCTCTTTTCAAAAAACCCAAAAAAATTAGTCTAGTTTGGTTTGCTTTCTTTATTCAAAAACACAAAAAAATCAGTTCCTACTCTAGTTGCCACCTTGCTCTATCTCACCATGTTGTTCCCCAAGTTTGCCCTGAAAGATCTTGCAATAGGTAGTGACTCCATAATTGGGAAAGATAATATTGAAGAATTGTTTAATCATGTTAGAAAGAATGAGGATATTGAGGATAGATCTATAGCAGAACTTGCTCCCAATTATAAGATTGCTGCAGCTTCTTTAGTTCATATGTTGGAGGCTAGGTTTGTTAGCCTTAACCCCTTCATACAATTCTTGTTCCTAAAACTAAAAGAAGAAGAGAATGCTAAAAAGAGAGAATTCATCCTTGAAACTTTATTAAAAGAATTCCATGATGTTGCTAGGGAAGCCAAAAAGGTCTTTGAGCGTTTCAATATGCTAGGATCAAGTGTAGATGTTGTAGGTATTTCTGATAAAACTAAGCTTAGAGAAGAATTTAAGATACACATACCCTTTAAGCTTGTTGGACTGCATCAAGCCTTTGAAAAGAATTTTGATTGGATTGCTCCTGAAAATATTTTTGATGAAAGTAGTAAACCAAAGAGAGATGAGAAGGGATCCTCCAAAACCCATTTGGATGAGATACCTTTCATAGTTGAAGAATTTGCAAGTATTGATGTTAATGCTTCCTCATTTGAAAATACCTGGTTCTTCTTGCTTCTTGTGCCTAACTTAAAGGCGTTAAAGAAAAGTACTTGTTGGGAGATAAACCAAGAGTTTCCTTGAGTCTTGAAAGTTATTACTTCAGTAATGACCTCTGCTTATCCTTTTTGTTTGCTTTTTGTGCCAAGAATGACCTCTAATGACAGGGAAGTAAGATTTTGGGGAGTTATTGTCCCGAAACAGATATCTTTCCTCCACCATAAAAACTCGTGAGGAGTCTCTGTAACTCTTATTGATCTGAAAATTTATGAATAAATCCCCAGTATGTTAGGTAACTTTTGTTAGTTCAACACTTTTTGATTTGAGCAACAGAAGATGTTTAAAACAATCGGTTTCTACCTGCTGGTCTGTTTTGACAGATTTCTCCCATTATTTGCATTTGCTTCTTATTGATTCATTTTTGAGTTCTCTTTAGGTGAATTGAGCTTTTTGAAGGAGTTCCTACAGTAGCTTGTGTTTTTAGTGAAAAGTCTTGCTGTTCCAAAGCTTTGCCAGAGGTCTAATATCTTTTGAATACACTAATGTTGCTAATGAAGATTGTGTGAAGTCTTGTATGAAGGAAAAAATTTCAGGTGTAGAGAGAGAATGATGTAACGATATGAAGAATGGACAAAAGATCAAGCTTGGGGATGCCACCCCGGTGTCACCCCAAGAAATATACAAGAGGTACAAGCGTTAAAGCTTGGGGATGCCCAAGGAATCCCCTTCTTCATCAATAAAAAGCTCAGGTCTGTCTAGACATTTCGTTTTTATTGTTTCATGCACAGTTGTGTTGTTCTTGAAGCGTCTTAGTTTTCGTTTGGTTTTCTTAGGTTGTTTAGTTTGCTTGAATAAAGTAGTTTGGACCCCCGTTCTCGCTGTGTTGTTGCAAATAAGTTGCTTGGTGTTGGAAAGGAGTAGTAAGTTCTTGCTTGTAAGTGCAAGAGGAGCTTGCATTGACTGTGACTTAGACTTTAGCATGACATGCTAGGTGTTGTTTTGACCTTATGCTTAGTGATTATTGTTGTAGCATGTCTTGTTCCAAACAATTGGGATTACTTAGTGTGCCTTGAAGAAAGTATGCGTTGTTTTAGCATGCAAAAGCATAGTATTGTGGTATTCTCCTTTGATGCTTTGTTTGGGTTGACTTGGCACATGCTCACACCATGTTATGACTATGAACAAGTCACCATAGCCTCTATTATCATTTAGTACTTGACTAGTAGTACCACTCTATGCTTTGATTAGTAATTCTATGTTGCACTGCATGATTATGGCCATTATTGCTCTCTTAGTTGGTTGCTCCCAGTCTGTTGCTAGCCTCCACTTGTATGAGTAAGTTCTACTCATGCTTCGAACTCCTAAGAAACAAAGTTATTACAAAGTGTCCACTATAAATTCCTATGCATGGTGTGTTACACCATTCCAAGTATATTCTTGTTTTCAGCTATCTTCCAATTAAAAACTATTTTTTATGTGAAAATTTAGTGATTAAAGCCCTCACAAACTTGATGGCACACTTTATATTCTTTTCCCCTAATAAACTTGAACCATTGTGTCATCTATGTTGTATATGCTTGCACTTATACGTTGGAATTAGCAGAACCGTGCTGTCACGAGGAACATTTTCAACATTGCACTTGTACTTTGTACTTAGTTGATATCATGCTTTTTTGTCTATGGATGTCACCGGTGTGAAATAAAGAGGGAACTTGTAAGTCCATGGAGTTTGTATTTTGTGTTAGAGAAACACCTGGGCCGCTAGCCTAAGCCATGCCTAATCATGGTGGAAACTTGCAGCATCACCATAGTGAGGTATCTATGAAGCATCCTCAATAAAAAGCTATGCATATGTGATACGTTGGAAACGTATCTATACTTTTTTATGCTCCATGCTTGTTTTGTATCTACTTTGCTTTGCTTGTCTACATTTTGAGGTGCTTTTTACATGTTTTCTGGTACTAACCTATTAACAAGTTGCAACAGTGCCAGATGCCTATTTTCTGTTCTTTTTGGTTTTAGAAAAGTTAGTAAATAAATATTATCAGAATTGGACGAGACAAACATCAAAGTCAATTACTTTCCGTGGGTAACAAGAAGTCCAGAGGAGAGCCGGAGGGGCCGGCCATAAGGGCCAGACCCACCCAGGCACGGGTGGGCCCCACCCCGCGCCTGGCTAGGGTTTGGCGCCCCTGGCCGCCGCCTCGGTCTCCCCCTTCGCCTATAAGAAGCCCCCGATGCAGAAACCCTGAGTACCCGATAAAATATCCACGAAACCATTTGTAGACGCCGCCACCATCGTCCCTAGATCGGGGGGATCTGAAGCTCTTCGGTTGTAGATGTGTTGTTGCTACTAGGGATAAAACAACGGTCTCTTGTTCCTGGAACATGTGGACTATTTATCTTACACACTTTGCTTAAAGTTGTTGTCTGTTGCTTGCAACTTAATACTGGAGGGGGTTCGGATGATAACCTGAAGGTGGACTTCTAGTCATAGATGCAGTTGGATGGCGGTCTATGTATATTGTTGTATTGTCCAATCGAATCTCATAGGATCTTTCTGACTAGTAATTGCATCGTTATGCCTTTCTCAGTTCCTATCAATTGCCCCGCTGTAATTTGTTTACCCTTCATGCCATGTTGTTTATCTAAGGAGAGCACCTCTAGTGAACTATGGACCCCGGTCCAATCTTTAACATTGATACATATTCGACTGTTACTTGTTTACTTGCTGCAAACCATTACCTTCCACACCATACATTTAATCCTTTGTTACAGCAAACCGGTGAGCTTGACAACCTCACTGTTCGTTGGGGCAAAGTCTTGAGTTTGTGTTGTGCAGGTCTCCGTGTTGCTTGCAACACCTGTGTGACGTTTCCTTCCTCCTTCTGGTTCGATAACCTCGGTCTCAACTGAGGGAAAACTTGCTGCTTCACACCTTGCTGTTGGGGTTCCCAACAGGCTGTGTGTAGACAGTCGTCAAGCATTTCTAGCGCCGTTGCCGGGGAGGCTAAGGACGTCTTCACAAGGGGAGTCCTTCACTTCCTATCTCTTTGCTTTGTTTTTAGTTTGCTTTGTTTCTATTGCTTGGTTTTGTTTGCCTCTTTTCAAAAAAACACAAAAAAAAATTAGTTCCTGCTCTAGCTGTTGCTGATGTTTTTGGCTTGCCCACCTTTGCCAAAATGAACTCTGCTGAGAAACCCAAGTTGTGTGACTTTAATAGCACCAACAACAATGATTTCCTAAGCACTCCTATTTATCCACCTGCTCCTGATGCTAACTTTTATGAAATTAAGCCTGCCTTGTTGAATCTTGTGATGAGAGAGAAATTTTCTGGTGCTAGTTCTGATGATCCTGCTGCCCATCTCAATAGCTTTGTTGAACTTTGTGAGATGCAAAAGTATAAGGATGTAGATGGAGTTATTATTAAGCTCAAGCTTTTTTCCTTTCTCTTTGAGAGGAAAAGCTAAAGAATGGTTGCTTTCTTTGCCTAAAAATAGTATTGATTCTTGGACTGAGTGCAAAGATGCTTTTATTGGAAAGTACTATCCTCCTGCTAAGATTATATCCATGAGAAGTGATATTATAAAATTTAAACAACTTGATAGTGAACATGTTGCTCCAGCTTGGGAAAGAATGAAATCTTTGGTTAAAAATTGCCCAACTCATGGACTCACTGCTTGGATGATTATCCAGATTTTTTATGCAGGTTTGAACTTCTCCTCAAGAAATCTATTGGATTCAGCTGCTGGAGGTACCTTTATGGGCCTCACTTTGGGTGCTGCAACAAGTCTCCTTGATAATATGATGGTTAACTACTCTTAATGGCATGTTGAGAGAGCTCCACATGGTAAGAAGGTAAATTTTGTTGAGGAAACTTCCTCTTTGAGTGAAAAGATTGATGTTATCATGGATATGCTTGTTAATGGGAAAGCTCCTCTAGATCCTAATAGTGTTCCCTTAGCCTCTTTGGTTGCTTAAGAAGAGCAAGTTGATGTGAACTTCATTAGAAACAAGAATTTCAACAACAATGCCTATAGGAACAATTTTGGTAGCAACAATAATTATAGGCCTTATCCTCCTAATAATGGCAATTCCTATGAAAGCTCTTACAATAATGCTAGAAGTGCCCCCTCTGAACTTGAAGTCATGCTCAAGGACTTTATTAGTAAACAAACCACTTTCAATAAGACTATAGAGGAAAAGCTTTTAACTGTTGAGAAAAATATATTCTCTTTGTTTGAAGCTCAGTCCTCCTTGATTAATAAAATGGCTGCTAAACCTAAAACTATGGAAAACACTTTTGCTATTACTCATGCCATACAAGTTACTATTGATAAAAATGTGAGGCTATTAGCTCAACTTCATGCTAAGTGGGAAAGGGAAGCTGAAATTGATAGAAACAATAGTGTGTGAACTATCACCACTAAACCATAAGTAGTCCCTATTCCTACTCCTACTATGCCTAAGCCTATTGAGCCTACTACTAGTGATGCCAAGTTTGACTTTGATATTGATGGTTGCAATAATTCTGAAGTGATTATGTTCTTGCAAAAGATTGCTAGAAGTCCTAATGCTAGTGATATTCATGTTGCCTTTACCAAACACATTACAGATGCTCTTGTTAAGATTAAGGAAGATAAGCTAAAACACAAAGCTTCTATTCCTTGGAAAGTAGAAGATAGTTGGGAACCCATTATTAATATGCAAGTGAATGACTTTGATCTCAAAGCTTCATGTGATCTTGGTTCTAGTGTCTCTATTATGCCTGGGAAGATTTATGAAATTCTTGATTTGCCACCTTTGGGAGATTGTTATTTGGATGTCCCACTCAATGATAATGCTAAGAAAAAACTCCTGGGGTATTAATGATGTTATCACCATGGTTAACAATGCTTATGTCCCTGTTGATTCTATGTTTTGGTTGTTGAATACAATGATTCTTGTCCTATTACTTTGGGAAGACATTTTCTAAGAACAGTTGGTGCCATCATTGATATGAAAGAAGGCACCATCAAATATCATTTTCTATTCAAGAAAGGTATTGAACACTTCCCTATGAGGAGAGATAAGTTTCTTTTTGCTCCTCCTTTGAAAGCAAGATTTGATGTTAATGCTTCTTGATTTGAAAATACTTGATTCTTCTTGCTTCTTGTGCCTAACTTAAAGGCGTTAAAGAAAAGTACTTGTTGGAAGATAACCCAAAAGTTTTATTGAGTCTTGAAAGTTATTACTTCATTAATGACTTCTCCTTATCCTTTTTTGTTTGCTTTTTGTGCCAAGAATGACCTCTAATGAGAGGGAAGTAAGATTTGGGGAGTTGCTGTCCCGAAATAGATTTCTGTCCTCCACCAACAAAATTCGTGTGGAGGCTCTGTAACTCGTATTGATCTCAAAATTTACGAATAAATCCCCCAGTATGTTAGCTAACTTTCGTTAGTTTAACACTTTTTGATTTGAGAAACATAAGATGTTCTAAAAAATCGGTTTCTACATGCTAGTCTGTTTTGACAGATTTCTGCCATTATTTGCATTTGCTTCTTATTGATTCCTTTTTGAGTTCTCTTTAGGTGAATTGAGATTTTTTAAGGAGTTACTACAGTAGCTTGTGTTTTTAGTGAAAATCCTTGCTGTTCCAAAGCTTTGCCAGAGGTCTAATATCTTTTGAATACACTAATGTTGCTAATGAAGATTGTGTGAAGTTTTGTATGAAGGAAAAATTTCAGGTGTAAAGAGAGAATGATGCAATGAGATGAAGAATAGACAAAAGTTTCAAGCTTGGGGATGCCACCATGGTGTCACCCCAAGAAATATCCAAGAGGTACAAGCGTCAAAGCTTGGGTATGCCCAAGGCATACCCTTCTTCATCAATAAAAAGCTGAGATCTGTCTAGACACTTCATTTTTATTGTTTCGTGCACAGTTGTGTTGTTTTTGGAGCATCTTAATTTTCGTTTGCTTTGCTTAGGTTGTTTAGTTTTCTTGAATAAAGTATTTTGGACCCCCGTTCTCGTTGTGTTGTTTTGCAAATAAGTTTGCTTGGTGTTTGGAAAGGAGTAGTAAGTTCTTGCTTGAAGTGCAAGAGGAGCTTGCATTGACTGTGACTTAGACTTTAGCATGACATGCTAGATGTTGTTTTAGCATTATGATTAGTGATTATTGTTGTAGCATGTCTTGTTCCAAACAACTGGGATTGCTTAGTGTGCCTTGAAGTAATTATGTGTTGTTTTAGCATGCAAAAGCATAGTATTGTGGTATTCTCCTTTGATGTTTTTCTTGGGTTGACTTGGCACATGCTCACACTATGTTATGACTATGACAAGTCACCATTAGCTTATATGATCATTTAGTCCTTGATTTGTAGTACCACTCTTTGCTTTGATTAGTATGCTTTGTTGCACTGCATGATTATGGCCATTATTGCTCTCTTAGTTGGTTGCTCCGAGTCTTTTGCTAGACTACACTTGTATGAGTAAGTTCTACTCATGACTCCAACTCCCGAGAAACCAAGATATTCCAAAGTGTGCACTATAAACTCCTATGCATGGTGTGTTACACCATTCCAAGTATATTCTTGTTTTCAACTATCTTCCAATTAAAAAATATTTTGCTATGTGAAAACTTAGTGATTAAAGCCCTCACGAACTTGATGGCACACTTTATTTTTTGCCCCTAATAAACTTGAACCACTGTGACAACTTTGTTGTATATGCTTGCAGTTATAAGTTGGAGTCAGCAGAACCGTGCTGTCACGGGGAACGTTTTAACATTGCACTTGTACCTTGTTATACTCAGTTGATATCATGCTCTTTTGTCTATGGATGTCACCGGTGTGAAATAAAGAGGGAACTTGTAAGTCCATGGAGTTTGTATTCTGTGTTAGAGAAATGCCTGGGCCGCTAGCCTAAGCCATGCCTAATCATGGTGGAAACTTGCAGCATCACCATAGTGATCTATCTATGAAGCATCCTCAATAAAAAGCTATGCATATGGCAAATAAAAAGATTGCTGAGATGCTCATTGTTTGCTTGCCTTGTCATTTTGGTTATGGGAAAGCTCATGTACCATGTGCAAGGGGTACCCCGTTGGCGGTTCTCAATGATATGCAAATACTTATAGTGACAAGAACTTACCTGGACCCAAAGTTGAGTATGCATGAGGTATGGCCCTCGTATTCAAGGGACATGAGATTGCCAACTTATACTTCGTCAAGCATATACTCCAGCTTTGCCACTTAACTTTAACCACTTCAAGATGCTTATGATAGGGGCAATGAGGCTGAAAGCTAACAAGTACCATAATTTTTGGAAGCTCTTTTTGAAACTTGTAATCCCTGCTTCCTTTACAAAAAGGCCTTTCTTCCACCATTATTGAGTCTCCACCTTCTACCTTTAGGCACCATTAAGAGAGAATAGTTTTCATTCTGTGTACAGTGTTCCAAAGCTTATTAATTGATGCATATTGTGTTATTACTTGTTCTTGTGCTATTTGTTTCTAGTCACCCTTGTGAACTTTGCAGGTGTCCTATGCATTTATATTGCTACTCTATGAGGGACAAGCTGATTGCCACTATGCTATGTTTTCTACATGTGAAGAAAACAAATGTTTTTCAATGCATGTTATTCATGATCTTTGTTTGTAGCTTGCCATGTTGCATGCATAGTTACTATGTCCTATTGTTAGAACTCCATCTTTCATGCACATGTTTAGATTTCTTTGATCCCAGATTTCAATGCTTGCAAATGGTTAGGTCTTTATTGTGAGGGTGCATGTCAACTAAAAAGTTATTCTTTTTATCACTTACCTACTCGAGGACGAGCAGGAGTTAAGCTTGGGGATGTTGATACATTGGAAACGTATCTATAATTTTTGATGCTCCATGCTTGTTTTCTATCTAATTTGCTTTGCTTATCTACACTTTGAGGTGCTTTTTACATGTTTTCTGGTACTAACCTATTAACAAGTTGCAACAGTGTCAGATGCATGTTTTCTGCTGTTTTTGGTTTCATAAAAGTTAGTAAAGAAATATTCTCGGAATTGTACGGGACAAACGTCAAAGTCAATTACTTTCTGTGTGGAACAAGAAGTCCAGAGGAGAGCCGGAGGGGCCAGACAGAGGGGCTAGACCCACCCCAGGCGCGGGTTTGACGCCCCTGGCCGCCGCCTCGGTCTCCCCCTTCGCCTATAAGAAGCCCCCGATGCAGAAACCCTGAGTTCCCGGTCAAATATCCATGAAACCGCCTGTAGCCGCCGCCACCATCGTCCCTAGATCGGGGGGATCTAAAGTTCTTCCCAGCACCCTGCCGGAGGGGAGATCATCCTGGAGGCCTTCTCTCCGGTATGATGCGTGATTAGTTCCACTTTGGACTATGGGTCCATGTAGTAGCTAGATGGTTGTATCTCCTCCTTTGTGCTTTCATGTATAGATCTTGTGAGCTCCGTTCATGATCAAGATCTAATCTATTTCTAATCATGCATGTTGTGTTTGCGGGGATCCGATGGATATTGAGATTATTATGTTGGTTTGATTAATGGTTTTGTCTTTATGATTCTATCATGTCTGTGTTGTTTGTGATCTTGCATGCTCTCCGTTGTTAGTAGCTATCTTGGCCAAGTAGTTGCTAGTGACTCCATGTAACAACCCAAGTTTTTAATATATGTAATTAGTACCTAAGCATTGCATGCATCTGTTTAAATCAATAAAATGCTTGCATGTGATCAAGTGTGAATCAAAGTACAATCACAAACCCTAAACCCTAATCCTCCTCCTCTATTTGAAAGCAATTCAAATAGTTTTGAATTTTGAAATGACAAAATGTTTGGAGCCCAAAAGGATTAGGGCCCTACAATATTTCAAATATTTCTACAAAGTCTTGTATTTGTGAATCATTTAAAACAGATTCAAATATAGAAATACAAAACGGATTTTGAAATCAGAAAAAGAAAAGGGGTTTTGCTAAAAAAAATAGTAGCAGCAGCCAGTGGGCCGCATCCCATCTTCCTCCTCCCTCCTTCTCTTCCGCGGGTGCAGCAGCCAGCGGCCTAGCACCGTCCCACGCCAACCCAAGTGCAGCCCGTACCGCTTCGTCGGTTGCTCTGTCGTCTTCCTCGGCAGCGGCAAGAACCTGCCTATCGCGCCGCTCGCCGTTGATCGTCGCTGGTGCGCCGCGATGCCCGCCACCGCTTGGAGGAGAGGATAAGGAGCAGCTGCACGCCTCTGCCTCTCTCCCTGGTCACTACCTCTCTCTGGAGCTCTCCCTTGCCCCTTTTCGCGCAGACCCGAAACCCTACCTCCGATGATCCCCGCCGTCTCCGGCCTTCCCGTGCTCTGCAGATGACGCCTTGGGCTCCACCGCGCTCTGAGGATCCTTCCCGTCGAAGGAATCGAGGGGGGCGCCGTGAATCATCGCCCGCGACTCCGTCTTCCCCACCTCCGACAACCACCCCTTCGCCCGCGTCATCGCCACAGACCTCCTCTGGCCTCGCTATCGCCTCTGTTCGCTTCATGGTAAGATTCTGGTGCTCAAGCACCCTCTCATCGCCTCGCTCGCTTGCTGTATCCATCACTCGCCGTCGATCCACAAGTTCCGCCGTCGTGCATCATCGGGCTCACTATTCCGGTGACCGTTAGCAAGCGGCGCCGCCACTAATAGGTAGCCCACGATGCCCTCGTTCGAGCGGGCTAGGTCCCTTAGCCCCGCGCGTCCCCTGTCACCATCTCCCGCCGCCTTCTGGACGCTCTCCGGCGAGTCCCGCGTGGCACTGAGGTGGAAACCGACGTGGCCTCGGCCCCACCCGTCAGCCTCCGTGGCTAGGCTTTGTCCTGGTAAAAATCAACCCACCCTAGCGCCGACCCCACCTATCCAACGTGGCTGCACACATGGCCTTGGGCCCAGCAGTCAGTGGCTGGGTCTGGCCTCTGCCTTGGTGAGAAATGTTTAGGGTTAGGGCCCTGACGTCATATGATGCAGTAAATCAATTTAAAATGTTTTATTAATTTCAGAAAAGGTTTAAATATTGTAAAATCAATAAATAATTATCTATAAGTCAGAAAAATACAAATAATATATCAAAATGATCAGAAAAATGAGAACTATCTAATTACACTATAATCATACATTGTTAACCAACTTTCATGATAGTTTAATTAGAAAAACTAATTGAACCACAGAGGTGATTCCAAGGATCCCCATGTTCTAGGGTTTGGACCTCTCGGACCCCATTTAAAGTGATCAAGCATGTTCTAGGGTTTATTTCAACACTACTTAACTTGTCATATCATCCATAGTGATCGTGCATTGCATTATGCCATGTATTGAATGTTGGGTCCCCTTTTCTGGTATTTGGTTCTTCGCGATAGGATCCGAGCCCGATGCCGAAGTCAACGACACCGAAGATCCATACATGTCTACTGACGGGAAAGGCAAGCGTAGCCTCTCATTCTGAACCTATATTTTATAAAGTATATTACTTTCTCGCTATGATGCACACGATTCCAATGTGGTCTTTTGTCAGTAGTTAGTGTTACCTATCTGCTGCATAGTTTCCCTGTTGTAGCCTTATACTCCGGATCCACTGCTCCTAGCATACCTAGGTCTGGCATCTAAGCATTGCTAGAGATTCTGAGATCGATAACTTAGCCATGCATAGTATCAATGTCTGATCTATCCGAACGATGAATCAGAGATGCCGGAGAATCTAGAAAGGTAGGAGTTGGTGACATCGTCGAAGGAGTTAACTAAATATGATAAGGCTTGTATGGGAGGCCACGTTGGGTGTGGTTTTTGTAGTCCCATGCTCGCCACCACTAGGAACTGATTTCTTACCTTTGGAACCAAGACGAGCGTACAACCACACGGGGCCTGGACAACCCCTCGACTAACTAACTTTCCTAGTAGATTCCATGAGTCACATAGTTCGGGCTTTCAATTCGGCATACGCATTGAAAATGTTTTCGAACGAGGAGGTGATGGAGATGCAAAATAACATATAGGGAAGCATGGACCGGGTTGCTTGGGGTAGATAGCACCCCTGGTAAACCAATCTTGCCTCACATCTTTAAGTACCGGCTTCAGGATTTGACCCGTTACGGCGGACCAATTCGGACTCGACTAACAAAGTAACTCCTCACCACGTGAGGGTCAATGACCTCCGTGCGTGAATTTTTCGCTAGGGGTATCACGTCTCCGATCAGACGGAAATTGAGGCTATGTCCATGTGCATATGCTTCTTTCTATCTTGGATTCACTGGATAGTTCAATGGTGACTACGTGTTGGCTTTTGCCCATGGCCGATTTTCTTTTTAGTGAAGACAAGCTCCGCAATGGCCGATTTTGACGCTGCCGTGCAGATTGTTCGGCTCAGTTAAAGACTACGTCTACTTCAACGCAACTTCATCATAATTTGTTTTGGTGTAGCCGGATTCACGCTGTCATGATTTATTTCATCTTTGTCGTGTTTGGATTCGCCTTCGTTGCGAACAACGCCGACTCCGCTCAAACAGCTAAGTCCCTATTTATATTTATTATTTTAGTTATTTAAGATTATTAGATTAAGATTGGTTCACTCATGTTTTGAGTCTTTTACCACTTTCTTTTTTGATCATACCTTTTCCACAATTTGCCTTGCGCTCGTAAATTTTTTACTAGCTTGCCGTTTAGGCCCCAGTACCATGCAAAAACCCGCCTTCGGGCGTTAGCTTAAGTTTTTTGGATACACGTTTTCTGTTGTTTTTATGTGGATTCCAGAGTAGTGACTTTTCGGTGCTCAAAGTCGGCGATTTGACCTTGGGTTCTAGATGGTGCCATTAGGCATCATCACCCAAGGACGTGCTTCTGTGCTGCGAGTCTTCTGTCTCACAAAAGGTCAAGCATAAAAACCAGAATAATGGATAAGCCAGCACTTGCTTAAACAAAATTTTACATAAACTGTTCAAATTAGTTGAGTTTTTTCCTCCTAAACAGTTTTATGTGTTCAACTGCTGCATTGTTTCAGCTTTAATGCATTTGTTTAAAGGCACGTTTGTTTCGCCTTACATTTGTTTGTTGGACACGATTAAAGGAACAATTTAATACATTTGTATTTTCATGTTTATGTTTCAGGTACATGATGCTTGGATATTGCCGCATTCCTCGGAATTAACGTGTTTTAAGCCGGATTTTCACTAGGCTTGACACCTCGGGGGCTGCAATCGTAGTTGTTGTCACATCCCAAAATTTTCCAAATTTTGAAATGTGAAAAATAAACAAACAGAAGAAATAAATGTTGAAATTTAGGGTGAAAAGAAACTTTTTGTTTCTAAATGGAAACATCAAAACCCATCTTGAACAAACTTTGAATAAAATAGAATCCAACAAATTTCAATCAAGTGAAATGCATTCATCAAACGAATGTATCTTGAAATTCAAACCTGGGAAAAATAAACCAAAACCTAAAATCTTAATGGAATAAATTATTTCCAAGATCTCTCTAAGACTATGGATTTGATCCATATAAAATTTGTCAACAAACAATTATTAATGATCAAGAATGATAGATAAAAACATTATAAAACCATAGAAATTGGTTTCATTTAATTTGGAACCATAGATAAAAAATTATGAATAAGTTAAAAAGGAAATAATTTTCAAAGCTAATAAAGCTCCTATCTAAAATCCGTACCAAATTGTGAGAAAAATAATCCTAAAGAGATATAAAAGGATAAAGAAATATTAAAACAAATGTACAAATTGGAATCACCAATTTTGGATCTATAAATAAAAATATGTGGATTTTATAAGACAAAGAAATAAATAAATAAATAAGGAATATTTAAAAGCCAAATTAAATCTTGGCCAAACCAATGAAATAAAAGATTATTTGAATAAAAATCATAAGGATTGAACAATATCAAATTTTATTTAAATAAAGATAAATTGCCTAAACTAAATAATAAATCCCAATAAAATTATTTAGAAGTCAATTTAAATCTTGAATCAAATCCATAAGAAAATAAGATAAAGTTAATCCAAATCCAAATAAAATAAAGGGATAAGAGTATTCAAATAAAATAATATGGCATTAACCAAATTCTATTCCATTTGAATGAAGACAAAATCCCTATTAGAAATGATTAATTAAATCATGAGAAAAAAGTAAATTGGAATTTACCAAAGTGGATTAAAAAGTTATCTAAATAACTTAAAAGAATTGTTTGAATAAAATTTATATGGATTTAAAACCATATTGGATTTTATTTGAATAAAGACAATTACCCAATTTAAATAATTAATAAATAATATTGAAATACTTTAAATAATTCAAAGTGAATTATTTGCACCAATGAATAAATAAAACCTACTGAAAAGGATTTGTTAAAATTTGGATTTCAAATAGAAGTTGAAAACATATTTGAAATCTCAATTAAATAAAGACAAGTGTCTAAATTAATTAATTAATAAACCATAAATGAATAAAATAATTATTCTAAAATAGACTTTAAATACATGTTTAAAATAGTATAGAAAACTTACTAAAAAGTTTGAAAGGATTTGAAATGAAAAAAGGTTTGAAATCATTTGAACAAACTCAAAACAGAAAAATAGAAAAGAAAAAGGAAAAAGAAACAGAATAAAAAAATGGAAACAAGCCAGCCCATCCCAGCTAGCCTATCAGGCCCAACTCGCAGCCCAACTAACCCTCCCCGAAACGTTTTCCTCACGCACAGACACACCTGCGTCGCCACTAATGCTTGGACCCCACCACGAAACCCCCTCATTCGCTGACCAACTGACCCCACCTGCCAGTCGTCTTCTTCACCCGCGCGACCAGTTCTTCCTTCCCTCCTTGATGTTTCTGCCTCTAATTCCGCCGAGTTAATTCGCGTTATTGTCACGTTGATTCAGCCCCGAGATTACTCTCATTTAAGCGCCCTCCCCTCCTCTCTCTTTCCCTCCCACGCCCTGCCCAGTAAGCCACCAGGCTACGCAAATTTTTGCTCGCGTCCCCTCTGCTCCGACGACCTCCCTCGGCCGATTCCGGCCAGTACCTGCCTCCCCTTGCCTCCTCGACCACACGAGCGTGATCCCCACCTCCCTATGCATCTGCCTGTAGCCTCCACTCGCCCGCGCGCGCTCCACATCATCGGCAACCTCAATGACAGCTCGTCACCACAGTCTGCCATTACTCCGCCGAGCTCCCATGGTAATTTCCAACCGCACCTCTCCCTCTCTTTCACACGCGTGCACTCGCCACGATGTTGCCCATCTGACTACATATTTTGTTTGCCCTGGCGTGCACCATAGCATCGCCTCCGTCTTCAACAGAGAGCACTCGAGCCAGTGAGAAACTCCGGCGAGCAATACCTGTCGACACCATGCGCCCCTCGAGTAACGGAGACCACCATGAGCTTCAGAACGACGCGGTGAACACAGTAACCACCTCTCCCCTCTCCCGCGCTTCCTGTAATCGCCATACCGCCACTGGCAGAGCCGGGCCACCGCGCGCCGCCCATCTTTGCACCATTAGATCTTGATCCATTGGCTAGGATAGATGACTAAAGCGAAGGGGTACGAATCCATCTGATCTGCACAGATCAATTTAAATCCTACGGCGTGTATTGCACAATCCTGCCGAAGGGGTATCAGCCAGTAAAATCTTGACACGTGGCCCAGCTTTTGATTTAAAAACCAGATTTTGTTCTATTGAATGTTTAAACTTGCAAAAATCATAACTTTAAATCTACACATCCAAATTTTGCAAACTTTATATCAATGGAATCACAAAAAGAGTACTTTGCAACCATGCACTTTGTTTAATGATTTGCTTCTGTAATATTGGTTGTTTTGCAGAAACATGTGTAGGCATATTTTGTGTATAAAATTTATTCTAAAAATGTTTTTAGGGTAAAATCTTTTGTAAATGGATTGTTTTGAACCTAGTGACCATAGAAACCAACTTTTGGATTTAAAAACATATTTTTTGAGGCTAAGGAATAAATCTTTGAATGAAAGCATTCCTAGTTAAATAAAAATGTTGTTTATGGTTTAAAAATGCTTTTTGAGTAAAACCTTTGGAAAATGATTTGAATTAAACTCTCTGACCCTAAACACCAAGTTTTAGGATTTAAAAATATATTTGGTGAACCATAGAAAATTATTACTTTGTTTAAAGGCATTTCTAATGAAATAAAATGTTGTTTGATTTAAAAATGGTTTATAGGTAAAATCTTTTGCAAATGATTTTAATAATAATCACTTGTCCATAAAAAACTAACATTTGTGTTTAAAAATATATTTGTCAAACACTTGAAATTATTACTTTGATTTAAAAACAAAAATGATTTAAAGTTGCCATTTTCACTAACTTAATATCAAATGGTTTTGCCACTTTTATAAATGACCAATAGGTGTTTTAAAATGTTTATAACCTATTACAAACCACTATTCCAAATAAAACAATCTTTGGCATGCTTGCATGCATTGCTTTGTTTTTATTATTTTATGTGTTGAATTGTTTGAATGCTAGATTGAATTTGTGCCTTGATTGAATTGTAGTGAAATTTGAAGAGTGTGACTATTGCAAGATCAAGGAGTGAACTTATATTCTCTACCAAAAAGGCAAGTGGTGCTTCATACTTTTGTCCCATTATTTTCACTATGCATTAGTGATATTTTGAGTAGGACTTGCATGGAATTTTCTAAAGTATAAGCTATGCCTTGGGAAATCCTAGTAGATGATGCCTTAGTAGAATTTTCCTAAGTTAAGATCCTTACTACTATCATGCTTAGCTTAGCTAGTAGAAAACAAGGGTGGATTATATTCATGCTATGAAATATTTCTAAGTCAAGGAATTGTGTTTTGTTTAATAAAACAACTATGTGAATGAATCACCTGGGTGGAATGGTTGTGAATGGGTTATGTTGAGTGGTTACACAGGGACCATATTTATGGACTACCCTAGTGTATCTCACTTGTGGAAAGCCACCCAGGAACAAAGAGATTTGAGATGTCAAATGTTCAGAAGCTTCAAGTGCAGCCACTTGGCATTATGGGTTCTGCCTGGATCATATAGGTTGCAATAACTTAGCCATATGGACAGTTGGTGGTAGGGGTGATAGGTTTGGGAACGCGTCCATTTTGGTCTAAGGGAAGGCTTCTAAAAGATCTTGTCTCGATGCATGTCGAGTCTTGTGGGGAAAGTGTGCCACCTCTCGAGAGAGTAAAATCTAAGTACTTAGCCGTGTCCCCGACAATGGACAATTTGAGCATGAAGACATGTAAGCTATCAAGAATCTCCTCATCCCAATTTCTAAGTTAAAAACTTGTGGTTGAACAAGGGTTAAAGGATCACCAATTTCTATTGGTAGATGCCTTGGGTGATTTTGACAAACAAAAACTTAGTGTTTTCAAATGATAAGGAAAATCTATTTTGAGCAAAGCAAGCCTAAGATCCACTTAGCCAAATGCATATAGATGATAGAAACCACTATTCTACCATAGTATCACTTGCCAATACAATTCAAATGTATTGACCCTTGTGGCTGTAACTTATTATGTTGCAGGTTTGTTTGATGTTAGTGAAGTGTGTTGATTAGGATTACAAGTATACAACCAACATGATTGCCTGTGGAACTTTGAAGATGAAGGACTCTATGCTATATAGTTATTTCTGCTGCATTGTAATGAGATAGCCAAATGAGCTATGTAAGATGTAATGAATTATTTTATTCCTGGTTATAAAGTTGTATTATGACCTTTGTTTCTTGATATTACATATTAACTGTGGATGCTAGCTATTGATACAGGGACTAGCATTGTAAACACAGGGATCTCTACCTTATTAAAGGTTGGGACCTCTACAGTTGTCGATCAAGACTTGAGCCTCCTTTGAGGAAGTCGTATCGATGCTTGGGGGCTTGACATCTCTAACTCAAGAGCTTTGTCCCACCTTGGGTCCAAGACGGAACAAACCTCGGGGGCTACAGTACGTTGATCTCCAAGATATGGTGAAAGTTCTCTTTGAGCATCAAGCCAGAAAATTCAAGTGAATTCCACCTTGACGCTCGGGGGCTACACCGATGCTGAATTTTTGTGAAGTTCTCTCTAGAGCATCAAGCCAAAATAATTCTGACTTGACGCTCGGGGGATACACTATTGACATTTTTTCTAAAGCTACTCTGAGAGCACCAAGAAGATTTTCCTTTAAAACTCTGACTTGGCGCTCGGGGCTACAATCGTTTGATGTACAAATATGCATGTTCTTTTGAGCATCAAGCCGCCTTCGATGAAGCCGACTCAATGCTCGGGGGCTACATATGGTTATGTCAAGAAACTTTCAAGACGGTGAAAAATCCGGCTAGCGAAACCTGGGGGCTCGACATCAATTTTGCCTTCACGGAAGTTTCACTGGGTTACACGGCTCGATGGCCTAAACGCCCGTGATATGAGAGGATCTAAGACCTTAATTCGGCAAGCTCTTATATATGTGGCTTTGCTGGTTCTAAGTCGGCCGTTTGGCAGCCATTACGACCGTGGCCCGGTGGCCGTGATTTTTTCCGACTTACGTATCGTCCTGCATGGATGGTGATATTAAAAATGTTCCTAGAGCTTGGCAAAATCTCTAACGATTTGTTAGAATTCTCCGCCTTGGATTCGTTCGCAGAAGTATACAAGCAACTCTTTGGCTAGGCTTAGTCGGATGAGAATATGATATGGGAGCTCTCCAAGATTCTTTGCTAAGCACGCCTACAAATTGAAGACGATGTGATACTTACGCTCAAAACTAGACGGGGGAATGCGAGGATCTTTAAGAACTCCTGGGGCTACTGTTATGGATATACCAAATGATTATACCTATGGCATAGTCTCATACCGGCAAGCCTGGGTGGCCCATAGTTGGTGGTTAGGCCTATGGCATAACCGGGCGCCCAAGTTGCTGATAGACAAGACGGAGGTCCAGCAGGGATAAAGGAAAGCGACGTGCCATCGCTTAAGATGGAAGCCGGCGCCTTGGAGGACATGAATACTAGTTAGTGTTAGTCTAGGACTCTATAATTGTATCTGGCTGGGACTCTCCTTGTAACCCTAGGTCCTGGCGTCCTTATAATCCGGCCTACGGGAGCCTTTAGGGGCAACACACAATAGAACACCAAGTGCATAGCACTACTCGCACACAGCGAACCCCCCAATCCTGTAACTCGGCGTATTGCTATTATAGTGATTTATAGCAGGAGTAGGATTCCGCCACCATTGTGGGATCTGAACCTGGGTAATATATGTTACCTCGTACCCGTCAACCATCCGCCTTACCCCATGTCTCTAAACTCGCTGTTGGGATACCCCTATGGCGTATGTGTCGCAAATACCACGACAGGCGGAACCGTACTTATTGCGTGACTCATGGTCTCGGCAAAAGCAAGGTAAAGGTCATGGTTAACCACCCTCTGCCGGCCTTCCAAGGAAGAGGGCTAATAATTTGGCATCAAGAGTCAGTTGGTACGTGTGGGTAAAGTTGTACACCCCTGCAGGGTTAAATCTTTTCTAAAAGCCATGTTCACGGTTATGAACGACTTGGCGACCAGACTTAAGATCATAGATAACATTAACCACTATAAAACTTGCTGATCCACATGTGCTTAAGGATGCTTCCTCTGGGTCGAGGGGGTGATCCTAGATAGAAGGTTCTGTTGAAGCTGGTGGTTATCAAGATATGATGAACAAGATGAAGATGTCGTTATCTTATCCCCTTTTTAAAAGATTCTGAGTAGACGAGCCTCTTCTCTCTCTTGTTTACAAATAAAGTTTGATTTCCGCAAAAGAGAATCCAGAGAAAGTCTTTCTAGACGGAGCATGTAGATACTAGGTTATCTAAGTCTTGTGGAGTACATTCTCATACTCAGCCTTGCGCCATTGTTGTTTTTCTACAGAGCTTCTGGTTGCAACTGAAGGTGGCTTCTACGTTGACATCGACGAGTAGTTGGGGGTCCTAGGTAGCAGCCTGAGGACTATGGGATGGACGTCGATTCTGTTTATGGCCTCTTAGGCCTTTTGCTAATTTGTTTTGTAGAACAACATATTTGCTTTTGCTGTGTGATGTAATGTTGGGTCTATGACCTCTGGTTTATAATAACTCTAATATCTTACTTTGTTAAGAGTTTAAACTTATGCTATTGAATCCCCGTGTTCTTTAATGTTACCGAATCATACTGTGATCTTCCGTGTTTGGGATTGAACTTATCCTAGATGGTGATCTGAGGTTAGTTTAATCCTAATCCCGGGGGGTGCTACAGGTTTTGGTATCAGAGCAGGACTGCCTGTAGGAAACCCTTTTATTGGTTGATGTTGAGTCTAGAAGTTGACAAAACTATTTGAAAGATTAAAACTTATTTGCAGAAACTCTGACTAGAATTATTTTTACTCCTTCTCTGGTGTGTTTCTGATGCTGGAGTTTCTCTTACCCTATTTGGTTTGAAAAGGTTTTCATTCCTTACCTCATATCTCAAAACTTTTAGGATCGTGGTTTTGGGGTTGTTTCTCTAAAGTACTCTGTACTTGGTTGCTATTCTCAGAGTTCCAAGATATCCCAGTTTTGCTTGGTGTGTAATATCTTAGCATTACATTGTCATGGTTTGTAAGTCAGCTGGTTAGTGTATACATTAGTATGCTTTGATACTACCATGCTTGATAAGATGATATGTTTATATCAAGTACTCTTTGTTCATCTTTCCGTCTTGTTCCTTTGGATCCCTTGTCTAACCCTTCTTTTTGTTCTTTCAGGATGGGTGACACCTCTCGTGCCCGTACCCGTGCTCATGCACGTGGTGCTGCAAATGAGGGTGAATCTTCCAACCTTCCTCCACCATCGTCCATGGTTTAGCTAATGGCCATGTATGAAACCAACCGTGCTGACAACATGAGTCTCCTTGAAAGGATTGAGCGCAACACTGCTCAACGCCAGAACAATCAAGTTGGTATCAAGGACTTCACACGTCTCACTCTGCCAGTTTTCAGCTATTCCACTAAGCCACTTGATGCGGACTACTGGCTTCGCACCATGGAGCGCAAACTTCAGGTTGGTCGTGTTGCTCAAGCTGATTGGGTAACTTTTGCTGCCTATCATCTGGAGGGAGCAGCTAACTCCTGGTGGGAAAATTTCTTGGCTTTGTAAGAAGCTCAACATGTTGTTACATGGCAAGAGTTCACTGAAGCCTTCCGAGCTTATCATATTCCGGAGGGTCTGATGGATCAGAAGAGGGAGGAGTTCCTCAAGCTAAAGCAGGGCACTGGTTCCGTGTGTGATTACTAGCGCAACTTCAATCGTCTTGCCTTCTATGCTACTGAAGAGGTCTCCACTGATGTTAAGAAGCAAGCTCTGTTCCGCAAGGTACTGGATCCTGAGGTTCGTCGTGACATCCACCTCATGGACTTTGGTAACTTCCAAGGTCTTGTTAATAAGGCTATGAAGGCCGAGAGTGGAAAGGTGGTGTACGAAGAGACCCGCAAGCGTCCTCATGAGGGGTACAATAAGGCTGGTTCTAGCAATAAGAAGCGTCGTGTCTTCGTGCCTTACAGTGATGTGCCACGTGATCCTTACACCCCAAAGTCTTCTGGATATGCTCCTCGCCCGAATGCTACTTCAAACAATGATGGTGGATCAAATTATCCTGCTGCTGTTACTGGATCAGGTCTCATATGTTTCAACTGTCGCCAACCTGGCCACTATGCAAGATACTGTCCTCAAAAGAGTGCTTCTGAGAAGGCACCACCACCAAAGAAGAATGATAAGTACAAAGGTGCTGGAAAAGGACGCCTGAACCATATCTCTGCTGAGGAGGCTCAGGAAGATCCAAGCGTCATCATGGGTATGCTTCGTACCAATCAAATTCCAGCTAAAGTTTTGTTTGATTGTGGAGCATCGCATTCATTCCTGTCACAAGCTTTTGCTCAATTGCATGGGATAAGTTTTGAGGGGTTGTCTGTTCCTCTGCTAGTTCAATCTCCTGGTTCTAGGTGGTGTTCCACCATGGTTAGCCATGGGAATCTAATCGAAGTTGCATTTCAACTTTTCCCCACCTCCCTTATTGCCCTCAAGTCAACTGACATTGACATCATTCTAGGTATGGACTGGTTGACCCGTTATCAATCTATTCTCGATTGAACAACCAAGTCTGTGACTCTGACTAGTACTGCTGGCATAACAGTCAAGTATTGGACCGTAGGGTCACTATATCCTTCAGCTATTTCTATTCCTGAAGCAGAGTTGTATGCTCTTGAAGTTCTACCTCCACTGGAGATTCAAGATGTTTCCGTGGTTTGTGAGTTCCGGGATGTCTTTCCTAAGGAGTTGCCTCGCATGCCACCTGATCGAAGTGTGGAGTTTGTCATAGAGTTAGTTCCTGGAACTTCTCCTGTTTCTAAAAGACCCTATCGTATGCCTCCTCGTGAACTTGTGGAGTTGAATAAGCAATTAGAGGAGTTAGAAGGAAAAGGATACATTCAGCCCAACACATCTTCTTGGGGATGTCCTACCATCTTTGTCAAGAAGCGGGATACCAATATACCGCGTCTGGTTGTAGATTATCGCCCACTCAATGCTGTGACCATCAAGAATAAGTATCCCCTCCCTAGGATCAATGATCTCTTTGATTAGTTAAGTGGTGCCACTGTCTTCTCCAAAATGGATTTAAGGTCAGGGTATCACCAGATAAAGATCCGTAAGGAAGATATCCCAAAGACTGCTTTCACCACTCGTTATGGTCTTTACGAGTATACAGTCATGTCCTTTGGTCTTACCAATGCTCCAGCCACTTTCATGCGGCTTATGAACTCCATCTTCATGGAGTACCTTGACAAGTTCGCCGTGGTCTACATCGATGATATTCTGGTCTATTCCAAGACTGAAGAAGAGCACGCTGAACATCTTCGTTTGGTGTTGAAAAAACTCCGAGAACATCGTCTCTATGCCAAGTTTTCCAAATGTGAGTTCTGGTTACAAGAGCTCGTATTGCTTGGTCATGTTGTTTCCGCCCAAGGGGTTGCTGTTATCCCCGATAAGGTCCAAACTATCCTCGACTGGGAGTCTCCCAAATTTGTTAAGGATGTCTGAAGTTTTCTCGGGATGGCTGGTTATTACCGTAGATTCATTGAGAACTTCTCCAGAATTGCAAAGCCGATGACCGATCTTCTTAAGAAGGATAAGTTGAATGGTCTGATAAGGCTGAAGAAAGTTTCCAGATGCTGAAAACCAAGTTAACAACTGCTCCGGTGCTAGTTCTTCCAGACACCAGCAAAGACTTTATTGTCTTCTGACATGCTTCCCACCAAGGTCTCGGATGTGTGTTGATGCAAGATGGGCATGTGGTGGCTTATGCCTCCCGTTAGCTGAAACCACATGAGAACAACTACCCAACTCATGATCTTGAGCTTGCAGCTATTGTTCATGCTCTTAAGCAATGGCAACATTACCTTCTTGGTAGCCGTTGCGAGTTATACTCGGATCATCAGAGTCTGAAGTATCTTTTCACACAACCCGATCTGAATCTTAGGAAAATAAGATGGTTCAAACTCATCAAGGACTATGATGTGGGTCTCAACTATCAACTTGGCAAAGCCAATGTCGTTGTTGATGCACTAAGTCGTAAGTCTTATTGCAACACCCTGATGATCAAACAATCTCAACCTTCTCTTCATGAGGAATTTTCTCGATTGAATCTTGAAGTAGTTCCTCGTGGATTCCTTTCTACTCTTGAAGTCACGTCAAAGCTGAGCACCAAAGACCCGCTGGTCTCCTGCAACCACATAAAATACCTGAGTGCAAATGGGATGAAGTTTGTAACATCCCAAAAATACTAAACATGGATTATCAAACTCTAATCATCAAATTTAGGGTTAACAAAAACTTTTCTAAAATAAAAATATGAAAGCATGCATGGTATGCATTCCAATTTGAATTCTTTTGAACCACCTTGTTTGTGTGTTTCTTTGCTTGTAAAATGTTGCTTAGGTGAAATAAACATCATCTAAACAATCCCCACACTTTTCCCAAAGACAAATAAATCAAAACAAACAAAATAAGGGAATGGTCATTTTGACCAATTTAACTCCCATGCCTACTTTGGCTGTCTCAAACTTTCAGAACTTAACAGAAACTTGTTTAGATCTTTACACCCCTTGATTGTACTCATAACAAAGTATCAAGGCCCACCTTGTGATCATCCAGAAACTTTCAAATGCTTGGTTTAAAGGACAGTTCAAAATTGAATCTTTATCATATGGTAAGATCCCACTTTTTCAAAAACCACTCAAACAAGCTCAATTTTCAAAACCCAAGCATCTACAGACTCACCAGCACCAACCTAGCACACCCACCAAAAATCTTTTCAAAATTCAAAACTTGAATTCTTGCGGCCATTTCATCAAACACCTTGCAGACACAAATCATCAAAATCCTAAACACTATTGTGAGCAGTGATTGAAGCCTAACTTGTTCCCTCTCTAGCTCACAACAACCTCAGTAGATCATCTAGCAAGCTAAACCAAGCACTAGCATCACTGTAAGCTGGGCAATGACATCAATGGTGAACAGCCGAAGCTCACCATGCCACTCTAGTGGTGACAGCAAGATAGGAGGAGATTTAGCCGTGCCAACCTTGTCTAGGAGGCAGCCCACCGTCCATTGCCACTCCCTGTCCCAGCCGAGAGCGTTGCCAACCCCTGGACCACACGCACGGACCGTGCCCATCTCGCCAGCAACCATGCCGAGCATGCGCCAGAGCGCCACGCTCGACCGACGCCTGCACCACGCCCTCGCGTGCATATACGCATCACCATCGACCCAGCGACCGCCAGACATCCCGTCACGCCCCATACCGCATACCACCGCCGTCGAAGACGCCCGCCGCATGCAGCATCGCGCGTTCCAGACCAATTGCCACCGCCCCTACGCGCGCATTAAAGCCGTAGAGCATCGCCAGGAGACCACCAAGCGATCGCCACCGCCGGCCATGCCTCTAGCCGCCCGTAGCCATGTCGCCACCATCGCCTGCCCATCCCGTTCGGTCTCGTCGTCGCGACTATAAATAGAGGCCACCCCCAGCCGAATTGAGCACACCATCTCACTCCCCTCACCTCACTGATCGTGCCACCCTGTTCCCGGAGCAAGGCGAGCAACACTTCGCCGGAATTTCACCGGAGCCTGTCGCTGCTGGAGAAGAAGGGGGCCAGCGATTGGAGCCGCCCCAGAAGAAGATGTCGGTACCAGGAGGTTCACCGTCGTTGACTTTGTCGTTCGCCCGCCTCGCCGACCCTCGCCTGAGCCCCGGTGAGCCCCCAAAGATCCCCACCTGCCGCGTTAGGTTTCTGTCTCGCCGGCGTTGCCCAACGTCGACGATGACCCTCAGCCGTTGGATTAGAACTAGATCGAACGTACCACATCGCCACATACCGCTTCACACCCCCTCGTCTCACTGACGCGTGGGGACATCAACTTAACTAGCCCGCGTAAGCGCTATGCTTAGCAGGCCGGCCCGGTATCGCTTCCCGCGCAGCCCAGTCATTTGAATCTAATCTTTTCCATTTTATTTGAAACACACTTCTGCACCTAGTTTCAAAAATCAACCCAGATCGATCCAGTGAACCAAATTGAATGAAACCAATTTTTTTAGAAAGGTCTTGAAATGATGAATCCAAGCCCGTTGGATTGAAGTCATTTGGATATGTATATCAACCTTGGTAAAAATAACAAGGCAGAAGCTTTTCTGCATTCAAACATTTTTCAAATTTAAACCATGATAGCTTTTGAGTTGATTACAACTCTCAAAAATCACATTTAACCATACCTTTCAGAATATATAAAAAATATATGGGTTTACTTATAGAAATAATGACCAAGTAATAAAAGTATGCCACATAGGCATTTCTAGTCACTTATTTAATTAAAATAAAAGGGTAAAACCTTATTAAATTGTGACACCACTTTAAATCACATTCCCATGGACTAAAATATGTGGTGATGACATGTGTCAACATGATACCATGTTTGGTTTGGAGAATATTAAATCTTAAGTAGTTTTTCAATGAGTAGAAATTAGTTTCTAAAAATAAAAGGAATTAAACCAAGCTTTAATCTTGTAATGTTAGTGATGATACTAGATCATCTATAGGACCCTTTTGTGTGATGATTGCAAGTAGTTAAGTATTGTTTGGTGATTGTGTACATCGTATTTATTTATAGACGCTAGTACCGACCAAGGATACAAGGAGGAAGGAGGATACTACGAAGAAGAAGCCGAGGAGAACTTCAACCACTGCTCTGCACAAGGCAAGCTAACACTTGCAAGATACTTTACCTATGCAAGCCTTACTAATCAAGTTGACCTGTGCAAGATTATACTTGCAATTGTGCAAGCTAATACTTGCTAGTTACCATGCCAACTATATGCCTTAAGCATATGTGATCATATCCACTTGATAACCCAATCCTAGTTTTATTTGCAAGCTTTCTACTTTATTTCTTTATCAAGGCTACTTCCTTAGAGAGTACTTAAGTGACTTGTAGATTCTAGAAAGATATTTTGAAGGTTGCATAAAGAGCATAAAATTTGGCCTAAGCTAGAAAATCTTGATGTCATCCTAAGGCATGAGATTGAACTTAGTTGAAACTCCCCTAGTTCATCAACCCTCATTAGCACTCACCCCCACTTGTAGATGCTAGTGCTAAGCATAAAACTTGATCAACTTTAGATGGGAATACTTGGTGAACATGGTTATGAAAACCTTAGAATGATGGATCATTCTACTGAGATGTTTTGACATGTGTTTCCGAACACCAGATGATTTTGGTGATGAAAATGTTGAGGCATGAGCCTTAGCCCCTTTATAAAACTGATGGTTGCATGGATGCGATACCATTCCAATTTTACCATACAGCCACAATACCCGAAGATTGGGTAGGGCTTGACTGGAAACTTATATACCTTAGTATTAGTTCCCTCACGGCCAAGGTCTGAGCTGAGGCTACCTTGTGAAGATTGTCCACCTGTGCAGTACCCAAGATGACAGTTGGTCATGGTTGGGAGGCCAAACTCACAGGAGAGGTGCTTATACTAGGGAGTGTAATTGAAATCTTAGGATTGATTATCCGCATACTGAGTATGGTGAATTCAGGATTTGTTCCTGACGGATGTATCGAATGTTGTGGTGAAAGTGTACAATCTCTGCAGAGTGTCAAACCATTCGAATAGCCGCGTCCGCGGTTATGGACAGTTGGAGTGGCCATATTGTTCCCCCGTCAGATGTTTTCAAAAAGACTTGTGAAGTGAATTGAGACTTTGACTTGACCACAACAGGGTTGTGATATGAGATACAAGTTCCCACTTAGGTGTTATAACTTCAACTAGCTCTCTTGCTTCTGAACTTAGTAGAGATAAATCTGGCTTCTTGCAAAACAACCCTAGAGCCTAGTGTCCTATTATCAAAAACCCCTTTCACTTGTTAGT
This sequence comes from Avena longiglumis, assembly GCA_030063025.1. Taxonomy (NCBI): domain Eukaryota; kingdom Viridiplantae; phylum Streptophyta; class Magnoliopsida; order Poales; family Poaceae; genus Avena; species Avena longiglumis. The sequence goes on along the minus strand of CP125976.1, from coordinate 202,462,485 downwards.
ATTAGTTTGCGGGTACTTAAAGAGTACTCATGGCGTTGTCCCTGGCTATTCCCGTGGCCAGACTATGAAGAGGAGTACCTGGAGGATGGACCCCAGGAAGGTTACGACAACTAGGATCATCTCCCATCGTCAGCATTGCCTGTGATCCCGAAGATGGAGCTTCGCCTATGATACCGTTATTATTACGTATTCCGCTGCTTGAAGTTGTATTAAGAACGGGATCCTGAGATCCATATTGTGTAAGACCTTATGTATGGTTTGTAATGGATGATGTAGTGTGGTATCCAATTCTGTTATGTCACGCAAAAATGGTAATCCTGGGATTGCGATGTATGGCATAACATGCACCTGGGATTAAAAATCCGGGTGTTGACAAGTTGGTATCAGAGCCATCCTGACCATAGGAGACCCTAGTTAGACTGGACGTTTGAACCCAAAAACTTATTTTCAAAACCAAAGAAAACAAATATTTACAAAAACTTATTCCCATTCTTATCACCTTGATTCTTTCATGAAAATTCATGTTCCTCAAAAACTCTTGCAAAATACATAAAATTTTGACACACTTAATCACTCTACTAACTTACTCATCCTATATTCTTATAGATGGACGTGAAGTATAGCAAGTTTTATCAGTTGGGGAATGGCGGAGACCTTATCTTTGAGAGGGATTTGGACCAGCTTTCGGAACTTCTAGAGCGTCCGCACCCCGAGTTCTTCGGAGCTCAGCTCAATGATCAAGGAGGAGAAGATCTGCAGTGGCTAATTGTTGCAAGTCTCTGAGGAAAGATTGAACCTCCCACTGCTGAGGCAATTCAGTTTACCTTAAGAGAAAACAACTGGATCGATGGACTTGCCAGGGCAATGCAGATCAAGGGAACCCACTTTGAGTTTTGCCCAAGGCGTGATGCAAATGGACAACCACTAGAAGCCCCATACCACCCGGAGCTGAAGACTCAATTGGACCACCTTAGCTTTATGATGTATGATCGTCAGCAGGAGTTGGATAACTGTCGTGACTACTCCAACCACAAGTCCGCCATCATCAAGACGAAGGATCAGACCATCGCCATGCTAGCAAAGGATCGCAAGTCTCGTCGCCGTCAGCTAGACAAGAAGGAGCGCATTATTGCTCGTCTTCGCCATCGTATCTCATCTTTGGAGGAGACCATCCACGAGAGAAACATGCAGTTGGAGGAAAGGGAGAATGCAGGAGAGGATCTTCGTGGAGACCCCCACTCCTATCTCGGCGATGATGATGATTTTCTGGAGGATCAGGCTATGGATTTCTTCACCGATGATGATGAAGATGATGAAGCCACATATTCCGAGGAGTAGTAGCACTTGAGCACTAGCGTAGTGAGTAGTATTCGGTCCCAATGTATTGTGGATTCCAGAATGGTTCTTAAAAACATCTATTTTTCTTGTTTTGTGGTGTGTGTTGTATCGTGTGAATGAATGAATGAAAAGCAAGTTGCTAGAAAATCCGAGTCAAACTTTAAAAACTTTTCAAAGTCCCAGAACCTTAGAAATTTCCCTCTTTTCTCATGATCTATCTCAAACTTCAGATGCCACGCGGAGGAAGTGGTTCATCCCCGTACCCGATGTTGCAGATCCTGCAAATGTTGGTTTCAGACCGCGAAGCTGAAAGAGCGGAACGTCAAGACGACCTAGCCACCCTGCAACAGATAGCTCAGCTTGCCCACAACAATCAAGGCCACGTAAATCAGGATAACCTTGGATCTAAGCTCAAGAATTTCCAGAATACCAACCCACCTGTTTTCACTAAGTCAGAAGAGCCCCTAGATGCCGACGATTGGCTGCAAACCATGGAAAATAACCTAGAAGTCGCCGGAGTGGAAGCCAACGAGAAAGTTCTGTTTGCCACCCACTATCTAGCCGGAGATGCCAGAGCATGGTGGAACAGTGTTCGTGCAATGACTGGAGGCCAGATGATGACCTGGGAGGAATTCAAGGTCAAGTTCAGCAGAACCCATGTGCCACCGGGTTTGATCAAGAGAATGAGAGACGAGTTCAGAGAACTGAAGCAAGGAAGGATGACTGTAGTGGAATACCGTGACAAATTCTTGTCATTAGCTAGGTATGCCCCGGATGAGATTGACACTGAAGCCAAGAAGAAAGAAAGATTCCTGAATGGTCTGCATGATAAGATGCAGACTGTGTTAGTCAATATCCCCTTTGCTGATATTGAAGCCCTTGTCGACTCTGCTATCCAGATGGAAGGAAAGATCAACTAAGCCAATGAGAACCGCAAGCGTCGCATGATGCATTAGCCAGGAACCCATCAGACCCCAAAATATCGCCCTAACCCATCTCCAGGATTTGCCCCAAGAACAAACAGACCCCCGATGAACTGTCCCACCTATCCCAACCGTGGAAACCCTAGGCCTGGAGGAAATCACAACAACCCCAGCAACTCTAGCAATTTCAACCGTGCCCCACCCAAGTTCAACAACAACAATGCTACCGCCAACACCAACACTGCCCCGAGGACTGGAAGCAACGCGGTTCCTGTAGCAGCAAAGGAAAAGTCGCAAGTGACTTGTTATGACTGTGGAAACAAGGGTCACTACTCCAATGAGTACCCCAACAAGAAGAATGCCGCATCACCCAATGCCAATGCCCCAGCTCAGCAGCAATGTCGTGTTCAGCCCGGAAGAAGGTTTGCCCTAGGGCATTCGCTCAACCGCAATGGCCGTATTTTTCTCATGCATGCTGAAGAAGCTCAGGAAGTGCTAGACGTCGTGCTAGGTATGTTTTCTGTTAATTCAGTACTTGCAAGAGTGTTGTTTGATTCTGGTGCATCGGACTCATTTGTCACCGAAGAATTTGCATGCACTAGTAAAATTCAACCAACCAAACTGAAGCATGTTATGATTGTTCAAATTCCCGGATCAACCACCAAGGCTAGGCAAATTTGCAAAGCTGTCCCTATCCGAATCCATGGCATAGATTTTTATGCTAATCTGATAGTACTCGGAACTAAAGGTTTGGAAGTAGTACTAGGAATGGATTGGATGTCCAAACATAAAGGATTGATTGAATGTGCCAAGAAATCCATAACCATGACCAAGATAAATGAATATCAGTCGAGCATATATCTGAAACCTTACCTCGCCAATTCAAGTGCAACAAGAGTATAGCCCAACCTACCATTGACCAAGTCCGGATAGTCTGTGAATACCCCGATGTATTTCTAGATGTTTTGCCCGGTATGCCCCCAGATCGGGATATCGAGTTTATCATCGAACTAATCCCCAGAACTGGACCCATAGCCCAGAGACCCTATAGTATGAACCCGTCGGAACTATAAGAACTGAAGAAGCAACTGGATGCCATGTTAGAAATTGGATTGATTCAACCAAGTGCGTCACCATGGAGGTCACCTGTCTTGTTTGTGGACAAGAAAGATGGAGGTAACCGTTTATGTACGGATTATCGGAAGTTGAATGATGTCACCATCAAGAACAAGTACCCCTTTCCCAAGATAGAAGATTTGTTTGATCAGTTGACCGGTGCCAAAGTGTTTTCTAAGATTGATCTTAGGACTGGCTATCATCAACTCAAAATTCATGCAGAGGATATTCCAAAGACTGCCTTCACTACCAGATATGGATTATACGAGTATACAGTCATGTCTTTTGGATTAACCAATGCCCCAGCTTATTTCATGAATCTCATGAATAAGTTTTTTATGGACTTCCTGAATAAGTTTGTCGTTGTTTTCATCGACGACATTCTGATTTATTCCAAATCAGAAGAAGAACATGAGCTACACCTAAAGACCATTCTTGGAACCCTTAAAGAGCATCAGTTGTATGCCAAGTTTAGCAAATGTGAATTCTGGTTACAGGAGGTAGGATTCCTCGATCACATTGTATCAGCCGGAGGAATTGCCGTTGACCCTGCAAAGGTGAAAGATGTCGAAGATTGGCAAGACCCAACCACTCAAACCCAAGTTCGTGTATTTCTCGAATTGGCGGGATATTACCACAAGTTCGTAGAAGGATTCTCGAGTATTCCAGACCCATGACCCAATTGCTGAAGAAGGACAATAAGTTTGAATGGACCGACAAATGTGAAGCAAGTTTTCAAGAACTCAAAAGGAGATTGATCTCAGCCCCAATCTTAATCATGCCGGATATCACGAAGCCCTTCGACGTGTATTGTGACGCATCCAAGATCGGTCTCGGATATTTGCTAATGCAAGAAGGCAAAGTTATATCTTATCTATCTCGACAACTGAAGCAACATGAGCAAAATTACCCAACCCATGACCTCAAACTCGCAGCCGTAGTTCTAGCCCTGAAGACATGGAGACATTACCTGATGGGAAATCGTTGTGAGATCTATTCGGATCACAAGAGTCTGAAGTATATATTCATTTAGAAGGAGCTGAATATGAGACAGAAGATGGATTGAGATAATCAAGGATTACGATCTGGACATTCACTATCACCCTGGTAAAGCCAATGTGGTAGCAGATGCCCTTAGCAGATTGCCGTGTCGCTTGAACTCCATGATCTTGAAGGAGCAACCAAGCTTGCACAAAGAGATGGAAGATTTCCGAATAGAATTAGTAAGTGAAGGATTTTTGGCTAGCATAGAACTTCAGCCCACTTTGATCAGCCAGATCAAAGAGGCGTAGAAAGGAAATTCTAGTATCGACGGAATCAAGCATCGTATCGGTACAGGCGAAGTACCCGGGTTCACCGAAGACGAAGGAGTTCTGTGATACAAAGGACGCCTTTGTGTACCAGCAGATTTTGAGTTGAAAGAAGTTATTCGGAAGGAAGCTCATGATACTCTTTATTCTATCCACCCCGGAGGAACTAAGATGTATCAATATTTGAAAGAGAAATTTTGGTGGCATAAGATGAAGAGAGAAATCGGAAGCTATATCGCCAAGTGTGACATATGTCAGCGAGTCAAGGCAGGACATCAAAGACCCGTTGGATTGTTGCAACCATTGCAGATTCCGAAATGGAAATAGGATTCTGTTGGAATGGACTTTATCACTGGATTGCCTACTTCTAGTAGGGGAAATGACTCTATCTGGGTCATAGTGGACAGATTGTCCAAAGTCGCCCATTTCTTACCCGTCAAGACCACATATCAGAGTTCGAAGCTAGCGGAGTTATACATCGCTAGGATAGTTAGTTTGCACGGAGTCCCCAAGAACATCGTATCGGATCGAGGAACTCAATTTACCTCGAGATTATGGAAGAAAGTCCAAGAAGGTTTAGGAACCCGCCTAGATTTCAGCACCGCTTATCACCCTCAGACCGATGGACAAACGGAGCGAGTAAATCAAATACTCTAAGATATGCTAAGAGCATGTGTGTTAGAATATGGATCTAAGTGGGAAGACTGTCTGCCGTTTGCAGAATTTTCATACAACAACAGTTATCAGGCTAGTTTGCAAATGGCCCCATTTGAATTCATGTATGGAAGGAAGTGTCGCACCCCTTTGAACTGGTCGGAAGTAGGAGAGAGTCAGATCTTCGGACCCGACATCCTACGAGAAGCAGAAGAGAAGGTTCACAAGATTCGTGAGCACCTCAAGACCGCCCAGTCCAGACAAAAGAGTTACACCGACAAGAGACATCGATACCTCGCCTTCAACATAGGAGATTTTGTTTATATGAAGGTGTCGCCATTGAAGGGAATGCAGCGTTTCCAACTCAAAGGAAAGTTAGCCCCCAGATATATCGGACCCTTCAAGATTCTGAACCGTCGAGGAGAAGTGTCGTATCAATTGGAACTACCCGAAGAGATGTCTGCCGTGCACAATGTGTTCCATATCTCGTTACTTCGCAAGTGTCTCGAAGTCCCAGAGAAGACCGAAGTGTTCAAGAATATCGATCACCAGACCATAGAGATCAACGATGACCTAACCTATCCCGAAGTACCCATCCGTATTTTGGAAGAAGCTTTCAGAACTACCCGAACCCGAAGCATCAATTTTCTCAAGATTCAGTGGAGCAACCACACAGAAGAGGAAGCTACCTGGGAGCGCGAAGATCACATCAGGACGGAGTTTCCCGATCTCTTCAAATCCTAGGTAATCTTTTTCGTCCTTTTTCAAATCTTGGGATGAGATTTTATTTAAGGGGGGAAGGTTTGTAACATCCCAAAAATACTAAACATGGCATCAAACTCTAATCATCAAATTTAGGGTTAACAAAAACTTTTCTAAAATAAAAATATGAAAGCATGCATGGTGTATGCATTCCAATTTGAATTCTTTTGAACCACCTTGTTTGTGTGTTTCTTTGCTTGTAAAATGTTGCTTAGGTGAAATAAACATCATCTAAACAATCCCCACACTTTTCCCAAAGACAAATAAATCAAAACAAACAAAATAAGGGAATGTTCATTTTGACCAATTTAACTCCCATGCCTACTTTGGCTGTCTCAAACTTTCAGAACTTAACAGAAACTTGTTTAGATCTTTACACCCCTTGATTGTACTCATAACAAAGTATCAAGGCCCACCTTGTGGTCATCCAGAAACTTTCAAATGCTTGGTTTAAAGGACAGTTCAAAATTGAATCTTTATCATATGGGAAGATCCCACTTTTTCAAAAACCACTCAAACAAGCTCAATTTTCAAAACCCAAGCATCTGCAGACTCACCAGCACCAACCTAGCACACCCACCAAAAATCTTTTCAAAATTCAAAACTTGAATTCTTGCGGCCATTTCATCAAACACCTTGCAGACACAAATCATCAAAATCCTAAACACTATTGTGAGCAATGATTGAAGCCTAACTTGTTCCCTCTCTAGCTCACAACAACCTCAGTAGATCATCTAGCAAGCTAAACCAAGCACTAGCATCACTGTAAGCTGGGCAATGACATCAATGGTGAACAGCCGAAGCTCACCATGCCACTCCAGTGGAAACAACAAGCTAGGAGGAGATTTAGCCGTGCCAACCTTGTCTAGGAGGCAGCCCACCGTCCACCGCCACTCCCTGTCCCAGCCGTGAGCGTTGCCAATCCCTGGACCACACGCACGGACCGTGCCCAGCTCGCCAGCAACCATGTCGAGAATGTGCCAGAGCGCCACGCTCGACCGATGCCCATAGACCATGCGCCGCCCTTGCCGCGTGCATACGCAATCACCACCGACCTAGGAGACCGCCAGACATCCCCGTTCGCCGCCCCATGCCGCACAGCCACCGCTCGCCGTCCAAGACGCCGCCTCTGCCGCACAGAGCATCACGCGTTCCATACCAATTGCCACCGCCCCTACGCGCGCATTAAAGCCGTAGAGCATCGCCAGGAGACCACCAAGCGATCGCCACCGCCGGCCATGCCTCTAGACGCCCGTAGCCATGTCGCCACCGTCGCCTTCCCATCCCGTTCGGTCTCGTCGTCGCGAGTATAAATAGAGGCCACCCCCAGCCTAATTGAGCACACCATCTCACTCCCCTCTCCTCACTGATCGTGCCACCCCATTCCCGGAGCAAGGCGAGAAGCACTTCGCCGGAATTTCACCGGAGCCTGCTGCTGCTGGAGAAGAAGGGGGCTAGCGATTGGAGCCTCCCCAGGAGAAGCTGTCGGTACCAGGAGGTTCGCCATCGTTGACTTTGTCGTTCGCCCGCCTCGCCGACCGTCGCCTGAGCCCCGGTGAGCCCCCAACGACCCCCACCTGCCGCGTTAGGTTTCTGTCTCGCCGGTGTTGCCCAACGTCGACGATGACCCTCAGCCGTTGGATTAGAACTAGATCGAACGCACCACATTGCCCCATACCGCTTCGCACCCCCTCATCTCACTGACGCGTAGGGACAGCAACTTAACCAGCCCCAGAAGCCAGGTTTAGCAGGCCGCCCAAGATCGCTTCTGCCAGAGCCCGTCATTTGAATCTAATCTTTTCCATTTTATTTCAAACACACTTCTACACCTAGTTTCAAAAATCAACCCAGATCGATACAGTGAACCAAATTGAATGAAACCAATTTTGTTAGAAAGGCCTTGAAATGCTGAATCCAAGCCCGTTGGATTCAAGTCATTTGGATATGTAGATCATCCTTGGTGAAAATAACAAGGCAGAAGCTTTTCTGCATTCAAACATTTTTCAAATTTAAACCATGATAGCTTTTGAGTTGATTCCAACTCTCAAAAATCACATTTAACCATACCTTTCAGAATATATAAAAAATATATGGGTTTAGTTATAGAAATAATGACCAAGTAATAAAAGAATGCCACATATGAATTTCTAGTCACTTATTTAATTAAAATAAAAGGGTAAAACCTTATTAAATTGTGACACCAGTTTAAATCACATTCCCATGGACTAAAATATATGGTGATGACATGTGTCAACATGATCCCATGTTTGGTTTGGAGAATATTAAATCTTAAGTAGTTTTTCAATGAGTAGAAATTACTTTTCTAAAAATAAAAGGAATTAAACCAAGATTTAATCTTGTAATGTTAGTGATGATACTAGATCATCTATAGGACCCTTTTGTGTGATGATTGCAAGTAGTTAAGTATTTTTTGGTGATTGTGTACATCGTATTTATTTATAGACGCTAGTACCGACCAAGGATACAAGGAGGAAGGAGGATACTACGAAGAAGAAGCCGAGGAGAACTTCAACCACTACTCTGCACAAGGCAAGCTAACACTTGCAAGATACTTTACCTATGCAAGCCATACTAATCAAGTTGACCTATGCAAGATTATACTTGCAATTGTGCAAGCTAATACTTGCTGGTTACCATGCCAACTATATGCCTTAAGCATATGTGATCATATCCACTTGATAACCCAATCCTAGTTTTATTTGCAAGCTTTCTACTTTATTTCTTTATCAAGGCTACTTCCTTAGAGAGTACTTAAGTGACTTGTAGATTCTAGAAAGATATTTTGAAGGTTGCATAAAGAGCATAAAATTTGGCCTAAGCTAGAAAATCTTGATGTCATCCTAAGGCATGAGATTGAACTTAGTTGAAACTCCCCTAGTTCATCAACCCTCATTAGCACTCACCCCCACTTGTAGATGCTAGTGCTAAGCATAAACTTGATCAACGTTAGATGGGAATACTTGGTGAACATGGTTATGAAAACCTTAGAATGATGGATCATTCTACTGAGATGTTTTGACATGTGTTTCCGAACACCAGATGATTTTGGTGATGAAAATGTTGAGGCAAGAGCCTTAGCCCCTTTATAAAACTGATGGTTGTCTGGATGCGATACCATTCCAATTTTACCGTACAACCACAATACCCGAAGATTGGGTAGGGCTTGACTGGAAACTTATATACCTTAGTATTAGTTCCCTCACAGCCAAGGTCTGAGCTGAGGCTACCTTGTGAAGATTGTCCACCTGTGTAGTACCCAAGATGACAGTTGGTCATGGTTGGGAGGCCAAACTCACAGGAGAGGTGCTTATACTAGGGATTGATTATCCGCATACTGAGTATGGTGAATTCAGGATTTGTTCCTGACGGATGTATCGAATGTTGTGGTGAAAGTGTACAATCTCTGCAGAGTGTCAAACTATTCGAATAGCCGCGTCCGCGGTTATTGACAGTTGGAGTGGCCATAATGTTCCCCCGTCAGATGTTTTCAAAAAGACTTGTGAAGTGAATTGAGACTTTGACTTGACCACAACAGGGTTATGATATGAGATACAAGTTCCCACTTAGGTGTTATAACTTCAACTAGCTCTCTTGCTTCTGAACTTAGTAGAGATAAATCTGGCTTCTTGCAAAACAACCCTAGAGCCTAGTGTCCTATTATCAAAAACCCCCTTTCACTTGTTAGTGATGGGGATACGCCTACTGGGGTATACCCGACAGGACGTTTCCCATCGCCCAAGAATCGTGAGTGGCTGCAAGACTACGATCGATTGAAGCCCAAGAAGGAACCAAGCGATCGAAGTCAAGGCCCAAAGTAGTAGATAGGCAATGGACTAGGTTAAACGAAAATCAAGCTTTAACTGAATCGGTTGAGATATGTAAACCCTAGGGGAGGTGAGCCTATATAAACCTCCCTATAGGGCGATTAGAGAGACGTTCCATCATACACCCAAGCGACTCGCCGCCTAGCCGCCGAGCTCGCCCATTGTTCCATCCTCATAATACAATCTAGCAGGAGTAGGTCTTTACCCTCCGGGGGGCCGAACCTGGGTAAAACCCTGTGTCTTTGCCCTCATCTCGCACCGCAGATGGCTGGCCGCCCTTGCCCCTCGTTCTACTACTCGTTGCCGATTGCAGCATCTGCCGTGACCATTCCCACGACAGTGGCGCCCACCGTGGGGCCTGGCCGGTCTGGCCGGTGTTCTGCGGCGAGATCCAATCTGCCCATCAACAAGACGGTCGCCACCGGCCGCATGATAGCGATAGGCGAGATGCTCCAAATCTTGTCGAGCAGCTACGTCCCGGCGGCGCGACCCGTCACGCATAGCGTGATCCTGCCGATCGGCACGATCAGCCTCTTCGTCGGCCTCACCGACGTCATCGTCTTGGAGGATTCGGCTCGCATCCGCGAGTCGCCGCCACGTGATCGGCTCTCCGAGAGCCAGATCCGCACGATCCATCGCCTCCGAAAGTACAACTCAGCCCACAGCCGACGTACGGAAAACTCGCCGTCAGGAAACGCGCCGACGACGACGCCGACTCGGCGACCCCGGCGTCACTCGCCGGGTTCATCACCGCGGCTTCACCCGCGGGCTCCATCACTCAGGTCTCCAACGCGGGAGACTTCGAGGACCCCTCCATCCTCGGGATCTTTGAATTCGACTCCGGGTCGGAGAATTCCGCCGACCTCCGCGACGGAACCGGTCGCCACGCCGCGAACTACATGGCCACCGGTACCGATCCGCCGAAGGATCTATTCTCCACCCCAATCCCTCCTAACGCCACGGCAACGGAGGTCGAGGAACTCCGACTGAAACTGGCGGAGGCGGTGCGCAAGGAACAGGCCGAGCGCGAGAAATTCGCCGAAAGGTGTGACGGCGCAGGAGCTATCGCGCTACCACCAACAGCGGATCAGGTCGCGCCTGAACCCCACCGTTCAGGGGCGCGCCCTGAACTTCGACGACGAAAACGACCCGGCCCGTGTGGCCGAGCGTGCGATCTACGAGAACGCGCCACCAGGAGGAAGCGCCCGACACCCGCCAGGGTCGACGGCGATGGGCGCCCCGCCTCCACCCAACCGCACACCCCCCAGGGACCAGCCGCGGATAATGGACTCCTCACGGGAGAGAGACGCAAACGGCCTCCCACTGTTCTCCACCCCGATGGACAACCTCGTGGCAGGCCGAGCAGCAGCCGACAGCATCACGGCCAACGGCGACGGCGCCCTACAGATCCAATACGTCAGGGCCCTGCTCGCAAAAGCCGTCGAGCAGCAAAGAGCGGGCACCGACTCGCAAGGTCGAGTATACTCGCGTTCTTTGGGAAGCAGAGCGGCCTCCAGCGGCGGCAAACACCCTCAACTGCCTGCCACCAGAGCCACTGCAGCTCCAACACCGACCCGTGAACGCGGCACTCTCCACCAACGACCCCAGGCCGGCGACCAACTTCGTCGCCGCCAACGGGCAACCCATTGACGCTCGCACCCACATAATCAACAACCAAAGCTGGCGCGCACGCCAGCCCGACGACCTGCGACATACCCTAACCAATCGTCGCGACGGCGAGCCCATGGGGTCGCTCAGTCGACTCGGACCCAAGTGCTTCAGACCAATGATCCGAGGCGAGAAGTACCCGCCAAACTTCAAGGCGCCAAAGGAGATAGAAAAGTACGACTCCTCGCACGACCCCGCCGTCTGGCTCGACACATACCTCATGGCGATGGGGATCGCAGGCCACACCGACCTGCTAGCCGCCCGTTACCTCCCCCTGATGATGGAGGGGACGTGTGCAAAGGATCAACACCTCCCCGTGATGATTGAATCCTGGGAGGAGATGCGCGATGCCTTCGTCAGGCACTTCGAGTGCTCCTACACCCGCGCCACCACTATCGAGGACCTGGAGCGATGCGTCCAGGGACCCCGCGAGTCGACCCGCAACTGGGTCCAACGATGGCAAGAACTCTGGTACAACGCGGTCGGCATCCACCCGGACACCGCGATCCATTGCTTCAAGACCTCGTGCCGCTACGAGCCCCTGGTCGCCAAGCTCAAGCGACACTCTCGCACACTCGACAACATCCCCGACCTCCTCGAGATCGCCAAACGGTACGCGGAGGAAGATCCAAACCAGGAAACTGACAACGAGTCAGGAGGTCAACGCCGCACGAGCGGCAACGACAGCGGACGACGGTCCGACCTACGCTACAGCAACACTCGCCTCACCGGCAAGCGCCGCAGTGACGGGCGAGTCGACTTCGTCGCCAACGCCGGGCACGCGCAACGCGAGCCCAAGAGCTTCCGCCGCGACGGAGGACAACGCCGCGACGGCGGCAACTACAAGGCCAAGCCAAGGTTCGATCCCGCGGCTCTCCTTAACCAACCGTGTGCATTTCATAGCAGGGAAGGGAAGCCCGCAAAGCACACCACCGCCGACTGCCACACCCTCAGGGAAATCGAGAAGGCACGGCGAGCGCGGGAGGACCCCGACAACGACCCGCCAAACGGTGGAAAATTCAGCAAAGTGGCCGGCTCGCTCCATACCTTCACAGGCTTCAACACGAAGCGCGAGAAGAAGGTCATCGCCCGCGCCGTCGCCGTCAACGCGGTGGCCCAGGTGGATGTTCCCCAGTTTCTCAACTGGTCGGAGCAGCCCATCACCTGGAGCCGGAAAGACCACTCGCCACGCATCGAGTACCCAGGACGAGTCGCCCTGGTGGTCAAGCCCAAGGTCGGCGACTACTGGCTCCCCAAGACATTGATGGACGGCGGCAGCTCCATCAACATCCTGTACCTCGACACCTTCAGGCGGCTCCCGCAATGATGATCGAGACCCACACCACGCTCCACGGCATCGCCCCCGGTCGGAAGGCGTACCCGATCGGCAAGGTCATGCTGCAGTCACCTTCGCACACCGCAAACTTCCGACCGAGCGGATCGCCTTCGAGCTGGTGCCCTTCGACAGCCTTTACCATCGGCCCCGGGCGCCAGCGCTCGCTAATTTCATGGCAGCACCACCACGCTGCATAATGCGATGAAGCTCCCCGGGCCGTGCGGCGTCATCACCATCAACGGCGATCCCGACATGGCCGCCGAGTGCGAGGCCAAAGGAGCCGAGCTCGCCGACGCCGTCATCGCGGCGGAGACCAACCACGCCGATGAGCTCGCCAAGTACACGAGTGGGGTCAACAACGATGACCCCACCATACTCAAGAAGCCCAACTCAGAGGGCGCAAACACCTCAACCTTTGAGGCCACGACGCACCGACCGCCGAGCTGGTCGCAGTGACTCCACCAGACGGTGACGATCGGACGGGCATGAGCCCAGATAGGAAGCGCCATCGAGTTCCTCCGTGAGAAGGGACATCTTCGCATGGAAGCCCTCCGACATGCCCGGTGTCCTCGGAGCTCACGAGCACAAGCTAAACGCCGACCCCAAAGTGCGACTGTCAAGCGATCGCCGCGCCCTTCACTGAAGAGCGCCGCCGAGCAATCGCCGAGGAGGTGCAGCGTCTACTCGCTGCAGGCTTCATCCGGCCAATCAAATACGCCAAGTGGCTGGCAAACCCAGTCCTGTTCGAGAAGAAGAACGGGACCTGGAGGATGTGTATCGACTACACAAACCTGAACAGCGCCTGCCCAAAGGAGCAGTTCGTCCTCCTGCGGATCGACCAGATAATCGATTCAACCGCGGACTCGGAGTCGCTATGTTTCCTCGACGCCTACTCTGGGTACAACCAGATCAAAATGGTTGTCGAAGACGAGGATAAGACGGCGTTCATCACGCCATTTGGAGCCTTCTGCTACACCGCCATGACCTTCGGCCTCAAAAACGCCGGGGCGACCTACCAGCGGTGCATGCAAGAATGCCTCGCGAGCCAAATTGGCCGCAACATCCACGTCTACATCGACGACGTGGTCGTAAAGTCCGCTTGCCAGGGCGACCTACTCGCCTACCTAGAGGAAACATTCGCCAACCTGCGAAAATACAAGATAAAGCTCAACCCGGCCAAATGCACCTTCGGTGTACCTGCAGGACAACTATTGGGTACGTCGTCTCCAAACGAGGGATCGAGGCGAACCCCACGAAGATCGACACGATCGCCCGGCTCGGAAAACCCGAGTGCTCGGCGACGCCCAGAACCGGCGGCGAGTAGCTCGGCCGCTTCATCCCCGCTCGGGCGAAAGGCGATGCCCCTATACCGATGCGCAAGAACCCCACCTTCCAGGGGACAAGGAGGCGGATGACGCTCGCGATCTCAAAAGGTGCTACTCGCCGCTACCGCCGCCTCACGACAAAGAACCCATGCTGGTTTACGCTTCCGAGCGGCTGTCAAGTCGTGATGGTCGTCGAGCGACCGGAGGAAGGAAAGGAGTGCCTAGTGCAGCGACCGGTATACTACATCAGCGAGGTCCTCACCGAGTCGCGCCAGCGGTACCCCTAGTACCAAAAGCTGGTATACGCGGTCTTCAGAGCTCAGAGGCGCCTGCCGTACTACTTCCAGGAGCACCCGATCATGGTCGTTTCCTCGGCACCACTGCAGGACATCATCCGCAACCGTGAGGCGACCGGGCAGGTCGCCAAGTGGGCCGTCGAGATCGGCGTCCACAACATCAAATACGAGCCACGAAAAGCGATCAAATCGCAGGCCCTCGCGGACTTCATCGTCGACTGGTAAGAGGCCCAGCAGCCAGAGAAGCTGCCATACCTCCATTACTGGAGCCTGCACTTCGACGGTTCCAAGAATGCGGACGACGCAGGCGCAGGGATCGTGCTAAATTTGCCAAAGGGTGACAAGCTCCGCTATGTCCTCTGCCTCGACTTCACACCCTGCACCAACAACATGGCTGAGTATGAGGCCTTACTCCACGGCATGCGAGCGGCCAAGGAGATGAATGTCAACCGCCTACGCTGCTACGGCGATTCCGATCTCGTCGCAGGGCAAGTTGCCGGCACCTGCGACGCCGTCTCCCCCACCATGGCGGTGTACCGCCAAGCAGTGGACAAGTTGGGCGGACACTTCAGAGGCTACTCCGTCGAGTGGATCGACAGGCGGAAGAACGAGGAGGCCGACGCACTTTCTCGCATCGGGTCGGCTCGACTCGCACCACCCGCCGGCGTCTTCCTTGACACGATCACTGCCATCGCCTCCCGAGGGAGATCGACATCGGAGTCCCGCTCCAACCAGAGGCAGCCCTGGTCGCACTCGTCAACGAGCCAGACGACTGGACCAAGCCCTACATCGCCTACCTGGAAGTTGGCACCTTCCCGGCAAACGAGACGGACGCCCGGATGATCGCTCGACGCTGCAAGTCCTACACCATCATCGACGGCGAGCTCCACAAGCGCAGTGTCACCGGCGTGTTCCAACGTTGCGTCCAACCCGCCGAAGGACGCAAGATCCTCCACGATATCCACTCCGGCGACTGCGGCCACCACGCCGGCGCCCGCTCTCTGGTCGCCAAGGCTATGAGATATGGCTTTTACTGGCCCACCGCGCACGCCGATGCTACCGACATCGTTCAGCGGTGCGCGGGGTGCCAGAAGTACGCCAACCAGACGCACGTGCCGAGCTTAGCGCTCAAAACAATCCCCATCACCTGGCCATTCGCTGTGTGGGGCATGGATATGGTGGGCCCCTTCAAGAAGGCCCCCTCCGGCTACACCCACCTGCTAGTCGCAGTCGACAAATTCACAAAGTGGGTGGAGGCCAAGCCAGTTCGGAAATGCGACGGGAAGACCGCCACCAAATTCCTACGCGAGCTCATATATCGCTACGGGTTCCCAAACAGCATCATCACGGACAATGGCACCAACGGCGCCAAAGGGGCCATTGCTGAATTCTGCGAAGAGCACCACATCCGCTCGACCTCGCGGTCGCCCACCCGAATCCAACGGCCAGCAGAACGGGCCAACCAAAGCATCCTCCACGGCTGGCCGCGACTCCGTGTACCACTCGAGCGCATCGCCGGTGCTGGGTCGAGGAGCCCTTCTTCATCCGGGGATCCGCACCATCAACAGTCGGCTGTGGTTCACCCCTTCTTCATGGTTTACGGCGCCGAGGCCATGCCCACCGACCTCGAGCACGACTCGCCGCTGGTCGCCCACTACACGAAGGTCGCGAACGAGCTCGCCGCCAAGACGGGTCGACTAACTCGACGAAGCACGTGACCTCGCCGTCACGCACCGCCATCTACCAAGAGGACTCCGCCGCTACCACAGCCGGGGTGAAAACTCGCACCTTCCAAGAAGGCGACGGTGTTATGCCTCATCCAGACAAGAAGGGCATGCACAAGCTCTCCTCCGTGGAAGGGCCATTCGCCATCGGGCGTGCTGCAACGACGCCTACTACCTCATCGACGTCCGCGGGGACGGCGAACTCGACGTCAAGCGACCATGGAATGTAAACCTCCTACGGAAGTTCTACTCCTAGAACCCCACATATGTACTCTCCAGTCGCTATGAAATAAAAAGAAACGGTTACCGCAAATTGCGCCTACTCTCCATGTCTTGTGCGACTCGCACTCGTAATAACAGCGTTACGCTAACCGCAGAAGTCAACCCTTGGTACAGCGATCGGCACGGCCAAGTAGTGCGGTGCAAGAGCACTGAGTCACATCAGGTCTTGCATCGTCCATGAAAAACGCCTACCCGGAGCCCCATTGGAGTCGCCTAGCTCGACTGGTTCTACGAACCAAGACAACTCGCTTTCGCTTACAATGCGACCATGGTCCTCCGCATCCTTGGCATAGCGACTCGAACGGCTAAGTACCACGCTCGGGGACTGAAGACCAGTTCATCGCGAGCGGTCCGGGAAAAACGCCAAGTAGGAGAGCATGCCCAGGACTCGCCACGCGACTGACCCCACGGGCCAGGCAGGAGTGACGCGCTCAAACTAACGAGCTAAGTCCTCAACCACCCTCGAGTCGCACCTAGAACAACCAAGTACACGCCATGACTCGCCACCCGACCTCGTTCGCGCAAGGGAAAACGGCAAAGTACAGAGCACTCAAGGGAGTCGCCTAGCGACTGGCTCTCCGAGCTCGGGCGAGTCGACCACAATGACAAAACACATAAAAACAACAAACATATCACATACGAGGTAAACCCCACAAAAGGGCGAACGCGCTCGGGGACTCGTTCAAACAACAATCACAAACACATGACACATACCAAAATAGACACGATGTCTCATTTGATTACATGTCGCATTGTCTCATGTTACAACATATGCCCGCATGGCAGACCTGCTGCTAACGCCACAAGGCAACCTATTCTACTCTGCAGGCTTTGATGACGACTCACCAACACCCTGGCGATTGCGGATGAACGGCGTGTACGGGTTCGACGGATACGTCGTCAGTTCACCCGCCATCGCCGCGCGAAAGGGCTGCTCGACCTTGAAATCACGATGCGGCGGCTCGGGGTCGTTTGGCACGACGACCGTTTCCTGGTACGGAAGGAGGTCGCCCATTGCCAAACACGCTCCGAGTACGCGGCGGCGCGATATTGCAACTTGAGGACCTCGGAAAGCTCCACCGCGCCAGTCGACGATGGGTAGCCACTCGTCACATCGTCGATGTCGAAGTCCTCGGGGAAGTGGGCAAGTCCAAGACTAAGCGCCGTCGCCGCTCCGCGCCGAAACGCCGACCGCGTCATGAACTCAACGACCGCAGGCGCTTTCTCCAAATACCTCCACACCTCAACGAGGTCGCTGGGAATCACTTCCGTGGGCGATATCTCTTGGAGATAGGCACGGATGCACGTCGCCGACAATGTTGCCGAGTCGACAAGCATGCTTACACACTGCCGCGCGTCGAACGAGTTTGCCTCTTCCGCGCTATCGATGATGCGACCTGCGAGTATAAGATAATAATGAATACGACGGACACCACAAAAGGCACAACCACCGGAAGGGGCAGACGCACTTACCAATCAACGGGCGGGCGAGTTCCGTGATGAAGCTTTGAAGCGACGTATGGTCGTCCTGAAGCCCAGCAACAAGGGCATCGGACACTTTGCGATCCTCTTCGGCGGCTGCAATGGCGGCCTTGGCTCGCCCGTCATCCGAGCTCGCTTCTTCTTTTGCCTCCAGCAAGGCCGAGGTTGGCGACCATTGTTCAGCCGCACTCAAAGCCGATTGCGCCAATTCACCGGGGACAAGCCTCGGCGAGCTTCCTTCATGCAACAGCTCGAAGCCCTTTGTTCGCCTCCGGACGATGGCTCCTTCTCCGCTGCTAAGCCATACCAATCGGTCACCGACTCAAGTGTAGACCGCATATCACCAAAAGGTTAATCAAAGCAAAATTTTAAGTGCCCACCCGCTGAAATTCAGCGAAAAGCACTCGGGGACCGCAATCAAGAGTTAAGTGCCCACCCGCTGAAATTCAGCGCACTTTCGGGACCGCAATCAAAATTTTAAGTGCCCACCCGCTGAAATTCAGCGAGTGCGCACTCGGGGACTGGTACTCAAAGAAATTCCTAAGTGCCCACCCGCTGAAATTCAGCGCGTGCGCACTCGGGGACTGGATACGAAAAAAAAAGATAAGACATTAAAAGAATCAGGCCGCTGCAAAGCACCGACCTGATCCTCGGGGACTGGAGGTACCTAGATGGCTGCTCCAAGCATGCCGTGGAGTTGTATCACGTCCACGGACGCGAAGAGAGCCGGCGTGTGCCCACGACGTTGGTCGACTTCAGCATCGGCGGTCCCAGGAGCGTGGCTCGAGGGCGAAGTTCCACTTGCCGCGGCCGCCTTGGTCATGAAGCGCGGGAAGGTGGCGATAGAGGCACCCGCTCCAAAGGAGGTCGGCTCGGCCGTTCCAGGCAAGGGAGCGCCTTCAGAGACGCGGCTGCCTCCGTTACGGGTCCGGCTGGCGCGACCGCCGTGTCGACAGAAATAGTGACGACGTCGTCACCCTTGGCCTTCTTGCTGCCATCCGCAGAGACGACGACCTCGTCCGCCTTCCTCTTGCGGGAAGGATCCTCCTCGCTAACGACGGGTGGCACCTTAGCCACGGTCGGGTGGCCCATTCTCTTCACTCCGGTCCTGTGCATCAATCGTATAAGCAAAAATAATTCAAGCAATTATGAAAGACAAAGAAGGGTGAGTGTACTCACTTGGCGACTGGAATAAAGCGTAGCCCCGTACGGAGACCGGCCAGTTTCTCCAGTTCAGGGCCCAGTTGCATCGAGCCCCATCTCCGTGGACGCGTGCCCAAGACACGGACGGCTTCTTCGTTGTTGAGGCTACAGCCGGAGCCTCTGGGATATCTTTGGCAGGAGCTTCCTTGCGAGGCGGCCGCAGCCGAGCATCCCCAGCCCGTAGACCGGGCGAATGGGAGGCATTGAAGCGCCGCACTCCATCCACGCCGTGTCCAGACGGTTGTCGTTGGAGGCGCCTCGCCCTGGCCGCCGGGCCAGAATCGCCATGAATGTGGCGGCGAGGCCAGCCTCGTCGGTCTGGTCTTCGTCTTCCTCGGAGGCACCTTCACCTCCTTTTTCTTCTTCTTCTTTTTCGATGGAGTCGCCTGGCGGCGCGAGGTGGTTTCTGGAAGCTTGTCGTCGTCATTGTGACGCTCGAGGCTTTTACTTGCCTCAAGCTCTCGTTAACGCTGCCCACGGGTCTTGCGGAGCAGTGGGGCGACTTCTTCTTCGGATTCGTCGTCGTTGTCGCCCTCGTCGCTCCCGGCATTGCCCTTGGCGGGAGGCGACTCGCCCACGTCCTGGACGGACGAGCTCGAGTTCTCATCGTCCGAAGGTGGGATCCATCCTTCCACCACTTGGAATAGCTGCAATGAATACAAGATGAAATTAGAATTACCGCGACTGCATAAACTACGACTGCGAGCGAAGTGAAGCGAATACCGTTGGAGCTGGACGCTTTGCGGTAGAAGCGACCCCAGCAAGGCCCGTACACCGCCTGGGTAATTTTTCGCTGGGATGTAGTCCTCCAGCTTCCACTGCCGAGGCAGGCCTTCATCGAGTCTCCCCGCCCGTACTGGTACATGTAGTGCTGGGCGAGCGGACGAGCCACCGCCCGAGCCAGGTTGTACAGTTTATCGTCGAGGCCCTTCTTCTTCGATCATGGATGGTCTGGAGCATCTCGTCGACGACCATCCGCTGATCGTTGGAGAGCTTGCCGACTTGGAGATGGCGCGGCTCGGACCGATGGCGGAATATCATGGGATCGCCGCCCTCGAGGTCGCCTCGCCACGTAAAACCACGACTTCTTCCAGCCGCTTGCCTTGGCGGGCATCGATCGAAGAATGAAGCCTTTGACTTGAGCCGAAGGTTAGGCCGCCGCGGCTAGCATTGGGCCGCCCGCTTCGCGGTTGATCCGCTCGTGGAACAGATCTTGCCACAAGGGAAGTAGGGCAGCCCAAGTAGCATTGGCGTAACGCCACGAAGATGGCCAGCGCTCGATGTCAGGGGACCCAGATCCAAGGTTGATCTCGTAGTAGGCGCAGGTTACCGGAAGAACAGGACGTGGGAACCCTAGCCCCGCTCGAGATGGCTGGTGAAGCAGATGAACTCCTCTCGCGGATTCGGGTCGTTTCTCCGGTGCAGAATACGACAACAACGCTCGCAAGATCCCGCCTCCTCGAAGGAAGCCATGCGCCAAGACTTAGATCTACCCCACGGCTCGGTGGAAAGGGCCATGGCGAGAGATTTGTGGGGTCGGGGATTTCGGCTGGATCGCGATGCGAAGGGAGGCGAAAGGTGCGCGCAGTCGGAGGAAATGGTGAGAAGGTGGTTCTCTGATCGCCTGCCATTCCTCTTATATAGAGGTTGTTACCCGCCAAATCAGGGATCCGTTACTACGCGGTGATTACGCCAAAAGTTACCGTTGGATTACCCCAACGGCTAGTTTGACCATGGTTAATGGTCCAACTTTGGCCACTCGACTCGCCGACCCGATCACTATGACAAGAGCCACGACCGACTCGCCAAAGCTGCGATCAGGATGACTAGTTTTCTCCTTTATACACGAGCCCGCCGACGATTCGACCGATGTCTACTCAAGTCAGATACTCGATCGCTGCCAGCCACCTCGCCTAATCGACGGCGGCCTCGGGACTATCGATGGGGATACGCCATCGGGTATACCAGCAGACGCTTCCGATCGCCCAAGAATCGAGTGGGCCTGCAAGACGGCGATCGGATTGAAGCCCAACAAGGAACCAAGCGATCGAAGTCAAGGCCCAAAGTAGTAGATAGGCCCATGGACTAGGTAAACGAAAATCAAGCTTTAACTTAATCGGTTGAGATATGTAAACCCTAGGGGAGGTGAGCCTATATAAACCTCCCTATAGGGCGATTAGAGAGACGTTCCATCATACACCCAAGCGACTCGCCGCCTAGCCGCCGAGCTCGCCCATTGTTCCATCCTCATAATACAATCTAGCAGGAGTAGGTCTTTACCCTCCGGGGGGCCGAACCTGGGTAAAACCCTGTGTCTTTGCCCTCATCTCGCACCGCAGATGGCTGGCCGCCCTTGCCCCTCGTTCTACTACTCGCTGCCGATTGCAGCATCTGCCGTGACCATTCCCACGATAGTTAGTATTAGTTTGCGGGTACTTAAAGAGTACTCATTATTTGTCCCTAGCTATTCCCGTGGCCAGACTATGAAGAGGAGTACCTGGAGGATGGACCCCAGGAAGGTTACGACAACTAGGATCATATCCCATCGTCAGCATTGCCTGTGACCCCGAAGATGGAGCTTCGCCTACGCTACCGTTATTATTATGTATTCCGCTGCTTGAAGTTGTATTAAGTATGGGATCCTGAGATCCTTATTTGTGTAAGACCTTATGTATGGTTTGTAATGGATGATGTACTGTGGTATCCAATTCTGTTATGTCTCGCAAAAATGGTAATCCTGGGATTGCGACGTATGGCATAACAGGCACCTGGGATTAAAAATTCGGGTGTTGACAAAGTTGGTATGGATTTCATCACTGGTCTTCCTAAGACTCGGAAAGGAAATGATGCCATCTGGGTAATCGTTGACTATCTGTCCAAGGTTGCTCACTTCCTACCTGTTCGCGAGAGTATCAATGCTAGTCAGTTAGTATATCTATATATCTCTCGAATAGTTGTTCTTCATGGGATTCCGAAGAAAATTGTCTCTGACCGAGGGAGTTTGTTCACCTCAAGGTTCTGGACAACCTTCCAAGATTCTATGGGAACTTTTATCTCCTTCAGTACAACTTATCATCCTAGTACTGGTGGCCAGACCGAGAGAGTGAATCAAATCCTTGAAGACATGCTTAGAGCGTGTGTCATATCTTTTGGCAAGTACTGGGAAAATGCCTTCCTTTTGCTGAATTCTCCTACAACAAAAGTTATCAGTCCAGTATTTTTTTTTGAGGGTAAAACAGTAGGGAAAAAACCCCACTGCAATTTTTATATGGAAGAACCTGTCGTACTCCTTTGAACTGGTCAAAAACCTGAGAAAGAAAGTTCTTTGGACCTGATATGATCCAGGAAGCAGAAGATCAAGTTCGTATCATTTGAGATCGTTTGAAAACTACTTAGTCTCGCCAGAAAAGCTATCATGATTGTCACCATCAACATGTTGAATATGAAGTTGGTGATCAAGCTTATCTCTGGGTCACTCCTTTGAAGGGTGTCCATCGTTTCGGTATCAAAGGCAAACTAGCTCCTCGCTATGTTGGTCCTTTTCGTGTTCTCTCCAAGCAAGGTAAACTCGCATACCAATTGGATTTTCCTGCAAATTTCCCTGAGGTACATGATGTTTTACATGTGTCTCAACTCAAGCGTTGCTTCAAAGATCCTGTCTGTGGTGTTGATCACCAAACCCTTGATCTTCAAAAGGATCTGACTTATCGTGAGTATCCTGTTTGTATCCTTGATGAAATCGAGCGCAAAACTCTCCATCAAAACATCAAGTTCCTGAAAGTCCAGTGGTCACATCACACTGAGGATGAAGCAACCTGGGAACAAGAAGATCGTCTTCGATCTAAGTACCCTGCCTTCTTTTCTAAAACTTAGGAATATCAGGTCGAGATTCTTGTAAGGGGGGTAGAGCTGTAACAGCCCAAGTTTGTAATATATGTAATTAGTACCTAAGCATTGCATGCATCTATTTAAATCAATAAAATGCTTACATGTGATCAAGTGTGTGAATCAAAGTACAATCACAAACCCTAAACCCTAATCCCCCTCCTCTATTTGAAAGCAATTCAAATAGTTTTGAATTTTGAAATGACAAAATGTTTGGAGACCAAAAGGATTAATAGGGCCCTACAATATTTCAAATATTTCTAAAAAGTATTGTATTTGTGAATCATTTAAAACAGATTCAAATATAGAAATACAAAACATATTTTGAAATCAGAAAAAGAAAAGGGGTTTTGCTAAAAAAGTAGCAGCAGCCAGTGGGCCGCAGCCCATCTTCCTCCTCCCTCCTTCTCTTCCGCGGGTGCAGCAGCCAGCGGCCCAGTACCGGCCCACACCAGCCCAAGTGCAGCCCGTACCGCTTCGTCGATTGCTCCGTCGTCTTCCTCGGCAGTGGCAAGCAGATGCCTGTCGCGCCGCTCGCCGTTGGTCATCGCTGGTGCACAGCGATGCCCGTCGCCGCTTGGAGGAGAGGATAAGGAGCAGCTGCACGCCTCTGCCTCTCTCCCCTGGTCACTCCCTCTCTCTGGAGCTCTCCCTTGCGCCTTTTCGTGCAGACCCGAAACCCTAGCTCCGACGATCCCTGCCGTCTCCGGCCTCCCCGTGCTCTGCAGATGACGCCTTGAGCTCCGCCGCGCTCTAAGGATCCTCCCCGCCGAAGGTATCGAGGGGGGCGTCATGAATCGTCGCCTGTGACTCTGTCTTTACCGCCTCCGACGACCACCCCCTTCGCCCGCGTCGTTGCCATAGACCTCCTCCGGCCTCGCCATCGATCCGCAAGTTCCGCCGCCGTGCACCGTCGGGCTCACTATTCCGGTGACCGTTAGCAAGCGGCGCTGCCACTAATAGGTAGCTTGTGATGCCCTCGTTCGAGCGGGCTAGGTCCCTTAGCCCCGCGCGTCCCCTGTTACCGTATGTCGCCGCCCTCTGGCCTCTCTCCGGAAAGTCCCGCGTGGCGCTGAGGTGGAATCCGACGTGGCCTCGGGCCCACCCGTCAGCCTCTGGGGCTAGGATTTTCCCTGGTAAAAATCAACCCACCCTAGCGTCGACCCCACCTATCCAACATGGCTGCACATGTGGCCTTGGGCCCAGCAGTCAGTGGCTGGGTCTGGCCTCTGCCTTGGTGAGAAATGTTTAGGGTTAGGGCCCTGATGTCATATGATGTAGTAAATCAATTTAAAATGTTTTATTAATTTCAGAAAAGGTTTAAATATTGTAAAATCAATAAATAATTATCTATAAGTCAGAAAAATACAAACAATATATCAAAATGATCAGAAAAATGAGAAATATCTAATTACACTATAATCATACATTGTTAATCAACTTTCATGATAAGTTTAATTAGAAAAACTAATTGAACCCCACAGGTGATTTCGAGGATCCCCATGTTCTAGGGTTTGGACCTCTCGGACCCCATTTAAAGTGATCAAGCATGTTCTAGGGTTCATTTCAACACTACTTAACTTGTCATATCATCCTTATTGATTGTGCATTGCATTATGCCATGTATTGAATGTTGGTTCCCCTTTTCCGGTATTTGGTTCTTCGTGATAGGATCCGAGCCCGAGGCTGAAGTCAACGACACCGAAGATCCATACATGTCTACTTATGGATAAGGCAAGCGTAGCCTCTCATTCTGAACCTATGTTTTATAAAGTATATTACTTTTTCGCTATGATGCACACGATTCCAATGTGGTCTTTTGTCAGTAGTTAGTGTTACCTATCTGCTGCATAGTTTCCCTGTTGTAGCCTTATACTCCTGATCCACTACTCCTAACATACCTAGGTCTGGCATCTGAGCGTTGCTAAAGCTTCTGAGATCGATAGCTTAGCCATGCATAGTATCAATGTATGATCTATCCGAACGATGAATCAGAGATGCCAGAGAATCTAGAAAGGTAGGAGTTGGTGACATCCTTGAAGGAGTTAACTAAATAGGCTAAGGCTTGTATGGGAGGCCACGTTGGGTGTGGTTTTTGTAGTCCCATGCTCGCCACCACTAGGAACTGAGTTCTTACCTTTGGAACCAAGACGAGCGTACAGCCACACGGGGCCTGGACAACCCCTCGACTAACTAACTTGCCTAGTAGATTCCATGAGTCACATATTTTGGGCTTTCCATTCGGCATACGCATTGAAAATGTTTTCGAACGAGGAGGTGATGGAGGTGCATCATAACAGGTAGGGAAGCGTGGACCGGGTTGCTTGGGGGTAGATAGCGCCCCTGGTAAACCGACCTCGCCTCACATCTTTAAGTACCGGTTTCGGGATTTGACCCATTACGACGGAACCATACTTATTGCGTGACTCATGGTCTCGGTGAAAGCAAGGTAAAGGTCTTGGTCAACCACCCTCTGTCGGCCTTCCAAGGAAGAGGGCTAATAATTTGGCATCAAGAGTCGGTTGGTACGTGTGGGTAAAGTTGTACACCCCTGCAGGGTTAAATCTTTTCGAAAAGCCGTGTTCATGGTTATGAACGACTTGGCGACCGGACTTAAGATCATAGATAACATTAACCACTATAAAACTTGCTGGTCCACATGTGCTTAAGGATGCTTCCTCTGGGTCGAGGGGGTGATCCTAGATAGAAGGTTCTGTTGAAGCTGGTGGTTATCAAGATATGACGAACAAGATGAAGAATTCGTTATCTTATCCCCTTTTTAAAAGATTCTGAGTAGACGAGCCTCTTCTCTCTCTTGTTTACAAATAAAGTTTGCTTTCCGCAAAAGAGAATCCAGAGAAAGTCTTTCTAGCCAGAGCATGTAGATACTAGGTTATCTAAGTCTTATGGAGTACATTCTTGTACTCAGCCTTGCGCCATTGTTGTTTTTCTACAAAGGATCTGGTTGCAACTGAAGGTGGCTACGTTGACATCGACGAGTAACTGGGGGTCCCAGGTAGCACTCTGAGGACTATGGGATGGACGTCGCTTCTGTTTATGGCCTCTTAGGCCTTTTGCTAAGTTGTTGTGTAGAACAACATATTTGCTTTCGCTGTGTGATGTAATGTTAGGTCTATGACCTCTGGTTTGTAATAACTCTAATATCTTACTCTGTTAAGAGTTTAAACTTATGCTGTTGAATCCATGTGTTCTGTAATGTTACCGAATCATACTATGATCTTCCGTGTTTGGGATTGAACTTATCTTAGATGGTGATCTGAGGTTAGTTTAATCTAATCCCGGGGGGTGCTACACTCCAAGAGGGGGTATTTATGCTCGATAGTGGGTTCATGCCTTTAGTTTCCAAGGGAAGTGACAGAAATATCTTCGATTGTAGATGTGTTGTTGCTACTAGGGAGAAAACAACGGTCTCTTGTTCATGGAACTAGTGGATTGTTTACCTTACACACTTTGCTGAAAGCAGTTGTCTGTTGCTTGCAACTTAATACTGGAGGGGGTTCGGATGATAACCTGAAGGTGGACTTCTAGTCATAGATACAGTTGGATGGAGGTCTATGTATAT
Source organism: Avena longiglumis (assembly GCA_030063025.1). NCBI lineage: Eukaryota > Viridiplantae > Streptophyta > Magnoliopsida > Poales > Poaceae > Avena > Avena longiglumis. Next base: position 202,435,753 of record CP125976.1, on the reverse strand, counting down.
TGTTGTATTGCCCAATCGAATCTCATAGGATCTTTTTGACTAGTATTGCATTGTTATGCCTTGCTTAGTTCCTGTCAATTGCTCCGCTGTAATTTGTTTACCCTTCATGCCATGTTGTTTATCTAAGGAGAGAACCTCTAGTGAACTATGGACCCTGGTCCAATCTTTACCATTGATACATCTTCCACTACTACTTGTTTACTTGCTGCAAGACATTACCTTCCACACCCTATGTTTAATGCTTGGTTATAGCAAACCAGTGAGCTTGACAACCTCACTGTTTGTTGGGGCAAAGTCTTGAGTTTGTGTTGTGCAGGTCTCCGCGTTGCTTGAAACACATGTGTGACGTTTCCTTCCTCCTTCTGGTTCGATAACCTCGGTCTCAACTGAGGGAAAACTTGCTGCTTACTACTTCACACCTTGCTCTTGGGGTTCCCAACAGGTTGTGCCTAGACAGCCGTTAATATGGTAAATAAAAAGACCGCTAAGATGCTCATTGTCTGCTTGCCTTGTCATTTTGGTTATGGGATAGCTCATGTACCATGTGCAAGGGGTACCCCGTTGGCGGTTCTCTATGATATGCAAATACTTACAATGATAAGAACTTACAAGTGACTGAAGTTGAGTAGCATGAGGTGTGGCCCTCGTATTCAAGGGACTTGAGATTGCCAACTTATACTTCTTCAAGCATATACTCCATCTTTGTTCACTTTAACCTTAATCACTTCAAGATGCTTATGATAGGGGCAATGAGGGCTGAAATCTAACAAGTACCATAATTTTTGGAAGATCTTTTTGAAACTTTAAATCCCTTCATCCCTTTGTGAAGGGCCTTTCTTCCACCATTATTTGAGTCTCCACCTTCTACCTTTAGGCACCATTAAGAGAGCATAGTTGTCATTCTATGTGCAGTGTCACAAAGCTTATTGATTGATGCATATTGTGATATTACTTGTTCTTGTGCTATATGTTTCTAGTCACCCTTGTGAACTTTGAAGGTGTCCTATACACCTATTTGCTACTCTATGAGGGACAAGCTGATTGCCACTATGCTATGTTTTCTGTATGTGAAACAAACAAACGTTTTTCAATGCATGTTATTCATGATCTTTGGTTGTAGCCTATCATGTTGCATGCATAGTTACTATGTCCTATTGTTAGAACTCCATCTTTCATGCACATGTTTAGAGTTCCTTGATCCCAGCTTTCAATGCTTGCAAATGGTTTGATCTTGGTTTTGATGGTGCATGTCACCTCAAAAATTATTCTTTTTATCACTTACCTACTCGAGGATGAGCAGGAGTTAAGCTTGGGGTTGCTTGATACGTCGGAAACGTATCTATAATTTTTGATGATCCATGATTGTTTAGTATCTACTTTGATTTGATTTGTCTACACTTCGAGGTGTTTTTATATCTTTTCTGGAACTAACCTATTAACAAGTTGCCACAATGCATGTTGCCTGTTTTCTTCTGTTTTTGGTTCCAGAAGGCAGAAAATCAATATTCTTGGAATTGGACGGGACAAAAGCCAAAGTCAATATTTTACCATGAGGGACACGAATCCATAAGACGAGATGGTGACGCGGACCAGGGTGGCCAGACCCCCCTAGGCGCGGGTGGGCCCTAGCCCATGCCTGGCTAGGGTTTGCCTGCCCTGGCGGCCGCCTCGGTCTCCCCCTTCGCCTATAAGAAGCCCCTTATGCAGAAACTCTCAGTACCCTATCAGAAATCCACTAAACCGTCTATAGCCGCCGCCACCATCGTCCCTAGATCGGGGGGATCTAAATCTCTTCCCGGTACCCTGCCAGAGGGGAGATCATCTCGGAGGCCTTCTCTCCGGTATGATTCGTGAGTAGTCCCACCTAGGACAATGGGTCCATATAGTAGCTAGATGGTTGTATCTCCTCCTTGTGCTTTCATGTATAGATCTTGTGATCTCCGTTCATGATCAAGATCTAATCTATTTGTAATCATGCATGTTGTGTTTGCGGGGATCCGATGGATATTGAGATTATTATGTCATATTTATTAATGGTTTTGTCTTTATGATTCTATCATGTATGTGTTGTTTGTGATCTTGCATGCTCTCTGTTGTTAGTAGATATCTTGGCCGAGTAGTTGCTAGTGACTCCAAGAGGGGGTATTTATGCTCGATAGTGGGTTCATGCCTCTAGTTTCCAAGGGAAGTGACAGAAATCTCTTCGATTGTAGATGTGATGTTGCTACTAGGGATAAAACAACGATCTCTTGTTCATGGAACAAGTGGATTGTTTACCTTACACACTTTGCTTAAAGCAGTTGTCTCTTGCTTGCAACTTATCTTTTTGGAAGGGTTGATGGATAAAAAAGAAGGAATTCTAGTCATAGATCATGCATGGGCTTGCAACTTATCTTCGGAAGGGGTTGATATGATAACTGAAGGTGGAATTCTGATCATAGATGATGATTGGTCTATGTATATTGTTGTATTGCCCAATCGAATCTCATAGGATCTTTTGACTAGTATTGCATTGTTATGCCTTGCTCAGTTCCTGTCAATTGCCATGCTGTAATTTGTTTACCCTTAATGCCATGTTGTTTATCTAAGGAGAGCACCTCTAGTGAACTATGGACCCCGGTCCAATCTTTACCATTGATACATCTTCCACTATTACTATTTACTTGCTGCAAACCATTACCTTCCACACCATACGTTCAATCCTTTGTTACAGCAAACCGTAGAGCTTGACAACCTCACTGATTCGTTGGGGCAAAGTCTTGATTTTGTGTTGGGCAGGTCTCCGTGTTGCTTGCAACACCCGTGTGACGTTTCCTTCCTCCTACTGGTTCGATAACCTCGGTTTCTTACTGAGGGAAAACTTGTTCTTGTGCTGCTTCACACCTTGCTCTTGGGGTTCCGAACAGACTCCACGTCAAGCACCAGGTTCTCTGGCGCCATCAAGGAGTCACCATCACATGTTCTTCCCTCAGTAAGAAACTAAGGTTATCGAACCAGTAGGAGGAAGGAAACGACTCAAAGGTGTTGCAAGCAGTTTGTGTTACCTGCACAACACAAACTCAAGACTTTGGCCCAACGAACAGTGAGGTTGTCAATCTCACCGGTTTGATGAAAATAAAGGATTAACTGTATGGTGTGGAAGGTAATAGTGGTTTCCAGAAAGGTAAACAGTAAAAGTGGAATATGTATCAATGGTACAGATTGGACCGGGGTCCATAGTTCACTAGAGGTATTCTCCTTAAGATAAACAAACATGGCATGCTAGGTAAAAAAATTATAGCAGGGCAATTGACAGGACTGAGCAAGGCATAGCAATGCAATACTAGACATTCATGATCCTAAGCGATTCAATTGGGCAATACAACAAGATACATAGACCGCCATCCAACTGCATCTATGACTAGTAATCCACCTTCAAGTTATCATCCGAACCCCCTACAGTATTAAGTTGCAAGCAATGGATAACTGCTTTAAGAAAAGTGTGTAAGGTAAACAATCCACTTGTTCCATGAACAAGAGACTGTTGTTTTGTCCCTAGTAGCAACAACACATCTACAACCTTAGAGATTTATGTCACTTCCCTTAGATTAAATAGAGGCATGAACCCACTATCGAGCATAAGTACACCCTCTTGGAGTCACTAGCATCTACTTGGCCAAGATAGCTACTAGAAATGTAGAGCGTGCAAGATCACAAACAACACAGACATGATAGAATCAATAAGACAAAACCATTAATCAATCTGACATAGTAATCTCAATATCCATCAGATCCCCGCAAACACAACATGCATGATTACAAATAGATGATGTTGATCATGAACGGAGCTCATAAGATCTAAACATGGTAGCACAAAGGAGGACATACAACCATCTGGCTACTACATGGACCTGTAGTCTAAGGTGGAACTACTCACGCTTACTGTAGGCTGGAAAGATTAAGAACAAGGCCTCCAGGATGATCTCCCCTCTGGCAGGGTGCTGGGAAGAACTTCAGATCCCCCCGATCTAGGGACTATGGTGGCGGCGGCTATGGACTATTTCGTGGAAGATTGATCGGGTGCTTATGGTTTCGGTATCAGGGTGTGGCCCCCTGGTGGCTCTTCTCTGTCTTGTAATCTGGCTTCATGTTCCCCACGGTAAAATATTGAGTTTGGATTTTGTCCCGTCCAATTACGAGAATATTGATTTTCTGCCTTTTCTGGAACCAAAAACAGAAGAGAATAGGCAACTGGCACAGTGGCATCTTGTTAATAGGTTATTACCAGAAAACATATGAAATGACCTCAAAGTGTAGACAAAGCAAAGCAAAGTATATACTAAACAAGCATGGAACATAAAAAATTATAGATACGTTTCCGACGTATGAAGCATCCCCAAGCTTAACTCTTGCTCGTCCTCGAGTAGGTAAGTGATAAAAAGAATAATTTTTGAGGTGACGTGCACCATCGAAATCAAGATCAAACCATTTGCAAGCATTGAAAGCTAGGATCAAAGAACTCTAAACATGAGCATGGAGGATGTAATTCTAATAATAATACAAATTAACTATGCATGCAACATGAAAGGTTACAAACAAAGATCATGAATACCAATGCATTGAAAGACATTTGTTTGTTTCACATAAAGAAAACATAGCATAGTGGCATTCAGCTTGTCCTTCATGGAGTAGCAAATAGATGCATAGGAAACCTTCAAAGTTCATAAGAGTGACTAGATACAAATAATTCAACAACAAGCAATATCAACAATATGCATCAATCAATAAGTTTTGGGACAATGCACATAGAACTAAGAATGGAAACTATTCTCTCTTAACTGGTGCCTAAGGATAGAAGGTAGAGACTCAACATAATGGTGGAATAAAGTCCCTTTAAAGGGAAGCAGTGTCACATCCCAAGATTTTCCAAATCTTGTAATGTGAAAAATAAATGAATAGAATAAAACTTTGTTGATTTTCAGGGTGAGAAGAAACTTTTTGAATCCAATTGGAAACTTTCAAAACCTATTTGGATCAAATTGAATCCTAAAGGGATTTAAAAAGATAAATAAACAATAAACTTAAAAATATTTGGAATTACTATTTTTGGATCTTTTAATAAAAGATTTGGTTTTCAAAAAAAAAAGGTAGATTTATAAATAAGGATTATTTTATAGAGCCAAATTAAACCTTGGCCAAGCTTTTGAAATAAAATGTTTTGTTTTTATTATAAGAGTAAAGGTTTATTTAAATAAAAATAAGGAGAGTTTATTATTAAACCAATTTTATTAAAATCAAGGTTTTACCATTTTAATTAAATATCAAAACATATTATTTTATTTTAAACAAGTTTTCCAAGTATTTTATATTTTCAAATAAAACCTACTGATTTGTTTTTGATAATATTTAGATTTCAAATGGAGATTTTAAATAAATAAATCAAAACCTATTTGAATTAATAATTAAGGTCTATTTTATTTAATTATTAAATAGATCCTAAAAAGAATAAAAATATTATTTTATTTTGGGACTTGGATTTGTGCTATTAAACAGAACCAAAACTCAATACAAAGTGTGGTAGAAATTTGTTTGATTTGTTGTTTGAATTGTTTGATTGAATTTCAAATCAGAAATAAGAAATAGAAAAAGAAAAACAGAAACAGAACAAAAAAAGGGAATCAAGCCGACCCAGCCGAGCTAAGCCCAACTAAGCCCAGCAGCCCATTTCCCTATCTCCCCCGAAGCGTTTTATTTCACTCACGAATTAAACCGCACAGCGAATGACAACTGGACCCCACTCCCCTTTCCCCTCTATCGCTGACAAGACGACCCCACGACCACTTCAGCTTCTTCCCCACGCGACCTGTTCTTCCTCCCGTTACTGCCGACTGATTCGCGTCGTCAATTCGCTTCAATGCCGCGTGATCAACGCCCCCTGACCACACTCTCTTAAACGCATGTTTCTCCTCTTCCTTTCCCCCCAAACACCACTCCTCGCGAGCCACCAGGTTGTCTCCAATTTCTTCTGCACCGCCGCCGTCTCCGACGAGGTTCTTGGCCAATTCCGGCAGCACCGCATAGCCCCTTGCCTCCCCGACCAAGCTCACACACTCCCCAGACCCTGGCGCACCTTCCAGTGGCCTCAACTCGGTCGCGCTCACCCCAGAACGTCGGCAAGAACAACCATCGCCGTCATTGCCGTGCACCGCCCGGCGAGTTACTGACGCCAAACCCGAGCTCCCCTTGTGCTCTGGTGAGTACCCCTGCAACCACAGAGACCATGCGCATCCTCCTGATACTTTTCTTTGCTTACCTGCATCCCAGGTGCTCGCCCTCGACCACGACCGTGCGCAACCGACGCCAGCAACAACTCCGGTGAGCAATAACCGTGAACTCCGTGCTGTAGGGTTTCGTAGCATGGAAAACAAAAAAATTCTATCGCATACAAACAAACAATCCAAGATCTATCTACTAGATTGTAGCAACGAGTCAATGGAATAACTTACCCTCGAAGATTCCAAAGCGTTTAACGAGAGCGGATTCTCGTGGGTGATGTAGTCGTACTCTTCCCGATCTCAAGATCGCATAGACGATCCTTCCGGCGCTGCGTTAAGCGGCGCTCCATGTCGGTCACACGTTCGGATTTTCGGCGAAGACCTTCCTCTCCCTTGTTCCCAAAGGCATGGAGGTTGTAGCACTCTCCTCGCGATTCCGGCAGCACAATGGCGTGGTACCGGAAGTAGAGGGGAGATCTCGCAGGGCTTCGCCTTAAGCCGGAGCGAGTATGGTGGAGTATGAGAGAGCTCCTCGGCGATCTAGGGTTTAGACACACCAAGGAGGGGATGCTGGAGCCAGCGGCTAGGGTTCCGAGGACCCGCAAATCGGCGGCTAGGGCAAAACCCTAAGGGGCGGCGGCTATGGTGGGCTGTAGCTTCTAGGGTTTGAGGTGAGGGACTTGTGTGCTCTAGGAGGGGTCCCTGCCCCTCCTTATATGGGTGGAGGGGGGCCGGCGGCCAAGGGGAGGGAGAGGAGTCCCTCCCCAACTCGGCTTGGAGGGTTGCCGCCGGTTGGAGGAGGGAACTCCTCCCCAACTCGGATTCCCCCCTCCTCCTCTTTTCCACTTTCCAATTTTAGCTATTTGACTTTTCAATTTAGCTATTTGACTTTTCAAACTAGGATTCAATTTAATCCTTTATTTGGAACAGCGAGGACACTTAGTACATGATGCAATCATACCAACTTGATACAACACATTCATGTACCCTTCCCCTCCGGAGTGCCGGACATTCCGGAACATTATAGAACATTCCCGATGAAAACACCGGAATCATTCCCCAACTCCGAAACGGGACTTTCCTTATATGAATCTTATTCTCTGAACCATTCCGGATCACCTCGTGATATCCCGGATCCCATTCGAGACTCCGAACAACATTCGGTCTCTTTCTCATCATACCATAACTACTCAAACAACGTTGAATCCTTAAGTGTGTCTCCCTACGGTTCGTGAATTATGAGGACATGATCGAGACACTTCTCCGAACAATAACCAATAGAGGAATATGGAAATTCATATGGCTCCCACATATTTCTACGATTACTTAGCGATCGAATGAACCACTTGCATACGATACCAATTTCCCTTTGTCTCACGATAGTTTACTTATCCGAGGTTATGATCGTCGGTATCTCTGCATACCTAGTTCAACCTCGTTACCGATAAGTACTCTTTTCTCGTTCCCGTGATATGTGATCCCTTGTGAGCCAGTCACATGCTTGCAAGCTAATTGGATGACATTTCACCGAGAGGGCCCAGAGTATATCTATCTGTCATATGGATGGACAAATCCCACTCTTTATCCATGTGTTTCAACCAATACTTTCCGAACACTCAATGCCACCTTTATAGCCACCCAGTTACGGTGTGGTGTTTGATGTCATCAAAGCATCCATCCGGCAAAGGTGATATGCATGATCTCATGGTCGAAGGAATTAGGTTACTATGTATCAGAAAGCATATAGCAATTGAACTATTGAAATGACTTGATCTTTATGCTACGCTTATCTATAGGAGTATGTCCATCATATCATTCTCCTAACGATATGATCTTGTTGTTGATAACATCTCAATGTTCATGATATGGAAACCACAATCATTTATCAACCAACAAGCTAGTGATGTATAGAGGCTATACTAGGGACTTCAAATTAAGTTTACAAATCACACAAGTATCAATGTTTCCTTGTTAATACTATTATAGCATGAATGTAAACATTTATCATAAACACAAAGATATAATAATAACTACATTTATTATTGCCTCTAGGGCATATATCCAAGAGTCTCCCACTTGCACTAGAGTCATCTAATCTAGATTACATGGTAATATACCGAACACCCATGGCAGTTTGGTGCTGGTCATGTTTTGCCCTCGGGAGAGGTTTAGTCAACGGATCCGCCATATTCAGATCTGTGTGTACTTTGCAAATCTTTATATCCCCATCTTGGATATGTTCTCGAATAGCGTGAAAACGTAGCTTGATGTGCTTCAGCTTCTTGTGTGACCTTGGTTCTTGCGCATTGGCTATGGCGCCCATGTTATCACAGTAGATAGAAATTGGGTCCAGCGCACTAGGAACCACACCCAGCTCTGTAATGAACTCTTTCATCCATATCGCTTCTTGTGAAGCCTCTGAAGCAGCCATGTATTCCGATTCAGTTGAAGATCTCGCCACAACGCTTTGCTTTGCACTCCTCTAGCTAACTACTGCACCATTCAAAATAAATACGTATCCAGATTGTGATTTAGAATCATCCGGATCGGTGTTCCAACTAGCATCGGTGTAACCATTAACAACGAGTTGTTCATCACCTCCATAAGAAAGAACCATATCCTTAGTTCTTCTCAAGTACTTAAGGATGTTTTTGATCACGTCCAATGATCCACTCTGGATCACTTTGATATCTGCTAGTTAAACTAATAAAGATATGCAATGTCGGGTCTAGTACATAGCATGGCATACATTAGAGATCCTATGGTCGAGGCATAGGAGTCTTACTCATCCTTTCTCTATCTTCTGCCGATGTCGTACTTTGAGTTTTACTCAAGGTCGTATTGGGCAACATGGGCAAGAACCCTTTCTTGCTATCTTCCATTCCAAACCTCTTTAGAACTTTGTCCAAATATGTACTCTGTGACAATGATATTTGGCGTTTTGATCTATCTCTATAAATCTTTATGCCTAATATGTAAGCTGCTTCGCCAAGATCCTTCATTGAAAAACTATTATTCAAATATTCCTTGACACTATTAAGAAGGTCTAAATCATTCCCAATCAACAATATGTCATCCAAATATAGTATTAAGAATGCTACAGAGCTCCCACTCACTTTCTTGTAAATACAAGCTTCTCCATAAGTTTGTATAAAACCAAAACTTTTGATCACCTTATCAAAACGTTGATTCCAACTTCGGGATGCTTGCTTCAATCCATAGATGGACCGTTGAAGTTTGCATACCTTGTTAGCATCTTTAGGATCGACAAAACCTTTGGGTTGCATCATATACAACTCTTCATCAATGTCTCCATTGAGGAACGCTGTTTTGACATACATCTTCCATATCTCATAATCATAATATGCAGCGATTGCTAACATAATCCTCACAGACTTTATATTCGCTACTGGTGAGAAAGTCTCATCGTAGTCAACTCCTTGAATTTGTCGAAACCCTTTTGCGACAAGTCGAGCTTTATAGACAGTAACATTACCATCAGCATCTGTTTTCTTCTTGAAGATCCATTTGTTCTCGATGACCTTCCGCCATCCGGTAAGTCCACCAAGGTCCATACTTGGTTTTCGTACATGGATCCAATCTCGGATTTCATGGCTTCTTGCCATTTATTGGAATCTGGGCTCATCATTGCTTCCTCATATGTCTCAGGGTCATCAGTGTTGTCCACCAACATGACATTCATAACGGGATCATACCAATCTGGAGTGGTACGAGTTCTCGTTGACCTCCGAGGCTCTGTAGCAACTTCAACCGAAGTTTCATGATCATCATCATTAGCTTCCTCTCTAATTGGTGCAGGCACCATAGGAACTTCTTCCGGTGCTGCGCTACTCGCAATTTCGAGAGAAGGTTCAACAACCTCGTCGAGTTCTACTTTCCTTCCAGTTACTTCTTTCGAGAGAAATTCCTTCTCTAGAAAGGATCCATTCTTGGCAACGAAGATTTTGCCTTCGGATCTGTGATAGAAGGTATACCCAATAGTTTCCTTCGGGTATCCTATGAAGACGCATTTTTCCGCTTTGGGTTCAAGCTTGTCCGGTTGTAACTTCTTTACATAGGCTTCGCATCCCCAAACTTTAAGGAACGACAATCTAGGTTTCTTCCCAAACCATAATTCATACGGTGTCGTTTCAACGGATTTAGACGGTGCCATATTTAAAGTGAATGCGGCTGTTTCTAATGCATAACCCCAAAATGATAGCGGTAAATCTGTAAGTGACATCATAGAACGAACCATATCTAAGAGAGTTCGACACGACGTTCGACACACCATTACGCTCTGGTGTTCCCGGTGTCAATCATGAAAGTATTCCGCATTTCTTCAAATGCTCGCCAAACTCGTAATTTAGATATTCACCTCCACGATCAGAACGTAGAAATTTAATCTTCTTGTTATGTTGATTCTCTACCTCACTTTGAAACTCCTTAATCTTCTCGAAAGTTTCGGACTTATGTTTCATGAAATATATATACCCATATCTACTCAAGTCATCCGTGAAGGTAAGAACATAACGATAACCACCGCGCGATGCTACACTCATTGGACCACACACATCGGTATGTATGATTTCCAATAAGTCTGTAGCTCGCTCCATCAAACCAGAAAATGGAGTCTTAGTCATTTTACCCATCAGACATGCTTCGCATCTTTAAAGTGATTCAAAATCAAGTGATTCAAGAAGTCCATCGGAATGGAGTTTCTTCATATGTTTCACTCCAATGTGACCAAGACGACAATGCCACATATAGGTCGAATTATCGCTTGATTTCAAACGTTTAGCCTCAATGTTGTTGATATGTGTATTTCCACTATCGAGATTCAATAAGAATATACCATCTATCAAAGGTGCATGTGCATAAAACATATTACTCATATAAATCGAACAACCATTATTCTCGGACTTAAACAAGTAACCGTCTCGCAATAAACAAGATCCCGATATAATGTTCATGCTCAACGCAGGCACCAAATAACAATTATTTAAGTATAAAACTAATCCTGATGGTAGATGAAGGGGTAGCGTCGATCGACCACATCAACCTTTGATCCGCTTTCCCACGCCGCATCGTCACCTCGCTCTTCGCTAGCTTCCGCTTATTCGCAAAGACTGTTTTCGAGTTACAAATATGAGCAACCGAACCAAGATTAAATACCCGTGCACTACTACGAAGTACTAGTGAGATACACATCAATAACATGTATATCGGATATACATTTCTTCTTGATGTTGCCGTTCTTCAAATCCGCCAAGTACTTTGGGCAATTCCGCTCAAAGGACCTTCTCCCTTGCAGAAAAGCACTCAAGATCGTGCTTAGGTCCAGCCTTGGTCTTCACGGCGTGGTAACTTTCTTACCACCCTTCTTGAAGTGTCCCTTCTGCTTAGACTTGCCTTTCTTGAATTTGGTGGTCTTATTGACCAACAACACTTGGTGCTCTTTCTTGATCTCCACTTCTGCAGACTTTAACATAGCAAATAGTTCTGGCAACTGCTTGTTCATGTTCTGCATGTTGTAGTTCATCACAAAGTTCTTGTAACTTGGTGGTAGTGATTGGAGGACACGGTAAATCCCCAAAGAATTAGGAATCACTATACCCAAGCTTTGAAGTTTGTTTGCGTGCCCAGACATCTTAAGCACATGCTCACTGACGGAGCTGCCCTCTTCCATCTTGCAGTTAAAGAACTTTTCAGAAGCCTCATAACTTTCAATTGCTGCATGAGTCTCAAAGATCAATTTGAGATCCTCGACAATATCATATGGGTCTGAATTCTCAAACCTTTTCTGAAGCTCCGATTCCAAACCATACAAGATAGCACACTGAACTATGGAGTACTGATTCTTCCGAGCGAGGTAAAGATTCTTTACTTCATCGGAAGCATCACCAGTGGGTCACCCAAATGCATCCAAAGACATAGGTCAAATTACCAGCTGTGAGGACAATCCTCAAATTGCGGAACCAATCCGCGAAGTTGCTTCCATTGTTTTTCAACTTTTCTTTCTCTAGGAACGCATTAAAATTAATGGTAGGGGCTGCCATTGATCTACAACATATTTGCAATAGTTTAGACTAAGTTTATGACAAATTGAGTTCAAATTAATAATAAAATTAAACTAGGTGAACTCCCACTCAAAACAATATCCCTCACATTGTTTTAGTGATCACACGAACCAAATCCACCACATCAACACCGATCATCACGAGAGTTGATATAGTTTCAATGGCGAACAATCGTCATGTTCATCATATCTACTATATGATTCATGCTTTACCTTTCGGTGATCCGTGTTCCGAGACCATGTCTGTACATGCTAGGCTCGTCAAGATCAAACCTTAGTTTCCGCATGAGCAAATCTGGCTTGCTCACGTTGTATACACTTGCAGAATCTAACACACCCGATCATCACGTGGTGCTTCGAAACAACAAGCTTTAGCAACGGTGCTAACTAAGGGTGAACACTTTATGACTTGAAATTCATGTGCATGAGGGATCATCTTATAATGCTACCGTCGTTTACTAAGCAATACAAGATGCATAAAGGATTAACATCACATGAAATTCAAAATATGTGATATGATATGGCCTTTCTTGTTTGTGCTTCCGATCTCCATCTTCAAGCACGAACATGATCTCCATCATCACCGGCATTGCATCAAGGTCAATGACGCTTCTCCATGGTTGTCGTCCACCGGCTTCAACTATTACAACTACTTTGAATAGACACGCGGGTCTTAACATAAATTAAAGACAACCATATGGCTCCTGCCGGTTGCCAACTTACAATAAGGAACATTGCATACATCAAATATAATCACAATCATGGCCATATCACATCATCAAGACACCCTGCAAAACAAAGTTAGACGCATCTACTTTCTTTGCATATTTTACATGGTTTGGGGCTTTCAATAAGTGTCGTTCTAACTTACTAACAAGAACCACAACATTGATACTAGTATTGTTGATCATCCGTTGTAAATTGGATCTTAACTATGCTAGGAGAAACAGGCACCCGCAAAGCCACTTATGCAATACAAGTTGCATGTCAAGCGTGGAGCAAGTCTCATGAACGATGTCATGTAAGGTTAGCCCGGGCCGCTTCATCCCAACATACCGCAAGATGCAAAGTACACAAGAAGCAATCGACAATAAAAGCATCAACGCCCATAATGACCATTGTATTCTACTCGTGCAACAGATCTACATATAGACACGGCTCTGATACCACTGTAGGGTTTCGTAGCATGGAAAACAAAAAATTTCTATCGCATACAAACAAACAAGCCAAGATCTATCTACTAGATTGTAGCAACGAGTCAATGGAATAACTTACCCTCGAAGATTCCAAAGCGTTTAACGAGAGCGGATTCTCGTGGGTGATGTAGTCCTACTCTTCCCGATCTCAAGATCGCGTAGACGATCCTTACAGCGTTGCGTTCCGGCAGCGCTCCCGCAGTCGGTCACACGTTCGGTACTCGACGAAGACCTTCCTCTCCCTTGTTCCAAAGAAAGTGGAGGTTGTAGCACTCTCATGATTCCGAAGACAACGGCGTGGTACCGGAAGTAGAGGGGAGATCTCGCAGGGCTTTGCCTTAAGCCGGAGCGAGTATGGTCGAGTATGAGAGAGCTCCTCGGCGATCTAGGGTTTAGACACACCAAGGAGGGGATGCTAGAGCCGGTGGCTAGGGTTCCGGGGACCCCCAAATCGGCGGCTAGGGCAAAACCCTAAGGGGCGGCGGCGGCTATGGTGGGCTGCAACTTCTAGGGTTTGAGGTGAGGGACTTGTGTGCTCTAGGAGGGGTCCCTGCCCCTCCTTATATAGGTGGAGGGGGGCCGGCGGCCAAGGGGAGGGAGAGGAGTCCCTCCCCAACTCGGCTTGGAGGGTTGCCGCCGGTTGGAGGAGGGAACTCCTCCCCAACTCGGATTCCCCCCCTCCTCCTCTTTTCCACTTTCCAATTTTAGCTATTTGACTTTTCAATTTAGCTATTTGACTTTTCAAACTAGGATTCAATTTAATCCTTTATTTGGAACAGCGAGGACACTTAGTACATGATGCAATCATACCAACTTGATACAACACATTCATGTACCCTTCCCCTACGGAGTGCCGGACATTCCAGAACATTCTAGAACATTCTCGATGAAAACACCGGAATCATTCCCCAACTCCGAAACGGGACTTTCCTTATATGAATCTTATTCTCCGGACCATTCCGGGTCACCTCGTGATATCCCGGATCCCATCCGAGACTCCGAACAACATTCAATCTCTTTCTCATCATACCATAACTACTCAAACAACGTCGAATCCTTAAGTGTGTCTCCCTACGGTTCGTGAATTATGCGGACATGATCGAGACACTTCTCCGAACAATAACCAATAGAGGAATCTAGAAATTCATATGGCTCCCACATATTTCTACGATTACTTAGCGATCGAATGAACCACTTACATACGATACCAATTTCCCTTTGTCTCATGATAGTTTACTTATCCGAGGTTATGATCGCTTGTATCTCTCAAGATACCTACTTCAACCTCGTTATCGATAAGTACTCTTTTCTCGCTCCGTGATATGTGATCCCTTGTGAGCCAGTCACATGCTTGCAAGCTAATTGGATGACATTTCACCGAGAGGGCCCAGCGTATATCTATCCGTCATATGGATGGACAAATCCCACTCTTGATCCATGTGTTTCAACCAATACTTTCCGAACACTCAATGCCACCTTTATAGCCACCCAGTTACGGTGTGGTGTTTGATGTCATCAAAGCATCCATCCGGCAAAGGTGATATGCATGATCTCATGGTCGAAGGAATTAGGTTACTATGAATCAGAAAGCATATAGCAATTGAACTATTGAAATGAATTGATCTTTATGCTACGCTTATCTATAGGAGTATGTCCATCATATCATTCACCTAACGATATGATCTTGTTGTTGATAACATCTCAATGTTCATGATATGGAAACCACAACCATTTATCAACCAACAAGCTAGTGATGTATAGAGGCTATACTAGGGACTTCAAATTAAGTTTACAAATCGCACAAGTATCAATGTTTCCTTATTAATACTATTATAGCATGAATGTAAACATTTATCATAAACACAAAGATATAATAATAACTACATTTATTATTGCCTCTAGGGCATATCTCCAACACGTGCGCCCCTTGACTCCTCGAGAACACCTTGAGCTTCCCCAGGCTTCTGCGAACACGGTGAGAATATTCCTTTCCTCCCTCGTTTCCTGTAGCGTCGACTCCGCCGCCGTCTGACCGCTCCGCCACCACCAGCCGCCACCAGCGCCGCCCGTCTCTGGCAAGTGTGCTAGGTGCCGTGCGATTAGGATCTAGCGGCTAGGATGTAGCACCTGCGCGCCGTGCGATATGACTTAAATCCAACAGCCTGCGTCGCTTGATCCACGCGAAACGTTTTTAGCAAATAGGAATAGGACGCGTGTCCAGTCTGTTTGATTTAAACAGAATTTGATCTATTAGATATGTGATTTTGTAAATTGCACAACTTTCAAACCACACGTCCAAATTTTGCAAATTTTATATCAATGGAATCAGCAAGACAAGCCCTAGCCAACCATGACATTTGTTTAGTAAAAAACTTCTGTTAAAATGTTTGTTTTTGCAGAAACTTGTGTATGCTTGTTTAGATTATAAAAATTATTCCAAAATGATTTTGAGGATAAAATATTTTGCAAATGGTGTGTTTTGAACCTACTGAACATAGGAAACACTTTGTGGTTTCAAAAGTATATTTGGTGATGCAAAAGAATGAATCTTGGATTTAAAACCAATTCTAGTCAAATAAAAATATGGTTTATTTATTAAAATGGTTTTGGAGGAAAACCTTTGAGAAATGTTTTGGAAATAAACTCTCTGACCCTAAACACAAAGTTTTATGGTTTGAAAACATATTTTGTGAATCCTATAGATTAATGCCTTATTAAAAACATTTCTACACCACATAAAATGATACTTTGTTTAGAAAAGGGTTTATAAATTGAAACCTTTTGCAAATGACTTTGCCACTTTATAAAATGACCAATAGGTGTTTTCAAAATGTTTGTGACCCATTAGGAACCACTCTTTCAAATAAAACAAAGCTTGGCATGCTTGCATGCATTACTTTGACTTTATCATTTTATGTGATGTTTTGCTTGATTGGTAGATTGAGATTGTGCCTTGCTTGATTGAATTGTAGTGACTTGAAGAGTGTGATTGTTGCAAGGACAAGGAGTGGACTTATACTCTCTACCAAAAATGCAAGTGATGCTTCATACTTTTGTCCCATTATTTTCACTATGCATTAGTGATTTTTCTAAGTAGGACTTGCATGGAATTTTGCTAAGTATAAACCATGCTATGGGAAAACCTAGTAGATGAAACCTTAGTAAAATTTCCTAAGTTAATACTCCTACTACTATCATGCTTAGCTTAGCTAATAGAAAACAAGGGTAGAAATATATTCACACTATGGAAAAATTTCTAAGTCTGAGGACTTGTGTTTTGTTTAATAAAACAACTAAGAGAATGAATCACCTGGGTGGAATGGAAGGAATGGTTTGTGTTGAGTGGTTCACAAGGCCCATTTTTATGGTTTACCTTGTGTATCTCACTTGTGGATGGCCACCCAGGAACAAAGAGATTTGAGATGTCAAATGTTGAGAAGCTTCAAGTGCAGCCACTTGGCATTATGGGCTCTGCCTGGATCATATAGGTTGCAATAACTTAGCCAAATGGACAGTTGGTGGTAGTGGTTTGATAGGTTGGAGCGCGTCCATTTTGGTCTAAGGAAAGGCTTCTGAAAGATCTTTTCTTGGTGAAACCAAGTCTTGTGGGGAAAGTGCACCACCTCTGCAGAGTGAAAAATCTAAGTACTTAGCCATGTCCCTGGCAAAGGACAATTTGAGCATCAAGACATGGAAGCTATCAAGAATCTCATCATCCAAATTTCTAAGTTAAAAACTTGTGGATTGAACAAGGGTTAAAGGATCTTCAATCTTTGATTGGTAGATGCCTTGGGTGATTTTTGTCAAGCAAAAACTTAGTGTTTTCAAATGATAAGGAAAAATATATTTTTGAGCAATGCCAGCCTCAACTCCACTTAGCCAAAAGCATATAGATGATAGACTCCACTATACTACCATAGTATCACTTGCCAATACAATTCAAATGTATTGACCCTTGTGGTTGTAACTTGTTATGTTGCAGGTTTGATTGATTTAGTGAAGTGTGTTGATTAGGATTACAAAGTCTACAACCAACATGTCTGCCTGTGGCACTTTGAAGATGAAGGACCCCATGCTTATAGATATTCTACTTCAATGTAATGTAATAGCCAAATGAGCTATGAAAGATGTAATAAATTATTTTATTCCTGGTTATAAAGTTGTATTATGACCTTTGATACTTGATATTACATCTTACTATGGATGCTAGCTATTGATCCAGGGACTAGCATTGTAAACACAGGGATCTCTACCTTATTAAAGGTTGGGAACCTTACAAGCAGGGATTCCAAGTCTCAAAAAGAGCTTCCAAAACTTATGGTGTTGATACGCTGGAAACGTATCTATAATTTTTGATGCTCCATACTTGTTTAGTATCTACTTTGCTTTACTTGTCTACACTTTGAGGTGCTTTTTACATGTTTTCTGGTACTAACCTATTAACAAGTTGCAACAGTGCCAGATGCCTGTTTTCTGATGTTTTTGGTTTCAGAAAAGTTAGTAAAGAAATATTCTTGGAATTGGACAGGACGAAGTACAAAGTCAATAACTTTCCTTGGGGAACAAGAAGTCCAGAGGAGAGCCCGAGGGGCGGGCCAGAGGGGCCAGAACCCCCCCCCCCAGGCGCGGATGGGCCCTAGCCTTCGCCTGGCTAGGGTTTGGCCGCCCTGGTGGCCGCCTCGGTCTCCCCCTTCGCCTATAAGAAGCCCCAGATGCAGATACTCTCAGTACCCGATCAGAAATCCACGAAACCGTCTGTAGCCGCCGCCACCATCGTCCCTAGATTGGGGGATCTGAAGCTCCTCCCAGCACCCTGTCGGAGGGGAGATCATCCCAGAGGCCTTCTCTCCGGTATGATGCGTGAGTAGTTCCACCTTGGACTATGGGTCCATGTAGTAGCTAGATGGTTATAATCTCCTCCTTTGTGCTTTCATGTATAGATCTTGTGAGCTCCGTTCATGATCAAGATCTAATCTATTTGTAATCATGCATGTTGAGTTTGCGGGGATCCGATGGATATTGAGATTATTATGTTGGTTTGATTAATGGTTTTATCTTTATGATTCTATCATGTCTGTGTTGTTTGTGATCTTGCATGCTCTCTGTTGCTAGTGGTTATCTTGGACAAGTAGTTGCTAGTGACTCCAAAAGGGAGTATTTATGCTCGATAGTGGGTTCATGCCTCTAGTTTCCAAGGGAAGTGACAGAAATCTCTTCAGTTGTAGATGTGCTTTTGCTACTAGGGAGAAAACAACAGTCTCTTGTTCATGGAACATGTGGACTGTTTACCTTACACACTTTGCTTAAAGCAGTTATCTGTTGCTTGCAACTTAATACTGGAGGGGGTTCGGATGATAACCTGAAGGTGGACTTCTAGTCATAGATGCAGTTGGATTACGGTCTATGTATATTGTTGTATTCCCCAATCAACCTCATTGGATCTTTCTGGCTAGTAATTGCATTGTTATGCCTTGCTCAGTTCCTGTCAATTGCCCCGCTGTAATTTGTTTACCCTTCATGACATGTTGTTTATTTAAGGAGAGCACCTCTAGTGAACTATGGACCCTGGTCCAATCTTTACCATTGATACATCTTCCACTGTTACTTGTTTACTTGCTGCAAACCATTACTTCCACACCATATGTTTAATCCTTTGTTACAGCAAACCGGTGAGCTTGATAACCTCATTGATTCGTTGGGGCAAAGTCTTGAGTTTGTGTTGTGCAGGTCTCCACGTTTCTTCCAACACCTATGTGACGTTTCCTTCCTCCTTCTGGTTCGATAACCTCGGTCTCAACTGAGGGAAGACTTGCTGCTTGCTGCTTCACACCTTGCACTTGGGGTTTCCAACGAAGCGCTTCCACATCAAACACTAGGAGCCATCAAGCTTTCTCGTGTCGTTACTAGGGAATCTACTTCAACCTCTTCCACCTCGTCAAGCGCTATCAACAAGTTTTCTGGCGCCGTTGTCGGGGAGGCTAAGGACGTCTTCAGTAGGGGAGTCCTTCACTTCCTTTCTCTTTACTTTATTTTTAATTTGCTTTGTTTATTTTGCTTGTTTTTGTTTGCCTCTTTTCAAAAAACACAAAAAAAAATTAGTTCCTGCTCTAGCTGCTGCTGCTGTTTTTCGCTTGCCCACCTTTGCCAAAATGAACTCTGCTGAGAACACTAAGTTGTGTGACTTCACTAGCACCAACAACAATGATTTCCTAAGCACACCTATTTCTCCACCTGCTCCTGATGCTATCTTTTATGAAATTAAGCCTGCCTTGTTGAATCTTGTGATGAGAGAGCAATTTTCTCATGCTGGTTCTGATGATCCTGCTGCCCATTTTAACAGCTTTGTTGAACTTTGTGAGATGCAAAAGTATAAGGATGTAGATGGATATATTATTAAGCTCAGGATTTTTTTCTTTCTCCTTGAGGGGAAAAGCTAAAGAATGGTTGTTATCTTTGCCTAAAAATAGTATTGATTCTTGGACTAAGTGCAAAGATGCTTTTATTGGAAAGTACTATCCTCCTGCTAAGATTATTGCTATGAGAAGTGACATTATGAAATTTAAACAGCTTCATAGTGAACATGTTGCTCCTTCTTGGGAAATAATGAAATCTTTGGTTAAAAATTGCCCTACTCATGGACTCACTGCTTGGATGATTATCCAGACTTTTTATGCAGGTTTGAACTTCTCCTCAAGAAACTTGTTGGATTCTGCTGCTGGAGGTACCTTCATGGGCCTCACTTTGGGTGCTGCAACAAGGCTCCTTGATAATATGATGGTTAACTACTCTGAATGGCACGTTGAGAGAGCTCCACATGGTAAGAAGGTAAATTCGTTGAGGAAACTTCCTCTTTGAGTGAAAATATTGATGTTATTATGGCTATGCTTGTTAATGGGAAAGCTCCTCTAGATCCTAATAGTGTTACCTTAGCCTCTTTGGTTGCTCAAGAAGAGCAAGTTGATGTGAACTTCATTATAAACAACAATTTCAACAAAAATGCCTATAGGAATAATTTTGGTAGCAACAACAATTATAGGCCTTATCCTCCTAATAATGGCAATTCCTATGGAAGCTCTTATAATAATGCTAGAAGTGCCCCTCTGAACTTGAAGTAATGCTCAAGGACTTTATTAGTAAACAAACCACTTTCAATAAGACTATAGAGGAAAAGCTTTTAACTGTTGAGAAAAATATATCCTCTTTGTCTGAAGCTCAAACTTCCTTGGTTAATAAAATGGCTGCTAAACCTGAAACTATGGAAAACACCTTTGCTACTGCTCATGCCATACAAGTTACTAATGATGAAAATGTTAGGCTATTAGTTAAACTTCATGCTAGGTGGTAAAGGGAAGCTGAAATTGATAGAAACAATAGTGTGTGCACTATCACCACTAAACCACAAGTAGCCCATATTTCTCCTCCTACTATGCCTAATCCTATAGATCCTACTACTAGTGATGCTAAGTTTGATTTTGATATTGATGGTTGCAATTTTTTTGAAGTGATTATGTTCCTACAAAAGCTTGCTAGAAGTTCTGATGCTAGTGATATGCATGTTGCCTTTACCAAACACATTACAGATGCTCTTGTTAAGATTAAGGAAGAGAAACTAAAACACAAAGCTTATATTCCTAGGAAAGTAGAAGATAGTTGGGAACCCATTATTAATATGCAAGTGAATGACTTTGATCTCAAAGCTTCATGTGATCTTGGTTCTAGTGTCTCTATTATGCCTAGGAAGATTTATGAAATGCTTGATTTACCACCATTAGAAGATTGTTATTTGAATGTCCCACTCAATGATAATGCTAAGAAGAAACTCATGGGGAGTATTAATGATGTTCTCATTATGGTTAACAATGCGTATGTCCCTGTTGATTTCTATGTTTTTGATGTTGAATACAATGGTTCTTGTCCTATTACTTTGGGAAGACCTTTTCTTAGAACAGTTGGTGCCATCATTGATATGAAAGAAGGCACCATCAAATATCAATTTCCATTCAAGAAAGGTATTTAACACTTCCCTATGAGGAGAGAGAAGTTGTTTTTTGCTCCCTGTTTGAAAGCAATATTTGATGTTAATGCTTCTTCATTTGAAAATACTTGATTCTTCTTGCTTCTTGTGCCTAACTTAAAGGCGTTAAAGAAAAGTACTTGTTGGGAGATAACCCAAGAGTTTCCTTGAGTCTTGGAAGTTATTACTACTATAATGACCTCTTCTTATCTTTTTTGTTTTCTTTTTGTGCCAAGAATGACCTCTAATGAGGGGGAACTAAGATTTGGGGAATTGCTGTCCCGAAACAGATTTATGTCCTCCACCAAAAAAAATTCGTGAGGAGGCCATATAACTCGGATTGAGCTCAAAATTTACGAATAACTCCCCCAGTATGTTGGGTAACTTTCGTTAGTTCAACACTTTTTGATTGAGCAACATAAGATGTTCGAAAAAATTGTTTCTACCTGATGGTCTGTTTTGACAGATTTCTGCCATTATTTGCATTTGCTTCTTATTGATTCCTTTTTAGCTCTCTTCAGGTAAATTGAGTTTCTTTGAAGGAGTTACTTCAGTATCTTGTGTTTTTAGTGAAAATCCTTGCTGTTGCAAAGCTTTTGCCAGTGGTCTAATCTCTTTTGAATAAGCTAATGTTGCTAATGAAGATTCTGTGAAGTTTTGTATGAAGGAAAAAAATTCAGGTGTAGAGAGAGAATGATATAATGAGATGAAGGATGGACGAATGCTCAACCTTGGGGGTGCCACCATGGTGTCACCCTAAGAAATAACCAAGAGGTACAAGCATCAAAGCTTGGGGATGCCCAAGGCATCCCCTTCTTCATCAATAAAAAGCTCAGGTCTGTCTAGACACTTCACTTTTATTGTTTCATGCACAGTTGTGTTGTTTTGGAGCGTCTTAGTTTTCGTTTGCTTTTCTTAGTTTGTTTAGTTTGCTTTAGTAGTTTGGACCCCCGTTCTCGCTGTGTTGTTTTGCAAATAAGTTTGCTTGGTGTTTGGAAAGGAGTAGTAAGTTCTTGCTTGAAGTGCAAGAGGAGCTTGCATTGACTGTGACTAAGACTTTAGCATGACATGCTATGTGTTGTTTTAGCATTATGCTTAGTGATTAATGTTGTATCATGTCTTGTTCCAAACAATTGGGATTGCTTAGTGTGCCTTGAAGAAATTATGCGTTGTTTTAGCATGCAAAAGCATAGTATTGTGGTATTCTCCTTTGATGTTTTGCTTGGGTTGACTTGGCACATGCTTATACCATGTGTAGGTATCCATGTTGCTTCCAACACTTGTGTGATGTTTCCTTCCTCCTTCTGGTTCAATAACCTCGGTATCAACTGAGGGAAGACTTGCTGCTTGCTGCTTCACACCTTGCTCTTGGGGTTTCCAACGAAGTGCTTCCACATCAAACACTAGGCGCCATCAAGCTTTTTGGTGCCGTTATTGGGGAATCTACTTCAATCTCTTCCACCTCGTCAAGCGCTATTAGGTACTTGTTAGATTTCAGCCCTCATTGCTCCTATCATAAGCATCTTGAAGTGATTAAGGTTAAAATGAACAAACTATGGAGTATATGCTTGACAAAATATAAGTTGGCAATCTCATGTCCCTTGAATACGAGGGCCGCTCATCATGCTACTCAACTCTGGTCACATGTAAGTTCTTGTCATAGTAAGTACATGTGTATCATAGAGAACCACCAACGGGGTACCCCTTGCACATGATACATGAGCTATCCCATAATCAAAATGACAAGACAAGCATAAAATGAGCATCTCAACAATCTTCTTATTTACCATGGGAAAATGGTGCTTTTTTCTCTCATTCCTCTTTTCAATATGTCTCTCTTTTTTTATAAGAATAAAGCTTCATAGATTGCTCACTATGGTGATGCTGCAAGTTTCCACCATGATTAGGCATGGCTTAGGCTAGCGGCCCAGGCGTTTCTCTAACACACATATATAATTCCATGGACTTACAAGCTCCCCTTTTATTTCACACTGACAACATCCATAAACAAAAGAGCATGATATCAACTGTGTACAAAGTACAAGTGCAATGTTGAAAGCGTTCCCCGTGACAGCATGGTTCTGCTAATTCCAATGTATAAGTGCAAGCATATACAACATAGATGACACAATGGTTCAAGTTTATTAGTGGCAAGAAAAATAAAGTGTGCCATGAAGTTTCTGAGAGCTTTAATCACTACGTTTTCACATAACAAAAATACTTTTTAATTGGAAGGTAGATGAAAACAAGAATATACTTGAAATGGTGTAACACACCATGCATAGGAATTTATAGTGGACACTTTGGAATAACTTGGTTTCTTGGGAGTTGGATGCATGAGTAGATCTTACTCATACAAGTGTAGGCTAGCAAAAGACTGGGAGCGACCAACTAAGACAGCAATAATGGCCATAATCATGTAGAGCGACAAAACATTACTAATCAAAGCATAAAGTGGTACTACAAGTCAAGGAATAAATGATCATGGAGGCTATGGTTACTTGTTCATAGTCATAACATGGTGTAAGCATGTGCCAAGTCAACCCAAACAAAGCATCAAAGGAGAATACCACAATACTATGCTTTTGTATGCTAAAATAACGCATGATTACTTCAAGGCACATTAAGCAATCCTAATTGTTTGGAACAAGTCATGCTACAACAATAATTACTAAGCATAAGGTCAAAACAACATCTAGCATGACATGATAAAGTCTAAGTCACAGTCAAAGCAAGCTCCTCTTGCACTATTCAAGCAAGGACTTTCTACTCCTCTCCAACACCAATTAACTTATTTGCAACAACACAGCAAGAACGGGGCTCCAAACTACTTTATTCAAGCAAACTAAGAAAACTAAAATTAAAACTAAGACGCTCCAAGAACAACACAACAGTGCATGAAACAATAAAAATGAAGTGTCTAGAAAGACCTGAGATTTTTATTGATGAAGAAGGGGATGCCTTGGGCATTCCCAAGCTTTGACACTTGTACCTCTTGAATATTTCTTGGGGTGACACAGGGTGGCATCCCCAAGCTTGATCTTTTGTCCATTTTTCATCTCATTACATCATTCTTTCTCTACACCTGAAAATTTTCCTTTATACAAAACTTCACACAATCTTCATTAGCAACATTAGTTTATTCAAAAGATAATAGACCATTGGGTTTTAGTTTTGGAACAGAAAACTTTCACTAAAAACACAAGCTACTATAGCAATTCCCTCAAAAATCTCAATTTCCCAAAAAGAACCCAAAAAGGAATCAATAAGAAGCAAATGCAAATAATGGCAGAAATCTGTCAAAACAGACCAGCGGGTAGAAACCGATTTTTTCGAAGACATTCTGTTGCTCAAATCAAGAAAGTGTTGAACTAACGAAAGTTATCTAACATACTGGGGATTTTATTCAGAAAATATAAGCTCAATCCGACTTACAGAGATTTTACACGGATTTGTACGGTGAAGCACAAAAATCTGTTTCGGGACAGCAACTCCCCAAATCTTACTCCCCTCTCATTAGAGGTTATTCTTGGCACAAAAATCAAATAAAAAGGATAAGGAGAGGTCATTACAGAGGTAATAACTTCCAAGACTCATGAAAACTTTTGGGTTATCTCCCAATAAGTACTTTTCTTTAACGCATTTAAGTTAGTCACAGAAGGATGCTCACAAAAAAATATGAATTGAAGTAAAAGAGAGCATCAAGAAGCAAATCCAGAACACATTCAAGTATAAACCACTTCCTATGCATAGGAATATTGTAATAAAATAAATCAAATAAGAACAAAGCAACAAGCATAGGAAAGCAAAACAAGTACAACTTCAAGATTTTCAATATAAAGAGGGAAAACTTAATATTGTTGAGATACATAAGACCATGTTTCCCTCTCTCTAAATAATTTTCAGTAGCCTCATGAATAAACTCAACAATATAACTATCACATAAAGCATGCTTTTCATGATCTACAAACACATAATTTTTATCAAGCTCAAAATTAGTGGGATTAAAACCTTCAAACCCACTTTTAACAATTTTATAACAAGAAGACTGATCATTCAATATAGGACCATCATCTAGAGATTTATCATAAACATTTTCTAAGAAAAATCTTTAGTACCATGCATTTCAAAGTCAGGCACAAATATAGGATTATCATAGATAACAGGAGCATAACTATTATCACAAGTTTTACCCATAACAGATATTTCAAAAGAATCCACAGGAACATAACATTCATCCTCCTTTGGTAAGCATGGGGGACAATCAAATAATGTAAGAGGTAAAGAGTTACTCATTAGAATGTAGCCATGGGTAGATCCATTCTTCCTCCTCTGACCATCACTCTCTTCCTCTTTTTCATCTAATGAGCTTTCAGGTTCAGCAATTTCGTCTTTCATAGGCTCCTACAAGGAATTAATCTCTTCCATCTGTGGAAAGCACCTATTAAAATATTCAAGAATATAGCCATTTTATTCCTTGTAATTATCAAAGCAAAATTTAAGTATCTCATAAACCTCATATTCATAAGGTGCATCATCAGTATTTTCAAGCAAACTGGCAAGTTCAAATGCACCCTTGAAGGCAATAAATTCTTCAATTTGTTCCACATCATAAAAGTCATAATTTCCTTTAACATAAGAAGATATGGTAACATTATCATTATACTCACATTGAAAAGGTAGGTGTTTATACCTCCTACAACAAAAAGATTTATTAAAGCAATAAGTAACATTATAAATAGAGCACACCTTTCTAGCAATAGTATTCAATTTACCAATTTGTTCCCATAAGTGTTTCCCTTTTTGTGACAAACGGTGTTCCTTATAATAATTCTTTTGTTCTTCTGTGAACCCACCTTGCCAATTAGAACTAGTTTCAAAGAAACCATCCATTGATAGAAAGCATGACAAAGCAAGTCAATAACAGACCAGCAACTAGAGTAGGAACTAATTTTTTGTGATTTTTGATAAAAAGAGGCAAACAATACAAGGCAAAATAAACTAAGAAAAACAAAAACGAAGTAGAGAGAAAGGTTGTGAAGGAATCCCTTTGTGAAGCCGTCCTTAGACAGCGCCAGAAAAAGCATGATGCAGCTCAGATCACTGTAGAGCTTCGTTGGGAGACCCCAAGAGGAAGGTATGATGAGTACAACGACAAGTTCTTCCCTTAGTAAGAAACCAAGGTTATCGAACTAGTAGGAGGAAGGAAACGACTCAAAGGTGTTGCAAACAACTAGAAACCTGCACAACACAAACTCAAGACTTTGACCCAACGAACAGTGAGGTTGTCAATCTCACCGGTTTGCTGAAAACAATGGATTAATTGTATGGTGTGGAAGGTAATATTGGTTTGCAGAAAGGTAAACAGTAATAGTGGAAGATGTATCAATGGTAAAGATTGGACCGGGGTCCATAGTTCACTAGAGGTGTTCTCCTTAAGATAAACAAACATGGCATGATGGGTAAACAAATTACAGCAGGACAATTGTAGGATTGAGCAAGGCATAGCAATGCAATACTAGACATTCACGATCCTATGAGATTCGATTAGTCAATACAACAAGATACATAGACCGCCATCCAACTGCATCTAGGACTAGTAATCCACCTTCAGGTTATCATCCGAACCCCCTACAGTATTAAGTTGTAAGCAATGGATAACTGCTTTAAGAAAAGTGTGTAAGGTAAACAATCCACTTGTTCCATGAACAAGAGATCGTTGTTTTCTCCCTAGTAGCAACATCGCATCTACAACCTTAGATATTTCTGCCACTTCCCTTAGATTAAATAGAGTCATGAACCCACTATGGAGCATAAGTACCCCCTCTTGGAGTCACTAGCATCTACTTGGCCAAGATAGCTACTAGAAATGTAGAGCATGCAAGATCAAAAACAACATAGACATGATAGAATCAATAAGACAAAACCATTAATCAATCTTACATAGTAATCTCAATATCCATCGGATCCCCTCAAACACAACATGCATGATTACAAATAGATGATCTTGATCATGAACGGAGCTCACAAGATCTAAACATGGTAGCACAAAGGAGGAGATACAACCATCTAGCTACTACATGGACCCGTAGTCCAAGGTGAAACTACTCATGCTTCATACCGGACGCTGGCATGATGAAGAAGAAGGCCTCCGGGATGATCTCCCCTGCGGCAGGGTGCCGGGAAGAACTTCAGATCCCCTCGATCTAGGGACGACGGTGGCGGCGGATAGGAACTGTTTCGTCGAAGAATAATCGGGTGGTTAGGGTTTCGGTATCGGGGGCTCTTTATAGGCGAAGAGGCGAGGCATGTGGGCACCTAGGGCGGCCGCACCCCCCAGGCGCGGGCCCACCCAGGCCGCGTGGCCAGGGTTTGTGGCCCCTTGGTGGCTCTTCTCTATCTCGTACTCTGGCTTCGTGTTCCCCACGGTAAAATATTGACTTTGGCTTTTGTCCCGTCCAATTCGGAGAATATTGATTTTCTGCCTTTTCTGGAACCAAAAACAGAAGAGAATAGGCAACTGGCACTGTGGCATCTTATTAATAGGTTAGTACCAGAAACATATAAAAACACCTCAAAGTGTAGACAAAGCAAAGCAAAGTAGATACTAAACAAGCATGGAACATCAAAAATTATAGATACGTTTCTGACGTATCAGGGAACACTATCATTGGAATTTTGAGGCCATGTCTGCACATGCTAGGCTCGCCAATTCAATATTGGTTTTAATAGGGATCATATTATTTATGCTACCATTGAGTATTTAATACTAGCACACAATAAGATGCAAAACAGGTATCAACATCATATGTATGTTGTGATATGATATGGTCCTTTCTTGCATCTTGATCTCCATCGAGCGCCCCGGCATGATCTCCATCGTGCCGCTGGCATCATCTCCACCGTGCCACCGGTTTTGACGCCAAGTCCATGACGCCACCAGTAGGTCGTCCATCGAAACAATGGCTATTACTACACAACTTAGTAACATAAAAGTAAACTACTTTACCTTCGTAACGACCATGACTATATCAAATCACATGCCTCCTGCAAAATAAAGTTAGACAGATCTACATTATCTATTACAAGTTTTATGTGGTTGTTAGGGATTTCGCAATAGAACCATTTCTAATCTATGAACTTTCCAACCATAACATGGATCCATACAATTGTCTCTATTATACCCCTTTCGGGGCCCTTCATTGTAAATGCTATATCAACTATTGTAAGAGAGACAGACACCCGCTAGCCACTTATATGGAACAAGCCGTATGTTGAGCGTGGAACCAGTCTCGCGTAAGAGTATGCGTAAGGTCGGTCCAGGCCGCTTCGTCAAACAATCTCGCGATATAAACAAGTACATGTGGGGTAACAACTATAGCATCAATGCCCGCACAACATATGTGCGTAGTGGCCATACAACACTACTACACATAGATCGGCTCTGATACCACTGTTGGGGTTCCGGGGCAGAAAATCAAAAAAATTACTATGTGGGAAACCTCGAATGCCCAAAATATATCTATGAGTAAAGCAGTAATAGCCGAGAGGTTTCAGATACATACCCTTGTAGTCTAAAAACGGCTAACGTTCCAAGGGGAACATGGTTGAAGTAGTCGTGCTCATAGCCGACCTCAAGGCCATGAAGCTCCTCGCAGGTCACCCCTTGCTCCATCACCATGAAACAGTCCGGCTCACAACATACAAAGTGCCCCAAGTGTTGCACCTCGTGGCTTCGTACACATACGGTGTACGAAGAGAACCTTCGTCTCCCGGATCCCGCCAGGAGTGCAGAAGTAGATCTCTGGCTATGGAATCCTTGCAGCGCAACTGTGTGCTGCAGGTGCGTCGTCTCTGGCGCGAACATCCCTAGGCCATGCCAACACATGGAGACAACTAGAGATAGAGAGATTGGAGAGGAGGAGGGGTTACCAACTCATGGGATCTATTGTTTTATCTGTGTTCCTCCAAGGGGAGAGGGGTCCTCTTTATATAGGGGGGTAGCCTTGCCCCTTCCCCAAGCCATCTAGGCGGCGTCCAAAGGGGGAGAGAGGCGGTCGCCAAGGGGGCAGCCCTAGGACGCCCCAAACCCTAATCCTAGCTGTCAGTCAGGGACGAGGGAAGCCCTAGGCGCCAAAAGCCCTAGGCGCCAAGGCCCTCTCCCTTCCGGTTTCCCTCATGGGCCCTTTTCCCTAGGGAAGTTGGCCCATTAGTGGAATACCCCTTAAAATTAGATTTTAATATTATATTTAATATTAATTACATTAATTAATATGTAAATACATATTACCAAATCTGATTCGACCTGCACCTTTCGGTTCTCCTTCTATATCCTCCGAACAGCTTCGGAACTTCCGGAACGATTCCGGTCCTCTCACCAGAACTTTTCTGGTTTCCTTTCTTTCTCCAAACAACTTTAGATCTCTATTCGTGGAATAATTTCAGCTTTCTGTTTCTCTACTATGATTCCAACTTATGAATAACCTCAAGCCGGACTAGCACAGACATGACCAAGACTCTTCTTGCGTCAATGATCAACATCGGGACTGGGATGCCCATAATGATCCCTATGCATTCCAGATTGACGATGTCGTTTGAACCATAAACGTCGAGTCCAACTCCCTTTGTTTCTTTGATACTACTTATCCGAGATCCGATTGTTAGGTATCTCCATACCTTGTTCAATCTCGTTACCGACAAGTATTATTCACTTGTTACCGCGATATTACATCCCCGTGACCTAGTCACATGTTGCAACATATATGGATGTAATCTCACCAAGTCGTCCTAACTGTATCTTACCCGTCACTGGGTGAACAAATCCCGTTCTTGACGCAGTCTCTTCAACATGTTCCTCCGGATACCCAACGACACCGTTATGATCACCATCACTGAGTGACATTAAGTGCCATCAAAGTAACCTCGGAAGACAGTGATTTGATATGGTCTCATGGTCTAAGGAGAAGTAGACTTCGTTTCTTACTATTGCAACGATGAACTTCGTGACTTGATTGTGTCGCAATCTTTGAGGAATGTCCATCACATCATTCACCAATGATATGACCTCGTTGTCAACCAGCCCTATCACTCATGATCGGGAAACCTTGATCATCATTTGCCCAACAAACTAGTATTAATAGAGGCTACTAGGGACTTATGTTTCATACCACACATGTATCAATGTTTCCACTTGATACAGTTATAACACAACATCAAACTATTACAAATTTATCGAGATATGGCAATAATAAACCTCTTATTATTTTCTTCTAGGGCATATTCCCTTCAAAAGCTGAACTTCATGCCATTTCCACTGTTACATCAGAGATATTATGGCTTCGGTGGCTCCTGCTGATCTTGGATTCCCGTGTGATGCACCCATAAATGTTCTTTGTAATAGTACTATTGCTATTCAGATTGCCAATGATCCTGTCAAGCACGAGCTAACCAAACATATTGGTGTGGATGCCTCTTTTACTCGCTCACATTGTCAACAATCAACTATTCGTCTTCAATATGTTCCTTCGGAACTTTAAGTGGAAATTTTTTTTCACCAAGTCTCAAAATAGAGAACAACATCGTCTTCATATTCTCAAACTCAATGTTTGAGATCCACCTTGATTTTGAGGGGTGTGTGTGTGTGTTAAGAGTATATGTATATTCTTGTATAGCCTTTAGGCTAGTGGCGGAGCCAGGATTTTTATATTGGGTTTTCGGAGTCAAGAAAAAAATTCTAGCAAACCGATTTTAATATATGTGGGTTCATAATAGCAAGAACCAAACTAGAATTTGTATATGGTAGTGGCCATTGGAAAAACAATGGAAAAACATACTACTTAACTCTATGATCTCATTTCTGAAAGCGAGCAATGATGCTTTACTTTTACTAGTTTAGGCCCATACTTACTTTAGGCCCAAGCCCATACCACTCCTTGTATATGTACTAGTTTTGTGCTGAAAGGAAACCGATTTGGCCATTTAAGTTTTGTTGACATTAATGACGTGTTTTGTGGTATATCAACGGGTTTGTCCAACATCATTGTTTACCCCTATGTTGTTCTCACATATCGTCGATGACCTTATAACACTTTACTTCTTTGCATAATCGGGAAAACATGACAATCAATAATATATGAAATAGTCTTAGATGCGAGACTAGGTTCTCTTTTGATGTTTGTTATTCCACACGTGTAGTTACGTTTTCCACTGAATAGTGATATTCAGAACCGGGTCTATTTTCATACATAAGGAAGACCTTTTACTTCATTTTTACTATGGTTCAATTTTTTTGCAAATAATTAATCCGAAAATACACTTTTTATATTATTTTTAATAGGTAAAAGACTCAAAGGCCTGGAAGATGTATCAAGTGGTGGGTATAATTACATAAAGGATCCTGCTCCAAGTAAGATTTACAATGAGGTCCTTATATTTTCTATGAAAGACCTGAAAAATAAAATAGCAAACGCAATAATGTCCTTATTCTCCACTTAATGTAGATGATTTGCAGCAGCGGCCGCCGTCGATGTCACCGGGGACTATACCACTTGGGTCCCCGTGAGCGTGGAGCGTCGCGCTGCAATCGAAGATCCTCTGAACTGGCGCATGGGCCTAGATAAGAGAGATTCATAGTGCCTTCTACACGTCATGGTGCGGAGTGCCTTCTGCTGGCCATGAATCATGTTGGCAGACGAGGACTTCGTGGATGAGCTTCGCAAATCAAAGACTGTTTTCGACTTGCGCAAGAGCAAACGCAAGTCTCCTCTTCCCCTTCTCCCAGCGCCGACATGCTCCAAGTCAAGCATCCCCCCCCCCCCCCCCCCCCCCGCCTCCACGGCCAACCGAGAGACAGAGCCGAACTTCGAGCTCACCATGCTGGATAAGACTGCACTTATTGACGGAGCTTGCCCCGGAATCCATCCTCGTCTTCCTTCATGGAAGATCGATAGGACAGAACGGCTACACCTACACGCCGACATGCGCGATCCATGGAGTAGTAGAGCTCCAAGTCTGTGCTTTATTGGCGAAGATTCCTATGTCGTGGGTGTCCGCCTGCAAGTGTTCTTGCCATCGGAATGCCACAACCAGAACCACCGAGCCTAGGCCGCGCCGGAGCCAACCGAGAAGCTCCGACAACCTACTCCCATATGCCACGTGGGCAAGGCACAACTTAAACCTAAGCCCTAGACTACCAGCTATGGCACCTCGCCTTAGCCGCCTCCACACGACATCGCCGCCAGGGAAGGCCTTGGGTCAGCCTGGAAGTCTTGAGAAGACTCTCGAGGAAACAAGAGAGGAGAGGGGAAAGGGGGTTGGAGGGGGGATTGCAGGGCTCTTCGCCAAAGTTGACTAGGGAGAAAAAATAAATAAGGGGAGGCACGCACGATGGCACCAAACCCGAAGTAGTAGGTCACATACTTTTTATATTGTTTTCTTGTAGTTTAATCCCTTTTTCTTCATCACCCTTGTGCTCGACGACTCCTGCGGTGGTGGAAGTAGGATGACCAACAAAATCATTAATTCTAATATGTTTCCTATTTCGGTTTTGATGAGTTTGTGATTTGCTTGATGAACTTTGTGTGGTTAATAAGCATTGTGTTGTAATAATTATGTAGTATTTGCTTTATTTTATTTTATTCGACCTAAAGTTATTTTAGAGTAATTTCAATCGCATGTGCTAAAATATACTAGAAGATCAGATTATAGGATGTCTCTGAAAGAACTTACGCTCAAATTATAGGGACTATCATTTTTTTAAAGGAAGCCTAAGCTTAATTGTGGCATATCGCCTAACACAAGAACAACAATGAAAGCCGGTACTTCGTACTCGTAGAGCAGTGCTCTGTCTACATCACATGACCACCCATTATTATAGGTAGCATGTTTTGGATATGCTGCCAAAGCAAGGAATTTTTTCTACCCATGCTCTCTCTCTCAAAACCATTTTGGTAGCCAATTAGCAACTTATTTTGAACCCTCTTAGACATACATGCAGAATTGGGGTGTAAAGTGTGAATCATATTTTTACAAGATGTTACACCATCTATACAGGCTTCTCAGCCGAGGCCCCAATGAGATTTGGGGTGGGGTGGGGGGGAGGGGGGGGGCAAAAACCAGCCCCAACTAGTGCAGACAACTTAGGCTTCCCACCAATCTGTCTGGCACTCCTTTACCAGCTGTAACCCACGGGGGATGGCTAGGGCTGCCGCCAACGCCACGTTGGAGCGCATGTGTGGCCCTCGTCCACTCAATGGTGCACCACACCCCTCCTTTTCTATTTTTCCCCAATTTTCACCGTCCATTTCTCCCGCCCGCTCCCGCGTCGCCGCTCTTGTTCCCACCTAGACCACGTTGTCGCCACCACCGATGCCACAAACGCCCTATTTTCCCTCCCGGTTCACTCCGTCAGCACACCTCGCAGCTCCATCATCAGCATCGGCATCGGCGGAGCCAACACAAGAGGTGACAGACGCGACCATTTGAGCTCTTTTGGGCCGCTATGGTCATGAATTTGAACTTAAATTTACATGTCTTTTGTGACTTTAAACTATTTGAAGGCTTTGAATTACAAATTTGGCCAAACTGTTTTGGGGGCATGAATAGTTGGTGGGCCTCGCGGCGGCCAAACCTCCTAAACCGCCGGCTGTTTGGGCAGACTTTCTACCGCTGCCGGCCACCCTTGCCGGTAGAGATGCTCTTAGTGTCAGATTGTACAAATTGAATTTTGCTGCATACTCCAAAGTAGAGCTTGACGTTCGTGACACAAAGTTCACATTTCCTTCTTTATTGATACTCTAAAGGGAATCCAATCGCAGAGGGCAGCAAAAAGCAGCTTTATCCCCCACGAGGCCACGATCGTCTCGCAATCGCATCGCCGTCACAGTGGCGGCCACTGCCTCTTCGGACACATTGGCTATTAGAGTAGTAGGACTGGCTACAAATATCCCCCCCAATTCCCAAACTTGAGAAACCGTAGTATTTCCCTCCTCCGGTTCCAGCCTTACCAGGGATCAAGAAGACGAAGAAACCGAATGAGGTTTCTCAGATGAGCTCGCTTCCTCCGCTTTGACTTCTCAGCTAGCCGTTGGTAAGCGCCGGATAATCCTAATCTTTTCTACAGACAAGCAGATTGATTGTCTCATTTGGCAATCCAATGATGGCGCGTTCCTCTTCGAAGTTGCAGATGAGCTGCGCCGCCATTTCGTCCTGTTGAGCATTTCGTCGAACAGCTGGTAGGCGGCCACCGCGGGAAGCACCAGCCTCATTTCCATCACTGAAGTGCTTCTGCTTGTTCTCCTGGGTTTCCTAGTGCAATCTCTACCACTAAATTCCTCCTGTTGATGGTCGTCTAGATCGAGGACGTTGTATTCGTGTTAGCTTCTAGAGGAGAAACCACTTGTGCTTTCTTGCTTGGTGGAGATGAGGATGGGCTCTGCTCACCTTTCTGCCATTCTTCTCTGTGTCTGCATTATTGCCGGTGGAGCCATAGGAGATGGCCAGAATGGCACCAATGGCATCTCGAGGCCGACTGAGGTGCGCATCGGTGCACTGTTCACATTTGATTCGGTTATCGGGAGGGCAGTGAAGCCGGCTATCGAGCTTGCTGTTGCGGATGTCAATGCTGATCCAAGCATACTCTCCGGGACCAAACTGAGTGTTCTTATGCAGGACACTAATTGCAGTGGCTTTGTTGGTACCATTGAAGGTTCGAACTTACCATCAAGTTTATTTTCAAGAAGATGTCTTGAGCCTCAACATGTTTAGTTTCAACATGTGTTTTATTTTTCTCTCCTTAGTAATTAGACGTAAAGAGGAGTAGCATTTTGTGAATATTATTAGGAAGGGTTTAGTATTTAATCGATCGTATGAAATTAGTAATTTCCCATTTTAATATGTTGCCAAGAAAGCACCCTTTCCTGAATTAAACATCATTCACCTCTAACCGTTTGCCTGAACTGAGAGCTACGACAGAGATAGAAAATTATTTTGGCTTGCACGTGGGTATGTTTTTCGAACATTCTTGGTAGCCAAACATTAGTTGTCTGATAGCTCCAACCAGATAATGACATTCAGGTACAAATGAAATTTGGCTTGGTAGTTCCACAGCCATCGAAAATTAGTTCTACTTCCATGATATCATGGCACGTGCAAATTTGATTCCTACTGAATAATTGTTTTTATGCAAATCATACATAATGGTTGCATGTATTTACCGCTCATTGAAATCTTCGAAGTGCTTGACAGCATTCTACCTGTGCAGCATTGCAGCTTCTTGCCAAGGATGTCATCGCTGTACTAGGTCCACAATCATCAGCAATTGCTCATGTCATTTCTCATGCTGTTAACGAACTCCATGTGCCACTTATTTCCTTTGCAGCCTCTGATCCTACCCTTTCTTCCCTTGAATACCCTTACTTTGTGAGGGCTACACTAAATGATTACTACCAAATGGCTGCTGTAGCTAGTATCATCAGTCAGTACCAATGGAGGGAAGTCATCGCCATCTATGTTGACGATGACTATGGTAGAGGCGGCATCACAGCTTTAGGTGATGCCCTTGCAGAAAAGATGACCAAGATAACCTACAAAGCAAAGTTGCCACCTGGTGCTGGAAGGACTGCAATCCAGGATATCTTGATGAAAGTGAATCAAATGGAGTCGCGTGTCTACATTGTCCATGTGAACCCTGACTCCGGTCTGACAGTTTTCTCCGCTGCAAAATCTTTGGGGATGATGAGTAGTGGCTATGTGTGGATAGCAACAGACTGGCTTTCTGCAGTGGTAGATTCATTTGGGCATGTTAATTCTGATGCGACAGAAAATACTCAGGGGGTTATTATGCTTCGGCAACATATTGCTGACTCTGGCATTCAGCATTCCTTGCTGCGCAAGTTGAACAATCTGGATAGAAAATCAAACCGTTCGATCTTGAGTTCTTACACTGCGCATGCTTATGACTCTGTATGGTTAGTTGCTCATGCTGTTGAGCAGTTCCTGACTGCAGGGAATGCGGTATCTTTTTCTGCGAACCCGAATTTGCAGTCTATAAAGGGAAGTAGCCTACAGTTAGAATCTCTTAGAATTTTTAACAATGGAGATAAATTACTGGAGAAAGTGTGGCAGGCAAATTTCACAGGGGTTTCTGGCCAAGTACAATTTACTTTGGACAGGAATTTAATCCATCCGGCTTATGATATCCTGAATATCGGTGGTACAGGTTTCAGAACCATTGGCTATTGGTCAAACTTTTCTGGTCTATCAGTTGCTGCTCCAGAAAACTTGCATTCAGCGCCACTGAACTCTTCAACCAACAACATACAGCTTCATGGTGTCATCTGGCCTGGTCAAACTGCCGAGAAACCCCGTGGCTGGATGTTTCCGTATCATGGGAAGCCTCTGAGGATTGGGGTACCTCTTCGTACAAGCTACAACGAGTTTGTGATGCGAAACAATGGACCTGATGGAGTAAAGGGGTTTTCAGTTGATGTTTTCAAATCTGCAATAAACTTGTTGCCTTACCCTGTGGCGTACAGTTTTGTTTTATTCGGAGATGGTTTAAAGAACCCGAGCTACAGTGACCTTGTTCAAAAGGTTTCTGAAAATGTGAGTAACACCCCCATACTAACATTGAGTTCTGAAATCATCATAGCATCTTTCTTACACCGAAATTTATTAATTCTGTTTTCTTTTGCTGTGGCACTCAGTACTTTGATGCTGCAATTGGAGACATTGCTATCGTGACGAATAGAACAAGACTTGTTGATTTTACCCAGCCATATACAGATTCAGGTCTCGTTATTGTAGCTCCAGCAAGGGAGGTTGAATCAAATGCTTGGGCTTTTATGAAACCATTCACCTTCCAAATGTGGTGTGTTCTAGGTTTGCTCTTCCTATTTGTGGGTGCAGTTGTTTGGATACTTGAACACCGCACTAATACTGAGTTCCGTGGAACTCCAAGGCAACAAATTATGACAGTATGCTGGTTAGTATCCACATTGCATATGTTTCATTTATCTTCGAAATTGGGAAGTTAATGTTTTTTATTTGATTTTGTGCTGTTTGTGCACCTTTTCAGGTTTAGTTTTTCCACCATGTTTTTCGCACACAGTAAGTCTTTTTATCGAACTTTTCAATATTAATGGACATCCTAATTTACTCTCGTATCTTCCTTTTCCACTGCTTTACACAGGAGAAAACACTTCTAGTACACTTGGTAGATTTGTGCTCCTTGTGTGGCTCTTTGTTGTGCTCATTATTAACTCAAGCTACACGGCAAGCTTGACATCACTTCTCACAGTTCAGGAGCTAACATCAGGGATAAAAGGTCTTGATAGCTTGATCTCTAGTTCAAGTCCAATTGGCTATCAAGTTGGATCTTTTGCCAGAAACTATCTTCTGGAGGAGCTCAATATTGCTGATTCCCGTTTGGTGCCATTAAATAGTCCATCTGATTATGCCAGAGCACTAGAGCTAGGGTCAGGAAATGGTGGTGTTTCTGCAATAATTGATGAGCTACCGTACGTCGAGATCTTCTTGTCAAAATACTGCAAATTCAAGACGGTTGGTCAGGTTTTCACAAAAGGCGGATGGGGATTTGTAAGTTAATTAATTACGATCAAATCACTCATATTTTTTTATCCTAAAGTATCTAACTGTTGCACTATATTCTTCTGCAGGCCTTCCCAAGAGATTCCCCTCTCGCTGCGGACTTGTCGACAGCAATCCTTACACTGTCAGAGAATGGCAACCTCCAAAGGATCCACGATGAATGGTTAAGCGTGAATGGATGTGACACAAATGATAGCGACATCAACTCCAACTCCTTGAACCTCTCAAGCTTCTGGGGCCTCTTCGTCATCTGTGGCCTTGCATGTGTCATTGCTCTCTTAATATTCTTCTGGCGAATATTTTTTCAGTACAGCAGGTATAATAACCAGGTTGAGCTTGAGCCGGAGATTGTAAACCGACCAGCAAGGTTAACTAGCATCAAGTCATTGATCTCTTTTGTTGATAAGAGGGAGGAGGAGGTGAAGAATGCTCTCAAGAAAAAGCCTAATGGCTCTCAGCAGACAAGAATTGGTAGCACAGAAGGACAGTGTACATTACCACTATAAATCTTAGGTCGCTACATGGCTAACATAATCAGCGCAATGGTCGGCCCTGCAATTGAAGTGGAAGATTTCATTACCCAGGTTGGTGATGAACTGATGGCCCGGTTTCCCTGTGTGCCATTTGTTCTGACTGGGAACTACTATGTAACTGGCAGCAGCGGAAGCAGCTTCAGAGTATTTCTCTGAAACATGTTACCAACTTCTTAAGTCATATCGTGCCCAGCAACAACAGTTCAGAATCTCCTTTATACCAATTTCTGGGAGAAGTAGTATTAGGTTGCAGTTATAACTTGTATTAAGATGCGCTTTTGTCGTTCTGTAAGTATAAACTCTTCCAAGTTCTTGTTGTAGCAACTATCTGAAGCATTTTCCTAATAAGTTGAGAAGTTTGAATCCTTGTTTGGTGTGGTATGTGCCTGGTACTCTAGTTGTGGCATTTCCTTTCTCTGCTGCTCTTTGCTGAAGAAGTAGGATATCCATCTCTTTCGCCTGACAGGCAATTGCAGCCCACTTGAGCAGACTCACATTCACAGCAAGCTAGCTTAATTAACATTCTCTTCTTTAATTACAGCATTCACATAAGAGGTTTTCTCCTTGGTTAATTACTTTGTAGGGAGAAGAGTAGACCTATGCTTCTCTTGACTCTCCATGCCACCGAGAAACTGCACTGGCCCTAACTTTGATTAAGATTGGAAGGTAGCATGACCACATCTCACAGCATTTGTTTAGTTCGATTGATGGTCCCAGTTTAACTATGGTTGCCAAGATATCCTAATCTAACCCCCCCTAGCAGCAACTTAATTCTGGTACTCCCTCCGACCCATATTACTTGACTTGGATTTGTCAAAATTTGGATGAACCTATGTACTAAATAGTGTCTAGATTCATCCAAATCTAGCAAATTTGAGTCAACTAAAATGGGTCGGAGGAAGTAACATTAGTTTCATGTATAAATCATCCCCTCCTCCAGAGAAGTAGTCGGCGCCAACCTCTGATTTGATTGGGGGAAGGGCATGCATTTCATGGAGAGGTAGATGTGTCATAGACAAATACTACTTGCAACTGTTGGAAACTGATTGAAATCTGTTACTAGTACAATTTTTTGATCTTCGTCAAACCAGTCTATCTGGTCTATGATGGTAGTACATTTCTGTCTGTAAGCAGATCGGTTGTCGATTTATTCTGTATTTATGTGTTTTAAATTTATTTACCTTTCGAAATATTGTGTTTACATAGTGTCTTATTATGACGATTAAATTAGTACAAGAACACCTTATTTTCATATGCATAAATTACTACCAGTGTGCTAAACTGGTGAATTTTCATTGGTGAAATATAGCGGTGACTATCCTCGCGTTCATAGAAGAACCTTTGATATGATCCAAGAAATCCAGCACCCCCGAACAATTCAATTCTGCTTGTTTCTGACTTTTCTTACACGATAACATCAGCAAGCCTACACGCGAAGGGTTAGTTCGTTAGCTACTACACGCCATGCATGGTCTACATCTAGATGGTGATACGCCAATTATGAGGTGTCCAAGATGATCCAAGAAAATCTTTATCTTGTCAAGGCTCGCGCAGGGCACGCACACATGTGTCCGGCCACCTCAAAATAAACTAAGAGGAGACGAACCAGGTGGCGGGAAAAGATTAGAAGAAGCGCCCAACATCCTTGTGAAACTAAAGTGCAATCGAAGATGAACTTGGCTTTTCTCGGCTTGATTTCACAAGTGCTTGGCGTTCCCCAATCATGAGGTGTCCAAGATTTATGCATGAGCAAGATCACATACTAATAGTAATAGGCTAGCTAGTGCTCATATTTTTTGGGTTGGATTGTTGCTGATGAGGTGCATCACGAAGGTGATTGGTGTAGGTAATGAGAATGTGCCTATCTCGGCTCACTGTTTTTTTCCTTCTTCTTTTTCCATGTGATCATGCACAGTGTGTAACACCGCGCGGTTCTTTTTTATAGATGATGGGGTGTACTTGCATGATGAGATGGTATGAGCAAACAAAACAGTTACTCCATTAGTTGGAGCATCTCTATCTATATGCGGGAGCAAATATGTAGTTTTGCATGCAATGGTCTGAGCATAATAAGTAGTGATGTGCTTCAAGGGAAGGCAAAGGGAGAAAAGGTATCATTCGTGTTTGTGGTCTGTGATTCCACTTGTCTACTTTTGTTCTACTCTTTCGGAAGTGGAAGTAGGGCTGTCAAGTGTTATTTCTCAAAAAAGGAAGATGCGCCATCCAAGGTTAGTTACTTAATTAGTTTATACTCGAAAAGGTGGAAACACAAAAATGCTTAGTATATATACCATCCATCATCCAGAAGGAACATCATGAGAAATAATGTGATTGTTTTTGTTACCTTGATAAATATGACTACTCAACGTTATACATAGCTCAAATTCTAGAAGCCAAAAACAATAGACAAAGTTTTTCAGAGATTTGTTTCCCTCCGCCGAAGCATATTTCAGAATTTTAGCTTAATCCAGTTTATATATAAGCTGAAGCTCAAAAGAAGTGGCGCATAGTCCTGCCACCTTTCTAGCTAGAGATTAATTACTTCTTTCAATGAGATTCGCAGGGGAGGTAGACTACATCATCATCTCAACTGAAACTGTCAGAAATAAACAGAAGTAGTTAGCTGATCTTGGCTTCTTGCACTCCCAGTGATCTTATTGAAATAGTATCCTTTTTTTTTGTGACTAATTCATTATGGCATCCTCTGGACCAATTGATACCCCTACCATGCATCCTATAAACAAGGCAAACATAGACTGAGTCCGAGTCACCCTGCACTTGTCTGCAATCTTGAACATTGTTTGATCATCCCCGGTGGTTGCAACATCAACTACTAGTGCACAGCTAGCTCATGCATAAACCAACAAACCCTACAGAGATTTTCTTAACTCTGATTCATGCAACCATGCATGTCAAAATGGTAGGTATGTCTCTTCAGAACTGATTTGTGCGGTGTAATTGCACCTGTCATAAAACTGTTTGATCCTTCCTAGTTTAGCTTATCATGGAGAGCACAGTACTATATGCTAAACCGAGGGCATCAACCGATTGTCCTTGTTGGTGTTTGATATCAGCCGAGGCAGGAAGAAACTAAAGATGAAATCCTTGTTTAGTCTCGATCAAAGATCTTATTCCTTGCGATTGATTCTCACGGTTGTTCCACACCGACGGGGTTCATGCACTATGTATGCAGTCTGTAAGAACTAAGAAAGAGTGAATTTCACTTTTTTGGGTTTACCCAGTTTAGCACTTTGCTTGTCATGGAAAGAGTGAGTTCCACTTTAGCAGAAATGATGCTTTTGTGACACATATTATCTCATTTATTTAGTGAAACTTCTATTGAAATATGTCATCTAAGATAGAACAGTTGGAACACGATTTTATCCCATTGCAGTTTTTTTTTTTTGGGTTAGACATCATGTCAACGTGGTGCGACTAAATGTGTAAAGATCTAAGATCGCCAAAACCAGCATGTCGTCCAGACTTGTCTTATCCATCTGTTCCGTTAACCCTGCGCATCACCTCGCCCAATAGAGACGCATGAGAAAACGATTGGTCTAAATCTTCTTGTACGTATAGTAGAGGTAATAATGTAGACATTTTTTTTCACTCGACGGGTAATTAGTGTAGTGCTTCTGTTCTGTACCGATGGCCTCACGAGAAGTCCGTGACTCGTCTGTTTTACCTCCTGCTAGCCACGGACGGCCAGAGCCTTTCAGGCAGCATGCATGGCACCACGTCCCACATGACCGCAGCGTCTGCAAAAGCAAAGGACCAAAACAAAAGGCAGGCAGGCATGCAGGTGGTCGCGAGCCAACGCGATGCCACAACCCCACAACCGCCGTGTGCCCGGCTGTGCCGCTTTCTCCCAAGATTCGGCCGGCCGGCCGGGCAAGCGGCGCCCGTGCTCGATCGAGCTGCCTGCCATGGCGCTGGATGCATGCGCTTGCACGGCCTAATGATCTTGTTGCCATCGAAGGCGAACGTGCGTGCCGGCCTGGTGCATTGCTTGGCGCTCGTGTCGATTTGCTCTTGGCGGGACAGGAGAACGTGTCCGTGGAAGGGCGTACGTACGTGTTGATTGCTAGCTCGCGCGCCTGATCGTACATATGTAGGTGCCGGTACGGCCGGTGTTCTGTCCGGAGATCGATGGTGTGTGCGTGCGAGGCCGAGGGAGGCGTTGCGAGCATAGGATTGATGGCCTGCCGTGCGTGCCGCGTGAACCGGGGGTTGTGGCGCCGGTTGCGCACTTGCGCTCCAGTTGCCAACACCAGAAAAGATAGAGCAGTGCACTATCGTGTCCGTCCCTCGTCCGCCTGTCCGACAGTACGTACGCCGCATTTTGTTGTTCGAAGAATTTTACACACTGCCTTTTCCTTTTTTTCTGAAACAAACAGAATCTGATCGCCTTTGATAAAGATGATTAAAGTGCGCGATCGAGCAGCGGAAACACGGTAGCATGCATGACTGACGCGCAAGGCACTCGATCGATGATATCGATCCGGCCCGTGGCGGTGGCTGTGGCTGTGGCTGTGGCTGCGAAAATAGGTACAGTAGTGTTATCTACGTACTAGCTAGGCTACTGTA
This sequence comes from Avena longiglumis, assembly GCA_030063025.1. Lineage (NCBI taxonomy): Eukaryota > Viridiplantae > Streptophyta > Magnoliopsida > Poales > Poaceae > Avena > Avena longiglumis. Next base: position 202,392,482 of record CP125976.1, on the reverse strand, counting down.
CTCGTCGACCGACCACGTCTCAGCGAGGTTGTTGGGCGACGAGCGAGTTGCTGGATCGCCGCGCGCGCATGTGGTCGCATCTGTCGTCTGATGTATAGTATTTATCTTCTTTCGCTCACAAAGAAAGGCGCGAGCTTACGCACACACATGCATATATACTCCTTTCGTTTAGAAATATAAGATAAGATGTTTTAGATTTATGAAGGAGATGTATCTAGACACGTTTTAATGTATAGGTTTAAACGAATCTAGACAATAAAAGGTGTTTAGATTCATCTCATTCACAAACATAAAATATCTTATATTTACAAATCGAAGGGAGTACGAATTAATTAATCCGTCTCTGGCCACTCACGGAAAGAGGACAGATACCCGGCGAAAAGGGGCGCACCCAAGTTGCTCCAAAGTCGTCGATGACGATCGACGGCCAGCGTCGTGAGGGAGGCGGCTACATATCTGCATACCTCTTGCTGGGTCAAAGTCCGTCCGTCCGTGCGTCCTGCGGGTCGTGCCACGTAATACGTACAGTACTACTTTCTCCACTTGCATTGCATCCAATCCAAGCTGCGGACCACACCTCTCGCACTCCCAGGCATGCTCGTGGAACGGTGATTAGCAGCCGCGTCACGGTGTGTTGTTACGCTCTTCTGCTTTGTGGTATTGATCATCTCTGTTACAGCGACACATGGGAATTAAACGCCGAGAGCAGCTAAATGGAATCCATTTCAGATAAGTACGTAGCCGTTCTTTTCCTTTTTAAGGTGAAGCAGCCACCGGCTACAGTCAGATCAGATCCGGAGCAACATCTTGCATTCGGGAGCCGTGCGCGAGGTAGTACTCCCTCCATCACCTTCTATTATAGACGTGTTAGACTTAATTACAGAATTAATATTCTTTTTTTTTCTTTTTACTTTCTACTTCATGCAGCTAAGAAATTAATTTTTGCATACAAGTCCATCAATACATGCACTAAACTTCTCGTTTTCATTGAATAATTACGTTTAATAGTGCACCGAATAATTAATGGACGCATGTTTTTGACACAAATCTGGCTCCAATCAGCGTCCAACTTGGTTTTAACAATCTCTCTAAAACGCCATCCAAACCATGACGGAGGGAGTAGTACAAGATTCACCTGCTCGACTAGTTGTTTTCTTGTTCCGCTGCTGCTGTTAGGGCATATCCATCGACCTATCCGATCGTTTTAAAAGGTATGTTTCTTTCCGTTTGAATCGGGCTACGGTCGATTTGGGTCGTAGTCCGGTCTGTTCGGCTGGCCGTGCCCAGCGGTCCGACCCATATGTCCGTCTCCCTCCCGCGGTTATCGGTTGACACCTCGTGATGGAACGTTAATGGCGACGCGGCATCGGCTATCAAACCAGTAGCCGAAAAAGCGTCAGCCACCAGCAGCCATACCTCGCCGCAAGATCGCCAACTGGACGAAGATCCGGGAGATTGCCGCACCCGCTACCCGGACGTGAAGGTCGAACATGTCCACCTCGAGGCCACGTTGCTGGCCCAGCGCATGAGCGACAGATGCTGGCCTTCGAGAAGGAAGGCCATGTCGCCTAGTTGACGCTGCAGTGGGTGGTGGAGCCGGTGGCCGCCCAATGGGCGGTGAGTGACATACACCACGTCGCCGCCAAGGAGGCGATGGAGGCGGTAGCCTTAGAGGCCGTATCAGCGGCTCTTCGCGAGATCCGCCACGAGGCGACCTTGACCACGCTGGAGGAGGGGGCCAAGGAGGCCGCCAAGGTTGCCGTCTGCGAGCTCCGCCACTCCACCAAAACGCGCAACGACGCGGAGGAGGCGCAGTGCGATCACGTCGCCGACTCGGTGGCAGAGGAGGAGCGCGTGGCTTTGTCCGCTGAGGCGGGGATGGCGTGGGGTCTCATCGACCTCGACAAGACGGAGGTGGCGGAGGACGAGGAGGAGGAGGGGGATCAGCTGGAGGCGGCGATCGCCGTCCCCGTGCAGATAGCGCACGCGCTGGGCTTCGGCCCCAATGGTGCTCCGATTCCGGCTCTGGCTCCTCTTCTCTTACGGAGTTGCTCGTGACTGAGACGAAGAAGCTCGCCGATCAGGAGGCGAGGGACCACTGGGGCCAACAGCGGTGCTAGCTGGAGTTGTGATCCGGACGGGAAACTTCATCAACACCGGCGAGCGCGTTGTTTCTGGCTTGGTCCAGAGATTTGGTCTCTGCGACTATGTCAGAGACAATGCAGGGAGCTTCAGGGGGAAAACCCCCCCGCGCAACGGGATCTTCATCGGCCTGGGCGAGCACAGGGTCTACGTCGGCGTCGACATCACCGACATTTATCCTCACCAAGTTGTTGTTGCAGGGGAACCACCTCGAAGCGCGGCGAGCAGTCCATCAGGAGAGCATCGGGCGGGCAGCGTCGAGGTGATGGTCGCAACAGGGACTCAAGCGGGAGCATTAGCCGGGCAAGCGAGAGAACCGCCCGCAGCGCAGAATCCGCCCAAGCAGATCGCACTGCAAACCGCCGAGGTAATTCCGCCAGTGACAAACCCGGCAGAGCTACATGACACCACCCCAAAGGCACCAAGAGTGAGAGGACCACCTCTGGAAAGACCAGAGAACATTCTTCAGGCAACTATAGAGAACTTAACCACACAGAGCGCCGATACTTGATCCGCAAATGCTCAGCAGAGTTAGAGGAAACCAGGAAAGGTGCCGGTAGAGGCCAAAAGTATCAGCCTGGGAATCCTTGAACAGACCACGAGAGAATATGCAAAAGCTAATAAGCTTGATATCGCACCGGCGGGTGGACGAACGAGATTAAGAGGAAAGAACCTCATGAATGATATTAACAAAGAGCATGAAGCTCACGAAGCCGAATCAGCGATTTGGGTTTGCCGAGGTACAAGACCGACGAAAAACACGAGAGCAAATGCCGCAGCATTGGAATTAGAGGGTTAACAGGAAGCTCGTAAGCAACAAGAAAGAGTGAATGAGCTGTGCGCATCGCGAACCAGCAAAATGAGGAAATGCTCGAGCTAACCCGGAAGACCAGGCTTCACGGATGGTTCATTCGGCAAAGACCGCTTTATCTGCGGCAATGACATCTTCACCCGAAACAACGCTAGAAAAGAAAAGCGAGAACTCGTGGAAGAGGAACAAACAAATTGTTCCATATGACCCGCAATAGGGAAAGGCGAATGAGAACAGAGACAATGCAAGCCGAGGTAATAGGGGAGAGAAACCACGGCCAGATGGAAAAGGACGGCGGCCGAGGTAATGGGGAGCACGGCGAGAAAGAACCCGCAAGAGACAATCATGAAAACCAAACCCGGCCAAGTAAGGAGAGAAGTGCCAACCCGCAACCAAGACATGAGCCTCGGCGAAAGAGAAGTGAGGCCAGCTCGCTATAATCGATGAATGAAAGGTATAATGATGGATATTCCGAGGTAGAATACGCAAACCAGGTGGAGACAATCACTATGGGATGCGTGATAGAATCTGTCTGATTTGCCGAAGTGATGCAAGAGTAAAATTGGATCGGCTATACCGGTCCGAGCTATTGGAAGAGCAAGGTCCACCAGGTCCGGCATGTTTTGGACCACGGATCATGGGAGAATCACCGGCCAAATTTTCGGTTGGCGAGAGGCACAAAACGCATAATGGAAGTACCAAGCCACAAGATCGGTTGATTGATTATGCCACCGTGAAGATAGCGGGTGGCAACCTAAGATGGGTCAGCGGTATGTCCCACGGATGTTGGAAGGACCAGCCAGGGTATGGTTGAATAATCAACCAGCTGGCAGTATCAACTGCTGGTTAGATTTCGAAAAAATGTTCGTTAGCAACTTTACCAGCACATACAAGAGACCAAATAGACCACAGCAACTAGCCATGTGCAAGCAGAGGCCGAATGAAACAGATAGAGAGTTTTTAACTCGATGGTGTAACCTGCGAAATTCATGTGAGGGAGTTATCGAATCGCAAGCAATCGCTTGGTTCGCGCAAGGCTGCCGTTATGCCAGCGTGTTGTGGCAACGCCTGCAGAGAGATATGCCAACCACACTAGCAGAAACTATCAGAATAGCGGACTCCTATGCATTGGGTGACCCAACCCAACCGGAGTTAATGTCGGCATCATCGTGAACAACAAGACCAAGACACGAGAGAATTGGCCGGTCATCCAGCGTGATTTCAGAGGAAGAAGAAGAAGAGAGAGGCCGGATTATAGGTATAATTCAGCCTGTGGCAGTAGCACAAGATCAGCCGAGTCACGAGCAACTCAACGAAAAATGGACCTCAACGGTGGACATCAAGAAATGAGGAAAGAGGCAATGGACCCCGAGCAAAAGAAGCAATGGCAAGAGAGGCGAAGTATACGTCGAATCCATGTTGGATCAGCGTGTAAATTTCACACATCAAACCCATCTAGACCAGCCAATCATACAACCCGCAATGCTGGATGAAAAATGCAATGGGGAACCCGCAGAGTTCAGCTCCCCATCGAGTGCAACAGCAGATCGCCAGATTAATCGGAGCAAATACCAGAATCGATGCTACCGCCTCCCCGAGGTACGATAACTCGGATCGGAGGGATGCATGCATCAAGTAATGAACCAAAGGGACGGAAGGATAAATCCGCAAATGCTGGACGTAATGATTACAGGAACATCACCATCTTATTGTGTGTTCACGATGTAACAGCGAGACAAGCAGAGTGTGCAACCGGCATATGGAAGTGAATGCAGTTGTACCAAGGTGCCAAGATACCAGCCATGGTCCGCCAGAGATGACTGGAGCATGAAAGACCACCCCGAATAATGCCGAGTCCAGATCATACGCACTTGTGTTGGATCCGACGTGGGACCAAGCATCAATGTGAAATTCTCAAAAGTACTCATCGACAATGGAAGCGATCAACATCATGTACAAAGATACCATGCATAAGCTCGGAATATCACAGAATATGCTCAGTCCACGAGGACAACTTTCCATGGGATAGTGCGGGCTTTCATGTGAGCCCATCGGTAAAGTCCGAGTGGACGTATTATTCGGATAAGAGATAATCGCAGAGAAAATTTAAAATTTGAGGTGGTCGATCTGGAAAGTTGTTATCATGCTCTACTCGGACGGCCCCTTGGCCAAATTCATGAGCATCATATAGGTTATCTAAAGATGAAGTTACCCGGACCACAAGGGGTGATAATCGCGAGGGATTACAAGAAGTCAATGGAGTGTGTCTCGCCGGTCAAATTTGGCGAGTCATTGGTTATAGCAAGAGAAAAGAAAAGGATTCAGAGGTAGCAGCCTGCAGACAACAAGATTAAGCATGCCAAGACCGCCAACCTCATGGCGGTTTCTTTTCAACCGACCAAAGAGACGAAGAAATTTCATTGATGAGCAATTCCCGAGCGCCTTGTTACTATTGGTGCAGGCCTTGACGCTAAATAGGAAGGCGAGCTCACCAACTTCCTCCGTGAGAATCGGGACATATTTGCATGGTCAACTCAAGATCCGCAAGGTGTGCCGAGGAGTTAGTGAGCACTCTTAAACGTCGAGCCGTGAGCACGGCCGGTGAAGCAACATCTCCGCCGTCAAAGACAGGAGAAAAGTAATAGGGGATGAAATAGCTCGGCTCTCGCAGCCGGGTTCATCATGGAGGTGCTATATCCGGATTGGTTATCAAATCCGTGCTAGTAGAAAAGAAAAAGATGACCCCAATGTAGCCATTGTGTGGCGAATGTGTATCGACTACACTAACCTGAACAAGGCGTGTCCGAAAGATCCTTTCCATTGCCTAGAATAGACCAAGTCATTGACTCGACCGGCTGTGAGCTGTTATCATTTGTAGACGCCAGATTCGGTTTCCACCGATACCGTTAAATCCGCCGATCAAATAAAGATCATTTATTACCCCGCACGGGCTTATTGTTATCGCACAATGCCATTCGGCTGCGAAATGCAGAGCAACGTATCAAAGGTGCATGCAAAAATGCCTACATGATCGATAGGAAAAATGTACAAGTATATGTGGATGACGTAGTCATCAAAACTAAGGAGAGCAACCTTGCTAGAAGATATACGCAAACTTTCGCGAACACGAAGGTTCCGAATGAAACTTAATCCAGAGAAATGCACATTTGGCGTGCCGGCAGGAAAGCTACTCGGGTTCCTTGTGTCCAACCGAGGTATCGAGGCTAATCCAACGAAGATAAGAGCAATAGAAAGAATGGAATTGCCGAGATGTTTGAACGATGTACAAAAATTCACGGGCTGCCTGGCCTCGCTTAGTCGATTTGTATGTCGGCTAGGAGAAAAGGCAATCGCCACTTTATCACCGATGAGAAAGTCGGACAAATTCGGCTGGACTCCCAGCCGACCTTGCGTTCGTGAGTTGAAAAAGATGCTAGTTACGCACCCATTTTAGCTTCTCCATTATCGAAAGAACCTATGCTACTTTATATAGCGGCTACCAATCGAGTAGTTAATCTACTGTGGTTGTAGTGGAACGACTTGAAGAGGCAAGTCAGTTCATAGGCGATATTATCTAAGTGAAGTATTATCCACTTCAAAGCGAATTATCCGCACTATCGAAGATGGCCTATGGAGTATATATGTCGGCAAAAGCTTAAGCATTACTTTGAAGAGCACCCCATCAAAGTAATATGAGGCACCCATAGCGACATATTAAACAACAAAGATGCAAGTGGCGAATAGCAAAATGGGCGATCGAGTTATCACCGTATGCTCCACAATTTGATAGAAGAGATGCAATCAAATCTCAGCTGTCGCCGACTTTCTAAATCGACGAGGTGCAATATGAGCCACCATTGCCAGATCCAAATTACTGGACAATGCATTTTGATGGTTCCAAACTAAGGAACGGTTTGGGAGCAGGAATAGTGCTGACCTCGCCTAAAAAAGATCAATTGAAATATGTACTGCAAATACATTTTGCCGCGTCCAACAATGTAGCTGAATATGAAGCACTAGTCCATGGATTAAAGGTGGCAAAAGAAATTGGAATACGCCGAATCCTATGCTACGGTGACTCGGATCTAGTAGTACAGCAGGTATCGGGCACTTGGGACGCATTAGATGCTAATATGGCTTTATACAGATTCCATGTGCAAAAGATCAGTGGATATTTTGAAGGATGTGAATTCCACCACATACCACGAGCAGAAAATGACGCTGCTGACACATTGTCAAAATTAGGATCAACCCGGCAGTCAATTCCGCCAGGTATTGCCCTGGAGCACCTCAGGAAACCATCAATAAACCCATCACCAGAGTCCGAATCAATATTTATCCCAGCAAGTTCTGCAGAGAATCATGCGCCAATGGAGGTAGATCCGCAGAAAGATTCGGAACCCCTAAAGAGGGGGACAGCCGAGGTAATAGCAATCATGGAGAGAGCCGAGGTATATACGTCGGCAGAAAACATGGAGATAGACAGTGAGATCACTGCAGAAAGAGAAACGCCGATATGGGCGCAACCCATATTTTCGTACCTAAAAGACGCGGTATTGCCGAGTAATGAAGTATTAGCCAGACAAACCGTCAGAAGAGCAAAAGCCTATACAATCATAAACAATGAGTTATATAAGAGAAGCGTAACAAACATATTGCAGAAGTGCGTGAGTTCCACAGAAGGTCAGGAAATCCTTCTAGACATACACCAAGGAGAATGTGGGCACCATGCCTCATCTCGCTTTAGTAGCCAAGGCATTCGTGCATGGATTTTATGCCAACGCGTTAAAAGAGGCGTAAGAATTAGTTAAGAAGTGCAATGGGTGTCGAGATATGCAACTGAATACATATGCCGTCGAAAGTTAAAAACAATACCCATCACTTGGCCATTTTCTGTATGGGGTTTAGACATGGTGGGACCTTTCAAGCCGGCGAGAGGAGGAATGACCCACATCTTGGTTATGGTAGACAAGTTCACAAAGTGGATTGAAGTAAAACCAATCAAAAAGTGTGATGGGCACACAGCAGTGAAATTCCTCAAGGATATCATCTTGAGATACGGATACCCACATAGCATTATTACGGATAATGGCACGAACTTTGCAGAAGGAGCCTTCGCCAGATTTTGCCAAGAGAAACACATAAGACTAGATGTTGCCTCGGTGGCCCACCCAGCATCCAATGGGCAAGTTGAAAGGTCTAATGGACTGGTGTTATCAGGAATAAAACCACGACTTGTTGAACCTTTGCAACGGTCGGCAGGATGTTGGATCGGAGAAATCCCAGCCGTGTTATGGAGCCTTCGAACTACTCCGAACAGATCAACAGGTTACACTCCATTCTTTCTGGTATACGGGGCAGAGGCCGTACTCCCAGCCGACATAATATATGACTCGCCAAGAGTCACTCAGTACACAACCTCTGAAACAAATGAAATAGCTCGGCAAGATGTCGTAGACCTGTTGGAAGAAGCCAGAGAGTTGACATTATCACGATCGGCCATTTATCAACAGAACTTACGGCGGTATCATAGCAAGAAAGTGAATCCAAGAGTATTCAAAGAAGGAGATTTAGTCCTCCGGCTGGTGCAGCGCATGGCCGGCATGCACAAATTATCACCCCCATGGGAAGGACCATTTATCGTGAGCAAAGCATTGCACAACGATGCATATTATCTGATCGATGCTCAATCCCCTGGAGAGAACAAGGCAGACAAAGCTGGTGAAGAAACGAAGCGCCCCTGGAATGTGGCTTTACTTCGGCCATTTTACTCATAGTTTTGTATCTCAAGGTCAAAAAACCAATGATGTATTTGCATCTCGGCACCCAGAGCAGTGACTCGGGGACTGCCGTAGGTTATATTTATTTCATATCATGTATTCAAACCTCGGCACCCAGAACAGTTACTCGAGGACTGCCATATGTGATGTTATTTCATGTTAGATGTTTTGAACCTCGGCACCCAGAGTAGTTACTCGGGGACTGCCATATGTAATGATTATTTCGTATTATATGTTTGAACCTCGGCACCCAGAGCAATGACTCGGGGACTGCCATATGGTATATTTATTTCTTTCGCGTTACATACTTGAACATTGGCGACCGTGAAAGGACTCGGGACTGCCGTATGTTGTGTTCTTTTCATGTTACGAATATGCACCTCGGTGCCCAAAGCATTGACTCAGGGACTATCATATGATATGTCAATTTCGTATTGGCACTTAAACTTCGGCATCTAAAGCAACGACTCGGAGACTACCATCTGATACCTCAAACCTATGCTAAACGCAATCATATCAGTTCTACACCACCTCCGAAACTTGATTCATCTAAGGAAGTTCCGGATGGTAAACGACGATCCAGCGATCGTTGCTTACTTCCACAACGGAGTAATTAACTTCTGTTCAAAACAGGTCAAATAGCGTAGATATTCAGCGCCAACGCCTGGATAAGATCATCAAAATAACGGCAAAAGCTGAGCCCTAAAAGATGAAGAAATTACGAGCCAGCAAGGCAAGAATTCGGACGAGCATCCACTTAACCAAGAATCTCAACAACACATAGCGAAAGAAATTCGAATCATACGAGTTGACAAATTTTTCGTCTACATTGTACGCCCGGCATACCAGGGAACGCAAATAACCTAGGCGTTGTTCGTTGGAGGGGCAGCTACTTGCTCAGGTGCGGGGCACTCCGAAGTAGGAGGAACTTCAACTGAGGTCGCCTCCCCCTCCGCCGACCCAGGTGCAACTTTGGCGGTATCACGGGGTTGTTCAGGAGCGTCAGTACGCGCGGTAGAATGCCCGATGCCTTTGGAGGAAGACCGCGCATCGCCATTGCTATCCGAGCTTGAGCTGGAGCTATCGGATGTGGCCGAATCATCTTCACCTTCCCCGTGCTCAGCTGAATCATCACCCGAAGCACCTTCAGCCGCGACCTCCTGATCCGGATCTGGGAGAAAACTCGGCCCTTCATTCCAAGTGTGCACGTCGGCGTACTCGACGAGCTGGAAAGCCCGAGCTTGCCTGAAGAGCAACAAAGGTGGGATCTTCAACCCAGCGGAGCCGGCGCAGATTCCTCGAATGTCAAGAGAGATGTCTTCATACCATGACATGATTACGTAAGGGCCATGTCGGTACCAGACGCAGCGCATTCTCTCCAAAGACTCAACTGTCTCTCAGACGCCATCAGCCTGGTCACCAATAACTTGACCTCGTTGATATCAGGAGTCCCTGAGGTATTCGGCCAGAGTACATGGTAAGCTCGGATAGCAGCCTGCACCAAGTCCCGGCCCATAATTTTCATCGGACCAACTGCAGCACCAACAGCAACCAAGAAATCTTCCATCGAATATTCAAAGTCAACAGCAACCGGTTCACCTCGACGAGCGCGAGCTGCAAGAACAGCTTTAGAACTCACGGGTTTGGCCTCGGGGAAGTGATCTGCGCAAAATATGGACATGTCAAAGGATAGCAGCGACGACAAAGAAAAAATATAGTTCGGCCATGCCAAATGTAGCTCATCATTATCTGAAGGTCCTTGGCCCAAGCAGCTTTACTCTTCTCGAAACGAGCAATTTCCTCGCTCAAACCGCGAGTTTTAAGTTCGGCAGCTTCGAGGAGTTCTTTGTTCTTCTCAGAGATCCAGAGTCACCGATTCTTTTCCTCGGAAAATTCTTGGTCGACCTTTTCTAGCTCGGACTTCCGAGAGAGCTTGAGTGTATTCACCTCGGATCTCAAAGTAGCTATCTCATCATCTTTTCTTGTAGTTACCAATGAACTGCGCTTTGTTCTAAAAAATGCAGCATCACGTCAGGCATGGGCACGCAATCTTGTTGCGACACTGCAAAGTCTTGCAACTCGGCTTTACCACAGCCCAACGCAATAAGGAAACTTAGCATAGATACTAAAAGGAGAAGGAGTAAGGTAGAAAGGAAACTAACCTTCCAAGGTCTTGATCTTCTTTTCAAGGCGAATATTGAGGTTATTGATATTACCTATTCAACAAGAAGTAAGCCGGCATTCCGCGGACGAGTATACGAGAGTTGGGAATAAGGAAAAGGAACAATCGACTTACCGGCCTTCTTTGCCACGGGCAGAACTTTCTCGTACTTCTCTTCCAGCTTGCGGTGCGAGAAAAGCAACCTCTGGAACTCGGCGGTCCGTCGGTCATGTGCAACCTGAGCAATGGAGCAAGATGATAAAACAACAAGTACAAGCTAAACTAGATCCGAATCAAGCAAAGCTTGATTCGGCTCTAGGTGGCTGGATATTCAAAGCTATACCAGATCCGAATCAAGCAAAGCTTAATTCGGCTCTATGTGGCTGGATATTCAAAGCTATACCAGATCCGAATCAAGCAAAGCTCAATTCGGCTCTGGGTGGCTGGATATTCAAAGCTATACTGAATCCGAGTCAAGAAGGACTTAACTCAGATCTAGGTGGCTGGATATGCAAAGCTAAACTAGATCCGAATCAAGCAAAGCTTGATTCGGCTCTAGGTGGCTGGATATTCAAAGCTATACCAGATCCGAATCAAACAAAGCTTAATTCGGCTCTAGGTGGCTGGATATTCAAAGCTATACCAGATCCGAATCAAGCAAAGCTTAATTCGGCTCTATGTGACTGGATATTCAAAGCTATACCAGATCCGAATCAAGCAAAGCTCAATTCGGCTCTGGGTGGCTGGATATTCAAAGCTATACTGAATCCGAGTCAAGAAGGACTTAACTCAGATCTAGGTGGCTGGATATGCAAAGCTAAACTAGATCCGAATCAAGCAAAGCTTGATTCGGCTCTAGGTGGCTGGATATTCAAAGCTATACCAGATCCGAATCAAACAAAGCTTAATTCGGCTCTATGTGGCTGGATATTCAAAGCTATACCAGATCCGAATCAAGCAAAGCTCAATTCGGCTCTGGGTGGCTGGATATTCAAAGCTATACTAAATCCGAGTCCAGAAGGACTTGACTCAGATCTAGGTGGCTGGATATGCAAAGCTACACCAAGTCCAAATAAACTATGAACTAGATGGTCGGACTAACAAACCTTAGAAATAAAATTAAGTCAAACTTCCAAGCATACAACAAGTTATTTCCTTGCAAGTTTCGGGGACTAGAGAATATGGTAACATCTGGAGAATAATTTAAGACTCAGAGATAAAACAATTACCGCATTCATCTTGTTGGTATCAATGATAAACTGGGCAGCATGGTCAAAACGGCCGCTGATGTCAGAAAGCTGGAAAGGTTGGTTGGCTGGATTACCCTCAAATTGATCAGCAGCATTCCAGTTATTGGCATACTCAACCAGCGCTCCAAGGTTGTTCCCGCTAGCTGTCCGAGTTAAAACTTTACCCCGGGCAGGCAGTCCGACCATGGCAGTCGCAGGGCTCTTATGAAGAGCAAGTCGCGGTACGAGGTAATGATGACTTTGGCAGATGCAGCTCCCTTACGCAGCGCGTCTGCAATACTCGGCTGAGAAGAGCCGGCAAGACCTTTCTGAGAAGAAGTCTTGACGGCAATAGCACGTTTCTCCTTAGAAGAGGCATCAGCAGGAAGTTGCGCCTCCGAAGTGGGGACGGAGTCCTTAGGACCAGCGGAGGATAAGCTCGCAGAGGGCGCCGGGGCAACGACCTTTTCGGCCGAGGTCGGGATGACCGTAGAAACTGCCGGAGTAGATGGAGGCTCAATGGTAACGCTGGGGCCCATAGAGGGGACAGCTGGCTCAACGAAAACATCGGAGGGCCGGATCGGATCCAGGTCAATGGAAGAGGTCTCAGGGGCATCACGACGAACAGGCGACGTATTCGGAGCGGGGGGAGAAGCAGGACGAATAGGACTAGGAATTCTGGTGTCATCAGCGGGAGGAGGAGATGGCGGCCGAATCGGACGGCTAGTCATACTAGGACCGCCGGGTTTAACAGACAGAGGAGCGCTGCAAAAATAAGAAAGAAGATTCGTCGGTATGAGAAACAGAAAGAGAGAAACAAGAAATATAGGCAAAAGAACTTACCCAGCAACCCCGGGCATAGTCTTGCGCCTGGGAGGATTCGGAGCGGATTTCTTTATTCGCTTCTTAGGAACCGCCCGAGGCACTAGGAGCCCCGCGCTTCCCCGAGGTAACGGGAGGCCGGGAAGCAATAGGTTCGGCGTCATGAACCTGACCGGCCGGATTAGCTGGGAAAGTAGAAGCCGGAAATGCATAAGAAATAGGCATGGCGGCAACTACCTCAAGAATTTGGACCTCGTCCGAATCACCTTCCTCCTCTTGCGCTGAAGTTTTGCCGCGAGCTCGAGCCGGAGCAGGATCCGACTTAGGGACGAACTCCTCGGAGTCCGGCTCGCCAGTATCCGGGGTACTCCTGTCTGCGGGCCAAGGGAGCTGCAGAACTTCGGCATCCTCGTTCTTCTGCTCCGCGAACCTCTGCAGGACAAGGAGAGAAAATCATGTAAACCAGTCTCTAAAAACTGGGGAAAAATAGAGTAATGGAGATTAGGCTTACCTCGGGAGGCGGACGGTCGCGGGTGAATGGTTTTAACCCCCAGGACCAATCCTCAGGCATCTCAGTCTTGAAGATAGCTCGGACGCGCTTATGAATAAGGTAATTGTCCAACTCCACGGTCGAGACTCGGTTAGGGTCCAGAGGACCACTCATGTAGCATAGCTTGTGGGTCCGTTGCTGGAAGGGGCAGATCCGGCTACTAATAAACGTTGCCATCAGATCTTCGCCGCACAACCCGGCCCGAATCAACTCTTTTAGCCGAATCTCGAAGGCCTCGGCCAGGGCGTGAGTTTTCCTCGGATTATAGAGCCAGTTCACTTTGGAAGGTGGGCCAATTGAGAATGGAGGGAGCCGAATCTTGTCTTCCGCCCCTCTGTTCTTGACATAGAAGAATGACTTGTGCCATTTCTTGCACGACTCCAACCCAGTGACACGGGGGAACACGGATTTCCTCCGAGGTGTAATAGACGCCGCCCCACATTGGGTGAGCAACTTCTCGGAAGGATGCAGAGATTTGTCGGGAACAACGTTGGAGCGGATCTGGAAGAACTTCGACCAGACATGCACTGACGGCCACAGGCCGAAGTAACCCTCCGAAGCGGAGATGAAAGCAGAAAGAGAAGCTATGGCGTTCGCAGGAAGGTGGTGCGGCTGAAGGCCGAAGTAATCAAGGAATTATCTAGCGAAATCGCTAAGAGGGAGACCGAAGCCGCGGGCGAAGTGAGACATGAAGACCACATACTCGCCCTCTCTGATAACTGGAGAGGATTCGCTGCCGGGTAAACGGCAGGAAACCTCGGCAGGAATCCGTCGAGTTCGGATGAGCCATTCAATCTCACGGCGCGTGACTGAAGAGCCCTGCCACGATCCACGCTCGGGCCCGGAGCCAGCGTCATCGTCCTCAACAAGAGCACCGCTAAACGAACTAGACATGGGTGCGCCGGAGAGATCGCCGGAGGAAAAACTGGCGGCGGAGGGGAGCTTAGAGCTACAAGGCCCCGTCGGAACTTAGCACGAAAACAATGGCGAAGAGAGGAGGAACCGTCGCATGAGCACGAAAACAGAGCAGATCGATCTAGGGCAAGATCAGGGCAAGGTGGTCAAAGAGGACTCACCGGCGGCGGAGCCACATCCGTAGAGCGCGGGCGAGAAAGGCCGAACGACGCGGCGGAATCCTCGCCGGCGGAGGCTCTGGCTGATGAGAGGCGGCGGAGCGGCAAGAGGACGCGCAGGCGAAGGGAAGAAGGAGAGCGGGCCTTGGCGATAAGGAAAGATGAACCTGGGCGCGCTTTCCTCTTTATAGTCAAGCCATGAACAGGGGAGTGGGATCGTGGGCGTGGCAGTTACCCGTGTAGATCGTGGGAACAGCACGAACGCACGACGGTGAGTGGAGCCACACCAACGGCCACAGACAAAGAAAAGTTGTTACGATCCCAAGGGGAGCGGCACACGAGGCGTCGCGGCGGCAGAGTCTGTGGTTCATCAGAGCTTGTCAAGAAGCAATCGAGAAGGACCTAAAAACTAGAAGAGCAATGATGGGGTGACACGTAGGACGTGGCGTACGATGGAAGGAACGAGGAAACCTCGGACGAGGCCATAGCTCGGAAACAAGACTGAAGAAAGTGATGAAGCTGATATAACCCGGCCAAAGCTATTGACAGGGCCACACCAGCTTCGGGGACTAATGTCGGGGGGTTAACCTCGGGTAGGTCAGAGACGGGGAAAGACAGAGGTATCGCCCCCCGTCTGGTTTCCGAGCTACGGCCTAGGTCGGCCGAATCATGGATATGTCGGCCGATGAACGGAGGCAAGAAGCCCATGTATAGGTATCAAGTGGTTACCCGGCCGAGTTAATGAGAAAATCGGCCGGGTTACCCAAATGATCTTCATGCAGGTGAGGAACGAGCCGAGTAACACAAGGTAAGGCCGAGTGATACGAAGCTTGCAGGAGAAGGAGAAGCCCAGGGTCAAACTATAGCTGCAGGCTAGAAGGAATCAGAACAGGGCCAAGCACAAGAGACAAGGATGCACAGCGTCAGAGGGGCAGAAGGAGGTCACGGAGGTGACAGTCCTGGAGTCCGAGGCACGCAGGAGGGGGGCCACTAGAGCCTTGCCGTCATTAGAAGGGCGACAGGGAAAGGAGGCCGCCGAACTACTATTTTGGGACAAGCATATTCCACGAATATGCTTGCCTCGTCAGCCCTAAGGGCACCCAAGGCACCCCTTTATAAGGGGAGGTTTGGACCTTGAGGGGAGATCGATTCAAGGAGCACCGTTAGGATGGGGAGATTCACATTGTCCCCCTGTAAACAGCTCAAGGAGCACTTGTAACCCATCAAGAGAGAAATAAAGTTCATCACTTTGGCAGCTTGAGTGTAAAGACAGTTGCATCTTCCCTTCCCAGATCCCACTAGCATCCATTGGCCCCACACTTTAGCCTACCCATGGCATCTGCCGTGCCACCACCACGACAGCCGCCGAGATGGACAAGGCCCTGGTGAACCGGGCGGCAGAGGTCCGCATGAAGGCGGTGGCTCATAGGCATGCGCGACCGTCACCGCGAACGCATCCAGCAGCGGACCATCTGGTCCGCTAGAATAGCGATCGACGGGGCCGGCGGCAGCGGCCACGGTGGCCGTAGCAATGGTGGCCGCGGCAACGGCGGCGAGTAGCCGCCGCCGCCGCGTCGTCCTCCTCCAGCAGCCGTAGCAGTAGCAGCAGTAGCATCCCACTTATTTTGTTTAAACATGTTTTTTGTAAATGACATGACTTAATCTAATAAATAGCTATCATTAAGTACTAATGTTTCACTTACATGTGAGCGTCGAGTGATAGGACACCCGTGTTGTCCGCGTGCGTCCGAGCCGACGCAACCGTTGTCTGAATTAAATGTATAAATAGATTAAGCCGAACACATTTGTTCGATGAGTCGGGCCGCTCGGACATCGCACGGTCCCGCACCCGCGCTAACGAGACGGGATGGGTCGCCCTTACTTCTTGGGGTGCGACAGTTGTACAGTTTGATCCCGTGTGTGTGTTGTTTAACTCCATCGACGACAGTCCACAGCTCACCCAGGTTGCATCTTTTAGTTGCACGATTAGCAACCAATGAACTAAACTTAGTAAGCACATGACTGTGGGACGATAAGCATCAAACAGGATACTCCGATGTGCCGACGAGTATTGAGAATGCCCTCTCACGTCCCAAGATTCTTCTCTTGTGTTACTCGGAAATCTCAATGCCTGGAAATCTCAATGCTTTGCACTGTGTTCAAAGAACAAGAGGAAAATTTGTATTACTCGGAAATGCTTTAAGTATGTGATACCGATTTCAATCAATTAAATGAAGCCACCAAAATTTTGTCGAATTACTTTGCCATAGGAGGTACTACACACAATTTTCTCAACTTGTACAAACATATCCGCCTATCCGGTCTACAACTTTAAATAACTTTGATTTGAATACGATATCGGAGTACGCGGCCCTCCCGATCTGAAGCCTGCACTGCACCGTCCTACTTGTTTCACAAACAATTGCACCGTCCAGTCAAAATCATGTAAATGGAGTAGTACTTAATGTATACGGATTATTTTTTATTACATTGCAAACCTAGTTTCCATCTACCGTGACTGCCCATGCCGCATTACTGAAAATTATAACTATGCACGGCTCTTCTTCCCAAACTAGGTTGTTAGATGGGATTCCACCAAAGTCTCACTTCTAGTTTATTTTTTAAATTCTAGTGTAATTTTTTGTTTAAAATTTATACTCTCATTAGTAAAAACGAGGCCTTTTGTTGATCTACGAACCGGTGTTAAAGGGGAGGGGCCTATATAAGACACCGCAGCCCACACCCCACTCTTCCATTTTTTTACTATCTCATTTTGGAGCCTAGCAAAAGGGTGTGAAGAGTGCTAGTTTGTGTTTTTTTCATATGCACACGAGGTGTTCGGTGAAATGCCCGAGAGCTCAAAATAAGTTTTCTCGTTGCTCTTTCCTTCTCGGTCAAGGTCGGCAACTATCCTTTCATGTGTCACTGATGTACTATATATATAAATGGTCATATCCCTATTAATTTTTTATATATACTATATATTAATGCAAATGAACTGGCAATGGATGTACGGTGACCGCCGCACTTCCGTGTACATTATGGGACTCCAAAATTTCATCGTTGTGGCTAATGCAAACCGTGGTCACAATGGTTTTATGTGTTGTCCGTGTGTTCACTGTCAGAACAAGAAAGACTACTCAAATATCAGAACCATTCACGCCCACCTGCTTTGATCCGGTTTCATGCCCAGCTATAATTGTTGGACCAAGCACGGAGAAAAAGGGGTTGTGATGGAAGACAACGAAGAAGAAGAGGATCATGACAACTATCATAATATGTATCCTGAATATGATGATACTGCAATGGGGGCAGATAATGAAGATCAAGAGGCAGTAGATGGGCCCGCTGATGACGATCTTGGTCGGGCCATTACTGATGCAAAGGAAGAATGTGAAACTGAAAAGGATAAGGAGAAGCTAGAGCAGATGTTAAAGGATTACAAAACATTGTTGTATCCAACTTGCGAAGATGGCCACAAAAAGCTAGGTACCACACTGGATTTGCTGCAATGGAAAGAAGAGAACGGTATGACTGACAGCGCATTTTCAAAGTTGTTGGTAAAAATGAAGAATCTTCTTCCAAGAAATAATGAGTTGCCCGACAGTACATACCAAGCAAAGAAGGTTGTATGCACTCTAGGATTCGACGTGCAGAAGATACATGCCTGCATTAATGACTGCATCCTCTACCGCGGTGAGAAGCACTGCGGTATAAGATCAGACGAGACGATCCTGGCGATGTTGAGGGCGAGGCCCCTAGGAAGAAGGTTCCTGCCAAGGTTATGTGGTATGCTCCTATAATACCACGGTTAAAACGTCTCTTTAGAAATAAAGAGCATGCCAAGTTATTGCGATGGCACATGGAAGACCGTAAGAAAGACGCGATGTTGAGACACCCCGCTGATGGGTCACAGTGGAGAAAAGTCGAGCGAGAGTACCCGGACTTCGCACGTGACGCAAGGAACTTAAGGTTTGGTCTAAGTACAGCGACATGAATCCTTTTGGTGAGCAGAGCTGCAGTCACAGCACCTGGCCTGTGACTCTATATATCTATAACCTTCCTCCTTGGTTGTGTATGAAGAGGAAGTTCATTATGATGCCAGTGCTCATCCAAGGCCCGAGGCAACGACATTGATGTGTACCTAAGGCCATTAGTTGAAGAACTTTTACAGCTGTGGGCCAAACCAGGTGTACGTATGTGGGATGAGCACAAAGGGGAGCCATTTGACCTACGAGCATTGCTTTTCGTAACCATCAATGATTAGCCTGCTCTTAGTAACATTTTAGGGCAGATAAACAAGGGATACAATGCATGCACACACTGTTTAGATGAGACTGAAAGTGTATATTTGAATAAATGTAAGAAGGTTGTGTACCTAGGGTATCGCCGATTTCTTCCGAACTTGCATCCAGTAAGAAATAAAGGCAAGCATTTCAAACGTCTGGCAGAACCCCGGAGGAAGCCTGTCCTCCGTACCCGTGAGGAGGTATTTGGTATGGTCAAGGACCTAGAAGTAATCTTTGGAAAAGGTCCTGGCAGTCTATCCGTTCCGAATGACGATGCCGGACACACGCCCATGTGGAAGAAGCAATCTATATTTTGGGACCTACCCTATTGGAAAGTCTTAGAGGTCCGCTCTTCAATCGACGTGATGCACGTGACGAAGAATTTTTGTGTGAACCTGCTAGGCTTCCTAGGAGTGTATGGGAAGAAAAAACATACACCGGAAGCACGGCAGGACCAGCAACGTCTGAAAGACCCTGAAGAGCCTATGCATCCTGAGAACGCGAAGGGTAAACGATGCCACTTAACTCCTGCCAGCTACGCTCTTACCAAAGCAGAGAAGGAAATCTTTTTGAATGTCCGAGCGATATCAAGGTCCCGTCGGCTTCTCGTAGAATATAAAGGAATAATAAATATGGCGAGAAAAATTCCAAAACCTGAAGTCTCATGAGCCACGTGATTATGACACAATTGCTTCCGATTGCATTGAGGGGCTTCTACCGAAAATGTTCGAGTACCCATTGTGAAGCTATGTGCATTCCTCAATGCAATATCTCGAAGGTAATCGATCCGGAAAGCCTACGAGGTTACAGATGATGTGTCCCAATGTCTTGTCACTTTGAGTTGGTGTTCCCACCATCCTTCTTCGATATGACGCATCTCCTGGTTCACCTAGTAGAAGAGATTGCCATTCTCGGTCCTGTATTTCTACACAATATGTTCCCGTTGAGAGGTACATGGGAGTCTTAAAGAAATATGTTCATAACCGTGCTAGGCCAGAAGGAAGCATCTCCAAGGGCTATGTAACAGAGGAGGTCATTGAGTTCTGTGTTGATTTTATTCCTGACCTTAAGGCGATTGGTGTTCCAGAATCACGACATGAGGGGAGACTGCGTGGAAAAGGCACCCTAGGATGTAAAGCAATGATATGTAGGGACGGGCATTCTCTCAATCAAGCACACTACACGGTTTTACAAAGATCTATCTTGGTTTCCCCGTATATCAATGAACACAAGAATTTAATACGCCTCAAACACCCGGGGCAGTCTGATGAATGGATTATAAGTGAACACATGTCGAGTTTTGGCGTCTGGCTGCAAAGACTTCTCACGAATAACACCACTGTTGGGGATCAGCTGTACTTGTTGGCCAGGACACCATCTTCGACTATATGTACTTTCCAAGGGTACGAGATAAATGGGAATATATTTTACACGATAGGCCAAGATAAAAAGAGCACCAACCAAAATAGTGGTGTCTGCTTTGATGCAGCAGAAGACAATGGGCAAAAGACCACGTATTATGGGTTCATAGAGGAGATATGGGAACTTGACTATGGACCTAATTTTAAGGTCCCCTTGTTTCGATGCAAATGGGTCAAGCTAACAGGAGGAGGGGTTGAGGTAGACAAGAAGTACGGAATGACAACGGTGGATCTCAACAATCTTATGAAGGTATACAAGAACTTAGATGAACCATTAGTCCTAGCCAATGATGTGGCTCAGGTTTTCTACATGAAGGATATGTCCTCCAGACCAAAAAAAAAGAAAAAATATGCAAACGAATACATCATATGATGAGCCAAAGCATCACATAGTTCTTTTAGGGAAAAGAAACATCATGGGAATCGAGGACAAGACAGACATGTCAGAAGATTATAATAAGTTTGATGAAATTCCGCCCTTCACAGTGAAAACCGACCCAAGCATTCCGTTAAGTAAAGAAGATGCTCCATGGTTACGTCTGAAGCGATCATAAGGAAGGACATATGCCAAGAAGTTCATGCTCATATTATGTAACTCTAGTTCATGCCTTTCGCGGTTTGTGGCTTGACCGAAGGATATCTTTCGCGGTTCGTGGATTGACTGGGACTATATATAGGGGGGACCGGTTTTGTAGTCTCAATTTTTAATATTAATAAATGTCTTGAGTGTTAGTCTTGTTTTGTGGCTGGACCGGGACTATGAGAAGAAGTTGTCCCGATTCGTACTTACCATTAAGATCTGATCTCCAAACGCGCGCGGTCACATATTAGGGAGTGCCTCTATGACCAGTTTCTTGGAGATGCCGAGGAGGGCGGCTCGTCGGCATCTCCCTGAAACTGGCCGTAGTGGTGTCCCTGCTCTCGAAAACCATCTTGCAGCTTGTAACTTCTCTAACTAGATCAATACACCTGGGAGCTAACTAATTTCACATATTAGGGAGTGCCTCTATGACTAGTTTCTTGGAGATGCCGGAGGGCTGGGCTCTGTCGTCATCTCCCTGAAACTGGCCGTAGTGGTGTCCCTGCTCTCGAAAACCATCTTGCAGCTTGTAACTTCTCTAACTAGATCAATACACCTGGGAGTTAACTAATTTCACATATTAGGGAGTGCCTCTATGACCAGTTTTTCGGAGATGCCGGAGGACTGGGCTCCATCGGCATCTCCCTGAAACTGGCCGTAGTGGTGTCCCTGCTCTCGAAAACCATCTTGGAGATGCCTCAAACTGGCTGGAGGACTGGACTCTAAAGGATGCCTATTTATAGTACAAGCAGCTCGGCATAGTGTCGACACTTATGAAATAATGTCGATACTCACCCCTATTATTAGTGCTGACTCGTGTTTTGTCTCGGTTGGTGTCTCCAACCGGGACTAAAGGTTCATCTTTAGTCCCGGTTGGTGTCTCCAACCGGTACTAAAGGTTCATCTTTAGTCCCGGTTGGTGACACCATCCGGGACAAGGTACACGCCGCACGACATAATGTCGACACTCACCCCTATCATTAGTGCTGCCTGGCCCAGCCTGAAATCCATTTTTCTTCCTTCCATTTTTCTTCCTTCTATTTCTTCCCTCCATTTTTCTTCCCGCCATTTTTTCCCGCCATTTTTATTCCCGCCATTTTTTCCCGCCATTTTTCTTCCCGCCAGTTCTTCCCGCCAGTTCTTCCCTCCAGTTCTTCCCGCCAGTTCTTCACTATATATATATATATAGATGTAGGGTTGGCCTCCATTGTCATTGCACATCTCTAGACTCATATCTATAACCTCATCACTCTTTCCCACGGCTTCCACCGTAGCACTAACCCCCAGGGAGGCGGAGGCGCTTTGCGCCTCGAACTACCCCTGCCCGCCGGGCTACTATGTCCCCGTCGGCTGGATGCTGAGCACCGGAGGCGTGCCGGTTCCTCCTATCCCTCTAGGTGTGGCGCGCCAGATGGCCATCACGAACCACTACTACTTCGAGCTCACGCCGGAGCAGCGGAGGAATCCCAGATGGCATCCCGACTATTTCCCTACTTGGGAAGCCTTCTTCATGGATCGGCGTGAGAGGGCGCTCGCCAGGAACGAGGAGGACGGCCCACCTCCTCCGAACTTCAACGAGGCCGGCCGTCGGCTATGGTGGCGCGGTCGGACTCTCCAGAGCGTCATGGCCTATGACACTGCCGCCGACTCTAACCCCCGTCTGCGCCACCCTCAAGTCCAGCCCACGCGTAATCATCCTTCAAGGTTCAATTACGACGACCCCGACGACGACAGCGATGACGGCGGCGGTGAGTACGACGACTATAGTGGCGAGTATTACAGGTGTAGGCAGGAGCATGACTGAATCACTCCAACATTTCGAAACAAGTTCGGCCGATTGTTACTTAATCTGGCCATGTATCTTAATTTTCAGTTCTTTTATGTATATTAATTTTTAGTCGTGCTTTATGTAACTTACTATTAGTTGCATTCTGTATTTTAATTCCAGTTCTATCTCCTTCACAAAATGACCTATCTCATTCGAGGTTTCTTGGCTTTCGCGTCAAATGACCAATGTTATGGTTAGAATCAAGGCATAGTTTGTGATAATATGGCCATATTGTGCATACATGTGCATCATGGCATGGCAAACAATGTTGCAAGAGGAAGTTTTCCTTTTTATCGCACCAAAAAGGCATTTTCCATTTTCCGAGCATAAGATGCGACATTTAAATATCCAATCAATTCAAAAATGTTAATACAAAATAAAATATGATTTTCTCTAATAAAATAAGGTTAGATTCCTTTTTAGATGCTTAATATTTCTTATGTTCAAAGTTTTAGGATTTGACAATTTATTTTTGTTTGAATTGAATAATAAAAATTTATATGTAAGTGTTTTAATCATTTTGAAAATTTTCATCTAAAGTAAATATAAAATGTTTTTACATGAATGGATAGATATTATTTTTCTGAAAATTATGATATATTATTCATATTTTTCTGAGTTGAAATGAATAAGATATGAATTTTCTAAATTCATATCCTATTTTTTGAATTATAAATGCCCCCACCCCTTTAATGCATGAAATAAATGCCCCCCTTTAACACCGGTTCCAGCCACGAACCGGTGTTAAAGCGATTTATTTCATTTCAGACACACGGTTCTGGCCGAACCGGTGTTAAAAGTCTTGTGGCAAATTCCCTTTAACACCGGTTCGAGCCCCGAACCGGTGTTAAAGGGGGGTATTAAATGCGCGCCTTCCCCTTCCTTCTTCCCCCCTAGAGCTAGATCGAAAGCCGCGCAGAGAAAAACAAAGAGGGAGAGCCGCCGACGCCGTCCAACCCTCGCCGTCGCCGCCCTCGCGTCGGTCGCCACCGCCAACTCGATCGGAGCCGCCGTCGCCCCTGCGCGCGCCAACGCCGCCACCGCCACCGCGTGCGCGCCACCGAAGTCGACGACGACGCCTACGCCTACAAGAACCCCACCGTCGTGCTCGTGGTGAGCTAGCGGACCTCCTGGTCCCCTCTGTTTCCTCCCTTTTGCGCTGCGTTGCTGTCCCGATCGATGAGCACCTTGCACATGGGAGGCGGCAGTGGAGCTCGCGGTGGCGCCGGCCTGTTTCCCGGCAGTTTTCAGTGGCGGCGACGTGGTCCTTGGTGTCTGGGCGGCAGGCGACGCCAGAGCAATGGGGGATGGCCCAGGCCCAGGCGGTACGGGGACGACCTCCCCTCTCGGCCGCGGGGGCGGCCTAGGTGGTGCGAGCTCCGGTGGTGGCCATGGCGGTATAGTATGCCAGCGATGTCGGGGTATGCATGGTCCTTCTCGAGTTGCAGGTGTGTCCGCTGGCAACGACGACACGACGTCCCTCTCTTTGGCGATGCGATGTGTCGTTGGTCGTCGGAGTGGTGGCTAGAGTTCGCGGATGTCGGTGGCGGCCTTAGAAGGAGGTGGACTGCGCGGGCAGCTGCGAGCATCGTGGCTTCTCCCCTCGGTCTGGGGCCTATCTTGGGGACAACGGGCGGGGAAGAAGACGGGGAGCGCTACAGAGGGTTTTTCAGGCGAAGGCGGCGATGCCTACGGGTATCGTTACCGCTCTGGGGCCGCCGATGCTGCTAACTTCTTCGTCACAGGGCTCCGGGTGAAAACCCTTTACCATAGGTCTCGTTGGTCGTTACCCTCTTGGGGGCGTCGTTGTGGAGCTCTGACTCATCCTGATCTTGGCTCAGTGACTTCGGTGGCAAGTTTAGGTTCTTCGCGGTTTTTCTTGCTTATTTTGATCTGCTTTATAAAAGGGATATCCCCTCCACATTGTATATGTTCTGCCAAGTTGTTTGTCGTCGCTGCCGTCGCTCCGGTGACCATACTGAGGCGGCGCCGCCACTATAATTCTTGCCTCGGCCTCCTCTTTCGAACAACGCCCGTTTTAGGTAGGCCGCTTCACGCTACCTCGCGCGCCCTAGGTCGCTCTCCAACGCCGCCAGCCGCCGCTTTCTGGAGCATCGTCCGGTCAGCCACTGTAGCTAGCCCCTCTCATATGCATCCGGGATTTCTCCGAATTAGGGTTTGGACCCCTCGGAACCCTTTTAAAATGATCAAGCATCCTTAGAGTTTTAATTTCATTTCTGTATTTATTTGTGTGTTTTTGTATGAATAATATGTATATTTGTGTATGAATCCAAGTCCACTTGAATGTTTACTCTCTTACTCTAGATAATATTATTGTTTTAGAAACTATGGATCCACTTAGTAGAAACCTTGAAGAAGAAGAAATAATGGAGAACATTATCGATGAGGACACCTCACAATATCTGAACTTGGAGGGACATGATGACAGCTCAAGTATTCATGGAGAAGATGAAGACTCCGGTGAACGCAATTTGGTGATTACAAAGTCCGGCGAGGTATATGCATTGATTAAGCCTCTGCTGAATTCCACCAAAAATCTTCTTCTACATGTATTAATTAACGCTTATTTCTTCTTTTAGCCCTCTGGATCGACCAGCCAGCAACCATCTTCTTCTACGAAAAGGAGCAAGCGAGGCGCGAGCCATTGGTTGAAAGATCGTGCAAAGTTCACGATCGAAGCAGTCCATGTTGATGGCAGGCCTATGGAGCCCAAGAAGGCCGCAGACAAATTTGTACGTCAGGGTGGAGTTCTTGTTAGGGACCAAATCCCAATCATAATTGAATATTGGAATAAGCTAAAGAAGGGCGACGGTACCTTTGTCGATGAAAGATCCAAAGACATGCTTTGGAATTTGTTGTTGGTAAATTTCACCCTTCCGCCAGAGGAGGATGAAAACAAACTGTTATAAAGGAAAAGGTCAAAGATTGGACTCTAAAGAAGATGGCTGACGCTTTCCGCAACTGGAAGACAAAATTGAACAAATTTGTCAAAGCTCGCGAGACTCCAAATTTCGAAGACGCATATTATGCGAAGATAAGACCTCACTGGCCCGAATTTGTGGCATATAAGGAAGGTGCTATAGCTAAAAAGAGGTCAGAAAGGAATACGCTAAATGCCCAGAAGAAGGAATATCACCAGAGGACGAGGTCAGGTGGCTACATATCTCAGAGGCCTAAGTGGGAGGAAGTTGAGAAGGCCCTGCGCGCTAGTGGGATCACACCCCAGACAGATGGGTGGGACCTACGTGCAAAGACTTGGTTCTACGGAATCGGGGCAAGGTTGGACCCAGAAACAGGATTGTGTATCTTCCCAACACTCCTTGCCAAACCCGTCACTGAACTCATCACGACATACGAGGAAACAGCCGCCAGAACCTTCCATCCCGACAGAGAGAATAACCAGCTCACACGCGCCATCGGTAAAAAAGAACACCCTGGACATGCACGAGGCACAAGGGGGTATGACGTGGAAGGATGGGTTTTCCGAGTGGAGCGACTCTTACAGATGGCGCGACAGAAAATAAAAAGAGCGTACAGAGCGGAAGACACAGATAGAACATGCACTTGTGGCACTGCAGGCGCAAGTGAATGCACAACAGAGCCATCAAGCTACCGGCCCATCTCAGCGGCACGAAGAGCCTGCATTGGAAGCTGCCGCCCAGATCATGGAAAGCGTGGCTTCCACGGAGAACGTGCAGCCCACGCTAGAAATGGCGGGTCCTCGATACCCCGTGGATGAGATCACGGAGAGCGAACACGCTGAGCTTCATGTGAGATTAATGGTCTTATCCATTAAGGTGGCTGTTGGCTATGCCTTACCTCATGTAGCTGGTGGAACTTACCACTGCCGACCGATTCCAGATGGCTATGCTATTGTCGGGGTGGATGAGGTTGTGAAGGAATATGAGGAAGCACAGCTTGACCATGCTACAGGTGAAGGGGAAACTCAACTCAAATTTGCAGTGAAAACAACCATTCTTTGGAAGAAGGAACACATCGTGCTTCCAAATTGGAGGCCACTGGCACCCCCGCCGTCTCTGCAGTGTCGGAGCCCGAGCCATCTCTCTGCTGACCATCTCCGGCGCGCCAGCCATCTCCTCAGCGTAAGCGGAAGAGCACTGCCACAAATAGCATCACTAGCACTGCCACAAAGAAATCCGCAGGAAACCGTACGCCAAAGAGTTCAAAAAATTACGTCCCGCAGCCTTTCGCCAAGCCATTGCCGGTTTTACCGTGGAATCGCAGCGACGAGGAGACCAATAGGATCTCGGAAGAAGAGGTCAAGAAATTCTTTGCACCTAGACGGGTCGAGCCAAAGGATAAAATAGATCCGGCGGTGGTGGAGAAGTTTTACAATAATCTTTTGAAACCTGAAACACCACTTGTGTCGGACTACGAGCGCCAGATTTTGAAGGGGGATGCAAGGCGCCATAGTGAGACTGAAAGTAGCAGTCGTGCGGCACCCTAGAAAACAGTTCCCATGCTCGGAGAGCAGGAAAACCAATCATGCACCCCGCTCCAAGTGTTCGACACACGGGACGCTCCTCCCGTAAATGATTACGAGGCAGAGCTACAAAGAAAGGCCAATGAGATGGGGATGACTTACATTGCATACTTGAACATCATGGGAGACAACTTGCCCAAATGCGATGCCAACCCCATACATCCATGGAAGTATGGGAAGAATCTCGTCAAGAAAGAGGAGCTCAAGAATCTACCAACAAAAATGCGAAGATTGCACAAGTGGTACCTTGATTTCCGCAAGACGAGAAAGGAAGAATGGATCACGGTGCATATAAGAGATGAGATTTTCTTGTGCGGAGACGAAGAGATCGACTTCAACATTCAAGACTTGCATTTTCTATTCAATCAAAAGGAACTCAACAAAGCTGCCATCAGCCTTTATTGTGTGTAAGTACTATTTCTATAATTTCTATCTCATCTCATTCACTTCATTAATTGCATGTATATATATATATGCTCACCATATATGTATATTATGCAGGAAAAAGGTTATGGAATGCATGAAAGGAGGCCCTTTTGACATTGGGTTCGTTGACCCAAATAGAGTTCACGAAGAAGTGGTAAGAACCAAACCCGGGCAAACAGAAGATTACTTGCTAAGGTCTTTACTGAGACAACAAACCAAAAGGGAAATACTATTGCCTTACAACTTCTCGTGAGTACTGTTACCCTCTCTTGTACACATTCTGTTTCGGCTTACTCGATGTTAAGTGTAACTGATGATGAGTTATGCGTGCGTAGGTTCCACTTTATTCTGCTAGTCATTCAACCCGACTCAGGAAAAGTCCTTGTCATGGACTCGTTACGAAAAGAAAAAGAGATATGGGCAGACTTTAGAGAGATGCTCCAGAGGTAATTTCAATAATATTATCGCACTAGATCGTCAACTTTCGTGACAACAAGTAATTAATTACTCCTTTATCCATTTTGTTTGCCGGAGAGGGTTTGGAAAAGGTTCACGGGCAGGGCCGTGGGTGAATGGTCAGAAGAACTAAAATTTGTAGACCAAAATGTAAGTAATACTAACTAGCTAGGTCCGCGTATCTCTTTGATTATGCTTCCAATTCCATTATATCATGCTTTATTGATTATTATTTTGATTGAACTCTCTATTCTCGTAAAGTGCGCGCATCAGGGACACGTCAATAACTTATGTGGGTACTATATTTGCGAGTTCATTCGCAACACGATATGTGCGACGGGCCAAGCCGCACTAGAACAACTTAGAGTAAGTAAACAAAGTACACAACATTATTTTATTAGCATCAATTGTGTTGAGTTTTATTCTTATATATATTGACCCCATTCTTCATATATATTCAGATCGGACCAACTCCTGCCATTTGAACGCATACGAGCCATTCAAGAGGAATTGGCGGGGTTCATACTTGATGAGGTCGTCACGCCTGGCGGAGAACTCTTTAGATATCCACCAAAATAAACGTTGTATATATGCTTGAACATGTTTGTCTTGTACTTGATGCTTCAACGTTTACGGAGAATACCACACAATGACGATGTTGTGTATAATAATAGTTGCTTAATTATTCATGTACTCGTATGTAACGATGACGATGTATGTGTATACCGCTCCCGATCGATTCCCTCCCCTCCCGTCCCAGAATACGCCCAGTAACGGGAGGCGGCGTAACTCTGCCGCGACAGAGATTTAGACCATTTTCCTGCCATGATAGAAAACCTTTAACACCGGTTCGTGCCCCACGTGCGCCACCCTTTAACACCGAACCGGTGTTAAAGGGGGGCCCTCTAACACCGAACCCTCAACAGTGGTTCTACAACCGCTGTTAGAGGGCCCTCCAAACCGGTGTTAGAGGGGGGGGGGGGTGCACTACTGTCCCCCGTCCAATAATAGATGTCTTAAATTTTTCAAATTTTAGATGAATCTATATATTAAATAGTGTCTAGATTCATCCAAATTTAGAAAAATTTGAGACATCTATTTTAGGACGGAGGGAGTATTAGTTTTTGACAAATAAACTAGAAGTGAGATTTTGATATGATCCACTTGACACACCCTACCCCCAAACAATAGTGCAACCGGAACTCATTCTCTCGCGGTCTCGCTCTCAGTTTGCAGCATGTCCCCTTCGGATCATCGCTTGATGCCTCGATATAACAATAGCAGCAGCACCATATGAATGTTGATTTGATGTACTAACCGGCAGCATAAATTGGATCACTGCTAGAGAAGGGGGACGACGACCTGACACAAATTAACATATGCCCAATGGTTCACATTTAATGTAAGAATTTTGAAATGATTGAGTTTAAAAATCCCACAACTCAACTCTCAATACAACCACCTGAGTATGACTAATATGTTTAGAATTTCAATCTGTCAAATTTGGCTCATCCCAATTATTGTTTCCAGTGCAGTTAAAGGGGCGAGAGTAATCATTTGAATTTAACATAATTCAACTATTGTTGCCAAAAATTGAGAACATTGTTTTTGTTGGAACATGTCTTGTAATAAATCTTCACACATGCATAATTTACTTTTTTACCAATTGCACATAAGGTAACCATCAAATAATTAACGAATAACTGCAAGTCATGTAACTAGACAAAATCATAAATCCACCACAAAATTGAACTCAACTCCATATGTATTACACCTTACATACATCTTGAAACTCGACAAAGCTGGAATGTTAAAACAAGTTTCTTTCAATCCAAACATTAAGTATTTTATTTTAAGGCATTGGCATGGTCTTCGAGATGATGCTTTGATCATCAGTTCTTTGTAGATTTTTTTTGTCTCACATTAGAATATTTATGCTTTATAAAAAGATGATAAATCCAATAATAAATTTTTTAATGTTATGGGTTTTACTAGTAATTAATTTAGTTAAAATTCTAAAAGGACTTACATTTTGATTGAGTGGTGTGCTACTTTATCAAAAACATATACGATAATATTCTTATAGTAAGATATGGCTAAATTAGTCACTTTTGCTTGAAAAAATATGGCATCCCCTTCTTCGAGAACCTTGAAAGGGCATGGTGTTCCTGTATTTCATATAGAAGAACCAAATGACCCCATTTATAATGAAAACTAGTCTGAAGAACCTAGGTGTTTTTCGTGTCCCATCTTAACGTGAGAGAGCGCATCTCCTCGTCGACCTCTCCTATTCGTCCAGATCTGGTCAAGCTAGGTAGGAGGTGTCGGAGGCTTAATTTAAGAATAAGCCTGTCGACTATGGTCGCATCTGGCCGGCGTCAGACGCATCCAGCTTCCGACTATGGTCGCATCTGGCCGGCGTCAGACACATCCGGCTTCCTCTATTTGAGAGGAAAGGATTTTAGTACCCTTGGTGTTCTTGCTTTGCATTCTTCCATAAATGTTGAGCTCTCCATTATGATTTGTTCGAGTGAGAGGTAGTGAGCTTTTTACGCCTAGTTGGCTTGATGGTTGGTGACACAATAATATGTTCATGGAAGACTGTGAAGAGGCCCGGGTTTCTCCTTCATGGAGCTTGTGAAGAGGTTCTAGAGCTTCCCATCTCCAGAGTGGAGGAAAAGCTAGTGATAAGAAAAGGGCCCCTATCCTTTGTGGATTAGGCTCAGAGAAGAAGGTGAGCCTTCATGGCGTTAGTAAAACCTTCATCGAATCCCACACCTCTCTTGCGTGACATACCTTGCTTATAAGGGAACACGAGAATACATCTTTGTCTCCGTCTATCTCTGTTATCTATATAGTCGAGTTTACTTTTCTTGCGATAGCCTTCGAGCTTGAAGTGCTTATATCTTGTGCTATCTTGCTTGGCTTAAATTTTTGGTGCACTTAGTTGAGACTAGTTTATTTAGACTTTGTGCTTGTAAAATAAACATTAGTTTAATTCTGCATTCTTTAAAGCCAAAACTGTAATAGTTTTTAAATTACCTATTCACCCCCTCTAGGCGATATCTCTATCTTTTCATATTGTGGTGACCCAATATACCACTACATGATGTAGTACACTATAGTCGTTGACATAACACCAATGGAATACCGTTCCACCAGTATTACATCCCTCAGAGTGGTACAACAAAAACATAAAAGGTCCAAGACATGACTATAAATTACAACTTGAATCTTTACAAAAGATATATAGAGAGAAAGAAATCTCTTACAAAGAAGAATCAGAAATAATAACTCATAAATATCCTACTAGTAGACAAGCATCTAATGTCTTGCAAATGGTGCTATTGCATTTCTCTACAGAAGTAGGTTTTATGTATAGATATTATACTCCTATCTAATCAGGAACTTCGTCTTTACTTCAATTGAGGTGTTCGATGACTCCACTGACTTCATTGAAGAACTTGAGCTTTTGGTGACGATTCCTTTGAGCATCCGTTGGTGTTGACGATGTCTTCGTGACTTTAGAATCTAGCAAGGTTTAAGAAGGTATGATTGAGTACGAGCATAATTAGCAAATTCACTAAAAAGAAGTGTTGATGCACTAGCTATAGCCACAGACCATAGGTCATAGGCTATGAAGGTTTTTATAAACATTTCTTCAAAGGTTGCTTTTATTGTGAAAAGCTATGTTTGTCATCCTTCATAGGTTTACCAGAATTTCATGGAGTTCCTTTCCTGCCATGTTCGTAGCTCCTTCCTATAATAGGGAGTAACATGTCACATTTTTATACACTTTGTAGACGTGTGTTGCTTTACCCATGAGAGATCCTTATCCATGTTGCACAGCCAGACGCACATTCCCGTTCACACTCCCTTGGTATGAGGCCCGATATAAGGACCCAAGCCAATCACTGCCCTTCTCCGCGACCCCACATGACAACACAACCCTCCAAGCAGAAATACCTCTGTCAACCCCCATATAGGCAGATATAACTCTGGTAGACCCGTTGAAGATTCTTTGAGAAGATCATGTCCCTAGATAGCCCCCGATTGCCCCCCACAAATGATCTAGACACCAATATCGCGGGGCACTGAGGGGTTCCACCCATGTGCTAGATCCTTGCAAGGAATCTGCAGCTCACAATAAGGTCATCTGTTGGCATGCGAAAGGAAGAAGATCTAGTTGACTTCCCTAGATCCATATAGATCTCATGGTTAACTCATATTATATGGCACAAGAATCACTGACGATATTGGTTGTTAAATCCTAGGTATTATGTTCCTTTACCACTGGAGCTTTCATAGTAGGTTATTACCAGTTGGTAAATAACCAATAATCATATCATTATGAAAATAGTGTTTTCTAACATTTTTAAAATGTAGGTGATAACAATTGTAGATTACAAATACTTGATAGAAAATAACCAAAGGACATGAGCTAAGTGTGAACTTCCCTTTTGTATACTCGCAAGCCAACGCGATTCCGCTACCGCTTCCCTCCTGACTGTGCCGCTTTCTACCAAGATTCGGTTAGCCGGGAAGCAGTGCCCGTGCTCGATCGAGCTGCCTGCCATGGCGCTGGAACTCTGGCCATGGGCGACGCGTTCGTTTGCACCTGCATGGCCGCTTCGTGCCGGCCGAGCGCTCGGCGCTCATGTCGATTTCCTCTTGGCGGGATAGGAGAACGTGTCCGTGGAAGGGTGTTTTGATTGCCTGCCTGATCGTAGGTGCCGGTACGGTGTTTTTGGTCACGAACATAGGATTGATCGCCTCCCGTGTGTGCCGCGTGAACCGAGGGTTGCGGTGCGACCGCAAGATAGAGCAGTGCACTATCGTGTCCGTCTGTCTATCCGACACTATGTATGCCGCGTTTTTCTTTGGAAGAATTTGACACACTGCCCTTTTCCTTTTATGAAACAAACAGAATCTATTCGCCTTTGATAAAGATGATTAAAGTGTGGGATATAGCAGGGAAAACACGGTAGCATGACCCGCAAGGCACTCGATCAATCCAGTCTGTGGGGGTGGCTTTGTTGGGTGCGTATCACATGGCATGTGATAGTTTGGGAGAATAACAATTTGCATTGATTGTAGTCTCGATGGGCTATTTATATAGAGTACAAAGCTTGGGGAGGAAGAATAGTAGAGATAATTACAAATCAAACCAATATAGTCTAATATCTCCTGCAGTGTCAATGTCAAGTGAAACAATGTTGAGAGTAGAGCGGTGTCATTGAAGAACGTAGTTGAGAGCCCCTTTGTGAATATATCAGCAGATTGCGCACTTGTGGGAACATGGAGAACATGGACCTCACCAAGATCCACCTTCTCACGAACAAAGTGAATGTCAATCTCAATATGTTTAGTGCGCCGATGCTAAACATGATTTGACTCCATATAGACTGCAGAAATATTATCACAATGAACAATGGTTGCACGCTCAATTGGTCGATGAAGCTCAATAAGAAGCTACCGGAGCCAGACCGCCTCGGCCACGGAGTGAGCAATAACATGATATTCAGCTTCTGCAGAGGACTTAGAAACTGTAACCTACCTTTTAGAAGACCAAGAAACAATATTATCACCCAAATAAACACAATAGCCGGATGTGGATCATCAAGTGTCTGGAATGTTGGGCCACGGGCCAATAAACAAAACATTTATCTAACGCGGTTCTCCCAAGATATAGCTTAGGTAATAGGCCACTATTATTTACCACTAGTCGCGTAGGTGCGGATTATCGATGAAGCTCAGGTAATAGGCCAGGTGATGCAGTGTCGATTGATCTCACGAATAGATCCTCAATTTTGTGAGCCCACTAACCAATAATGTCCGACTTGTGATGGTGCAGCACTAGCGGGGAGACCGACTAGACCTTCTTTTAGGGATTAAATTTCACCAACTATCTAATAGAGGTAAAACTAGAGACATAACAATATCACAAATAATCTCATTATAATGTGAAATGGTATGGCTCTCATCATGTCAATCTCCATACCCATGAACCTGTTCGTCATGCCTTTGGCTATAGTGTCCTTCAAGTCCTCCAAACATGCTACACTAGCACTAAGAAATATACAGAAAGATGGCATCACATACCGACACGCAGGTCATTATACAATAATAGTGACAATGCTATGGCTCCAGCCGGCTAAAAACACGTGATATGCAGATCACGTATGGAGTACATATATACATCATATATACATGAACCATGCCATTCACAACTTCCTGCAAAAACAAGTTATGCATAGATACCATATCTACCGGCATTTTGAAACCCGCAACGACTTTAAGGCGCTACGACAGGGTGGAGCCGGCGGTCTTGCTAGCCGGATAGAGGGCGTGGATCGAAGGGGAAGGGGCACTCGCACGTGCGGGTAGCGCCCGACAATTTTTCCGAAATCGTAGATCTCATCTACATTCCGAACCATGGATTCCTTCGTTGGATAAAACAATTTTTCCCAAATCTGATCCCTGTGCAGATCTAACCAGTCTCATTGACTAGCCGCACCTGATCTTTCATGAACGCCGAGTGCAATTGATCCAATCAATCATGCACAAAACTGATCTATCTCATAGATCTGCCACTGAAACCCTAAGTAGATCCGATCTACCACCTCATGCATATCACATATGCATAGATCAAGAGCCTAGAACCAGAAGATTTTGCTATGATACCACTGTTGCACCATGGGCCTATAAACAAAACTTTTATTTAACGCGGTGCTCCCAAGATCCAGCTTAGGTAATAGGCCACGAGATTTACCACTAGATGCGCATGTGCGGATTATCGATGAAGTGTTCCAGGTGATGCAGGGCCGATTGATATCACGAACAGATCCTATGGCTCCCCACGAACTCCTTCGTCAGATCCCTTTGTCTCCAGCGTCACAAGTGCAAGGCCTCTACTGGTATCCACACATACAGGAAGGAGCACGGGAAGGGGACTGCTAGATCCTGTCTAACCTAATTTGGGAGTGGAGAAAGTGACAGCTAGGTCAGGTACTATCCCTTGTCGCTCCACTTATATACACACCTAGTTGGGATCAACTCTTGAGGCTCATCTAGGCTGTTGTTGGGAATATTCCCTAGAGGAAATCATGTATAATGACATTTTCCATTATATTCATAAAGATATTAAGTTGTCCTTGTATAAACATCTCATGTGTATCATTGAATATGTGATTCAGTTGTGGAACTATACATTCATGTTGTTTGCACTTAATATCCTTGGTCATCGAGGTTGTGTTGGACACACAACTTAGACCAATGTGAAATTCGGCTGATGACTCGGTTTCACTTGTCATGGGCATGGAGATGCTGTTCTAACTTACACAAATTCGGCTAAAGAGTTTAGCGGGTCGGATTGACCCATATTGAGGTACAATGAACAAGTTGTCATTTGTATATCTCAATCAATGTAATCCTTAGACCTGAGTTTGTTGCACAGTCCGAGTTGAGGATCGCCGACTTAGGTTCTATCAAACGCTGATCCATAACTGGGCAGTTATAAAGGCAGAGTTCGGGGTCGACTGAGAATCAAGCTACGTGATGTGAATAACCAAGATGGGATTTTGCCCCTCCACTTGTAGAGATATTCTTTGGGCCCTCTCAGATGATATGATTCGGAAAGCATGGCCATGCACAACTCAGATAAGTTTTAACCAAGGCGATCGACTAAGAGTTAGTCAGATGAATCACTTATCTCGGATCGAGAAGAGAGTCGGACTATTTAAGGGATGACAGCTATTCGCCTATAGTCTGACAAGGCATATCGTGAGGCAAAAGGGACTCGGACGCAAGTCACATTGGAAAGGCATGTCGTCAAGACTCTTTGGTACTTGGGAGTCAGCACGTTTTGCTAGGAGCCGCTATCGATTGATCGATTGAGAGTCATACTCGAATCGTGTCCAAGTTACCATGAGCCTGCGGGGTCACACACTTAAGAGCAGGAGAGAGTTCGGATTGGATCTGAACCAGTGTAACATCCCAAAAATATAACACAAGGATCATCAAACTCTAATCACTAAAATTAGGGTTAACAAAAACTTTGATTAATTTAAAATCATATGAATGCATGTGTGAATGAGATGATTTGATAAATGCATGAATGAACTTGTGTGATTAACCTAAATAGCAATAAATGGTTTAAAGATGAAAACAACATCATATAAAACATTTCCATGCAGAAACAAAACAAGAGAAAATCAAAAACAAATAAAGTAAAGCAAATGGTCATTTTTGCCAATCTTGCTCACTAGGTCACTTTCAGTGTTTCCAGTTCAATTTCAAACAGAAACTTTTCCAACTCTTTTCACCCCTTGCTAGAACAAGTAAAAGTAAATCAAAACCCACCTTTCAAACTTGCAGAAACATTTGACAACCTCATTCAAATCACAATTCAAAATTGAATCTTTATCATATGTGAAGATCACACATTTTCAAAACCCAACCAAACCAGTGCCCCTTGACTAATCCAACTAACCAGACACTCCCTAGTATGTGCCTAGCAAACCCACCAAGTTTGAATCCAAAATTCAAATTTAAAGTTCTTGCGGCCATTTCATCAAACACCTTGCAGATACAAATCAAACAAACATCAAACACTATAGTGTGCAGTAAAATTGGCCTAACTTGTTCCCTCTATAGCTCACTCTACACTCTCATTAGATGATCAAATTAATCTAACTAGCTTTAGCACCACTGTGAGAAAGCCTAGCTATTAATGTCAAGCATGCTGAGATCACCATTGCCACCCCATTGTCGCCAGCGAGCTAGAGGCCGCACTAGCCTCGCCAACCTTGTCTGGGACATGCAGCACCGTCCACCGCCACCCACTGTCCCAGCCCCGAGCAATGACAGCCCCTGGACCACATGACACGCCCATGCCAAACTCCTCTGTGACCATGCCGAGAGAGCGCCAGTGCGCCGCGCTCGACCAGAACCCACAGACCGCGCGCCGCCCTCGCCGCTTGCAGGGATGATCACCAGCACCCCAGCACCCCGCCAGACATGCCCGTTCGCCGCCGCGTGGACCACGCGCGCTGTACGACATTAAAACCACCGTCGGACCCGCCTAGAGCATCAACGTGTTCCGACCGATCAACACCGCCCCATGCCTCGCCACCGCGCCGTTGAGCTCTCCTACTTTCCTTCTTGTAAACACAAGGTTCTTGTTCGTTTTTGATGAATCCAAACTCCTTTACAACTTCTTCAAATCGAATGTTCCAACTCCGAGATGCTTGCTTTAGCCCATAAATGGACTTTAGAAGTTTGCATACCTTTACATCATTGTTTGGATCGACAAAACCTTCTGGCTGCATCATATACACGTCCTCAGTTAGGATTCCATTTAGGAAAGCTGTCTTGACATCCATATGCCATATTTCATAATCGAAATGTGCAGCAATGGCTAGAATTATCCGTATAGATTTAAGCATCTCTACGGGCGAGAAAGTCTCGTCGTAGTCAACTCCTTGAACTTGTCGAAAACCTTTTGCAACAAGTCGAGCTTTATGGATATGAACATTTCCATCCATATCAATCTTCTTCTTATAGATCCATTTGCACTTGATGGCTTTAAAACCATCAGGCAGGTCAACCAAGTTCCAAACTTGATTGTCATCCATGGACTCTATCTCGGATCTCATGGCGATTAGCCATTTCTCAGAGTCTGGGTCCACCATCGCTTCTGCATAGGTCACAGGCTCATCATTGTCTAACAATAATACTTCTCGCGTTTCGCGGAGCCTCGTCGACCTTTGTGGTTGTGGTGCTTCTATTGCCACGGGTTCCTCAACTTGTTATGCTACAATATCATCACTTGTAGAAGCATCCCCAACTGGCTCATCTTGAACTTCTTCAAGTCGCACTGACCTTCTACTTGTTCCCTTGGTGAGAAACTCTTTCTCTAGGAAAACACCGTTATGAGCGACAAACACTTTGCCCTCTTCTTGGTTGTAGAAGTAATACCCTAAGGTTTCCCTCGGATATCCCACGAAAATGCACTTATCCGATTTGGGTGTTAACTTGTCCGACTGAAGTCGCTTGACAAAAGCATCACAACCCCAAATCTTTAGAAAAGACAAACTGGGATTCTTTCCAGTCCACATCTCATATGGTGTCTTCACTACGGATTTAGATGGTACCGTATTAAGTGTGAAAGCTGCCGTTTCTAGAGCGTAAACCCAAAATGACAATGGCAAATCCGACTGGATCATCATCGATCAAAACATGTCCAACAAAGTTCGATTACGCCGTTCGGAGACCCCGTTCCTTTGAGGCGTTCCGGGCGGCGTAAGTTGTGGAACAATTCCGCAACTCTTAATATGATCACTAAACTCGTGACTCAAATATTCACCTCCATGATCAGATCGCAAGGCCTTTATTTTCTTGCCACGTTGATTCTCTACTTCACTCTCAAACTCCTTGAACTTTTCAAAAGTTTCAGACTTATGCCTCATCAAGTAGATATAACCATGTTTACTGAAATCATCAGTAAAAGTAATGAAGTAGTGATATCCTCCTCTGGCTGTCGTGCTCATTGGTCCACATACATCAGTATGTATGAGTTCCAACAAGTCTGTCGCTCTCTCGGGTAAACCCAAAAAAGGCGACTTGGTCATCTTTCCAAGTAAACAAGCTTGACATGTCTCGTATGGTTCAAAATCAAACGAAGTTAGAAGACCATCACCATGGAGCTTCTTCATGCGCTTTTCACTTATATGCCCCAAACGTAAATGCCATAAATAGGTAGGAATCAAATCATTAGGCCGAAGCCATTTAGCACTAACATTGTAAACAGATGCATCATCAAGATTTAAGATAAATAGCCCATTCACAATGGGAGCATTAGCCATAAACATATCATTCTTAGAGATTACACAACCATTGTTTGCACTCGCGAATGAATAACCATCCCTCATCAAACATGAAGGTGATAAAATGTTTCGACCCATACTAGGAATGTAATAACAATTATTCAACTCCATAATAAATCCTGACGGAAGGTGAAGTTGCATGACGCCGACGAACAATGCAGCAACCCTTGCTTTATTTCTGACACGAAAATCCACTTCGCCTTTCTGCACTTCTCTAGTCCTCATTATCCCCTGCATCGAACAATGCAACATAGGAATCAGCGAGAAGAATGTCCACAACATTTACAACAAGCGTACCTGAGTGGGAAGTACTCTTACTTCCACTCTTCTTCAAAGAAGCCTGGTACTTGCTGCAGTTTCTCTTCCAGTGGCCATGTTCATGACAAAATAAGCACTCAGTGTCATCTGCAGGTCCAGCCTTTTGCTTGGGTGCAGACTTAGGGATCGTATCCTTAGACTTGCCCTTCTTCTTTCAAGAAGTACCCTTTTTCTTGAAGCTAGGCTTGTTCTGCACAGCCATCACATGGCTATGCCCTGCACACTTCTTCATGTCACTTTCTGCTGTTTTAAGCATCCAACATAATTCATTAAGGACCTTCTCCACCCCATGCATATGGTAGTTCGAAATGAACTGCCCATAGCTGGATGGAAGAGACGCCAAAATGAAGTCAGTGGCCAACTCTTGGCCTAGT
Source organism: Avena longiglumis (assembly GCA_030063025.1). Classification (NCBI taxonomy): domain Eukaryota; kingdom Viridiplantae; phylum Streptophyta; class Magnoliopsida; order Poales; family Poaceae; genus Avena; species Avena longiglumis. The sequence goes on along the minus strand of CP125976.1, from coordinate 202,352,811 downwards.
GGAAAACCAAGCTTTTCCAAAGTCTGACTGTAACCAACCATTTTGATCACATGGGGGCCTACAGTTGTTCCCTCCGCCAGCTTGCATTTGATAAAGGACTTGGCAACATTGTACCTCTCAGTCCTTGCCTAATCTTGGAACATGTCCTTAAGCGCCACAATCATATCATACGCATCCTGATCCTCAAACTTCTTTTTGAGTTCAGGTTCCATGCATGCAATCATATGGCAGCTAACCTCAAGAGAATCATCACATTCTCTCTTGTAGGCATTCTTTAGGGCAGCAGATGCATTATCAGCAGGTTCATCGGGGATTGGGGTATCCAGAACCGTTTCCTTTTTATCGGCGAGAACAATTCGTGTTACGGACATCCATATAGTTTGTTCCATTAAGTTTATATTTGTCAAGAATCGAACGCAAAGAAAAAGGTGATGTAGTGTTTGGTGCCATTGATCTACAACAGAAAACATGCAAAATACAAAGCCATGTAACCATGAAAGAGTAAAACATATTAAACAATTTAATAGCATATACTCCCACTTAAATCAATATCCCTCTATTGATACTAAGTGATTCAAGATCCACAATTAACAAGTCGACTAGTGAGCTTTAGCATCACTGCTAGAAGACAAGGTAAATAGGTAAGAAACACTTGCTAATAATATCACATATGACTCTCGTTGTTGTGTGACATATCTATGTCAAAACTAGGCGCCCAACCTTTATGCCCCAAGGTCCTTAACTGTTAAGATGACTTTGTCAAGCTCACCAACCCTTATGCGTGTAGGTATCCGATACAAACCCATCCAGCCAAGGAAAGCCGCGGCACCCTAATTTCATAGGCCCACCAACGATTGTATAGGACATAGGATGGTGCAAGGTTTTGTTGGGAGGGCATGGTTTAACTTAAACTTTGTGAGGGATCATTCTACTTCTATCATCTAAACCGTGAAAAATGAGAGATCGAATCTTCACAAATTTCTTTAAGGATTTTGATCGACAAATCAAATTTACCATGAACCGACTCCTGTCCCGATTCAATCAAACTCCTTTGATCATAGTACATCGATTTTAGATCTAGGTTCTGATTCAATCAATCATATTGATCTTCGCGTGATTCAACAGGATTTATGTGTCACTGTCTACCCTGATGGCGGAAACCGACCAGTAGGGGTAAGTCGTTCGACAACCTCAGAATCACGATCACGGAAAGCAAGATCATAGATCAATCCTGAACCACCTCCATATAAATGATCACATCATTCATATCAATCTGCATATCACCATATGCAAACATTCCGAACCTATAACTGAACAACATCGGCTCTGATACCACTGAAGGGATACGGGTAGGATACACTAGCGCAAATCAAAATTTTCTACCGCGTAAACCAGGATTACTATTGTCATAGATCACTGGATTACCACTAGACGCGCCATTGCGGAATTGATGAAGCGCGTCGAGGCAGTGCAGACGTTCCACGTCTCCTCCTTGTCCTCGTACCACGAGAATCTCCCCTTGCGCGGCTCGTCTAAGTGCCACAGATGCAGCACCTCCGAGGTATCCACACGTACAGGATGGAAGCGTCAGACGCCGGACTGCTAGGTCCACGCGTGCAACACAAGCGTGAGGTGTGGCGGCTGGGTGGAATGGTCTAACCCTAGTCAGCTCGCCCCACCCTCTCTTATATAGGCATCCCTAGTGGGCTTCTACATTAGCAGTCCATTAGTAGCCTAAGCCTGGTCTAATTCGGATCCAATCCTCATTAGGCTTCCAACCCCTTAAGTGTGTGACCCTATAGGTTCATATCGCAGTGTATGACACGAATACACTTATTCTGTCAATAGTTGGTAGCGGCCTCTAGCAAGACGTGCCAACTCCTAAACGCATACAAAGATCATATCGGACGAACCATCATAAGGTTTAGTACATGTCTTTCCCTTTGCCCCACGATATTTGGTCTAGCTCCAAGCTGACCTCTCTTTCTCGATACCGTAACTCGGAATCCCTTTACTAGGTTAACTCTTAACCTTATGTAGCACGACCATGCATTTCTGGATCCAATCACTTGAGGGGCCTATAGATATCTCTCTCAAGTAGAGAGGTGCAAATCCCATCTTGATTGACCATGCCTTGCAGCATGTTTTAGGACAAACCCGAAAGCTACATTTATAACTATCTAGTTACGAAGTAGCGTCTGATAGCCCCAAAGTAGGTCGATCCACATCTCAAGTACATGCGACAATCTTAGGTCTAAGGACAAAACATACACGATGTGTAGATAGAGAGAGCTGCAACTAATTGCCAGTCTCAAGTTGGGTCAGTCCAACCCCATGTTCATAACATGTGTCCACATCATTGGTTTGACATCTTCATGTCTATGACTTGCGAAACATAGTCATCAACCAATTGATGTGCTAGTCAAATATTCACGTGTGTCCTCACATGAACTCCGACTAGGGACAACTATTAAATAACCATACAAGTAAAGAGTTTCACAAACAATTCACATAATTGCCAATCAATACAAGTTGCCTGATATGGATATTCAAGGAACATTACAATAACTCATGGATACATATGAAATATAATCATCTCTATGATTGCCTCTAGGGCATATTTCCTTTAGTTAGATCGTGTGGTTCGCATTTCCCCGTACCGCTTCGCCCCTCCCCGTCTCACTGACGCATGGGGACAGCCACTTAACCATCCCGCATAGGCGCTGTGTGTAGTGGGCTGGCCCAGTAAAACATCCCGCGCGACCCAACAATTCAAATTAAGCTTTATTCATTTAATTTCAAACATAGTTCTGTACCTAGATTCAAAAATCCACCTAGCTCGATTCAGTAAACCAAAATGTATGAAACCAATTTTGTTAGAAAGGTACTGAAATGCTTAATCCAAGCCCGTTGGATTCAGACCATTTGGAGTAATAGATCAACCATGGTAAAAATAACAAGGCAGAAGCTTTTCTGCATTCAAACATTTTTAAAAATTCAACCATAAAATCTTTTGAGTTGATTCCAACTCTCAAAAATCAAATTTTATCATACACTTTCGGAATATATAAAAACATATGGGTTTACTTGCAGAAATAATGTACAAGTAATAAAAGAATGCCACATAGGCATTTCTAGTCACTTTATTTAATTAAAATAAAAAGGTTAAACCTTATTAAATTGTGACACCACTTTAAATCACATTACCATGTACTGAAATATGTAGTGATGACATGTGTCAAATGATCCCATGTTTGAGTTGGAGAATATTAAATCTTAAGTAGTTTTTCAAGTAGTAGAAATTACTTTTCTCAAATAAAATAAATAAGACAAGTGCTTTAATCCTTGTGATAATAGTGATGATGCTAGATCATCTAGTGTGACTTTTTGTGTGATGATTAAAAATAGTTAATTATTGTTTGGTGATTGTGTAACTCGTATTTATTTATAGACGCCAGTACCGACCAAGGATACGAGGAGGAAGGAGGATACTACGAGGAAGAAGCCGAGGAGAACTTCAACCACTGCTCTGCTCAAGGCAAGCTGTTAACTTAGCAAGCTAACCCTTGCAAATTATGCAAGCCAATACTTGCTTGTTACTATGCCAACTATATGCCTTAAGCATATGTGATCATACCCACTTGATAACCCAATCCTAGTTTTACTTGCAAGCTTAATACTTTATTTTTATTTATCAAAGCTTTCTCTTAGAGTTTACATGGTGACTTGTACATTCTAGAAATATAACTAAAGGTAGCATAAAGAGCATAAAATTTTGCCAAAGTTAGATAATCTTGATGTCATCCTAAGGCATGAGATTGAACTTAGCAAATCCCCACTTGTTTATCACCCCTCATTAGTATTTATCACCACTTGTAGATGCTAGTGCTAAGTATAAAATTTGATCAACTTTAGATGGGAATACTTGGTGAAAATGGTTATGAAAACCTTAGAATGATGAGTCATTCTACTAAAATGTTTTGACATGTGTTTCCGAACACCAGATGATTTTTATGATGAAAATGTTGAGGCATGAGCCTTAGCCCTTTATAAAACTGATGGTTGTCTGGATGAGATACCATTCCAATTTTATCGTACAACCACAATACCCGAAATTTGGGTAGGGCTTAACTGGAAATTTATATACCTTAGTATGGGTTCCCTCGAGGCCAAGGTCTGAGCTGAGGCTACCTTGTGAAGATTGTCCACCTGTGCAGTACCCAAGATGACACTTGGTCATGGTTGGGAGGCCAAACTCACATGAGAGGTGCCTATACTAGGGCGTGTAATTGAAAGGTTAGGATTGATTATCCGCATACTGAGTATGGTGAATTCAGGATTGTTCCTGACGGATGTATCGAATGTTGTGGTGAAAGTGTACAATCTTTGCAGAGTGTCAAACTATTCGAATAATCGCATCCGCGATTATGGACAGTTGGAGTGGCCATACTGTTCCTCCGTTAGATGTTTTCAAATTGATTTGTGAAATGAATTATGACTTTGACTTGACCACAACAGAGTTGTGATATGAAATTCAAATTCCCACTTAGGTGTTATAAATTTTTTAACTAGTTTTCTTTGCTTCTAAACTTAGTAGAGGTAAATCTGGCTTTTTACAAAACAACCTTAGAGCTTAGTATCCTACTACAAAACCCCCCTTAACTTGTTAGTATTAGTTTGCGAGTACTGAAAGAGTACTCATGGCTTTGTACCTGGCTATTCCCGTGGCCAGACTATGAAGAGGAGTACCAGGATGATGGACCGCAGGAAGGTTACGACAACTAGGATCATCTCCCATCGTCAACAGTGCCTGTGACCCTGAAGATGGAGTTTCGCCTACGCTATCGTTACTATTACGTTATTCCGCTGCTTGAGTTGTATTAAGAACTGGATCATGAGATCCTTATTTGTGTAAGAACTTACGTATGGTTTGTAATGGATGATGTACTGTGATATCCAAATCTGTTATGTCTCGCAAAAATGGTAATCCTGAGATTGCGATGTATGGCATACCAGGCATCTAGGATTAAAAATACGGGCGTTGACAACCGAAAATCTGGTTGGGTTGGACCCGAGCCGGATTTTGGACTGAGTCAGTGAGTCGAACTCACAGTGACTAATATTATATGGGCTTTAGTGAATGGGCCACGAGTGAGTGGAGCCCATGTTCACTCCCTATATATAGTGGGACGTAGAAACCCAGAAGGGTTAACCGTTAGGTCATTCCATGCGTTTGAAACCCTAACTCCATAGCAGTCCAGCCATCGTATCAAACCTAGAAGTTCACCGCCAGTGATCCTCCTTGTACGTGTGGATACCAGCAGAGGTGTTGTACGATCAGCACCAGGACGATCGTGACCGGATCAGATCGTGAGGACTGCATTGCATCAACTGACGCGCTTCATCAATATTTCGCAACCGCACGTCTAGTGGTAATCCTCGTGGCCTTCTACCTCAGCTAGTTCTTGGGATCATCACATTAGAGGAAAAAGTTTTGTTTTACCTATGCGTGGCTCAACAGCTGTAACCCAACTACCACATGGATCTCATCCACATGGGCTCCTTACCCTTAAGTGTGTGACCCTATAGGTTCATGTACATATGGACACGACATGAGCTACTCCTCCAAGTATCCCGTCATGACTTTGAGTCTCACTCACTCCCATGAACACTTGGTCTCAAGTAGATAGATGGTAGTGGCCTCTAGCAAGACATGCCATCTCCCAAATGTCGTAAAGTTCGGAAGACAAACCTTCAATGTGAATTTCGTCCAAGTCCCTTTGCCACATGATATACCTTGTAAAACAATGGAAGAGTGTTTCCATCCCTTAAATAGCTCAACCCTATTCTCGTTTCGTGATATACAATTCACTTGACTAACTCTTAGTCTGACTCCTCAGTTAATACTTAACTGAGTAGCGCATGGCCATGCTTCCGAATTATATCCCACGAGAGGGCCTAGAGAATATGTAACATCCCAAAAATACTAAGCTTGGATCATCAAACACTACTCATCAACATTTAGGGTTAACAAAAACTTTGCTAAAAAAAATATGAAGGCATGCATATGTGTATGCATGGATTTTGAAATTCTTTGGAACCATCTTGTTTGATTGTTTCATTGATTGTAAAATGTTTCTTAGGTGAAATAAACATCATCTAAAACATTTCCCACACTTTTCATAAAGACAAGTAAATCAAAACAAATATATTAAGGGAATGGTCATTTTGACCAATTTAACTCCCATGCCTACTTTGGCTATCTCAAACTTTCAAAACCTAACAGAAACTTTTCTGGATCTTTGCACCCCTTGAATGTACTCATAACAAAGTATCAAGGCCCACTTTGTAATCAACCAGAAACTTTCAAATGCATAGTTTAAATGGCAATTCAAAATTGAATCTATATCATATGGGAAGATCCCACTTTTTCAAAAACCACTCAAACAAGCTCAACTTTCAAAACCCAAGCATCTGCAGACTCACCAGCACCAACCTAGCACACCCACCAAAAATCTTTTCAAAATTCAAAACTTGAGTTCTTGCAGCCATTTCATCAAACAGGTTGCAGACACAAATCAAACAAAATCTAAACACTATGGTGAGCAGTGATTGGAGCCTAACTTGTTCCCTCTTTAGCTCACAACCATCCCAGTAGATCATCTAGCAAGCTAAACTAAGCACTAGCACCACTGTAAGCTTGGCATTGTCATCAATGGTGAACAGCCGAAGCTAACCATGCCACCCCAGTAGAGACAGCAAGCTAGGAGGAGAAACAAGCCTAGCCAGCATGTCTGGGAGCAAGCCAACACCCCACCGCCACTCCCTGTCCACCGCTCGAACGTTGCCAGCCACTGGACCACGCGCAAGAACCATGCCAACCTCGCCAATAACCATGCCGAGAGCACGCCCCGTGCACCACGCTCGACCGACACCCACAGACCGCGCGCCGCCCTCGCCGCGTGCATACTTGATCACCACCGTCCCAGCAACCCCGCAGACACACTCGTTCACCGCCCCACGGACCACGCGTGTTGTGATCCATTAAAATCTCCGTCGGGCTTAGTTTAAACTCCACTAGTCCACCACCCCTCATTAGTACTTACCCCCACCTGTAGATGCTAGTGCTAAGCATAAAACTTGATCAACTTTAGATGGGAATACTTGGTGGAAAAATGGTTATGAAAACCTTGGAATGATGGATCATTCTATTGAAATGTTTTGGACATGTGTTTCCGAACACCATATGATTTTGGTGATGAAAATGTTGAGGCATGAGCCTTAGCCCTTTATAAAACTAATGGTTGTCTGGATGCGATACCTTTCCAATTTTATCGTACAACCACAATACCCGAAGATTGGGTAGGGCTTGACTGGAAACTTATATACCTTAGTATTAGTTCCCTCACGGCCAGGGTCTAAGCTGAGGCTACCTTGTGAAGATTGTCCACCTGTGTAGTACCCAAGATGACAGTTGGTCATGGTTGGGAGGCCAAACTCACAGGAGAGGTGCTTATACTAGGGCGTGTAATTGAAAGGTTAGGATTGATTATCCGCATACTGAGTATGGTGAATTCAGGATTTGTTCCTGACGGATGTATTGAATGTTGTGGTGAAAGTGTACAATCTGCAGAGTGTCAAACTATTCGAATAGCTGCGTCATGATTATGGACAGCTAGAGGGCCATCTTGTTCCCCGTCAGACTTTTCAAAATGACTTGTGAAATAAAGTGAGACATTGACTTGACCACAACAGGGTTGTGATATGAAATACAAGTTCCCCTTTAGGTGTTATAAAACTTCAACTAGCATTAGTGCTTTCATAAAAAGTAGTAGAGATAAATCTGGCCTTTGCAAAACAACCCTAGAGCCTAGTGTCCTATTATCCAAAAACCCCCTTTACCTGCTAGTACTAGTTTGCGAGTACTTAAAGAGTACTCATGGCTTTGTCCCTGGCTATTCCCATGGCCAGACTATGAAGAGGAGTACCTGGAATATGGACCCTAGGAAGGTTACGACAACTAGGATCATCTCCCATCGTCAGCACTGCCTGTGACCCCGAAGATGGAGCTTCGCCTACGCTACCGTTATTATTACGTATTCCGCTTCTTGATGTTGTATTAAGAACTGGATCATGAGATCCTTATTTGTGTAAGACCTTTTGTATGGTTGTAATGGATGATGTACTGTGGTATCCAATTCTGTTATGTCTCGCAAAAATGGTAATCCTGGGATTGCGATGTATGGCATAACAGGCATCTGGGATTAAAAATCCGGGTTTTGACAGAATATATCTCCATTACTGAGAGGCAAATACCATCTTTGTGATCCATGTCATGCAGCTTGATTCACAACCAACCTGAACTCTACCTTTATAACTACCCATTTACGAAACAACGTTTAATAGAACCTAAGTTGGCGATCCACAATTCAGATCATGCGATCACCTCAGGTCAAAGTATTCCATTGTATGAGACTTCAAATGACAACATGCTCATTGCATCTCAACTGTGGGTCAGTCCAACTCGCTAAACTCTTTATCCGAGTCCTTATAAGTTGGAATGGCATCACCATGCCCATGACAAGTGGAACCGAGTCATCAAGCCAACTTCACATTAGTCTAAGTTGTGTGTCCTGCACGACCTGAATGACTAAGGACAACTAGTATGAACAATATGAATATATAGTTCCACAACCGAATCACGTATTCGATGATATATATTAGATGTTCACACAAGGGACAACTTAATAACTTTATGAATAATTTAGGGAATATCATCAAACATGACTGCCTCTAGGGCATATTCCCAAAAGTCTCCCACTTGCACTAGAGACAATCATCCTGACATCACATGTCTAGGCATCTAATGCCCATTGCTCTTGTGTGCACCTCATGCTTAGGCTGTGGAAGTGGCTTTGTCAACAGATCGGAAACATTTGCATCTGTGTGTACCTTACATAACTTGATATCACCTTGATTCACAAACTGGCGAATCATGTGGTATCACATGAGTATATGTTTGTTCTTCTGGTGTTGTCTAGGTTCCTTGGCTTGTGCAATAGCACCACTGTTGTCACAATACACGTCTAATAGATTGGACGAGCCTTGAACCACACCAAGATCTATGAGGAAATTCGTCATCCAAACAACTTCCTTTGCCGCCTCCAAGGCGGCAATATACTCAGCCTCTATTGTAGATGCTGACACAGTCTCTTGCTTAGAACTCTTCTAGCTCACAACCCCTCCATTTATAATAAACACGTATCCAGATTGCGAATGAGAATCATCTGAATCAGTGAGATAACTCGCATCCGTGTAACCCCTTACACTAAGTGCATCCTCACCCCCATACACTAGGAACACATCCTTAGTCCGTCTCAAGTACTTTAGGATGGTCTTAACCGCTGCCCAGTGGATCTCTCCAGGGTCAGCCTGGTATCTACTTACAACAGTTAGGAAACATCTAGCCTAGTACAAATCATGGCGTACATAATCGATCTGATTGCCGAAGCATACGAAATCTCACTCATACGACTTTGCTCATCAGTTGTCGAAGGACACTGAGTCTTGCTTAGTTTTACACCATGGGACATCGGTAAGAACCCTTCTTAGACGATTCCATGTTGAACTTCTTCAAAACTTTGTCCAAATATGTACTCTGACTCAATCCAATGATCTTCCTGGATCTATCTCTATAGATCCTGATTCCTAGAATATAAGTTGCCTCACCCAAGTCCTTCATTGAGAAACTCGTTTACAATGACTCCTTGGTTTCTTGCAACATCTGGACATCATTTCCAATTAGTAATATGTCATCCACATATAAGATTATAAAGTTTACTTTGCTCCCACTAAACTTCTTGTATAGACAAGAATCATGATCACTCTTGATGAAGCCAAACTATTTGACTACCTCATCAAAGCGAATGTTCCAACTCGAAGATGCTTGCTTCAACCCATAAATGGATTTCTGAAGTTTGCATACCTTGTCAGCATTAGCCGGATTGACAAAACCCTCGGGCTGTATCATATACACGTCCTTGGTTAAATTTTCATTAAGGAAAGCCATTTTGATATCCATCTTCCATATCTCATAATTGAAATAGATTGCTATAGCTAACATGATCCAAACTGACTTAAGCATCGCTACAGGTGAGAAAGTCTCATTGTTGTCAACTCCTTGAATCTATCGGAACCCCTTCGCGACAAGCCATGCTTTATAGATAGAAACATCTCCATCCATATTAGTTTTCCTTTTAAAGACCATTTGCACTCGACGGGTCTTGCACTGTCTGGCAGATCAACCAATTTCCAAACTTGATTTTCATCCATGGACTTTAACTCAGATCTCATGGCTCCAAGCCATGACTTAGAATCAGAACCCACCATCGCTTCCAAATAAGTTGCCGGATCATCACTGTCTAACAATAATACATCCTGAACACTTTGCAATATGGCAAATATTCACGGCTCAGGTGCAGCTGTCGGCCTAGCTACCATGACCGGCTCAACCTCCAAGGCTTTTGCCGAGATTCTACTAGCCGGTTCCTCTCGAACTTCTTTGAGCTGCACCATGCTCCCACTGACTCCCCGATTGAGAAACTCTTTCTCAAGTAAGACACCGTTTGAAGCAACAAACACTTTGCCCTCTTCTCGGTTGTAGAAGTAGTAACCCAAGGTTTCCCTTGGATAACCCATGAAAATACACTTATCCGATTTGGTTGTAAGCTTGTTTGACTGAGGTCACTTGACAAATGCTTCACAACCCCAAATCTTAAGAAAAGGCAATCTTGGCTTTTGGCCCGTCCACATCTCATGTGGTGTTTTGTCTACGGATTTTCATGGTACTCTGTTTAGTGTGAAAGCTATGGTTTTTAGACAATAACGCTAAAATGATAAGGGATTTCTATTTTCATACCCCTGGTTCGTTACCTGTACTCATTTTTCCCTAGCCGCTTAACTTTTCCTCACTTTTGCCTAGCTCCTTGTCTGAAACTCTCGCATCGGTCTAAAACTCGCTCTCCGTAGGGTCCCGTTAGTGGACCCTCGCCGTTACGTGCTGACAAGTGGGGCCGCATTCAGGTGGGTCCCGTAGTGGACCCTCGCAGTTATGTGCTGACAAGTAGGACCCTTCGTTACGTGCTGACAAGTGGGCCACATTTAGTTGGGTCCCGTAGTAGGACCCCCCATGTTGGACTGCGTGGGGCCGACTTGTTGGGAACGCGTTTTGGGAGATGTGGTGTGGGACCATGTGGGACGCGTTTGGTAGTTACGTGCGTCCTGTCGCCTAAATTGGAAGATTTATTTTTTTTGTTATTTTTATGATTGACCTTTTTAAGAGCGCCTTCTCCCCTTTATGTCGCTAACAGTTGTGTTAATTTTGCCCAAAAAGGCAGCGAATCTAGAGCATCTTCTCTCTTTATTCATCGTTCCTTTTTCCCCTCGTATTTTCCCAATCTGGTAGCAAACCTAGAGCAGCAAATCTAACCAACACCATAAATATGTAGATAAATAGAGCAGATGTAGATAAAGCAGCTAATATATGATATATAAACAGAGCAGATGTAGATAAAGTAGTGAATATAGGATATATATAGTATGGTACTTAAACGAGGTTCGACAATTAGGCTGTACAGCAGCAGCAGCGGACAAGTTCAACACAGACAACAAAACGAAAGAAGCTGCTTTACAGCAGCAGCATCCGCACAAGATCAGTGGACCCTCATGGCCTCCGCTAGGAGGGCCTCCGCCTCCTCCCTCTAGCGCTTCCTCCACTTCTTGTTGCCCAGTCCCTTGACCTTGGGCGCCTTGGGCTTGATCGGGGGAATACGACCCTCCTCGATAGCCACCTTTTGGAGGTTGCGGAGGTGAAAACCAAGCGCCTGGTGCTTGGCTCTGAAGGCATGGACGTTCTTTGACAGGCCACAGGTCTTCACGTCCACGGCATGCCTCACGAGGAAGTTGAAGTCGGTGGCGAGGATCCTGGTGCAGAAGGGGCACCTATAGACGTCGTTGACGAAGAAGTTGTTGTACTGGCCGGACTTCAGCCTCCTCAACACCTGACGAGACTTGGTGTCCATGGACTCGTCGTTGCTACAGACGTCCCTGCTATCCACCTATTGGAGAAAATAGTAGAGTGCAATAAGGACATGATTGAGATATCGTGATTATCAGAATTGATTACTTGGATAAATTAACCGATTGAGATCCCCTGATTATTCCCCAATCCCCAAATCTCTAACCAAATCGAATACTAATCCCAACTACAGATCGGTGCTAGTACTGATCCCAACTAGGGGTATTCATCGAAATACGAGATCTGACACAAGAGGATTAGCTACTATAAAAATACCTAGCATCCAACAATTGAAAATACAAACAGTCAAACCCTAATAACACACGATCTAGCATCCAATGATGGGATTGGGGGAAGAACAAAGGAAGGGGAGAAAATCCTAGTTACCTCCGACCATGGGTCGGCTAAGCTCGTATCGTAGGGGTTCTCCGGCCTGATGTAATCGTTGTCCTCGTAGGAGTCCTCGCCGTGAGGGGTCTGCCGGAGAACGGCGGGGGCGTCCTCGCTGGCGGTTACGGCGGAAGCAGAGACGTGGGGTCTGGACGGGGACGGCGGCTGCCTTCGATGCCTTGACGGGGGCCTATATGGGGACGGGGGCCTGCTCGTCGGTGGCTGACGGTGCCCACCACTTGTCGTGGGACGCTTCGTTGGAAACCCCAAGATCAAGGTATGAAGCAGCACATCAGCAAGTTTCCCTCAGTAAGAAACCGAGGTTATCGAACCAGTAGGAAAAAGGAAACGTCACATAGGTGTTGCTAGCAACGTGGATACATGCACAACACAAACTCAAGACTTGGAAGGTAATGGTTTGCAGCAAGTAAACAAGAAACAGTGGAAGATGTATCAATGGTAAAGATTGGACCGGGGTCCATAGTTCATTAGAGGTGCTCTCCTTAGATAAACAACATGGCATGAAGGGTAAACAAATTACAACAGGGAAATTGACAGTAACTAAGCAAGGCATAACAATGCAATTACTAGTCATAAAGATCCTACGAGATTCGATTGGGCAATACAAGAAGATACATAGACCGTCATCCAACTGCATCTATGACTAGAAGTCCACCTTCAGGTTATCATCCGAACCCCCTCCAGTATTATGTTGCAAGCAACAGAAAACTGCTTTAAGCAAAGTGTGTAAGGTAAACAATCCACATGTTCCATGAACAAGAGACCGTTATTTTCTCCCTAGTAGCAACTGCACATCTACAACCAAAGAGATTATTGTCACTTCCCTTGGAAACTAGAGGCATGAACCCACTATCGAGCATAAATACCCCCTCTTAGAGTCACTAGCAACTACTTGGCCAAGATAGCTACTAACAACGGAGAGCATGCAAGATCACAAACAACACAGACATGATATAATCATAAAGACAACCATTAATCAAACCAACATAATAATCTCAATATCCATCGGATCCCCGCAAACACAACATGCATGATTACAAATAGATTAGATCTTGATCATCAACAGAGCTCACAAGATCTATACATGAAAGCACAAGGGAGGAGATACAACCATCTAGCTACTACATGGAACCATAGTCCAAGGTGGAACTACTCACGCATCATACCGGAGAGAAGGCCTCTGGATGATCTCCCCTCCGACAAGGTGTCGGGAAGAACTTCAGATCCCCCGATCTAGGGACGATGGTGGCGGCGGCAACAGACGGTTTCGTGGAGATTTGATCGGGTTCTTAGGGAATCTACATGCGGGGCTTATTATAGGCAAAGGGGGAGGATGAGGCGGCGACCAGGGGCCCCACACCCCTCCTAGGCGCGGGGCAGGGCCCACCCGTGCCTAGGGGGGTCTAGGCGCCCTGGCCCGCCTCTTCGGCTCCCCTCTGGACTTCTTTGTTCCCCACAAAAAGTAATTGACTTTGATGTTTGTCCCGTCCAATTCCGAGAATATTTCTTTACTAACTTTTCTGAAACCAAAAATAGCAGAAAACAGGCATCTGGCACTGTGGCAACTTGTTAATAGGTTAGTACCAAAAAACATGTAAAGAGCACCTCAAAGTGTAGACAAGCAAAGAAAAGTAGATACTAACAAGCATGGAGCATCAAAAACTATAGATAAACTTCCGACGTATCAACATCCCAAGCTTAACTCTTGCCCGTCCTCGAGTAGGTAAGTGATAAAAGAATAATTTTTGAGGTGACATGCACCCTCACAATAAAGATCCAACCATTTGCAAGCATTGAAAGCTGGGATCAAAGAACTCTAAACATGTGCATGAAAGATGGAGTTCTAACAATAGGACATAGTAACTATGCATGCAACATGAAAGGCTACAAACAAAGATCATGAATAACATGCATTGAAAAACGTTTGTTTGTTTCACATACAGAAAACATAGCATAGTGGCTATCAGCTTGTCCCTCATGGAGTAGCAATATAGATGCATAGGACACCTTCAAAGTTCACAAGGGTGACTAGAAACAAATAGCACAAGAACAAGTAATATCACAATATGCATCAATCAATAAGCTTTGGAACACTGCACACAGAATGACAACTATGCTCTCTTAATGGTGCCTAAAGGTAGAAGGTGGAGACTCAAAAGATGGTGGAAGAAAAGCCTTTTTGTAAAGGAAGCAGGGATTACAAGTTTCAAAAAGAGATTCCAAAAATTATGGTACTTGTTAGCTTTCATCCCTCATTGCCCCTATCATAAGCATCTTGAAGGTTAAAGTGACAAAGATGGAGTATATGCTTGACGAAGTATAAGTTGGCAATCTCAAGTCCCTTGAATACGAGGGACACACCTCATGCATACTCAACTTTGGGCCTAGGTGTAAGGTTCCCAACCTTTAATAAGGTAGAGATCCTTGTGTTTACAATGCTAGTCCCTGGATCAGTAGCTAGAATCCATAGTTAAGATGTAATATCAAGAAACATAGGTCATAATACAACTTTATAACCAGGAATAAAATAATTTATTACATCTTACATAGCTCATTTGGCTATCTCATTACAATGCAGCAGAATATAACAATAGCATGGGGTCCTTCATCTTCAAAGTGCCACAGGCAGACATGTTGGTTGTAGACTTGTAATCCTAATCATTACACTTCACTAATATCAAACAAACCCTCAACATAAAAAGTTACAGCCACAAGGGTCAATACATTTGAATTGTATTGGCAAGTGATACTATGATAATATAGTGGAGTCTATCATCTATATGCATTTGGCTAAGTGGATCTTAGGCTTGCTTTGCTCAAAATAGATTTTTCTTATCATTTGAAAACACTAAGTTTTTGCTTGACAAAAATCACCCAAGGCATCTCCCAATAGAAATTGGTGATCCTTTAACCCTTGTTCACCCACAAGTTTTTAACTTAGAAATTGGGATGAGGAGATTCTTGATAGCTTCCATGTCTTGATGCTCAAATTGTCCTTTGCCAGGGACATGGCTAAGTACTTAGATTTTACACTCTACAGAGGTGGTGCACTTTCTCCACAAGACTTGGTTTCACCAAGACAAGATCTTTCAGAAGCCTTCCCTTAGACCAAAATGGACGCGTTCCAACCTATCATCCCCTACCACCAACTGTCCATTTGGCTAAGTTATTGCAACCTATATGATCTAGGCATAGCCCATAATGCCAAGTGACTGCACTTGAAGCTTCTCAACATTTGACATCTCAAATCTCTTTGTTCCTGGGTGGCCATCCACAAGTGAGATACACAAGGTAAACCATAGAAATGGGCCTTGTGAACCACTCAACACAAACCATTCCTTCCATTCCACCCAGGTGATTCATTCACTTAGTTGTTTTATTAAACAAAACACAAGTCCTCAGACTTAGAAATTTTTCCATAGCATGAATATATATTCCACCCTTGTTTTCTACTAGCTAAGATAAGCATGATAGTAGTAGGAATCTTAACTTAGGAAATTTTACTAAGGTTTTATCTACTAGGATTTCCCATGGCATAGTTTACAATTAGCAAAATTCCATGCAAGTCCTACTTAGAAATATCACTAATGCATAGTGAAAATAATGGGAAACACGTATGAAGCATCACTTGCCTTTTTGGTAGAGAGTATAAGTTCACTCCTTGATCTTTGCAATGTTCACTCACTTCAAATCACTACAATTCAATCAAGCAAACAACATTTCAATCAACCATTCAAGCAATTCATCACATAAAATAATAATAACAAAACAATGCATGCAAGCATGCTAAAGATTGTTTTATTTTGAGAAGTGGTTTCTAATGGGTTATAAACATTTGAAAACACCTAATGATCATTTTATAAAGTGGCAAAATCATTTGCAAACTATTTCACTTCATAAACCATTTTTAGCCAAGTCATTATTTTATGTGGTTGAAAATGTCTTTAGTAAAGTAATGATTTTATAGGATTCACCAAATACATTTTCAAATCATAGAACTTGGTGTTTGGGGTTAGAGAGTTTAAATCAAAACATTTTCCCAAAGATTTTCTCCCATAAGCATTTTTAATAAATAAACATTATTTTTATTTGACTAGAATTGGTTTAAATCAAGAGTTTATTCTTTTGCTTCACCAAATACATTTTTGAAACCACCAATTGATTCCAAGGGTCAGTAGGTTCAAAACAAACCATTTGTCAAATATTTTATCTCAAAATCATTTTAGAACAATTTTTATATTCTAAACATGCATACACAAGTTTCTGCAAAAACAAACAATTTAACAGAAGCATTTTCCAAACAAAGTGCATGGTTGGGTAGGGCTTGTTTTGCTGAATCCATTGATATAAAATTTGCAAAATTTGTACGTGTGGTTTGAAAATTATGAATTTTTCAAATTGGAACAACACATAGATCATTTCTGGTTTTAATCAAACAGTCAGGGCCACGTGGCGCTTTCCTATTCGTGCGTACCGTTTCGCGCGGATCGGTCGCGGTGAGGCGTTAGATCTAAGTTAGATCGAGCGGCACATATTTCATACCCTTTCGCTTTAACTGATTCTATCTACGCCTTTCCATCTAAATCCGACGGCACACAGCAGCTGGTCAAGAACTGGCGGCGCAAGCGACGGTGGCTGGCGGCGGCGCGGTCAGTCGGCGGCGGAGCTGGCGATAGAGGAAGCAAGGAAGGTAGAGGGGTGGCTCCCGTGATCGCCGTGGCATGGGGATGCTCAACCTGCTCGCGTTGGTCGAAGGGGCGCACGAGATTGATCGGAATTCCTCGTCGGAGATGCTCCTGGCGTCAGCATGTTCGGGAGTCGTCGGAGGCGAGGCTATGGGTCACCCTATGGCAAGTGGAAGGTACGGGTAGATGCGCACGATACCAGGGAACATGCGAGCATCAACGATAAGCACCGGGGCAGTCCGAGATTACCAGAGAACCTTGTCGGAGGAGATGGCAGACGGCAGCGGAGCTTGAGGTCGTCGTTGTTGAGGTTCTGGGGCGCGCGGGGACGAGTTGATGCCACTGGGAGGTGCGCCATGGCCTGGGGGTCACATCCGTGTGCTCGAGGAGGCGAGGGGCGACGAGGGGCTTCCGGAATCGGCCGGGAAAGTCGTAGGAGCAGTGGCAAAGTATGGATGAAATTAAGCAGCCTGGGGCGCATTTAGGGTGGGGGAACGGAGAGGAGAGAGCGAGGCGACTAAGTACGCGTGATCACGGGGTCGTTTAATGGCGTGGTTAACGCGAATTAAATCGAGTTTTAATCGCCTGCAACGGGCGGCGAGGTGAGGGGCGGAGTCAGCGGGGTGAGGAAGAAGATGACCTGGCGTGGGGTCGCTTGGCAGTGAGAGAGAGAGAATAGGTGGGGTCCTGTCGTCAGTGTCTCTGCGGGTGTGTGTTTGAGTGAGAAAATAAACGGTTCGGGGAAGAAAGATGGGCTGCCGATGGGCTTAGTGGGCTAGGCTAGTTGGGTTGCTTTGTTTCTTATTATTTTCTTCTCCTGTTATTTTTCTTTTTCCCATTTGATTTTTCTGTTTTGATTTTATTTAATCAATTCAAGAATCCATTTGAATTCAAACCTTTGCCAAAATTTGTGTAGTTTTTAAATACTGATTTGTAATATAATCTGAAGTCAATTTTGAAACAAAATTTTGTTCTTTTTTTTGGGTGTCTTTTAATTATTTAATTAGGCCCTTGTTTTAAATCAATTATGATTTAATAATATTTTCAAACACCATTTAAGTTTCTAAAAACCTTACAAATCTTTTCAGTAGGTTTTTATTTGTTTAATAGGGTGTCAACTAATTCAACTTGAATTATTTGGAGATTATTTAATATGATTCATTAATCATTTGAATTAGGTATTTGTTTTAATTCCAATGGAATTAAATATAGTTTTAATTCCCTAAAGTTTATTGGGAAGATTTCTTTAATCTTAATTGAGTTAAATTAAACAACTTTTATTTCACTTGGGTAAATTCCAAAATACTATTTTCTCATGAATTATATAATTATTCTTATTAGAGATTTTCTCTTTATTAAAATAGGGATAGAATGGTTAATGCCATTTTATTTTATTTTGGAAATACTTTATCCTTTTATTTTATTTGTATTTAGATTCTATTCACTCTATTTGCTTAATGGATTAGGACAAGATTTAATTTGGTCTTTAAATATTCCTTATTTAATATTTCTTTCTTCATCTTATAAAATCCATATCTTTTTATTTAGAGATCCAAACTTGGTGATTCCAATTTGTGAAATCTTATTTGATATTTAATTATCACTTTAAGTCTTTTTAGGATTAATTGCTCACCATTTGGTTTGGATTTTAGATAGGTTATTTATTAGCTTTGGAAATTACTTTTCCTTATCTTATTAAATTCATAAGATTTTGTTTATGGTTCCAAATTAAGTGAAACCAATTTCTATGGTCTTATAACATTTCTATTTGTCTTTCTTGATCTTTTGTGAATGTTTGTTGACCAATTTTTTTATGGATCAAATCCATAGGCTTGGGGATAACTTGGAAATGATTTTCTTCCATTAGGGTTTAGGGTTTGTATTTATTTTCCAAGTGTTTAAATTTCCAGATACATTTTATGATGAATGCATTTTACTTGATTTGAATTTTGTTGGATTCAAATGTTAACCAAAGTTGGTTCAAGATGGGATTTTAAGTTTCCGTTTAGAAACAAAGTTTCTTTTCACCCTAAAATTCAACAATAATTTATTTTGTTTATTTATTTTTCACATAACAAGATTTGGAAAATCTTGGGATGTGACAGGCTACCACCCTTAAAATAAATCTCGTCCCGAGATTTGGGAAGGCTAGGAGTTACAAGTTGGCTCAAAGCATCTAGAGTACTACCACCCTTAAAAATTTTCCATCTAGATTACATCTTGGCTTTCTTGGGATCTTGTTGAAACTTCTCTGGGCACTTGTCTGCATAATGGCCTAGCTCTTTGCATTTGAAACATATCACTTGGATATTATCCTTCTTATTCTTTGGTATCAATTCTTCTTGTTTATTTCCTTGGTTCTTCTTCTTTTCTGGGCAATCACTGGCATAGTGTCCCATTTCTTTGCAATTGTAACATTGCAACTGGCTTATGTCCTTCTTCTTCTTCTTGGGTCTCTCCAAAGCTAGGAGTTCTTCTAGTTCATGCTCTTCATATTTCACCACATAGGTGGGAAATCTTTCTCTCTTCTTGGGGCAGTTACTAGATATATGACCTTCTTCTTCACAAGAGTAGCAACACTTTGTGATCACCTTGGGTTTGGCCTTATGATGCATAGTTTTGACTTTACCTTCACAATTCTTGGTAGAAGTTGTTCCTTTATGAGGGTTTACAAATTGTTGTTGCACTCCACCTTGTTTCTTTTGTTGAACTATGGAATAGATGGGGCATTGGATAGGGACATGATTATTTGCTTCACATAGGTAACAAGTAGCTTGGGTTGTGGGGCATTGATTTGTTGGATGTTTCTCTTCACAATTGGGACATTGATCTTCATGTTCCTTGGAAGTGTGATCCTTGTCTCCACAAATATTGCAAGCTTGGGTTCCTTCTAGAATATCATCTTTGTCATCCTTGTTGTCACAAACTCCTTGGGAAAGGTTGTCTTCCATGTTGATCATTTGAGTGG
Organism: Avena longiglumis; assembly: GCA_030063025.1. Taxonomy (NCBI): domain Eukaryota; kingdom Viridiplantae; phylum Streptophyta; class Magnoliopsida; order Poales; family Poaceae; genus Avena; species Avena longiglumis. Next base: position 202,332,671 of record CP125976.1, on the reverse strand, counting down.
CCATCCTTTGCAACAATTGGGATTGAGTTTCCAAAAAACCTTTGCATGGTTGGGTCTAATCCATTGTTGTTGGCTAAAAACTGAGTTGTCACTTAGTTCAACTGGGTTTGGTTTGCTAGTAGTTGATCTCTCATGTTGACCTCTTGGTTGTTGTTGTTGTCACCATCCTTGATGTTGGATTTTCCTGGAGTAGACATCTGTTTGGGTTGGGTTAGGATTAGAATAGGCAAAATATTTCTAAGCGAATAATTCTAATCACACACATCACAATTCACAAGCAAAGTGCAAGCAATCACAAACAAAATTCCACTCAAACAACAAGTTTCAAGAACATCTTTAGGCAACAAAAATATTTTTGTTACACCACATAAGTTGGTGGGTTTGACTTAAACTAAATATGGTGGTCCATATATATGGTTCACTTGAAATCTTTCCATCCTTCTTGGTTGATTCTTCTTGAACAAGATGTTTGTATCCTTAGAGAATTTCTTGCATCTTGGTATCAAAACTTCAAAGTTTTGATGGTTCCTTCTAGTTGTGTTTCCTTATTCTTCTAGTCTTGAGTAAGATTTCTTGTCTCTCTTGTAGTCCTTAGTGATATCTAAGGTTGAAGTCTTTGTTGAGAATAAGGTTGAAATCACTTGAAGACGTTGAAGTCATTAGAGTTGATGAAGTCCTTTTCTCATGGTGAAGTCTTTGGCCATGGGGTAGGCTTTGTCCATCAAGTTTGAAATAGAAGAGATGTAGAATCAAAACCAAAATGGTTGAGGAAAGAGTTTACAAGATTGTTTGTAAATAAGTTTTGGAACAAATACAACTCCTATTTTTCTAAGGGGTTTGTCCAATCCTAGGTTTACAAATCCTATAGGCAACACAATGCTCTGATACCATCTGTAAGGTTCCCAACCTTTAATAAGGTACATATCCCTGTGTTTACAATGCTAGTCCTGGATCAATAGCTAGCATCCACAGTTAAGATGTAATATCAAGAAACATAGGTCATAATACAACTTTATAACCAGGAATAAAATAATTTATTACATCTTACATAGCTCATTTGGCTATCTCATTACAATGCAGCAGAATATAACAATAGCATGGGGTCCTTCATCTTCAAAGTGCCACATGCATACATGTTGGTTGTAGACTTGTAATCCTAATCATTACACTTCACTAATATCAAACAAACCCGCAACATAACAAGTTACAACCACAAGGGTCAATACATTTGAATTGTATTGGCAAGTGATACTATGATAATATAGTGGAGTCTATCATCTATATGTATTTGGCTAAGTGGAGCTTAGGCTTGCTTTGCTCAAAATATATTTTCCTTATCATTTGAAAACACTAAGGTTTACTTGACAAAAATCACCCAAGGCATCTCCCAATAGAAATTGGTGATCCTTTAACCCTTGTTCACCCACAAGTTTTTAACTTAGAAATTGGGATGAGGAGATTCTTGATAGCTTCCATGTCTTGATGCTCAAATTGTCCTTTGACAGGGACATGGCTAAGTACTTAGATTTTACACTCTGCAGAGGTGGTGCACTTTCCCCACAAGACTTGGTTTCACGAAGACAAGATCTTTTAGAAGCCTTCCCTTAGACCAAAATGGACGCGTTACAACCTATCATCCCCTACCACCAACTGTCCATTTGGCTAAGTTATTGCAACCTATATGATCCAGGTAGAGCCCATAATGCCAAGTGGCTGCACTTGAAGCTTCTCAACATTTGACATCTCAAATCTCTTTGTTCCTGGGTGGCCATCCACAAGTGAGATACACAAGGTAAACCATAGAAATGGGCCTTGTGAACCACTCAACACAAACCACTCCTTCCATTCCACCCAGGTGATTCATTCACTTAGTTGTTTTATTAAACAAAACACAAGTCCACAGACTTAGAAATTTTTCCATAGCATGAATATATATTCCACCCTTGTTTTCTACTAGCTAAGCTAAGCATGATAGTAGTAGGAATCTTAACTTAGGAAATTTTACTAAGGTTTTAGCTACTAGGATTTCCCATGGCATAGTTTACACTTAGAAAAAATCCATGCAAGTCCTACTTAGAAATATCACTAATGCATAGTGAAAATAATGGGACAAAAGTATGAAGCATCACTTGCCTTTTTGGTAGAGAGTATAAGTTCACTCCTTGATCTTTGCAATGTTCACTCACTTCAAATCACTACAATTCAATCAAGGAAACAACATTTCAATCTACCATTTAAGCAATTCATCACATAAAATAATAATAACAAAACAATGCATGCAAGCATGCTAAAGATTGTTTTATTTGGAGAAGTGGTTTCTAATGGGTTATAAACATTTTAAAACACCTAATGATCATTTTATAAAGTGGCAAAATCATTTGCAAAAGATTTCACTTCATAAACCATTTTTAGCCAAGTCATTATTTTATGTGGTTGAAAATGTCTTTAGTAAAGTAATGATTTTATAGGATTCACCAAATACGTTTTCAAATCATAAAACTTGGTGTTTGGGGTCAGAGAGTTTAAATCAAAACATTTTCCCAAAGATTTTCTCCCATAAGCATTTTTAATAAATAAACATTATTTTTATTTGACTAGAATTGGTTTAAATCAAGAGTTTATTCTTTTTCTTCACCAAATACATTTTTGAAACCACCAATTGATTCCTAAGGTCATTAGGTTCAAAACAAACCATTTGCCAAAGATTTTATCTCAAAATCATTTTAGAACAATTTTTATATTCTAAACATGCATACACAAGTTTCTGCAAAAACAAACAATTTAACAGAAACATTTTACTAAACAAAGTGCATGGTTGGATAGGGCTTGTTTTTCTGAATCCATTGATATAAAACTTGCAAAATTTGGACGTGTGGTTTGAAAGTTATGAATTTTTCAAATTGGAAAAACACATAGATCATTTCTGGTTTTAATCAAACAGTCTGGGCCACGTGGCACTTTCCTATTCGTGCGTACCGTTTCGCGCGGATCGGTCGCTGTGAGGCGTTAGATCTAAGTTAGATCGAGCGGCACATATTGCATACCCTTTCGCTTTAAGTGATTCTATCTACGCCTTTCCATCTAAATCCGACGGCGCACATCAGCTGGTCAAGAACCTGGCGCGCGCAGTGGTACGCTCGACGGCGGCGGAGCTGGCGATAGAGGAAGCAAGGAAGGTAGAGGGGTGGCTCACCGTGATCGCCGTGGCACGGGGATGCTCAACCTGCTCGCGTTGGTCGAAGGGGCGCACGAGGTTGATCGGAATTCCTCGTCGGAGATGCTCCTGGCGTCAGCATGTTCGGGAGTCGTCGGAGGCGAGGCTACGGGTCACCCTACGGCAAGTGGAAGGTATGGTTAGATGCGCACGATACCAGGGAACATGCGAGCATCAACGATAAGCACCGGGGCGGTCCGAGATTACCATAGAACCTTGCCGGAGGAAATGGCAGACGACAGCGGAGCTTGAGGTCGTCGTTGTTGAGGTTCTGGGGCGCGCGGGGATGAGTTGATGCCACTGGGAGGTGCGCCAGGGCCTGGGGGTCACGTTCATGTGCTTGAGGAGGTGAGGGGCAACGAGGGGCTGCCGGAATCGGCTGGGAAAGTTGTCGGAGCAGTGGCAGAGTATGTATGAAATTAAGCAGCCTGGGGGCGTACTAGGGTGGGGGACTGAGGGGGAACGGGAGAGTAGACGCAGGCGACTAAGTACGCATGATCACGGGGTAGTTTAATGGCATGGTTAACGCGAATTAAATCGAGTTTTACTCGCCTGCAACGGCCGGAGAGGTGAGGGGCGGAGTCAGCGGGGTGAGGAAGAAGATGACCCGGCGTGGGGTCGCTTGGCAGTGTGAGAGAGAGAGAGAATAGGTGGGGTCCTGTCGTCAGTGTCTCTGCGGGTGTGTGTTTGAGTGAGAAAAGAAACGGTTCGGGAAATAGAGATGGGCTGCCGATGGGCTTAGTGGGCTATGCTAGTTGGGTTGCTTTGTTTCTTATTTGTTTCTTCTCCTGTTATTTTTCTTTTTCCCATTTGATTTTTCTGTTTTGATTTTATTTAATCAATTCAAGCATCCATTTGAATTCAAACCTTTGCCAAAATTTGTGTAGTTTTTAAATACTAACTAGTAATATAATCTAAAGTCAATTTTGAAATAAAATTTTGTTCTTTTTTTGGGGTCTTTTATTTATTTAATTAGGCCCTTGTTTTAAATCAATTAAGATTTAATAATATTTTCAAACACCATTTAAGTTTCTAAAAACCTTCCAAATCTTTTCAGTAGGTTTTTATTTGTTTAATAGGGTGTCAACTAATTCAACTTGAATTATTTGGAGATTATTTAATATGATTCATTAATCATTTGAACTGGGTATTTGTTTTAATTCCAATGGAATTAAATATAGTTTTAATTCCCTAAAGTTTATTGGGAAGATTTCTTTAATCTTAATTGAGTTAAATTAAACAACTTTTATTTCACTTGGGTAAATTCCAAAATACTATTTTCTCATGAATTATATAATTATTCTTATTAGAGATTTCTCTTTATTAAAATAGGGATAGAATGGTTAATGCCATTTTATTTTATTTTGGAAATTCTTTATCCTTTTATTTTATTTGTATTTGGATTCTATTCATTCTATTTGCTTAATGGATTAGGCCAAGATTTAATTTGGTCTTTAAATATTCCTTATTTAATATTTCTTTCTTCATCTTATAAAATCCATATCTTTTTATTTAGAGATCCAAACTTGGTGATTCCAATTTGTGAAATCTTATTTGATATTTAATTATCACTTTAAATCTGTTTAGGATTAATTGCTCACCATTTGGTTTGGATTTTAGATAGGTTCTTTATTAGCTTTGGAAATTACTTTTCCTTATCTTATTAAATTCATAAGATTTTGTTTATGGTTCCAAATTAAGTGAAACCAATTCCTATGGTCTTATAACATTTCTATTTGTCTTTCTTGATCTTTTGTGAATGTTTGTTGACCAATTTTTATATGTATTAAATCCATAGGCTTGGGGATAACCTGGAAATGATTTTCTTCCATTAGGGTTTAGGGTTTGGATTTATTTTCCAAGTGTTTAAATTTCTAGATACATTTTATGATGAATGCATTTTACTTGATTTGAATTTTGTTGGATTCAAATGTTAACCAAAGTTTGTTCAAGATGGGATTTTAAGTTTCCATTTAGAAACAAAGTTTCTTTTCACCCTAAAATTCAACAATAATTTATTTTGTTTATTTATTTTTCACATAACAAGATTTGGAAAATCTTGGGATGTAACAGGCTACCACCCTTAAAATAAATCTCGTCCCGAGATTTGGGGAGGCTAGGGATTACAAGTTGGCTCAAAGCATCTAGAGTACTACCACCCTTAAAAATTTTCCATCTAGATTACATCTTGGCTTTCTTGGGATCTTGTTGAAACTTCTCTGGGCACTTGTCTGCATAATGGCCTAGCTCTTTGCATTTGAAACATATCACTTGGCTATTATCCTTCTTCTTCTTTGGTATCAATTCTTCTTGTTTATTTCCTTGGTTCTTCTTCTTTTCTGGGCAATCACTGGCATAGTGTCCCATTTCTTTGCAATTGTAACATTGCAACTGGCTTATGTCCTTCTTCTTCTTGGGTCTCTCCAAAGCTAGGAGTCCGTCTTCTTCTTCTTGGCTCATTAGAGGTCATTCTTGGCACAAAAAGCAAACAAAAAGGATAATGAAAGGTCATTACTGAAGTAATAACTTCCAAGACTCAAGGAAACTCTTGGGTTATCTCCCAACAAGTACTTTTCTTTAACGCCTTTAAGTTAGGCACAAGAAGCAAGAAGAATCAAGTATTTTCAAATGAAGAAGCATCAACATCAAACCTTGGTTTCAAAGGAGGAGCAAAAGCAACTTCTCTCTCCTCATAGGGAAGTGTTCAATACCTTTCTTGAATGGAAATTGATATTTAATGGTGCCTTCTTTGATATCAATGATAGCACCAACTGTTCTAAGAAAAGGTCTTCCCAAAGTAATATGACAAGAAGCATTTTATTCAACATCCAAAACATAGAAATCAACAGGGACATAAGCATTGTTAACCATAATGAGAAAATCATCAATACTCCCTATGAGTTTCTTCTTAGCATTATCATTGAGTGGGACATCTAAATAACAATCTTCCAAATGTGGCAAATCAGGCATTTCATAAATCTTCCTAGGCATAATAGAGACACTAGAACCATGATCACATGAATCTTTGAGATCAAAGTCATTCACTTGCATATTAATAATGGGTTCCCAACTATCTTCTACTTTCCTAGGAATATAAGCTTTGTGCTTTAGCTTCTCTTCCTTAATCTTAATAAGAGCATTTGTAATGTGTTTGGTAAAGGCAACATGCATATCAATAGCATCAGGACTTCTAGCAAGCTTTTGCAAGAACATAATCACTTCAGAAATATTGCAATCATCAATATAAAAGTCAAACTTAGCATCACTAGTAGTAGGCTCAATAGGCTTAGGCATAGTAGGAGGAAGAATAGGGACTACTTGTGGTTTAGTGGTGATGGTGCACACACTATTGTTTCTATCAATTTCAGCTTCCCTTTCCCACCTAGCATGAAGTTGAGCTAAAAGCCTAACATTTTCATCAATAGTAACTTGTATGGCATGAGCAGTAGCAAAGGTGTTTTCCATAGTTTCAGGTTTAGCAGCCATTTTATTAATCAAGGAGGACTGTGCTTCAGACAAAGAGGATATATTTTTCTCAATAGTTAAAAGCTTTTCCTCTATAGTCTTATTGAAAGTGGTTTGTTTACTAATAAATTCCTTGAGCATGACTTCAAGTTCAGAGGGGTAACTTCTAGCATTATTGTAAGAGCTTCCATAGGAATTGCCATTATTAGGAGAATAAGGCCTATAATTGTTGTTGCTACCAAAATTATTCCTATAGGCATTGTTATTGAAATTGTTGTTTCTAATGAAGTTCACATCAACTTGTTCTTCTTGAGCAACCAAAGAGGTTAAGGGAACACTATTAGGATCTAGAGGAGCTTTCCCATTAACAAGCATAGCCATAATAACATCAATCTTTTCACTCAAAGAGGAAGTTTCCTCAACAGAATTTACCTTCTTACCATGTGGAGCTCTCTCAACATGCCATTCAGAGTATTTAACCATCATATTATCAAGGATCCTTGTTGCAGCACCCAAAGTGAGGCCCATAAAAGAACCTCCAGCAGCTGAATCCAACATATTTCTTGAGGAGAAGTTCAAACCTGCATAAAAAGTATGGATAATCATCCAAGCAGTGAGTCCATGAGTAGGGCAATTCTTAACCAAAGACTTCATTCTTTCCCAAGATGGAGCAACATGTTCACTATCAAGTTGTTTAAATTTCATAATGTCACTTCTCATAGATATTATCTTAGCAGGAGGATAGTATTTTCCAATAAAAGCATCTTTGCACTTAGTCCAAGAATCAATACTATTTTTAGGCAAAGAAAGCAACAATTATTTAGCTTTTCCTCTCAAGGAGAAAGGAAAAAGCTTGAGCTTAATAATATCTCCATTCTACATCCTTATACTTTTGCATCTCACAAAGTTTAACAAAGATATTGAGATGGGCAGCAGGATCATCAGAACCAGCACCGGAAAATTGCTCTCTCATCACAAGATTCAACAAAGCAGGCTTAATTTCATAAAAGGTAGCATCAGGAGAAGGTGGAGCAATGGGAGTGCTTAGGAAATGATTGTTGTTGGTGCTAGTGAAGTCACACACCTTAGTATTCTCAGCAGATTTCATTTTGGCAAAGGTGGGCAAGCCAAAAACAGCAGCAGCTAGAGTAGGATTTTTTTTTGTGTTTTTGAATAAAGGAAGCAAACCAAACTAGACTAATTTTTTGGGATTTTTTGAAAAGAGGCAAACAAAACCAAGAAAAAGAAACAAATCAAACTAAAAACAAATTAAAGAGAAAGGAAGTGAAGGACTCCCCTAGTGAAGACGTCCTTAGCCTCCCCAGCAACGGCGCCAGAAAATAGCTTGATGGCGCCCACCACTTGTCGTGGGACGCTTCATTGGAAACCCCAGGAGCAAGGTATGAAGCATCACATCAGCAAGTTTCCCTCAGTAAGAACCCGAGGTTATCGAACTAGTAGGAGGAAGGAAACATCACACAGATGTTGCTAGCAGCATGGAGACATGCACAACACAAACTCAAGACTTTGCCCAAACGAATCAGTGAGGTTGTCAAGCTCACCGGTTTGCTATAACATAGGATTAAACGTATGGTGTGGAAGGTAATGGTTTGCAACAAGTAAACAAGTAACAGTGTAAGATGTATCAATGGATTGGACCGGGTTCCATAGTTCACTAGAGGTGTTGTCCTTAGATAAACAACATGGCATGAATGAAACAAATTACAGCGAGGCAATTGACAGGAACTGAGCAAGACATAACAATGCAATTACTAGCCAGAAACATCCTATGAGGTTGATTGGGAAATACAACAATATACATAGACCGTAATCCAACTGCATCTAAGACTAGAATTCCACCTTCAGGTTATCATCCAAACCCCCTCCAGTATTAAGTTGCAAGAAACAGACAACTGCTTTAAGCAAAGTATGTAAGGTAAACATTCCACATATTCCATGAACAAGAGACCGTTATTTTCTCCCTAGTAGCAACAACACATCTACAACTGAAGAGATTATTGTCACTTCCCTTGGAAACTATAGCCATGAACCCACTATCGAGCATAAACACTCCCTCTTGGGGTCACTAGAAACTACTTGGCCAAGATAACCACTAGCAACAGAGAGCATGCAAGATCACAAACAACACAGACATGATATAATCATAAAGATAGAACCATTAATCAAACTAACATAATAATCTCAATATCCATCGGATCCCCGCAAACACAACATGCGTCATTACAAATAGATTAGATCTTGATCATGAATGGAGCTCACAAGATCTATACATGAAAGCACAAAGGAGGAGATACAACCATCTAGCTACTACATGGACCCATAGTCCAAGGTGGAACTACTCACGCATCATACCAGAGAGAAGGCCTCCGGGATGATCTCCCCTTCGGCAGGGTGCCGGGAAGAACTTTAGACCTCCCCGATCTAGGGATGATGGTGGCGGCGGCTATAGACGGTTTTGTGGAGATTTGATCGGGTTCTTGGGGTTTCTGCATCAGGGGCTTCTTATAGGCGAAGGGGGAGGCCGAGGTGGCGACCAGGGGCCCACACCCCTCCCAGGCGCGGGGCAGGGCCCACCCGTTCCTAGGGGGGTCTGGGCGCCCTGGGCCGCCTCTTCGGCTCCCCTCTGGACTTCTTGTTCCCCACATAAAGTAATTGACTTTGATATTTGTCCCATCCAATTCCGAGAATATTTCTTTACTAACTTTTTTGAAACCAAAAACAGTAGAAAACAAGCATCTAGCACTGTGGCAACTTGTTAATAGATTAGTACCAGAAAACATGTAAAAAGGACCTCAAAGTGTAGACAAGCAAAGAAAAATATATACTAACAAGCATGGAGCATCCAAAATTATAGATAAGTTTCTGACGTATTAGTGGCTATAACGAAAGCGGGGACATGGGTCTGGACGGGGATGGCGGCTGCTTTCAATGCCTCGATGGGGGCATGTACGGGGACGGGGGCCTCCTCGTCGGTGGCCTTGGAGGCGACGATGGCCACCGCGCCGTTCTTCTCCATCGCCGGCGTGGTTGGGGTTTTCTTGGGGGTTTGCAGAAGGTGATGGGATAGTGGAGATGGTTGCGTGAGTGAGTGAGCGAGTGATGAGTGAGAGTGAGGAGACCTCTATAAAGGTAAAGGGAGGAGACGTTTTGTTGCACCACCATGCACCGCGTAAACGCGTACGCTACTGCACTGTGCACGGCCACACGCATCCGCTACCGCCCCATGCACCGCGACACGCCTACCGTGCGCCACGTTTTCCCCCTCGTGTCTTACCTTGGCCACTTAGTTGTGCTCAGTTATACCCTCGAGTGTAACCCTGGCAGTTTGGTTCTACTTAGTTTTACCCTCCAGTACTAACACTGCCATGTGCAATATACTCACTTTTACCTTTCGGTGGCTGGTCAACAGAGAGTCAATGAATGGATTTTAGCTATCTAATTGAGTCATTTTATGCACAACAAATTCAAAAAGATCAAAACATAGTGGCATCTACCTAGGGAGTCTTATTATGTGACCTGCCACCATAATAAATGTATATAAATCATGTTTTAACCTAAATCACCACTTCTCAAATTACCTACTATCTATGAAGGTTCATGGCTTTCTACTCAAGCCTCTTCCCAAAACATCCCTCCCCAAAACATAATTTGTCTGAATGAGGAAATAATTATCAAACTGATATATATTTGAATTGAAAATAGTTTGATGTATGCCAATATGTATTTTATTGTATAAAAGAAGCATTTTCCAGTTTTTAAATCTCTTTCTGTTTTCTATTAGAACTCCCTTGTCAGTTTTGCCCTTGGTTTTTAAGTTCTACTCAGTTTTCCCTTGGTTTTTAAGTTCTACTCAGTTTTCTCCTCTCTCTTAGTCACAAACTCTCACACCTATGGTCATCTTGGTTGCTACGCTCTGATTGGTCGAGACAGCTGTCTCGCAGATTGTACCCACCAACTTTTGATCCTCTGAATGATCCTTTGTGATCTAGTGGACAGGATAACCCCTGTATCTGTCGGGGGCACCCTCTATCCATGCAAAATAATGAGTTTTCAACCGATGCTTTAACTCCATAAACAAATGATTTTGAATATAATTTGAAGGGAAAGTGTTCAAAGGTGTATAATTTTTGCATTATTTTTCACTCCATGAAAATGATAAATGATCAAGATTTTATTAGCACAACATTATCATGTCCTAAGTGCGATTTCAAAGAGTTCAAAGGTGTATAATTTTTGCCATATGCAAGTTTATGCATTACATTCTATGAAAATGATAATCTCTCAAGATTTTCTTAGTATATCATTATCATGTATTAAGTGCGATTTCACAGTATTTAATGGTTTATAATTTTCATATACGCAAGTTTAGGGATCACTTTTCATGCTCTAAAATGGGTAAACTCTCAAGATTTTCTTAGGACGCTATAATTTTAAAGTGTTCAAGAGTCGTGTCAATTATAAACACTCTTTTACATTAAGAGTTGTATATTTTTTTCAATTTGAAAGTGTTCAAGAGTTGTGTCAATTATAAACACTCTTTTACATTAAGAGTTGTATAATTTTTTTTAATTTGAAAGTGTTTAAGAGTTGTGTCAATTATAAACACTATTTTACATTAAGAGTTGTATAATGTTTTCAATTTGAAAGTATTCAAGAGTTGTGTCAATTATAAACACTCTTTTACATTAAGAGTTCTATAATTTTTTTAATTTGAAAGTGTTCAAGAGTTGTGTCAATTATAAACACTCTTTTACATTAAGAGCTGCATTATTTTTTTAATTCGAAAGTGTTCAAGAGTTGTGTCAATTATAAAAACTCTTTAAGAGCTGTATAATTTTTTCTAATTTGAAAGTGTTCAAGAGTTGTGTCAATTATAAAAACTCTTTTACATTAATATTTGTATAATTTTTTGATTTGAAAGTGTTCAAGAGTTGTGTCAATTATAAACACTCTTTGACATTAAGAGTTGTATAATTTTTTAATTTGAAAGTGTTCATGAGTTGTCAATTATAAACACTCTTGTACATTGAGAGTTGTATACTTTTTTTAATTTGAAAGTTTTCAAGAGTTGTGTCAATTATAAACACTCTTGTACATTAAGAGTTGTATAATTTTTTAATTTGAAAGTGTTCAAGAGTTGTGTCATTTTTTTATTTATTATACATCCATCTCCCTAATTTTTAATTATAAACACTCTTTAACTGAATTGCAGCCAAGACATTAACTCGATAAACTAATTAAATCATCGGAACGGATCGCCGACCGCGTTTTCCACAGCAAGCGCCCACGTCTAGTCGGAACATTTTGGTGCGAGATCTAACCTTCTCTACGCACGGTTTCCATTGTCATCCTTCATATAGGTCAACGGGATGGCACCATATTGCGGCCAGGACAAATGGGAGGATGAACTGAAGCTTAACAAAGGGCCGCCATCACCAGAGAAGAAGAATAAAGGAAAGGAAATGACAAGGGCGCGGGTGCGGGACTGGCTCACATGGATAAGCCGTGGATCTAATGCTCACGTGGATAAGTTGTGGATCTCATGCTGATCTGGATAAGTAGAGAGAGGTTTCCACTATGGGAACCAACTTAACGCGGCCCCACTTGTCAACACGTAACGGCAACGGTCCATTATCGAACCTGACAGACCGCAACCCCACTTTGTCAGCACGTAACGGCGAGGGTCCACTACAGGACCCAACTAAATGCAGCCTCACTTGTCAGCATCTAACAGCAAGGCTCACGGATAGCAAGTTTCAGACCATGCGAGAGTTTCATAATAGTAGATGGGCAAAAGTGAGGAAAATTTAAGAGGCTAGGGAAAAGTGAGTACAACTAAGGAACCAAGGGCAATAAAATGGAAATACGAATGATAAAGGTAGATCTGTCCGACTCATCATTGATCGTACCATGTCCAACAAGGTCCAATTCTGCCATTCCGAGACACCGTTCCTCTGCGGTGTTCCCGGTGGAGTGAGATGAGGAACTATTCCACAACTCTTCAGATGGTGATCAAACTCGTGGCTCATGTACTCGCCTCCTTGGTCCGACCGAAGAAACTTTATTTTCTTGTCGAGTTGATTCTTGTCACATCCCAAAATTTTCCAAATTTTGAAATATGAAAAATAAATAAATAAATAAATAATTGTTGAAATTTAGGGTGAAAATAAACTTTTTGATTCCAAATGGAAACATCAAAACCCATTTTGAACAAATAAAATCCTAAAGGGATTTAAAAAAAGATAAGCAAATAATAAATAAAATTATAAAAGTGGGAATCACCATTTTTGGATCTTTAAATAAAAAGATATGGATTTTATAAGCAAAGGAAGAAATAAATAAATAAATAAATAAATAAATAAATAAGGACTATTTAAAAGCCAAATTATATCTTGGCAAAACAAATGAAATGAAATATTTCTGTTTAATAAAAAGAGTAAGGGATTATTTAAATAAAATCATAAGGATTTATTAATATCCATTTTTATTTAAATAAAGGCAATTCCCAATTTAAATGAACATTAAAACATATTAAAGTATTTTAAATAATAATAATAATTCAAATTGAAGTTATTTTGAATAAATAAAACCTACTGAAAAAGGTTTGGTAAAATTTAGAATTCAAATAAAGTTTGAAAACATAATTAAAACCTTATTTGAATTAAGACAAGGGCCTATTTTAAATAATTAATATGCCCTAAAAGAATAAAAGAAATACTCTAAATTGGACTTTAGAATATGTTAATAAACAGTATTAAAATATACTCAAAGTTTGACAAAGGTTTGAATTCAAATGGGGTTTGAATTATTTGAATAAAAATCAAAACAGATAAATAGAAAAGGAAAAAGATTCTGAATAAAAAAAAGAAACGAACCCACTAACAGGCCCAGTCTAGCCCAGCAGCGCAGCCCACTTCTTCCCCTCTCCCCGTAATGTTTTTCACCTAACAGCACACCCGCGAAGTCACTGACGTTGCGACCCCACCTAACCCCACTCACCTCGCTGACGAACAGGACCCACTGGCAACCTTACCGTCATCAACCTCCCAACCGTTCCCCCCATCACACCTCGCTGTTTCTGTCAAGATTCAATCCTCGTAAATTCGAGTAAATGGCAAAGTAAATTCCCCCAGAGACCACTCACACTTAAGCGCCTTGCCCTCCTCTCTCTTTTCCCCCAGGCGCCATCTTCTCTCGGCCACCAGGCTGTCGCAATCGCTAGCTCGAACTCACTATTCCCGACGAGCTACTCAGGCCGATTCCGGCGACGCCGATCCACCCCTTGCCTCCCAGTGCATACGAGATTGCTCGCCATAATACCATGCATCTCCCAGTGCCGCTCGCTTGGCCAAACTCGCTCCACAACGTCGTCAACAACCTCGCCCGAGCACCACCGTCGTCTGCCACTTCTCCGGCGACCCCTCTCGTAAGTACCGTCCACCCCTGTCCCTCTCGATGATGCTCACGTGATCGCCACACTCTCCTGCATCTAATGCATCCTCTGGCGTGTCATTTTATGCCATGTAGCGTCGACAGCATCTATACCCGAGCGAGCCCGACGCCGACACCATCTCCGATGAGCAATCGCCGCTACCCCCGAGCGCCCCTCGAGGAACTGACCCCACCTCGAGCATCAGCGCTTCCCGACGAGTCTATTGAGCATCTTCTCCCTCTCCCGCGCTTCCTGGTTCGTCGACAACCTCACCGTCTGAGCGTGCGCCATCGCCCGCCGTCGCCATCACCGCCAGTCCTTGACCAAAGCGACCTCGTCCGTTGGATGTAGATCCCGTGGTTAGGATAGATCATATAATGAAGCGTTATTGAGTAATCTGATCCGTGCCATTAAGTTAGATCTGACGGCCTGCGTAGCTCGATCCATCCGAAGCGGTATGGACCAGTAAGATTAAGACGCCTAGCACTCACTTTGATTTTAAAAACAGAAAATGTTCTATTAGATGTTTGAACTTGCAAAATTCAAAACTTTTAATCTACAAGTCCAAATTTTGCAAATTTTATATCAATGGAATCAGTAAAAGGAGTACTTTGAAACCATGCACTTTGTTTAATGAATTTATTCTATAAAATTAGTTGTTTATGCAGAAACATGTGTAGGAATATTTTGAATATAAAAAGTATTTTAGAAATGTTTTTAGGGTAAAATATTTTGTAAAAAGATTGTTTTGAACCTACTGACCATGGAAACCAAATTTCGTGTTTAAAAATATATTTTGTGACACTTAGGAATTATTCCTTTGAATTATATCATTTCTGGCTAAATAAAAATATTGATTATGGTTTAAAAAAGCTTTTAAAGTAAAACCTTTTGGAAAATGGTGTGATTTAAACTCTCTGACCCTAAACACCAAGTTTTGGAAGTTGAAAACATATTTGATGAACCTTAGTAAAATAATACTTTGTTAAAGGCATTTCTAGCAAATAAAAATATTTCTTTAAATTAAAATGGAGTTTGGATGAACCCTTTTGCAAATGGATTAATTAAAACACTTTGACCATAAAACTAACATTTGTGTTTGAAGAATATAATTGGCTAACCCTACAAATTATTACTTTGATTTAATTCATTTCTAGAAAAACAAAATGATTTAAATGGCCATTTTCCCTAACTTGAATTTAAATGATTTTACCACTTTTATAAATGACCTTTAGGTGTTTTAAAATGTTTAGAGTCTACTAGAAACCACTTTACCAAATAAAACAATTTTTTGCATGCTTGCATGCATTGCCTTGTTTTTATTATTTTATGTGGTAAATTGTTTGAATGTTAGTTTGAATATGTGCTTGCTTGATTGAATTGTAGTGAAGTTTGAAGAGTGTGATATTTACAAGATCAAGGAGTGAACCAATATTCACTACTTAAAAGGCAAGTGACACTATCATCCATGTCCTACTATTTTCACTACACTTAGTGGTATTTTTGTAGTATGCATGATAGGGCCACTATATTACTATGCTATGCTATGTCCTATTAGGAAATCCATCTTCCTCAATGAAAACATCATAGTTGTAGTATGCTTATCCCTGCTATATATTTGGGATGGAATACATGATATGATTATATAAAGTGTTTGAAAAAATATATGTTTTATATAATAAAACAAGTACTCAATGAACCACCTGGGTGGAAAAGGATACTCAAGTTTGGACAAGGTGGAAACAAAGGGAACCATGTTTATATGGCTATCTTTTTGTATGTGCACTAGAAGGAAACCACCCAGGGACTTAGAGATTTAACATGTTTCTCGTACAGTGGCTTCCGTGTACAGCCATATGCTAAATAGGCTCTGGCTTAGTCAATTACATAGTGGAAGACCTTTGCATTGGCATCTTCAGGTTAACTAGAATTGCGTATTGGAAATATATCCTTACATTGGTGCCTGGTAGACAAGCTAGTATTGTGTATTGGTAGGACTTCTATGGAAAGACTTAGTCACATTTTCGATCTGCCGGTACTCCATTTGGTGTGTACTTATCAAGTGGCCACTGGTGGCGTCAAGACGAGATTGTGTCATGTGGGTAAAGTGTACAACTTCTGCAAAAGATCAAATTCTAAGTACTTAGCCGTGTCCCCGGTTATGGACAACTCTGAGCAACTAAGGCCTGAAGCTGTGGAAGATCTCGACATTCCAATTTCTCAAAGTAAAACTTGGTGGTGTCAACAAGGGATTAGAAGCACTTGGAGTTTTCCAAGGAGTTCAAAAAGATTGTCAAAAGATCAAAACTATTTTAAAAAAATAGGATAAAACTATATTGGTTCCTGCAAATGAGCCTAAACCCTACTTAGCCAAATATGCATATATTGATAGGTTCCACTTATTTCTACATAGTAGTGAAACTTGCCAATACAATTCAAATGTATTGACCCTTGTGGCTGCAACTTATTATGTTGCAGGTTTGTTTGATGTTAGTGAAGTGTGTTGATTAGGATTACAAGTCTACAACCAACATGATTGTCTGTGGCACTTTGAAGATGAAGGACTCCATGCTATATAGATATTCAGCTGCATTGTAATGTGATAGCCAAATGAGCTACGTAAGATGTAATGAATTATTTTATTCCTCGTTATAAAGTTGTATTATGACCTTTGTTTCTTGATATTACATCTTAACTGTGGATGCTAGCTATTGATCCAGGGACTAGCATTGTAAACACAGGGATCTCTATCTTATTAAAGGTTGGGACCTCTACAGATAGTATCAGAGCACTGTGTTGCCTGTAGGATTGTAACCCTAGGATTAGACCAAACCCCTTAGAAAAATAGGAGTTTTATTTGTTCCAAAACTTATTTACAAACAATCTTGTCAACTCTTTCCTCAACCTTTTTGGTTTTGATTCTACATCTCTTCTTTTTTTCAACTTGATGGACAAAGCCTCCACCATGACCAATGACTTCAACTTTAGTCTCACCAAGGACTCCAACTTAGACATCACTAAGGACTACAAGTGAGAACCAAGAGAACATCAGATTGCCTACCAACTATCTAAGACATTGAAATCATGTTAGTGTATGGATCATATTGACCTATGAGGTATGACTATACTAAGTTGATTGTTTCAAGAAAACTTGTTGTTTCCTTCAACTCATGAGTTAAGCTCATAAGTTGTTAAGTGAATAGTTGCTTGTTTGATTGTTTGATTGAAATTGATTGTTTTGGGTTGTGTGTTAGAACATCTTTAGATCTATCAATCATTACTTATCCCTATCAAACCAATAGATGCCTCCCCGTCGTGCCAACCCCAACCAAAACAACAACAATAACGTCACTCCCGAGATGCAGCAGTTGATGACAGCCCAAGCTCAAATGATGCAGATGATGATGCAACTTATACAAAATCAGAATTAGAACAACAATAACAACAACAACAACAATCAGAATAATTCTCCAGCACCTAACATGCTCACCAGGTTTCTGAAGCTAAGGACTGCAAGGTTCTCTGGAACAACTGACCCAATGATAGCCAATGATTGGTTACGTTCGGTGAATAAGGACTTAGTGACTGTTGGATGCACCGACAAGGAAAAAGTTAGGTTTGCAACATATCTGCTCGAAGGACCAGCAGCAACATGGTGGGACAACTTTCAGATCACCACTCCCCTTGAGGATGTGACTTAAGCTATTTTTGAGGATGGTTTCCGTACAACTCACATCTCATCTAGAGTGATGAACTTGAAGAAAAAGGAGTTCCACAATCTGAAACAGCGTCACCTCAGTGTGGCTGAGTACATTGAGGAGTTCAAGAATCTGGCCCGCTATGCACCGGATGAAGTTGATACAGATGTTAAGAGGAAAGATAAATTCCTCGAAGAACTTAACGATGAGTTGAACCTGCAGCTGTCTGTTGCCTATGTCCCAAGTTATCAATCACTCTATGACAAAGCCACCATTTTGGAAAACAAGATGAATAAAGTTGAGAATAGAAAGAGGAAGCATAAACTCAAGTATCACTCAGGATCATCACAAAAGAAGCGTTCATTCAAAAAGAACAATGAAGATTCTGAACCATATCAGCATCACCACAACAACAATGGAAGTGATAATAATGGGAATGATACTGACAATGGAGATGACCTTGGACAGAACCAACAAGGCAATTCCAGGAAGAAAGACATTAGCCAGTTGCAGTGCTATAATTGTAAGGAACTTGGACACTATGCATCAGACTGTCCTGAGAAGAAAAAGAAAAAGGATGCTAGAAACTCCAATGGAAATGATTCCAATGCGGCCCAGAAAGTACATGTGAACCACATTGACATGTATGGAACCCTTGAAGAAATAGAGGATGTGGATGTCAGGAATTAGTTAACTCAGTTGAGACAAATAAGGATTCCTTGTTTGGATATCAAGTATTGAACCCATAGTCAAGTGAACCATCAATGTAACCCTATAAGACTTTCTTTTAAGGGTGGTACTGCCCTAGTTGTCTTCAAGACAACTTGTAACCCCTAGCCTTCCCAAATCTCGGGGCGAGATTTCTTTTAGCGGTGGTAGCCTGTCACATCCCAAAATTTTCCAAATTTTGAAATGTGAAAAATAAATAATTGTTGAAATTTAGGGTGAAAAGGAACTTTTTGATTCCAAATAGAAACATCAAAACCCATTTTGTACAAATAAAATCCTAAAGGGATTTAAAAAAATATAAGCAAATAATAAATAAAATTATAAAAGTGGGAATCACCATTTTTGGATCTTGAAATAAAAAGATATGGATTTTATAAGCAAAGGAAGAAATAAATAAATAAATAAATAAGGACTATTTAAAATCCAAATTAAATCTTGGCAAAACAAATGAAATGAAATATTTCTGTTTAATAAAAAGAGTAAGGGATTATTTAAATAAAATCATAAGGATTTATTAATATCCATTTTTATTTAAATAAAGACAATTCCCAATTTAAATGAACATTAAAACATATTAAAGTATTTTAAATAATAATAATAATAATTCAAAGTGAAGTTATTTTGAATAAATAAAACCTACTAAAAAAGGTTTGGTAAAATTTAGAATTCAAATAAAGTTTGAAAACATAATTAAAACCTTATTTGAATTAAGACAAGGGCCTATTTTAAATAATTAATATGCTCTAAAACAATAAAAGAAATACTCTAAATTGGACGTTAGAATATGTTAATAAACAATATTAAAATATACTCAAAGTTTGAAAAAGGTTTGAATTCAAATGGGGTTTGAATTATTTGAATAAAAATCAAAACAGATAAATAGAAAAGGAAAAAGAAAAAGATTCTGAATAAAAAAAGAAACGAACCCAACCCACTAACAGGCCCAGTCCAGCCCAGCAGTGCAGCCCACTTCTTACCCTCTCCCGAAACTTTTTTCACCTAACAGCGCACCCGCGAAGTCACTGACGCTGCGACCCCACCTAACCCCACTCACCTCGCTGACGAACGGGACCCACTGGCCACCTCACCGTCATCAACCTCGCGACCGTTCCCCCCATCACACCTCGCCGTTTATGTCAAGATTCAATCCTCGTAAATTTGAGTAAATGGCAAAGTAAATTCCCCCAGAAACCACTCACACTTAAGCGCCTTGCCCTCCTCTCTCTTTTCCCCCAGGCGCCATCTTGTCTCCGCCACCAGGCTTCCGCAATCGCTAGCTCGAACTCACTGTTCCCGACGAGCTACTTCGGCCGATTCTAGTGTCGCCGATCCACCCCTTGCCTCCCAGTTCATACGAGATTGCTCTCCATAATCCCCTGCATCTCCCAGTGTCGCTCGCTTGGCCGCTCTTGCTCCACAACGTCGGCAACAAACTCACCCGAGCACCACCGTCGTCTGCCACTTCTCCGGCGACCCCCCCCCCCGTAAGTACCCTCCACCCCTGTCCCTCTCGATGATGCTCCCGTGATCGCCACACTCTCCCGCATCTAACGCATCCTCTGGCGTGTCATTTTATGCCCTGTAGCGTCGACAGCATCTATACCCGAGCGAGCCCGACGCCGACACCATCTCCGATGAGCAATCGCCGCTACCCCCGAGCGCCCCTCGAGGAACTGGCCCCACCTCGAGCATCAGCGCTTCCCGACGAGTCTATTGAGCATCTTCTCCCTCTACCGCGCTTCCTGGTTCGTCGACAACCTCACCGTCTGAGCGCGCGCCGCCGCCCACTGTCACCAGCACCGCTAGTCCTTGACCAAAGCGACCTCGTCCGTTGGATGTAGATCCTGTGGTTAGGATAGATCATATAACGAAGCGTTATCGAGTAATCTGATCCATGCGATTAAGTTAGATATGACGGCCTACGCAGTTCGATCCATCCGAAGCGGTATGGACCAGTAAGATTAAGACGCGTGGCACTGACTTTGATTTTAAAAAACAGAAAATGTTCTATTAGATGTTTGAACTTGCAAAATTCATAACTTTTAATCCACACGTCCAAATTTTGCAAATTTTATATCAATGGAATCAGTAAAAGGATTACTTTGCAACCATGCACTTTGTTTAATGAATTACTTATGTAAAATTAGTTGTTTATGCAGAAACATGTGTAGGCATATTTTGAATATAAAAATTATTTTAGAAATGTTTTTAGGGTAAAATCTTTTGTAAAAAGATTGTTTTGAACCTACTGACCATGGAAACCAAATTTTGTGTTTAAAAATATATTTTGTGACACTTAGGAATTATTCCTTTGAATTATATCATTTCTGGCTAAATAAAAATATTGATTATGGTTTAAAAAAGCTTTTAAAGTAAAACCTTTTGGAAAATGATGTGATTTAAACTCTCTGACCCTAAACACCAAGTTTTGGAACTTGAAAACATATTTGATGAACCTTAGTAAAATAATACTTTGTTAAAGGCATTTCTAGCAAATAAAAATATTGCTTTGAATTAAAAATGGAGTTTGGATGAACCCTTTTGCAAATGGATTAATATTAAAACACTTTGACCATAAAACTAACATTTGTGTTTAAAGAATATATTTGGCTAACCCTACAAATTATTACTTTGATTTAAATCATTTCAAGCAAAACAAAATGATTTAAATGGCCATTTTACCTAAATTGAATTTAAATGATTTTACCACTTTCATAAATGACCTTTAGGTGTTTTAAAATGTTTAGAGCCTACTAGAAACCACTTTTCTAAATAAAACAATTTTTTGCATGCTTGCATGCATTGCCTTGTTTTTATATTTTATGTGGTAAATTGTTTGAATGTTAGTTTGAATATGTGCTTGCTTGATTGAATTGTAGTGAAGTTTGAAGAGTGTGATATTTACAAGATCAAGAACTGAACCAATATTCTCTACTGAAAAGACAAGTGACACTATCATCCATGTCCTACTATTTTCACTACACTTAGTGGTATTTTTGTAGTATGCATGATAGGGCCACTATATTACTATGCTATGCTATGTCCTATTAGGAAATCCATCTTCCTAAGTGAAAACATCATAGTTGTAGTATGCTTAGCCCTGCTATATATTTTGGATGGAATACATGATATGATTATATAAAGTGTTTGAAAAAAAAATATGTTTTATATAATAAAACAAGTACTCAATGAACCACCTGGGTGGAAAAGGATACTCAAGTTTGGACAAGGTGGCAACAAAGGGAACCATGTTTATATGGTTATCTTTTTGTATGTGCACTAGAAGGAAACCACCCAGGGACTTAGAGATTGAACATGTTTCTCGTACAGTGGCTTCCGTGTACAACCAGATGCTAAATAGGCTCTGGCTTAGTCAATTACATAGTGGAAGACCTTTGCATTGGCATCTTCAGGTTAACTAGAATTGCATATTGGAAATATATCCTTACATTGGTGCCTGGTAGACAAGCTAGTATTGTGTATTGGGAGGACTTCTATGGAAAGACTTAGTCACATTCTCGATCTGCCGGTACTCCATTTGGTGTGTACTTATCCAGTGGCCACTGGTGGCGTCAAGACGAGATTGTGTCATGGGGGTAAAGTGTACAACTTCTGCAAAAGATCAAATTCTAAGTACTTAGCCGTGTCCCCGGTTATGGACAACTCCGAGCAACTAAGGCCTGAAGCTGTGGAAGATCTCGACATTCCAATTTCTCAAAGTAAAACTTGGTGGTGTCAACAAGGGATTAGAAGCACTTGGAGTTTTCCTAGGAGTTCAAAAAGATTGTCAAAAAATCAAAACTATTTTGAAAAGATAGGATAAAACTATATTGCTTCCTGCAAATGAGCCTAAACCCTACTTAGCCAAATATGCATATATTGATAGGTTCCACTTATTTCTACATAGTAGTGAAACTTGCCAATATAATTCAAATGTATTGACCCTTGTGGCTGCAACTTATTATGTTGCAGGTTTGTTTGATGTTAGTGAAGTGTGTTGATTAGGATTACAAGTCTACAACCAACATGATTGTCTGTGGCACTTTGAAGATGAAGGACTCCATGCTATATAGATATTCTGCTGCATTGTAATGTGATAGCCAAATGATCTACGTAAGATGTAATGAATTATTTTATTCCTAGTTATAAAGTTGTATTATGACCTTTGTTTCTTGATATTACATCTTAATTGTGGATGCTAGCTATTGATCCAGCGACTAGCATTGTAAACACAGGGATCTCTATCTTATTAAAGGTTGGGACCTCTACAATTCTCTACTTCATTCTGGAACTCTTTGAACTTTTCAAAGGCTTCCGAATTATGTTTCATCAAGTAGATATATGCATACCTACTCAAATCATAAGCGAAGGTAATGAAGTACTCATAACCACCCTTGGTTGTCGTGCTCATTGGACCACATACATCACTATGTACTAGTCACAATAAGTCATATGCCCTTTCACAACTCCTTGTAAAAGGTGTCTTGATCATTTTACTAGGCAGGCAAGATCTGCATGTATCGAACGACTCCAAGTTAGAAGAATTTAGGAGCCCATCATCATGGAGCTTATTCATGCGTTTCCAACTTATATGACCAATACGATAGTGCCAAAAATAAGTCATATTCAGATCATTTGGTTTTAACCTTTTAACATTTATGATATAGACAGACCCACCATCAAGATTCAAAACATATAACCCGTCCTGGACGGGTGCAAAGCCGTGAAACATATCATTCATACATATAGAACAACCATTATTCTTAATACTATACTCATAGCCTTGTCTCATCAAACATGAGGCATAAATGATGTTTCGACTAAGCACTAGAACATAATAAAAATTATTTAGTTCCATTAAGAATCCTAAAGGTAAATGAAGTTGCATCGTGCCGACTTCCAACACAACAAGTCTTGCTTTGTTGCTTACCCAAATGTCAACCTCTCCCCTTGCTACACTCCTAGTTCTTACCAGTCCCTGCAATGAGTTGTAGATATGAATGACTGATTCGATGTCATATACCCAAGAACTATCAAGTGCATCAGCAAGATAAATGTCTATAACATTGCATACAAGTGTATGTGAGCCGGAAGTCACACCTCCGCTCTCGAATTTTTCAGCCAAATACATGCTGCAATTCCTCTTCCAGTGGCCATCCTCCTTGCAATAAAAGCAAGTGGATCCAGACTTAGTTCCTGAGGAAGCGCTTGGGATCGAATCTTGAGTGTTACCTCCTGACTTAGTCTTCCTTTGCTTAGTCCAAGAACTCTTCTTGAACTTAGCCTTATTCTGTACAATCAACACTTGATTGGTACCTTTCTTGAGATCAGCCTCTGCCTGCTTGAGCATCCTGAAGGAAATATGCCCGAGAGGCAATAATAAGGTGGTTATTATCGTATTCCTTGTTTTTGATAAATTTTTATTTTTCATGCTATAATTGTATTAATCATAAACATTAATACATGTGGGTTTAATAAACAAATAAGAGTTCCTAGTTATGCCTCTCATATAAACTAGCTCGTTAATTAACATGATGATCAAGGTTTCCTAATCATAGACATTGGATGTTGTTAATAATGAGGTCACAACATTGGTGGAATGATGTAATCAACATTCATCTGAAGTATAGTAATATGATCATAGTCATTATGTTTAAATTTCTATAACATCATTACAAGTAACTTTAGTCCTTAGACCATGAGATCATGTCAATCACTAACACCGAAAGAGTAGCTTGATAACATCAACTGTCACACCGTAACATGGTGACTATAAAGGTGGGTTCAGATACTCCGATAGTGTTATGTAGAGGCTCATGGATCAAGAGTGGGATTTGTCCATCCAAATGACGGATATGTATAGTCTAGGCCCTCTCGGTGATATCACATTGATATAGCTTGCAAGCAAGTGATGGATATCACTAGAATGTTGGGAACAAGAAAAGAGTACATGTCGGTAACGAGATCAAACTAGTTATGGGGATAACGATGATCAAATCTTGCACATGTAAAATATCATGAGACAAAAGGATTTAGTTGCAATGTAAAAGGTTCACATGATCACAAGAATTCATCATTGAATGTGTGGGAGTCAGTACATATCTCTCGGTCCTGCTGCTGATTATTGATCGAAGAGGGGTCTCGATCATGTCTACATTATTCGTGAACCATAGGGTGACACACTTAAGGGATACCGACACCATTTGGAGCAAATAATATGCCATAGAAAGAATATGAAAGCGCTGGAATTATTTCAACGGAAACCGGAATTGTTTTGGGTGAAATTGCTAAACCTGGTTCTGCATGTGAAATTGAAATGTTGCAAGGGGTTTTATGTGAATGTTTGTTAATTAATGTAATTAAAAAATTCTGAATAAAATAAATAAAAGATTTATTAAGTGATATCTTGCATTAAATTTGGTGAAAATTTAATGGATGTGAGTGGATTTTTGAGTGGAGGCATGTTTATGTGAGTGCAGGATTTTTATTTTGAGTGGGAGCTCCACCCACATGAATGTGGAAGAGGTGGTGGCAGCCACCATGGCCACCACGCCATGCCTCTTGGCTTCCTCCCCTCTCCGTATAAAAGGCCCCCCTCTCCTCCTCTCATATCACACCTCCTCATGAAGGATCTCTCTCCCCCTCTAGAATTTCCCCATGGTCTCGGATCAGCGAGATACATGTTCCCGGTGGTTTTTTCTGGAGCAAGGATTTGTTGCTTCCGCTGCTTTGCTGGAGCGAGGGCGTGGAGGTTGTCGGGGTTCCGGACGTGTGTGCGATCACGGATGCTCCACTAAGTTGCAGGGTTGTCGGACTTCTACATGATCTTGAGATCGGCAAGAGATCGACTATATCACCAACGAGTCCATACTCGTAAATCTTTGTCGGTCTTCAAGGGTATGTATTCTTGATGTATATCCACATGTTAATTGTATCTAGATATATGGATCGTGGCGTATATAGTTCCAATCATAGGAATTTTTTGTTTTCTATGTTATAAACCCAACACATCTCATGCAATTCAGTGAGCTTACTATCCATACCATGCATGTGGTAGTTCGATATGAACTGACCATAAGCACTAGGAAGAGAGTTCATAATTATGTCTGTAGCGAACTCTTTGCTAATGGGGTAGCCAAGCCTTTTCAGAGACTGCACATAACCAACCATATTGATCACATGCGGACTCTGTGGATCGCCATCCTTAATCTTACAACTCAGCAAAGCTTGAGAGACTTGATACCTCTCGGTCTTTGCCTGAGCCTGGAACATACTTTTGAGATTTTCGATCATATCGTAGGCCTGAACATTCTCGAACTATTGTTGAAGTTCGGTTCCATGTAAGGGAGCATAAGGCAACTAATTTCCATGGACTCGTCCTTGGTGCGATGGTAGGCATTGATAACATCAACACTTGCATTCTCATCCGGCTCATCTGGAAGTGGGTTATCTAGAACACGGTCCCTCTTTTCATGCTTGAGAACAATTCTCAAATTTTGATACCAGTTGGTGAAATTAGTGTCATTCATTTATCTTTCTCAAAAATGGTTCTCAATGCAAAACCGCATATCTAAGGGAGACTGCTACTAGGTGCCATCATCTACAACAGAAAATGCAATAACACTTAAAACATGTATTCATAAAAGAGCAAGCATATTAAACATTTTAATACTTATGCTCCCACTAGAACCAACACCCCTCCAATGGTTACTTAGTGATTCATGTCCCTAAATAAGAAAGTCGACTAGTGAGCTTTAGCATCACCGCTAGCAGTCATGTGATTTAGGTAGGCAACTCCTTGCCAACCGAATCTGATGTGACTCATGTTGGTCGAGTGGCATCTCATGCCCCGGCTACGGCCGACCTCTCCCCAAGCCCCACAACCGTTGTGATAGACCCGTTTATCTTACCAAGTGCTTACGCGTGTAAGAGTCTGACTCAAACCCACCTAGTCAAAAAGAATTGGCAGCACCTCAAATTTATGAGCCCACTAACCAAGAATGTCCAACTTGTGATGGTGCAGCACCGACAGGGAGACCGAATAGACCTTCTTTGAGGGATTAAAGTTTACTAACTATCTAATAGAGGTAAAACTAGATACATAGCAATATCACAAATAATCTCATTATAATGTGGAATGGTATGGCTCTCATCATGGCGATCTCCATCTCCATGAACATGTTCGTCATGCCTTTGGCTGTAGTGTCCTTCAAGTCCTCCAAACATGCTACACTAGCACTAAGGAATATATAGGAAGATGGCATCACATACTGACACACAGGTCGTTATACAATAATAGTGACAACACTATGGCTCTAGCCGGCTAACAAACCCATGATACGCATATCATGTATGGATTACACACATACATCACATGTACATTTATCATACCATTCACAACTTCCTGCAAAAACAATTTAATGTATAGATACCATATCTACCGGTGTTGTGAAACCCGCAAAGACCTCTAAGGCACTACGACAGGGTGGATCCGGCGGTCTCACTAGCCGGATAGCGGGCGGGGATCAAAGGGGCAGGGGCACTCGCAGGTGCGGGTAGCGCCCGACAATTTTTCCGAAATCGTAGATCTCATCTACATTCCGAACCATGGATTCCTTCATTGGATAAAACAATTTTACCCAAATTTGATCGCTGTGCAGATCTGACCAGTCTCATTGACTAGCCGCACCTGATCTTTTATGAACGCCGAGTGCAATTGATCCAATCAATCATGCACAAAACTGATCTATCTCATAGATCTGCCACTAAAACCCTAAGTAGATCCGATCTACCACCTCATGCATATCACATATGCATAGATCAAGAGCCTAGAACCATAATCTTTCGCTATGATACCACTGTTGCACCACGAGCCTATAAACAAAACTTTTATTTAACGCGGTGCTCCCAAGATCCAACTTAGGTAATAGGCCATGAGATTTACCACTATACGCGCATGTGCGGATTATCGATGAAGTGCGCCAGGTGATGCAGGGCCGATTGATATCACGAACAGATCCTCTGGATCCCCACGAACTCCTTCGTCAAATCCCTTTGTCTCCAGCGTCACAAGTGCAAGTACTCTACCGGTATCCACACATACAGGAAGGAGCACGGGAAGGGGACTGCTAGATCTTGTCTAACCCGATTTGGGAGTGGAGAAAGTGATGGCTAGGTCAGGTACTATACCTTGTCGCTCCACTTATATACACACCTAGTTGGGCTCAACTCTTGAGGCCCATCTAGGCTGTAACCCAACTACCACATGGATCTCATCCACATGGGCTGCTTACCCTTAAGTGTGTGACCCTATAGGTTCACGTACATATGGACACGACATGAGCTACACCTCCAAGTATCCCGTCATGGCTTTGAGTCTCACTCACTCCCATGAACACTTGGTATCAAGTCGATAGATGGTAGCGACATCTAGCAAGACGTGCCATCTCCCAAATGTTGTAAAGTCCAAAAGACAAACCTTCAATGTGACTTTCATCCAAGTCCCTTTGCCACACGATATACCTTGTCAAGCTATGGACGAGTGTTGCCATCCCTTAAATAGCTCAACCCTCTTCTCGTTCTATGGTATACGATTCACTAGACTAACTCTTAGTATGACTCCTTAGTTAACACTTAACTGAGTATCGCATGGCCATGCTTCACACGAGAGGGCCCAGAGAATATCTATCCATTAAGGAGGGGCAAATCCCATCTTGGTGATCCCTATCACGCATCTTGATTCATAACCAACCCGAACTCTACCTTTATAACTGCCCATTTACGGAACAACGTTTGATAGAACCTAAGTTGGCGATCCACAACTCGGATCATGTGATCACCTCAGGTCAAAGGATTCCATTGTATGAGACTACAAATGACAACATGCTCGTTGCATCTCAACTGTGGGTCAGTCTGACTTGCTAAACTCTTTAGCTGAGTCCATGCAAGTTGGAATGGCATCTCCATGCCCATGAAAAGTGGAACCAATTCATCAAGCCAAATTCATATTAGTCTAAGTTGTGTGTCCAGCACAACCTTAACGACTAAGGACAACTAGTATGAACAACATGAATATATAGTTCCACAACTGAATCATGTATTCAATGATATATAGCAGATGTTCACACAAGGGACAACTTAATAACTTTATGAATAATTTAGGGAATATCATCAAACATGATTTCCTCTAGGGTATATTCCCAACATGGACATCCTACTCAGTCTGCATCAGAATGAACTATCAAGCTTGTCATAGAAGAAGAGTTTAGGAGAAGACCATGGTCGATGGTGCCTTTGAGATACCTAAGGATTCTCTTTACATGAGAGAGATGAGGGACACGGGGATCATGCATGAATATACATGCTTGTTGGACAACATAGGAGATATCAGGATGAGTGAGAGTGGCATATTGAAGAGCACCAGTGATACTGTGATAGCGAGTTGGGTTGGGGACATGATCACCATCATTGGACAGTTTGGCACCTATGTGAGATGGGGTTTGGCAGGGTTGACAATCATTCATGCTAACACAAGATAGAATATCTAAAAGATACTGGCGTTAAGAGAGAAAAAGGGTAGAGGATGTGCTTGAAACATTGATGCCAAGAAAATGATGGAGCGAACCAAGATCAATCATGGAAAATTCATGATTAAGAGAGGAAATAATATGGTGGAGACAAGAACCCGAAGAAGCAAGGATGATGTCATCAAAGTAAAGTAATAGATAGGCGATGTGCTTGTTGGAACAAAAAAATAAAAAGGGAGGAATCAGATTTGGATGGGAGAAAACCTATAGTTTGAATAAAAGTGGTAAACCGTTGGAACCAAGCACGAGGAACTTGTTTGAGGCATAGAGGGATTTGTGGAGAAGACAAACCAATTCAAGGGAGGAGGGATGCTCAAAGACAGAGGGTTGTTGACAATAGATGATTTAATTTAAAGTGCCATGGAGGAAAGCATTTTTAACATAAAATTGATGAATTGGCAAAGATGAAGATACAACAAGACTAAGAGCAACACGAATGGTATTGGGTTTAACAACAGGGGAAAAACTATCCTCAAAATTAACACCTTGCTGCTTAGAAAAACCATGACAGACCCAACAAGCTTTGTAGCGTTCAAGAGTACCATCAGCATGATATTTGTGTCAAAAAACCCATTTACCAAAATCAATGTTTACACCTGAGGGTGTAGGAACAAGAGTCCATGTGTTATTTTGCCGAAGAGCATCAAACTCATCGCGCATGGAAGAAAGCCAAAGAGGATCAAGAAGAGCGCGTTTGTATGAAGTGGGAATAGGGGAGACGGTGGTTGTAGCTGTGAGGTTAAGACGTCTGTTAGGAGAAAACCCCGTTTGCCATGAGTACACATGACATGATCGTTGGTAGGAGGTGGAATAGGTACATCGTATGGTGGTATGGGAGGTGTTGTTGGAGAAACCGAAGAGGGAGATGTGAGAGGAGAAGAGACTATTGGGGTGGGAGAGATGTTCACCTGGCTCGCCATGAGAGTGTTGAGGCAAGGCAGTCGCATCATGCGGCGAAGAATCGCTCTAGCGCCACCAAGAGGGAGATGTGAGAGGAGAAGAGAGTGTCGGGGTGGGAGAGATGTCTACCGCGGGCTCTATCGCGGCAGAGTTTTGAGGCACGACAAGCTGCCGCAGATGTGCGACAGAAGAATCAGCTACTGCAGGCGCTACCGCGGCAGGATTTTGGCACGCGGCAAGATAAACGGCTATCAGGGCAAGGGAGGAGTTTGCCGTTGGTGCTGCCACGGTAGGATTTTGGCACGCATCATAGCAATTTTATGCCACGACAGGAATGTCGGCAGGAGAAATTTGGCGAAGTAATGGTGATTTTAGGCTTGCTGTGGGAGGTGAGGATATGGGTGTGGTTTTGGTGGCAGCATAGGGAAATGTATTTTCCTTGAATGTAACGTGGCGAGAAATAAGAACACGACCCGAAGATGGATCAAAACAGCAATATCCTTTATGATCATCAGAGAGGCCAAGATGAATGCAGGGTAAAGATCGTGGCTCGAGTTTGTGAGAGGTAGTAGAGGTGATGTTGGGAAATCATAGGCAAAAAACACGCAGGGAAATATAATCAGGGTTGGAGAGAAATAGGGATTGAAAAGGTGTGCAGAGAGGAGATGTTTTTGTGGGTCGGATGTTTAGAAGTAGTGTAGCGGTGCGGAGATATTCTGGCCAAAAGAGAGGAGGAAGAGAGGCTTGAATAAGCAAGGTACAAAGGATGTCATTGATGGAACGAATAGAGCGTTCTACTTTTCCATTTTGCGAAGAGGTGTATGGACACAAAAAACAAAGAAGAATACCATGTGAGAGGAAGGTGTGACATTTGGTGTTGTCAAATTCATGACCATTGTCACATTGAATAAAATGAATGGGCATGCCGAAGTGCATGAGAACATTCTGCCAAAAATTGAGAAATTGGGTGCACATTGGACTTGACGTAGTGGAAAAGTCTAAGTATAATGAGAGTAGTCGTCCAAAATCACAGGATAATATTTATATCCAGAAACACTGGGAATTGGAGAGGTACATAAATCACAATGGACTAATTCAAAAGGAAAAGAACTAGTAGTAGAAAATGTGCCAAAAGGTACTATAACATGTTTGCCGCATTGATAGGCATTGCAGTGGGAGGAATCGTGAGGAACACTAGAACTAGGGATACAAAATTCTTGAAGCATGGACGACGGTGTAGTTTTATTTGGATGACCAAGCTGACGATGCCATAAATCAATAGAAGCAATCATGGCACGGGGGGTGGATGTAGGAACACCATGAAGTGGATAAAGATCTCACCCATGCTATTGAACCGAGCAAGAACCTCCTGCATTTTCAGATCTTTCATAGATAAAGAAAAAGGGTCAAAAGCGAAAATAACTTGATTATCTGTGGTGAATTGGCGAACATAAATAACAATTTTGATTGGGGAGGAAAAAACAAGAATATTGCGTAAAATAAAAATTGCATAAGAAGATGATATGTAAGAATGACCAGTACATGAAATGGGAATTGTGGATCCATCACTAATAGTGATTGAAGAGAAAGTGGAAGCAAAACAAGCTGACAAAGAATTCATATCTGAAGACATATGCGAAGAAGCACCAGAATCTAAAATCCAATATGTACCTTCGTGGTTGAGGGTGAAACTGTTCATGGTGGCGATGAAGGTGGCTTGATCCTAGGCCGGATGTTGAGGAGGAGCGGAAGCCCCATGCGCATGCATTGAAGCATACGGTAAGGACGTCAGAGCACAATATGCGTAGGGGGGTCATGTTGGAGTAGCCTGTCGAAGATCCTGGCGGGACGTGGGGAGGTGGTGTAGGCATCGCAGTGTAGACGTGGGATGGCGGCCGTGGTCGAACCAGACCAGGGGAGCCAGTGGCGGGAAAAAGACCGGGGTTCCATTCCCCGGTAAAGGCTGGCAGAGCACTGTACATGGAAGGAGCAGACTAAGGCATGGACCAGGCCTAAACCATGTCAGTCCAGGGATTATGCGAGGGATGCCAGGTTGATGCAATAGGTGGCATCGTCGGTGGTGGTGCAGGTGGCACGGCGAAGCGGTCCGCGACTATGATGGCTGGTAGATCGGATTCTTCCCGTGATAGTTGGGACTTGGGCGCCATACTGGAAGGGCTGCCATGGCAGGATTTGGAGCTGGTTGGCGTGCCGCAACAAGAATCGGTAGAGGAGGTGGTGCCACAGCAGGGGCATACGATGGAGGCCTTGGGGCGGTGACGAAGACCTATGGGAGTGACTCCCTGTTATGACGTGTACGATTTGTGTTCTGGAGGATGGAGGGAACCTCCACGTAGGAGGGTCGAGGCTGCATCAAGGGTATAAAGGAGGCCTGCTTGTCAAAATCCTCGTTGAGCCCGACAAGAAGAATGTTGATGAGATGTCGTTCTTCAATGGGATCATCGAGCTCGCGTAGTTTGTTAGCGATGGGGGAGAGCCGCTGGTAGTAGACGCCCATCGAGGAGGCACCTTGCACGATGTTGCGGAGCTTGATGTTGAGGGTGTTCACGCGGGCGTCGACGCTATCCTAGAAGATCTGATGAAAAGCCACCCATAGGGTGGCGGCCCATAGGGTAGACGCCCATCTTGGTGGAGACTTGTGTGTAGATCCAATGGATGATCGCAAGATTGTCCTTGACCCAATGTGGATCGTCGGGATAAGGGACGCAGTCCGAGGCAACGTGGGAGAGAAGATTGCAGTGCCCTAGATGAACTTCAAAGAGGTGGCGCCAATGGTAGTAGTTATGAGACGAAAGATATAAGGTGATGGGTATGAAGGGGGAGATGTCGGCAAACGACATTGGGGATGGTTGATGGTAGGTGACGGCGCCGAAGGTTGGGGTAGGAGCTAGGGTTAGGGTTTCGGAGGTGGAGGAAGAAGAAGGAGGGGCAAAGTCGGCAGCGGGAGCCTCTTCCTTGGAGAAGAGAGGGCTAGGCGGCGGCAGACGAGGAGTTGGTGGCGGAGCCATCCCAGGTGCAGAAAACCTAGGCGTCTGATACCATGATAGTTTGGGAGAATAACAACTTGTATTGATTGTGGCCTCTGATAAACATAGTATGTGTACATAGAGATGTAATATTTGTACGTGTTGTGTTTGTACCCCTGTACCAACTCTGATATATAATGATACCAGGCCGGCCCTAGTCGGCACGAGCCTTACCCTACCCATATTGTTACTTCGATATGGTATTAGAGCTAAACCTAATTCTCGCTTCCGCCTACCCAACCATCGCCGCTATCGCTGCCTAGATCGCCACCGCTACGTAGATCACCGACCGCCACCTCGCGCCACCATCTGCCGGTCACGCCATGACAACCTCTGGCATGTCGATGAACTCCTCCAGCCCGTCATCCACCTCGTCCGCAAGGACAGCCTCCGTCGGTGTCTCAATGAGCTCTGGGAGCGCTTCTCGGGCGGTGATGGCGTCGAGGATTCCTGACACTCCCATTTATCTTATGAATAAGTTCACCACATGCCTCACAGCGGACAACTACCTATACTAGCGCACTCAAGTCGATCCGATCTCTAAGAGCAACCTGCTCTCCGGCTTCATCGATAGGTCTCTACCCTGTCCGGCCGAACAGCTTCAAATTTTGGGGTCCGGTGATGTCACCGCCTCAACTGAGCCCAACCGCAAGTACTCGACATGGCACTATAAGGATCAGTCGATCCTCTCGGCCATTGTCTCCTCTCTCAGCGAGGGTGTTCTCGGCATGGTCATGATGATCCCGACGTTGCAGGAGGCGTGGGAGGCCCTAGAGGGTAGCTTCACGTCACAGTCGACGGCATGGACCATGCATATTCGTGCCCAGCTATCCAAGGTCAAGAAGCACGACTACCCCAACGCAACGCCTTCTTCAACAAGGTCAAGTCCCTGACAGATATTCTCTCGTTGGGCAACCGCTCCGTTCAGAAGAGTTCAACGCCTTTCTACTCACCGTCCTCAATAGTGACTACGATCCCCTTGATGATCGTGTCTCTACTCGGTCGGTGTCTGACCCTATGCCTGATGCGCTCAGATCAATACAGAGCTTCATTGGGAGACCCGAGGAAGGTATGATGAGCACAACAACAAGTCTTCCCTCAGAAAGAACCAAGGTTATCGAACCAGTAGGAGGAAGGAAACGACCCAAAGGTGTTGTTAGCAACATGGAAACCTGCATAACACAAACCCAAGTCTTTGCCCCAACGAACAGTGAGGTTGTTAATCTCACCTGTTTGCTGAAAACAAAGGATTAACTATATGGTGTGGAAGGTAATGGTGGTTTGCAGAAAGTAAATAGTAACAGTGGAAGATGTATCAGCTATAAATATTGGACCAGGGTCCATAGTTCACTAGAGTTGTTCTCCTTAAGATAAACAAACATGGCATGCTGGGTAAACAAATTACAGCGGGCCAATTGACATGACAGAGCATGGCATTATAATGCAACACTAGACATTCATGACCCTATGAGATTTGATTGGGCAATACACCAAGATACATAGACCGCCATCCAACTGCATCTATGACTAGTAATCCACCTTCAGGTTATCATCTGAACCCCCTCCAGTATCAAGTTGCAAGCAACGGATAACTGCTTTAAGCAAAGTGTGTAAGGTAAACAATCCACTTGTTCCATGAACAAGAGACCATTGTTTTATCCCTAGTAGCAACATCACATCTACAACCTTAGAGATTTATGTCACTTCCCCAGATTAAATAGAGACATGAACCCACTATCGAGCATAAATACTCCCTCTCGGAGTCACTAGCATCTACTTGGCCAAGATAGCAACTAGAAACAAAGAGCATACAAGATCACAAACAACATAGACATGATAGAATCAATAAGATAGAACCATTAATCAATCTGACATAGTAATCTCAATATCCATCGGATCCCCGCAAACACAACATGCATGATTACAAATAGATGATCTTGATCATGAACGGAGATCACAAGATCTAAACATGGTAGCACAAAGGAGGAGAGACAACCATATAGCTACTACATGGACCCGTAGTCCAAGGTGGAACTACTCACGCATCATACCGGAGGCTGGCATGATGATGAAGAAGGCCTCCGGGATGATCTCCCTTCCGGCAGGGTGCCAGGAAGAACTTTAGATCCCCCTGATCTAGGGACGATGGTGGCGGCGGCTATAGACTGTTTCGTAGAAGATTGATCGGGTACTTAGGGTTTTGGTATCGGGGGCTTCTTATAGGCGAAGAGGCGAGGAAGGGGGGCACCCAGGGTGGCCTCACCCCCCCAGGCGAGGTCTTTGGCTTCATCGACGGGTCTCTACCCTGTCCGGCCGAACAGCTTCAAATTTTGGGGTCCGGTGATGTCACCGCCTCAACTGAGCCCAACCGAAAGTACTCGACATGGCACTAGCAGGATCAGTCGATCCTCTCGGCCATTGTCTCCTCTCTCAGCGAGGGTGTCCTCGGCATGGTCATGATGATCCCGACGTCGCAGGAGGCGTGGGAGGCCCTAGAGGGTAGCTTCACGTCACAGTAGACGGCGCGGACCATGCATATTCGTGACCATCTATCCAAGGTCAAGAAGCATGACTACCCCAATGCCAATGCCTTCTTTAACAAGGTCAAGTCCCTGACAGATATGCTCTCGTTGGGCAGCCGCTCTGTTCATAAGAGTTCAACGCCTTTCTACTCACCGTCCTCGATAGTGACTGCGATCCCCTTGATGATCGTGTCTCTACTCGGTCGGTGTCTTACCCTATTCCTGGTGCGGCCACCCTGTGTGCCCCCTGCCTCGCCTCTTCGCCTATAAAGACCCCTGATACCGAAACCCTAAGTACCCGATCAATATTTCACAAAACAGTCTGTAGTCGCCGCCACCATCATCCCTAGATCAGGGGGATCTGAAGCTCTTCCTGGCACCCTGCCAGAGGGGAGATCATCCCGAAGGCCTTCTTCATCATCATGCGAGCCTCCAGTATGAAGCGCGAGTAGTTCTACCTTGGACTACGGGTCCATGTAGAAGCTAGATGGTTGTCTCTCCTCCTTTGTGCTACCATGTTTAGATCTTGTGAGCTCTCTTCATGATCAAGATCATCTATTTGCAATCATGCATGTTGTGTTTGCGGGGATCCGATGGATATTGAGATTACTATGCCAGATTGATTAATGGTTTTTCTTATTGATTCTATCATGTCTGTGTTGTTTGTGATCTTGCATGCTCTCCGTTGATAGTAGCTATCTTGGACAAGTAGATGCTAGTGACTCCAGGAGGGGGTATTTATGCTCGATAGTCGGTTCATTCCTCTGTTTAATCTAAGGGAAGTGACATAAATCTCTAAGGTTGTAGATGTGCTGTTGCTACTAGGGAGAAAACAACGGTCTCTTGTTTATGGAACAAGTGGATTGTTTATCTTACACACTTTTCTTAAAGTAGTTATCCGTTGCTTGCAACTTCATACTGGAGGGGGTTCGGATGATAACCTAATTACTAGTCATAGATGAAGTTGGATGGTGGTCTATGTATCTTGTTGTATTTCCCAATCGAATCTCATAGGATCATGGATGTCTAGTATTGCATTGTTATTCCTTGATCAGTCCTGTCAATTGCCCTGCTGTAATTTGTTTACCCAGCATGCCATGTTTGTTTATCTTAAGGAGAACACCTCTAGTGAACTATGTACCCCGGTCCAATCTTTACCCTTGATACAAATTCCACTGTTACTATTTACTTTCTGCAAACCACCATTATCTTCCACACCATACAATTAGTCCTTTGTTTTCAGCAAACCGGTGAGATTGACAACCTCACTGTTCGTTGGGGCAAAGTCTTGAGTTTGTGTTGTGCAGGTTTCCAAGTTGCTAGCAACACCTTTGAGTTGTTTCCTTCCTCCTACTGGTTCGATAACCTTGGTTTTTTACTAAGGGAACACTTGCTGTTGTGCTCATCACACCTTCCTGTTGGGGACTCCCAACGAAGCTCTACATTGAACTGAGCCACCATCAAGATTTTCTGGCGCCATTGCCGGGGAGGCTAAGGATGGCTTCACAAGGGGAGTCCTTCACAACCTTTCTCTTTACTTTGTTTTTTTACTTAGTATATTTTGCCTTGTTTTGTTTGCCTCTTTTTATCAAAAACTCCAAAAAAAATAGTTCGTTTGGTTTTCTTTCTCTTATAAAAAACACACAAAAATAGTTCCTACTTCAAGTTGTTTTTATGTCTAGTTCTTCCCCAGTCATTGTTTCATTATGGATAACCCACTCGGTTTCCTATTTCGGAAAACTATTATCACTACTAAGGTATTAGATGAACCACCGCCTTCTAGAACCTCCATGGAAGATTTTATAAGGTATAGAGAATCTTATAAGGGTAAAGTCTTGAGAGCCGTGTTAAAAATGTTGGATCTAATTGCTAAAATTTTGCTTAAACGCCATGATATAAATTGTTGATCTGAATAGGATACTAAACATCTTAAATTCCAATGTGGCTTTAGTAAAAAATTGTAATTATGAAAATATCATTGGAATAACTATATTCATCTTGGATTTGAAGAAGTAGAACAATTTATTTTGTGTATGGGAGCTTTTGAAATAGAATCCTTCATGTCTAAAAATTATGAAACATGTGTTGCTTGTAAAGACCTTAAAGATATGGTCTCTTCTACCCTTAATAATTGCATATAAAATTGCAGCAATAATTGTTATATCATTGATTATAAAGAGAGACTCTATCATGCACAAGAATGTGTCCACAATTTGCAGGAGCCTATGGAAGAATAAATTGCTGAACCTGAAAGCTCAGTAGATGAAAATGAGGAGAATGATGGTCAAGAGGAGGAAGAATGGATCTACCCATTCTTAACTTCTAATGATAGTAACTCTTTACCTCTTACATTATTTGATTGTCCCCCATGCGTACCAAAGGAGGATGAATCTTATGTTCCTGTGGATTCTCTTGATATATCCACTATGAGTAAAACTTGTGATAATAATTATGCTCATGTTATCTATGATAATCCCTTATTTGTGCCTAATTTCGAAATACATGGTACTAAAGATTTTTGCTTAGAAAATGTTTATGATAAAGCTTTAGATGATGGTCCTATATTGAATGATCAGTCACCTTGTTATAAAATTATTAAAGTGGGTTTGAAAGTTTTAACCCCACTATTTTTGAGCTTGATAAAAAGTATGTGTTTGTAGATCATGAAAAGCATGCTTTATGTGATAGTTATATTGTTGATTTTATTCATGAGGATACTGAAAATTATTATGAGAGAGGAAAATATGGTTGTAGAAGTTTTCATGGTGCTAAAACACCTCTCTATGTGCTGAAAGTTTTGAAGTTGCTCTTCTTTTATCTACCCATTATTGTTACTATGTGCTTCTTTGATTTATTTCCTTACAAGATTCCTATGCATAGGAAGTGGGTTAGACTTAAATGTGTTTTGAATTTGCTTATTGATGCTCTCTTTTACTTCAATTCATATTTCTTATGAGCGCATCTTTTTAAACTATCAAACCTAACTTAAAGGCGTTAAAGAAAAGTACTTCTTGGTAGAAAACCCAATAGTTTTCTTGAGTCTTGGAAGTTATTACTTCTGTAATAACCTCTCCTTGTCATTTTTATTAGATTTTTGTGCCAAGAATAACCTCTCATGAGAGGGAAGTAAGATTTTGGGAGTTGTTGTCCCGAAACAGATTTTTGTGCTCTAGTGTAAAAATTCGTGTAAAATCTCCGTAAGTCTGATTGAGCTGTAATTTTTTGAATAAATCCCCCAGGATGTTAGATAACTTTAGTTAGTTCAACCCTTTTTAATTTGAGGAACGTAAGGTCTTCGAAAAAATCGGTTTCTACCTTCTGCTCTGTTTTGACAGATTTCTGCCATTATTTGCATTTGCTTCTTATTGATTCCTTTTTGGATTCTTTTTGGGAAATTAAGATTTTTTAGGGAATTTTTACAGTAGCTTGTGCTTTTAGTGAAAGTTTTGCTGTTCTAAAACTATACCCCAAGGGTCTATTATCTTTTGAATATACTAATGTTGCTAATGAAGATTGTGTGAAGTTTTGTATGAAGGGAAATTTTCATGTGTAGAGAAAGAATAATGTAATGAGATGAAGAATGGACAAAAGCTCAATCTTGGGAATTCCACCCCGTGGTACCCCAAGAAATATTCAAGAGGTACACGCGTCAAAGCTTGGGGATTCCCAAGGCATCCCATTCTTCATCAATAAAAATCTCAGGTCTTTCTAGACACTTCGTTTTTATTGTTTCATGCACAAGTTGTGTTGTTCTTGGAGCGTCTTAGTTTTCGTTTTTCGTTTTTGTATGCTTAGTTTGATTTAATAAATTAATTTGGAACCCCGTTCTCGCTGTGTTGTTGCAAATAAGTTGATTGGTGTTGGAAAGGAGTAGAAAGTTCTTTCTTGAACAGTACAAGAGGAGCTTGCTTTGACTTTGACTTAGACTTTATCATGTCATGCTAGATGTTATTTTGACCTTATGATTAGTGATTATTGTTGTAGCATGACTTGTTCCAAATAATTAGGATTGCTTAATATGCCCTGAAGGAATCATGCGTTGTTTTAGCATA
This sequence comes from Avena longiglumis, assembly GCA_030063025.1. Classification (NCBI taxonomy): domain Eukaryota; kingdom Viridiplantae; phylum Streptophyta; class Magnoliopsida; order Poales; family Poaceae; genus Avena; species Avena longiglumis. The sequence goes on along the minus strand of CP125976.1, from coordinate 202,293,005 downwards.
CAAAAGCATAATATTGTGGTATTCTCCTTTGATGCTTTGTTTGGGTTGAATTGGCACATGCTCACACCATATTATGACTATGAACAAGTCACCATAGCCTATATGATCATTTAGTCCTTGACTTGTAGTACCACTTTATCCTTTTATTAGTAATGTTTTGTCGCTCTGCATGATTATGGTCATTATTGCTCTCTTAGTTGGTCGCTCCACTTGTATGAGTAAGCTCTACTCATGCATCCAACTCCGAAGAAACCAAGTTATTCCAAAATGTCCACTAAAAATTCCTATGCATGGTGTGTTACACCATTCCAAGTATATTCTTGTTTTCATCTATCTTCCAATTAAAAAGTCATTTTGTTATGTGAAACTTAGTGATTAAAGCTCTCACAAACTTGATGGCACACTTTAGTTTCTTGCCCCTAAATAAACTTGAACCATTGTGTCATCTATGTTGTATATACTTGCACTTATATGTTGGAATTATCAGAACCATGTTGTCATGGGGAACGCTTTCAACATTGCACTTGTACATTGTACACAGTTGATATCATGCTCTTTTGTCTATGGATGTCGTCGGTGTGAAATAAAAGGGGATCTTGTAAGTCCATGGAGTTATGTATGTGTGTTAGATAAACGCCTGGGCCGCTAGCCTAAGCCATGCCTAATCATAGTGGAAACTTCAGCATCACCATAGTGAGCAATCTATGAAGCTTTCTTCTTATAAAAAAAGAGACATATTGAAAAGCGGAAAGAGAGAAAAAAGCACCATTTTCCCATGGTAAATAAGAAGATTGCTGAGATGCTCATTGTATGCTTGCCTTGTCATTTTGATTATGGGATAGCTCCTGTATCATGTGTAAGGGGTACCCCGTTGGCGGTTCTCTATGATACACATGTACTTACTATGACAAGAACTTACAGGTGACTAAAGTTGAGTAGCATGAGGAGCGGCCCTCGTATTCAAGGGACATGAGATTGCCAACTTATAATTTTTCAAGCATATACTCCATAGTATGTTCACTTTAACCTTAATCACTTCAAGATTCTTATGATAGGGACAATGATAGCTGAAAGCTAACAAGTACCATAATTTTTGGAAGCTCTTTTTGAGACTTGAAATCTCTGCTTTCCTTTTGTGAAGGGCCTTTCTTCCACCTTTATATTGAGTCTCCACCTTCTATCCTTAGGCACCAGTTAAGAGAGCATAGTTGCCATTCTTAGTTCTATGTGCATTGTCCCAAAACTTATTGATTGATTCATATTCTTTCTATTGCTTGCTCATGAACTTTTTGTATCTAGTCACTCTTATGAACTTTGAAGGTGTCCTATGCATCTATTTGCTACTCCATGAGGGACAAGCTGAATGCCACTATGCTATGTTTTCTATATGTGAAACAAACAAACGTCTATCAATGCATTGTTATTCATAATCTTTGTTTGTAACCTTTCATGTTGCATGCATAGTTACTTTGTCTTACTGTTAGAACTCCATCTTTCATGCTCATGTTTACAGTTCTTTGATCCCAGCTTTCAATGCTTTCAAATGGTTTGATCTTGATTTTGATGGTGCATGTCACCTCAAAAATTATTCTTTTTATCACTTACCTACTCGACGACGAGCAAGAGTTAAGCTTGGGGATGCTTGATACGTCTCAAACGTATCTATATTTTTTGATGTTCCATTCTTTTTTAGTATCTACTTTGTGTTGCTTTGTCTACACTTTGAGTTGTTTTTATATGTTTTCTGGTACTAACCTATTAACAAGATGCCACAGTGCCAGTTGCATGTTTTCTTCTATTTTTGGTTCCAGAAAAGGTAGAAAATCAATATTCTCGGCATTGTTCGGGACAAAAGACATAATCAATATTTTACCATGGGGAACACGGAGCCAGGATACGAGATAGAGGGTAGCCACCAGGGGGCCACACCCCTGGCCGCGTGGCTAACCCTAGCCCGCGCGTGGGGGTGCGGCCACCCTGTGTGCCCCCCTTCCTCGCCTCTTCGCCTATAAAGACCCCCCGATACCCAAACCATAAGTACCCGATCAATATTCCACGAAACAGTCCATAGCCGCCGCCACCATCGTCCCTAGATCAGGGGGAATCTGAAGCTCTTCCCGGCACCCTGCCGGAGGGGAGATCATCCCGGAGGCCTTCTTCATCATCATGCCAGCCTCCAGTATGAAGCATGAGTAGTTACACCTTGGACTACGGGTCCATGTAGTATCTAGATGATTGTATTTCCTCCTTTGTGCTACCATGTTTAGATCTTGTGAGCTCCGTTCATGATCAAGATCATCTATTTGTAATCATGCATGTTGTGTTTGCGGGGATCCGATGGATATTGAGATTACTATGTCAGATTGATTAATGGTTTTGTCTTATTGATTCTATCATGTCTGTGTTGTTTGTGATCTTGCATGATCTCAGTTTCTAGTAGCTATCTTGGCCAAGTAGATGATAGTGACTCCAAGAGGGGGTATTTATGCTCGATAGTGGGTTCATTCCTCTATTTAATCTAAGGGAAGTGACAGAAATCTCTTAGGTTGTAGATGTGTTGTTTCTACTAGGGAGAAAACAACGGTCTCTTGTTCATGGAACAAGTGGATTGTTTATCTTACACACTTTTCTTAAAGTAGTTATCCGTTGCTTGCAACTTAATACTGGAGGGGGTTCGGATGATAACCTGAAGGTGGATTACTAGTCATAGATGAAGTTGGATGGCGGTCTATGTATCTTGTTGTATTTCCCAATCGAATCTCATAGGATCATGGATGTCTAGTATTGCATTGTTATGCCTTGCTCAGTCCTGTCAATTGCCCTGTTGTAATTTGTTTACCCAGGATTCCATGTTTGTTTATATTAAGGAGAACACCTCTAGTGAACTATGGACCCCGGTCCAATCTTTACCATTGATACAACTTCCACTGTTAATGCTTACTTTCTGCAAACCACCATTACCTTCCACACCATACAGTTAATCCTTTGTTTTCAGCAAACCGGTGAGATTGACAACCTCACTGTTCGTTGGGGCAAAGTCTTGAGTTTGTGTTGTGGAGGTTTCCAAGTTGCTATCAACACCTTTGAGTCGTTTCCTTCCTCCTACTGGTTCGATAACCTTGGTTTCTTACTGAGGGAAGACTTGTTGTTGTGCTCATCACACCTTCCTCTTGGGGACTCCCAACAAATCTCTACATTGATATGAGCCACCATCAGCTCCAAGAACAACACAACTTGTGCATGAAACAATAAAAACGGAGTGTCTAGAAAGACCTGAGATTTTTATTGATGAAGAAGGGGATGCCCCGCTTGTACCTCTTGAATATTTCTTGGGGTGACACGGTGTGGCATACCCAATCTTGAGCTTTTGTCCATTCTTCATCTCATTACATCATTCTTCCTCTACACCTGCAAATTTTCCTTCATACAGAACTTCACACAATCTTCATTAGCAACATTAGTGTATTCAAAAGATAATAGACCTTTGGGGTTTAGTTTCAAAACAACAAAACTTTAACTAAAGACACAAGCTACTGTACCAATTCCCTCAAAAAGCTCAATTTCCCAAAAAGAACCCAAAAAGGAATCAATAAGAAGCAAATGCAAATAATAGCAGAAATCTGTCAAAACAGACCAGCAGGTAGAAACTCATTTTTTCAAAACCCTTATGTTGCTCAAATAAAAACGTGTTGTACTAACAAAATTTATCTAACAACCTGGGGGATTTATTCGAAAAATTACAGATCAATCCGACTTACAGATATTTTACATGAATTTCTTCGGTGGAGCAGAAAAATCTGTTTCGGAACAGCAACTCCCCAAATCTTACTTCCCTCTCATTAGAGGTTATTCTTAGCACAAAAAGAAAATAAAAATGATAAGGAGAGGTAATTACAGAAGTAATAACTTCCAAGACTCAAGAAAACTATTGAGTTATCTCCCAAGAAGTACTTTTCTTTAACGCCTTTAAGTTAGGCACAAGAAGCAAGAATCAAGTACTTTCAAATGAAGAAGCATTAACATCAAACCTTGCTTTCAAAGGAGGAGAAAAAGGCAACTTTTCTCTCCTAATAGGGAAGTGTTCAATACCTTTCTTGAATGTAAATTGATATTTAATGGTGTCCTCTTTCATATTAATGATGGAACCAACAGTTCTAAGAAAAGGTCTTCCCAAAGTAATAGGACAAGAAGCACTGTATTCAACATCCAAAACATAGAAATCAACAGGGACATAGAAATTATTAACCATAATAAGAATATCATTAAAACTTCCCATGAGTTTATTTTTAGCATTATATTCAAGTGGGACATCCAAATAGCAATCTTCCAAAGGTGGCAAATCAAACATTTCATAAATCTTTCTAGCCATAATAGAGAAACTAGAACCAAGGTCACATGAACCTTTGAGATCAAAGTCATTCACTTGCATATTAATGATGGTTCCCAACTAACTTCTACTTTCCTAGGAATAGAGGTTTTGTGTTTCAACTTTTCTTCCTTAATTTTAATGAGAGCATTTGTAATGTGTTTGGTGAAAGACACATTCATATCACTAGCATCAGGACTTCTAGCAAACTTTTGTAGGAACATAATCACTTCATAGATATTGCAACCATCAAGATCAAAATCAAACTTAGCATCACTAATAGTAGACTCATTGTATTTAGGCATTGTGGTAGGAGGAATAGGGACTTCTTGTGGTTTGTTGGCATCCATATTGGTGGTGGTAATAGTGCACACACTATTGTTTCTAGCAATTTCAGCTTCTCTTTTCCAGTTAGCATGTAGTTGGGCTAACAGTCTAACATTTTCATCAATATTAACAACTTGTATGGAATGAGAAGTAGCAAAGGTACTTTCCAAAGTTTTAGGTTTAGCAGCCATTTTATTAATCAAAGAGGACTATGCTTCGGACAAAGAGGAAATATTTGTCTCAACATTCAAAAGCTTTTCCTCCACAATTTTGTTGAAAGTGGTTTGTTTACTAATAAAGTCTTTAAGCATGACTTCAAGTTCAGAGGGAGAACTTCTAGAATTGTTGTAGGAGTTTCCAAAAGTATTGCCATTATTTGGAGGATAAGGCCTATAATTGTTGTTACTACCAAAATTATTCCTATAGGCATTGTTGTTGAAATTGTTGTTTCTAATGAAGTTCACATCAACTTGCTCTCTTTGAGCAGCCAAAGAGGCTAAGGGAACATTATTTGGATCAATATGAGATTTTCCATTAACAAGCATAGCCATGATAACATCAATCTTATCACTCAAAGAGGAGGTTTCTTCAACAACATTTACCTTCTTACCATGTGGAGCTCTCTTAGTGTACCATTCAGAATAGTTAACCATCATATTATCAAGGAGATTTGTTGCAACACCCAAGGTAATGGTCATAAAGGTACCTCTAGCAGCAGAATCCAACCGGTTTCTTGAAGAGAAGTTTAAACCTGCATAAAAAGTCTGGATAATCATCCAAGCAGTTAGTCCATGAGTGGTACAATTCTTAACCAAAGATTTCATTCTTTCCGAAGCTTGAGCAACATGTTCATTATCAAGTTGTTTAAATTTCATTATTTCACTTCTCATAGATATAATCTTAGTAGGAGGATAGTATTTTCCAATAAAAGCATCTTTGCACTTAATCCAAGAATCAATACTATTTCTAGGCAAGGAAAGCAAACATTCTTCATCTTTTCCTCTCAAGGAGAAAGGAAATAACTTGAGCTTAATAATATCTCCATCTACATATTTTTTCATCTCACAAAGTTCAAAAAAGTTATTGAGGTGGGCAGTAGCATCATCAAAACTAGCACCAGAAAATTGCTCTTTCATCACAAGATTCAACAAAGCAGGCTTAATTTCATAAAAGGTAGCATCAGGAGCAGGTGGAGCAATAGGTGTACTCAGGAAATCATTGTTGTTTGTGCTAGTGAAGTCACACAACTTGGTGTTCTCATCAGAGTTCATTCTGGCAAAAGTGGAGCAAGCCAACAACAGCAGCAACTAGAGCAAGAACTAATTTTTTGTGTTTTTGATAAGAGAAAGCAAACCAAACGAAACTATTTTTTGGAGTTTTTGATAAAAATAGGCAAACAAAACCAAGCAAAAGAAACTAAGCAAAATAAACTAAGCAATACAAAACCAAAGTAAAGATAAAGGTTGTGAAGGACTCCCCTTGTGAAGCCGTCCTTAGCCTCCCCGGCAATGGCGCCAGAAAACAGCTTGATGCGCTCAGATCAATGTAGAGCTTCGATGGGAGACCCCAAGAGGAAGGTATGATGAGCACAGCAGCAAGTCTTCCCTCAGAAAGAAACCAAGGTTATCGAACCAGGAGGAGGAAGGAAAAGAACCAAAGGTGTTGTTAGCAACTTGGAAACCTGCACAACACAAACTCAAGACTTTGCCCCAACGAACACTAAGGTTGTCAATCTCATCGGTTTGCTGAAAACAAAGGATTAACCGTATGGTGTGGAAGGTAATGATGGTTTGTAGAAAGTAAACAGTAACAGTGGAAGATGTATCAATGGTAAAGATTGGATCGGGGTCCATAGTTCACTAGAGGTGTTCTCCTTAAGATAAACAAACATGGCATGATGAGTAAACAAATTACAGCGGGGCAATTGATAGGACAGAGCAAGGCATTATAATGCAATACTAGACATTCATGATCCTATGAGATTTGATTGGGCAATACAACAAGATACATAGACCGCCATCCAACTGCATCTATGACTAGTAATCCACCTTCAGGTTATCATCTGAACCCCCTCCAGTATTAAGTTGCAAGTAACAGATAACTGCTTTAAGCAAAGTGTGTAAGGTAAACAATCCACTTGTTCCATGAACAATAGACCGTTGTTTTCTCCCTAGTAGAAACAATACATCTACAACCTTAGAGATTTCTATCACTTCCCCAGATTAAATAGAGGCATGAACCCACTATAGAGCATAAATACTCCAGTTGGAGTCACTAGCATCTACTTGGCCAAGATAGCTACTAGAAATGGAGAGCATGCAAGATCACAAACAACACAGACATGATAGAATCAATAAGATAGAACCATTAATCAATCTGACATAGTAATCTCAATATCCATCGGATCCCCGCAAACACAACATGCATGATTACAAATATATGATCTTGATCATGAATGCAGCTCACAAGATCTAAACATAGTAGCACAAAGGAGGAGAGACAACCATCTATCTACTACATGGACCCGTAGTCCAAGGTGGAATTACCCACGCATCATACCGGAGGTTGGCATGATGATGAAGAAGGCCTTCGGGATGATCTCCCCTCTGGCAGGGTGCCGGGAAGAACTTCATATCCCCCCTGATCTAGGGGTGATGGTGGCGGAGGCTACAGACTGTTTCGTGGAAGATTGATCGGGTACTTAGGGTTTTGATATCGGGGGCTTCTTATAGGCGAAGAGGCGAGGGGGCACCAGTGGTGGTCACCCTCAGCGCGGCTAGGGTTAGCCGGCCGGGTGTGGCCCCCTGGTGGCTCTTCTCCATCTCGTCTTCTGGCTCCGTGTTCCCCACGGTAAAATATTTACTTTGGCTTTTTCCCGTCCAATTCCGAGAATATTGATTTTCTGCCTTTTCTGGAACCAAAAACAGAAGAAAATAGGCAACTGGCACTTCGGCATCTTGTTAATAGGTTAGTACCAGAAAACATATAAAAATACCTAAAAGTGTAGACAAAGAAAAGTAGATACTAAACAAGCATGGAACATCAAAAATTATATATACGTTTATGACGTATCAATGCCCATACGGGATGTCTACGCGCAGCTCCTCAACACCGAACAATGTGTCGAGGCACGTCATGTCGAGCTCGGTCCTGATATCCACTCTGCCAACTACACCTTGCGTTAGTAGGGACCTGCCGTGCCGCCTCCTCCTGCACGTCAGTAGGGTCAGGGTAGGGGTGGTCACAACACTGGTGGTCAGGGCAGCGGTGGAGCTCTCCCGGTGTGCCATATCTTCTCCAAGGTTGGCGACATTGCATCCTGCTGGTTCAAGAGGTTCCAGAAAAAATTTCTTAGTACCGGGAATGACAGTCGTAATATGTATTGCCAGCTCGCTGCTCTCAATGATGGTGTTGCTGCTGCCTACCATGTCGACACCTCTACTCCCTCATATCTAGTTGATCCATACTGGTATGCGGACATTGCATTGACGAAACACTTCTCCAACGACCTCAACAAGCTGAACATCAAGGATCAATACCATGGAAAGGGCAGTGTCCAAACTTCAAATGGTACAGGTATGCGCACTACACATATTGGTAAATCCATAATTCCTACACCTACACAACCCCTACATCTTTAAAACATTCATCAGGTACCATCCATTACTCGCAATCTTCTTTCTGTTCAGAGATCCACATACGATAATGATGTTTTCTTTGAATTCCATCCATGATATTTTCTTGTTAAGGATCAGGGCACCAGGGCAGTTCTACTTATAGGGGGATGTCACCGAGGTCTCTATAATCTTGATGTGCCTTCTGTTAAGCAAGCCTTCAGTAGCGTCAAGGTGTCGCATGATTAGTGGCACTCAGAGTCTAGGACATCCAGCCTCTCCAATCATCCATCATATTTTACATCGATGATCTTTCCTCTGTGTCAGTTAATAAAGCTATAACTTTAGTGTGTGATGCCTGTCATCAAGGCAAGAGTCACCAGTTGCCTTTTTTATTATCTACTCGTGTTACTATAGCATCCCTTGAGATTATTTATTCATATGTTTGGGGCCCTGGCCAGACTTCGGTTAGTTTATGTGAGCTTTGTTGATGCATATAGTCGCTTCACATGGCTTTACCTTTTAAAACATAAATCTGATATATTTGTTGTCTTCCTTCAGTTTCATCAGCATGTTGAACGTTTACTTAACAAAAAGATTATACATGTACAAAGTGACTGGGTGGCGATTATCTAAAATCTAATAAATTCTTTATTGATATTGGTATCTCACACCGTGTCTCACTCACAGATACACACCACAAAAATGGCACAACTGAGCGCAAACACCGTCATATTGTCGAGACCGGTCTTACTCTCCTAGCTCATGCAAGTGTCCCTTTTCGGTTTTGGAGTGATGCTTTCTCCACAAATTGCTTTCTCATTAACCGATTACCTAGCCATGTTATAGACACGCAAACACCTCTCGAGTGTCTCCTAGGTGAAACACCAGATTGCACCCTCTTTAAAATCTTTGGTTGTACGTGCTGGCCATATCTTCACCCATACAATAACCGTAAGCTCCAGTTTCGTTCTAAACAATGTGTTTTCCTTGAGTATAGCTCCCTTCACAAAGTCTACAAGTGTTCGCATGTTCCTACAAACCGCGTCTATATCTCCCGGGATGTTGTGTTCGATGAGACGGTGTTTCCCTTTTCTCACACTGGTGTATCCTCCACCACACTATCATCTCATGATTCTCCCCTACACTCCGACAAATTTGTTGATGCTGCATATACTCCTTTGATTTTGGCTAATCATGGTGCATGTTTAGGACACGGAGAACGTCATGAATTACTTGACGAGGAGTCACCGACCACTCCTCACGTTGTTCGCGGTGCTATAGTCGATGAGGACAACGATCTGCATGAGGCGCATGCAGATCTGGGCCTCTCCCGCGATGCTGCCAGCTCGCCTGGGCCAGCCTCGTTCCCGGTGCACGGCACGGTGGCCCACTCGACATCCTCGGCACGCGGATTGGTGGCCCACTCGCCTAGCTCCGCCTCATCGACCAGCGCAGCGGATAAAAATCCATCGCCATCTCCTGCACCATCTACATCGTCCCCTATCGATGGGTCATCGTCGCCAGCACACCCTCGCATGACCACACGTTTGCAGCATGGCATTCGATAGCAGAAAGTTCGGACTGATGGTACTATTGCTTGGAATATAACCAAATCGTTTGATCCTACCCTGCTGGTTACCGAGCCACCTGATTTTCGTGTAGCCCTCTCGTCTCCTCACTGGCGCACTGCTATGGAAGCTGAGTACACAACTCTTCAGAAAAATCAGACGTGGCGACTAGTTCCGCCTTGGTTAGGAGTGAACATCATTGATTGCAAATTGATGTTTAAAATTAAGAGGCAAGCTGACGGGTCCATTGACAGATACAAGGCTCGTCTCATTGCAAAAGGATTCAAGCAGCGATATGGGATTGACTATGAGGACAATTTTAGTCTTGTTGTTAATCCTACTACCATTCGTATATTACTGTCGATGGCTCTTTCTCATGGATGGCATCTTTGTCATCTTGATATTCAGAATGCATTCTTACATAGGGTTCTTGAGGAGGAGGTATTTATGTGATAGCTGCCTTGGTCCACTCCATTACTTCCTTGGTATTGAGGTACATACTCTCCGTCGTGATGGCCTCCTTTTGAGTCAGCACAAGTATGCCTCTGAGTTCTTGACTAAAGCTGGACTTCAGAAGTGTGCTCCTGCAACTACTCATATGGCGGCTTTTGAGATACTTTTAGCTAGTGATGGCACTCTCCTTTCTGCTGAGGACTCTACTCCCTATCACAGTATTGTTGGTGGTCTACAGTACCTCACTATGACACGCCCAGATTTGTTCTTTGCAGTCAAAAAAGTGTGTCAGTTTTTACATGCTCCTCGGTGTTCTCATTGGTCGACGGTCAAGCGCATTCTACGCTATGTGCAGAGTAATCTGTCACATGGATTACTATTGCGCCCCTTCTCTACCATGCCGCTTCTATCGGATTTCTTTGATGCAGACTAGGCGGGTAATCCTGATGATCGCCGATTAACGGGGGGATTTGATATCTTTTATGGAGGAAATATAGTGTCATGGAGTGCCAAAAAACAGGCTACCGTGTCTCGTTCCATTATAGAGTCACAATACACTAGTATAAAATAGGCCTTTCGTCCAGGCCATTAGTCCCGGCTGTGGCTAGGGCCGGGACTAATGGCCCGCGCCGGACGGCCCGAGCCACCCCAAACCATAGTTCCCGGCCCGTTAGACACCATTAGTCCCAGTTTGAGATACAAACCGGGACTAAAGGTTCTAGGGACTACCGCTCGCTGCGGGCACCCCCTTTAGTCCCAGTTTGTATCTCAAACCGGGACTAGTGGTCTGGCCCTATATATATGGCACATCCCCTCCCCCTCGCAACTATTTTTTTCCTGGTGGGAGAGGTGGTGTTGTGCTATTTTTTTCTTGTTCATATGCACTAGAGGTGTTCGGTGAAATGCCCATTAGAGCGATGCGACTTTAGGTCACACAAGACAGACATGATATGAGGTGCCCGAGCCACACTTAAGTTTTCTTATCTTTGTTTCCAAATGTAATAAAAGGTAAGCAACTATTTTCTCGTTTAGACTGCGCGGTACTAATTTTAGCATCGTGATTGCGTTTGATATATATTTGTATGATACAGATGAGCCATCCATGGATGCACGGTGACCGACGCTCTACCGCTTTCAGAGAAGGCGTGCATTATTTTTGACTTGTGGCCAAGGATAACAAGCGGCGGGATGGTTTTATGTGTTGTCCATGTGTTGATTGTAGGAATGAGAAGGCTCACACTTCCACAAGAGTCATTCAGAGCCACCTTCTTTGGTCTGGTTTTATGTCCGGCTATAATGTTTGGACCAAACACGAAGAAAGAGGGGTTGCGATGGAAGACGGCAATGAAGAAGATAACGATGATGACAACTACCGATCTATGTTCCCTGAATACGCTGATACCATAATGGAAGACAATGAAAAAGAAGGAGGTGAAGAACGGGAACCAGACCGGCCTGCTGATGATCTTGGTCGGGTCATTTCTGATGCAAAGCGAGACTGCGACACAGAAAAGGAGAGGTTGCAGTTTGAGCAGATGTTACAGGACCCCAACAAATTATTGTAGCCAACTTGTGAAGATGGCCAGAAGAAGCTGGGTAGCACACTGGGATTGCTGAAGTGGAAGGCAGAGACCGGTGTGACTGACTCAGGATTTGAGAAGTTGCTGGTACTCATGAAGAAGTTTCTTCCAAGAACTAACGAATTTCTCGCCAGTACATACGAAGCAAAGAAGCTCATCTGCCCTCTAGGATTAGATGTGCAGAAGATACATGCGTTACCTAATGACTGCATCCTCTACCGCGGTGAGAAGTACGAGAATTTGGATAAATGCCCGGTATGCACTGCATTGCGGTATACGATCAGAAAATATGACCCTGGTGATGTTGATGGTGAGCCACCCAAGAAGAGGGTTCCTGCCAAGGTGATGTGGTATGCTCCTATAATACCATGATTGAAACGTTTGTTCAGAAACAAAGAGCATGCCAAGTTGTTGTGATGGCACATGGAAGAACGTAAGAAAGACGGGATGTTGAGGCACCCCGCTGATGGTCGGGAGTGGAGAAAAATCGAGAGAGGCTTCCTGGACTTTGCTGGTGACGCAAGGAACTTATGGTTTGGTCTAAGTACAAATGGCATGAATCCTTTTGGGGAGCAGAGCTGCAGTCATAGCACCTGGCCGTGACTCTATGTATGTACAACCTTCCTCCTTATTTGTGCATGAAGCGGAAGTTCAGTATAATGCCAATGCTCATCCAAGGCCCAAAGTAACCCGGCAACGACATTGATGTGTAACTAAGGCCATTAGTTGATGAACTTTTACAGTTGTGGGCCGAACCAGGTTTACGTGTGTGGTATGAGCACAAACAGGAGCCATTTGACCTACGAGCATTGCCATTCATAACCATCAATGATTGTCCTGCTCTTAGTAACATCTCAGGACAGACGGACAAGGGATATAATGCGTGCACACATTGTTTAGATGAGACTGAAAGTATATATCTAGATAAATCTAGGAAGAATGTGTACCCGTACAATCGTCATTTTCTTCCGCCTAGACATCCCTTAAGGAAAAAAGGCAAGCATTTTGATGGCGAGGCAAATCACCGAAAGAAGCCTGACCCCCGTACTGGTGCTGATGTATTTGGTATGGTCAAGGATTTAAATGTAATATTTGTAAAGGGTCCCAGAGGACAACCTATTATGAAAGATGCTGACGGACGCGCACCCATGTGGAAGAAGAAATCTATATTTTGGGAGCTACCCTATTGGGAAGTCCATGAGGTCCGCTCTGTAATCGACGTGATGCACCTGACGAAGAATCTTTGCATGAATATTCTAGTATTCTTGGGCTTGTATGGGAAGTCAAAAGATACACCGGAATCACGGGAGGGCCAGCAACGTCATAAAGGACGAGATGGCAAGCATCCAGGGCAGTTTCAAGGGCCTGCCAGCTATGCTCTTACCAAGGAAGAGAAGGAAATCTTTTTTGAAGTCCTTTTCAATATCAAGGTACCGTCTGGCTTCTCGTCTAACATAAAGGGAATAGTAAATATGAAAGAGAAAAAATTCCAAAACCTAAAGTCCCATGACTGCCACGTGCTTATGACGCAATTGCTTCCGGTTGCATTGAGTGGGATTCTACCAGAAAATGTTCGACTGTCCATTGTGAAGGTATGTGCATTCCTCAATGCAATTTATCAGAAGGTAATCGATCAAAAAAGTCTATAAAGGTTACAGATTGATGTGGTCCAATGTCTAGTCAGCTTCTAGTTGTTGTACCCTCCATCTTTGTTCAATATTATGACGCACCTCCTAGTTCACCAAGTCGAAGAGATTAAATTCTTGGTCATGTGTTTCTACAGAATATGTTACCCTTCAAAAGGTTCATGGGAGTCTTAAAGAAATATGTTCATAACCGTGCTAGGCCAGAAGGACGCATCTCCAAGGTCTATCGAACAGAGGAGGTCATTGAGTTTTGTGTTGACTTTCTTCCTGGCCTTAAGCCGATTGGTGTTCCTAAACTCAGTACGAGGGGAGGATGATTGGAAAAGGCACACTAGGAAGTAAAAAAATGGTATGTATGGAGAGGGATTCCTTCAGTAAAGCACACTACACAGTTCTACACAATTCCACCTTGGTGGCTCTGTATATCGAGAAACACAAGATTATTGTACGCTCGGAAAACCCGGGGAAGCCTAACTCCTGGATTAAAGTGGAACACGAGGACACTTTCGGCAGTTGGTTGCAGAAACATCTCATGAATAACAACAATGTTGAAGATCAGCTGTACTTGTTGGCATGGTTACCATCTTTGACTATATGTACTTTCCAAGGGTACGAGATAAATGGTAATACATTTTACGCGATCGCCCAGGATAAAAAGAGCACCAACCAAAACAGTGGTGTCCGCTTTGATGCAACAGATGGCAATGGGCATAAGGACACATATTATGGGTACATAGAGGAGATATGGGAACTTGAGTATGGACCTACTTTTAAGGTCCCTTTGTTTCGGTGCAAATGCGTCATGATGACAGGAGGCTGGGTACATGTAGACGAAAAGTATGGCATGACAACAGTGGATATCAACAATCTTGCGTACATGGACAAACCATTCGTCCTAGCCAACAATGTGGCTCAGGTTTTCTATGTGAAGGACATGTCTACGAAACCGAGAAAAAGAAATCAGCAAAAGAATACATCGTCCGATGAGCCAAAGCGACACATAGTTCTTTCAGGGAAAAGAAACATCGTGGGAGTGGATGAAAGACAAATATGTCAGAAGATTATAATAAGTTTCATGAAATCCCTCCCTTCAAAGTGAAAACTAACCCAAGTCTCCTGTTAAATGATGAAGATTCTCCATGGCTATGGTGCAGATGACGAGGTTTAATCTCGTCAATGCCCATTGTTATGAGCTTGGGCTTTGGAGAAGGTGGGGATGCTGGAGATCATGGAACGGTTAGAAAACAAGAAACACGGGGACACGAGGTTTACCCAGGTTCAAGCCCCCGGAGGGAAAACCCTACTCCTGCTTGTCTACTCTTGATTACGGCGGAACCGAAAATTACAGGGGTGCGCAGATGCAATCTGGCATGGCGTTGTGTATGCGGTGAGAGTTGCCCTTCTCGTCGTGCCCTCCTAGCCTTTATATAGATAGGTAGGTCCCGAGCATAGGTCGAGTCGGTTATAGATTAGGGTTTGCCCTTTGAAATTCTATCTATACTAGCCTTGTTCTCCAAGCATCCGAAGGCGTCATGGGCCTAGGCAACCCGGAATCTCCACAGGCCGCGTATCTTGCAGTGGGCCTTCCTTCGGGCCGAACTAGGTATGCTGATGTTGTGTACCCGTGGGATATAACCATGTCAGCAGAAGAAAACAACAACACTAGATAGGGATGTTGGTGATCTATGTAATATATTAAACCTTTTATGTAATCATATTGTGAGTCAAACATTTTACCCAGATCCACATGCATGCAATATTGGTCTTTTTAAAACTAATACATCTTGCTCGATCAAACTAGACGACGACTCCCAGGTATATAAATAGAGGGAAAGGCCTATAAATATAGGGGAAGGCCTATAGATAGGAAAGGCCTATAAATAGAGGGTTCATCTTTAGTCCCGGTTGGAGAAACCAACCGCGACTGAAGGGATTGCGGCAGGCTAAGACAGGCAGCACTAATGACAGGGGTGAGTGTCGACATTATGTCGTGCGGCTTGTACCTTGTCCCGGATGGTGTCGACAACCGGGACTACAGCTAAACCTTTAGTCCCGGTTGGAGACACCAACCGGGCCAAAATATAAGTCAGCACTAATAATAGGGGTGAGTGTTGACCAGCTTTAGGGATATGCCGCCGGAGCCCAGTCCTCCGGCATGTCCCTAAAGTTGGTCATAGAGGCACTCCCTAATATGTGACCACACGTGTTTAGAGATTAGATCTTCATGGTAAGTACGAATCGGGACATCTTCATAGTTTGTGAAACTCGTAGTACAAATCGGAACTAAAGGCCCCCCTTTAGTCCCGGTCCAACCACAAAACAGGACTAACACTCAAGACATTTATTAATATTAAAAACTGAGACTACAGAATCAGAACTAAAGGCCCCCTTTAGTCCCGTTCCAGACACAAACTGGGACTAACACTCAATACATTTATTAATATTGAAAACCGGGACAAACCGGGACTAGCTAACACTCAAGACTAAAGTCGCCCCCTTTAGACATAATCATGCCTAGTCCTATAGTACGCAGATTTAGGGTCTTCTTCGTCATCTTCATCATCATCGTCGTCGTGGCAAGGCGCATGCGGCTCGATCCTCAGCCCAGCCATGGCATATACCGGGGGCACCTGCCAGCCCGGCCTCGGATTCACAGCGAGCGGGGGAGGGGTCTCCTGGAACACGATGTTGGTACCATCGGGAAGGGGAGGGGCCTTCTTGTGGATCTGTGGCGGGTGGACTTCTGGGCACCGCAGGCGAGGATGGTCTCCCCCGGCGATGTAGCGCATCACGTCGATGATAGTATGGTTCGCCCACCACAGACGGCGGCCGGCTTTGTTGTGGTTCATCGGGGGCGGGCCATCACCCTCGTACCTGGCGAGCTCCCTTGGCCGCCGGTTAGCGAAGAAGGCATTCCAGGTGTCGTAGTTGTCGGGATCCCACTGGAGATCCATCCGCTGCTCCGGCGTGAGCTCGTGGTAGAAGTGGTTCGTGATGGTCGCCTGTCGAGCGGATCCTTGAGGCACAGGAGGGGCAGGAACCCCTCCAGCGCTCAGCATCCAGCCGGCGGGCGGCGGGTAGCCTGGTGGGCAAGGGTAGCTGGAGGCGCACAGCGCCTCGGTCTCCTCGAGGGTCAGAATGGCCTAGTAGGCGCTGTCCATTTTTGTGAGAGAGGAAGTTGTGGATGTGTGCATAACCATGGCGCGGTCGGCCTATATATAGATGGAAAGGGCGGGAAAACATGGCGGGAAGCCGTGAGAAATGGCGGGAAATATCTTTAGTCCCGGTTAGTGGCTACAATCGGGACTAAACGCTCGGTTCAGAGGAAAGGGCGGGAAAACTTGGCGGGAAGCGGTGGGAAATGGCGGGAAATATCTTTAGTCCCGGTTAGTGGATACAACCTAGACTAAAGCTTATTCAGCAAATGGATTTGGATTACTTATTCAAATTTAAGCACTTTCCATTTTGAAAGATTAGTGAGATTCAAAAATATGCAAAAAAATAGTTAATGCATTTTTAAATTGATATTGGCAAAATGGTTAATAATTTGACTATTTAAAATGATTATTTTATAAAACAGAAAATGAATTTGGATTAATTATTCAAATTCAAGAACTTTCCATTTTGAAAGTTTAGTGAGATTCAGAAATATGCAAAAAATAATAGTTAATGCATTTTTAAATTGATAATGGCAAAATGGTTAATAATTTGACTATTTAAAATAATTATTTTATAAAACAGAAAATGGATTTGGATTAATTATTCAAATTCAAGCACTTCTCATGTTGAAAGTTTAGTGAGATTCAAAATTATGCAAAAATAATAGTTAATGCATTTTTAAATTGATAATGGCAAATGGTTAATAATTTGACTATTTAAATTAATTATTTTATAAAACATAAAATGGATTTAGATTAATTATTCAAATTCAAGCAGTTTTCATGTTGAAAGTTTTCTCAAATTCATAAGTATGAAAAAACTATAATTATAATATTTTAAATGATATATTCAAAAATTTGAAAAAAAGCACAGCGTGCGCTGGTTTTGGCCCAGCACGCGTAAATTTGGGCCTTTAGGCCCGGCCCAGGTAACCATCCGGGACTAAAGGGTCTGGCCCAGCGCGCGAAAATGAAACCCCCCTCCCCTTTCCTCTAGTTTCGGTGCGTGGCACCAGCCAGGACTAGAGACCCCCCTTTATTCCCGGCTGGTGCCACGCACCGGGACTAGAGGCGGGGTATAAAAATGGCCCTTCTCCCCCGGTGTGTTCCACGCACCGGGAGATTTGGAGCCAGACGACGAACACTAGCGCCAGTCGCTCGGCCTCTCCGAACCGAGCACACATCGTGTCCGCCTCCTCTCCACGCCACCGCCGCCACCGCCGAGCCCGCCGCGCCCCGCGCCCGCACCTACCGTCGCACACCTCTACCGGCACACCACCTAGCTCGGCCGTGCCCCCGCGCACTGGCGCACCTTCGGCGCCACTGCCTGTCGTCGCCACCTCCGGTACGATTTAGTGTATATAGTTTAGGATTTAGGATTAATTAGGATTTTTGTTATATTAGGTGTTTATATTTTTTTTAATTATGTTTAGGATTAATTAGGATTTAGGATATATTAGTGTATATATTTAGTGTATATTTTTTTGTTATATTAGTGTATATAGTTTAGGATTAATTAGGATTTTAGGATTTTTTAGTTTAGGATTTATGATATAGTGTTTAAAATTTATGATATGGTGTAGGATTTATGATATAGTGTTTAGGATTTGGTGTAGGATTTTTTAGTGTAGGATTTTAGGATTTATGATATAGTGTAGGATTTTTTATATAGTGTAGGATTATTTTTTTATATAGTTTAGGATTATTATTTTTAGGTATGACATATATTACAATATAGTAAGTTTTTTATTGTAATATAATAGTGTAATATAGTATTTTTATTGTAAATATTGTAAGACCCTCTTTGTAACCGGAGTTAGGGTGTTGGTGCTCGGTGGTGACCTGGTTCTCGCGGGAAGTCGTAGTCGCCCGCCTCTCACGCGGCCACCATCACCGGCACCGGCCACCGCCACCACACTTTCGGGTTTAGGGTTTATTTGTTATGTTCAAATAAATATTGTGTGTATTTTGTAGGAACTATGGATCCACCTAGTCCAATCCGCAGAGACCTAGATTCGGAACACTTTCTCGAGGATATGATTCACGATGCCGATGAGGGATCTCTCTCGAGGTATCTGAACTCATCCGGTCAGGGAGAGGAGATCAACAAACTAGAGGTAGAAGCCCATGGATGCGTAACGCGGACCGACGAGGTATATATATATGATGTCCGATGATCGTCACTAGATGTACCTAGTTGTATATATATTATGTTGACGAATGTTTCTTCTCTTAGGCCTCTACATCGAGCAAAAAAACCAAGCGCGACCTAGACAAAAAATTTCCTCACGGTACTGTTTTTGAAATTACAGAGGTCTCAGGAGAGGGCGAACCATTGGAACCGAAAAAACAAATCAAGCATTTGTACAACAATGCGGAGTTGTTGCTAGAGATTGCACGCCGATCACTGTTAGAGAGTGGAATAAGCCCAAAGAGGCAGAATGGAGTGATGTGTATATCGACGATAGGTTCAAAGAGCAACTATTTACTAACCTCATGGCACATTTCAAGCTACCAGAATGTGAGACTAATGACAAGACGGCTGAAATGAGAAATAAAGTCAAGCAATTTTCTCTTAAGAAGATGGCCGAACTATTCAAGAACTGGAAGAAATCATTATGGCTATAGTATAAGAAGAACAAGAAAACTCTATTATGCGATGGCTATCTAGCGAAGCAGCAGCCTTACTGGGATGCATTTGTGGAGTATAGGAAGTCAGGAGTTGCAGAGGAAAAGTCTGAAAAACATAAGATAAATGCTACGAACAAGAAATATCACCATAACACTGGGCCAGGGGGCTACGCGGCTGCCATGCCTACGTGGGATGCAAAAGAGAAAGAGCTTCATGCTAAAGGGATCATTCCAGAACCAATTCGTGAAGAATGGGATTTTAGGGCAAGAAATTGGTTCCTTGGGCATGGGAGTATGTATGATGAACTTATAGGGGGACCTTGTTTGCAGTGACGGGATAAAGGTACCTAGGAGTGCATGGATAAAGGTGATGGAAGATATTCAAGATGGAATAAAATAGTTTCATCCCGATAGAGAGAAAGACTTGCTGACCTTGGTCCTCGGGAATCGCGAACATGGAGGACGAGTCCGAGGCCTTGACGGGAGTTTCACGTGGGAGACTGGGTTTCCTAAGGACCAAGGTACCTATAGAAGCCGAGCAAGAGAAAAGCAGCAACGTGAGGAGGAGGGAGACAAGTTCAACCATCTACTAGCAAGACTTGACAAGCAGCAGCAGCAGTAGATCGACGAACTTAGAGGAGTAGCGCGCTTGCAAGATCCTCCACTCGATGTTACCGCCAACCCATCTCAGCGGAGAAGCAGCGTGGCTAAATTGGAGGTCCCGTCTGACGATGCACTCTATACAGATGGCGGTCTCGGCTACCCCGTGGATGGAATTAAGGAGTAGATATCTTGTAAGCTCCATCATAAATTGAAGAACATATCTTGTGAGCTCCATCATAAATTGAAGAGCAAGAGCAAAGCAGCAACAGGAGGAGGAGGAGGAGGAGGGAGACAAGTTCAACCATCTGCTAGCAAGACTTGACAAGCAGCAGCAGTAGATCGACGAACTTAGAGGAGTAGCGCGCTTGCAGGATCCTCCACTCGATATTACCGCCAACCCATCTCAGCGGAGAAGCAGCGTGGCTGAATCGGAGGTCCCGTCTGACGATGCACTCTATACAGATGGCTGTCCCGGCTACCCCGTGTATGGAATTAAGGAGTTGATATCTTGTGAGCTCCATCATAAATTGAAGAAAATGTCAGCGAAGGTGGCGGTCAGATCTGCTTTTCCTTCTCTGCCTGACGCACGTTGGCATGGCCGTGAGATTCCACCTGGCTATGCTAAAGTCGGGGTGGATCAAATCGTAAAGGAGTGGGAGTCAATGGAACTTAACATCCCTGGACCTGAAGGTGAGATCACACTCGGATAAGTACTTGGTGGTATCATTCTATGGGACAACAACAACATACGGTTTCCAGGCTCGGCCCCAAGGCCAACACTACCGCCTCCGAGTCGTCGCAGGTCTCCTTCACCTCCATCACCTCCAAGAAGTCCACCCCATGATGACTACGACCACCACATCCCGAGTCCATCTCGATCTCCGCCGCAGGTTTAGTAGTCTTCGCCGCCTGCTCAGGACAATAATCGGAAGTGTGCTCCGTCAGTGAGTACTAAAGGACGCGGCAGCCCAAAACGGAAAATGTCGCCCCTCCAACAGTGCTTCATAAGAATCTTCCCATCAGACCTTACGATCGTACTGATGCGGAAACTGTAGCGATAGCAAAGGCCAAAGTGGCGGTGCATTTTGAGAAGAAGAAACCCGAGCCCGCTCCGGTATACACCGAGAATCAAAAGGCATATGTAATTGATTTTCTGAACACAAAATCGCAATATGAGTTTCACCATAAGCCAAATGACTATCTACGCACAATTCAGAAAGAAGTGGCGAAGATCAAATCAAGTGCAAGCGGTAAAAAATCAGCAAGCATAGGTGCAAGCAGGACCAAAACTGCAATCAGTAAAAAATCAGACGTTCCCCTTTTCGGACAACAGGCCAAAAAACGATCGCACCCCTCAAGGTGTTTTCAGAAAATGTTCCCCTTCTCGCACAACAGCCACTAGATACGTCAGTAGCTGCGGAGTTGGCGGCCAGCATGAAAATTAGTCTTGATAAACTGTTAGGCTCCCAACTCGACTTTCTACCCAAGGCTGGTGTAGCCCGTAGATATGTCGCAGGTGAGGATTTGGTCAGCAAATAAAAGGTGAAAGAACTGCCAACACAACTGTGGAATCTCCATGAGTGGTACTTGATAGCTGCAAAGCAAGGGAGAATATTTATCACAGCAAAAGTCCCACGTGAATGCTACTTTAGACCCAACGAGGTCCATGTTGAGTTTTCAAAACTGTTCCAGTTATGCAATCTCGACGCCCTTGACAAATCTATCCTCAGCTGCTATTGTCTGTAAGTTCTTGAATTCATTGTCTACATGTTCAGTTCATTGCATGTAATTATCCTCATTATATCCTTTTGTACTCTATTATTATGTAGAATGAAGATCCAGGAATATAAAATAAGAAGAATCTATAGTGTTGGGTTAATTGACCCAGATAAAGTACATATAAAGACGCTAACAACAAACCCCGAGGAGACGGAGGAAAACATTTTGAGGTTTTGAAAGGAGCAAAATTTTTGTGACCACATACTATTTCTTTACAATTTCGAGTAAGGGTCTTACTCTGTCGTACACACATTCACTTTTGATTACTCGACGCTAAGTGTAATGGATGAGTTACTGATGTATATATATAAACGTTTGTAGCTTCCACTGGATTCTGCTAGACTTTCAACTTGATAAGGGAAGAGTTGAAGTCATGGACCCATCAAAGAGAAACTTGGAAGCGTTCCGCCGCATGCAGGACATGCTCCAGAAGTAATTTTCTTGCTATATCGGTCTCTTTCATTGATTTCCTGAGATATCAGGTAATGAATAACTCATTCATTTGTTTTCTTTGTCGGGGAGGGTTTGGATCCGGTTCAAGAGCGAGGTTACGGGTTCTTTTAGTCAGCAGCTGACGTTTAAGGTGGTCTCGGTAACTAGCACGTGATATGTCTGCACGTCTCTTTGCTTCTAGTTTCAATACAATAATGATGCTAGATTATTATTTTGATTGAATTCTATTCTCGTAAAGTGCGTGAGGCAGCCACAAGGGTTGAATTTATGTGGATTATATGTTTGCGAGTTCATTCGCACATTTACCACCGAGAACAAAGATTATAGAGTCGACGTAAGCAATACATTCACACCATTATTTTATTACCGTCATTTTCTATTATCATGATTGATATTAATATTGATCTCCTTTTCTTATATAGTTCGAGAGAATGCGGGATCAACTCCTACCACATCAACGTGTACTAGCAATTGCGGAGGAGCTGGCGGGTTTTATTTTCAAAGAGATGGTACACGATGGTGGAGAATTTAGTGTGAATATGCGCTAATGATCTCCATGTAATTGAATATACGGGCTCTAGTCCCGGTAATTGTGATCTCCATATAACTATGTAAATTGTATATATTTGTATGTTCGATTTCGTAATACAAGATATCTTATATATATGCACGAACATGTACTATATGTGGTGGCGTACAAATATTCAAAAACTATTTTGAAATGAAAAATAAATAAATAAAACTACAAAATGAATTCTCTACCACGGCAGAGAAATGGCACAAAATGTTGTCGCGGCGGAGAAACACTAGTCCAAGGTAATGCTCTGCCACGACAGAGAAAAGGCGCAAAATGCTGCCACGGAAAAGACCCACTAGTCCCGGTCGTTAACACCAACCGGGACTAGTAGGGGTGCACCCCGAGCGCGCCAAGACAGCCACGTGGGCATCCACTAGCCCCGGCTGGTAACTGGGCCGGGACTAGTGGTGGGCCTCTAGTCCCGCTTGGTTAGTCCCAGTTCCAAAACCAGGACTAAAGGCCCTTACGGACCGGGATTAGAGGCCCTGTTTCCACTAGTGATACAAGGCACTTGCTAATATTATGTTAGGACCCAACTTATATCTCGATTCTGAATCTCACGGTAGCTGGATTACAGGGGGAAATATTCTAGAGAGAGAGAGAGAGAGAGAGAGAGAGAGAGAGAGTTGGTAGCGAGGAAGTAAGGAAGGGGAGGAGAGTTTTAGGAGAAGTTAATTATGACATTACATTCGATGCCCATTGCCTCGGGATCTCCACTACTTAATATGCCAGACCAACGGGTCCAACCTGACACTAGGCTGGCGTACGCGAGTAGATCGCCTAAACATTTCTTCAGTGGTTGTATCTGCCTGTGTCTGTGTCACGTTTGTTGTCGTAGCACGCTAGACATGCCTGAGGTGTGGGGCCCTCTGCCCAGGCGTGACATTGTCTCCCCCTCCAAGGCTGGCTTGTCCCCAAGCCGCTGCTCCCGAGAATCGATGGTGAAGCTGCAACTCGTCCTCCCAAGTAGCCAAAGATGCAGACAAAGAAGACCACTACACAAGTACCTGGGAGCGAACTGTGGAGCCGCGCAAGTATTGGCGTCGCTGCAGAATCCGAGCTGGTTCATCTGATAGCTGCTTGTCTTCATCAAGAACTGGAGGCAACATCCGCACCTGAGTCGGGTCCTCCGGAGCATGAGCTCGACGAATAAGAGAAACATGCACTACAGGATGAATTAGTGCACGGTCTGGAAGCTGCAACTTATACGACACCTCTCCAACCCCCGCCGGCACCTGAAAAGGTCCAAAATAGCGAAAGGCAAGTTTGTGGCTTGCTCTGTCAGCGACCGAACTCTACACATACGGCTGCACTTTGAGGAAGACCCAATCCCCCACTACAAACTGACGGTTATTACGTTTACGGTCTGCTTGATCCTTCATGATTTGTCGTGCTCTGCCCAAGTGCTGATTTAGGAGATCTTGCATTAAGGCCCTTTCATTCAGCCAGGTAGTCAAATCCTTGCACTGACAAACTGTGGTATCAATGATGCCAAAGTGCCTAGGCTGATGCCCATACAAAGCTTCAAATGGAGACTGTTGAATGGCTGTATGATAAGAGGTGTTATACAAATACTCGGCCAAAGGCAACCAGTGACGCCATTGCTTTGGGCATGCATGCACGAAGCAACGGAGATAGGTCTCGAGGCACTGGTTCACTCTCTTCGTCTGTCCATTAGTCTGAGGGTGTCGAGATGAACTCATTGCCAGTTCTGTACCCACCAGTTTGAACAGCTCTTGCCATAGGCGAACGGTGAAAATAGGATCACGGTCTGACACCAGAATCTTAGGCAAACTATGGAGTTTGATCACATTGTCCACATACGCCATAGCCACTTGATGTGTTGTAAATGGATGCATCAGGGGCACAACATGAGAATATTTGATGAGTCTGTCGACCACCACCATGATACAGTTGGCATTCTTAGATCGAGGCAGCCCCTCAATGAAATCCAGAGTAACAGTTTGCCACGCACTGTCAGGGGTCGATAATTTTTGCAAAAGGCCTGGGTATTTTACTTTCTCATGTTTGGCCTGCTTGCAGATTGAACACTGGTCCACGTACTGTTCCATTGATTTCTTCATCCCTTTCCAAGCGAAATTGCGGTGTAATCGTTGGTAGGTTGCTCGCACTCCCAAGTGTCCTCCAACTGCACTGTCATGGACAGATCACAAAATCAGTTGTTGTAACGAATGGTTAGTGCCCAACCAGACGCGCCCCTCCTTGCGAATCAGACCCTCCTGCACCGAAAATCCTTGAACTGTCGGATCCTACGCTTCAATCTTCTGTAGAAGCTCAGGTATAGTTGGATCTGTAGTATATCCTTCCAGCACCTGTTTCAACCACACCGGCACACTGACAGAGACAATTGCAAGCTCCACACTCTCACCTCTTTTGGATAGAGTGTCCGCTGTTCCATTCTGCTTGCCCAGCTTGTAGACGATTTTGTAGTGCAAGCCCAGCAACTTCGTTAATGCCTTACGTAGCCAAGGAGTGTGTAACCTCTGCTCGTCCAAACTCGCAAGACTGCGGTGATCAGACTGAATGACAAACTCCTGCACTTGCAAATATGGACGCCAGTGATCAACAGCAATTAAAATTGCTAAGAACTCCTTCTCATACGCGGACAGGCCTTGGTTGCGTGGACCCAAGGCACGACTGAGGTAAGAGATAGGATGTCCCTCCTGAGATAGAATGGCGCCTATGCCTCCATCAGAAGCATCGGTTTCGACCACAAATGGTTTACTGAAATCAAGTATCGCCAACACCGGAGCTATAATGAGCGCCTGTTGCAAGGTCCAAAAAGCAGTTTCCGTTTCTGCCGTCCACTGAAATTCTCGGTCTTTCTTTAGCAAATCAGTGAGAGGACAGCTGATTTGACCAAAATTCCGGACAAATTTTCGGTAATACCCGGCCAGACCCAAGAATCCACGGACCTCCTTCACTGTTTTCGGCGTCGCCCACTGCTGAACAGCCGAGATGTTCTTGGGGTCAGTAGAGACTCCGCCAATGCTAATAACGTGACCTAAGTAAACCAACTGCGGCTGAGCAAAAGCACACTTGCTTTTCTTGACCTTGAGGTGATGCTGATCAAGCAATGTAAACACATGCCGCAGTATCTTAACATGTTCCTCCATCGTGCTAATATACACCAAAATATCGTCAATAAACACCAAAACCCCCTTCGTGAGCAATGGCGCAAGCACTGTATTCATGGTGTTCTGAAAGGTCGCAGGTGCTCCGGTCAGACCAAACGACATGACGCGAAACTCATAGTGGCCGCTGTGAGTTTTGAATGCACTTTTCTCCTCATCTCCAGGCTGCATGCGAATTTTATGGTATCCAGCCCATAAATCCAGACTCGTGAACCATCGTGCTCCTGCCAATTCATCAATAAGCTCATCGATGATTGGCAATAGGTATCGATTCTTCACCGTGATTGCATTCAGATGAAGGTAATCGATGCAAAACCACCAGGTTAGATCCTTCTTCATCACCAATAGCACCGGCAAAGCATAGGGACTGCAACTGTGATGAATGATCCCCTGAGCTAACATTTTGGCCACTTGCTTTTCAATTTTATCCTTCTGAGCAGGACTGTATCGATAAGGTCAAATATTCACTGGTTTGGCCCCTGGCAACAAAGGAATTGCATGGTCAAACTGACGAATAGGAGGAAGGCCATCAGGTTCAGCAAATATTGAATCGAATTCCCTTAGCACCACCTCTATCTCAGTTGGCCAAGTGTGCTCGACCTGCTCCAGTTCTGTTGTACTGAAAATCTCCAATACGGTTGCTGTGGTATCGTATTGCAATAAGGCCAACATTGTTGTCAGGTCTACCTCTGTACAGCTGCCAATCGGTGCTTGTTGGCCTATCAGTGTCACCAATTTGCCCTGATCCCAAAATGCCAAACGTTTACCCACCCAATCAATCCCCATAGGATTATGAGATTGCAACCACTCCATACCAATGATCACATCATAGCCCCCCTCCCCCCCCCCCCACAGTGTCAAAACTTTCAGAGTGGACCTGAATGTCGCCCCTTGGCACCATGTCAACACCCGGATTTTTAATCACAGATGCCTGTTATGCCATACATCGCAATCCCAGGATTACCATTTTTGCGAGACATAACAGATTTGATATCACAATACATCATCCATTACAAACCATACATAAGGTCTTACACAAATAAGGATCTCATGATCCAGTTCTTAATACAACTCAAGCAGCGGAATAACATAATAGTAACGATAGCGTAGGCGAAGCTCCATCTTCATGGTCACAGGCAATGCTGACGATGGGAGATGATCCTAGTTGTCGTAACCTTCATGCGGTCCGTCATCCTGATACTCCTCTTCATAGTCTGGCCACGGGAATAGCCAGGGACAAAGCCATGAGTACTCTTTAAGTACTCGCAAACTAATACTAACAAGTGAAGGGGTTTTGAATAGGATATACTAAGCTCTAGGGTTGTTTCCCAAAAAGCCAGATTTACCTCTACTAAGTTCAGAAGCAAAGAAAACTAGTTGAAAGTTTTAGAACACCTAAGTAGGAACTTTAATTTCATATCACAACTCTGTTGTGGTCAAGTCAAAGTCATAAATCATTTCATATGTCATTTTGAAAACATCTGACGATAGAACAGTATGGCCACTCCAACTGTCCATAACCGCAGACGCGGCTATTCGAATAGTTTGACACTCTACAGAGATTGTACACTTTCACCACAACATTCGATACATCCGTCAGGAACAATCCTGAATTCACCATAATCAGTATGCAGATAATCAATCCTAACCTTTCAATACACGCCCTAGTATAGGCACCTCTCATGTGAGTTTGGCCTCCCAACCATGACCAATTGTCATCTTGGGTACTGCATAGGTGGAAAATCTTCACAAGGTAGCCTCAGCTCAGACCTTGGCCGCAAGGGAATCCATACTAAGGTATATAAATTTCCAGTCAAGCCCTACCCAAATTTCGGGTATTGTGGTTGTACGGTAAAATTGAAATAGTATCGCATCCAGACAACCATCAGTTTTATAAAGGGCTAAGGCTCATGCCTCAACATTTTCATCATCAAAATCATTCGGTGTTCAATAACACATGTCAAAACATTTCAGTAGAATGACTCATCATTCTAAGGTTTTCATAACCATTTTCACCAAGTATTCCCATCTAAAGTTGATCAAGTTTTATGCTTAGCACTAGGTCTACATGTGGGGGTAAATACTAATGGTGGGTAATAAACCAGGGGGGTTTACTAAGTTCAATCTCATGCCTTAGGATGACATCAAGATTATCTAACTTAGGCCAAATTTTATGCTCTTTATGCTACCTTCAGTTATCTTTCTAGAATCTACAAGTCACTAAGTAAACTTTTGATAGAAATCTTTTAATAAAGAAAATAAAATACTAATCTTGCAAGTAAAACTAGAATGGTGTGTCAAGTGGGTATAATCACATATGCTTAAGGCATATAGTTGGCATAGTAGAAAGAAAGTAGTAGCTTGCATAGGTAGGGTATCTTGCAAGTGTTAGCTTGCAAGGTTGCAACTATAGTCTTGCTAAGTTGCAAGTGTTAGCTTGCTCAGTTAATAGCTTGCTAATTCAAATAGTAGTATTAGGCTTGCCTTGTGCAGAGCAGTGGTTGAAATTCTCCTCGGCTTCTTCCTCGTAGTATCCTCCTTCCTCCTCGTATCCTTGGTCGGTACTAGCGTCTATAAATAAATATGAGGTACCCAATCACCAAAAAATACTTAACTATTTCTAATCATCACACAAAGGTTCACACTAGGTGATCTAGCATCATCACTAACATTACAAGATTAAAGCACTTGTCCAATTTATTTTATTTTGAGAAAAGTAATTTCTACTCATTGAAAAACTACTTAAGATTTAATATTCTCCAACTCAAACATGGGATCATGTTGACACATGTCATCACCACATATTTCAATACATGGGAATATGATTTAAAGTGGTGTCACAATTTAATAAGGTTTAACCTTTTTATTTTATTTTATCAAAGTGACTAGAAATGCCTATGTGGCATTCTTTTATTACTTGATCATTATTTCTGTAAGCAAACCTATATATTTTTATATATTCTGAAAGGTATGTTCAAATGTGATTTTTGAGAGTTGGAATAAACTCAAAAGTTTTATGGTTGAATTTTGAAAAATGTTTGAATGCAGAAAAGCTTCTGCCTTGTTATTTTTTACCATGGGTGATCTACAAATATAAATGGTTTGAATCCAACGGGCTTGGACTAAGCATTCCAGTATTTTTAAACAAAATTGGTTTCATGCATTTTGGTTCAGTGAATCAAGCTGGGTTAATTTTTGAATCTAGGTACAGAACTGTGTTTGAAATTAAATAAATAAAACTAAATTTGAATTGTTGGGTCGCGCATGACGTTTAAATGGGCCGGCCTACTACGCACATCTCATGCGCGGGCTGGTTAAGTGGTTGTCCCCACGTGTCAGTGAGACAGTGAGGGGCGAAGTGGTACGGGGTGATCTAGGTCGCACGATATAATTCTAATCGACGACTCTGGTTCATCGTCCACGTCGGGCAGCGCCGGCGAGACAGAACCCTAGCGCGGAAGGAGGGGGTCGTGGGAGGCTCACCGGGGCTCAGGCGATGGTCAGCGAGGGGGCGAACGACGAAGTCGACGACGGCGATTCTCCTAGTACCGGCAGCTTCTCCTGGGGCGGCTCCAATCGACGGCGCCTCTCCTCCTCTGCAGCGGCGAACTCCGATGAAATTCCGGCCACCTGGTGCTCGCCTTGCTCCGGGAGTGAGTGGGTGTGATCAGTGAGAGGTGAGGAATGAACTGGTGTGAAGAAAACGAGCGGGGGAGGTCTCCTTTCATAGTGGCTGAAGGGGACCGACGGGCGTGGGCTGAGCTTGTCGTGGTCGACGGCACAGAGGGCTAATGGCATGGGCGACGATAGGGGGCGTTGTTGTGCTCCCTGGAGAATCTCAATGGTGTGGTGGCGAGGCGTGGGGCGGTGTTGATCGATCGGAACGCGTCGACGCTCTGGGCGGGTCCGACGGCGAATTTAATGGTGCACGGGTGCTCCTAGTCGCGCGGCGGCGAACGAGGTTGTATGGCGGGGTGCTGGAGTGTTGGCGATCACGCACGCAAGTGGCGAGGTCAGCACGCGGTCTGTGGGCACTGGTCGAGTGTGGCGCACTGGCGCGCTCTCGGCTCGCATGTAGAGAGACTGGGCGCGTGCTTGGCGGGTGGTTCAGTGGCTGGCTGCGTTCGGGGCTTGGACAGGGAGTGGTGGTGGATGGTGCTGCATGTTCCAGACAAGGTTGGCAGGGCTAGTTCTTCCTCTAGCTCGCTGGCGACATTGGGGTTGGCAAATGGGCTCGACATGGTCACCATTAATGGCTAGGCCAATATCACAGTGGTGCTAAGGCTTGTTAATTGTGCTAGATCGTCTACCGAGAGTGTAGTGAGAGCTAGAGAGGGAACAAGGTTGGCCAAATTAACTGCTCACTATAGTGTTTGTTGTTTGTTTGTTTGTTTGCTGCAAACAAGGTGTTTGATGAAATAGCCAAAAGACATTCAAATTTGAATTTTGGATTCAAACTTGGTGGGTTTGCTAGGCACATACTAGGGAGTCTCTGGTTAGTTGGATTAGTCAAGGTGCACTGGTTTGGTTGGGTTTTAAAAATGTGTGATCTTCACATATGATAAAGATTCAATTTTGAATTGTCATTTGAATGAGGTTGCCAAATGTTTCTGCAAGTTTGAAAGGTGGGCTTTGATTCTCTTTTACTTGGTCTAGCAAGGGGTGAAAAGAATTGGAAAAGTTTCTGTTTGAAATCTTGGACTAGAAACACTCAAAGTGACCTGGTGAGCAAGATTGGCAAAAATGACCATTTGCCTTAATTGATTTGTTTTTTATTTTCTCTTTATTTGTTTCTGTTTGGAAATGTTTTATATGATGCTATATTCATCTTTAAACCATTTCTTGCTATTTAGGTTAATCACACAAGATCATTCATGCATTTATCAAATCATCACATACACATATGCATTCATATGATTTTAATTACTCAAAGTTTTTGTTAACCCTAATTTTAGTGATTAGAGTTTGATGATCATTATTTCATATTTTTGGGATGTTACACACCACCACTCACAGTCAACTATCTCCTGATCACAAGTCAAGATTCCCCATTGGCAATTTGGACCTGCACTGGTGGAATGGACTTCCGCGATCCCGTCAAGCTAGCTGCAATGTCCTGATTGACAAAACAGTGAGAACTCCCAGAGTCAATCAACATTAACACTTGCTTATTTTGGATCTACCCCAGCAATCGAAATGTATTGGGCGCCTCT
This sequence comes from Avena longiglumis, assembly GCA_030063025.1. Lineage (NCBI taxonomy): Eukaryota > Viridiplantae > Streptophyta > Magnoliopsida > Poales > Poaceae > Avena > Avena longiglumis. Next base: position 202,261,879 of record CP125976.1, on the reverse strand, counting down.
CCACCAGCCATCGCTGCTTGAGGAAATAGCAAATAGATTGCCTGCCTCTGGCCCTTGATTCGCTTCTTCCTCCAAAACTGCAAAACCCATTGCATCTAGCAGTTCCTGCACGACATGAAGCTGAACAGTAGTGGAGCACTTGTGTCCAGGAGCCCATTTCTCGCCGCAGATGGAACAGAGCACCCGCGATCGACGGTAGCTCTTGAGTGCGGAGGCGTGATCCTCTCCCGTAGGAGGTGTGGCTTCGCGAGCTGCCTCTTGTCCACGTTTGTCCTCCGCCATGGAAGGAGATCGTGGATATGGCAACGAGCTCGTAGTTGGAGGGGAAAGTCGCTTGCCAAAATGCCCTCCGCCAGCCGATGATCGATAATTTGTCTTTGGATAGTAAGGAACCTCCGCACGGCGGGGCTCCTTCCGCCTCAAAATTTCCCACGCCTCTTCCTGCAATAGAGCAAGCGACACAGCAGCATCCAAATCCTTGGGTTGATGCACCAGAACGACAACACGAATCTCATCCTTTAACCCATCTACAAAACGAGAAGGAAACAACTCCGGATCCCATGCACTCGAATGAGATTTCAAGGCGTGCATCACCTCTGTAAACTCCTGCACATACTCTGCTATTGTACCCGACTGCTTCAAATGAAACAACCGCCTCAACAATTTTTGAAACTCATCACGCCCAAACTGATCACACACTAACGCACACAACTCCTCCCACAAAAGTTTTTCTACCTCTAGTCCACAATTCTCCATCCACAACTGAGCACTACCCGAGAAATACATAGTAGGTGTATCAACCCAATGTTCAGGTGGAATACTGAAGCCACAAAAATAAGACTCGCTCTGTTTCTTCCATGATTTTGGCCGCTCACCCGAAAACACAGGAAAATTCATTTTTTGGTTTCGGCCCAAAATGTCCCCCATGATGACTCGATTCACCCCTAACCATGAATCCCCCCGACTCAGCACCCGCAGTAGATGGATCAAGAGACAGGGACGTACCCTTGGTCGGAGGCGTCGCGAGAGTCTGATTGACTCCGTGCGACATCCCCTGTGGAAAGTGGAACCCGCCGTGGCCGACTTGCCCACGACCGTCGTCACCATGGATCCCGTCAGACCAACGGGTCCAACCTGACATTAGGCTGGCGTACGCGAGTAGATTGCCTCTGTGGTTGTATTTGCCTGTGTCTGTGTCACGTTTGTTGTCGTAGCACGCTGGACACGCCTGAGGTGTGGGGCCCTCTTCCCAGGCGTGACATACTACAGCTGATTTGGTTTGGGTACGATGTTGAGATTGAGGGAGAGATTTGTATCCGTCTACCAACTCTTGATATATAATGAAACCAGGCCAGCCCTAGCCGGCACAAGCTTACACTACCCATATTGTTACTTTGATAGCCTTAATGGGCTGTTTATATAGAGTATACTCCCTCTGTTTAGAAATATAAGATGTTTTAGGTTTGTGAAAGAAATGTATCTAGACACCTTTTAGTGTATAGGTTCAAATGAATCTAGACACTAAAATATGTCTAACTAAAATATGTCTAGATACATCTTCTTCACAAACCTAAACATCTTATATTTTCAAACGGAGGGAGTAAAATTTAAGGAGTAAGGAGATAATTACAAATCAAACCAATATAGTCGGTAGGCTCCTGTACTCGTCGACGACGTCTTAGCGAGGTGGTTGGGCTTGGGCGACGACCGAATCATTTCTGCGAGCTAGTTGCTCGATCGCCACTTGTGGTCGCGTCTGTCATCTGGTACTCATTTTCTTTCGCTCAGAAAGAAAAGCGCGAGCTTAATTACGCACATACACGTAGGAGTACTACAAATTAGTCGGTCTGCTGATCATATATCATGCCGCTGGAAATGGAAGCGAGGAAGCGTCTCGGACCACTCACGGAAAGAGGACAGATACCCGGCGAAAAGAGGCTCCCCAAGTTGCTCCAAAGTCGCCGATGACGACGGCCAGCGTCGTGCAACTAGAGAGGAGAGAGAGGCGGCTACGTATAGCTGCCTACCTCTTGCCGGGTCATAGTCCGTCCGTGCGTCCTGCGGGTCGTGCCACGTACTACTACTTGCATCCCATCCAAGCTGCAGTCTGCGGTCCTGCGGACCACACCTCTCGCACTCGCAGGCAGCCTCCCTCGCGGAGCGGTGATTAGCAGCCGCGTCACCGTGTCTTGCTGTTGTTCTGCTTTGTGTTGTTGATCACCTCTGTTACAGCGACACCTGGGAGTAAATGGAATCCAAATGAGGTTTGTTTGTGTTTCAGATTAAGTAAGTAGCCACCCCTTTGGATCACTTCTTTTTTAAGCTGAAGCAGCCACCGGCGCTACTGTCTTCTCTAGTCACCTACAGATTGCAGATCGGATCCAGAGCAACATCTTGTGCGTGGGAAGCCGTGCGCGAGGTAGTACAAGATTCACCTGCTGGACTGTATTAGTTGTTTTCTTCTTCTTCTGTTACTTCTTGGCTCGGTGCGACACTTGTACAGTTTGATCCCGTGTGTGTGTAATACATTACTTGTATCTATAATTGTAGTAATACAAAGACGATATACATACAAACAAACGGTTGAAGAGCTGCAATCCTCGTCGCAACTACTAAGAAATCCTTCGTCGTCGCCGGATAAGAAAAAGATCATCAGCAGCTAGTCCACACTTTAGCACCCAAGAAATCCCTAGTCATGGGGCGTTAATGAGCCGCAATAACCACTGGCCTCGTAAGACTGGATCTAGCCTACTGCTAAGAAAAATCGACCGAATGAGCCCTCCGAGCGTCTTCAACGCCGGATCCAGGGCCAACGCCACCCCGCCTATCAAGCGGCCGGATCCTCGACCATACACCACAAATCAGCAGTAATCCACACCGCCACACTCCAAGGCCGCTAGGACCAGATCGACGACAAGATCAACACCACATAAAGCCGGAGCACACGCCCGGCAAATACCATATCCCACAGGCTTCTTAACGCCGTAAATGTCGCCGAGATGGAATTGAAGCCGGGCACAAAAACACTAAAACACTAACTAAGCTGTGTCACCACGCCACCATAAAATCGCTAACTTTAGGGACCTTGGTGAACGCCGAGCGTAAGTCCTGGGTCCCCACCCCTTCCGCCCGCGTGAGCGGAAGCGGAGGAGGCGAGGACCTGTCGATAACCGGTGGTGAGGAGGCGGCGGCTAGGGTTTTTTTGAGGAGAAGGCCGAGAAAATCCAGTTGGGAAAGAAATTGCACCATCCAGTTAGAATTATGTAAATGAAGTTCTACTTAATATATACAGATTTGTTTTTACATGGCAAACCTAGTTTGCATCTACCGTGATCTGCGCATGCCGCATTACTGAAAATTATAAACAGAAGTTACTGACTTACTTCCCTCCACCCCAAACAATAATAGTGCAACTGGAACTCTGAACCACCTTGTTCCCTCGCGCGCGCTCGCTCTCAGTTTGTAGCAGCATGTCTCCTTAGAAGCATGGCTTGATGCCTCGATGTAACAAGGGCACCCACAATATGAACGTTGATTTGATGTAGTACTAACCGGCAGCATAAATTAATTGCAACACTGAAAGAAAAGGGGGACGACGACCTGACACAAATTAACATATGCCCAACGGTTCACATTTAATGTAAGAATTTTGAAAGGATTGAGTTTAAACAGCCCACAACTCAAGACTCAATGCAATGCAACCACCTGAGTATGACTAATATGTTCAACATTTCAGTCTGTCAAATTTGGCTCATCCCAATTATTGTTTCCAATGCAGTCAAAGGGGCGAGAGTAATCATTTGAATTTGACATAATTCAACTATCTTTTCCAAAAAATTGTTTTTTATTGGAACATGCCTTGAAAAAGCTTCACCAAGCAGAATTTAATTTATGTTTTACCAATTGCGCGTAAGGTAACCATCAAATAATTAACGAATAACTAAAAATCATGTAACTAGACAAAATCATAAATCTATCACAAAACCAAACTTAAATCGATATGCATAACAAACAACACCTCACTTTTAGCTTAAACTCGACAAAGCCGGAACGTTAAGACAAGTTTCTTCGATGCAAACATTAAGTATTTTAAGACACTGACATAGTCTTCGAGATGATGCTTTGATCATCAGTTTTGTAGAAACATTTTGCCTGACACTAGAATATTTATACTTTATATAAAATATTATGACAAATCTAATAATAACAATGTTTTGCTACAAGTTCATTTCGTATATCCAATTTAGTTTGATTGGTAAAAAATCTAAAAGGGCTTACATTTTGATCGAATGGCGTGCTACTTCATAAAAAACATATGCTATAGTATTCTTGTAGTAAGATATAATTGAATTAGTATGGCATCCACTTTTTTGAGAAACTTGAAAGGGCAGGGTGTTCCTGTATCCCATAAAGAAGAACAGAATGGCCCCGTTTATAATGAAAACTAGGTTGAAGAACCTACACGATCTTCAGTATTTTCAATGAATCGACAAAAAAAAACATCACATGCAGATTACTCCCAACCTAAAGGATAATGAGACCACACAAACAATATATGGATGGTGGTGATACATCTGCAGCCAAGCTAAAAATATCTAAAATGTGTAACCAAGATAATAGAAAAACACTAGACATCATAAACCAAGACAATAGTGCTAGCAACAACCACTATTACAAATCGACACTAAGGAAACCCCCATTATAAAAAGCAGCAACACGACCAACTGTTAAACATAATTGCGCGTGGACAACTAGGCATGCCCGATTGGTCTGCGCATTGTAGGACACAGAGTAGTTTATGTCTCTGTTACCAATATATTGTCAACAAACATTCATTCGTGCCCGTTTCCAAATGTGCCTCTGCAAAAATAGTTGTACGGGATGGCCCGTTGCTGATGGGCCACTGCCCCTCTATTTAATACCTTAGAACGCTCAGAGAAAACCCTATCTCTCACTTTCTCATATCTATAGCCTCACATCTGGAAATGGTAGCACTTGATATGACCTAGGTGTCTCTTGTGTCATATCCCTATGCAAGAGAATGCATCTGACTTATCAAGGCATGGTGGCTCCTCGTCCACCTCTCTTCTTTGTTCATATCTAGTCAAGACAGGTAGGAGGTTCCCTAGGAGGCGTCATCAAAGAAGAAGCCCGCTAGCTATAGTCACATCCGGCCAGCATCGGCGCATTCGGCTTCCTCTACGGCTTTATCACCCGTTGATAACTGCAAGTGCATAGATCGTTTGTATCTAGTTTCAAAATAAATATATCGATCCCACAGGGAGCAAGAGTCTGAAGTCTAAATAACTCTTGAACTAAATACTAAAATAGTAATGCTAAATAATGTTCTAAGTAACAAGATAAAATGCGAGTTTTGTGTAAAAGATATTTTTTGGTTTTCAAATAAGAGAACAATAAGTAAACTAAAGATGTAAGTAAACAAGAGCATACGAGTATGATTACAAAAGTTTACAAGACGATGAAAAGAGTTCTCAGGGAGTAGTGGATCCACCGCTAGTAATTAGAAAGAATGATCAAAATTATTATAATGAATAAGACCATTTATGATATGTGTGGGAGGAGCTTCATATATGGACGAATAGGCAGCAACAACTTCTCACATCATCCGTCATAACCACAGCAGACAGCAATCGACATTAATCGAATTACTACGCATTAAGGGACTTTACAACATAGGATGTATCCTATGGCATGGACAATGTTCTATGAGTTCTCCTCGGTTCCCAAGTTTATATGTAAGGAATGACAAGAGTTTTATAGTCACCGTAAGTGCTATCATACCTCCGTCTACCAACAAGTAGTTCCCTCCATCTAGTCCTTATTGAGGCAAATATTGAGTGGCGCACTTCACCCAACATCAAGATGAAGGAAATCTAACACAGACACATAATGAACAACATCACATTGTAATCTTTATCTCAATTCAATCACATACTAGGGTTTCTCCATCTCCCCAAGAACAAAGGAAACTACTCACACATGAAGGAAATCAACATCATGGATAGAATATGTATGAAATATGATGATACAGTTGAGGACAAGTGCAAATCCAAGATTCAATCTAGAATTACAACAAGTAACCAAAGGGTATCGGTGATGGAGACGTTGTTGATGATTTGATGACGATGTAGATTGATGTGGAGGCCTTCAAGATCCTAGTCCCTTCTCCTCTTGTGTGATGGTGATGGTGTAGATCTGATTGGAGGCGGCTATGGCAGTGGCACGGCGGCAGGGCTCCGTCGTGGTGGAGGATATGGCTTGGTGGCTCTCTTGGCTCCTCCCCTCTTTATATAGGCCTTGGGGGGACCTAGGGTACCCCCCCCCCCAATACCGTCATATGACTTAGGGAAGGTTCTGGAGATTCCGCGGGCGACATCCCGTCGTTTGTGACTTTTTTACCAACTATACGGCCAACCTATATGGCGGGATTTTTTCGCTCCGGCCGTATAGTTGGTCGTTGAACCTTTGGGTTCCACAGTGTTTTGGCCTCCATTTATTCATACAAACTCTGTTTTGGGTGTTCTTGGGCTCATTGGATTCGTCTCGTCGGGGGATACAACCCCATGATATTGGATATTTATTTTAAGAAATTGAAAAAATTCACTTTTCCAACCTCTCAAATGGCTAAGTCTGGTCCCTGTGGCTCCTCCATACTATGCTCTCTTTGTTCCTTTTTATCCATAATCTTTACCAACACCTACACACATGTCATAGACAAGGAAAGTGAATTCCCAACAAATTCTACCTAAACTACTAAATGTGCAAAGCTCATATGAAAGTAAATGAGAACTAGAAGTCACGCATATAAGGCATAGCTATAGCTAGAAGAAACATGATATGAGAGATAAATGGCACATTTTATATGGCTAAAAGAGATGGTATTTCACAGCCATCACGTGTTGATATGTTGGAAATATATCTATAATTTTTTATGCTCCATGCTTGTTTTGTATCTACTTTGCTTTGCTTGTCTACACTTTGAGGTGCTTTTTACATGTTTTCTGATACTAACCTATTAACAAGTTGCAATAGTGCCAGATGCCTGTTTTTTGCTGTTTTTTGTTTCAGAATAGTTAGTAAAGAAATATTATCGGAATTGGACGGGACAAACGTCAAAGTCAATTACTTTCCATAGGGAACAAGAAGTCCAGAGGGGAGCCGGAGGGGCCAGCCAGGGGGGGCAGACCAACCCCGGGCGTGGGTGGGCCCAGCCCCGCGCCTGTCTAGGGTTTTCCACCCCTGGCCGCCTCCTCGGTCTCCCCCTTTGCCTATAAGAAGCCCTCGAAGTAGAAACCCTAAGAACCCGATCAAATATCCATGAAACCGTCTATAGACGCCGCCACCATCGTCCCTAGATCGGGGGGATCTGAAGTTCATCCCGTCACCCTGTCGGAAGGGAGATCATCCCGGAGGCCTTCTCTCCGATATGATGTGTGAGTAGTTTCACCTTGGACTATGGGTTAATGTAGTAGCTAGATGGTTGTATCTCCTCATTTGTGCTTTCATGTATAGATCTTGTGACCTCCGTTCATGATCAACATCTAATCTATTTGTAATCATGCATGTTGTGTTTGCGGGGATCTGATGGATATTGAGATTATTATGTTGTTTTGATTAATGGTTTTGTCTTTATGATTCTATCATGTCTGTGTTTTTTGTGATCTTGCATGATCTCCGTTGTTAGTAACTATCTTGGCCAAGTAGTTGCTAGTGACTCCAAGAGGGGGTATTTATGCTTGATAGTGGGTTCATGCCTCTAGTTTTCAAGGGAAGTGACAATAATCTCTTTGGTTGTAGATGTGTTATTGCTACTAGGGAGAAAACAACGGTCTCTTGTTCATGGAACATGTGGGTTGTTTACCTTACACACTTTGCTTAAAGCAGTTGTCTGTTGCTTGCAACTTAATACTGGAGGGGGTTCGGATGATAACCTGAAGGTGGAATTCTAGTCATAGATGCAGTTGGATGGCGGTCTATGTAGTATTGCCCAATCGAATCTCATAGGATCTTTCTGACTAGAAATTGCATTTTTATGCCTTGCTCAGTTCCTGTCAATTGCCCCGCTGTAATTTGTTTACCCTTCATGCCATGTTGTTTATCTAAGGAGAGCACCTCTAGTGAACTATGTGTAGGGTTTCGTAGCATGGAAAACAAAAAAATTTCTATCGCATACAAACAAACAAGCCAAGATCTATCTACTAGATTGTAGCAACGAGTCAATGGAATAACTCACCCTCGAAGATTCCAAAGTGTTTAACGAGAGCGGATTCTCGTGGGTGATGTAGTCGTACTCTTCCCGATCTCAAGATCGCGTAGACGATCCTTCCGGCGCTGCGTTCCGGCAGTGCTCTGTAACACCCTCAGAATCGACCCTATGCAAGTTTCAGCGCTTCCCGCCAAACCCGCATAGAAACGATTCAAAGGTGCCCACCAGGCACTTTCGTGCGGGTGGAAAACAAAGTAATAACATTACACAACAGTCCTCGATGGGACCCACAGATATATATATGCAACATGAATCAAAGAGTCAAGAATACGATATAATATTCAAAGATCCAAATCACCTTGAAAATGATACAACGTCCGACTACGGACAAGATGCAAATGGGGCTAAGAGCCACGAAGAATAACCAATGGCGTCCATAACCCTGCCCGAGCCAAGCGGAAGGGTAACCCGCTAACGACGCCGATCTCAAAACCTGCTTAAACAAAAGGGGTGCGACAAAGGCAAAGGAAAAAGAAAGAGCGGTCAAGATCGAGGCCATTGCAGCGAGGCTAGAATTGGCGGTCCTCGCCTACATAGGTATGGTGGATCGCAGCGGCAAGATGCACTAAACAACCTATAGAGACTCGATAAACAGCGGCTATCGAGAGGGTAAGAAAGACCTATCCGAACCAACTGGTACTACCATCAAACAAACCCATCCCGGTGTTTCCCCTCGAGACCAAACGAGGAAGTCAACCGAGGAAACTCACACGGTTGGCGTTTTATTTATTCGATTATCGTTCAAAGACTTACTAGTCAGGTGTAGATATTCATCCTGATAAAATAAGCAGTGGGCGGTTTTATTTAACCATTCCATTGTAGTTGCATCAATTACTAGCCAGTTACAATTAACATGAGATAATCCCAAAACCCAGCAGTTGTTGGTACTTTTATTTAGCCATTCCGTTGTAGTTGCAATACTTACTAGTCAGATACAATGGTCGCAAGCGACAACCCAAGCAAGCAATTGTTGGCAGTTTTATTTAGCCATTCCATTATAGTGAAGCTGATTACTAGTCATTATATAGTCAAATTTATAGCACTACTTTAGTTATAGTTGTCTATGATCGAGATATTGTGCTCCAAGTCGTCCATAACCGCGGACATGGCTTTCAGAAAGTTTTACCCTGCAGGGGTGCAAAAATAGCAACACACACTCGATCAACCTCGGAAAAACCAAATCAAAACCCAACGAGGCCTTCACGACAAAGCAATCACAGGATTCAGAAATATTTCAGGGGGCCACCCCATTGAGTAGACCCGGAACGAAGTTAGCTGACTCCGATACGGACTCAAGGTTTGACAATGGTCAGAAACATCGGGAACCCAAAACTGGGCTTGTCGATACGAAAACACTCCGCTTACCTAAAAGACAGGTGCTCCTCGCACAATCGTAATAAAGCAGTAAAGCATGGCATAAGTACAGGATAGTAAATAAAACCTCAAACTAGTTTGTGGCCCCAAGAAATAAGAATGAATCAAGCTCTGGCTCAGGGGGGTCCCATAATCCTCCCGGATGTGGATAGCGCGAATATTCAAGGAACAGGTATCAAGTACTCGGGGTCCTACGGGACACAAGTGGACGGTTAACAACCAAATAACATCTATTGCCCACCTGTGCCTCTACTTACTTACTTCAATTTTAGTTGTTTAAACAGTAATTAAAGTTATGATCAACTCCAACAATAAACACACGGCAATACTCCAACAACTGTGGTACTTGGCGACACGCAACAGCACTTGAGCAAGCGATTACGACGCGCAAGTCCAACTATCTACCAAACAACAGGTAATAGAATGTGTCCAAGGCAATATAAGGCTGCAAGGGATATCGCGGGTACGAAAACTAGAGCATCGCAACTCAGATAGCAATAGATCAACAGGAGGGAATAAATACTATAAAATTAAGATAGGTAGAAAGGGGGAGATGCTCGCCTGAAAAACATTGCCGAAGATTCAACCGAAGATCGGGTCGACACTCGCATCAACTCAACGGCCTTATCCGCGAAGAAGCAAAACACTAGAATAAACACCGGATGCACTATTTAATACTACGGTAAAAAATCGGGCATGATGCAGGTATGATGTATGACATGGCAAAGATGCGATGCGATTAGGTCATATTAAGCGGAACCGGGGTCCCGACAATTAAATATATGGTTCTAGTTATTTAGATACCCCGCAATGTAAATGTTGCATTAACATGGCAAGATAAGTTACCGGTTCGCTACACAAATTTAAATGGGACCAATATACGACTAGATTTGCCCGCATATGGGCCCCATATTTAATTATATGGTGAATTGGCATAAGGCCCCCAAACCACAGACAAGTATGCATGCATGAATGATTTAATATGCAACAAGTTTATATTACATATATATAATAGGGCTCGAGAAAAGGGGTCACACATTAGGGCTCGGCGAACTTGGGGTTCCGGAGGGGTTCGGGGTCGGGTCTCAGGGTTCAGGGTTCGACGGGATCGGTCTTCGAAGGTCGGTTGCAAGATGAAGAGCTTGGCGTCCGAGAGACGATCTTGTCACACGGTGTCCGGAAGACGAACTTGGCGTATTCGCGTCGGCGATCTTGGCGTTCGGGTTCTCGGCGTCGCATCCGGGAAGAAGGTCTTGTTGCATCCGGGGTCGTCGGGTCATGTCGTCGGTTTATCGTCTCACGCGGAGATCTTGGCGTCCGGGTCACGGCGTCTTCGGATCCGAGGTCTTGATGTCCATGTAGAAGTACTTGATGCTCCGTGACGGAGTTCTCGGAGTACAACCATCGGATTTCGGGTGGGAGAACTCGGGGTGTCGCGACGAAGATCTTGTCCTTGTCCAGGAGGAACTAGGGACACAGCTCTTGGTCTCGGTCTTAACAGAGGCATCACCACCGAATCACTATACCCATCTGAAGATCATGGCCAACATCAAAACACAAGACCAACAAAGGGACACCTGCACATTACACACGAGGACAGCCACGACAGGGCAGCACTGGCGCGGCAGGGGGTGGAGTCAACCCTGGTGGGCGTCGGGGAGGCCGCGGGACACGCAGATCGAGGAGGAGGGGCCCGTGGACACTGGGCGAGGAGCTTGCAGGCGGCGGCGCGTGCTCGCTGGGGAGGCGTCGTGAGGGCGGAGCACCAGGGGAGCGGCGAGGTGAGGCCGAGGAGGCGTGGCCGCTGCCGGGCCGGGGAGAGGAGCTCCGGCAGGAGGGAGGCGAGGAGGCCGACGGAGAGAGCGGGGTGGAGGGCGCGCCGGCGACGGGGAGGCCGAGCAGCGAGGAGGCGCAGGTGGAAGGCGGCGTCGTGGCTCGCAGAGGAGGCACGGAGGAGGCGCGGCAACAGAGGTGGCTGGCGGCGAGGAACTCGACGGGGAGGCGCCGGAGGAGGTGCGGGCCCGGTGAGGAGGCGGAAGGGGAGGAGCTCGGCGAGAGGAAGGCTGAGGCCTTGGGATGCGGCGGTTGTGGCCGGAGCCGGGAGGAGGGCGGCCGGAGGTGGGAGTTGGGGTAGAGGCGACGGGAGCCGAGCGGGGCGGCCGCAGAGGTGCGCGGCCAAAGGCGGCCGACGGGGGAGAGGGGGCGCGGAGGAGGGGAGCCTGGGGAGGAGAGGGAGGCGGGGCCAGGCGGTAGGTGGGAGGAGCAGGGCCGGGTGGTAGGTGGGAGGAGCAGGGTCGGGTGGGGAGGAGGCCCTGATGGCGCGGGGTGGTCGTCGGGGAGAGGAGAAAGCCGAGGGAGGAAGGGAGAGAGCGGGGGACCATGGAGGTGGGGCCGGGCGTGGGGTCGGGTGGTGGGGCCGGGGTCCAGGGAGTGGGGGAACGCGGCAGGTGGTTGAGGGAGTTGGGGCAGCTGTGGGGAGGTGGCAAGGAGTGGGGTGAGAGAGATGGGGAGAGAGGTGAGGTGGCAGCAGATAAGTGGTGGGGAGGAGGGAGAGAGGTGAGGTGTAGAGAGAGGATTGGAGGGGGTGATGTGGAGGGGGTTTGGGTAGATTAGGACTGGGTAGGAAAAGAATATAGGTGGCCCGATTTGACTGGGGGTGGCCGACTGGGTCGGATCGGCCCGGTTTGGCTGCCCCCTAAGAATATTCAAACATTTTATTTAATTAAAATGGGGCGTTTGAAATCTGTGGTTAGTCAAAACAAAATATTCCGAAGACCCGGTTTTGCGTTTGAACAAAGACGGGGCGTTTAGAAAACAAAAATAGGTTTTTCCGAAAATAGTTTTATGCAAGCAAATGCAAGATGATGACGATGCTCAAATGCAATGTGGCATGATGGCATGAGCATGCGGTCATGATGATGCAATGCACAAAAACAACGCGATTTTCTAGTAGTGGTTTTGCGGGATGCCACATGCTCCCGCAGTCGGTCACACGTTTGGTACTCGACGAAGACCTTCCTCTCCCTTGTTCCAGCAGGCAGCGGAGGTTGTAGCACTCTCCTCGCGATTCCGGCAGCACAACGTACTGGGAAATAGAGGGAGATCTCGCAGGCTTCGCCTTAAGCCGAGCGAGTATGGTGGACTATGAGAGCTCCTCGGCGATCTAGGATTTAGACACACCAAGGAGGAGGCTTGGCGGCTAGGGTTAGCTAGGCGGCGGCTTGCCCTAGGCGGCGGCGGGCTGCAGGCGGCTTAGTGCTAGGGTTTGCGGGTGGAGGTGTTGGGTGCTAGGAGGGGCAGCCCTGCCCCTCCTTATATAGGTGGAGGGGCCGCGCCAGGGGAAGGGAGTCCCTCCCCAACTCGGTTTCCCAAGGGGGCCGGCGGTGGAGGGGAGGAACTCCTCCCCAACTCGGTTTCCACCTTCCCCTCCACTTCCCAAAATAGCCGTTTGACTTTTCAAATTGGCGTTTGACTTTTTAAACTAGGATTTGATTAAACCCTTTATTTTGTTCAGCGATGACACCTAGTACATGATGCAATCATTCCAACTTGGTATGACACATTCATGTACCCTTCCCCTCCGGAGTGCTAGACATTCCGGAACCTTCTAAAACATTCCCGATGAAAACACCGGAACCATTCTCCAACCCCGAAACAGGACTTTCCTTATATGAATCTTATTCTTCGGACCATTCCGGATCTCCTCGTGATATCCCGGATCCCATCCGAGACTCCAAACAACATTCGGTCTCTTACTCATCATTCCATAACTACTCAAACAACGTCGAATCCTTAAGTGTGTCTCCCTACGGTTCGTGAATTATGCAGACATGATCGAGACACTTCTCCGAACAATAACCAATAGAGGAATCTGGAAATTCATATGGCTCCCACATATTTATACGATTACTTTGCGATCGAATGAACCACTACATACGATACCAATTTCCCTTTGTCTCATGATAGTTTACTTATCCGAGGTTATGATCGTCGGTATCTCTGCATACCTAGTTCAACCTCGTTACTGATAAGTACTCTTTTCTCGTTCCCGTGATATGTGATCTCTTGTGAGCCAGTCACATGCTTGCAAGCTAATTGGATGACATTCCACCGAGAGGGCCCAGAGTATATCTATCCGTCATATGGATGGACAATCCCACTCTTGATCCATGTGTCTCAACCAATACTTTCTGAACACTCAATGCCACCTTTATAGCCACCCAGTTACGGTGTGGTGTTTGATGTCATCAAAGCATCCATCCGGTAAAGGTGATATGCATGATCTCATGGTTGAAGGAATTAGGTTACTATGTATCAGAAAGAATATAGCAATTGAACTATTAAAATGACTTGATCTTTATGCTACGCTTATCTATAGGAGTATGTCCACCATATAATTCTCCTAACGATATGATCTTGTTCTTAATAACATCTCAATGTTCATGATAGGGAAACCACAATCATTTATTAACCAACAAGCTAGTATTATAAAGAGGCTTTACTAGGGACTTCAATTCAATTTTACAAATCACACAAGTATTAATGTTTCCTTGTTAATACTATTATAGCATGAATGCAAACATTTATCATAAACACAAAGATATAATAATAACCACATTTATTATTGCCTCTAGGGCATATCTCCAACACTATGGACCCCGGTCCAATCTTTACCATTGATACATTTTCCACTGTTACTTGTTTACTTGCTGCAAACCATTACCTTCCACACCATACGTTTAATCCTTTGTTACACCAAACTGGTGAGCTTGACAACCTCACTGTTCGTTGGGGCAAAGTCTTGAGTTTGTGTTGTGCAGGTCTCCGTGTTGCTTGCAACACCTGTATGACGTTTCCTTCCTCCTTCTGGTTTGATAACCTTGGTCTCAACTGAGGGAAAACTTGTTGCTTACTGCTTCACACCTTGCTCTTGGGGTTCCCAACAGGCTGTGCGTAGACAGTCGTCAAGATTTTCCGGTGTCGTTGCCGGGGAGGCCAAGGACGTCTTCACTAGGGGAGTCCTTCACTTCCTTTCTCTTTACTTTGTTTTTAGTTTGTTCTTTTGCTTGGTTTTGTTTGCCTCTTCTCAAAAAACCCAAAAAAAAATTCTAGTTTGGTTTGCTTGCTTTATTCAGAAACACAAAAAAAATAGTTCCTGCTCTAGATGTTGCTGTTGTTTTTGGCTTGACCACCTTTGCCAAAATGAACTCTGCTGAGAACACCAAGTTGTGTGACTTTACTAGCACCAACAGCAATGATTTCCTAAGCACTCCTATTGCTCCACTTGCTTCTGATGCTACCTTTAATGAAATTAAGCCTGCTTTGTTGAATCTTGTGATGAGAGAGCAATATTCTGGTGCTGGTTCTGATGATCCTGCTGCCCATCTCAATAGCTTTGTTGAACTTTGTGAGATGCAAAAGTATAAGGATGTAGATTGAGATATTATTAAGCTCAAGCTTTTTCCTTTCTCCTTGAGGGGAAAAGCTAAAGAATGGTTGCTTTCTTTGCCTAAAAATAGTATTGATTCTTGGACTAAGTGCAAAGATGCTTTTATTGGAAAGTACTATCCTCCTACTAAGATTATATCTATGAGAAGTGATATGATGAAATTTAAACAACTTGATAGTGAACATGTTGCTCCATCTTGGGAAAGAATGAAATCTTTGGTTAATAATTGTCCTACTCATGGACTCACTGCTTGGATGATTATCCAGACTTTTTATGCAGGTTTGAACTTCTCCTCAAGAAATCTGTTGGATTCATCTGCTGGAGGTACCTTTATGGGCCTCACTTTGGGTGATGCAACAAGGCTAGATAATATGATGGTTAACTACTCTAAATGACATGTTGAGAAAGCTCCACATGGTAAGAAGGTCAATTCTGTTGAGGAAACTTCCTCTTTGAGTGAAAAGATTGATGTTATTATGGCTATGCTTGTTAATGGGAAAGCTTCTTTAGATCCTAATAGTGTTCCCTTAGCCTCTTTGGTTTCTCAAGAAGAGCAAGTTGATGTGAGCTTCATTAGAAACAACAATTTTGGCAACAATACTTATGGTAACTACAGGCCATATCCTCCTAGTGGAAATGCTTATCATGGTAGATCTGGAATGCCTAGTGAAGAAAGGATTCTAGAAGTAGAGAGATCCACTAAGAATTTTATGCAAATGCAATATGAAAAGAATAAGATTTTCACTAAAACTATGGAGGAGCAATCTATTATCTTGAAAAACATTAGTCATCAGCTCGAGAATTTGAATAGAGAAATTCCTAGTTTACAGTCAAAAAATTTGAGTGCTGAGAAAAATATATCCTGTTTGTCTGAAGCTCAGTCCTCTTTGATTAATAAAATGGCTGCTAAACCTAAAACTATGGAAAACACCTTTGCTACTGCTCATGCTATACAAGTTACTATTGATGAAAATGTTAGGATGTTAGCTCAACTTTATGCTAAGTGGGAAAGGGAAGCTGAAATTGATAGAAACAATAGTGTGTGCACTCTCACCACTAAACCACAAGTCGTCCCTATTCCTACTCCTACTATGCCTAAACCTATTGAGCCTACTACTAGTGATGCCAAGTTTGACTTTGATATTGATGGTTGCAATGTTTCTGAAGTAATTATGTTCTTGCAAAAGCTTGCTAGAAGTCCTGACACTAGTAATATGTATGTTGCCTTTACCAGACACATTACAGATGCTCTTGTTAAGATTAAGGAAGAGAAGCTAAAACACAAAGCTTCTATTACTAGGAAAGTATAAGATAGTTGGGAACCCATTATTAATATGCAAGTGAACGACTTTGATCTCAAAGCTTCATGTGATCTTGGTTCTAGTGTCTCTATTATGCCTAGGAAGATTTATGAAATGCTTGATTTGCCACCTTTGAAAGATTGTTATTTGGATGTCCCACTCAATGATAATGCTAATAATAAACTCATGAGGAGTATTAATGATGTTCTCATCATGGTTAACAATGCTTATGTCCGTGTGGATTTCTGTGTTTTGGATGTTGAATACAATGCTTCTTGTCCTATCACTTTGGGAAGACCTTTTCTTAGAATAGTTGGTGCCATCATTGATATGAAATAAGGCACCATTAAATATCATTTTCCATTTAAGAAAGGTATTGAACACTTCCCTATGAGGATAGAGAAGTTGCTTTTTGCTCCTCCTTTGAAAGCAAGATTTGATGTTAATGCTTCTTCATTTGAAAAAACTTGATTCTTCTTGCTTCTTGTGCCTAACTTAAAGGCGTTAAAGAAAAGTACTTGTTGGGAGATAACCCAAGAGTTTACTTTAGTCTTGGAAGTTATTACTTCTGTAATGACCTCTTCTTATCCTTTTTGCTTGCTTTTTGTGCCAAGAATGACCTCTAATGAGAGGGAAGTAAGATTTGGGGAGTTGCTGTCCCGAAACAGATTTCTGTCATCCACCAAAACAATTCGTGAGGAGGCTCTGTAACTCCGATTGAGCTAAAAATTTACAAATAAATCCCCCAGTATGTTAGCTAACTTTCGTTAGTTCAACACTTTTTTATTTGAGCAACAGAAGATGTTCAAAAAAATCGGTTTCTACCTGTTGGTCTGTTTTGACAGATTTCTGCCATTATTTGCATTTGCTTCTTATTGATTCCTTTCTTAGTTCTCTTTAGGTGAATTGAGCTTTTTGAAGGAGTTACTATAGTAGCTTGTGTTTTTAGTGAAAATCCTTGCTGTTCCAAAGCTTTGCCAGAGGTCTAATATCTTTTGAATACACTAATGTTGCTAATGAAGATTGTGTGAAGTTTTGTATGAAGGAAAAATTTCAGGTGTAGAGAGAGAATGATGCAATGAGATGAATAATGGACAAAAGCTCAAGCTTGGGGATGCCACCATGGTGTCACCCCAATAAATATCCAAGAGGTACAAGTGTCAAAGCTTGGGGATGCCCAAGGCATCCCCTTCTTCATCAATAAAAAGCTCAGGTCTATCTAGACACTTCGTTTTTATTGTTTCATGTACAGTTGTGTTGTTCTTGGAGCGTCTTAGTTTTCGTTTGCTTTGCTTAGTTTGTTTAGTTTTCTTAATTAGTTTGGACCCCCATTCTCGTTGTGTTTTTTTACAAATAAGTTTGCTTGGTGTTTGGAAAGGAGTAGTAAGTTCTTGCTTAAAGTGCAAGAGGAGCTTGCATTGATTGTGGCTTAGACTTTAGCATGACATGCTAGGTGTTGTTTTAGCATTATTCTTAGTGATTATTGTTGTAGCATGTCTTGTTCCAAACAATTGGGATTGCTTAGTGTGCATTGAAGAAATTATGTGTTGTTTTAGCATGCAAAAGCATAGTATTGTGGTATTCTCCTTTGATGTTTTGCTTGGGTTGACTTGGCACATGCTCACACCATGTTATGACGATGAAAAGTCACCATTAGCCTCTATGATCATTTAGTCATTGACTTGTAGTACCACTCTTTGCTATGATTAGTATGCTTTGTTGCATTGCATGATTATGGCCATTATGCTCTCTTAGTTGGTTGCTCCCAGTCTTTTGCTAGCCTCCACTTGTATGAGTAAGTTCTACTCATGCCTCCAACTCACAAGAAACCAAGTTTTTCCAAAGTGTCCACTATAAACTCCTATGCATGGTGTGTTACACCATTCCAAGTATATTCTTGTTTTCAACTACCTTCCAATTAAAAACTATTTTGTTATGTGAAAACTTAGTGATTAAAGCCCTCACGAACTTTATGGTACACTTTATTCTTTGCCCCTAATAAACTTGAACCATTGTGACAACTTTGTTGTATATGCTTGCACTTATAAGTTGGAATTAGCAGAACTGTGCTGTCACGGGGAATGTTTTCAACATTGCACTTGTACCTTGTTGTACTCAGTTGATATCATGTTCTTTTGTCTATGGATGTCACCGGTGTGAAATAAATAGGGAACTTGTAAGTCCATGGAGTTTGTATTCTGTGCTAGAGAAACGCCTGGGCCGCTAGCCTAAGTCATGCCTAATCATGGTGGAAACTTGCAGCATCACCATAATGAGCTATCTATGAAACATCCTCAATAAAAATCTATGCATATGGTAAACAAAAAGATTGCTGAGATGCTCATTGTCTGCTTGCCTTGTCATTTTGGTTATGGGAAAGCTCCTGTACCATGTGCAAGGGGTACCCCGTTGGCGGTTCTCAATGATATGCAAATACTTACAGTGACAAGAACTTACCTGTACCCAAAGTTAGGTATGCATGAGGTGTGGCCCTCGTATTCAAGGGGCATGAGATTGCCAACTTATACTTCGTCAAGCATATACTCCAGCTTTGCCACTTTAACCTTAACCACTTCAAGATGCTTATGATAGGGGCAATGAGGGCTGAAAGCTAATAAGTACCATAATTTTTGGAAGCTCTTTTTGAAACTTGTAATCCCTGCTTCCTTTACAAAAAGGCCTTTCTTCCACCATTATTGAGTCTCCACCTTCTACCTTTAGGCACTATTAAGAGAGCATAGTTGTCATTCTGTGTGCAGTGTTCCCAAGCTTATTAATTGATGCATATTGTGATATTACTTGTTATTGTGATATTTGTTTCTAGTCACCCTTGTGAACTTTGCAGGTGTCCTATGCATCTATATTGCTACTCTATGAGGGACAAGCTGATTGCCACTATGCTATGTTTTCTGCATGTGAAACAAACAAACGTTTTTCAATGCATGTTATTCATGATCTTTGTTTGTAGCTTGCCATGTTGCATGCATAGTTACTATGTACTATTGTTAGAACTCCATCTTCCATGCACATGTTTAGAGCTCTTTGATCCTAGCTTTCAATGCTAGCAAATGGTTGGATCTTTATTGTGAGGGTGCATGTCACCTTAAAAATTATTCTTTTATCACTTACCTACTCGAGGACGAGCAGGAGTTAAGCTTGAGGATGTTGATACATTGGAAACGTATCTATAATTTTTGATCCTCCATGCTTGTTTTGTATCTACTTTGCTTTGCTTGTCTACACTTTGAGGTGCTTTTACATGTTTTCTGGTACTAACCTATTAACAAGTTGCAACAGTGTTAGATGCCTGTTTTCTGCTGTTTTTGGTTTCAGAAAAGGTAGTAAAGAAATATTCTCGGAATTGGACGGGACAAACGTCAAAGTCAATTAGCTAGAGGGGCCATCCAAGGGGGCCAGACCCACCCCAGGCGCGGGTGGGCCCAGCCCCGCACCTGACTAGGGTTTGCCACCCCTGGCCGCCTCCTCGGTCTCCCCCTTAGCCTATAAGAAGCCCCCGAAGCATAAACCCAAGAACCCAATCAAATATCCACGAAATTGTCTATAGCCGCCGCTACCACCATCGTCCCTAGATCGGGGGGATCTGAAGTTCTTCCTGGCACCCTGCCGGAGGGGAGATCATCCCGGAGGACTTCTCTCCTATATGATGCGTGAGTAGTTTCACCTTGGACTATGGGTCCATGTAGTAGCTAGATGGTTGTATATCCTCCTTTGTGCTTTCATGTTATAGATCTTGTGAGCTTCGTTCATGATCAAGATCTAATCTATTTGTAATCATGCATGTTGTGTTTGCGGGATCCGATGAATATTGAGATTATTATGTTGGTTTGATTAATGGTTTTGTCTTTATAATTCTAGCATGGCTGTGTTGTTTGTGATCTTGCATGCTCTTCGTTGTTAGTAGCTATCTTGGCCAAGTAGTTGCTAGTGACTCCAAGAGGGGGTATTTATGCTCGATAGTGGGTTCATGCCTCTAGTTTCCAAGGGAAGTGACAGAAATCTCTTTGGTTGTTGATGTGTTGTTTCTACTAGGGATAAAACAACAATCTCTTGTTCATGGAACAAGTGGATTGTTTACCTTACACACTTTGCTTAAAGTAGTTGTTTGTTGCTTGCAACTTAATACTGGAGGGGGTTCGGATGATAACCTGAAGGTGGACTTCTAGTCATAGATGCAGTTGGATGGCGTTCTATGTATATTGTTGTATTGCCCAATCGAATCTCATAGGATCTTTTTGACTAGTATTGCATTTTTATGCCTTGCTCAGTTCCTGTCAATTGCTCTGATGTAATTTGTTTACCCTTCATGCCATGTTGTTTATCTAAGGAGAGCACCTCTAGTGAACTATGGACCCCGGTACAATCTTTACCATTGATACATATTCCACCGTTACTTGTTTACTTGCTGCAAACCATTACCTTCCACAGCATACGTTTAATCCTTTGTTACAGCAAACCGGTGAGCTTGACAACCTCACTGTTCGTTGGGGCAAAGTCTTGAGTTTGTGTTGTGCAGGTCTCCGTGTTGCTTGCAATACCTATGTGATGTTTCCTTCCTCCTTCTGGTTCGATAACCTCGGTCTCAACTAAGGGAAAACTTGTTGCTTGCTGCTTCACACCTTGCTCTTGGGGTGTAAGACCCCACCTTTATAAAGGTAAATGTCCCTGTGATTGCAATGCTAGTCCCTGGATCAAATTCTAGCATCCACAGTTTAAGATGAAGTACACAGAAACAAAGGTCATTATTACATCGTCATTCCAGAGATAACATAGTCTTTTACAACTCCATAGCCATAGGCTAGCACAAGGGTTTAACTTAACAAAATATAATAAAAGTCTTCATCTTCATGTGCCACATGCAAGCATGTTGAGGGTAGACTCATAACCCTAATCCTCATCAGAGTAACCTGCAACATCACAAGTTACAGCCACAGTGGGTCAATACATTGGAATAGTATTGGAAAGTGATACCTTAGTAGAATAATAATATCTAGCTTCTACATGAATTTGGCTAAGTGTAGCTTAGGCTTGCTTTGCTCAAAATAGGTTTTACCTATCAGTTGAAAACACTAAGTTTTTGTTTGGCAAAACTCCAAAGGAACCACCAATAGACATTGGTGAACCTTACCCTTGTTCAACCACAAGTTTTTAACTTAGAAATTGGGAGGAGATTCTTGATAGCTTCCATGTCTTGATTCTCAAATTGTCCATTTCCGTGGACACGGCTAAGTACTTAGATTCTTCCTTCTGCACAGGTGGTGCACTTTCCCCACAAGACTCGACATGCATCGAGACAAGACCTTTCAGAAACCTTCCCTTAGACCAGAATGGACGCACTCCAAACCTATCACCCCCTACCACCAACTGTCCATTTGGCTAAGTTATTGCAACCTATATGGTCCAGGAAGATCCCATAATGCCATGTGGTTGCACTAGAAGCTTCTTAACATATGGCATCTCAAATCCCTTTGTTCCTGGGTGGATTTCCACAAGTGTGATACACAAGGTATACCAAAGATATGGGCCTTGTGTAACCACTCAACAAAACCCAAACATACCATTCCACCCAGGTGTTTCATTCACTTAGTTGTTTTATTAAGCAAAAACACAAGTCAAAGACTTAGCAATATTTTTCCATAGCATGTATATAATCCACCCTTGGTTGCTGCTAGCTAGTCTAAGCATGGCAATAGAAAGTATCTTAACTTAGAGAAAATTCTAACAATTCTACAACTACTAGGATTTCCCAAGCATAGCATATAGATACTTAGCAAAAATTATCATGCAAACCCTATACAAAATATCACTAATGCATAGTCAAAATATTTGGGACAAAAATATGAAGAACCACTTGCCTTGGTAGTTGGGGGAGTAACAACAATCCTCACAGTCACAATCACCACTAGCACCAAAATCTACACATAAAATGATAGCACCAAATTCATATTTCAAATAATCAAGCAAAAATATATGAATGCATGCAAATGCCATGTGATGATTTTTCCAAACTAACAAGACAAGTAAAACAGTACTGAGCAATAAACTAAACAATTATACAACAAATAAACTTAATTTGGCCTTTAAAACATTTTCCAAATAATTTTTATACCCAAATTAGGCCTACAAATGTCTCTGCATAATTTTCCATTTTAACAGAAGAAAATCACAAAACCAAGCCTACAGATGTGTAGGATTTATTTTTATGATTCCAATGATATATTATTTGTATTTTTTGGATAAACAGAACAAAAGTTATTGAATTTACAAGTTTGAATAACTAATAGATTCAAAAACAGATTTTAAATTAAAAACCAGACACGTGGGCGTGTCTGATTGGCCCGTACCGGTTCGGCTGGATCGATCAACAAGAGCCGTTGGATTTAAGTGATAGTGCACGGCCAGATATGCTGATACCGCTTCGAGTAAGTGATCTAATCTTACCCCTTAGATCTAGATCTAACGGCGCTAACTACTCTGAACACAGATGGGCGGCGCAAATGGGTGCTGGCGGCGGCGCTACTGGCAGCGGTGCTCCGGCGATTCCAGAGGGGGCTAGGGGCAGTGGTGATGCTTACCAGTGTCGCAAGGCTGCGAGGATGCTCAAGGTGGCTTCGGCTTGGACGGGGGAGAGTTGCTGCGGCCGTGAGAGCTCGTCGGAGTTGCAGACAGCATCAGGTCGATGCAAACGGTGACAAAGACAACGACCTGGATCACCCCAGCGCAAAGGAAGTGCATCAGGACACGCGCAAGGTCCAGGCGAACAAGTGGGTTTGAATTAGAAGGCGAGGGGCGCTCGTATCTTACCAAAATTGCTCGACGGAGTTGAGCGGCGGCTCTGTCGTTTGCAGAGGTGGACGGGGGCGACGACCTGGGGCGATTTAGAACAAACCGAATGCATGAGAAGATGCGCAAGGCGATGGCGAAGAAGGTCGTGTGAACCAGTAGGCAAGGCGTGCTCAATACTCACCGTGATGGCTCGCCGGAGCTGCTCGGTGCTGCGGCGGTGCAAGCGAGAATTCGCGGAGCCTCGTGGCGCTTCTGGCTGGCTGTGTTGGGGGAAATGGCCGCGAGGGAGATGGGATTAAGTAGCCAGAGCAGGGGCGAGGATTGCGCACGGAATCAACGGAAATTACTCGAATTAAACCGTGGCAGTGAAGGGGGAAGAAACGGCGGAGGGCTCGGTCGTGGGCGGGGTTTGGGGACGACGATGACGGGGCAGGTGGGACCGGAGCGTTAGTGAGAGGGGGGTGCGCGCGCGGGTGAGAATCGGAGGGGAGAGGGAAACCCGGGTGGGCTGGCTGTTGGGCCACTTCTGCTGTTGGGCTGGAAGGCTGGCGCGGGCCCTTTTCTATTTCTTTATTCCTTTTCTATTTCTGATTTGATTTTCTGAAATCATTTTCAAATGCTTTTCAAATGAGTTTGAATTCAAATTTCTTTTGGATTTTTGCAGTGAAAACTTTGTACTCAAATGAGTGTAAAACCTTACTGTTTAGTCCAAAGCACTTTGACATAAAGGAAAATAAAATAAGACCATGCCTTAATATGATTATAGATAATAGGCATAAAGTGGTTTTATACTTGAATTTTGTTTTGAGAATTTTGTGCAAGCTTTGCATTCATATTTGAAATATTTCTGATCATATCAAGGTATTCTCATACTTCGAGAGTAAAATAGAACCATTGCCTTTCTAGCATAAAATAATAGGCATAAGAATGGTTTCTCATTTTGAAATCTAGTTTGAAAATAACCAAATGCTTATGAATGCATGAATGATATGCAAACTTTTTAAATTATGATTTTTGGGATGTTACATGGGGTTCCCAACAGGCTGTGCATAGACAGTCGTCACCCGTATGGTAGATGTCGATATCAACGTGGAGGTTTCCTCCATCCTATGGCACCACGATCTAGAGGACAACGACAATGAGGAACTACCACTTACGTGAAGGTATAAATATTTTGGTGACTGGTGAGTGCATTTTTGCAACATGTTTACTTTGCTATTTTGCATGAGTAGTGATAAGATTTTGGTATTTTACCGCGCTAGTGCGCACCTTTTATACTTGTTTCACCATGATCCCATAATTAAAAGAGTTGATAGACAAATCAATAGAAGCAATCATTTTGGGGCATAAATACGCTAATTGGAGGCCATTAAAGCCTTCCAATCAATTATTCACGCATCTGGGAGAAAGCCAAGGAGAAAATAATTCAAGATAAGCAATAAGGGGTTTTGATGACCATTGGTACGATGGTGGATGTAACACCCTCGGATCGGTTCTATGCAAGTTTTAGCGATTCCCGCCAAACCCGCATAGAAACGATTGAAAGGTGTCCACTGATGACTGCAAGTGCATAGATTGGGTGTAGCTAGTTTCAAAATAAAGATATCGATCCCACAGGAAGCAGGAGTCTACAGTCTAAGGATTATTGAAGTAAGTACTGAAAATATAAATGCTAAGCAAAGTTCTAAGTGACAAGATAAAATGAGAGTAATGTGTAAAAAGGGTGTTTTGGGGTTTTTGGTATAAGAGAAATCTCACCCACGGAAGGGATCTAGAAGGGGAAGTCGCAAAACAACATCCATCCTTGCCACTATGAAGATCATTGGAGGCCTAGACATCATCCTCAGCATCAACATCTACATCTTCATCATCATCAACATCCCTTACATCTCATTGACATTCGTCTTATTGTAATTCCTAGATCCTTTTGTGGATTTGCTAACCTTTGTTGCCGCGTTAAAAACTCTCTGTCAATGTCGTCGTTTGGCATTTACATGCCCACCCAATGCTTATCCAGAGCCGTCCATTCAAGCCATAGCCACCTTAGCCTGAGCGCCCTAGAGAATTTTTCCAGGTCAAGAATACCCAGCCCTGCAAGCTTCTTTGGTCGACAAACCTTAGCCCAGCTAACTTTGCATTTTCCACCACTCACAATAGTCTTGCAAGCCCATAGCATTCCTCATCGGATCTTGTCCAAAGCATTAATCATTGCCTTATCATCTTTGATGGCAGTGAGGAGGAAAATTGGAAGAGCTGTGAGCACCGATTTGACCAGAGTCACACAGCCTGCCACGTTAAGAAATCTCGCTTTCCAAGGATTGAGCCTAGATATGGCCTTGTCAATATAAGGATGGAGGTCAATACGTCGCAACCTTCCTAGTGTTAGAGGCAAGCCAAGGTACTTTATTGGGAACTATGCAGGCATTGCTGGGAAATCCTGAAGAATGGAGTTAAGGTCGATTCCCTCACAACGAATGGGAACCACCGAGCTTTTGTCCACATTGGTTACCAAACCAGTGACCTCTCCAAAATTTTGTAGGATCATAGCCAGATTTGAGATGTCCTGAGACACAGGAGCTATGAAGATCGCGGCGTCATCGGCATACAATGAAATGTGGGACTTCAAAAAATTCTGAGGAAGCTGTTGCAGAAGACCATCCTCAGTAGCCAACTCCAAGATCTTCTGCAGCGGAAGATGTCGAATAGAAGTGGCGAGAGGGGATCACCCTGCCTTAGCCCATGCCCATGAGAGATATCTTTGCTTGGGTGGCCATTTAGAAGAACTCTAGAATTGGTAGTTGAGAAGATCAGGGCTGCCCATGCACGCCACCTTGGAGGAAACCCCTTCCGCTGCATAAGGTCAAGGATATAGTCCCAGCGCACCGAGTCAAAGGCCTTAGCAATGTCAATCTTAATTAACAGGGCCGGGGTATGCTTCTTGTGTAGAAGCCGTGCAACATTTCTAACATACATGAATTTGTCATGGATGCTGCGCGATTTAATGAAGGCGCTTTGACTATTGGAAATGATGTCATTCATCTTCGGCCGAAGGCGAATAGCCATTGCCTTGGCAATAATTTTGGGGATCACGTGGATTAGACTGATGGGCTTGAAGTCGGAGATACAATCCGCTCCTTCTTTCTTTGGAAGCAAGGCAATGTTTGCAATGTTCAGTATATGGAAGTTGTTGATTGATAACTCGGAAAATCCGTTGACGACGAGCATGAGATCATCCTTCACAACATCCCAACAAGCACGGAAGAAGGCACCGGTGAATCCATCTAGGCCTGGGGCCTTGTTAGGCGGCATGTCATTGATAGCCGAAATGATCTCTTCCTTAGAGAATGGCAGGCCTAAATCAACCAGGTCCTCGGTGTCAGGATCAATGGCTTCCCAGTTGAAGTCAACAGTGCGTAGCGCCGGCTGACCAAGCACCACAGAGAAATGGTCGTGAATAAGTTGCTCTTTATCAATGTGCGAAGTGCTCCAGCCAGCATTGCGCTTCAATCTTTGGATAGCATTCTTGCGCATGCGAGAGTTGACCCTAATATGGAAGAATTTAGTGTTGGCATCACCCTCACAGAGGTAGGATATTCTCGATGCTTGTCGTTTCCGTGAATTCTCTAGAACAGCCAGGCCCATAACATGACGCTTCGGAGAAGCCCATAGATTTTTCTCCTCAATGGATAAACTACACGTTTCTTGGGCCACATCAAGCTGGAGAATAACATCGAGGACCATGAGAAGCTGCAGCTTGTGGTCAGAAAACAAACCCTTACTCCATGCCCTTAGCCTTTTAGAAGTGATCTTCAACTTATGGTTTAATATATGGATAGGATGAGTGTGAGATGATTGTTCAGCCCATGCTGATTGAACAGTCTCCATGAAACCAGGCATCTTCGTCCAAAAATTCTCAAAGCGGAAAGTGGCAGGCTTGCGAGGGCCCCGATGATTAGAAAGCAGGGGTGGACAGTGGTCAGATAGCGAGGATGATAGCGCTTGCAGGTCGTGATGCTCAAAATCTAACCCCGAATTAGCAGTACAGAAAGCGCAGTCAAGCCGCTCCAGAGTGGGATCATTCCTCTCATTGCTCCAAGTAAATTTCCTATTCCGCGGCTTAATTTCCCGTCTGCGATAAGCATTGAGGGCTTGTCGAAACTGCCCCATAAGCCGAAAGTTGACATTTGCATTATTCTTGTCCGCGGCTTGATAAATGAGGTTGAAATCACCAAGAATAAGCCACTTGGAGTCATCCGTGGGAGAAGCGGCGATCATCTCATCCAAGAAAGCTCTTTTTTCAGCATCAATTGTTGGACCATAGACAGTCGTAAGCTTGAAAGACGTCCCACATGCACGAAGAATGACATGCGCCGAAATAAGGTGAGTGCCAATGTGGATGCAAGAGATATCAACACAGTCCTCGTCCCAAAGCAGCAGAATTCCACCTCTAGTGCCAATAGCTGGGCGATGGGCGAAAGATCGTAGCTGAAAACCTCCAATATACCCTGCGGTTTGATGGTCAATGAAATCCATCTTGGACTCCTGGATGCATGCAATGTGGCAGGCAATGTTGGCGATTGTGGCATGAACTGTGTCCTTGCGGGCTTGGTCGTTTAGCCCACGCACATTCCAGCATAAAATGTTGAGGATGAGGTTTAGCATGAGTATGAGAGGGACACAAGGTGATTATTGACCATGTCGAAGCAGTATTAGCAGAAGACCAGGAGCAGGCGATGATGGTAGTGGCATTGACGACAATATTCCATGCATTGGTGATTGATGATACAGACGAAGCAGTTGCAAGGCAGAATAAAGCTTGAAGTACTTTTGGCGCTGATGTTCTTGATGGCGGTTGGTACATCAGGCTTGGGTTGTTGAATCGTTGTTGGACTTATCCCTGATGGAGGATAGCAGCTAAGCCGGTGAAGTCGGCAGGGCAATGACGAGACAAGGACGAACGTAGTTTAGATAGGCGACACGCCGCCATGTAGCGACCCAAATATAACTAGAGCACTGATAAATATAAAAATTGGATCACTCAAGAAGACGCTAAAGGAATCTTGTAGAATCCTAGACCTGGACGGCAACCACAACATTGAGCTCGGCCCCTCCCAGACCAGCTATGGCAATGAGGGCTTCGTCAGCAGCAGTGAGGGAAGGCATGTTCAAGCGGAACAGAGCGACCATGGCATCTGTGGGGCACAAGTGTGTTGTGCAGCGGCTAGACGCCGGCTTCACCACCATGGAGGACACCTCCTCCTTAGGAATGTGGGCGTGGACGCCGGACCCGCACCACATCCCCAAGGTGCTCTGGTGCACCTTCGCCAACAAGGGTTTGGGTGGCCTCTCCTCGCTGGTGAGCGTGTCCGAGGATCGCCCGGTATTTCATTCATATTATCATGATGATGTTGATTGCCTCCATATATGAGTAGCTTCCCTTGTTCTTGGGGATATGGAGAAACCTTAGCAACATTATGAATTGAAATAAAGGTGATATATAACTTTAATTTCTGAGTATGTATTAGCTAACTCTCTTGATATTATGCAAATGTCGACCACATAAGATTTTCCCTTTGGGACTCGAGAGGAAACTACCGTTGGGTATGTAGTGGTGTGAATGTGATAAGTGACATGTCTCATATGGTCATCATTCATGTGGTCAACAAGGATAAGAGGGGACTCACAAAGCCCATGTCCATGAGGACCATAGCCATGGTCAACAAGTAATGAACTGTTAGTGTTCATTCTTTGGGTAATTTGATTTTCTAAGTAATCCAAGGCTTGGGGTACCTTTTTATCTGCTAACATGTTACTACTTTACTACTAGTTTGTCTAGCATATTTCCTAGTTACCTTAGTTCCTATTCTGCTATTAGTATTTGTTCATACTGGGACTTCTTGATTACTATAGATTGTTCTTCTGTATCCACCTACCTCTATTAGGACTTGTATTTTCGTTGTTTAGGTTATTACATATTGGCTAATGTTTCTACTGGTTAACTTTGTATACTTGTATATGATGGTTATGCACTTGTTTCCTAACTTCCCCATTACTAAATTGTTCTTGGTTGCTTATTATCTAGCTATTGGCCTATGTTCCTTATGTTGGTTTTCACTGGAACATGACACAATGTGGTTTCTAATTTGAGTTGTTGCTATTTCATTTTCCCCAATGCATTGGGTTTCAGGACAAGTTCTTGGAACACTAAACTGGATTCCACATCAAATGGTTTCACCTTAGGGTGGAACCAATATTTTTGGTTTCCTATTGTTTGTTTTGTTTGCAGTGCTAGCAAGGATAAGAAGGTAAGATGAATATGATAAGAAGATGGAAACAATACGAGAAGAGATGTAGATAAGTTTAGTTTTGATTTCTTCTTCTTTTTAGTTTGTATTTAGGATTTTTTTATTCTACTTCTTGTAAGTTCTATTTTGTAAAGTACCCTGTCCTCACATCATATGAATAAAGGTTCAAGTTATTTGTGAATCGTCAAGTTTCTTTTATTTATTATTATCACTTGTATGTGTTTGTTGAATTTTGAACTAAAGTTTGACTAGTTCAAACCTCAATTTTGAGTTCAAATGCTCATATTCAATTGCTTAAGTTCTTTGTTTTATCTTGAATGTGTGTATACAAAATTGTAGTGTCTTGAATAATTGAAGATCATATTGAAACTTGAATTCCAAATCCTAGTATTGACTTGATTCAAACTCAACAATAGAGTCAAATCTCATTCACTTGCTATAGAAACAACAGAAATTTAAATTCCCCCACATTTTTAGATACATATAAAGTAAATTTACAATTCCAACATCGACCCTTTTCCCCTTCATATATCCTAGGGTGTTACAATAAACCAATTAAAGTACTTCCTTCTTCTCAAATTAGGTGACGCAACTTTTTCTATACATACACAAGTATTTGGGCATTAATGTGATCACTTAAAATTTGGAACGAAGGATGACGAGGTTTAGTCTCATCAATGCCCATTGTTATGGACTTGGGTTTTGGAGAAGATGGGGATGCTGGAGATCGTGGAACGGTTAGCAAACAAGCAACACGGGGACACAAGGTTTACCCAGGTTCAGGCCCCCGGAGGGAAAACCCTACTCCTGCTTGTCTGCTCTTGATTACGGCGGAACCGAAGGTTACAGGGGTGCGCAGATGCAATCTGGCGTGGAGGTGTGTATGCGAAAGTATGAGATAGAGATCTAGGTCGTGCCCTCCTAGCCTTTATATAGACTCGGGCAGGTCCCGGGCATAGACCTAGTCGGTTACAAGTTCTAGGGTTTTACCCCTTTGAATTTCCTATCTGCACTAGTCTTGCTCTCCAAGGATCCGAAGGCGTCATGAGCCTTGGCCACCCGAAAATATTCATGGTCCGGCGTACATCTGCCGTGGGCCTTCCTTGGGCTGGACCAGGTATGCTAAGATCACGTACCCGTAGGGTATAACTATGTCAGTAGCCCCCGAGTGATTAGTCGAATCGTAGATTCGGCTGAGGACTCTTCAATCCTTCGGGTGCAACTATGTATTAACAGTATGTGTGTAGGGATTGTTGATGCGTGTGCCTGACTCACCCGACGGATCAGGGTCAGTTAACTATCTTAGAACGAAACAACACGATCTTCCTCAGGTTCGAGTCCCTCAACTCAAACCCGGAACATATGCTGGCGTAATTCGACTCAGGCCGCGGAGGACTTACAGGAGTGTAATTCCAGTGATTTTAACTGATGTACCCAACACGTCCATCGGGATTTTTCATCGCGCCTGCTGGCACGGGTTTATACTAGCAGAGCACAGTCGTGTGCGTTGACAGGCCATCAGATGATATATGTAGGTCTTATCTTTGTGTCGCAAACACAGCATCCGAATGCCCGCGGAGGTGTTTCAGGTGTCCAAGGAGATCGTTGCTCACTCAGCGTTTTGTTGGGGCAGAGTTGCCGAAAAGTTTTTGCATGCTGATCGGAAAGATCGCAGTCGAAGAATTCATAGGGTGCACGACCAGCGCTCCCTATGGGAGTAGCCCCCGAGTGTCTGTTCGAGTCGTAGACTCGAGCGGAGACTTTAGTTCAAACATTGTCTAGGACACAAAAAAATTCGGATGCTTAAATCCATCCTCCCTATGGGAGTAGCCCCCGAGTCCGTAGTGGAGTCGTAGACTCGACGTAGGACTCGAAGAAATAGTTCGTTTTTATTCATCTTTTGGGTGCGCGGCCAGCGCTCCTAATAGGAGTAGCCCCCGAGTATTTAGTCGAATCGTAGATTCGAGTGAGTACTCTTAGCTTTGAAGCCGAAGAAATTGTAGTTGTTGCTAGTATAGCTTTTGATGACATCAGTGCTGACGATCAATGACCTCAAGCGTCTGTTGCGCCAGAGATGACTTGATTGGACGAACATGGGTCCCACTTGCTGACCATGAATTGACCGGTCACGCGCGGCGTGGAGATAATTACGGCCTCTCCTCAATTTTCGCGCGTAGTGGACGGCGTGGTAACGACGGTTCGTTGTGATGCTGACACGTGTATGTCCAGATCTGCCGTTGGCGTTAGGTCTTCTTGATGGACGGTTGTCGTGCGTCATTTTCGCCGTTATAATCATTGGGGAAAGCTACAGTTTGTTTTTCACCGCATGGATTCTTGTTTTCACTGCCTCCTTGTGCTCTAGCAGTTCTTGCTGCGCGCTGGAATATCCTTCCACATTTTCGTATTCTTCAAGGCCTCTCACGGCGCGCCGATGGGGAAACCAAGAAATCATCATCTGCAGTTGGTACCAGTGCCGCCGGAGGAAATAAAGGCGCCACCGCTACCCGTGTCACCGACGGCGGTTGGCGGCGATCAGAGACGCGGGAGAGTGACCTCCGCAAGCTTCGCGAGCGGGGCTTGATCCCGCAAGATAGGGAGGCCGTCAGACTCCCCGACAACAAGGTAATCCCCCGTCCCCCCGCTGGGTATCGGGTTATGTTTCTCGCCTTCGTTATTCGTGGGTTTTCCTTCCCAGTCCACGACTTCCTTCGTGGGCTGATCTTTCTCTATGGCATTCAGCTGCATCATCTTTCGCCCAATTCTCTTCTTCACATTGCTTGTTTCATCACTTTCTGCGAGTGCTGGCTCGGCATCGAGCCGCACTTTGGCCTCTTCCGGAAACTTTATTCCGTGAAGAGGCAATCTGGTTCAGATGGTGTTTATCCCATTGGGGGTTGCATCATCTCCCTCAAGCCCAATCTGCTTTTCTTTTCCTTTTCCATGTCCGAATCTGTCCAGTACTGGCGGAGGCGATGGTTTTATATCCGTGACTCTGTAGTGCCTGGGCAAGATTTTGGTCTTGTTCCTTTCGTCCCCTCCCAGAAGATTGAGCCGAAAAGGTCTTGGAAAAACAAGATCTTGGATGGCGAGGTGGCGGAGGTAGAGGCGCTATATCGTCGGGTGGAGGATCTGCAGTTGATTCCGGAGAAGGAAGTGAATGGTGTGGATATCATCCGCACTTTCCTCGAGCGTCGGGTGCAGCCACTCCAAGCTAGGGTGCACCCAATGTTCTTTTATGCTGGCCGGCGTGATCCGACGAGGGTTTCGGCTGAGAAAATCTCCGAGGGAGATCTTGACAGGGCCCTTCGCTTGCTGCTGAAGTTCAAGGCCGGAGAGAAAATCCCGGGGAAGTCGCTGACTCCTCCGTTTTCTTCTTCGCTTCCTGTTCCACAGGTGTAGATCCGTGCGCATAGCGCTATTTTTCAACTCCATTGTTTTGTATTTGTTTGCTGACAAATTGTTCTTCTCTTGTGCAGAGCTTCAAAGTGTCGGGTATGTCGCCTCCATTACCCGAAGTATACCCGGATGCTCTGGACAATGATTTGGTGGATTCCATGTCCGAGCTGCCGTCGGTGCGATCTCTGGCGGAAGATGCCAACGAGTCGAGCGAGGACCACACGCGCAAGCGATCACGGAGCTCCAGCGAGTCTTCGGATGCCTCGACTGCTCCGACTCCTAGGAACCCTCTGTGCCTTGAGCGTCACAGTGACGGTCATGGAGGTTCTTCTTCCCCTATTCCTGACATTCCTGTGCGGGT
The DNA here is from genome assembly GCA_030063025.1 of Avena longiglumis. Classification (NCBI taxonomy): domain Eukaryota; kingdom Viridiplantae; phylum Streptophyta; class Magnoliopsida; order Poales; family Poaceae; genus Avena; species Avena longiglumis. The sequence goes on along the minus strand of CP125976.1, from coordinate 202,228,602 downwards.
TGTAGCGCCGCACCCGCCAGCGAAGCGGAAGAAGGAAGAAAAGAAGGAAGAGAAGAAAGAAGAGAAGAAGGGGAGAAGAGAGCCCGAAGGACTCCTCCTGTCTTCGACCTGAGCTCACTGGACTCGTAAGTTTCTTTTATACTGCTGTCTTTTTGTTGTTGACTTTTGTGCTTGTGCTAATTATTTTGTGTGCAGGCATTCCTTCCACGACTCCTCCAGCGATGGTGCTCGGGAGATGATGGGAGAGTCGAAGGTTGCGTCTCCTCCTCCTCCTCAGATGGTGGCTACCTCTGAGGGTGCTGCGTCGGTCCCTTCTCCGCAGGAAGCTCAGGTGATTGCGCCTCAGAAGGCTGCGAGCGGGCCTTCGGAGTCACCATCGGAGCATGTAAGTATTCTGTTTCCTGCTACAGGGGGAGCCCCCGAGCGTCTGAAAAAATTTCTTGTCTTGTTCTTTCTTCGATTCGTCGGGGGAGCCCCCGAGCGTTTTCGTGTGTGAATTTTGCTTTTGTTCCTTCATGTTGGGCGTAGCCCCCAAGTCCTTTCTCATCGGTAGTTCTTCTACCGCAGCTTTTGTGCTGTGATGCCAGCGGTTGAGCACACAGTGCTGGAGGTCAACCTCCAACAGCTTCAAGGTACCTGTATGCTTTGGTGCTTCTTTCTTTTTGCATTATTGTCTTGCTTTCTGATGCTTGTATGTTTTGAATGCAGAGGAGCATAATACTTCCCTCCGTGAGATTGATGCTCTCAAGAAGAGCCTTGGTCAAGCGGACAAGAAGGCCGAGGACGCCTTGCGAAGGAGAGCGCCTTGAGCCGAGCTGTCCAAGGCGCAGCCGAGCTAAGGAGCGTCTGAGCAGGAGGCTACGGAGCTTGCCATGGCTGCGACTGCGCGTGAAAGAGAGGTGGTGGGCAAGCTCATGGCTGCTGCCAAGGCTGTTTAAGGTGAGTACCTTATTTTTGCTCCTTTCTTTTCGTTTTCTTGTCTTCTTCTGTGTTACTTTCTTCATTCCTTCTTTCTTTTGTCTCAGTTGCCACAGGCATCGAGTTTGACCGCGGCGCTCTGGAGCACGGAAGTGCTCTAGATGATGCTACTGCAGCGGTCGAAGATCGCTGCAGCACCGTCGTCAACTCCCTTGCCAAGGCGAAGGAGGTCCTTGGCCGCTTCTATAAGGAGCTTGTCCCCAAGGGCGCTACCCTTGATGATGTTGATGCCCTGGCGGAGGCTTTGTCGGCCGAAGCGCCTGCGGCGTACAAGCGCAAGCAGAAGGGCATCGGCGCGTCCGTCGGGTTGGCGATGGCCTTGGCGGCTGGAGCGGAGTTGGACCTTCCCCAGATCACCTCCCGGATGCCGACAACCGCGGATGGATCCGAGGTAGCCTTTGCTACCTATTCTGCTCACTGCAAGCGATATGGGCCAAAGCTCATTGATCTGCTATCCGAGTATGCGCTGCGGCAACAGGGGGAGGCCAAGGCGAGGCAATCCGGTTCCGAGGCTACTCAGGGTGCCGCGTATTAGGCGTTGTAGCTGTAGGATAGTTTGTAATCTTCTTTTGCTTGTAATTATGTTGAGGAACAAAAAATCATTGTGCCATGTAGTGGCCTTTATATGCTTAATGCATTTTGTTTAGTTGTGCTTTTCTCCGTCTGAATGTTTATGTCCTTTTCTTTTTTGCTACTCTAGGTTCCTTCGGGTGCTGACCCTATTGACACCTCGCCTGCAACGCGGCAGCAGCCATCTTTGGATGATTCATTACAACTTGCTTTTCTTCGAGACCGTGTTCGTAGTCTTGAGAAGGAGTTGCTTGGGGTGCGTGGCCACGCCGATGTTTGGAAGTCCAAGGCAGATCGTGCTGCAGCCAGAGAGGAATACTTGATGGCGGAACTGCTTTGGCTGTCTGAGCAGCTTCAATGTAAGTTGTTCTTTGTTTCGAGCTGCAGCTCAGTTTTTGGATGCGCCTGCTGGCCTTGTGTCTTATTTTGTGCAAGTGTCGCAGGTGCTAACCTTGCTCCGAGGGAGGATAAGGAGCGTGTCACTGTTCGGGTCAATTGCTTGACTCAACAAGACATGGAAGATGGCAGTTTCTTCTGGATGGATCATGACCGTGCCATGGCTCTGGCAACGGTGCAGGATCGCGTTCACCAAGTATCGCGGGTGCTTCGCCAAGTGCAGACGTCGCTCTCGTCGGTTCTGCATGTGATGTTTCCCCTGGATGCTATGCCAACATCCATGTCCGGCCATCTGTCTAGATTTCAGAGCGTGACTCGTGTCCAGGAACTGGTGAGGCAGCAGCTCGTCGCATGGGTGAAGGTTGCGTTGTCCCTTGTTAGGTTGCATCGACCCAAAGTAGATCTGTCTGTTGTAGCAGCTGGGCCACCTCTTCGACCGGATGGTGGCGAGTGGGATATGCGTCCGCATTATGCGGCTGTAAGGCAGTATGCCAAACAGGTCGTAGATTTGTTTGAGCAGCGTGCTCAAGTTATTCTTCAGAATAGGTAGTACCTGTAAAAGAGATAGATGTAAAATTTGTATAATTCGACTGGGCGTGTTGTGCCCTTTGTTATAAAGGTTTGTTTGTTGTGAGCACGCAGTGCTTTGTTTGAGTACGTGTCCTTTTCGTTTGCCTGACGTTGCCAGCTACTCAGGTGTACACGTGTGATCCTCTGTCGATGAAATCGTGAGGTGGGGGAGCCCCCGAGTGCGTTTGTAGCATAAAGTAAAGTTGCAAATAGCGAAACGAAATTTTGGGGCGAGACACTTAGCTTTATTTATATCGTAATGGAGGAAGTACATTGTTCGGCTGGATAGCCTTGGTTGAAAAGCCTTATTGAAAGTAAAGGGGTAGGTAGCTAGGGGTAGAATCGTCGCAAGTGCGCGATGTTCCATGGGTTGGAGTATGCGACTCCAGACTCCACGTGCTTGAGGCGATAGGCGCCACCTGGGATGACTTCGGTGATAATGTAGGGTCCTTCCCATGGCAACTCGAATTTCTTCGGTCTCTCTTGCTTGAGTCGCAAGACAAGGTCTCCTTCGACGAAGGATTTTGGGCGTAGCCGGCGGCTGTGGTAGTTGCGGAGACTCTGCCGGTACACCGCTGATCGAGCTGCTGCTACGTCTCTTGCTTCGTCGAGTGTGTCGACGGCGTCTTCGAGTGCAGCCGTGGATTCGGCTTCGCTGTAAGCGATGACCCGGGGAGGCTGGTGGCGTACTTCGGCTGGTAGCACGGCTTCGGCTCCATGCACCATGAAGAACGGTGTGTAGCCGGTGGAGCTGTTTGGTGTAGTACGCAAACTCCATAGGACGGATGGCAGCTCTTTCGTCCAGGCTCCGCCTTTTCGTTCGAGTGGGCTCATGAGGCGCTTCTTGATGCCAGCGCCGATTAGGCCGTTGGCCTTTTCGACCTGCCCGTTCGTTTGCGGGTGAGCCACTGAGGCGTATGTGATGTTGGTCCCGAGGCCTTCGCAGAAGTCTTGGAATTCTTTGGAGATGAAGTTTGATCCATTGTCGGTGATGATGCTGTGTGGTACGCCGAACCTGTAGACAATGGACTCGAAGAACTTGACGGCGGTCTTGCCCTTTTGGTTAGTGACCGGCATGGCTTCGACCCACTTGGTGAATTTGTCGACTACGACTAGGAGGTAAACGTGCCCCCCTTTAGAGGACTTTGGCAGTTTGTCGATCATGTCGAGGCCCCATTGAGCAAAGGGCCAGGCTATAGGTATGGGTCTGAGCTCTGACCCGGGTGCGTGCGGTTTATCGGCGAACCGTTGGCACCCGTTGCATCTTCTGACGATGTCCTTTAGACGCTCATGGCGTTGGCCAAGAGAATCCTCGTGAGAGCTTTGGTGACAAGGGAGCGGTTGCCTGCGTGATGGCCGCAGATGCCCTCGTGGATGTCTTGGAGGATGGCTTTCCCGTCACCAATGGTGACGCACCTTTGTAGTACACCCGTAATACTGCGCTTGTACAACTCTCCATTGATGATGGTGAAGGCTTTTGACCGACGAGATATGCGTCGGGCATCTGTCGGGCTGTCAGGCAGTTCTCCGTTTATCAAGAACTTGAGGTACGGTCTCGTCCAAGTTTCTTCGACTGCCATGACCTGCATCAGGTTGACCATAGCGACCTTTGTGTCCAGTTTCTCGTGTCCTTCGGGTAGCGTAGCCCCCGAGTGCTCTGCTTCTTCGGGTGATCCCTTGGGGAATTTCCGCTTGATGGATGGCACGCAGATCTGTTCGAGTAACATCCGGTGGCACCTTTGCGCAGGTGGAGCCGATGTTGGCGAGTCTATCGACCTCCTCATTGCTTTCTCTTCCGACGTGCCGAAGCTCGCAGCCGTCGAATTCTCCTTCGAGTGCATTGTAGACCGCGCAGTACGCGATCATGTTTTCGGCGTGTGCGTCGCACTCGTTCATCGTCTGCTGGACGATGAGGTTGGAGTCACCGTAGATGACCAGGCGCGTTGCGCCTCAGATCTTTGCCATCCTCATGCCGTGGATGAGGGCTTCGTATTCGGCCTCGTTGTTGGAGGCTCGGAATTTCATTCGGAGGACGTACTTCATCGGCCGCCCTGCGGGGAGGTCAGTATGACCCGGCCTCGCCTTCAAGCGCTTGGAGCCGTCGAAGCGCATTGTCCATGATCGACATGTCTGGGTGTCCGCACTGCAGCTCCATCCATGTATGAGGAAGTCCGGAGGACTTGAGATTTGATTGTGAGTCGCTTCGTAGATGATGTCCAGAGGTGACAGCTCAATGCCCACAGGCCACGCCCCTGTGGCCTCTGGGTTATTCAGGATGCTGTTCAGGGGTGCCTCGTTGACGACCATCACCTGGTGCTCCTGGAAGTAATGGCTCAGCCGTCGAGCCGTCATGAACACGCCGTAGGCGAGTTTCTGGTAGTGAGGGTATCTCTGCTTTGTTGGCGTCAGTACCTCGCTGAGGTAGTAGATTGGGCGTTGGACCCCGTGGGTCTTGCCTTCTTCGGGTCGTTCGACCACTAGCACGGTGCTGACCACCTGGTGTGTGGCTGCTATGTACAGCAGCAGAGGCTCGCGCTCCTTTGGCATGACCAGGACGGGCGAGGTGGAGAGAAGCCATTTGAGGCTTTCGAACGCATCGTCGGCTTTGGGCGTCCACTCGAATTTATCTGCCTTGCGTAGCAGCTGGTAGAATGGCAGGGCCTTCTCGCCCATGCGGCTGATGAATCTCCTCAACGCCGCTATTCGTCCTGCGAGCTGCTGGACACCCTTGAGATTTTTCGGCTTCTCCATCTCCATGATGGCTCTGATTTTCTTTGGGTTCGCCTCGATCCCTCGTTGAGAGATGAAGTACCCAAGTAGCTGACCCGATGGGACACCGAAGGCGCACTTTTCGGGGTTGAGTTTGATCCTGTAGCAATCGAGGTTGTCGAACGTCTCGCGGAGATCGTCGATAAGTGTCCTTGCCTCCCTGGTTTTTATGACTATGTCGTCGACATAGACTTGAACGTTGCGACTGATCTGGTCCTTGAGGCATGCCTGCATGCATCGCTGGTACGTGGCACCTGCATTCTTTAGCCCGAAGGGCATTGTGTTGTAGCAGAACACTCCGAACGGTGTGATAAACGCCGTTTTCTCCTGATCTTCAACCTTGAGTCGAATCTGGTTGTAGCCTGAGTAGGCGTCGAGGAAGGAGAGTTTCTCACAACCTGTAGTCGAATCAATGATCTGATCGATCCGAGGAAGAGGGAAGTGGTCCTTTGGGCAGTGCTTGTTTAGCGATGTGAAATCCACGCACATCCACAGGATGTCCATGTCCTTCTTTGGGACCATCACTGTATTTTCAAGCCACTCGCTTTCTTTGATTTCCCTGATGAAGTCTGCAGCGAGTAGTGTTGGAGATATGCCCTAGAGGCAATAATAAATATAGTTATTATTATATCTTTGTGTTTATGATAAATGTTTATATTCATGCTATAATAGTATTAACAAGGAAACATTAATACCTGTGTGATTTGTAAACTAAAATAGAGTCCCTGGTAAAGCCTCTTTATAAATACTAGCTTGTTGGTTAATAAATGATTGTGGTTTCCCTATCATGAACATTGAGATGTTATTAACAACAAGATCGTATCGTTAGGAGAATGATATGGTGGACATACTCCTATAGATAAGCGTAGCATAAAGATCAAGTCATTTTAATAGTTCAATTGCTATATGCTTTTTGATACATAGTAACCTAATTCCTTCGACCATGAGATCATGCATATCACCTTCACCGGAAGGATGCTTTGATGACATCAAACACCACACCGTAACTGGGTGGCTATAAAGGTGGCATTGAGTGTTCGGAAAGTATTGGTTGAGACACATGGATCAAGAGTGGGATTTTTCCATCCATATGATGGATAGATATACTCTGGGCCCTCTCGGTGGAATGTCATCCAATTATCTTGCAAGCATGTGACTAGATCACAAGGGATCACATATCACGGGAACGAGAAAAGAGTACTTATCAGTAACAAGGTTGAACTAGGTATGCAGAGATACCGACGATCATAACCTCGGATAAGTAAACTATCGTGAGACAAAGGGAAATTGGTATCGTATGTAAGTGGTTCATTCGATCGCAAAGTAATCGTAGAAATATGTGGGAGCCATATGAATTTCCAGATTCCTCTATTGGTTATTGTTCGGAGAAGTGTCTCGATCATGTCCGCATAATTCACGAACGTAGGAGACACACTTAAGGATTCGATGTTGTTTGAGTAGTTATGGAATGATGAGTGAGAGACCGAATGTTGTTGAGTCTCGGATGGGATCCGGATATCACGAGGAGATCCGGAATGGTCCGGAGAATAAGATTCATATAAGGAAAGTCTGTTTGGGGTTGGAGAATGGTTAGGTGTTTTCATGGGAATGTTCTAGAAGGTTCGGAATGTCCGCACTCCGGAGGAAGGGTACATGAATGTGTCATAACAAGTTGGAATGATTGCATCATGTACTAGGTGTCATCGCTGAACAAAATAAAGGGTTTAATCAAATCCTAGTTTGAAAAGTCAAACGCCAATTTGAAAAGTCAAACGGCTATTTTGTGAGGTGGAGGGAGAGTAGGAAACCTACTTGGGGAGGAGTTCCCTCCCCCCACCGCCGGCCCACTTGGAGACCGAGTTGGGGAGGGACTCCCCTCCCCTTGGTGCGCCCCCTCCACCTATATAAGGAGGGGAAGGGCTGCCCCTCCAAGCACACAACACCATGCCCATGAACCCTAATCCTGGCTGGCCGCGCCACCTCCTGCTGCCGCCGCCTAGGCAAACCCTAGCCGCCGGCCTTTCTCCTCCTTGGTGCGTCTAAACCCTAGATCGCCGAGGCTCTCTCTCATAGTCCACCATACTCGCTCCGGCTTAAGGCGAAGCCCTGCGAGATCTCCCCTCTACTTAGGCACCACGCCGTTGTCTTGCGGAATCGCGAGAAGTGCTACAACCTCCATTTTCTTTGGAACAAGGAGAGGAAGGTCTTCACGAGTACCAAACATGTGACCGATTATGCAGCAGGCCCAGCAACCGTAGGATCGTCTACGCGATCTTGAGATCGGCAAGAGTACGACTACATCACCCATGAGAATCCGCTCTCGTTAAACACTTTGTAATCTTCGAGGGTGAGTTATTCCATCGACTCGTTGCTACAATCTAGTAGATAGATCTTGGCTTGTTTGTTTGTATGCGGTAGAAATTTTTTGTTTTCCATGCTACGAACCCCTACAAGTAGTCTGTTGATTTCTTTGTCGATAGCTTGACCCGTGCTGTGGTTCGCTCGGATGGGCCTTGACGGGCTTGGTGTCCGAAAGACACCGAGTGCGTGCTCGGCGAATTCCACAGGAACTCTGGCATGTCCGCATGACACCGGTAAGATTTCCCAGCGCTCACGGAGGAATTGACGAGCGCCTTCCTATCTTGAGGCTGAGGTCGTTGGCGATCAGCGCCGTCTTGGAGGCATCCGTCGGATGGACTTGCACCTTCTTTGTGTTGACGGTGGAGTCGAAAGACATGTCAGGTGCGTTTTGTCGTGCGACTGGGGGTGCCCTGTTGTCTGTCACCTCGCGGAGCCTTAGGAGCTCCTCCTGCATGCCGAATGACTGGGAGATTCTATTGAAATCTCTGTCGCATTGGTCCGATCGGGTGAAGCTCCCATGGATTGTGATGACGCCCTTTGGTCCTGGCATCTTGAATAGCGGGTATGCATAGTGTGGGACAGCCAAGAACCTGGAGAATGCTACACGCCCGAGGATGGCGTGAAATGCTGTGATGGCGATCCACCGAATTCGAGCGCTCGTCGGAAGTTGTCCGGCTTGCCGAAGATGATGTCGAGCCATATTTTGCCCAGGGGGAATATGCCCTTCCCTGGAATGATGACGTGGAACGTTGTATCGGCATTCCGGTACGCTGCGGGATCCGCATTCTTTGCTAGAGTGCTTGCGAACATTAGGTTGATGCTGCCGCCGTCCATGAAGACGCGACTCATCTCGAAACCTCCGATCTGCGCCTCCGGCACCGTGGCAGCATGATGCAGGCGAGGATCTAGCAAGGGTGATCCGAGCGACTAAGCGTGATGCGGGACTTGATCCGCCGAGGTACTCGGGGATGGCGGGTGGAGTTGCCACGGCGAGTTGATCTGTCGGTGATTTTCTTCGCACCCTATTCGTAGGCGCCACGGATCATCGGTGCTCCTTTGGTGGGGATACCCGTTCCACCTTTGTTACGTCTTGATGCGAATGGTTGGTTCGGGCCTCCTACGGTGGCGGTGGAGGGCTCCATGCTATTTCACTGGCGGGTGCGTTTCGAGCGAGGATTGGGGCTTGCCTCATCGCACCATGCTTTCGCTGAGTTTACGAACTCGCGGCGGTCCTTGAGCATGTGGCTCGCCTTCTTTTGCTATCACCGCATCGATGTAGAAGTGGATGGTGCATGGACCCAGCTTTTTCGTATGATGAGGGTCCGTTATCGCGATCATGGCGTTGCCCGCGGCTGCTGGCGTCCCCCGTCGCGGAAGTTTCCTCCGCGGTATCCTCCGCTGTTGCGGTTGGCGTCGTTGCGGCGATCGGCATAGCCAGCCGCGACCATGTCGGGTCCGTCGCGATCGTCGTAGACGCGCGATCTTCTCTTGCTACGGCGTTCTCGCCGTCGACCGTAGTCGTCTTCTTCTTCCGATTGTGCTCGGTGAATGGAATCTTCGCCGTCAGCCCACCTATTGGCGATGTCCATGAGGTGGTCGAGTGTTTTGGGCTTGACGCGCCCAAGTTCCTCCTTGAAGTCTTGGCGCTTGACGCCGTCCCTGAAGGCATCGATGGCCCTCTCTTCGAAGATGTGCGTTGCGGAGTTCTTTGTGTTGGACCAGCGTAGTATGTACGAGCGAATGGATTCGCCAGTTCGTTGAGTGCAGGCTCGCAACTCTTCGATTGAGGCGGGCCTCTTGCTGGTGCCTTTGAAGTTTCGGATGAAACTGTAAGCTAGCTCATCCCAGCTTCGGATGGACCCTGAAGATAGGTCTGAGCGGATCCGACTCGCCTATCGGTAGCTAAAGGCATTGCATGGCAGTCTCTTTGTTTCCACCGTGCAGTTTGACGGATGATAAGTGGTCGCTGAGCCAAGCCTTTGGTCTTGAGTGCCGTCGAACTTCGGAGTATCCGAAGGAAGCTTGAAATTTCACGGCATCCATGTCCGCCGGACGGATCTGCTGAAGCATCGGGCTCCGCAGAGTTCTCCTTCGTCTTCGTCCATCTCGGATTCAGACGAGCATGCGCGCTTGGCTCGCGCTTTGTCAATTTTGCGCTGTGTGAGCGCATCTCTGGCGTCGTAGTCGCGGTTGCGGTGGCGCGAACTCTTCTTCCTTTGAGGAAGGTCATGTTCCTCTTCTTCGGACGAAGGGGTGGGGCTGCGGTCGAACCTGACCGGAGCTTTCTTCTTCGGCTCTGTGGGAGCTTCCTGGTGGAGCGCGGCTCCGACGAGTCCGAGTCCGGTAAGTGCGGACTTGTGCATGGCCCTCTTCGGGTCCCCCTCCGGCGGTGGGTGGGCCGCGAGATACGCAGTGGCTGCCATGATCGCAGCCTGCGGCGTTTTCGGGATGACGTTGCCGTCGGCGTCCATCTCCATGAAGGATGTGTGGAGGGTTCGGGTCACCTCACGGCGCTCCTTGGGGTCCATGTTCTCCACCCGAGAGCGGTTCTTGTTGCCTTGGTTGCCGTTCGAGCTTGAGCCGATGCCCATGGCGGAGAGCGCGGCTCGTCGTGCGCTGGACTCTGAGGCTGCTTGCTTGCGTTTGTCAAGAACCTCCTGCATCTTGACCTGCTTCTTGTGCTCCTCGATCGAGGCGGGTGGTAAACCATTAGCGATCCGGGAGGAGTCTGCAGGCAGTACTATGTTGCCCGCCACGGCGTTGCGGGCCTAGGCCCATCCCTCTTTGCTAAGGCGGATGACATGGCCGTTGTTTTCCCCTTCGGGTGGGGGGGGACTGGCTTCTTCTATTCCCGTCGTTTTGTTCTGGCAGGTTAGGTGGCGGGTTGGGCGGCGGGTTGGGTGTTTGTTGATCCACGTCGCTTTGGATGACTACGGCGCATTTGTAGCGCTCGTAGATTGGTCCGCTGCTGCCACAGCTTTCAGATCCGAAATCGTAGGTCCCTGCATCCGATGGCGGATCGCACAGATCGGAGTTGCAGCTGCTGCTGTCGTAGGAATCATCTGTTGATGATGTTGCGCGTAGCACGGGGTGTGGGGTCCACGAAGCGGGCCTGATTGATGGTAGGGCACCCGCCAGGAGGCGGAGGTGCGGTTGCCCCACCTGGAAGCATAAGCTCCCGAACAGGAATTCGAGTCCGTCGCCTACGGGCTCGAAGTCCTTCATGGTGGCCGGTGAGTGGGCGGTGAAGTCGAAAGCGCCGAAGAGGAGATGACTCTCTGTCGCCGCAGAGTTGTAGATCGATCGGGTTGGGACCGTCACAACCTCACAATCAGCGTCCCCAGTTCCCACAGACGGCGCCAATTGACGAGGTTTAGTCTCATCAATGCCCATTGTTATGGACTTGGGTTTTGGAGAAGATGGGGATGCTGGAGATCATGGAACGGTTAGCAAACAAGCAACACGGGGATACAAGGTTTACCTGTGTTCAGCCCCGGAGAAAACCCTACTCTGCATCGCTCTTGATTACTGGCGGAACCGAAGGTTCTGAGGTCTTGCAGATGCAATCTGGCGTGGAGGTGTGTATGCGAAAGTATGAGAGAGAGATCTAGGTCGTGCCCTCCTAGCCTTTATATAGACTCAGGCAGGTCCCGGGCATAGACCTAGTCGGTTACAAGTTCTAGGGTTTTACCCCTTTGAATTTTCTATCTGCACTAGTCTTGCTCTCCAAGGATCCGAAGGCGTCATGGGCCTTGGCCACCCGAAAATCTTCATGGGCCGGCTCTTGATTACGGCGGAACCGAAGGTTACAGGGGTGCGCAGATGCAATCTGGCGTGGAGGTGTGTATGCGAAAGTATGAGAGAGAGATCTAGGTCGTGCCCTCCTAGCCTTTATATAGACTCAGTGCAGTCCGGGCATAGACCTAGTCGGTTACAAGTTCTAGGGTTTACCCTTTGAATTTTCTATCTGCACTAGTCTTGCTTTCCAAGGATCCGGCGTCATGGGCCACCGAAAATCTTCATGGGCGTGACATCTGCCGTGGGTCTTCATTAAATTTGAATGGGGTATCTTAAGATCGCGTCTTGCAGTATAACCATGTCAAAGGAAGTAATACTGAATCTAATAAAATTAAACAACAAAGATGCATGATATAGTAGAAAGGCCAAAGTCCTTGAACATAGTTGACTCTGGTTCATATGGACTCCTGTTCACACATGTGTTGAAACAATAGCAGAAAACCCATAATTTACACAATTAGCATGTTTTGAAGTGGACGAGACTTGGCATATAGCTAGGGTTTTCACAAGCCCGACCGGGCCCAGGGTTTGAACTTTGAACCGGTCTAGCAGCAAATGCAAGAACATCTCAAACTTGTTTTTGTGTGTACCATCGCATGCGGGGGCAGGTTTAGATCACGCGCGCTGAAGTCGTGAATCGTCATCCAGATTGACCACTACTGCTATGTCTCGTTGTGACCGTGGCGCTAACGGGTCAACCACTACCTCTCCCCTCCCGCTCGCACCGTCCGGTCGTTACCGCCATCGACATGACATCCACCACGACACGTCGTCGTCCTCGGCGCACGCGCGCGCACCCCTCCTCCTCCTCCTCCTACTAAACAACGCCGACCCCCCATTCACCATCTCCTTTCCCGATTCTCATCGATCGCCCCCGCGCGCGCCATTTACCCCGACCCATGCAGGACTAGGAGAGAAAGCCGCGGCCACCGAAGTGTACGTTCGTGCCGTGCGTGCGTGCGTGCGTGCGTGCTGCCATCAATCCATCCATCATCCATGGCGCCTCTGCCGTAAGCGGCCGGCTCGATCGAGGAGGCAGCTAGCAGGGACGGCACACCAAAAGCGTGGCCCGCCCAACAAGCCTTTTTATAGCGCGAGCCCTTTGTTTAGCCTGCGATTCCCAAGTTTTAATACCGCGTCGTGCGCTGTGGGCGCTTCTTTTTCCCTCCTCTTCCGACCTCCGGCGACGCCTGCCGCACCGGGGCCGGCCTGCCTTGGCGTGCATGGGCGCCGCGGCGCCATGACCACGACGACGGCTTCCATGAACGTGGCGGTGACGCAGATATGCGCCGGCGGTGCGCGTGGCCGGGGCGCCCGCCGGCGCAGGCCGGCCGCGCTGCGGCTCGACCTCCGGTGGGCGCGCCTGCTCCGCTTCGCCGTCGCCACCAGGGTTGTGCGCCTCGTCTGGGACCAGCTGCTCGCCTGCTCCTCCTGCGGCGGAGGCGGCGGCGCGCGGTACCGCCGGCTTGGCCCGCCACACGCCGGGGACGTGCTCTCCCCCGTCGCGGTGGACGACGACGGCTGCGCGGCACCAGACGCCGACGCGGCGGACGTCGAGGACGTGGTCGGCCTCAAGGTCAGCCTGCTCGGGGATTGCCAGATTGGCAAGACCAGCTTCATGGTAATCAGCTTCTTGCAGCTCCTCTTCTCGTTCCTAGTTTTTGCCGATTAATCAACTGGTTTGTTATTGCGGGCGGTTATGTTTGTTGCCCGTGCTTTTCTTACTATTCAAAGCCTAACTAGTAATTAATTCCTATGTATGTTGCTGGTACAACGGACCTACTACACAGGCATTTCGTTCTCATAGAACAATGCTAGAGCAATTTCTTTCACAACTCCCTGTTTTGACCACCAAAGTGTGGACCAGCCTTGAACTGCATCACAAATTCACCATATTCAGCTTTCAGTAACATGTAGCCTGTCGATTCAGCTAACTGACCATTCTTTTCCATGGTGGCCATTGATCTCTGCAGGTTAAGTATGTGGGAGATGGGGAGGAGCAGAACGGCCTGCAGATGACGGGCCTGAATCTCATGGACAAGACGCTGGCCGTTCGGGGCGCCAGGCTCGCCTTCAACATCTGGGATGTGGCAGGTACTCCTACTAGTCAGTGTGCAGATGCAGGCACCAAATTGAATTGTGATTTGCGTTGGCTGGGGATCCTGAATGTTCTGATGCAGGAGGTAGCCAGTCCGCCGACCATGTCCCGATCGCCTGCAAGGACGCCGTGGCGATCTTGTTCATGTTCGATCTCACCAGCCGCTGCACGCTCACCAAGTTAGTATCCAGATCAGTTTCGCAGCAGCATTGTAGTCTCAGATAACTAAAATTTCGAGTTCATTGGATTTGTGTCAGTGACTAGGTGCTCATTTGCTGCTTTATATTTGATTCCTGCAGCGTTATAGATTGGTACGAGAGGGCGAGGAAGTGGAATAAGGTTGGTGCACTGCTGTAATTTTTCTTCGTCTTTCGATTTTTTTTACCCCATCTCTCTAGCTGTATAGTACTAACGAACATTGTTCATGGATCTTGTACTGTACTGAACATACAATTTTTACTCCTCTTCTGGCAGACGGCTATTCCAATCCTAATCGGAACGAAGTTTGACGACTTCGCCCAGCTTCCTCTTGAGATGCAATGGACCATCGTTAACGAGGTACTACCATTTTACAACTGTTTCTCATGATCAAAATATTGTTTTGGCCTTTTTGTCTGCACGCGTTGGGTCACGGGCCTTCAGCATGTCCAATACAGTTAGCATAGAAAGATGAGACCAAGCCTTGGTTCTGACGGCAGGAGTTGGGGCTGCGGTACCAATGCGTGTTTCATCTTAGACAGTGCAGACTGCAGACTAAACCAGGGCCAGAATTTTTTTAATCCTGGGCGAGTCTTTCTATGGTCACCGATCGATAGTGCTAGATTTTAGTTTTGACTAGTAGGAAACCACAAGATTTATAGTTTTATCGGAGCCACAGGTGTTGTATGCGTTGGGGGTGGGGTACTCGAGTGACAGCGACGATAGAGCCCATATCAAAACCCGAATCGAGTACAGGGGAGGAATTAAGACTGATCTAATCTGAGGCAGAGTATGAATGCCTATTACTGCACATTGAATCCAGCGGGCCTTGTTGGTCAGAGTAATCGCGAGGTAGGAGGACTGATAGAACAGGTCCGCAGGTGATGAATGTTTGTCAAGAACAGCAAACTGGATGAGAGTACTCTGACGATAGGGCAAGGTATATGTTCTCCATGTCTTGTCTCACCAGCCACAGGTCGAAACTATCGCTAGTCTTTCAGTTTCAGAAAAGCGAATTATGCTGATCTTTCTCTATTGTGGGCCCACAGAATGACGAGAGACCGATGACGAACAAGTACCGCGAGGGAAAGATGAAAATGACTTTGAAAAAAGAGGGGCCACAGAATGTAGATTGATGGTCACTTCCTACTCGACATGCTAAAGACAGAAAAGCTAGTTGCATCTAATAAAGAAAAGAAGTTTCCATCATCATATCATATCAAAAAGAAAAGAAAAGAAAAGAAGAAAAGTTGAATGGATATATCTACTGTATGCAAATCTATAGGAGCTTTATGCATGAGATTAAGTTACCTGCAATCTTTTGAGCATGTCTGTTACCTACTGCGGACCCATTTGAGTAGAGACATGCTGAATGCTGATGGTTTTTTGGTTGTGTGTTGGGGTGCAGGCCCGAGCATACGCAAGAGCGATGAAGGCGACCCTCTTCTTCTCGAGCGCGACGCACAACATCAATGTGAACAAGATCTTCAAGTTCATCACGGCCAAGTTGTTCAACCTCCCCTGGACGGTGGAGCGGAACCTCACCGTCGGCGAGCCCATCATAGACTTCTGATCACAGAACTGACCATTTGCTAGACAAGCCCACACACGGCCCCACGCCATTCATCGGAAGGAGGAGGAGGCCCCTTCGCCGTCCCTCCTTCTCTTACTACTCTACTAACCAACCTCTCGCCTCCTCTCTGTGATCATCGAGGCAGGCAGGCAAGATGTGCAGCGTTGTACATAGGTGTATGTCATCCCCCACTTCTACTGAAGAGGTAACCGCGAGATGTTGGTCGCTCCGTGCGTCTCTCCATCGCCTCCCTGTATGTGTAGGAGGAATCCATGTAATATACACGCCCCCATTTTCCCCTCTTCACAGACAGGGGACTCTGCAATCGTGTAGCGTAACAGCACCCTCGCAAGTCGCAACGGCCTCTGCACCGTATGTATGATGCGATAGTAGTGAAGAGCACGTTCGTAGCGGTGGGGTTTTAGCGGAAGGAGTTGGTAGCTTGACTTGTTGCTGTACTACTATTTTCTCGCGGTTGAAGTTCAACGCCGGGAAATAGTGTGGGTTCAGAAAAGTAGAGCTGCAAATAACGGCGCCTGCCGACAGAGTATCGAGGCTCTGCTAGTTTCTCTAAGCCATCGTTTGAACGCCGTCCGCATTGGGAGAATACTGTTTTTTTTAAAATAAGGTTGGGAGAATACTGTAGCGCATGACCTAACTGTTACGCTAGCTATCTACGTAGTCCTTAGTCTGGTTGGCTACTGCTTGTTTTGTTTGCCCCGACGACCTGCCGCCTCTGGCTACCTCTCTGTTGGTACATAATGTAACTGTCGTTTGAGATGTGAATAAGGATGACCGAGCTTCAAAAGGTTGGAAATGATTTTTTTTGTTGGAAACCGGCAGAAGACCAGAAGCACTGGCGTTTCATTAAGAAAGATGGGATTACAAGGGGCGTCTTTATATTAAGATGAAAACATGCCCAAAAAAAACACCCTAAACAAGCCCGGAAAAACTAATAAAGGGGTTCAGATGGAATGGCTGTCAGACTTACTGGGTGCATCACATGCTTTCGTGCCGTTTTGTAAATAAATTATCATTCAAGTATAACCGAGTTCCATCACACATACCAGACGTTGCACGCGTTAAAAAAAAAGAAGAAAACAAAATATGCTAGGTGACGAGGTTTAATCTCGTCAATGCTCATTGTTATGAACTTGGGTTTTGGAGAAGATGGGGATGCTGGAGATCGTGGCACGGTTAACAGACAAGCAACCAGGGGACACGAGATTTACCCAGGTTCATGCCCCCGGAGGGAAAACCCTACTCCTGCTTGTCTGCTTTTGATTACGGCGGAACCGAAGGTTCTGGTGTGATTCAATCTGGCGTGGAGGTGCGTCTTGAGTATGAGTCGAGTTTTTCTAGGGCGTGCCCTCGGCCTTTATATAGACTTAGGCGGGTCGGGACGTAGTCCTAGTCGGTTACAAGTTCTAGGGTTTTACCACTTTGAATTTCCTATCTCCTCTAGTCTTGCTCTCCAAGGATCCGAAGACGTCATGGGCCTTGGCCGAAAATCTTCATGGGCGTATATGCGCTGTGGGCCTTCCTTGGGCTGGACTAGGTATGGTGAAGTTACGTACCCGTAGGGTATAACCATGTCAGTAGCCCCCGAGTGATCAGTCGAACCGTAGATTCGGCTGAGTACTCTTCCATCCTTCGGGAGCAGCTATATGTTAATAGTATATGTGTGCAGGGATTGTTGATGCGTGTGCCTGACTCACCCGACGGATCAGGGTCAGTTAACTGTCTTAGGACGAAACAACACGATCTTCTTCAGGTTCGGGTCTCCTAACTCGGACCTGGAACATATGCTGGCGTAATTCAACTCAGGCCGCGGAGGACTTATAGGTGTGGAATTCCAGTGATTTTAATTGGTGTACCCAACGCGTCCGTCGGGATTTTTCATCGTACATGCTGATGCAGTTCATACTAGCGGCGCGATCAGTGCGTTGCCGTGCCATCGATGATATCTGTAGGTCTTATCTTTGCGTCGCAGACGCGGCATCCAACATTTATCACCTCGGAGGTGCTTGGTGGCCAAGGAGATTGTCGCTCACTCGGTGTTACATTGGGGAGTTGCCAAAAAGTTTTTGCATGCGGATCCGAAGATCGCGATCGAAGATTTCATAGGGTGCGCGATCAGCCCCTATGGGAGTAGCCCCAAGTGTCATTCGAGTCGAACTCGACGGAGACTTTCGATTCAAAGCATTATTTCAATTATTAGGTCCGCAGGACTCGAAAATTTTCGGATGCTTAAATCCGTCCTCCCTATGGGAGTAGCCCCCGAGTCCGTAGTGGAGTCGTAGACTTGACGTAGGACTCAGAGAAGTAATTTTTGTCCTCATTTGTTTGTCGGTGCGCGCCGGTATCGATAGGAGTAGCCCCCGAGTATTTAGTCGAATCGTAGATTCGAGTGAGTACTCTTAGCTGTAGAGCCGAAGTAGTGCTAGTATAGCTTTTGATGACGTCAGTGCTTACGATCGATGACCTCAAGCGTCTGCTACGCCAGAGATGACTGGACTAGACGAAGCTTGGGTCCCACTTGCTGACTTTGAATTGACCGGTCACGCGCTGCGTGGAGATAATTACGGCGTCTCCTCGATTTTCGCGCGTAGTGGACGGCGTGGTAACGACGGTTCGTTGTGGTGTTGACACGTGTACGGCCAGATCTGCCGTTGGCGTCGTCTTCGCTGTTATAATCCTAGGTGAAATCGTGGTTTGTTTTTCACCGCACCAGTTCATCTGTTCACTGCCTCCTTGTTCTTGAGCGATTCCTGCTGCGCGATGAGCTTTTCTTCCACATTTCCTTCATTCGTTCTGCGTTGTCATCGCCACCACCGCTGCAGCGCCATGGGGAAAACAAAGAAGTCCTCATCTGTGGTTGGGACCAGCGCCGCCGGAGGCAAGAAGGGCACCGCCGCTGCTCGCGTCACCGATGGTGGCTGGCGGCGATCGAAGCGGGAGGCGATCTCGCAAAGCTGGCGGCGAGCCTGATCCCGCAAGACACGACGGCCGTGAGACTCCCCGGCAATGAGGTAATCCCCCGTCCCCCATCTGGGTATCGGGTTATGTTTGTTGCCTTCGTCTTGCGTGGGTTTTCGTATCCAGTCCATGACTTCCTTCGTGGACTGCTCTTCTTCTATGGGGTTCAGTTGCATCATCTGTCTCCCAATTCTCTTCTCCACATTGCTTGTTTTATCACCCTTTGCGAGTGCTGGCTGGGCATTGAGCCGCACTTTGGCCTCTTCCGGAAGCTTTATTCCGTGAAGAAGCAGTCTGGTTCGGATGGTGTGTATCCCATTGGGGGTTTCATCATCTCCCTCAGTCCCAATGTGCAATTTTTTTTGCTTTTCCATGTCCGAATATGTCCAGTACTGGCGGAGGAAATGGTTTTACATCCGTGACTCCGTACTGCCTGGGCAAGATTTTGGTCTCGTTCCTTTTGACCCCTCCCAATTGATTGAGAAGAAAAGATCCTGAAAAAACCAAATCTTAGACGGTGAGGTGGCGGAGATAGAGGCCCTGTACCGTCGGGTGGAGGATCTCAAGCGATTCACGAAGGAGGTGAACGGTGTCGACATCATCCGGACGTTTCTTGAGCGTCGGGTGCAGCCTCTCCAAGTGAGGGCGCATCCGATGTTTCTTTACTCTGGGCGCCGTGATCCGACGAGGGTTTCGAGTGAGAAAATCTCCGAGGTGGAACTTGACAAGGCTCTTCGCGCGCTATTGAAGTTCAAGGCCGACGAAGAAATCCCGGGGAAGTCGCGGACTTCTCCCTTTTCTTCGGCGTTGGTCGTACCGAAGGTGTAGATTTGCGCACGTAGTGCTCCCCTTTTGTTTTTGTCAGCTGTGTTGTGGCATCCCGCAAAACCACTACCAGAAAATCGCGTTGAATTTGTGCATTGCATCGTCATCATCATGCATTGTTTGCCAAAACTATTTCGCAAAGCCCGTTTTATTTTCCCAAACGCCCCATCTTTATTCAAACGCCAAACCCCGGGGCTCCGGATTATTTTGTTTTGGCCGCTATCGGTTTGCAGACGGCCCGTTTAAATTAAATAAAAGATTTATTTATTTTTGGCGATCGAGCAGGCCGACCGACCCGATCCCGATTTTCATCGGTCCAGCCTAGGCCACCCTGAAAACTTTTCCTACCTAATCTACCCTCTCACCTCCACCTCACTCCCCCAATCACATCATGCCACCTCACCTCCCAACTCCCGCAACCAACCACACCCCGCCACGTCACCTCACCCTCCTCTCTCTCCCTCCGCCCAACTCAACACACGCCACAGCCTCACCCTCCCCACCTCCCAGTCACCACCACCGCGTGGCCCCACGCGAGCACCCCTAACTTCACACGCAGGCCCTCCCATGCCCCTTTGCGCTGGACCCACCTCCCCTCCCCACGCCCTCTCCTCTTCTTCCTCCTGACCACGCCTCCCGCTCCCGTCGCGCTGGTCCTCTCCTCTCCGTCGGTTCTCCCTCCCCGCCCACCGCCGGCCCGTCCCTAACCAGCCGAGGCCGCCCGCTCACATCGTCGCCACGCCGCTCCGCCGCCTAAGCTCCTCCCAGGCGACCCGTCCTCCGCTTTGGCGGCCGCTGCGCTCGCCGCCTCCACCATCTGGACCCGTCTCGCCTCCGCCGCTCGCGGCTCGCCGCCCGGGCGAACCCGCTCGCCTCGCTGCGCTGCCTCGCCTCAGCGACCCCGCCCAGCCGCTCGCCCCTTGCCGCGCAGCCCCGCGGCCAGCCTGTGACGCGACCACCGTCGCCGGTGCTCCCGCGTCTTGCCGTCGTCCCGCCGGGAGCCCAGCAAGCCTCCCGTCGGTGCTCCTCCGCCGAGCTCTGCGGCGCCCGGCCCAGCGTCGCGCCCGCCGGCTCCACATGCTCGCCTCGCCCGCCACCAGCTCCTCGCCTCCGGCCTCTGTTCCCAGGCCGCTCCGACCATCTCTCCGGCCGGTAGCCAGCGTGTTCATTGCCGGATCGCCGTGGCCTTCCTTCATCGTCGTCGGCCCTCGGCCAAGCCGGTCTGGTTGGCCTCGGTGTTCTTCACGTGAGGGCCCAAGTGAGGCCTTGATAGCTTGCCATGCCATGACCAAAGTTTTCGGCCACCGCCCCGCCTCGTCAAGTTTACGTGCGGTTTTCCCAAGATCTACCTCGAGATGCACCACAAGTCGGACAAGAACATCGCCAAGATCTTCATCACGGAAACCCGACGCCATGATCTCCTCGCGAATCGAAGACCGTACCGATTCCTCGACAACCTCGATGCGCCAAGATCGCCGAGACCCTAGACGCAAGCTCGCCTTCAGGGGACGACAAGTGCTCCGACACGGACCCGTATGGAGCGAACCCGAGGACGGTAGGGCGACAAGTACTACTTCACGGACATCGAGTGCCAGTGCGCCCGAGAATCGAAGTTGTCGAGACCACGAAGACCGTTCCGGGGCGAAGTCCGGACCCGATGCTCGCCAAGCCTCCGACCGAGCGAATTCGAGGCGACCCCGAAACCCCAAGTCCGGCTTCCCGGAACGCCAAGACCCTAACCCCCGGAGTCCGAGAACGATCCCGCCGAGGCCGTCGAACCCTGGACCCCGATCCCCGAACCCCGGAACCCCAAGAACGTCGAGAACCCTAATGTGTGAACCCCCTTTCCGCAAACCCTAATTTTTATAAATGAAATACAACATTGTTGCATATTTAATTGCCATCTCGCATGCATATCTGTGGTTTGGGGGCCTTACGCCGATTCACCTAATAATTAAATATGGGGCCCATATGCGGGCAAATCTAGTCTCATATCGGCCTCATTTAAACATGTGTAGCGAACCGTGGCCATCTATTGTCTTGCTATATAACATTTAAATTGCGGGGGTTCTAAATAACTTGAACCGTTTAATCAATCGTCGGGACCCCGGTTCCGCTTAATCTTGACCTAATTGCATCGCACTTTGCCTTGCCATGCATCATACCATGCATCATGCCGATCTTCTGCCGTGTATTAAATATTGCATCCGGTGTTTCTTCTAGTGCTTTGCTTCTTCACGGATAAGGCCGTTGAGTTGATGTGAGCTTCGCCCCGATCTTCGGGAAAAACCTTCGACAATGTTTTCAGGCGAGCATCTCCCCCTTTCTACCTATCTTACTTTATAGTCTTTATTTCCCTCCTGTTGATCTATTGCTATACGTGTTGCGATGCTCTAGTTTCGTACCTTTGATATTCCTATGCAGTATATCGCCTTGGACACACCCTATTACCTGTTGTTTGGTAGATAGTTGGACTTGCGCGTCGTAGTCGCCTGCTCAAGTAATGTTGCGTGTTGTCAAATGCCACAGTTGTTGATGTTTTGCCGCATGTTGTTGTTGGAGATGGTTCTAGTTTTACTTATCGTCACTTTAATTTCTGTTTAACAACTAAAATTGAATAAGCAGAGGCATCGGTGGGTGATATACAATATTTGGTTTCCGAACGCCCACTTGTGTCCCGTAAGACCCCGAGTACTTGATACTTGTTCCTTGATTTTGCGCGCTATCCACATCCGGGAGGTATATGGGACCCCCCTGAGCCAGAGCTTGATTCATTCTTATTTCTTGGGGCCACAAACTAGTTTGAGGTTTTATTTACGATCTTGTACTTATGCCATGTTTTACTGCTTTATTTACGATTGTGCAGTCTTGCTGCTTGTCTTTATTTTAGGCGGAGTGATTACGCGGTGTCGACAAGCCCGTTTGGGGTTCCCGATCGCTCACGACCATTGTCGCGAACCTTGAGGCCGTCTCGAGCTTGCCTACTCGTTCGATTCTACTTAAGGGTGGCCCCTGAAATATTTCTGAATCTGTGATTGTTCGTGAAAGCCTCGTTGGGTTTTGTTTTGGTTTTTCCGAGGTTGATCGAGCGTGTGTTGCTATTGGTGCACCCCGGCCGGGTAAAAACTTTCTGAAAGCCGTGTCCGCGGATATGGACGACTTGGAGCACAGTATCTCGATCATAGACAAGCATAACTAAAGTTTACTGCTTTAAATTTGACTTATAATGACTAGTAATCAGCTTCACTATAATGGAATGGCTAATTAATACTGCCCACAATTGCTTGTTTGGTTGTCGCTTGCGACAATTGTATCTGACTAGTAAGTATTGCAACTACAACGGAACGGCTGAATAAAAGTACCAACAACTGCTGGGTTTGGGTTTATCTCATGCTATCTGTACCTGATTAGTAATTGTTGCAACTATCACGGAATGGTTAAATAAAAGTGCCCATCTTACTTTATCGGGATTATCTAAACGACTAGTAAAGTGCATAACTATAATCGAATGAGTAAAGCGCCAGTGTGAGTTCCTCGGTTGACTTCCTCGTTTGGTCTCGAGGAAACACCGGGATGGGTTTGTTTGGTGTTAGCTTGAGTTGGATCCGAATAGGTCTCTCTCACCCTCTCGATAACCGCCGGTTGTATCGAGTCTCTATAGGTTGTTTAGTGCATCTTTGTCGCCGCTTGATCCACCATACCTATGTAGGCGAGGGCCAATTCTAGCCTCGCCGTGTCTTGGCCTCAAGATCTTGGCCTTCCTTCTTTGTTTTCTGCTTTGCCCTTTGCCGGCACCCCTTTTGTTCAGCAGGTTGAGATCGACGCCGTTAGCAGGGTTACCCTTCCGGCTTGGCCTGGGCAGGGTTATGGACGCCATTGGTTATTCTTCAGGGCTCTTAGCCCCATTTGCTTCTTGTCCGTAGTCGGACGCCCTACCGTTTTCAAGGTGATTTGGATCTTGTATATTATATCTGTGTTCTTGACTCCTTGAGTCGCCGTTATATATATCTGTTCTGTGGGTCCCATCAAGGACTGTTGTGTAATGTTATTACTTCGTTTTCCACCCGCACGAAAGTGCCTGGTGGGCACCTTTGAATCGTTTCTATGCGGGTTTGGCGAATTTTGCCCGAACTTGCATAGGTCCGATTCTGAGGGTGTTACAGAGTGGTATCAGAGCCCAGCAGTTGCGATACCCCACAAGTCTAGCCTGTAGGATAACCTAGCTAACGGCCGAAGTAGAGTGTCAAAACTATTTTTCCAAAATCGGTTGGATAGTTCTGAATAGGTCTGATTTTACTCCTTACCCCTTTGCTATTCCTCTCTTACCTCTACGTGTTTTGAATCCGCTCTCTTCTCTCTCTTCGAGTCCAGGATTTCTCGTGGTTGGGTATCCGTCGTACCTTTAGGGTTTCGTTTCTCCCTTTTGTAACGGAGGTGCTACGATCATCAATCTGCAACTTGTCTGTTGTACCCTTCATCCGATCTTTTGTTCTTGAGCTCTTATCCATATGTGTTCCTTGCCGGATATCAGTGTCGTTGAAAAACATATGAGAAGGACGAGCATTGGTGAAGTTGGGGTTAACCTTGAGCATGTGTTGTTCATGCCAATGAAACCATCGCAGAACCTAATCGGTGTGTCTTTCATACGATTTCTGCTGGCAACATTCCTTTGTTTCCGAACCTCGCTTGTCGAGATCTTCAGTCTAATTCCGAGAGTTGGATGCTTAATCCGCTTATTCGTGTACAGAGTAATGGTTTGAGTGCGGGATGGAGTAGCTACCCTACCACTGCTCTTATCATTCGCTCTTGTACGTCGAATCAGTGGATCCAGCATTTTACTCCGTCCACGGAAGTTAGGGGTGGCTTTATTTGCGATACCTCTACCTTCATCCCTTGTTTCCCTGGAGTGCTCTCTCGACGATCAGTAGCAACGACTCTTTGTTGGTGGTGTCGCCGTTTTCGAGATGAAGAAGGAACCATCGTTGGTGGTGTCGCGAGGATCTACACGAAGCGCGAAGGATCAGACCGCCGACCTTCTTTCCGGTAACATGAGGCGGATCTCGAGGGCGAGATCCCTTGTTAGTGGTGTCGAATTGTGGCATCCCGCAAAACCACTACCAGAAAATCGCGTTGAATTTGTGCATTGCATCGTCATCATCATGCATTGTTTGCCAAAACTATTTCGCAAAGCCCGTTTTATTTTCCCAAACGCCCCATCTTTATTCAAACGCCAAACCCCGGGGCTCCGGATTATTTTGTTTTGGCCGCTATCGGTTTGCAGACGGCCCGTTTAAATTAAATAAAAAATTTATTTATTTTTGGCCGGAGCAGACGATCGCCCCAGTTTTCTAAATCGGTCCAGCCTAGGCCACCCCAGAAAACTTTTCCTACCAGCTAATCTACCCTCTCTCACCCTCCACCTCACTCCCCCCAATCACATCATGCCACCTCACCTCCCCAACTCCCGCAACCAACCACACCCCGCCTCACCCCTCCTCTCTCTCTCTCTCCCGCCCAACTCAACACACGCCCAGCCTCCCAGCCACTCCCACCTCCAGTCACCACCTCCCCACGCGTGGCCCACGCCACCAACTCACTGCGCAGGCCCTCCCATGCCCCTTTGCGCCACCCACCCTCTTCACGCGCCTCCTCCTCCTCTCCCTCTTCTTCCCTGCAACCACCGCCTCCCGCTCAGCCCGTCGCCGGGTCCTCCTCTCCGTCGCGGTTCTCACCTCGGCCACAGCCGCCTGGCGGCCCGTCCCAACCCGGAGGCCCGCCTCCGCATGCGTCGCTGACGCCACCTCCATCGCCCAAAGCTCCTCCCCAGCGACCCGTCCCTCCGCTGCGGCCGCCCCTCGCCCACCACTCGCGCTGGACCCACTCCGCCTCCGTTCGCGGCTCGCCGCCGGGCGAACCCCACCTCACGCTGCGCTGCCTCGCCTCCAGCCCGACCATGCCGGCGCTCGCGCCGCCCTGCCTCGCCGCGGGCCGCCTGCGGCGACGCGACCACCGTCCGCCGGTGCTCCGTCTCCGGCCGTCGTCGACCCGCGGAGCCAGCGCAAGCCTCCCGTCGGTGCTCCTCCGCCGCCGAGCTCTGCGGCGCCCGGCCTCCGCCGCCCGGCTCCACATGCTCGCCTCGCCCCGCCACCCAGCTCCTCGCCTCCGGCCCTCTGTTCCCAGCCCGGCGCTCGACCATCTCCTCTCACAGCCAGTGATGCCGCGTGTTCATTGCCAGATCCGCCGTGGCCGCCTTCCTTCATCGTCGTCGGCCCTCAGCCAAGCCCGGTCCTGGTTGGCCTCTGGTGTTCTTCACGTGAGGGCCCAAGTGAGGCCTTGATAGCTTGCCCGCTGCCATGACCAAAGTTTTCGGCCAGCTGCCCCTGCCTCGTCAAGTTTCTGTGCGGTTTTCCCCAAGATCTACCTCGGAGATGCACCACAAGTCGGACAAGAACATCGCCAAGATCTTCATCACGGAAACCCCGACGCCATGATCTCCCTCGCGGAATCCGAAGACCGTACCGATTCCTCGACAACCTCGATGCGCCAAGATCGCCGAGACCCTAGACGCAAGCTCGCCTTGAGGGCGACAAGTACTCGACACGGACCCGTATGGAGCGAACCGGGCGGTAGGGCGACAAGTACTACTTCCACGGACATCGAGTGCGAGTCGCCCACAGAGAATCGAAGTTGTCGAGACCCTGAAGACCCGTTCCCGGGGACGAAGTCCGGACCCGATGCTCGCCAAGAACTGCTCCGACCAGAACGAATTCGAGACGACCCCGAAACCCCAAGTCCGGCTTCCCGGAACGCCAAGACCCTAACCCGAGTCAGAACGATCCCGAGGCCGTGAACCACGGACCCGATCCCGAACCCCGGAACCCCAAGAACGTCGAGAACCCTAATGTGTGAACCCCCTTTCCGCAAACCCTAATTTTTATAAATGAAATACAACATTGTTGCATATTTAATTGCCATCTCGCATGCATATCTGTGGTTTGGGGGCCTTACGCCGATTCACCTAATAATTAAATATGGGGCCCATATGCGGGCAAATCTAGTCTCATATCGGCCTCATTTAAACATGTAGCGTGGCCATCTATTGTCTTGCTATATAACATTTAAATTGCGGGGGTTCTAAATAACTTGAACCGTTTAATCAATCGTCAGGACCCCGGTTCCGCTTAATCTTGACCTAATTGCATCGCACTTTGCCTTGCCATGCATCATACCATGCATCATGCCGATCTTCTGCCGTGTATTAAATATTGCATCCGGTGTTTCTTCTAGTGCTTTGCTTCTTCACGGATAAGGCCGTTGAGTTGATGTGAGCTTCGCCCCGATCTTCGGGAAAAACCTTCGACAATGTTTTCAGGCGAGCATCTCCCCCTTTCTACCTATCTTACTTTATAGTCTTTATTTCCCTCCTGTTGATCTATTGCTATCTGTGTTGCGATGCTCTAGTTTCGTACCCTTTGATATTCCCTGCAGCCGTATATCGCCTTGGACACACCCTATTACCTGTTGTTTGGTAGATAGTTGGACTTGCGCGTCGTAGTCGCCTGCTCAAGTAATGTTGCGTGTTGTCAAATGCCACAGTTGTTGATGTTTTGCCGCATGTTGTTGGAGATGGTTCTAGTTTTACTTATCGTCACTTTAATTTCTGTTTAACAACTAAAATTGAATAAGCAGAGGCATCGGTGGGTGATAGACAATATTTGGTTTCCGAACGCCCACTTGTGTCCCGTAAGACCCCGAGTACTTGATACCTGTTCCTTGATTTTGCGCGCTATCCACATCCGGGAGGTATATGGGACCCCTGAGCGAGCTTGATTCATTCTTATTTCTTGGGGCCACAAACTAGTTTGAGGTTTTATTTACGATCCCTACTTATGCCATGTTTCTTTGCTTTATTTACGATTGTGCGGTAACTGCATCTTTATTTTAGGCGGAGTGATTACGCGGTGTCGACAAGCCCGTTTGGGGTTCCCATCGCTCACGACCATTGTCGCAGACCTTGAGGCCGTCTCGAGCTTGCCTACTCCGTTGGATTCTACTTAAGGGTGGCCCCTGAAATATTTCTGAATCTGTGATTGTTCGTGAAAGCCTCGTTGGGTTTTGTTTTGGTTTTTCCGAGGTTGATCGAGCGTGTGTTGCTATTGGTGCACCCGGCGGGTAAAAACTTTCAAAGCCGTGTCGCGGATATGGACGACTTGGAGCAAGATCTCGATCATAGACAAGCATAACTAAAGTTCTTGCTTTAAATTTGACTTATAATGACTAGTAATCAGCTTCACTATAATGGAATGGCTAATTAATCGCCCACAATTGCTTGTTTGGTTGTCGCTTGCGACAATTGTATCGACTAGTAAGTATTGCAACTACAACTAACGGTTGAATAAAAGTACCAACAACCTTGGGTTTGGGTTTATCTCATGCTATCATGCACGATTAGTAATTGTTGCAACTATCACGGAATGGTTAAATAAAAGTGCCCATCGCTTACTTTATCGGGCGATTATCTAAACGACTAGTAAAGTGCCGCAACTATAATCGAATGAGTAAAATGCCAACCGTGTGAGTTCCTCGGTTGACTTCCTCGTTTGGTCTCGAGGAAACACCGGGATGGGTTTGTTTGGTGTTAGCTTGTGTTGGATCCGAATAGGTCTCTCTCACCCCTCTCGATAACCGCCGGTTGTATCGAGTCTCTATAGGTTGTTTAGTGCATCTTTGTCGCCGCTTGATCCACCATACCTATGTGGCGAGGACCGCCGAATTCTAGCCTCGCCGTGTCTTGGCCTCGATCTTGGCTCCTTCTTTGTTTTTGCTTTGCCCTTTGCGGCACCCTTTTGTTCGGCAGGTTGAGATCGACGCCGTTAGCGGGGTTACCCTTCCGGCTTGGCCAAGGGAGTTATGGGCATTGGTTATTCTTCAGGGCTCTTAGCCCCATTTGCTTCTTGTCCGTAGTCGGACGCCCTACCGTTTTCAAGGTGATTTGGATCTTGTATATTATATCTGTGTTCTTGACTCCTTGAGTCGCCGTTATATATATATCTGTTCTGTGGGTCCCATCAAGGACTGTTGTGTAATGTTATTACTTCGTTTTCCACCCGCACGAAAGTGCCTGGTGGGCACCTTTGAATCGTTTCTATGCGGGTTTGGCGAATTTTGCCCGAACTTGCATAGGTCCGATTCTGAGGGTGTTACATGTGTACTTTTTCCTTTGTTTGCTAACAAAGTTCCTTTTCCTTTTGTAGAACTTCAAAGTGCCGGGCATGGCACCACCGTTGCCCGAAAGGTATCCGAATGCCCCGGATAATGAAGTGGTGGACTCCGTGTCCGAGCTGGTCGGTACGATCTCCAGCGGAGGATGCCGACGAGTCGAGTGAGGACCATTCGCGCAAGCAATCACGGAGCTCCAGCGAGTCTTCGGATGCCTCGACTCCTCCGACTCCCAAAAATCCTCTGGGCCTTGAGCGTCATGATGATGTTCATGGGGGTTCTTCCTCTCCCCTTCCTGCCATTCCTGTGCGGGTTGTTGCTCCGCACCCGCCAGCAAAGCGGAAGAAGGAAGAAAAGAAGGAGGAGAAGAAGGAAGATAAGAAGGAAGAGAAGAGGGCCCGAAGGGCTTCTCCTATCTTTGACCTGAGCGCGTTGGGCTCGTAAGTTTTCTTGTTGCCATTGTTGTCCTTTGTTCCCTTGTTATTTTTGCATCTGCGTTGATTGGTTCGTATGCAGGCAATCCTCCGACGGCTCTAGTGATGGTGCGCGGGAGATGATGGGGGAGTCGAACATTGCGTCGCCTCCTCCTCAGACTGTGGCGACTTCTGGTGACGCTGCGCCAGTTCCTCCTGTGCAGGAGAGGCTGGTGGTTGCGCCCCAGAATTTCGCAGGCGGGCCTGCGGGTTCGCCTTCGGAGCACGTAAGTTTTCTGCTTGATGTTACGGGGGGAGCCCCCGAGTGTCTTTGTATGCTTCTTTGTGTTGGGAGTAGCCCCCAAGTCCTGTTCTTACTGCTATTGCCTTTTTCTGCAGCCTTTTGTCCAAGAGGCCAAGCGGCTGGTGGAGGAACGTCTGACACTGGAGGCGAAACTGCGGCAGCTTCAAGGTATTCGTCTACCTTGTAGTACTTCTCTTGCTTATCCTGGTCCTGTTCTTTGACACTTGCTTGTTGTAAATGCAGAGGAGCATAACGACTCTCTCCGTGAGGTCGATGCTCTGAAGAAGAGCCTTGGCCAATGGCGAAGGCGGCTGCCAGAGTGCGAAGCGCCTTTGGGTCGAGCCGACGAAGCAAAAGAGTGTCTGCAGCGAGGCGCAGATCGTGAGGAGCAACTGCCACCGTTCTGGTGCTCGTGAAAAAGGGGTGGCGGAGAAGCTCATGGCTGCTGCCAAAGCTATTTCGGGTGAGCGTTAGCTTTTGTACTTGCTTCTTTTTCTACGGATCTTCTTCTATGTTGCCTTTCTTCATGTTTTCCTTCGTTTTTGTCTCAGATGCCGCAGGCATCGAGTTCGACCGCGGTGCTCTGGAGCACGGGAGTGCTCTAGATGATGCCACTGTGGCGGTCGAAGACCGCTGCGACCGTCGTCAACTCCCTTGCCAAGGCGAAGAGGTCCTTGGTCGCTTCTACCAGAGCTCTTCGAAGGCGCACCCTTGAAGATGTGGATGCCTGGCAGAGCTCTGTCGGTAAGCGCTGCGTATAAGCGCAAGCGAAGGGCATCGGCGCATCCGTCGGTGGCGATAGCCATGGCGGTAGGGAGCTGGACCTACCCAGTTACTTCTCGGATGCCTCACGCGGATGGATCCGAGGTAGCCTTCGCCGCCTACTCCGCTCGCTGGGCGATATGGGCCCAAGCTCATTGACTTGTGTCGAGTATGCATTACGGCGGCGAGGCCAAAGCTAAGCGATGCGGTTACGGCGACTCGGTGTCCTCCGCCTTAGGCATAGTAGACGTGGGGTAGTTTGTAGTCTACTTTTGTTGTAAATATCTGTTGTAGTACCATCCTTATGCCACGTGGTAACCTTATATATTTTAATGAATTCCTCGAGTTGTGCTCTATCCTTGGTGAATGTCTCGTGCCTTCTTTTTCTGCTATAGGTTCCTTGGTCTTGACCCACTTGACACTTCACCGAAAGGCCCTTGCGAGCATCA
This sequence comes from Avena longiglumis, assembly GCA_030063025.1. Taxonomy (NCBI): domain Eukaryota; kingdom Viridiplantae; phylum Streptophyta; class Magnoliopsida; order Poales; family Poaceae; genus Avena; species Avena longiglumis. The sequence goes on along the minus strand of CP125976.1, from coordinate 202,198,340 downwards.
TTGGATGATTCCTCATGCTCGCTTTTCTTGAGATCGCGTCGCAGCTTGGAGAGAGATTTGCTTGGGTTCTGTGATCGTCGACGTTTGGAAATCCAAAGCAGACCGTGGTGCAGCCAGAGAGGAGTATTTGATGGCGGAGCTGGGTCGGCTGTCCGAGCAGCTGCAATGTAAGTTGATCCTTCTTTCGTGCTATACCTCAGTTCTTCGGGTGAGCCTGCTGGCCTTACTCTTTGTTTTGTGCGGTTGTCGCAGGTGCCAATCTTGCTCCGAGGGAAGAAAATGAGTGTATTGCTGTTCGAGTCAATTGCTTGACTCAACAGGACATGGAGGCCGGCGGCTTCTTCTGGATGGATCGTGATCGCGCCATAGTTCTGGCGACGGTGCATGATCGTGTCTACCAGGTTTCGCGAGTGCTCCGCCAGGTGCAGACATCACTTTCCTCGGTGCTGCACGTCATGTTTCCGTTGGATGCCGTGCCAACGACCCTTGCAGGTCTTCGGCGAAGTTTGGTGCCGGCAATGTCAAGGCTGTGCGGCGGCTTCGTCGCAGGGTGAAGGCTGCCTTGTCTCTTGTGAGGGTGCACCGCGTGGGTGATTTGTTGTGGCGATGGCCACCTCCTCGACCGGATGGTGGCGAGTGGAATATGCGTCCGCATTACGCGTAAGGCGATATGCGAACAGATTGTAGATTTGTTTGAGCAGCGTGCTCAGGCTATTCTTCAGAATAGGTAGGACCTGAAAATAAACAGATAGATGTAAAATTTGTATATTGCGGCTGGGCGTGTATGTGCCCTTTGTTGTAAATGTTTGCTTGTTTGCGAGCACGCAGTGATTTGATTTAGTACATGCCCTTTTCGTTTGCCTGACGTGGTCAGCTACTCAGGTGTACACGTTTTGTCCTCAGTCGATGAAATCGTGAGGTGGGGGGAGCCCCCGAGTGCGTATGTAGCATGTATTAAAGTTGTAGAAAATAGTCAACCGAAGGTTGGGGGCGAGACACTTAGCTGTATTTATATCGTAATGGAGGAGGTACATGGTTCGGCTGAGTAGCCTTGGATGAAAGCCTTATTGAAAGTAAAAAGGGGGGTAGGTTGCTACGGGTAGAATCGTCGCAGGTGCGAGACGTTCCACGGGTTGGAGTATGCGACTCCAGACTCCACGTGCTTGAGGCGATAGGCGCCACCTGGGATGACCTCGGTGATGGCGTAGGGTCCTTCCCATGGTGAATCGAGTTTGTTCGGTCGCTTTTGCTTGAGTCTCAAGAAGAGGTCTCCTTCGACGAAGGACCTTGGGCGCAGCCGGCGGCTGTGATGGTTGCGGAGACTCTGCTGGTACACCGCTGATCGAGCGGCTGCTATATCCCGCGCTTCATCGAGTGTGTCGACGGCGTCTTCGAGTGCAGCCGTGGATTTGGCTTCGCTGTACGCGACGACTCGTGGAGCCTGATGGCGTACTTCGGCTGGTAGCACTGCCTCGGCTCCATGTACCATGAAGAACGGTGTGTAGCCGGTGGAGCTGGTTGGCGTAGTGCGTAAGCTCCACAGGACAGACGGTAGTTCTTTCGTCCAGTTTCCAGCTTTATGCTCGAGTGAGCTCATGAGGCGCTTCTTGGTGCCGGCGCCGATTAGGCCGTTGGCCTTTTCCACTTGCCCGTTTGTTTGCGGGTGTGCCACTGAGGATACGTGATATTGATCCCGAGGCCTTCGCAGAAGTCCTGGAATTCTTCGGAGATGAAGTTTGATCCGTTGTCGGTGATGATGTCGCTTTGTCGCCAAACCTGTAGACAATGGATTCGAAGAACTTGACGGCGGTTTTGCCCTTCTGGTTGGTGACTGGCATGGCCTCGATCCACTTGGTGAATTTTTCGACTGCGACCAGGAGGAAGACGTGTCCTCCTTTCGAGGATTTTGGCAGTTTGCCGATCATGTCGATGCCCCATTGGGCAAAAGGCGAGCTATGGGTATGGGTCGAGTTCGGACCCGTGTGCGTGCGGTTGTCGGCGAACCGTTGGCACCGTTGCATCTTCGACGATGTCGCCGCGCCGCTCATGGCGTTGGCGAGAATCCTGCTCGCAGAGCTTTGGCAACGAGGGAGCGGCTACCTGCATGGTGGCCGCAGATGCCCTCGTGGATATCTTGGAGTATGGCCTTGCCGTCGTTGATGGTGACGCACCGTTGTAGTACGCCCGTGATGCTGCGTTTGTACAGCTCGCCGTTGATGATGGTGAAGGCTTTTGACCAACGAGATACGCGTCGGGCATCTGTCGGGTTGTCTAGCAATTCTCCGTTTATCAGGAACTGGAGGTATGGACGTGTCCAAGTTTCTTCGACTGCCATGACCTGCATCAGGTTGACCATGGCAACTTCGGTATCCAACTTTTCGGGTCCTTCATGACCTTCGGGTAGAGTAGCCTCCGAGTGTTCTGCTTCTTCGGGTGATCCCTTGGGGAATTTCTGCTTGATGGATGGCACACAGATCTGTTCGAGGAACACACCTGGTGGTACCTTTGCACAAGTGGAGCCGATGTTGGCGAGTCTATCGGCCTCCTCGTTGCTCTCTCTTCCAACGTGCCGAAGTTCGCAGCCGTCGAATTCTCCTTCGAGTGCGTTGTATAGCGGGCGGTACGCGATCATGTTTTCGGCGTGTGCGTCGCACTCATTCATCGTCTGTTGTACGACAAGGTTGGAATCATCATAGATGACCAGGCACGTTGCACCACATATTTTTGCCATCTTCATGCCATGGATGAGGGCTTCGTATTCGGCCTCTTTGTTGGAGGCTCTGAATTTCATCCGAAGGACGTACTTCATCTTGTCACCTTGCGGGGAGGTCAGTATGACTCCTGCCCCTGCTCCGGCTTCGCGTTTGGAGCCGTCAAAATGCATTGTCCAGGACTGCGACATGTCTGGGGTGTCAGGCAGCTGCAGCTCCATCCAGTGTACCAGGAAGTCTGGAAGGACTTGAGATTTGATTGCGTGTCGCTTCTCGTAGATGATGTCCAGGGGTGATAGTTCAATGCCCCACAGGGCCACGCGTCCTGTGGCCTCTGGGTTATTCAGGATGCTGTTTAGGGGTGCCTCGTTGACGACCATCACCTGATGCTCCTGGAAGTAGTGGCTCAGTCGTCGAGCCGTCATGAACATGCCGTAGGCCAACTTCTGATAGTGCGGGTACCGCTGTTTTGTTGGAGTGAGAACCTCGCTGAGGTAGTAAATTGGGCGTTGTACCCCGTGGGTCTTGCCTTCTTCGGGTCGTTCGACCACGAGTACTGTGCTGACCACCTAGTGTGTGGCTGCTATGTACAGCAACACGGGCTCGCGCTCTTTTGGCGTGACCAAAACTGGCGAGGTGGAGAGGAGCCGCTTGAGGCTTTCGAATGCGTCGTTGGCTTCTGGTGTCCACTCGAACTTATGCGCCTTGGCGCAGTTGGTAAAATGGTAGGGCCTTCTCGCCCATGCGGTGATGAACACCTTAGTGCCGCTACTCGCCTGCGAGCTGAACGCCCTTGAGGTTTTTCGCTTCTCCATTGTCATGATAGCTTTGATTTTCTTCGGTTCGCGATCCCTCGTTGAGAGATGAAGTACCCGGTGACCGAAGGGGACGCCAAGGCGCACTTTTCGATTGAGCTTGATCCTGTAGCGATCAAGGTTATCGAGCGTCTCGGAGATCGTCGATAAGTGTTCTAGCCTCCTTGGTTTTATGACTATGTCGTCGACATAGACTTGGGACGTTCGACCGATGGTCCTTGAGGCGCCTGCATGCATCGCTGATACGTAGCACTCGCGTTCTTTAGCCCAAGGTCATTGTGTTGTAGCAGAATACTCCGAGCGGTGTGATGAACGCCGTTTTCTCTTGATCTTGACCTTGAGTCGAATCTGGTTATCTTTGAGTAGGCGTCGAGGAAGAGCTTCTCACAACTGCGGTCGAATCGATGATCGATCGATCCGGTAGAGGAAGTGGTCCTTTGGGCGTGTTTATTTAGTGGCGTGAAGTCCACGCACATCCACAGGATGTCCGTGTCCTTCTTGGGACCATCACCGTATTTGCCCGACCACTCGTTTTCCTTGATTTCCCGGATGAAGTCTGCTGCGAGTAACTGTTGATCTCCTTGCCGATAGCTTGGCTCGTGGCTTCGGCGGTCTTCGGATAGCTGTATGGCTTGGTGTCAGGAAGACATTGAGTGCGTGCTCGGCGAATTCACAGGAACTCTGGCATGTCCGCAAGACACCAGCGAATATTTCCAGCGCTCACGGAGGAATTCGACGCGCCTTCCTATCTTGATCTTGAGGTCGTTGGCGATCGGCGCGTCTTGAGGCGTCTGTCGGATGGACCTGCACTTTCTTGGTGTTGACGGTGGAGTCGAAGGACATGTCGGGTGCGTTCTGCCTTGTGACTGGGGGTAGCCCATTGTCCGTCACCTCGCGGAGCCTTACGAGCTCGTCTTGCATGCCGAAGGACTGGGAGATTTTGTTAAAATCCCTGTCGCATTGGTCCGATCGGGTGAAGCTCCCGTGGACTGTGATGACGCCCCTTGGTCCTGGCATCTTGAGTAGTAGGTATGCGTAGTGTGGGACGGCCAGGAACCTTGCGAATGCTACACGTCCCAGGATGGCGTGGTATTGCGATGGCCAGTCCACCACTTCGAATTCTAGGCGCTCCTGCCGAAAGTTGTCCGGCTTCCCGAAGATGACGTCGAGCCCTATTTTGCCCAGGGGGAAGATGCCCTTCCCTGGGACAATGCTGTGGAACGTTGTGTCTGATTGTTCCAGGCTGCATTGCGGGATCCGCATAGCTGCTAGAGTGCTTGTGAACATTAGGTTGATGCCGCTGCCGCCATCCATGAAGACGCGACTCATCTCGAAGCCTCCGATCTGCGCCTCCAGCATCAGGGCAGCATGACCTGGGCGAGGGATCTGGCAAGGGTGATCCGCGCGAGTGAATGTGATGCAGGACTCCGATCCGCTGAGGTACTCAGGGATTGCAGGCGGAGTTGCCACGACCAAGTTGATTTGTCGGGTGATTTTCTTCTGCAGCCTATTTGTGGGGCATCCCTTCTGGATCATATTTAGTGCTCCTTTTGGTGGGGGGTATGGGACCCCGGCGTTGTTTTGCGCTGGTGCGACTGGTTGATTTGGGCCTACAATAGGCGGCGGTGGAGGAGCTCCGTGTGCTATTTCACCTGGCGCAGGTGTGTTTCCGAACGCAGGGATTGGAGTTTGTTGCCTCATCTGCATCATGCCTTCCGAGTTTACGGAACTCGGCGGTCCTTGAGCATGTGGCTAGCTTTCTTTTTGCCATCTTGTTTGTCGATGTAGAAGTGGATGGTGCATGGACCCGAAAGTTTGTCGAATCTTTGAGGTCCGTTCATGATCGCGGTGTTGCCACAGCTGCGTTGGTCGTCGTTGTCGCGGAAGTTTCGCTGCGGTATCCTCCGCTATTGCGGTCGTTGTCGGTCGGCGTAGCCGGCCGCGACCATGTCGGGTCCGTCGCGGTCCTCATAGACGCGCGATCTCCTCTTGCTACGGCGTTCGCGTCTTCGGTCGTAGTCGTCCTCTTCATCTGATTATGCCCGCTGGATGCAATCTTCGCCGTCTGCCCAACTGTTGGAGATTTCCATGAGGTGGTCGAGTGTCTTGGGCTTTACACGCCCAAGTTCCTCCTTGAAGTCTGGGCGTTTGACGCCGTCCACTGGCGTCGATGGCCGCTCTTCGGAGATGTGTCTTGAGTTCTTGGTTGTAGACCGGCGTAGTATGTATGGCGAATAGATTCACCCGTTCTGGGTGCGGGCTCGCTCTTCGATTGAGGCGGGCCTCTTGCTGGTGCCTTTGAAGTTTCGGATGAAGCTGTTAGCTCCTCCCGGCGGATGGATCCCGATGATAGGCTGCTAAGCGGACCAGCGCTACGCTGTTAGGCTGTGAAGGCATTGCATGGCGGTTTCTTTGTTGCCTCCGTGAAGCTTGACGAATGACAGATGGTCACTGAGCCAGGACTTTGGATCTTGCGTGCCGTTGAACTTCGGAGTATCCGAAGGAAGCTTGAAGTTACGTGGCATCTGCGTTCGTCGGACGGATCTGCTGAAGCATCGAGCCCCGCAGAGTTCTCCTTCGTCTTTATCCATCTCAGATTCAGACGAACACGCGCGTTTGGCGCGTGCTTTGTCGATCTTGCGCTGTGTAAGCTTGTCTCTGGCGTCGTAGTCGTGTTTATGGTGGTGCGAGCTCTTCTTCCTTCGAGAAAGATCGTGCTCCTCTTCCTCTTCGGATGAGGGTGTGGGGCTCCGATCGCGCCTGGCCGGAGCTTTCTTCTTCGGCTCCGCAGGAGCGTCTTCGTGGAGCGCAGCTCCGATTATTCCTAGTCCGGTGAGTGCGGACCTATGCATGGCCCTTTTCGGGTCTCCCTTCGGAGGTGGGTGAGCCGCGAGATACGCAGTGGCTGCCATGATCGCAGCTTGTGGCGTCTTCGGGATGATGTTGCCGTCAGCGTCCATATCCATGAACGATGTATGGAGTTCAAGTGTCACGTCGCCGCTCCTTGGGGTCCATGTTTTCCACCCGAGGCGGTGCTTGTTTCCCTGATTTCCATTTGTGCTAGAGCCGGGTCCCATGGCGGAAGCGCGGCTTCGTCAAGACCGGACTCGAGGTCGCTTTCTTGCGTTGTCGGCGTTTTCCTGCATCTTGACTTGCTTCTTGTGCTCCTCGATGAGGTAGTGGTATGCCCTCGAGATCACGTGGGAATCTGAAGGTAGGACTATTTCGCCTGCGATGGCGCGGCGTGCTTCGACCCATCCTTCTTCGCTAAGTTGGATGAGGTGGCCACGGTTTTCCCCGTTTTCGCCGTTTCTGTCCTGCGGATTGGGGTTGGGCGGCGGGTTAGGCGTTTCCTCGTCGGTTTGGATGACTGCGGCGCACAGATAGCGCCTGCAGATTGGTTGGCTGCTGCCGCAGCTTTCGGATCCGGAACCATAGGTCCCTTCATCCGAAGGTGGATCGCACAGATCGGAGTTGCAGCTGCTGCCAGAACTCATCTTGACGGTGGCGTCGTAGCAGGTGTGGAGCCCTGGCGGGCACGATTGGCACGGGCACCCGCCAGTGAGGCGGAGGGTGACGGTTGTCCCACCGGAAGCGAAGCTCCCGAACAAGATTTGAGTCCGTCGCCTCTGGGCTCGAAATCCTTCATGGTATCCGCGAGTGGGCGGTGAAGTCGAAAGCGCCAAGAGGAGGTGATTCTCCGTTGCCGCGGAGTTGTAGATCGATCGGAACCGCCACGACCGCTGTCAGCAGCCCCAATTCCCACAGACGGCGCCAATTGACGAGGTTTAATCTCGTCAATGCCCATTGTTATGGACTTGGGTTTTGGAGAAGATGTGGATGCAGGAGATCGTGGCACGGTTAACAGACAAGCAACCAGGAGACACGAGATTTACCCAGGTTCAGGCCCCTAGAGGAAAAACCCTACTCCTGCTTGTCTGCTCTTTGATTACGGCGGAACCGAAGGTTACAGGGTGCGCAGATTCGATCTGGCGTGGAGGTGCGTGCGAAAGTATGAGTCGAGTTTTTTCTATGACGTGCCCTCCTGGCCTTTATATAGACTTAGGCAGGTCCCGGGCGTAGTCCTAGTCGGTTACAAGTTCTAGGGTTTTACCCCTTTGAATTTCCTATCTCCTCTAGTCTTGCTCTCCAAGGATCCGAAGACGTCATGGGCATTGGCCACCCAAAAATCTTCATGGGTCAGCGTATGTCTGTCGTGGGCCTTCCTTGGACTGGACTAGGTATGCTGAAGTTACGTACCCGTAGGGTATAACCATGTCACTAGGACAACACCACAACACAACCCAGCAAAAAAAAGGAAAAAAAAAAGAGACAACCTCCTAGGTGTATGTCATGGGGGGATTGTGCAAGGCCTCCAAGGATTGGGTTGTATTTGGGGGTAGTCTTTTGTGCAAAGTTCAAATGTTTCTGGGTCATTGAAGTGAGTGTTGTGTGTGCGCGTTAACTGAACTGAGATATGAACACGTGGTTACTGATACGACCCAACCTACAACCTACGGTCCTGACCACATAAAGCACCTTATCAAGCACTCGAACATACGAGTCGTCATGGACATCAAAGTCCCTTATGCAAGTCCAATTCTTTTCCGTTTGAATGGTATACTACTTTATACCCCCTCGCGTGCATATGATAGGTTGGTGACGAGGAGTACGAGAGCATGGCAGGGAGCCACAACTACGCAAGGACTCAAGCCTAACAAAGATGAAGCTTGCAATAGAAAGAAGAAGAATACAACGTCCGCAACCGGAGTCTCCCGTCCTGCATGCCCAGAGTCTTCGGGCCTCCCACTCCCTAAGGTATACTCTGGAGTTGTAGAAGATCTCTTAAAGCACTTGGTTTTTCTATTGGATTAGAACTCTATTGCTACCTAGTCTTTCCTTTAAATTCTACTTGGAGCAATCTCTTCCACTTCCTAGATTCTACCAAGGTCTTACCAATCTTTCATAAGATATTCTACCTCTTGTTCTCGGTCTTACGATGTTGGTAGTTTGGAGCAAACCAGATTGTATCGGGTGTGGGGTGCGTTTGTTTGTATCATGTTATTCACCATTTTCATCGTCTCCTCCCTTAAATCTCCCACGTCCTCCCTTAAATCTCCCAGTCCTCCCTTAAATCTCCCACGAATCCGTGAAGATCAGACCGCCAGTTACCTCCTAAAAAAAATCGCCTAGGAATACTTTCCTAGGCGGTGGCAACCCATGGATACCTAACTAGTCCTACTATAATGGGTCACACATAATCTGGTGCATCAAGGGGATGAACATTTATACTTATTTATTTTAATGTGAATAATCTTCTAGACAATACAGGCTGGCCAGCTTCAACTCTCAAGACACGGAAAGATCTAATTGTTGGCGTGTGATGGCTTTGAGATAGTAGCGAGGTCGAATCCTGGAGGAATAAAAACAGCATCATCCCATTCTGAGGAGGAGCTATCCTGCAAGCATATATCATTGATTTTGGTAAGGTTGTAGTATACCATTTAGGAAACCAAATGAAGTACTCCCTTCGTTGCAAAATAGATGTCACAAATTTATCAAAATTTGAATGAATCTAGACACTATTTAGTATATACTCATCCAAATTTTGAAAAACCCACAACATCTATTTTGAGACGGAGGCAGTATGTCAAAAGTGAAGCATGTCAGAAGGCGAGACAAAGAATATTAAATAGCTTCTAGATGCAAGATAATATGGATGGAAATGGACCCACAATGGTATGACATAGAGAAATGGTATGCAGTAACAAAACTAGTCTAGCAACATAATCACATGAAATTTCAGGTTTTCATGTTAATTAGGTGCCTAAAATAAAGTACCCCCTCCGTCTAGAAATAACTGACTAAGTTTTGTCTAGATTCGAATGTATCTAGACGAATTTTAGTGTATACTGGATACATTCGAATCTAAACAAACCTAAGTCAATTATTTCTAGACGGAGGGAGTACTACTTAGATTGCATGCATGTGCCAGAATAGGTTGTTGCATATCATGCATCAAATTTGTTGTTTTCTAGTCTTCAGACTACACTCGAGCCTCCAACTACAGTATTTGCCATGGCCATTCTTTCTGAACAAGGATAATAATGGACATGTGTACCTTCATAGATTTGATGATATCTTCCAAACAAGAAACCTGGAAAAGAGTGAGTCAACAAATGAGAAATAAAAATTTGTCACCTTAACCAAATAAATAAATGCGGCACCTGTGTTTCCCCAATCCTAACAACCAGGTTGGGCTTTTGCTGGTCAGAAGATGCTCGGTGCAGTGAGTTGTCCAAATCCTCCTAGACATACATAAGAAACTCAAAGTAAGAAACTATGATAATCAAGGTTGGGAACAACATTCATAAGAAATTCAAAGTAAGAAACTATGAGAATCAATGTCGGGGAAATATATGATAATCCTGACCTTTCTGAAGAAAACTGGACGATATCTCTTGTTATCACTCATCAGAACAAGGCTCCTTGACTGAAAAGCAGGTAGGTGAGTGGATCAATCAAAAGAGAATTCTTACAAAAAACTAATACCACTCCATTTCAATGAATAGGGCACACGTGTATTTCGAGATTTTGCTTTGACCAAGAATTTATCCAAGTATATGAAAACAATTTGATGAAAAGTTGATATCATTAGAAAGTGCTTTTAGACACGAATCCAACTATATCAATTTTGTATAATGTAATTAAGATTTTTTTAGATCAAAACTTTCGTTAGAGTTTTGTCTTGGAAAACACGTGCGCCTTATTCATAGGAACAGAGGGAGTATGAAGCAAGACAGTATTGACCATCAATGAGCTTCTTTATCGTAAAATTTGACAAAACCAGGCACTGGATTGGTCGGTTGAAATAGGAAGACAACTGCGAGGTGGATAATAGTCAAGATGGTGGCCACATGGTAGCACAGGAATTTGCTCATGATAGTGATGATGGTGGAGGACATAATGGGCAGGTTAGTATGAAATTATCGACCATGAGGAGGTAGTGGAGTAGGATGGCACAAACGGCACAAAGGCGGCATATATAATGGCAGAAGCAGTTTCTTACACACTAGGGCGGAGGAGGTGGCAAGTGCCATGGACACTTTTGGCATGATGATATCTGAAGATCACCTGATCCTCCCAGCCCCTACGGTGTGGCTGTTGACAAGGCACCATCGAGACACTTGTATAACATAAACAAGATGAGGCCTAGCGATACCCTCAGCAACTTTTTTTTTTGTTCATCTCTATCTCTACTACTCTAAAGGCATAGTTTCGTTTTCCTTCATTCAGACCTCCCACCCCTCCTTGAATTCCGCATGAAAAAACAGCAGAAGGAAAACGAAAAAGCAACAGTAGCAACACGTGCATGGCTCATCCAGTTACCACCACCCACGGTTCCCATTTCCCCTTCATCTCCCCACCTCCTTCGTCAAACCCCAGGACCTAGCTGCCGCCACCACCCTCCCCCCATATTCGCTGACCCCAAAGCCAGCCCCATGTCCCCCCCGTTCGATTCACCAGAATCTGAATCCTGTGCAAAGAACACGCCCGTCCATCGATGCCATCTCCCTCCCCACTTCTTCCTTCGAGGTTGTCAAGTGTGCCGCATTTGCAGGGCAGTGTCACCGATTCTCATGGCAGGTGGCGGGAGGCAGCAGGTCATGTTTGATTGGCCTTTCGAGAGAGCAACACCAGTGCCAGCACGGAGGAAACAAGAGGCTTCCAGCTCTACCTCGACATCAGTCATCTCTCCATCAATCTGAGTGCTCCCTTTTGTCTCTCCTATAGGGCTCTCAAGCAATCACTAATGACAGAGGCGACGGATGGAGGTTGGGATAGCAGGCGATCACATACAGCACAAGTTGGCGACTATTACCAGAGACAACGACCTACTACCCATGCTCTTCCCCTATCCGATCCTCGTGCCAAGGCATGGCAGCGCCTAATCCCTAACTGCCGCCGCCCCAAACTCAAAATTCGAGTAATTGATGCCCTCATAATCTTTAGGCCAGGCTTTGCAATGCCCCACAACTACAGTAAGACAAATGTTTTTGGATTCCTGGATCTACAGGCAAGTTCAGATATTGTATAATTGTAGCTACCATGAGGCCATCTTTGCTTGCAGGGCCAATGACGCAACAATATTTAGATTTGGTGAGGGTCTCGAAATCAATGCAGAAAGTTGTTCTACGGGGAACTGTTCAGTGATGACTTCTATGATAAAAATGTTGCAAGTTTTAGATGGTTTCTTTTTGTTTTGATTAATTTTAAATCTAGAGAAAATTACAGAGATAAAATCTAGATATCCAGGTCTGCACCTAACAAGAATCGATAAACAAAGTACTTTTGTGCCTCATTGGTTTATGCGCATAAGGTAGTTGGACACCTATTTCGAACCAGAAATACTTATTCGCTATTAGTTTGCTACTACTCCCTCCGTTTCAAAATACAAGATGTTTTAGCTTTGTGAAAGAATTGTATCTAGAATTTTTTTAGTGTTTAGATTTGGAGTGAATCTACACACTAAAAGGGGTCTAGGTACACTCCTTTCACAAAGCTAAAACATCTTATATTTTGAAACAGAGGGAGTACTCACAAATTCTACGACATATATGAATCAAAATCATAACAGCTAGATGCGGATATTCAAACCTGGAAAATAGGAACTCCTGGAAATCCCTCATTCACAAATTGCCCTTCGTCTTGCATCAACTGCAAAGATAGTAACAGAAAGCTGTTAATTCTTGCATGAGGGGTTAAATATCATCACGTAAGAAATTCACCAACATACAAGGTGTATCAGCCCTAATGCGTTACAAAAAGACTGCACCAGCGCATAGTGTCCAAGTAGAAACGGAAAAATTAAAGAACAAAGTGCTTCAGTCTCCTTAGGAAATGCCAGATGAACACACCTCAACTTTACAACGCCTCCTCGATCCTCGTTAACTGATAGACTGTCATTATATCTAATGAGTCATATATTCGTCTATCCTATTTATCACATAAGTCTTGTAGTACTTGCACAAAACAAGGAGAGAAACAATGGAGCCGTGAAGCAGCACAGATGGATGAACGAAAGAGTAACCCTTCTCGTTCACATTGTTTCACTATGTTGTCTTGAAATAAGAAATTTATTGTCATTCTGATAAGCTGATGGGTCATGCAATCTGTGCAGAATGTTGAACCGGTAAACATGCTGTTTTAGCTCAGATATTCAACTTAGATGTGTTGACATTGTTATGTGGATCAGCCCATCACACATAGAGTCTTATCCCTTAATTGGAGTCCTAGTTCATTAAGCAACTTTGTTAGGAAAGAGTCCAGTCAATTTAGAGAGTAGATTTAGGAGCTTGTTGGTCTAGTCTTGTCTACTATATAAAGAGGCCGACCCCTCTCAATAAAGCGGAAAAGAATATTTATTTTATCTACTTTTCAGTAATTAGGGTTTAAGTTTCTTCCAATTCGGTATCAGAGCCATCGTAATCTATGATGGCGGGCAAAGAAATCAAGATTGAGGCTGTGGAGCAGAGAAAGTTCACCGCGATGAGATTGGAGACCTTCACGCGCCAACGAGAGATCGAGGTTGTGGAGCAGAGAAAGATCAGGCAGAACAACTGGAGACCTTCACCTCCGCGCATCCCTCACCAGCACACCTCTGGCGTGCCCTTCTCCAACGGGGGAATCGCCACCGCCGCCAATGGCAGACCTCTGCCCGCTGGGCAGATTGGCCATCCCCACTAGCCCCTTGCTTTCCTGCCTTCTGTCAACAACCACCAGCCGTCATCCTGATGCAGCACAAAGGTTGTGAAGGAACAACTCCACCTTGCTGCTATAATAAAGACAGCACAAATGTTGAAAGAACCACTCCAACATGCTGCGCTAGATATCGCTCTAGGGGCGTGGGCTAGATATCGCTCTAGAGGCGGGGCCGTCAAGAGTTTAATCCAAAACTCTTAACACACAAGATCTAGTCCAAGATCTTAAAACAAGAACCCAAAGTTCTTTATTGATAGATGAAGGTTACATAGTTTGGTCCCTAGATAGAGGAGTGCTCCTCTATTTATAGGCTGCATAAGCCTTCACTACTTAGTTCTACTTGTAGCTGGAACATTCCAGAGAACACTACTTAAAGCTAATAAATAATACAAGAAACATGACTACAACACATGGCTAGAACACTCTGGAAACTGCTACAACACATATGACTAAAGTACCAAATTATGTAGAATAGAGTAGAACTCTGTAGAAGTCAGTATTGTACTTGACTTCTGCTTTATTTTCTTTTTTTATTTTCCCTGCTGTTCTCCATCATCCTCCCCTGGTTGTTTAGAACTCGACCTCGAGTTATCCTCATAAAGTGCTTCTTCGGGGTGATAAAGAGTAAGGTCTGCCACATTGAATGTGTTGGATATTCCTATCTCGGCTGAAAGATCTATCATATAAGCATTATCATTTATCCTTCTTAGAATAGAGAAGGGTCCATATTTCCGCTGTCTAAGCTTCCCTTTAATGTCTAATGGCAGTCTTTCTTTTCGGAGGTATACCATCACCTTATCTCCAACTTTGAATGATTTCGGCCTCCGTTTGCAGTCAGCAAGTTGTTTGTACTTCTGATTTTGTGCCTCCAACACATTGCGAATTTCTTCAAATAATTCAGTGTAGTTATCAGCAAAGGATAATGCTGACTTTGAGCTCCCCCTTGATGGTAGCTTCACCAGATCCACCACATGTGTTGGAACTTTAGTGTAGACAATAGAAAACGGACTCCTTCCTGTTGATCTATGCTTGGAGTTGTTGTAGGAGAATTCAGCAAGAGATAAGGCCAAATCCCATTGCCCCCTTTTGTCTCCACAAATGCAACGGACTAGACTGCCCAAAAACTTGTTCACCACTTCCGTTTGGCCATCGGTTTGTGGGTGAGCGAGACTAAAATTTTAATTCGGTATTGAATTGCTTCCACAAAGTTAGCCAAAATGCGAGAAGAAACTTGCTATCACTATGCGAGACGATGGACCTTGGGACCCCGTGAAGTCGACCACTTCTCGAAAGAATAGATTTGCAACATGATGAGCATCCGTTGTCTCTTGACGCGGAATGAAATGTGCCATTTTAGAGAATCTGTCCACAACCACAAATACTGCATCATTCCCACGTCTTGTTCTTGGCAAACCCAAGACGAAATCCATAGAGATATCCTCCCATGGAGCATCAGGAACAGGCAAAGGCATGTATAACCCTGTGTTCTGGACTTGACCCTTGCATGTTTAACATATAGGGCACCGCTGAACAAACTTTCCCGCATCCCTCTTTAGTTGTGGCCAAAAATAACAAGCCTCCAAGTTCGCGATAGTTTTGTCACGTCCAACATGGCCACTAAGATCACTTGAATGAAGCTCCCTAATCAATTTGTCACGTAGAGAACTTCTTGGGATACATAAACGATCATTCTTGAAGAGATAACCATCTTGCACCAAATAGTCGTTACCTAATGGTTGATCTCTCAAGTGCTTCATCCAAACATGGCCAAAGTCTTCATCCTCTTCGTACAATTCCTTTATTTGATCCATACCTGGAAGTTCAGCCTCGAAGGAAGTCAAGAGGCATGCACGCCGACTCAAAGCATCTGCTACCTTGTTGGTTACTCCAGACTTGTGCACCATAAGGTAGTTAAACCTCTCTAGGTATGTTGCCCATCTTGCTAACATGCGATCCACATGCTTTTGATTTCTAAAATGCTTTAAAGATTGATGGTCAGTGTAAACAATGAATTCCTTAGGTAGCAAATAGACTTCCCAAGTCTTCAAAGCCCTGAAAACAACATACAATTCTTGCTGATAGGTACTCCACTTTTGTCTTGCTTCGCTTAGCCTCTCACTAAAGAAAGCGATGGGTTTTCGTTCTTGTGATAGAACAGCCCCAATGCCTACTCCACTTGCATCGCATTCCAGCTCAAATGTCTTAGTAAAATCAGGTAGTACCAAGACGGAGCTTCGAGAGCCTTTCCTTTATTTCCTTGAAACTAGCTTCACGGATTCATTCCATTGAAATTTTCCTTTCTTCAAGCATTCTGATTGGTGCCATAATGGTACTTGAAATTTTCACAAACCGCCTATAGAAAGTTGCAAGACCATGAAAACTTCACTCGAAATAGTTTGGAGTCGGCCATTTCCTTATTGCTTCAACTTTAGAGTCATCAACATGGATGCCCTTACTTGTGATGACAAACCCCAAGAAAAGAAGTCGTGTTTGAAGGAAAACACATTTCTTCAAGTTGACATAAAGTTCGTTTTCCTTTAGTACCCGTAGCACCTCACGAATGTGACCCAAGTGTTCATCTTCGTCCTTGCTATATATCAGGATGTCATCAAAATAGACCACAACAAAGTGGGATAAGAAGGGTCTAAGTACCTGGTTCATCAAGTGCATCAAGGTACTTGGCGCATTTGAGAGTCCAAATGGCATGACCAACCATTCAAACAACCCTTCCTTTGTCTTGAAAGTTGTTTTCTATTCATCCTCGGGTCTGATGCGAATTTGATGATATCCGCTTTTTAAATCTAGCTTTGTGAACACCCTAGCACCACTGAGCTGATCTAACATATCATCTAGACGGGGAATAGGGAATCTATACCTTATGGTGATCTTGTTGATAGCTCTACTATCTGTACACATGCGCCAAGATCCATCTTTCTTTGGCGTGATCAAAGCTGGTACAGCACATGGACTAATACTTTCTTGTATGTGTCCTTTCTGCAATAACTCCTTCACCTTTTCCTTTAGTATATCATGCTCTTTTGGGCTCATTCAATAGTGTGGGAGATTAGGAAGACTTGCTCCTGGGATCAAGTCAATTCAATGTTGTATTCCCCTCATTGGCGGTAGGCCTTGTGGTTCTCCAAGAATGCTTTGAAATTCAGCTAGTAGGCCATGTACCTTTGCTGGAATTTCAACCGCCGGTTCCTCTTCACCTTTAACAATGAGTGCAGCACACATATCTGCCTCCTTCAAGTCTGTCATAAACTCCTTAGAGGTGTGGGAGATAGTTAACATGTTTTTCCCCTCCTCCTTGGAGGCATCACCATTTGATTGGTTTGGTAGGATGATGATCTTTCTCTTGTTCCAAGTGAAGGCGTAAGAATTTTCTTTTCCTCTGTGTGTTGTATCCACATCAAACTGCCAAGGTCTTCCAAGAAGAACATGGCTTGCATCCATATCAACAACATCACACATCACATTTGAGCGGTAGTATTTACCCAAAGAGAGTGGCAAGTTGCATTGTTTGGTGACCCTCATATTCACCCCTTTCTTGATCCACCCAATAGTGTAGGGACTTGGATGGTCATGTGTCTCAAGCTTTAAATGGTTCACCAAATTCTGAGAGATAAGGTTCTCACAGCTGCAACTGTCAATCACTAATTTACATACCTTGCCATTCACCGTGCATTTGCTCTCAAATATCTTCTTTCGTTGTGTGTTGTCGGGCTGTGGTGTTGAGCACAAAAGACGCTGAATCACACACACCACTTCTTCACCCTCTTCTTCACAAACATCTTGTCCTTCTATTTCCTCATATTCATATTCTTCGGCCTCTTCACCATCATGGATTGCTGTGTTGACAAATTTCCTCAAAGGACAGTTGCTAGATACATGTCCATCTTCACCGCATTTATAGCATTTTATCCCTGTCTTTGCCTTACTCTTGCCTCCAACTTGCTTTGGGGCAGGTTGCTTAGCCTTGGGTTGGGTGATCTTCTCTTCCACCCTGTGGGAATGACTCCTAGTTGAACCTTCCGTAGGAGAGTATGGGGCCTTACTTGCTTTCCTTGTCTTCACCAACCTCTCGGCCTTTAAGGCTAGAGCTTGTGCTTGGTCAATGGACCAAACTGTTGCATCCCCAAACGATCTTGGATAATGTCATTGAGACCATTGATGTATCTTGCAACTTGTTGATCTTGATTTGAGGTTGCACCTCACTTGTAGCCTTAGAAACTCTTAGTGTACTCAAGCAGTCCTATTTCCTTGAACACGATTCAAACCGAATGAATAGGATCGATCATAATCATGAGCAAAATCTCCCTTTCAAAAGATTCTTCATTTGTCGCCAAGATCTCACACGCGGTTCTCCTCTTAATCGGCGGTCTTCTTGAAGGCGTTGCCACCATGCACGAGCTCCTCCTTTCAGCTTGTATGCGACCAAAGAAACTCTACGGTCTTCCGGAATGTTCATGACCTCAAAGAAAGTCTCAACCTCATAAAACCAATCAAGGCACCCTTCAATATCAACATTTCCATTGAAAGTGGGGATTTCAGCTTTCACCTTGTATGTATCTCTTGCATATGTAGAGTTGGGTACTCTCGAGCATGTATAGAGATCAGGTTCCTCAAGGGCATCATCATATTCTTCCTCTTCAGAAGCTTCCGTATAAGTTGGCCTTCTCGAGGTATGCTGATATGTGTGTCGTCGGGGTGTTTGGGATTGAAGATGACCTCCTCTTCTTTGTTGTTGAACATCTCTTCTCTCCTTTGATGAATCTTCTTCATCGACAGCAGGAGGAACACCCCTTTTTATCATCTCAACGAGCTGATTGAACCTCCGGTTAAGATCTTCACGTAGCTCTTGGATTTGTTGTTCTACAACATCAACTCTCTTTCCCAAATCCTCCATTGCTTGCTGCATCTTGATCTCAATGAGAGAACCAAAGACTAGAAACGGATCAGCCAGGCTCGATACCACGATGCGGACAAAGGTTGTGGAGGAACAACTCCACCTTGTCGCTATAATAAAGACAAGACAAATGTTGAAGGAATCACTCCAACGTCTTTGCTAGATATCGCTCTAGGGGCGTGGGCTAGATATCGCTCTAGAGGCGGGGCCGTCAAGAGTTTAATCCAAAACTCTTAACACACAAGATCTAGTCCAAGATCTTAAACAGAACCCAAAGTTCTTTATTGATAGATGAAGGTTACATAGTCTGGTCCCTAGATGAGGAGTGCTCCTCATTTATAGGTTTATAAGCCTTCACTACTTAGTTCTACTTGTAGCTGGAATATTCCAGAGAACACTACTTAAAGCTAATAAATAATACAAGAAACATGACTACAACACATGGCTAGAACACTCTGGAAACTGCTACAACACATATGACTAAAGTACCAAATTATGTAGAATAGAGTAGAACTCTGTAGAAGTCAGTATTGTACTTGACTTCTGCTTTATTTTCTTTTTTTATTTTCCCTGCTGTTCTCCATCACATCCCCCCTTTAGCACCTCCAGCCATCTCCTTATCACCGCAGCTGCTCTTACACCCCAAATCCCTCCCCAACTTTGCAGCCCACCTACCATCAGCAGCGGCCACCGCAGATCACCACCGCCTGCACTCCACCTGTCAACCCAATTCATACGCTGGTCTCCTTTGCCAAGGACTATGAGAAGCGGCATTGTCCTCCAACAATGTCACCACACCAGCCTTTTGGGCCTACAGGGCCCTTGTGCCCCTCCAATCCTCATACAGTCAATGACCACTCCAGAGCCAACCCCGCTACGGCAGGCTCGGCGCCACACTCCAGCTGAGTTGGCAGAACGCTGTCATCAGGGCCTTTGCTTCAACTGTAACGAGATTTATGTTTGGGGTCACCGGTGAGCACGTATCTTTTTCATCAAGGCTGATGACTACGACCAAGATAGCTCCACAATTCATAGCATCCAAGGTCCCCTAGGAGACAATTGACAACCTAAAGCTTGCAGACAAGCTGTTTTTTTAAGGAAGGGAGAGATGTTATGTGGGTCAGCCCATCAAACATCAAAGCTTATCCTTAATTAGAGTCCTGGTTGATTAAGAACCTTTGTTAGGAAAGAGTCCAGCCTGTTTAGAGATCGTACTAATGTTTTGAGTAATTTACTGGCTTGTTGATCAAGTCTTGACTACTTTATAAAGGGGCCGATCCCTCTCAATTAAGCAGAGAAGAATATTGTCGTTTAAATTTATCTACTTCTCAGTAATTAGGGTTTAGTTTCTTCCAGACAGTGCTATAAATTTGGTCTGTCAGATAATATGCTAGAGGAAATAAAATATTTAAAGCCAACAAAAAAATGATCTTCCAAGACTTCTATTTAGTTGAATATAACCAGGCCCCCTCTCCAGTTGGATATTGCAAAATAACTAATGTATCAGGTGTACAAGGTACCCCAGGTGACTTATGTGGATATTGGTCTGCATATCTTATAGTATTGCATCATGGCGCACGTAAATTTTCAGTCAAATTATTTAATTGGAGTGCTGAAACATATCTCTTGCTACAGTTAACCTGTTGCAAACAGTGAACAATCGTATGCAGTGAAAATGGATTTACATATGGTTGTTTTGCTTTCATACGGGTATACACATAAAAGGGAAGTTATAACAAGAAACTAGTTGTACTGACAAGTATAAGCCAGATTTATGTATAATGACAACAAGGTCAGATTACCAAACAAATACCGACTGCGATATTCTAACACTCCAACTGAGTGTATCATCTTGGGTCAACAAACATTTGGCATTACATAAGTGAAATATACGATCAACAAACATTGATATAAAGATGGCATTTGCTCATAAAATCACATGCACTGCCATCTATTTTAAAAGGGTGTTACCTTGATTGCGTTAGCTACTTGAGAAGCATCAGGAAGAAATCTAAATGCGACGCCATCCGACTTCAGTTGGATAACCTGAAACCCAAAATGGATCACATGAAAAATAAATAAGATGCTCTAAACTAAGTATACAGAGAAGGTAGGGCACAAGCACGAATACACAATTGCCAGCGGTAAATAAATACTAAGGACACCTCAATGAGCTTTCTAGTGACTAGCAACATCTCCAAATTTTAAAATAGAAGTAAGAACAACTTCCATAGCAACATTTCTGATGTTTATTCTAGTAGTAACTAGTAAGTGCAGAAAAGCTAAGATGACAGCATCACCCAAAGTAGATTTGATGCATTCTAAATAAGAATCATTTAAAATCTTGCAAATACAGGATTTCGTATGAAAAGTGACCTCTATTTATAAACAAGCAATCAACTTGAGTCAGGCCCTTAACTCCTAACTAAAATAAAATAAAATAATGAATTATAATTACAGAACATGTTCAAGCATTATTTAAGACTTGAAGCATGACATCAAACAATCAGGCAGCTTTAAGTGAACGAAAACAACTGAGGCCTGACCAAATGACAGATGAATTCCTATTTTAGATATATATAAATTTTGCAGGCTCGACAACCAACTGCTCTGAGACACGCTCACTGTTCCATATTCAACTGGCACACTAGTCGCTAGACGATGGGCATACATGATGGTTCCAACTTCAAAGCTACTTACCAGGATTCGTTGCATTCTAGTAAAAACCTAGGGGAACCAAATGCAGCAAATTGGCTCGAGAGTGCACCTGACCTTGTTGAGTGCAACGGGCACCACTGTTGAGACAGCGCGCATATCGCCGTCCATTTGTGCCAGGAGCATGTCGGCATCCTCCCTCCGGAAGCAGAGCATTCCGAGCGCCGGCGCCGGCATCGCGCTTCCGCCCACACCGCCGCCCCCGTGGGACTTCGACACAAGAACAAACTCATGGGAGGAGTTAGCGAGAGCGTACACGGGCACCCCGGCGAGTCGGTCCTCTATCTCCTTAACTGGCAGAGCAGCCGCGGAGGCTGCCACTGACGAGGAGGGGGATGGGATGCGAGCCCATGGCGGTGGGAAGGGGAGGGAGGAGAGGAAGGAGGTGAGGTGGGTCTGGATGGGGAGGAACAGGTTAGGGGTGCTGGGTTTGCTAGGGCTAGGGTTTGAGATCGATGTGGAGGCGGAGTTCTTGAGCCATGGGAAACTGAAAGGCATGGCGGTGGGAAAGAGACGAGGGATCCGTTTGGAAGCAAAGTTTTTGACAAACTACAGTATTGCGATACTACAATATTTGTATGCTGGGCACTCAATGCCACAGTTTGTATTAAGCGCAGTTTCGTTTGTCGGTTTAGAAAAAACAGGGTCTGACTTTTTTGCAAATACTCCAGAAATACCATGGTATTTTTTTAAATGAAATACCATAGTATTAGAGATACCTTTTTTTAATTAGAGATACCTTAGATGGTACCAAACACCTCAAAGTATTTTAGACTGTAATATTTTTAGAAACAAAAGTATCAACGAAAATACTAAGAAAAAACCGAGCTACCAAAAGGGACCGAGGTATTTTTCATGGGGGAACAATGTCGCAACGAGACGGAGAACACTACGAAATGGTTAAATTCATGCACTTGTGGACCAATGTTCTATGGGCCATTAGATGGAGAATAGAGGGACATGAAATTGTCATAATGTGTGTGCTAGTGTATTTTACATATTCCACCTTGTAGAGTCGTTTAACTGTGCGAGCAAGTTCTTTCAAACCGGTTGTCTCTCTTGCTTGTCATCTCAGTCTTGTACTTTTCTGTACTAGCCCATTGATTAGGCTAGCAACAATCTTACATCAAATTTGGTATTCCTCTTTTTGTTCCTGATAGAATTTGTTGAAATTGTGAGTATGTGGTCAAGGAACTTATTGTGCCAGTGTGGCAGATGACTTGTGTGATTAAATTACCCCTCTGTTTTATATTATAAGACGTTTTGGCAAACCAAATTAGTTTGCCAAAACGTTTTATGATATGGAACGGAGGTGATATTTTATTTTCCATGGCGATAATTTTGACACAGAGAACCAGCAAATATATGGTACAAAAGTAAGACTTCATTCACCTGTATATTTTAACCCGCAACAAGTGCATGAGCTGATATAGACGCACAACTAATTCTCATGTACCATTCATGGTTCAATACAAGTTCAATCTCACATACATGTTCTAGTGCAAAAAAAATCTCACATTAACTAAAGCCTTAAGTGTGGCTTCTCAGGCCATCTGCCGCCGAGGTATGGTGGTCTTCCTCTGATTTGTGGCCCTTCGTTGACTGCTCGACACGCAGGTGTACCCCTCAAAGAAAAAAAACTAGACACCTGGCTTTCCTTATTTTCTCCCGACGGCCTCCTTCCCTAGATCGCCGCCGCCTGGGCCGCCGGCTCCGGCCGCCTCAGCCACCTACTGGTGTAGCTCCTCAACGGTATGAGTCCTCTTCAGTCTTTCCGTTGATACCCACTATCGTAGCTATGTTACGTTTCCGTACGTACTCTCGCAGCAAACCCTAGCCATGGTCGTGTGGTCGCTGGCGTGGCTTCTGCTAGCCATTGGCATCGCCGGTGCGGCTCGTGGACCCCCGTGTCCTCACGGCTCCGCTTCCCCGACTCGCCTCCCCTCCTGCACGGCTTCCCCGCGCATGTCGCTGGCCCATGGCCACCACACTCTGCGTGCGGTTGTCGGTTGTGGGTCTGAGGTACTCCGCCTCGGTTTTGTCTTCGAATCATCCATGTATCTCCTCGGCTCCGGTCGCCGTGTAACAGCGAAGAGTTCAATGGAGCCACAACCAATGTGGGTTTCGGTGAGTCTGTTGGCTGCTCACATCTCACATTACGACAGTCACTGCGTCATCTCAAACTTTATTTTCCCAGCTGCATCATGTCTAAGGGCATCACCTATGTTTGTTGCCAAACCAAACCACAAGCTGGGACCCACTAGGTAGTCTTATGTTAAAGGGAGCACTCCACTATGTATGTTACACAAGCATACCTTAAGATGGGCTCCACGTGTCAGAAAAAGTAGTCAAAAAGTAAACCTTATAGCCAATAGTAGATAGGGTAGCTCTAAAAGAAGTATTTATATATTCCTTATGGTAGTCCACAAGCTTGTAGGTTATCCACAAGGTTTTGAGCTTGTGGATAGCTTGTAGATAGGTTCCACTATGTATGTAGAAGTCCATAAGGTGCACTTTTTGCTTGTAGACATCCTTATGGACAACATAGTGGATGCCCTAATTTCTCCGCTCGTAATACTACTATAGATTTCCCTCTTTACTTTGTTGGTTGATTTCCTCAAAATACATTTAGTAGTTCCATCTATGCAGTTGTTGATGTTGTTTATTTCTGATTTGTATTGATATACACATTTAGTTGACTAATTAAGCAATGCAAAGAATTTCTGGGGT
Organism: Avena longiglumis; assembly: GCA_030063025.1. NCBI lineage: Eukaryota > Viridiplantae > Streptophyta > Magnoliopsida > Poales > Poaceae > Avena > Avena longiglumis. Next base: position 202,174,698 of record CP125976.1, on the reverse strand, counting down.
GGGTCGGTGGGTCATGAAACACTGATGCCAGGTACGATATGCTAGACAAGTGATGATTTACTATGGTACCTTCCCTTTCTTATGCTACATCCAAGTATAAGTTATTTGTATGTACATTTTCCAGATCTTCTAAGTATAAGACTATGCCGGCAAAGATCGGGTAACTATTCATGTAGCAAAGACATCATATGTGAATATTTTTTCTTTGCTTTGGATTGAATCATCGGAACATTTATGTGTATTTCTATGATTTATTTTTGCATAGAGATGAAGTTTGGCTCATTGATGTCAATCATCAAATATGCACAAGTGCAGCACATATGTAAGTTAGGACTATTTTTAGTGATTCAGACTTTCTTGGCTACTCAAGTAGTGCATTCATGTCTAGATGATCTCCTGTAATGTTAGTGGTGACATTTTTGGTGTTTTAATTTCCTTGATTGATAACTGGTTGATCATTCTTAATTGTCTAACTATTAGAATAATGGTTCACCCTAGGTTGTTTGTTCTTCAACGAGTTCAAGGGTTATGTATTCAATATTAATTTGGGAGGTTGCACAGGCTACAATTTATCAGGAAACATAGTTTATTTTCTCTCTATAAGGCATGTGCATTCTTTATTTTGACAATAATCTAATTCTATGTACATATGGGGAAAATGAAAATATATATTATGATAGATGAATGTGGAGGGAGATTTATCTAATTGCCAGGCATAACAAATAGCTTATAGTTCTATGTGTAGGTTCATATATGCACATTTATTTTGGACCTTATACACTATCCAATATCTATATACCTTATCGTAAAGAGAAATTGAATACATCAAAGCATCTCAAGTGCACTTTCTGCTATGTACATTGCAGTCAAAGCATTTGTTACTTTCTGATTTTGTTGTTATTGTATTTGTTATTTCTTTTTCATTGAAATGATCAATATTTATTGTCCTAAATGTTCACGTTGAAGTGCAGTTCGCGGAATGGCAATATTTCTTTCAACCATTTAGAAAGTAATTTGTGTGCAAGTGTTCTATACAATACATATCAACCTCTCTCTCCATTCTTTTATTCTTTTTTCTCCTTCGTTCTATAGTTTCCATGGGATTTTAGCATTACATACTTCTACACGAGTTTATTATTCTAGCCTATTGGAGGCAGTTTGGTGGTGTGTCCTTGGTGATATTGTTATCTCCGGCTAAGCATTTTTCTCTACATTTAGAGTTGCAGATCTTGTGGTAATAGACTAAAGATCAAGGTTATTTAGTTGCTGATTAGTCAAGTCATTTTCTGAAACTCAGTGTGACTTGCGACTATTCACCCACTTACGATGACTGTACAGTGTCTTTTGTCAACTAATCGCCGAGTCGGAGGGCTTGCGACTTGACTTGGCGGCTCAAAAAACTTGCTAAGTGTCAACACCCGGATTTTTAATTCCAGATGTCTATTATGCCATACATCGCAATCCGAGAATTACCATTTTTACGAGACATAACAGTTTGGTATCATAGTTCATCATCTATTATAAACCATAATAAAGGTCTTACAAATAAATGATCTCATGATCCAGTCTTAGTACAATCATTGCAGCGGAAATAATATAATAACGATAGCGTGCGCGAGGCTCCATCTTCATGGTCACATGCAATACTGACGATGGGAGATGATCCTCGTTATCGTAATCTTCCTGCGGTCCATCATCCTGATAGTCCTCTTCATAGTCTGGCCATGGGAATAGCCAGGGATAAAGCCATGAGTACTTTTTAAGTACTCGCAAACTATCACTAACAAGTAAGTGGTTTGAGTAGGTATACTAAGCTCTAGGTTGTTTTGCAAAAAACCAGATTTATCTCTAACTTTGTTTAGAAGCAAAGAAAACTAGTTTAAGGTTTTAACACCTAAGTGGGAACTTGAGTTTTCATATCACAACCCTGTTGTGGTCAAGTCAAAGTCATGATTCAATTCACTAGTTATTTTGAAAATATCTGATGACGGAACAGTATGGCCACTCCAACTATCTATAACCGTAGACGCGGCTATTCGAATAGTTTGACACTCTATAGAGGTGGTACACTTTCACCATAATATTCGATACATCCGTCAGGAACAATCCTGAATTCACCATACTCAGTATGCGGATAATCAATCCTAACCTTTCAATTACACACCCTAGTATAGGCACCTATCCTATGAGTTTGGCCTTCCAACCATGACCATCTGTCATCTTGGAAACTGCACAGGTGGTCAATCATCACGAGGTAGCCTCGGCTCAAACCTCGGCCGCAAGGGAACCCATAGTAAGATATATAAACTTCCAGTCAAGCCCTACCCAAATTCGGGTATTGTGGTTGTACGATAAAATTGGAATGGTATCGCATTCAGACACAACCATCAGTTTTATAAAGGGCTAAGGCTCATGCCTCAACATTTTCATCATCAAAATCATCTGGTGTTCAAAAACACATGTCAAAATATCTCATTAGAATGACTAATCATTCTAAGGTTTTCATAACGATTTTCACCAAGTATTCCCATCTAAAGTGATCAAGTTTTATGCTTAGCACTAACAATTACAATTAGGGGTAAACACTAATGAGGGGTGATAATCAAGTGTGACTTATCTAAGTTCAATCTCATGCCTCAGGATAACATCAAGATCTACCTAACTTAGGCCAAGTTTTATGCTCTTTATGTTACCTTTAAAATCTTTCCAAAACTTACAAGTCACTAAGTAAACATAACTAAAAAGCTTTGATAAAGAAATACAAGAATAAAGCTTACAGTTAAAACTGGGACTTGGTATAATAAAGGTTTATGACCCAATATGCCTAAGGCATCTAGTTTGCATAGTTATCATGCAAGGGTTAGCTTGCTAAGTCAACTTGTAGTGTTAGGCTTGCATGGTTAACAAACTTGCAAGTGGTAGCTTGCTAGTTAAATTGTAGTGTTAGGCTTGCATGGTTAACAAACTTGCAAGTGGTAGCTTGCTAGTTAACTTGTAGTGTTAGGCCTGGATGGTTAACAAACTTGCAAGTGGTAGCTTGCTAGTTAACTTGTAGTGTTAGGCTTGCCTTGTGGAGTGCAGTGGTTGAAGTTCTCCTCGGTTTCTTACTCGTAGTAGTCTTCTTCCTCTTCGTATCCTTGGTCGGTACTAGCATCTATAAATGAATACGAAGTACACAATCACCAAACAATACTTAACTACTTCTATTTAGCACACAAAGGCTCACACTATATGATCTAGCATCATCACAATCATCATAAAGATTAAGGCAATAGTTTTATTTATTTCAGAAAAGTAATTTCTACTCATTAAAAAACTACTTAAGATTTAATATTCTCCAATTAAAATATGGGATCATGTTGACACATGTCATCACCACATATTTCAGTACTTGGGAATGTGATTTAAAGTGGTGTCACAATTTAATAAGGTTTAACCTTTTATTTTAATTAATTTAAGTGACTAGAAATGCCTATGGGGCATTCTTTTATTACTTGTCCATTATTACGGCAAGTAAACATAGATATTTTTATATATTCAGAAAGGACTTGTCAAATATGATTTTTGAGAGTTGGAATCAACTCAAAAGAATCTATGGTTGAATTTTGAAAAATGTTTGAATGCAGAAAAATATCTGCCTTGTTATTTTTACCATAGGTGATCTATAATTCCAAATGGTTTGAATCCAACGGGCTTGGACTAAGAATTTCCATACCTTTCTAGCAAAATTAGTTTCATGCAATTTGGTTCAGTGAATCTTTCTGAAATGAATTTTGAATCTACTGCCAGAACTGGGTTTGAACTAAATAGATAAATTCTAATTTAAACTAACTGGGTCACGCAGGAAATCTAACTGGGCCGGCCGACTACGCACAGCATGCGTGGGCTGGTTAATTAGTTGTTCCCACACGCCAGTGGGACAGGGGGGGTGCGAAGGGGTACGGGCTAACTACGACCGTAGGATTAGATCGAGGATCAACGGCTCACAGCCATTGTCCTCGTCGAACAGAACACGACGGGATCGAACCCTAGCGCGGCCAGTGAGGGTCTGTGACGGCTCACCGGGGCTCAGGCGATGGTCGGCGATAGGGGCAAACGACGAAGTCGACGACGACGGTTCTCCTGGTACTGGCGGCTCCTCCTGGGGTGGCTCCAATCGATGGCGCCCTTCTCCTCCAGCAGCGGCAGGCTCCGGCGAAATTCCGGCAATGTTGCGCTCGCCTTGCTCCAGGAAGAAGTGGGAACTATCAGTGAGAGTTGGGGAGTGATATGGTATGAAGAAAACAAACGGGGAAGGCCTCTATTTATACTGCGGCGAGGGAACCGAAGGGTGCGGGCAGAGCTCGTCGGGGTCGGGGTTACAGCGAGCTATTGGCATGGCTGGTGGTAGGGGACGGTGCACGGTCTCCTGGCGGTGCTCAATGGCTTGATGGCGCGGCAAGGGGCGGTAGGGTTCGGTCGAAACGCGAGGGTGCTCTAAGCGGCACCAACAACATTTTTGACGACGCATGGACGCTCTGGGTCATGCGACGGTGAATGGGGTTGTCTGGTGGTCTCCTGGGACGGTGGTGATCACGTGAGCCAGGCGGCGCGGCGAAGGCGTGCAGCGGCGTGTCGGCGCTGGCGCTTCTGGACATGGCAGAGACAAACTGGGCGCGGCGTGTTTGCTGTGTTCCACGGCTTGTCAAGGGTCAAGGGATGGAAAGGGGTGGCGGTGGACGGTGGCGTGCTTCCTGGACATGGTGGCTAGGCGCGGCGCTTGCTCTGGCTAGCTTGCCATGGTCGGCTGGCAAGGGTGCTCTCGGGCATGCACGACATGGTGCATTGGGTAGGGGCTAGGTTGGTTCAATGCGATGGTTGGCACCGGGGGAGACATGGATGATCAATGGGGAACAAGGTTTGGCAAAATTACTGCTCAAAACAGTGAATTTTGGCCAAATTTGTTTTTTGTCTCTAGGTGTTTGATGAAATGGCCGCAAGAAATTCATATTTGAATTTTGGGTTAAAACTTGGTGGGTGCAATGGTCACATACTAGGTAGTCTCTGGTTGATGGGATTTGTCAAGGTGCACTAGTTTGGTTGGGTTTTGAGAAATGGTGATCTTCCCATATGGACTAGATTCAATTTTGAATTGTCCTTGGCATAGATTTGCAAACTATTTCTGTGGGTTTGCAAGGTGGGCTTGGGTTCACTTTTAATTGGTCTAGCAAGGGGTGAAAATTATTGGATTTGTTTCTGTTTGAAATCTTGGACTAGAAACACTCAAAGTGGTCTAGTGAGCAAGATAGGCAAAAATGACCATTAGCTTATTTTGTTTGTTTTTGAATTTCTATTGATTTGATTCTGCTTGGAAATTATTTAGATGATGTTGTTTTCATATTTAAACCAATCCTTTTCATTCACAGCAATCAAACAAGTCCATACAAGCATTCATGCATTCATCACATACACACATGCATTCATATGGATTTTAATTAGCAGAAGTTTTTGTTAACCCTAAATTTGGGTGATTGGAAATTTATAACTTGATTAATATTTTTGGGATGTTACAAACCTTCCCTCTTTAAACAAAATCTCGTCCTGAGATTTGAGAAAAAGAAAACTAGGATTTAAAGAGATCTGGAAACTCCGTCCTAATGTAGTCTTCTCTCTCCCGGGTAGCTTCTTCTTCGGTGAGGTTACTCCACTGGATCTTAAGAAACTTGATACTCTGGGTCCTGGTGGTTCTGAAAGCTTCCTCCAAAATACGGATGGGTACTTTGAGATATGTCAGGTCATCGTTGATCTCTATGGTTCGGTGATCAATATTCTTGAAAACTTCGGTCTTCTCCGGGACTTCTAGGCATTTGCGAAGTAACGAGATATGAAACACATTATGCACGGCTGACATTTCCTGTGGCAGTTCCAGTTGATACGATACTTCTCCTCGACGATTCAAAATCTTAAAGGGTCTGATATATCTGGGGGCTAACTTTCCTTTGAGATGGAAACGTTGCATTCCTTTCAAAGGTGACACTTTGAGATACACAAAATCTCCGATATTGAAGGCTAGGTCTCGACGTCTCTTGTCGGCATAACTCTTCTGTCTGGATTGGGTGGCCTTAAGGTGCTCACGGATCTTGTGAACTTTCTCTTCTGCTTCTCGTAGGATGTCTGGTCCAAAAATCTGACTCTCTCCTACTTCCGACCAATTCAAAGGGGTACGACACTTTCTTCCATACATGAATTCAAATGGGGCCATTTGCAAACTGGCTTGGTAACTGTTGTTGTATGAAAATTCTGCGAACGGCAGATAGTCTTCCCATTTATATCCATATTCTAACACACAGGCTCTCAACATATCTTCAAGTATTTGATTTACTCGCTTCGTTTGTCCATCAGTCTGAGTGTGATAAGTTGTGCTGAAATCTAGTCTTGTTCCTAATCCTTCTTGGACTTTCTTCCAAAATCTTGAGGTAAACTGAGTTCCTCGATCCGACACAATGTTCTTGGCGACTCCATGCAGATTGAGGATCCTAGCAATGTACAACTCTGCTAGCTTCGAACTCTGGTAAGTGGTCTTGACAGGTAAGAAATGGGGGACTTTGGACAGTCTATCAACTATGACCCAAATAGAGTCATTTCCCCTACTAGATGTAGGCAAACCGGTTGTAAAATCCATTCCAACGAAATCCCATTTCCATTCCGGAATCTGCAATGGTTGCAATAGTCCTGCGGGTCTCTGATGTCCCGCCTTGACTCTCTGACAAATATCACACTTGGCTATGTAGCTTTCGATTTATCTCTTCATCTTATGCCACCAAAATTGCTCCTTCAAATCCTAATACATCTTCGTTCCTATGGGGTGGATAGAATAAAGAGTATCATGGGCTTCTTTCAAAATAGCTTGATTCAACTCTAAATCTGCTGGCACACAGATATGTCCTTTGTACCACAAAACTCCTTCTTCATCTTCGGTGAATCCGGATATCTTCTCTGTACCGATATGACGTTTGATTCCGTCGATACTAGCAGTTCCTTTCTGTGCCTCCTTGACCTGACTGATCAAAGTAGGTTGAAGTTCTATGCTAGCCAAAAATCCTTTACTAACTAACTCCATTCTGAAATCTTCCAACTCCTTATGCAAACTTGGTTGCTCCTTCAGAATCATGGTGTTCAATCGACACGGCAATCTACTAAGGGCATCTGCTACCACATTGTCTTTACCGGGGTGATAGTGAATGTCCACATCATAGTACTTGATTAACTCTATCCATCTCCTTTGCCTCATATTCAGCTCCTTTTGGGTGAAAATATACTTCAGGCTCTTGTGATCCGAATAAATCTCACAATGGTTTCCCATGAGGTAATTCCACCATGTCTTTAAGGCTAAAACTACGGCTGCTAGTTCAAGGTCATGGGTAGGATAATTCTGCTCATTTTGCTTCAGTTGTCGGGATAGGTAAGATATAGCTTTGCCTTCTTGCATCAACACACATCCTAGTCCGATCTTGGATGCGTCACAATACACATCAAAAGGCTTCATGATATCAGGCATAATCAAGATTGGGTCTGAGATCATTCTCTTCTTAAGTTCTTGAAAACTTGCTTCACATTTGTCCGTCCATTCAAACTTCTTATCTTTCTTCAACAATTGGGTCATGGGTCTTGCGACACTTGAGGATCCTTCTACGAACTTGCCGTAATATCCCGCTAATCCGAGAAATGCATGAACTTGGGTTTGAGTGGTCGAGGCTTGCCATTCTTCAACATGCTTAACCTTGGTGGGGTCAATAGCAATTCCTCCAGCCGACACAATATGTCTGAGGAATCCTACTTCCTGTAACCAGAATTCACATTTGCTAAACTTGGCATACAACTGATGTAGGGGTTCGTAGCATGGAAAACAAAAAATTTCTACCGCATACAAACAAACAAGCCAAGATCTATCTACTAGATTGTAGCAACGAGTAGATAGAGGAACTCACCCTCGAAGATTCCAAAGCGGTTAACGAGAGCAGATTCTCGTGGGTGATGTAGTCGTACACTTCCGATCTCAAGATCGTGAGCGATCCTTCCGCGCTGCGTTTGGTGCGCTTCATGATCGGTCACGTTCGGTACTCGACGAAGACCTTCCTCTCCCTTGTTCCAGGTGTGATGGAGGTTGTAGCACTCTCCTCGGGATTCCGGCAAGACGTGGTACCGAAGTAGAGGGGAGATCTCGCAGGGCTTCGCCTTAAGCCGGAGCGAGTATGGTGGACTATGAGAGAGGCTTGGCGATCTAGGGTTTAGAGGCACCAAGTAGAGGGAGCTAGGCCGGCGGCTAGGGCAAGGGGATTGCCCCAAGTCGGCGTCTTGGGCAAAGCCTAGGGCGGCGGCTATGGTGGCCGGCGGCGGCTAGGGTTAGATTTAGAGGGGGCAAGGTTGTGTGCTAGGAGGGGAGCCCTGCCCCTCCTCTTGTAGGAGGGAGGCGCCGTCAAAGGGGAGGGGAATCCCTCCCCAACTCGGATCCCAAGTGGGCCGGCGGTGGAGGAGGGACTCCTCCCCAACTCGGTTTCCCACTTTCCCTCCACTTCCCAAAATAGTCGTTTGACTTTTTCAAATTGGCGTTTGACTTTTCAAACTAGGATTTGAATAAACCCTTTATTTTGTTCAACGATGACACCTAGTACATGATGCAATCATACCAACTTGATATAACACATTCATGTACCCTTCCCTCGGTCTTGGGACATTAGGAACCTTCTAGAACATTCCCGATGAAAACACCGGAACCATTCCCCAACTCCGAAACAGGACTTTCCTTATATGAATCTTATTCTCCGGACCATTCCGGATCTCCTCGTGATATCCCGGATCCCATCCGAGACTCCGGACAACATTCGGTCTCTTACTCATCATTCCATAACTACTCAACAACATCGAATCCTTAAGTGTGTCTCCCTACGGTTCGTGAATTACGCGGACATGACCGAGACACTTCTCCGATCAATAACCAATAGAGGAATCTGGAAATACATATGGCTCCCACATATTTCTACGATTACTTTGCGATTGAATGAACCACTTACATACGATACCAATTTCCCTTTTTCTCACGATAGTTTACTTATCCGAGGTTTTGATCATCGGTATCTCTGCATACCTAGTTCAACCTCGTTACCGATAAGTACTCTTTTCTCGTTCCCGTGGTATGTGATCCCTTGTGAACCAGTCACATGCTTGCAAGCTAATTGGATGACATTCCACCGAGAGGGCCCAGAGTATATCTATCTGTCATATGGATGGACAAATCCCACTCTTGATCCATGTGCCTCAACACATACTTTCCGAACACTCAATTCCACCTTTATAGCCACCCAGTTACGGTGTGGTGTTTGATGTCATCAAAGCATCCTTCCGGTGATGGTGATTAACATGATCTCATGGTCGAAGGAATTAGGTTACTATGTATTAGAAAGCTTATAGCAAATGAACTATATTAAATGACTTGATCTTTATGCTACGCTTATCTATAGGAGTATGTCCATCACATAATTCTCCTAATGATATGACCCTGTTGTTAATAACATCTCTATGTTCATGATCAGGAAACCATGATCATATATTAACCAACAAGCTAGTTTAACAAGAGGCTTTAATAGGGACTCTTTTATGTTTACAAATCACACAAGTATTAATGTTTCCGGTTAATACAATTATAGCATGGTATGTAAATATTTATCATAAGTATGAAGATATGATAATAACCACTTTATTATTGCCTCTTGGGCATATCTCCAACAGTCTCTCACTTGCACTAGAGTCAATAATCTAGTTTCATACCTTTGTGTATTAAACACCTATGGCTTTCCGGTGTTGTAAGTACACGTTTGCTAGTGGTCAACTGATATCTGGATCTGACACTTCCAGGTCCGTGTGTAATTGCATGTCTTTGCGTCTCTACGCATCACTCATTCTCTAATGAGATGGCTTTATATAAATTTTTTCCTTTGGTGAGACCTTTAGTTCTTTGGGGTTAAAACATGTTGATAATATTGCCGTACAATATATCTTCATAGCATTATCCCTGCTGTGAACTACACCTAGTTTGATAACAAACTACTTGACACAAATGCCCTCTTCTGCTGCTATAATAGCAGTCATATACTTAGCCTTTTGTTGTAGTATCTATCACAATGTCTTAACTTTGGAACTCATCCAAGTCCATTATGGAACTCAATTTCCATTATATTGTGCCACCCTTAGTTTAGATTGAGATAAACTTAATTTGTACTTTATGATAAGACTAGTATCAATGTAGTACTTTTACAATGAACTAACCATCTATTTGTCACTAAAACAATATACTCTTAGTTCTTCCATAAGATCATAAGAATATCCTTACTATCGTCCAATGATCATCTTATGAATCATTCTGGTATATGCTCATAACATTTAGTGCATAGGACATATCTGGATTTGTACACATCACAGCATGATTGATAAAATACTCTTTGTGATTTTATACATCAAGTATCAATCTATACTTGTATCTTTGTTTCACTTACCAAGTGTCAATACACTTGAATATATCATCAATATTGAACTCATTCAATCCTTTCTGTGCGACAAGAACCTTTCTTGTAGTTTCTATATTGAACTTATTCAATATATCTTCTATGTACTTTCGGCACAACCATATTAGTGTCTCAATCTATCTATATATATATTGATGCCAAATATTTGGGTTTTGCCTAAATCTTTCATCGGGATGAAATTCTTATCTTGTGTTAATAAAAGATACATTATTTCCAATCAACAATATGTCTTCCACATAATGTATTAGAAACATGTCTTAGCGCTCCCACTTAATTTCTTGCAAATGCAAGCATCTTCAATGTCTCTGATGAAATTAAACTCTTTTAACAGTTTCATCATAGTGAAGATTCCAACTCCGCTATGCTTACTTCAACCATTGAAGTTTGCATATGCTTTTAGCATCCTTTAAATTAACAAAACCCTATGGACCGTGTTATGCACATGTCCTAGGTAACAATTCTATTAGAAGAACTTGTTTTGTTTATTCAACTATCACATAACAAAATTATATGTAGTGGTTGCTACATTAATCTGTCAAGACTAAATATCGCTATGAAAGATCAAATCTTGTCATATTCAACCTTTGAACATTGTTGTGAACTTTTTCCCAACATGTCGACTATTTCATAGATGTGAAACATCCATGTCTATTTTTTTATAGATCCAAACACAACTGTAAGGTATTACACCTTTCTCGAGGGTCCTTCAAGTTCAAAAACTTGATTTCTCGTGTATGGAACTATCACGGATTTTATGGCTTCAAGCCATTTTACAGAGTCAAGGCCCATCATTGCTTCTTTGCATGTAGTACGTTCATTATTCTCAAATAATGATTCAACCCTCAAATCTTGGTATTTGATTGTTTACTCCACCTACTTGGTTCAATAGAAACTTTGACCTTCGTAACCACAACCTTTGAGGCATGTGATCCATGAGCATTGTTGTTGCCTCCGGAACACTTTTCGGCGCTGCGCAACTCTGCACATATAGCTAAGGTTCTTTTAACCTTATCAAAGTTCTATTGTCCTCCCACTTAACTTTTTACGAAAAGTTCCTTCTCAAAGAAACTTGACATTCTAAGCGATAAACACTTTTGTCTCCGGTGTTTTATGGAGGAATACTTAACAGTTATACAAAGACAGGTTCATCCGACTTTGGTTGCAAACATCTTTCTTATGCATAGCATACCAATGTTTAAGAAAGGACTACTTGGGTTTTATCCCAAACCATAACTTTATATGGTGTCATTTCATCGGATTATGATGGAGCTCTTTTCAGTGGAAATAACGGTAGTCTCTAAAGCTTTTAATCTTTAAAATATAATGGCAGTTTTATGAATTACACCTTCAATCTTACCATGTCAAACAAGGTTTAATTACATATCTCGAACGCTCCATACTTTTATGGTGTTTCGTGACATGCAAATCCACGGAACGATTTCTTAAATCTTAGGTATTATGCTAAACTTGTAACTCAAATATCTTCCTTTATGATCTTTATCATAAACTATTTATATTCTTGTTACAATGATTTTGTACTTCATCTTAAAATCTTTGAACTTTTCAAATGTTTCATACTTCATCCTTATTAAGTAAATATTCATATATTCACTCAAATTTTCGGAGAAAGCATATGAAGTTGAAATCCATCGCTCTTGACTACACATAATGGACTTCGTACAACAATATGTAAAAGTTCCAATAAGCTAGTCATTCGTTCCCTTTTGGCCTATGAACGAAGTTTTAATTATCTCTAAGAAAGTTCACAAGCGTCGTTTGATAAAAAATCAAAAAGACTCCAAAATTCCATCCACATGGAGTTTCTTCATGTTTTCTTTCCAATATAATTTTAAATGGCGATGTCACTTCCTAAGTGATCTTTCAATCAATCTGTCTTTCGACATTTTTTAGCACTAGTTTTATGGATGTGATTTCTCCAACGAGATTTGTGAATCATCCATCTTTTATGGATTACGACAATTATTTGAACAACCCTTTTGTTCTCATAATACCTGATAAAACAAATCTTGAAGGCAAGCTTTGATGTTTAACGAGCAACACAATAACCCTTTATTTGTTCTCGATGAACATCATCACATATTCTTTTGCTAGTTACTTAGGCCATTGTAGTTCATGAATTGTGTTGTTTCGTATGACGATTCACACCAACAAATTCAGTATCAAATACTTAAGAACCACATTGTTTAATAAGCAAAGAATATAGCCATAACATGTATATCATCTATATACTTAAACTGAACAATTCTAGTCTTTTCTTTTCTGCCATATATTTATGAGATTCTCTTTCAGTATTTCCTTTTCTGTTTGAAAGAATTTATCAACATCAATAGTGGAGTCATACATATGACACATAGTCCAAAGCGTGTATAGTTAAATACCAATGTCTTTGGACTTGCACTTTGAAGTAGATCACCATTATCAAATGTTTGGTGTTCTTTCAAATTCCCTTCTTTAGTAATCTCTTGGTGTAGTAAACATTTTACCTACATAAAATATTCACCCTCATCATGGAATTATCCATGATCAAGCTACTTTTAGCTTATAAAGATGAATCGCGAGTATAATGTTGCTCTCCAAAACCTTTTGGTGGATTAGGACAACTAGTGTCTCCAACCCTTTGCAAATTCTCATCAAATATGAGAACATGACTTTTGCCATATTATGCTCTATCATGTTGCAACCAAAACTTTGTTTCAGATATCACAATATCTTCCACACATCATGGTTTCTGAAACAACTCTTTCAACTCCTAGATTACCTTGATATTGAAACTATCTTTCGAATATCAAGAATCATGGAGACAAACATGATAATTATTCACTAACTCTTGGAATTGTCACTCTTGTTTTAATACCAATTATTAAAATTCATGGAGTAACCGGAACTTACTGAAAGTTTGCAATAGAACTTTTAAACTTTAGATTAACACTTCAAAACAATACGATACCAGTTCATAAAGTAACTAACCAGAATTCTATAGTTCTATCATCTCAATTATAACTAAGCACAAGGTGGTAAACAGATGCCAATGACTACAACAACTATGCAAATTCACTTTGATTTAATTTATGATAAATAGTGTTCAACTTTTAATCATATTGTTGTTGAACTCCCACTCAAAACAATATCCCTCACATTGTTTTAGTGATCACATGAACCAAATTCACCACATCAAAACCGATCATCACGAGAGTTGATGTAGCTTCAATGGCGAACAATCAACATGTTCATCATATCTACTATATGACTCATGCTTTACCTTTCGGTGATCCGTGTTCCGAGACCATGTCTGTACATGCTAGGCTCGTCAAGATCAAACCTTAGCTTCCGCATGAGCAAATCTAGCTTGCTCACGTTGTATACACTCGCAGAATCTAACACACCCGATCATCACATGGTGCTTCGAAACAACAAGCTTTAGCAACGGTGCTTACTAAGGATGAACACTTTAAAACTTGAAATTGTGTGCTTGAGGGATCATCTTATAATGGTATCGTCGTGAACTAAGCAATACAAGATGCATAAAAGGATTAACATCACATGCAATTCATAATATGTGATATGATATGGCCTTTCTTCTTGTGCTTCCGATCTCCATCTTCAAGCACGAACATGATCTCCATCATCACCGGCATTGCATCAAGATCAATGACGCCGCTCCATGGTTGTCGTCCACCAGCTTCAACTATTACAACTATTTTGAATAGACACGCGGGTCTTAACAGAATTTAAAGACAACCATATGGCTCCTGCCGGTTGCCAACTTACAATAAGGATCATTGCATACATCAAATATAATCACAATCATGGCCATATCACATCACAACACACCCCTGCAAAACAAAGTTAGACGCCTCTACTTTATTTGCATGTTTTACGTGGTCTGGGGCTTTCAATAAGTGTCGTTCTAACTTACGAACAAGAACCACAACATTGATACTAGTATTGTCAATCACCCGTTGTAAATTGAATCTTAACTATGTTGGGATAAACAGGCACCCGCAAAGCCACTTATGCAATACAAGTTGCATGTCAAGCATGGAGCAAGTCTCATGAACGATGTCATGTAAGGTTAGCCCGGGCCGCTTCATCCCACCATCCCGCAAGATGCAAAGTACACAAGAATCAATCAACAACAAAAGCATCAACGCCCACAATGACCATTGTGTTCTCGTGCAATGATCTACATATAGACACGGCTCGATACCCTTTGTGGGGTTCGTAGCATGGAAAACAAAAAATTTCTACCGCATACTAACAAACAAGCCAAGATCTATCTACTAGATTGTAGCAACGAGTCGATAGAGGAACTCACCCTCGAAGATTCCAAAGCGGTTAACGAGAGCAGATTCTCGTGGGTGATGTAGTCGTACACTTCCGATCTCAAGATCGCGTAGACGATCCTTCCGGTGCTGCGTTCCGGCGGCTCTTCCGCAGTCGATCACACGTTCGGTACTCGAAGAAGACCTTCCTCTCCATTGTTCCAGCAGGCAGCGGAGGTTGTAGCACTCTCCTCGCGATTCGGCAAAGACGATGGTGCGGAAGTAGAGGGGAGATCTCGCAGGGCTTCGCCTTAAGCCGGAGCGAGTATGGTGGACTATGAGAGAGGCTTGGCGATCTTGGGTTTAGAGGCACAAAGTAGACGGAGCTAGGCCGGCGGCTAGGGCAAGGGGATTGCCCCAAGTCGGCGGCTTGGGCAAAGCCTAGGGCGGCGGCTATGGTGGCCGGCGGCGGCTAGGGTTAGATTTAGAGGGGGCAAGGTTGTGTGCTAGGAGGGGAGCCCTGCCCCTCCTCTTATAGGAGGGAGGCGCCGGCCAAGGGGAGGGGAATCCCTCCCCAACTCGGATCCCAAGTGGGCCGGCGGTGGAGGAGGGACTCCTCCCCAACTCGGTTTCCCACTTTCCCTCCACTTCCCAAAATAGCTGTTTGACTTTTTCAAATTGGCGTTTGACTTTTCAAACTAGGATTTGAATAAACCCTTTATTTTGTTCAGCGATGACACCTAGTACATGATGCAATCATACCAACTTGATATAACACATTCATGTACCCTTCCCCTCCGGAGCTAGAACATTCCCGAAGAAAACACCGGAACCATTCCCCAACTCCGAAACAGGACTTTCCTTATATGAATCTTATTCTCCGGACCATTCTGAATCTCCTCGTGATATCCCGGATCCCATCCGAGACTCCGAACAACATTCGGTATCTTACTCATCATTCCATAACTACTCAACAACATCGAATCCTTAAGTGTGTCTCCCTACGGTTCGTGAATTACGCGGACATGACCGAGACACTTCTCCGATCAATAACCAATAGAGGAATCTAGAAATTCATATGGCTCCCACATATTTCTATGATTACTTTGCGATCGAATGAACCACTTACATACGATACCAATTTCCCTTTGTCTCATGATAGTTTACTTATCCGAGGTTTTGATCGTCGGTATCTCTGCATACCTAGTTCAACCTCGTTACCGATAAGTACTCTTTTATCGTTCCCATGGTATGTGATCCCTTGTGAACCAGTCACATGCTTGCAAGCTAATTGGATGACATTCCACCGAGAGGGCCCAGAGTATATCTATCCTTCATATGGATGGACAAATCCCACTCTTGATCCATGGGCCTCAACACATACTTTCCGAACACTCAATGCCACCTTTATAGCCACCCAGTTACGGTGTGGTGTTTGATGTCATCAAAGCATCCTTCCGGTGATGGTGATTAACATGATCTCATGGTCGAAGGAATTAGGTTACTATGTATCAGAAAGCTTATAGCAAATGAACTATATTAAATTACTTGATCTTTATGCTACGCTTATCTATAGGAGTATGTCCATCACATCATTCTCCTAATGATATGACCCTGTTGTTAATAACATCTCTATGTTCATGATCAGGAAACCATGATCATATATTAACCAACAAGCTAGTTTAACAAGAGGCTTTACTAGGGACTCTTTTATGTTTACAAATCATACAAGTATTAATGTTTCCGGTTAATACAATTATAGCATGGTATGTAAACATTTATCATAAGTATGAAGATATGATAATAACCACTTTATTATTGCCTCTTGGGCATATCTCCAACAACTGATGCTCCCTAAGGGTTCCAAGGATGGTCCTCAGGTGTAGCTCATGTTCTTCTTCTGATTTGGAATAGATCAGAATGTCATCGATGAACACAACGACAACCTTATCCAGGAAGTCCATAAAAATCTTATTCATGAGGTTCATGAAGTAAGCGGGGGCATTGGTTAATCCAAAAGACATTATAGTGTACTCATACAGTCCATATCTGGTGGTAAAGGCAGTCTTGGAATATCCTCTACGCGAATCTTGAGTTGATGATAAACAGTTCTAAGATCAATCTTAGAAAACACTTTGGCACCAGTCAACTGGTCAAACAGGTCTTCTATCTTCGGCAGTGGGTACTTGTTCTTGATGGTGACGTCATTCAGCTTTCGATAATCCATACACAAACGTTTACCTCCATCTTTCTTATCCACAAACAAGACAGGTGATCTCCATGGTGATGCACTTGGTTGAATCAATCCTATCTCTAGCATAGCATCCAGTTGCTTCTTCAACTCCACTAATTCAGATGGGTTCATACTATACGGTCTCTGGGCTATGGGTCCGGTTCCAGGGATTAGTTCAATGATAAACTCAATATCCTGATCTGGGGGCATACCGGGCAAAACATCTGGAAATACGTCGGGGTATTCACAGACTACTCTGGGTTGGTCAACGGTTGGTTGGGCTAGACTCTTATTTCACTTGAATTGACGGGGCAAGGTTGTAGATACATGCTCTACTGATATTCTGGTTGTACCGGTCATGGTTATGGCTTTCTTGGCACAGTCAATTAATCCTTTATGTTTTGACATCCAATCCTTCCTAGTACTACTTACAAACCTTTGGTTCCAAGTACTATTAGATTAGCATAAAAATCTATGCAATGGATTCTGATAGGTACGGCCTTGCAAATTTTTCTAGCTTTGGTGGTTGAACCAGGTATTTGAACTATCATAACATGCTTCAATTTTTTTGGTTGAAACTTACTAGTGCATGCAAATTCTTCTGTAACAAACGAGTGT
Organism: Avena longiglumis; assembly: GCA_030063025.1. Classification (NCBI taxonomy): domain Eukaryota; kingdom Viridiplantae; phylum Streptophyta; class Magnoliopsida; order Poales; family Poaceae; genus Avena; species Avena longiglumis. The sequence goes on along the minus strand of CP125976.1, from coordinate 202,157,005 downwards.
GATGCTCCAGAATCAAACAATACTCTTGCAAGTACTGAGTTAACAGAAAACATACCCAGCACGACATCTGACGCTTCTTGGGCTTCTTCAGCATTCATGTGAAACAGACGGCCGTTGTGGTTGAGCTAGTTCCCTGGGGAAAATCTTCTTCCAGGCTAAACACGATGCTGCTACTAAGCTAGGGCATTCACATTGGGGATGCCACAAGCTTCTTGGGGCACTCATTGGAATAGTGACCCTTGGTTCCGCATTCATAACAGGTCACCTGAGAATTGTCCTTTCCTGCAACAGGCACAACATTGCTTCCAGTTCTTGGGGCAGTATTGGTGTTGTTGGCGACATTGTTGTTGTTGAACTTGGGAGGTGCACGGTTGAAATTGTTGGAGTTGTCGGGGTTGTTGTTGTTTCCTCCGGGCCTTGGGTTTCCTCCTCCACGGTTGGGATAGGTTGGACAGGTCATCGGGGGTCTATTGTTCCTTGGGGCAAATCCTGTAGATGGGTTGGGGCGATACTTTGGGGTATGGTGGGTTCCTGGTTGATGCATCATTCGACGCTTGCGATTCTCATTGGCTTGGTTGATCTTGCCTTCCATCTGAATGGCAGAATCCACTAAGGTTTCAATGTCACCAAATGGAATATTGATTAACGCCGTCTACATCTCATCATGCAGTCCATTCAAGAATCGCTCCTTCTTCTTGGCTTCGGTGTCAATCTCATCTGGTGCATATCTAGCTAGTGACAGAAATTTGTTGTCACATCCCAAGATTTTCCAAATCTTGTAATGTGAAAATAAATGAATAAAATAAAACTTTGTTTAAAATTCAGAGCCAGAAGAAACTTTTTGAATTCAATTGGAACTTCAAAAACCCATTTGAATTAAATAAAACCTAAAGGGATCTGAAAAGATAAACAATTAATAAAAGGAAAAATAAAAACATTTGGAAATACTATTGGGAAAATCTTGAGTGAAAAGATTTATTTTCAAATGAAATAGAAGTTTATAAAATAAAGAATGTTTTATAAAGCCAAATTAAAACCTTGGCCAAGCTTTGGAATTAGTACATTTTGTTTTGAATAAAAATAAACAAAGGATTATTTAAATAAATTAATAAGGACCTAACAACCAAATTTTATACAAATAAAAGGTTTTACCAGTTTAATTGAAACATCAAAACTTATTAAATTATTTAAAATAAGAACTCCAAATATTTGATGTTCACAAATAAAACCTACTAAAATGTTTTGACTCTATTTTAGAATTCAAAATAAATATACTCAATAAAACAAATCCTATTTGAATTAATAATGAAAGTCTATATTATTTAATTAATAATGGACTCTAAAATATAAAGGTTATTTGTTCTAAAACAAGTTTCCAAATAATCTATAGTCTCCAAATGAAATCTACTGATTTAATTTTGAAAAATATTTAGGTTTCAAATAAAAGGTTTTGTTAATAAAAATCAAACTCTATTTGCATTTAAATAACCAAGGTCCAATGGTACTTAATTATTAATGGACCCTATTATTTAAAATTATTAATTTGGATTTTGATTCATGTTAATAAACAGAACTATTTTCAATATCACAAAGTTTGGATGTTATTTGAATTGATTTAAACATTGTTTGACTTGTTTGAATGATTGAATAATTGATTGGAATTTCAAAACAGGAAAATAGTAATAGAAAAAGAAAAGAGTTTAGGAACAGGAAAAAAATATAAAGTCAGGTCGACCCAACTCATCAGCCCACTAAGGCCCAGAACCAGCCCAAATATTCTTTCCCCGGAGAAAAATGGTTCACACCCACTAACAGACCCGCGCATAGTATGACAGGTGGAGCCCCCCCTCATTTCTTTTCCACTGACTGGTAGGCCCGCTATCACTGTTCATCGTCTCCTTTACCCATCCCGCAGCGACCAGTTCTTCTCCCCCGTTCTGCCGTTGATTGCTCCAGCTTAATTCGCTTTAACGCGACAGACGTTACCAGCCTTGATCACGCAGATGGAAACGCCAGAGCACCCTCTATATTTCCCCTCTGACACCTCGCGCTTGCACGCCCCAGACCGCCTCCAATTTGTTCCCGAGCACCCTCTGCTCCGACGAGGACCAGTATCGATTCCGGCCAAACCACATCACCCCGAACCTCCCTGAGCATGCTGACAGCCTTCCCACTCACAGACAATCCTCCCTGCGCCTTCCGTTCGACCGCGGGCGCCCCATAACACCGTCCTCGACAAACTCCGAACACCACAGCGTCTGCCTCCAACTCCGACGAGCCCCACAGGTAGATTCCGCCCGCCCCGCGCCCTCTCGTTCACACTCACAGTTCTGCCTTGATCGTACGCTTATAACCGTGCCCTCGTTTTGCTTCGGGATGATCTACAGCGTCGCCCTCGACCGCGGACAAAGCCACCCGACGCCGACCTCCACTCCGTGAATTACTGCGGACCACAGGCGCCCGTGACCAACCGACCAGCCGAGCATCACTGCGTCCTCGCGATCACGGTGAGCATTCTCACCTCGTACCTTGCTTCCTAGAACCGCCGATAGCCGCAGCCAGACCGTCGCCGCCGCACGGCGCCGCCAGAATTTGGCAAGCATGCTAGTGACCGTTAGATTTAGATCTAACGTATAGGAAAGAAAGTGGGCGAAGGGGTATCGAGCAACCAGCGCCGTGCGATCCCACTTAGATCCAACGATCCAGAGAGATCGATCCACCCGAACCGGTACCGTCCAGTTAAAACACGCCGCGTGTCACCTATTTCGTTTTAAAAGAAATTTGAAAACAGATTTATTTGCAAACTTCAAACCCTTGTAACTTTCAAACCACACGTCCAAAAATTCCAAATTTTATATCGTTGGATTCAGGAGAACAAGCCCTAGCCAACCATGGCCTTATTTTCGAAAATAGTATCGGTTAGCTTGTTTGAAATTGCAGATCCTTTTGTGAGCTTGTTTAGAGTAGAAAAATTGTTTAAAATTGATTTTAGGATTAAATCTTTTGCAAAATGGATTTATGTGACCTTACTGACCCTAGGAACCAACCCTTGGTGTTAAAAAATTATTTTGGTATAATTTAGGTTGAATTATTTAACTTAGCCATATTCTAGCCAAATAAAATTATGGATTTTACTATGGAAAAGTTTTTGCAAAGAAAACTTTGAGGAAATGTTTCGGATCAAAACCTACTGACCCAAAAACACCAAGTTTTGTAATGACAACTCACTTGGTGAAAAACATAAGGTTTTGCTTTAAATAAAGAAACTATTTTTCATCACATAAATAATGAGTGGTTTGGAAATGGTTTAAGGATAAATCACATGTGCAAAATGACTTTGCCATCTTGGTAAATGACCAATTTGGAACTTACAAAGTTTAGAAACCTAGTAGAGACCATCCTTACCATAGAACCAACCATTGCATACTTATGCATGACTTAGATTCCATTACTTGTGTGTGTGGAATGTTGTTTGAATATTGGTTTGGAATGCTACTTGATACCATGCTTGTTTGATTGATTGTAGTGAAATTAGCAAAGTGTGATACTAGTAAGATCAAGAAGTAAACCCTCATTCCCTACCAAAAAGGCAAGTTACACTATCATACAAATGCCCCATTATTTTCATTATACTTAGTGGATTATGAAAACATAAATGAAAAAGATATCTTTATACCTATGCTATGCTAAATACTAATAGGATTCCCTATACACTCCTTAGTGAAAATATTGTAGCTGTACATGCTTAGCCATACTTATTTGAAAAGAAAGATACATGTTGAGATTTTACAAAGTTGAGAAAAAGACTTGTGTTTTACATAATAAAACAAGGACTCAATGAACCACCAAGGTGGAGGATACTTTAAGTTTTGGAGAAGGTGGCAACAAAAGGAACCATGTCTATGGGAATCACTTTGTGTTGTGCTCCAAAAGAAAACCACCTAGGAAACTTAGAGATTGAACATGTTTCTCCAATTGTGGCTTTCGTGTGCAACCACATGCTATTATGGCTCTGGCTTAGTCAACTACATTAGGAAGACCCATACATTGTCTTTAGTTACCGGACATGGGGATCTGGAATGCTTCATGGGGGCTGAAGACAAGCTAGCAATGATGTATGGGAGGACCTTTTGGAAAGACTTCGTCACATTCTCAGTCTGCCGGTACTCCAACTTGGTGAGCACTAATCCAAGAGCCCTTTGGTGGCAACAAGATGGGATTGTGTCATGTGGGTAAAGTGTACTCCTTCTGCAGAAGCTAAATAAATCTAAGTACTTAGCCGTGTCCCCGGTTATGGACAATACTGAGCAACTAAAGTTTGAACTATGGGAGATCTCGACATTCCAACTTCTAATATAAAAACTTGATGCACTTGGGGGTACCAAGGAATTCAAAGAGATTTGTTAAGCTTGTTGCACTTGGGGAGTTACCAAGGTGCTAAAGAGCATGATGTACTTGGGGTTACCAAGGAACTCATGAGATTTCATAAAACTTATTGCACTTGGGGTTACCAAGTAGCTCAAGAGATTTTGACAAGGACTTGAACACTTGAGTTTCTACCAAGGGTTCAAAGGATTCTTGGGAAAGAGATTTGACAAAGGACTTAAAACCCTTTTTGGAAAGATAGGATAAAATATTGCTTTATGCAAATAAGCCATGAACTCCACTTAGCCAAATATGCATATAATGATAGAATTCACTCTTATTATACATAGAAGTGAAGCTTGCCAATACAAATCAAATGTATTGACCCTTTTGGCTGTAATTTGTAATGTTGTAGGTTAATTGTTTTTAAATGAAGATTGTTTGATTGACTAGGACTACAAAATCTACAACCAACATCTGCCTGTGGCACTTTGAAGATGAAGGACCCATGACTATAGTTATTCCGCTGCAATGTAATGTAATAGCCAAATGAGCTATGTTTGATGTAATAAACTTATGTTATTCCTGGTTATATATTTATGTTATGACCCTTGTATCTTGATATTACATCTTAACTGTGGATGCTAGCTAATGATCCAGGGACTAGCATTGTAAAACACAGGAGGAACCTACCTTATTGGGTTGGGACCTCTATATTTGTCACGGTACTCAACTACGGTCATCCTCCCTTGCTTCAATTCTCTGAATTCATCTCTCATCCTCTTGATCAAACCCGGTGGCACATGGGTTATGCTGAACTTGAGTTTGAATTCATCCCAAGTCATCAATTTTTTTAACATCCCTAAAATATTGAACAAGGTTATCAAATTCCAATCACCAAAATTAGGGTTAACAAAAACTTTTGTTAATTAAAATCATATGAATGCATGTGTGTATGTGATGATTGTATGAATGCATGAATGGACTTGTGTGATTGATGTGAATAGCAAGGAATGGTTTAAAGATGAAAACAACATCATCTAAATCAAATCCAAGCAGAAACAAATCAAGAGAAATTAAAAAACAAACCAAAATGAACTAATGGTCATTTTTTGCCAATCTTGCTCACTAGACCTCTTTGAGTGTTTCTAGTCCAAGATTTTAAACAGAAACAATTCCATTTATTTTCACCCCTTGCTAGACCAAGTGAAAGTGAACCCAAGCCCACCTTTCAAACTCACAGAAACATTTGGCAACTTGATTCAAATGGCAATTCGAAATTGAATCTAGTTCATATGGGAAGATCAGCAATTCTCAAAAACCAACCAAATCAATGCACCTTGACAAAACCAACTAACGAGAGACTACCTAGTATGTGACTAGTACACCCACCAAGTTTGAACCAAAAATTCAAATTCAAATCTCTTTCGGCCATTTCATCAAATGCCTTGCAAACACAAATCAAACAAAATACAAAACACTATAGTGAGCAGTGTTTGGGCCTAACTTGTTCCCTCTCTAGCTCATAGCACCCTCTTAGTAGATCATCTAGCTCATTTAGCAAGCTTTATCTCACTGTGAGCTTGCCATTGCCATCAATGGTGAGCATGTCGAGCCTCAACTTGCCACCCCATTGTCGACACCAAGCTAGGAGAAGCTCTAGCCTCGCCAACCTTGTCTGGGACACTGACCACCGTCCACCATACACAATCATCTAGTGAAAACCTTGGTATGACAAATAGAAGTAGTTAAGTATTGTTTGGTGATTATGTACCTCGTATTTATTTATAGACGCTAGTACCTACCAAGGATACGAGGAGGAAGGAGGATACTACAAGGAAGAAGCCGAGGAGAACTTCAACCACTGCACTGCACAAGGCAAGCTTATACTCGCAATTATGCAAGACTAACACTACAAGTTAACTTAGCAAGCTATTGACTATGCAAGCTATTGACTATGCAAGCTAAAACTTGCATGATACTATGCAAACTAGATGCTTTAGGCATATGTGATTATACCCCTTTGATTATACCCAATCCTAGTTTTATTTGCAAGCTTAGTTATTTTATTTATTTATCAAAGCTTCTTAGTTTGGTTTACTTAGTGACTTGTAGATTCTAGAAAGATGTTAAAGGTAGCATAAAGAGCATAAAACTTGACCTAAGTTAGATAAATCTTGATGTCATCCTGAGGCATGAGATTGAAATTAGAACATTCACCATCGATTACCACCCCTCATTAGTGTTTATCCCCCACTTGTAGATGCTAGTGCTAAGCATAAAACTCGACCCCTTTAGATGGGATTACTTGGTGAAAATGGTTATGAAAACCTTAGAATGATGAGTCATTCTACTGAAATGTTTTGACATGTGTTCTTGAACACCAGATGATTTTTTATGATGAAAATGTTGAGGCATGAGCCTTAGCCCTTTATAAAACTGATGGTTGTCTGGATGCGATACCATTCCAATTTTACCGTACAACCACAATACCCGAATTTGGGTAGGGCTTGACTGGAAGTTTATATACCTTAGTATGGGTTCCCTTGCGGCCAAGGTTTGAGCTGAGGCTACCTTATGAATATTGTCCACCTGTGCAGTTCCCAAGATGACAGTTGGTCATGGTTGGGAGGCCAAACTCACAAGAGAGGTGCCTATACTAGGGCGTGTAATTGAAAGGTTAGGATTGATTATCCGCATACTAAGTATGGTGAATTGTGAATTCACGATGGATGTATCGAATATTGTGGTGAAAGTGTACCACCCACCTCTGCAGAGTGTCAAACTATTCGAATAGCCGTCGTCATGCTATGGGGGACAGTGGGAGTGGCCACACTGCCATCGAATAGCTGCGTCCATGATTATGGGCGATTTGATGGCCACCACTCGAGATGTTTTCAAAATGACTTGTGAAATGATTCATGACTTTGACTTGACCGCAACAAGGTTGTGTTATGAAATTCAAGTTCCCACTTAGGTGATATAAAACTTTCAACTAGCTTTCTTTGCTTCTGAACTGAGTAGAGATAAATCTGGCTTTTTGCAAAACAACCTAGAGCCTAGTACTTCCTACTCAAAAACCACTTCACTTGTTAGTATTAGTTTGCGAGTACTTAAAGAGTACTCATGGCTTTGTCCCTGGATATTCCCGTGGCCAGACTATGAAGAGGACTATCAGGAGGATGGACCGCAGGAAGGTTACGACAAGTAGGATCATCTCCCATCGTCAGCATTGCCTGTGACCATTAAGATGGAGCTTCGCCCATGCTACCATTATCATTACGTTATTCCGCTGCTTGATTGTATTAAGACTGGATCATGAGATCCTTTATTTGTTGTAAGACCTTATGTATGGTTTGTAATGGATGATGTACAGTGATATCCAATCTGTTATGTATCGCAAAAATGGTAATCATGGGATTGCGATGTATGGCATAATAGGCATCTGGGATTAAAAATCCGGGTGTTGACAATTTGTCATCCAGTCATGGCGCGAACGCTGTTCCACCAAGCTCTTGCATCTCCTGCCAGATAGTGGGTGGCAAATGGTACTTTCTCGTTGGCCTCCACTCCTGCAACTTCTAAGTTGTTCTCCATGGTCTGCAGCCAATCATCGACATCTAGGGGCTCTTCAGACTTACTAAAGATGGGTGGATTGGTACTTTGAAAGTTCTTGAGCTTGGATCCATGGTTGTCCTAGTTTCCATGGCCTTGGTTGTTGTTGGACATCTGAGCTATGTGCTGAAGGGTGGCTAAGTTGGCTTGACGTTCAGCTCTTTCAGCTTCACGGTCAGAAACCATTTGCAAGATTTGCAACATTGGGTACGGGGATGAACTGCTTCCTACGCGAGGCATCTGAAGATTGAGATAGATCATGAGAAAAGAGGGAAATTACTAAGGTTTGATACGTCGGAAACGTATCTATAATTTTTGATGTTCCATGCTTGTTAGTATCTAATTTGCTTTGCTTTGTCTACACTTTGAGGTGCTTTTTACATGTTTTCTGGTACTAACCTATTAACAAGTTGCCACAGTGCCAGTTGCCTGTTTTATGTTGTTTTTGGTTTCAGAAAAGCTAGTAAAGAAATATTCTTGGAATTGGGCGGGACAAACATCAAAGTCAATAACTTTCTGTGGGGAACAAGAAGTCCGGAGGGGAGATGGAGAAGCGGTCCAGGGCGCCCAGACCCCCCTAGGTGCGGCCAGGGGTGGGCCCACGCCTAGGAGGGGTGTGGGGCCCCTGGTCGCCTCCTCGGCCTCCCCCTTCGCCTATAAGAAGCCCCGATGCAGAAAACCTAAGCACCCGATCAAATCTCCACGAAACCGTCTATAGCCGCCACCACCATTGTCCCTAGATCGGGGGGATCTGAAGTTCTTCCCGGCACCCTGCCGGAGGGGAGATCATCCCGGAGGCCTTCTCTCCGGTATGATGCGTGAGTAGTTCCACCTTGGACTATGGGTCCATGTAGTAGCTAGATGGTTGTATCTCCTCCTTTGTGCTTTCATGTATAGATCTTGTGAGCTCCATTCATGATCAAGATCTAATTTATTTGTAATCATGCATGTTGTGTTTGCGGGGATCCGATGGATATTGAGATTATTATGTTGGTTTGATTAATGGTTTTGTCTTTATGATTCAATCATGTCTATGTTGTTTGTGATCTTGCATGCTCTCCGTTGTTAGTAGCTATCTTGGCCAAGTAGTTGCTAGTGACTCCAAGAGGGGGTATTTATGCTCGATAGTGGGTTCATGCCTCTAGTTTCCAAGGGAAGTGACAATAATATGTTCGGTTGTAGATGTGCCGTTGCTACCAGGGAGAAAACAACGGTCTCTTGTTCATGGAACATATGGACTGTTTACCTTACACACTTTGCTTAAAGCAGTTGTCTGTTGCTTGCAACTTAATACTGGAGGGGGGTTGGATGATAACCTGAAGGTGGACTTCTAGTCATAGATGCAGTTGGATGGCAGTCTATGTATCTTGTTGTATTGCCCAATCAAATCTCATAGGATCTTTCTGACTAGTAATTGCATTGTTATGCCTTGCTCAGTTCCTGTCAATTGCCCTGCTGTAATTTGTTTACCCTTCATGCCATGTTGTTTATCCAAGGAGAGCACCTCTAGTGAACTATGGACCCTGGTCCAATCTTTACCATTGATAGGTCTTCCATTGTTACTTGTTTACTTGCTACAAACCATTACCTCCCACACCATACGTTTAATCCTTTGTTACAGCAAACCGGTGAGCTTGACAACCTCACTGATTGGTTGGGGCAAAGTCTTGAGTTTGTGTTGTGCAGGTCTCCTCATTGCTTGCAACACCTGTGTGACGTTTCCTTCCTCCTTCTGGTTTGATAACCTCGGTCTCTACTGAGGGAAGACTTGCTGCTGTGCTCATCACATCTTGCTCTTAGGGTTTCCAATGAAGTGCTCCACGTCAAGCACCAACAAGCTTTCTGGCGCCGTTGCCGGGGATCTACAGGACAACTTCAACCTCTTCCTCCCCGCCAGGCACCAAGTTTTCTAGCACCGTTGCCAGGGAGTCCAAGGACGTCTTCACTAGGGGAGTCCTTCACTTCCTTTCTCTTTACTTTGTTTTTAGTTTGCTTTGTTTCTTTTGATTGGTTTTGTTTGCCTCTTAAAAAAACAAAAAATTAGTCTAGTTTGGTTTGCTTGCTTTATTCAAAAACACAAAAAATTAGTTCCTGCTCTAGTTGCTGGTCCGTTGTTGCTTTGCTTTGTCATGCTTTCTATCAATGGATGGTTTCTTTAAAACTAGTTATTATTGGCAAGGTGGGTTCACGGAAGAAGAAAAGTATTATTATAAGGAGCACCGTTTGTCACAAAAAGGGAAACACTTATGGGAACAATTGATAAGTTGAATACTATTGCTAGAGAGGTGTGCTCTACTTATAATGTTACTTATTGGTTTGATAAATCTTGTTGCTGTAGGAGGTATAAACACCTGCCTTTTCAATGTGAGTATAATGATAATGTTACCATATCTTCTTATGTTAAAGGAAATTATGACTTTTATGATGTGGAACAAATTGAAGAATTTATTTCTTTCAAGGGTGCATTTGAACTTGCCAGTTTGCTTGAAAATACTGATGATGCACCTTATGAATATGAGGTTTATGAGATACTTAAATTCTGATTTGATAATTACAAGGAAGAAAATGGCTATATTCTTGAATATTTTAATATGTGCTTTCCACAAATGGAAGATACTAATGCCTTGTAGGAGCCTATGGAAGAAGAAATTGCTGAAACTGAAATCTCATTAGATGAAAAAGAGGAGGAGAGTGATGGTCAAGAGGAGGAAGAATGGATCTACCCATGTCTACCTTCTAATGAGAGTAACTCTTTAACTCTTACATTATTTGATTGTCCCCCATGTTTACCAAAGGAGGATGAATGTTATGTTCATGTGGATTCTTTTGAAATATCTGCTATGGGTAAAACTTGTGATAATAGTTATTCTCATGTTATCTATGATAATCCTATATTTGTGCCTAACTTCGAAGTGCATGGTTCTAAGGAGTTTTGCTTAGAAAATGTTTATGATAAAGCTCTAGATGATGTTCGTATGTTGAATGATCAGTTAAATTATTATAAAATTGCTAACAGTGGTTTTGAAGGTTTTATTCCCACTATTTTTCAGCTTGATAAAAATTATGTGTTTGTAGATCATGAAAAGCATACTTTATGTGATAGTTATATTGTTTGGTTTATTCATGAGGCTACTGAAATTTATTATGAGAGAGGGAAACATGGTCTTATGTATCTCAATAATATTAAGTTTCCCTTGTTTATGTTGAAAGTCTTGAAGTTGCACTTGTTTTGCTTTCCTATGCTTGGTGCTTTGTGCTTTCATGACTTGTTTCTTTACAAGATTACTATGCATAGGAAGTGGGTTAGACTTAAATGTGTTTTGAATTTTCTTTTTGATGCTCTCTTTTACTTCAATTCATATTTCTTATGTGAGCATCTTCTCAAACTATCAAGCCTAACTTAAAGGCATTAAAGAAAAGTATTTGTTGGGAGATAACCCAAGAGTTTTCTTGATTCTTGCAAGTTATTAGTTCTGTAATGACCTCTCCTTATCCTTTTTCTTTGCTTTTTGTGCCAAGAATGACCTCTAATGAGAGGGAAGTAAGATTTGGGGAGTTGCTGTCCCGAAACAGATTTCTATCCTCCACCATAAAATTCGTGAGGAGTCTCTGTAAGTCGTATTGATCTGAAAATTTACGAATAAATCCCCCAGTATGTTAGATAACTTCCGTTAGTTCAACATTTTTTATTTGAGCAATAGAAGGTTTTTGAAAAAACGGTTTCTACCTACTGGTCTGTTTTGACAGATTTCTGCCATTATATGCATTTGCTTCGTATTGATTCCTTTTTGAGTTCTCTTTTGGGGAATGGAGATTTTCGAAGGAGTTACTACAGTAGCTTGTGTTTTTAGTGAATTTTTTTGCTGTAAAGCTTTGCCTAAGGTCTAATATCTTTTGAATACACTAATGTTGTTAATGAAGATTGTGTGAAGTTTTATATGAAGGAAAAATTTCAGGTGTGGAGAAAGAATGATGTAATGAGATGAAGAATGGACAAAAGATCAAGATTGGGGATGCTACCATGGTGTCACCCCAAGAAATATCTAAGAGGTACAAGCGTCAAAGCTTGGGGATGCCCAAGGCATGCCCTTCTTCATCAATAAAAAGCTCAGGTCTGTCTAGACACTTCATTTTTATTGTTTCATGCATAGTTGTGTTGTTCTTGGAGCGTCTTAGTTTTCGTTTTCTTTGCTTAGGTTGTTTAGTTTGCTTGAATAAAGTAGTTTGGACCCCCGTTTTTGTTGTGTTGTTTTGCAAATAAGTTGCTTGGTGTTGGAAAGGAGTAGTAAGTTCTTGCTTGAAGTGCAAGAGGAGCCTGCATTGACTATGACTTAGACTTTAGCATGACATGCTAGGTGTTGTTTTGGCCTTATGATTAGTGATTATTTTTGTAGCATGTATTGTTCCAAACAATTTGGATTGCTTTGTGTGCCTTGAAGAAATTATGCATTGTTTTAGCATGCAAAAGCATAGTATTGTGGTATTCTCCTGTAATGCTTTGTTTGGGTCGACTTGGCACATGATCACACCATGTTATGACTATGAAAAGTCACCATTAGCCTCTATGCTCATTTAGTCCTTGACTTGTAGTACCACTCTATGCTTTGATTATTAATGCTTTGTTGCTCTGCATGATTATGGCCATTATGCTCTCTTAGTTGGTTGCTCCCAGTATTTTGCTAGCCTCCACTTGTATGAGTAAGTTCTACTCATGCTTCCAACTCCCAATAAACCAAGTTATTCCAAAGTGTCCACTATAAACTACTATGCATGGTGTGTTACACCATTCCAAGTATATTCTTGTTTTCATCTATCTTCCAATTTAAAACTATTTTATTATGTGAAAACTTAGTGTTTAAAGCCCTCACGAACTTGATGGCACACTCTATATTCTTTGCCCCTAATAAACTTGAACCATTGTGACGTCTATGTTGTATATGCTTGCACTTATACGTTGGAATTAGCAGAATTGTGCTGTCACGGGGAACGTTTTCAACATTGCACTTGTACGTTGTACTCAGTTGATATCATGCTCTTTTGTCTATGGATGTCATCTGTGTGAAATAAACAGGAAACTTGTAAGTCCATGGAGTAAGTATTCTGTGTTAGAGAAACGCCTAGGCCGCTAGCCTAAGCCATGCCCAATCATGGTGGAAACTTGTAGCATCACCATAGTGAGCTATCTATGAAGCATCCTCAATAAAAAGCTATGCATATAGTAAATAAAAAGATCACTGAGACGCTCATTGTCTGCTTGCCTTGTAATTTTGGTTATGGGATAGCTCCTGTACCATGTGCAAGCGGTACCCCATTGGCGGTTCTCTATGATATGCAAATACTTACAATGATAAGAACTTACCTTTTATTGAAGTTGAGTAGCATGAGGTGTGGCCCTCATATTCAAGGGACTTGAGATTGCCAATTTATACTTTGTCAAGCATATACTCCATCTTTGTTCACTTTAACCTTAATCACTTCAAGATGCTTATGATAGGGGCAATGAGGGCTGAAAACTAACAAGTACCATAATTTTTGGAAGCTCCTTTTGAAACTTGAAATCCCTGCTTCCTTTACAAAAAGGCCTTTCTTCCACCATTACTTGAGTCTCCACCTTCTACCTTTAGGCACCATTAAGAGAGCATAGTTGTCATTCTGTGTGTAGTGTCCCAAAGCTTATTGATTGATGCATATTGTGATATTACTTGTTCTTGTGCTATTTGTTTCTAGTCACCCTTGTGAACTTTGAAGGTGTCCTATGCATCTATATTGCTACTCTATGAGGGACAAGCTGGTTGCCACAATGCTATGTTTTATGTATGTGAAACAAACAAACGTTTTTCAATGCATGTTATTCATGATCTTTGTTTGTAGCCTTTCATGTTGCATGCATAGTTACTATGTCCTATTGTTAGAACTCCATCTTTCATGCACATGTTTAGAGTTCTTTGATCCCAGCTTTCAATGCTTGCAAATGGTTGGATCTTTATTGTGAGGGTGCATGTCACCTCAAAAATTATTCTATTATCACTTACCTACTCGAGGACGAGCGGGAGTTAAGCTTGGGGATGCTTGATACGTCGAAAACGTATCTACAATTTTTGATGTTCCATGCTTGTTAGTATCTACTTTGCTTTGCTTTGTCTACCCTTTGAGGTGCTTTTTACATGTTTTCTGGTACTAACCTATTAACAAGTTGCCATAGTGCCAGTTGCCTGTTTTCTGCTGTTTTTGGTTTTAGAAAATCTAGTAAAGAAATATTCTCGGAATTGGACGGAACAAACGTCAAAGTGAACAAATTTCCGTGGGGAACAAGAAGTCCAGAGGGGAGACGGAGAAGCGGGCCAGGGCACCCAGACCCCCTAGGCGCGGCCAGGGGTGGGCCCATGCCTAGGAGGGGTGTGAGGCCCCTGGTCGCCTCCTCGACCTCCCCCTTCGCCTATAAGAAGCCCCCAATGTAGAAAACCTAAGCACCCGATCAAATCTCCACGAAACCGTTTGTAGCCGTCGCCACCATCGTCCCTAGATAGGGGGGATTTGAAGTTCTTCCCGACAGCTTGCCGGAGGGGAGATCATCCCGGAGGCCTTCTCTCCAGTATGATGCGTGAGTAGTTCCACCTTGGACTATGGGTCCATGTAGTAGCTAGATGGTTGTATCTCCTCCTTTGTGCTTTCATGTATAGATCTTGTGAGCTTCGTTCATGATCAAGATCTAATCTATTTGTAATCATGCATGTTGTGTTTGCGGGGATCCGATGGATATTGAGATTATTATGTTGGTTTGATTAATGGTTTTGTCTTTATGATTCTATCATGTCTATGTTGTTTGTGATCTTGCATGCTCTCCGTTATTAGTAGCTATCTTGGCCAAGTAGTTGCTAGTGACTCCAAGAGGGGGTATTTATGCTCGATAGTGGGTTCATACCTCTAGTTTCCAAGGGAAGTGACAATAATCTCTTCGGTTGTAGATGTGCTGTTGCTACTAGGGAGAAAACAACGGTCTCTTGTTGATGGAACATGTGGACTGTTTACCTTACACACTTTTCTTAAAGCAGTTGTCTGTTGCTTGCAACTTAATACTGGAGGGGGTTCAGATGATAACTTGAAGGTGGACTTCTAGTCATAGATGCAGTTGGATGGCGGTCTATGTATCTTGTTGTATTGCCCAATCGAATCTCATAGGATCTTTCTAACTAGTAATTGCATTGTTATGCCTTGCTCAGTTCCTGTCAATTGCCCTGCTGTAATTTATTTACCCTTCATGCCATGTTGTTTATCTAAGGAGAGCACCTCTAGTGAACTATGGACCCTGGTCCAATCTTTACCATTGATACATCTTCCACCGTTACTTGTTTACTTGCTGCAAACCATTACCTTCCACACCATACGTTTAATCCTTTGTTACAACAAACCGGTGAGCTTGACAACCTCACTGATTCCTTGGGGCAAAGTCTTGAGTTTGTGTTGTGCAGGTATCCGCGTTGCTTGCAACACCCGTGTGACGTTTCCTTCCTCCTTCTGGTTTGATAACCTCGGTCTCTACTAAGGGAAGACTCGCTGATGTTCTCATCACACCTTGCTCTTGGGGTTTCCAACGAAGTGCTCCACGTCAAGCACCAACAAGTTTTCAAGCGTCGTTGTCGGGGATCTACAGGACAACTTCAACCTCTTCCTCCCTGTCAGGCACCAAGGTTCAGGGGTTTGTGTTGGGAAAGTTTTTGAAGTTTGACTCAGATTTTTCTAGCAACATGATTTTCATTCATTCATAGCACCCAATACAAACACACACCACAACAAGGAAACATATGGTTTTAAGAACCATTCTGTGAGACTATGATACAGTGCGACCGAATACAACTTCACTAACGCTAGTGCTCAAGTGCTACTACTCCTCGGAATCAGTGGGTTCATCATCATCATAATCATCCTCATCATCATCATCATCATCATCAATGAAGGCGAAGTCATCCTCATCGGTGAAGAATTCCATGGCTTGATCCTCCAGGAAGTCATCATCGTCACTGAGGTAAGAGTAGGTGTATCCACGGATATCTTCCCCTGCATTCTCCCTCTCCTTAAGCTGCATGTCCCTCTCGTGGATGGTCTCCTCCAAGTCTGTCACTTTGTGGCCAAGGCGAGCAATAATGCGGTCCTTCTTGTCAAGCTGATGGCGACGCGACTGACAATCCTTCACAAGCATGGCAATGGTCTGGTCCTTCTTGACTGCGATGGCATGCTTGTGGTTGGCATAGGAGCGGGCATTGTCCAACTCCTTCTGCTGGTCATACATCATGAAGCCGAGATGGTCCACTTGATGCTTCAGCTCCGGGTGATATGGTGCCTCCAGCGTTTGTCCCATAACATCACGCCTTGGATAGAACTCAAAGCGGGTGCCCTTGATTTGATTGATGCTTTGCCCACACAGACGGGCAAGAGCTTCCTACATGGCCCTGGCAAGTCCATCAAACCAGTTGTTCTCTCTTAAGCTGAACTGGACTCCCTCTGAGGTGGGGGCTTCAATCTTCCCTCGTAGACTTGCAATAATCAGCCATTGCAATTCTCCTCCTTCCTCATTGTTGAGCTGAGCACCGAAGAACTCGGGTGTCAACACCCGGATTTTTAATCCCAGATGCCTGTTATGCCATACATCACAATCCCAGGATTACCATTTTTGCGAGACATAACAGAATTGGATACCACAGTACATCATCCATTACAAACCATACATAAGGTCTTACACAAATAAGGATCTCATGATCCAGTTCTTAGTACAACTCAAGCAGCGGAATAACGTAATAATAAAGGTAGCGTAGGCGAAGCTCCATCTTCGGGGTCACAGACAATGCTGACGATGGGAGATGCTCCTAGTTGTTGTAACCTTCCTGGGGTCCTTCGTCCTGGTACTCCTCTTCATAGTCTGGCCACGGGAATAGCCAGGGACAAAGCCATGAGTACTCTTTAAGTACTCGCAAACTAATACTAACAGGTGAAGGGTTTTTTTTGTAATAGGACGCTAAGCTCTAGGGTTGTTTTGCAAAAAAGCCAGATTTACTTCTACCAAGTTCAGAAGCAAGAAAAGCTAGTTGAAATTTTATAACACCTAAGTGGGAACTTGTATTTCATATCACAACTCTATTGTGGTCAAGTCAAAATCTCAATTCATTTCACAAGTCCTTTTTGGAAACATCTGACGGGGGAACAGTATGGCCACTCCAACTGTCCATAACCGCGGACGCGGCTATTCGAATAGTTTGACACTCTGCAAAGATTGTACACTTTCACCACAACATTTGATACATCCGTCAAGAACAAATCCTAAATTCACCATACTCAGTATGTGGATAATCAATCCTAACCTTTCAATTACAAGCCCTAGTATAAGCACCTCTCCTGTGAGTTTGGCCTCCCAACCATGACCAACTGTCGTCTTGGAGTGCCTTGCAGTGGACAATCTTCACAAGGTAGCCTCAGCTCAGACCTTGGCCGTGAGGGAACCCATACTAAGGTATATAAGTTTCCAGTCAAGCCCTACCCAAATTTCGGGCATTGTGGTTGTACGGTAAAATTGGAATGGTATCGCATCCAGACAACCATCAGTTTTATAAAGGGATAAGGCTCATGCCTCGACATTTTCATCATCAAAATCATCTGGTGTTCGGAAACACATGTAAAAACATCTCAGTAGAATGACTCATCATTCTAAGGTTTTTATAACCATTTCCCCCCAAGTATTCCCATCTAAAGTTGATCAAGTTTTATGCTTAGCACTAGCATCTACAATTGAGGGTGAGTACTAATGAGGGGTGGTAAACAAGTGGAGTTTAACTAAGTTCAATCTCATGCCTTAGGATGACATCAAGATTATCTAGCTTAGGGCAAATTTAATGCTCTTTATGCAACCTTCAATTATCTTCCTAGAATCTACAAATCACTTAAGTAAACTTTAAGAAAAAGCTTTGATAAAGAAATAGAGTAGAAAGCTTGCAAGTAAAACTAGGAATGGGGTTATCAAGTGGGTATGATCACATATGCTTAAGGCATATAGTTGGCATGGTAACAATCAAGTATTAGCTTGCATAGGTCAACTTGATTAGTAAGGCTTGCATCAGTATCAGTATAAGCTTGCCTTGAGCAGAGCAGTGGTTGAAGTTCTCCTCGGCTTCTTCTTCGTAGTATCCTCCTTCCTCCTCGTATCCTTGGTCGGTACTAGCGTCTATAAATAAATACAAGGTACACAATGACCAAACAATACTTAACTACTTTCAATCATCACACAAAGGCGTTCTATAGATGATCTAGTATCATCACTAACATTACAAGATTAAAGCTTTGGTCTTATTTATTTTATTTTTAGAAAAGTAATTTCTACTCATTGATAAACTATTTAAGATTTAATATTCTCCAACTCAAACATGGGATCATGTTGACACATGTCATCACCACATATTTCAGTACGTGGTAATGTGATTTAAAGTGGTGTCACAATTTAATAAGGTTTAACATTTTTATTTTAAATAATTAAAGTGACTAGAAATGCATATGTGGCATTCTTTTATTACTTGAATATTATTTCTGTAAGTAAACCAAAATGTTTTTATATATTCTGAAAGGTATGATCAAATGTGATTTTGAGAGTTGGAATCAACTCAAAAGCGATTATGGTTTAAATTTGAAAAATGTTTGAATGCGGAAAATCTTTTGCCTTGTTATTTTTATCAAGGGTGATCTACAGATCCAAATGATTTGAATCCAACGGGCTCGGATTAAGCATTTCAGTACCTTTCTAACAAAATTGGTTTCATGCAATTTGGTTCACTGAATCGAGCTGGGTTGATTTTTGAAACTAGGTACGGAACTGTGTTTGAATTAAAATAGAAAAATCCAAATTCAAACGCTTGGGCTGCGCGGGAAAGGTAAATGGGCCGGCCTAGTGTCACTCCGTAGCGCAGGGCTCAGCTGACAGGGGGTACAACCCATCAGTGGCTCATAACACGCGAAGCGGTACGGGGCGATCTCGGCCGCATGATCTAAGTCTAATCGAACGACTACGGCTCATCGTCCACGTCGGGCAGCGTCGGCGAGACAGAACCCTAACGCGGCAGGTGGGGGTCATGGGAGGCTCACCGGGGGCTCAGGCGAGGGTCGGCGATGGGGGCAAACGACGAAGTTGACGACGGCGATTCTCCTGGCACCGGTAGCTCCTCCTAGGGCGGATCCAATCAATGGATTCCTTCTTCTCCAGCAGCGGCGGGCTCACTGTGAAATTCCGGCGATGCGTTGCTCGCCTTGCTCCGGGAGTGAGGTGGGGTAGTTCTGGGTGAGAGGGGAGTGGAATGGTGTGAAAAAATCGAGCTTGGGAGGCCTCTATTTATAGTGGCGAGAGGGGACCGACGGGCGCGGGCTGAGCTCGTCGTGGTCGACGGCATAGAGGGCTATCGACGTGGGTGACGGTAGGAGGCGGTGATGTTCTCCCTGGCGAAGCTCAATGGCATAGTGGCGAGGAGTGGGGCGGTGCTGATCGGTCGGAACTCTTCGGCGCTCTGAGCGTGTCCGACAGAGGTTTTGATGGCGTACAGCGCGTGTGGTCCGCGCGGTGGCGAACGGGCGTGTCTACGGGGTTGCTGGGGTGGTGGTGATCACGCGTGCACGCGGCGAAGGCGGCACGCGGTCTATGGGCGTGTGTCGAGGGTGGCGCACGGGCGCGCTCTCGGTATTCTCGCAGAGAGGCTTGGCATGGCTTGGGCGTGTAGTCCAGTGGCTGGCATTGCTCGAGGCTGGGACAGGGAGTGGTGGTGGGGTGCTGGCTAGCTCCCAGACAAGGTTGGCGAGGCTAGTGTTGCTCGTAGCTTGCTGTCGACCATGGGGTGGCAATGGTGCTCTCGGCCGACTCACCATTGATGACAATGGCCAGCTTACAGTGGTGCTAGAGGTTAGTTAAGGTTTCTAGATGATCTACTAAGGCTAGTTGTAACCAGAGAGGGAACAAGTTAGGCCCAAAACACGGCTCAACATAGTGTTTTTGATTTTGTTGATTTGAATCTGCAACCTATTTTATGAAATGGCCGCATGAACTTAAGTTTTGAATTTTGAAAAGATTTTAGGTGGGTGTGCTAGGCATGTGCTAAGGATTCTGTGGATGTTTGGGTTTTGAAAATTGAGCTTGTTTGAGTGGTTTTTGAAATAGTGAGATCTTCCCATATGAAATAGATTCAATTTTAAATTGTCATTTAAACTAAGCAATTGAATGTTTTTGGATGATCACAAAGTGGGCCTTGGTACCTTATTATGATTACTATCAAGGGGTGCAAAGATCCATACATGTTTCTATTGAGTTTTGAAAGTTACAGATAGCCAAAGTAGGCATGGGAGTTAATTTGGCCAAAGTGACCATTTACTTAATTTGTTTGTTTTGACTTGTTTGTCTTTGGGAAAAGTTTGGGGATTGTTTAGATGATGTTTATTTCACCTAAGAATCATTTTACAAGCAAATAAACATAGAACCATGGCAATTCATAAGAATCCAAATTTTAATATATACACATATGAATGCTTTCATATTTTTAATTAGAAAAGTTTTTGTTAACCCTAAATTTGATGATTAGAGTTTGATGATCTAAGTTTAATATTTTTTGGATGTTACAAACCTTCCCCCCTTAAACAAAATCTCGTCCCGATATTTGAAAAAGGACGAAAAATATTACCTAGGATTTGAAGAGATCGGGAAACTCCGTCCTGATATGATCTTCGCGCTCCTAGGTAGCTTCCTCTTCTGTGTGGTTGCTCCACTGAATCTTGAGAAACTTGATGCTCCGAGTTCTGGTAGAGGCTTCTTCCAAAATACGGATGGGTACTTCGGGATAGGTCAGGTCATCATTGATTTCTATGGTCCGGTGATCGATATTCTTGAACACTCCAGTCTTTTCTGGAACTTTGAGGCACTTGCGAAGTAATGAGATATGGAACACATTGTGCACGGCTGACATCTCTTCGGGTAGTTCCAATTGATACGACACTTCTCCTCTATGGTTCAGAATCTTGAAGGGGCCGATATATCTGGGGGCCAACTTTCTTTTCAGCTGGAAACGCTGCATTCCCTTCAATGGCGACACTTTCAGATACACAAAATCTCCGATATTGAAAGCGAGGTCTCGACGTCTCTTGTCGGCGTAACTCTTCTGTCTGGACTGGGCAGTCTTGAGGTGCTCATGAATCTTGTGAACCTTCTCTTCTGCTTCTCATAGGATACCGGGTCCGAAAATCTGACTCTCTCCTACTTCCGACCAATTCAAAGGGGTGCGAGACTTCCTTCCGTACATAAATTCAAATGGGGCCATTTGCAAACTAGCTTGATAACTGTTGTTGTATGAAAATTCTGCAAACGGTAGACAGTCTTCCCACTTAGATCCATATTCTAACACACATGCTCTCAGCATATCTTTGAGTATTTGATTTACTCTCTCCGTTTGTCCATCGGTCTGAGGGTGATAGGCGGTGCTGAAATCTAGTCGGGTTCTTAAACCTTCTTGGAATTTCTTCCAAAATCTCGAGGTAAACTAAGTTCCTCGATCCGATACAATGTTCTTGGGGACTCCGTGCAAACTGACGATTCTAGCGATGTATAACTCCGCTAGCTTTGAACTCTGATATGTGGTCTTGACGGGTAAGAAATGGGTGACTTTAGACAATCTGTCCACTATGACCCAGATAGAGTCATTTCCCCTACTAGAAGTAGGCAATCCGGTGATAAAGTCCATTCCAACGGAATCCCATTTCCATTCCGGAATCTGCAATGGTTGCAACGATCCAGCGGGTCTTTGATGTCCCGCCTTGACTCGCTGACATATATCACACTTGGCAATATAGCTTCCGATTTCTCTCTTTATATTATGCCACCAAAATTGCTCTTTCAAATCTTGATACATCTTCGTTCCTCTGGGGTGGATAGAATAAAGAGTATCATGAGCTTCCTTCAGAATAACTTCTTTCAACTCAGAATCTGCTGGTACACAAAGGCGTCCTTTGTACCACAGAACTCCTTCGTCTTCGGTAAATCCGGTACATTTGTACTGCATCACGATGCTTGATTCCGTCGATACTAGCATTTCCTTTCTGCGCCTCTTTGATCTGGCTGATCAAAGTGGGTTGAAGTTCTATGCTAGCCAAAAATCCTTCAGTCACTAATTCCATTCGGAAATCTTCCATCTCTTTGTGCAGGCTTGGTTGCTCCTTTAAAATCATGGAGTTCAAGCGGCACGGCAATCTGCTAAGGGCATCCGCTACCACGTTGGCTTTACCGGGGTGATAGTGAATGTCCAGATCATAATCCTTGATTAGCTAAATCCATCTTCTCTGCTTCATATTCAGCTCTTTCTGAGTGAATATATACTTCAGGCTCTTGTGATCCGAATAGATTTCACAAAGGTTTACCATCAGGTAATGCCTCCATGTCTTCAGGGCTAGAACTACGGCTGCGAGTTCGAGGTCATGGGTTGGGTAATATTGCTCATGTTGTTTCAGTTGTCGAGATAGATAAGATATAACTTTGCCTTCTTGCATTAGAACACATCCGAGACCGATCTTGGATGCGTCACAATACACGTCAAAGGGCTTTGTGATATCCGGCATGATTAAGATTGGGGCAGAAATCAATCTCCTCTTGAGTTCTTGAAAACTCGCTTCACATTTGTCCGTCCATTCAAACTTCTTGTCCTTCTTTAGCATTTGGGTGATGGGTCTGGCGATACTCGAGAATCCTTCTACGAACTTGCGGTAATATCCCGCCAATCCGAGAAATGCACGAACTTGGGCCTGAGTGGTTGGGGCTTGCCAATCATCGACGTCTTTCATCTTTGCAGGGTCAACGGCAATTCCTCCGACTGATACAATGTGGCCGAGGAATCCTACCTCCTATAACCAGAATTCACATTTGCTAAACTTGGCATACAATTGATGCTCTCTAAGGGTTCCAAGAATGGTCCTTAGGTGTAGCTCATGTTCTTGTTCTGATTTGGAATAAATCAGAATGTCATCGATGAAAACAACGACAAACTTATCCAGGAAGTCCATAAAAATCTTATTCATGAGATTCATGAAATAAGTGGGGGCATTGGTTAATCCAAAAGACATGACAGTATACTCGTATAATCCTTATCTGGTGGTAAAGGCAGTCTTTGGAATATCTTCTGCACGAATCTTGAGTTGATGATAGCCTGTTCTAAGATCAATCTTAGAAAACACTTTGGCACCAGTCAACTGATCAAACAAATCTTCTATCTTGGGAAATTGGTATTTGTTCTTGATAGTGACATCATTCAACTTCCGATAATCCATACACAAACGGTTACCTCCATCCTTCTTGTCCACAAATAAGACAGATGATATCCATGGTGACGCACTTGGTTGAATCAATCCAATTTCCAACATGGCATCTAGTTGCTTCTTCAGTTCTGCTAGTTCAGATGGGTTCATACTATATGGTCTCTAGGCTATAGGCCCGGTTCCAGGGATTAGTTCAATGATAAACTCGATATCCCGATCTGGGGGCATATCGGGCAAAACATCTGGAAATACATCGGGGTATTCACAGACTATCCGGACTTAGTCAATGGTAAGTTGGGCTATACTCTTGTTGCACTTGAATTGACGAGGTAAGGTTTCAGATACATGCTCGACTGATATTCCGGCTGTACTGGTCATGGTTATGGCTTTCTTGGCACAGTCAATCAATCCTTTATGTTTGGACATCCAATCCATTCCTAGTACTACTTCCAAACCTTTAGTTCCGAGTACTATCAGATTAGCATAAAAATATATGCCATGGATTCAGATAGGGACGGCTTTGCAAATTTGCCTAACTTTGGTGGTTGAACCGGGGATTTGAACAATCATAACATGCTTTAGTTTAGTTGGTTGAATCTTACTAGTGCATGCAAATTCTTCGGTGACAAATGAGTGTGATGCACCAGAATCAAACAACACTCTAGCAAGTACTGAATTAACAGAAAACATACCCAGCACGACGTCTGGCGCTTCCTGAGCTTCTTCAACATGCATGAGAAAAAGATGGCCGTTGCGGTTGAGCGAATTCCCTAGGGCAAACCTTCTTCCGGGCTGAACACGACGCTGCTGCTGAGCTGGCACATTTGCATTGGGGACTGCGGCATTCTTCCTGGGGCACTCGTTGGAGTAGTGACCCTTATTTACACAGTCATAACAAGTCACTTGCGACTTTTCCTTTGCTGCAACAAGCACATCATTGCTTCCAGTCCTCGGGGAAATGTTGGTGTTGGCGGCAGCATTGTTGTTGTTGAACTTGGGTGGTGCACGGTTGAAATTGTTAGAGTTGCCTGGGTTGTTATGATTTCCTCTGGGCCTCGGGTTTCCACGGTTGGTATAGGTCGGACGGTTCATCGGGGGTCTGTTGGTTCTCGAGGCAAATCCTAGAGATGGGTTAGGGCGATACTTTGGGGTCTGATGGGTTCCTGGCTAATGCATCATGCGATGCTTGCGCTTCTCATTGTCTTGGTTGATCTTTCCTTCCATCTGGATGGCAAAGTCGAAAAGGGCTTCAATATCCGCAAAGGGGATATTGACCAACACAGTTTGCATCTCATCATGCAGACCATTCAAGAATCTCTCTTTCTTCTTGGCTTCGGTGTCGATCTCATCCAGGGCATACCTAGCTAATGACAAGAATTTGTCACAGTATTACACTACGGTCATCCGTCCTTGCTTCAATTCTCTGAACTCATCTCTCATTCTCTTGATCAAACCCGGTGGCACATGGGTTCTGCTGAACTTGACCTTGAATTCCTCCCAGGTCATCATCTGTCCTCTGGTCATTGCACGAACGTTGTTCCACCATGCTCTTGCATCTTCGGCTAGATAGTGGGTGGTGAACATAGCTTTCTCGTTTGCTTCCACTCTGGCGACTTCTAGGTTGTTCTCCATAGTTTGCAGCCAATCATCTGTGTCAAAGGGCTCTTCCGACTTAGTGAAAACAGGTGGGTTGGTGTTCTAGAAATTCTTGAGCTTAGGTCCATGGTTGTCCTGATTTCCTTGGCCTTGATTGTTGTGGGCTAGCTGAGCTATCTGCTGAAGGGTGGCTAGGTTGGCTTGACGTTCGGCTCTTTCAGCTTCGCGGTCAGAAACCAACATTTGCAGAATCTACAACATCAGGTCCGGGGATGGACCACTTCCTCCGCGTGGCATCTGAAGATTGAGATAGATCATGAGAAAAGAGGGAAATTTATAAGGTTCGGGGACTTTGAAAAGTTTTTAAAGTTTGACTCAGATTTTCTAGCAACTTGCTTTTCATTCATTCATAGCACACGGTACAAACACACACCACAAAACAGGAAAAACAGATGGTTTTAAGAACCATTCTGGAAACTATGATACAGTGGGACCGAATACAACTCACTACGCTAGTTCTCAAGTGCTACTACTCCTCGGAGTCGGTGTAGTCGTCATCCTCATCATCC
This sequence comes from Avena longiglumis, assembly GCA_030063025.1. NCBI lineage: Eukaryota > Viridiplantae > Streptophyta > Magnoliopsida > Poales > Poaceae > Avena > Avena longiglumis. The sequence continues at coordinate 202,131,545 of CP125976.1, read as the reverse complement.
TCATCGTCATCGATGAAGGAGAAATCATCCTCATCGGTGAAGAAGTCCATAGCCTGATCCTCCAAAAAATCATCATCATCGCTGAGATTGGAGTAGGGGTCTCCACGAAGATCCTCTCCGGCATTCTCTCTTTCCTCCAAATGCATGTCTCTCTCATGGATGGTCTCCTCCAAATCCGAGATACGGTGGCGAAGACGGGCAATGATGCGCTCCTTCTTGTCAAGCTGACGGCGGCGAGACTTGCGATCCTTTGCTAGCATGGCGATGGTCTGATCCTTCGTCTTGATGATGGCGGACTTGTGGTTGGAGTAGTCATGGGAATTTTCCAATTCCTGCTGATGATCGTACATCATGAAGCTAAGGTGGTCCAACTGAGTCTTCAACTCGTGGTGGTATGGGGCTTCCAGTGGATGTCCCAAAGCATCACGTCTTGGACAAAACTCAAAGCGGGTACCCTTGATCTGGTTGATACTCTGCCCACACAGACGGGCAAGAGCTTCCTGCATGGCCCTGGCAAGTCCATCGAGCTAGTTGTTCTCTCTTAAGGTGAACTGAATTCCCTCGGCAATGGGAGGTTCAATCTTTCCTCGAAGACTTGCAACAATTATCCACTGCAGATCTTCTCCTCCTTGATCATTGAGCTTAGCTCCGAAGAACTCGGGGTGCGGACGCTCCAGAGTTCCAAAAGCTGGTCCAAATCCCGCTCAAAAATAAGGTCTCCTCCATTCCCCAACTGATAAAACTTGCTGTACTTCACGTCCATCTATAAGAATATAGGATGAGTAAGTTAGTAGAGTGATCAAGTGTGTCAATTTTTATGTATTTGCAAGAGTTTTTGAGGAACATGAGTTTTCACGAAAGAATCAAAGTGATAAGAATGGGAATAAGTTTTTGTAAATATTTGTTTCCTTTGGTTTTGAAACTAAGTTTTTGATTCAAACGTCCAGTCTAACTAGGGTCTCCTATGGTTAGGATGGCTCTGATACCAACTTGTCAACACTCGGATTTTTAATCCCAGATGCATGTTATGCCATACATCGCAATCCCAGGATTACCATTTTTGCGAGACATAAGAGAATTGGATACCACAGTACATCATCCATTACAAACCATACATAAGGTCTTACACAAATAAGGATCTCATGATCCAGTTCTTAGTACAACTCAAGCAGCGGAATAACGTAATAATAACGGTAGCGTAGGCGAAGCTCCATCTTCGGGGTCACAGGCAATGCTGACGATGGGAGATGATCCTAGTTGTCGTAACCTTCCTAGGGTCCTTCGTCCTGGTACTCCTCTTCATAGTCTGGCCACGGAATAGCCAGGGACAAAGCCATGAGTACTCTTTAAGTACTCGCAAACTAATACTAACAGGTGAAGTTTTTTTTTGTAATAGTACGCTAAGCTCTAGGGTTGTTTTGCAAAAAAGCCAGATTTACTTCTACTAAGTTCAGAAGAAAGAAAAGCTAGTTGAAATTTTATAACACCTAAGTGGGAACTTGTATTTCATATCACAACTCTGTTGTGGTCAAGTCAAAATCTCAATTCATTTCACAAGTCCTTTTTGGAAACATCTGACGGGGGAATAGTATGGCCACTCCAACTGTCCATAACCGCGGACGCGGCTATTCGAATAGTTTGACACTCTGCAGAGATTGTACACTTTCACCACAACATTTGATACATCCGTCAAGAACAAATCCTGAATTCAGCATACTCAGTATGTGGATAATCAATCCTAACCTTTCAATTACAAGCCCTAGTATAAGCACCTCTCCTGTGAGTTTGGCCTCCCAACCATGACCAACTGTCATCTTGGGTACTGCACAGGTGGAAAATCTTCACAAGGTAGCCTCAGCTCAGACCTTGGCCGTGAGGGAACCCATACTAAGGTATATAAGTTTCTAGTCAAGCCCTACCCAAATTTCGGGTATTGTGGTTGTACGGTAAAATTGGAATGGTATCGCATCCAGACAACCATCAGTTTTATAAAGGGCTAAGGCTCATGCCTCGACATTTTCATCATCAAAATCATCTGGTGTTCGGAAACACATGTCAAAACATCTCAGTAGAATGACTCATCATTATAAGGTTTTCATAACCATTTCCCCCCCAAGTATTCCATCTAAAGTTGATCAAGTTTTATGCTTAGCACTAGCATCAACAATTGAGGGTGAGTACTAATGAGGGGTGGTAAACAAGTGGAGTTTAACTAAGTTCAATATCATGCCTTAGGATGACATCAAGATTATCTAGCTTAGGCCAAATTTAATGCTCTTTATGCAACCTTCAATTACCTTCCTAGAATCTACAAATCACTTAAGTAAACTTTAAGAAAAAGCTTTGATAAAGAAATAGAGTAGAAAGCTTGCAAGTAAAACTAGGAATAGGGTTATCAAGTGGGTATGATCACATATGCTTAAGGCATATAGTTGGCATGGTAACAAGCAAGTATTAGCTTGCATAGGTCAACTTGATTAGTAAGGCTTGCATCAGTATCAGTATAAGCTTTCCTTGAGCAGAGCAGTGGTTGAAGTTCTCCTCAGCTTCTTCTTCGTAGTATCCTCCTTCCTCCTTGTATCCTTGGTCAGTACTAGCGTCTATAAATAAATACGAGGTACACAATCACCAAACAATACTTAACTACTTTCAATCATCACACAAAGGGGTTCTATAGATGATCTAGTATCATCACTAACATTACAAGATTAAAGCTTTGGTCTTATTTATTTTATTTTTAGAAAAGTAATTTCTACCGATTGAAAAACTACTTAAAATTTAATATTCTCCAACTCAAACATGGGATCATGTTGACACATGCCATCACCACGTATTTTAGTACATGGGAATGTGATTTAAAGTGGTGTCACAATTTAGTAAGGTTTAACCTTTTTATTTTAAATAATTAAAGTGACTAGAAATGCATATGTGGCATTCTTTTATTACTTGAATATTATTTCTGTAATTAAACCAAAATGTTTTTATATATTCTGAAAGGTATGATAAAATGTGATTTTTGAGAGTTGGAATCAACTCAAAAGCTATTATGGTTTAAATTTGAAAAATGTTTGAATGCGGAAAATCTTTTGCCTTGTTATTTTATCAAGGGTGATCTACAGATCCAAATGATTTGAATCCAACGGGCTCGGATTAAGCATTTCAGTACCTTTCTAAGAAAATTGGTTTCATGCAATTTAGTTCACTAAATTGAGCTGGGTTGATTTTTGAAACTAGGTACATAATTGTGTTTAAATTAAAATAGAAAAATCTAAATTCAAACGCTTGGGCTGCGCGGGAAAGGTAAATGGGCCGGCCCAGTGTCACTCCATGGTGAGCTCTCGGTGACAGGGTACCACCCGTCGGGCTCATAACACGCGGTGATGCGGGCGATCTCGGTCGCACGATCTAAGTCTAATCGAACAGCTACGACTCATCGTCCACGTCGGGCAACGCCGGCGAGACAGAACCCTAACGCGGCAGGTGGGGGTTGTGGGAGGCTCATCGGGGCTCAGGCGAGGGTCGGCGATGGGGGTAAACGACGAAGTCGACAACGGCGATTATCCTGGCACCGACAGCTCCTCCTGGGGCGGCTCCAATCGATGGCTTCCTTCTTCTCCAGCAGCGGCGGGATCTAGTGAAATTCCGGCGATGCGCTGCTCGCCTTGCTCCGGGAGTGAGGTGGGGTGGTTCTGGGTGAGAGGGGAGTGGAATGGTGTGAAGAAATCGAGCGGGGAAGGCCTCTATTTATAGTGGCGAGAGGGGACCGACGGGCGCGGACTGAGCTCGTCGTGTTCGATGACACAGAAGGCTGTCGGCGTGGGCGACGGTAGGGGGCGGTGCTGTGCTCCCTGACGAAGCTCAACGGCATGGTGGCGAGGCATGGGGCGGTGCTGATCGGTCGGAACGCTTCGGCGCTCTAAGCGTATCCGACAGAGGTTTTGATGGCGCACAGCGCGCGTGGTCCGCGCGGAGGCGAACAGGCGTGTCTCCAGGGTTGTTGGGGTGGTGGTGATCACGCGTGCACGCGGCGAAGGCGGCGCGCGGTCTGTGGGCGTGTGTCGAGGGTGGCGCATGGGCGCGCTCTCGGCATGCTCGCAGAGAGGCTTGGCATGGCTTGGGCGTGTGGTCCAGTGGCTGGCATTGCTCGAGGCTGGGACCGGGAGTGGCGGTGGGGTGCTGGCTTGCTCCCAGACAAGGTTGGCGAGGCTAGTGTTGCTCGTAGCTTGCTGTCGACCATGGGGTGGCAATGGTGCTCTCGGCCTGCTCACCATTGATGACAATGGACAGTTTGCAGTGGTGCTAGAGGTTAGTTAAGGTTGCTAGATGATCTACTAAGGCTAGTTGTAACCAGAGAGGGAACAAGTTAGGTCCAAAACACTGCTCAACATAGTGTTTTTGATTTTGTTGATTTGAATCTGCAACCTGTTTGATGAAATGGCCGCATGAACTTAAGTTTTGAATTTTGAAAAGATTTTTGGTGGGTGTGCTAGGCATGTGCTGAGGATTCTGTGGATGCTTGGGTTTTGAAAATTGAGCTTGTTTGAGTGGTTTTTGAAATAGTGGGATCTTCCCATATGAAATAGATTCAATTTTAAACTTTCATTTAAACTAAGCAATTGAATGTTTTTGGATGATCAGAAAGTGGCCCTTGGTACCTTATTATGAGTACTATCAAGGGGTGCAAAGATCCATACATGTTTCTGTTGAGTTTTGAAAGTTAGAGATAGCCAAAGTAGGCATGGGAGTTAATTTGGCCAAAGTGACCATTTACTTAATTTGTTTGTTTTGACTTGTTTGTCCTTGGGAAAAGTTTGGGCATTGTTTAGATGATGTTTATTTCACCTAAGAATCATTTTACAAGCAAAGAAACACTGAACCATGGCAATTCAAAAGAATCCAAATTTTAATACCACATATGAATGCTTTCATATTTTTAATTAGAAAAGTTTTTGTTAACCCTAAATTTGATGATTAGAGTTTGATGATCTAAGTTTAATATTTTTGGGATGTTACATCGGGGTGCGGGCGCTCCAGAATTTCCGAGAGCTGGTCCAAATGACGCTCAAAGATGAGATCTCCTCCATTTCCCAACTGATAGAACTTGCTATACTTCACGTCCATCTATTAAGAATGTAAGATGAGTAAGTTAGTAGAGTGATCAAGTGTGTCAAATTTTATGTAAGTTTGCATGAATTTTGAGGAACATGAATTTTAATGAAAGAATCTAAATGATAAGAATGAGAATAGGTTTTCATAAATACTCACTTCTTTTGTTTTGAAACTAAGTTTTTGATTCAAGCGTCCATTCTATCTAGGGTCTCCTATGGTCAGGATGGCTCTGATACCAACTTGTCAACATCCGGATTTTTAATCCCAGATGCCTGTTATGCCATACATCACAATCCTAGGATTACCATTTTTGCGAGACATAACAGATTGGTACCATAGTTCATCATCCATTACAAACCATAATAAAGGTCTTACAAATAAAGGATCTCATGATCCAGTCTTTGTACAATCATTGTAGTGGAAATGATATAATAACAATAGCGGAAATGATACAATCATTGTAGTGGGAACTTGAGTTTTCATATCACAACCCTGTTGTGGTCAAGTCAAAGTCATGATTCAATTCACAAGTTATTTTGAAAACATCTGACGACGGAACAGTATGGCCATTCCAACTGTCCATAACCACGGACGCGGCTATTCAAATAGTTTGACACTCTGCAGAGGTGGTACACTTTCACCACAATATTCGATACATCCGTCAGGAACAATCCTGAATTCACCATACTTAGTATGCGGATAATCAATCCTAACCTTTCAATTACACACCCTAGTATAGGCACCTCTCCTATGAGTTTGGCCTCCCAACCATGACCATCTGTCATCTTGGGAACTGCACAAGTGGTCAATCATCACGAGGTAGCCTCAGCTCAAACCTCGCCCGCAAGGGAACCCATACTAAGATATATAAACTTCCTGTCAAGCCCTACCCAAATTCGGGTATTGTGGTTGTATGGTAAAATCAGAATAGGGGTAGCACTAGCAAGTATTCCCATCTAAAGTGATCAAGTTTTATGCTTAGCACTAGCAATTACAATTGGGGTAAACACTAATGAGGGGTGATAATCAAGTGTGACTTATCTAAGTTCAATCTCATGCCTCAGGATGACATCAAGATCTACCTAACTTAGGCCAAGTTTTATGCTCTTTATGTTACCTTTAAAATCTCTCAAAAACTTACAAGTCACTAAGTAAACATAAATAAAAAGCTTTGATAAAGAAATACAAGAATAAAGCTTGCAATTAAACTGGGATTTGGTATAATAAAGGTTTATGACCCAATATGTCTAAGGCATCTAGTTTGCATAGTTATCATGCAAGGGTTAGCTTGCTAAGTCAACTGGTAGTGTTAGGCTTGCATGGTTAACAAACTTGCAAGTGGTAGCTTGCTAGTTAACTTGTAGTGTTAGGCTTGCATGGTTAACAAACTTGCAAGTGGTAGCTTGCTAGTTAACTTGTAGTGTTAGGCTTGCCTTGTGGAGTGCAGTGGTTGAAGTTCTCCTCGGTTTCTTCCTCGTAGTAGTCTTCTTCCTCTTCGTATCCTTGGTTGGTACTAGCGTCTATAAATGAATATGAAGTACACAATCACCAAACAATACTTAATTACTTCTATTTAGCACACAAAGGCTCACACTAGATGATCTAGCATCATCACAATCATCATAAGGATTAAGGCAATAGTTTTATTTATTTATTTTAGAAAAGTAATTTCTACTCATTGAAAAACTACTTAGGATTTAATATTCTCCAATTAAAATATGGGATCATGTTGACACATGTCATCACCACATATTTCGGTACTTGGTAATGTGATTTAAATTGGTGTCACAGTTTAATAAGGTTAATCCTTTTTATTTTAATTAATTTAAGTGACTAGAAATGCCTATGGGGCATTCTTTTATTACTTGTCCATTATTACAGCAAGTAAACCTAGATATTTTTATATATTCAGAAAGGTCTTGTCAAATGTGATTTCTGAGAGTTGGAATCAACTCAAAAGCATCTATGGTTGAATTTTGAAAAATATTTGAATGCAGAAAAGTCTCTGCCATGTTATGTTTACCATAGGTGATCTATAATTCCAAATGGTTTCAATCCAACGAGCTTGGATTAAGAATTTCCATACCGTTCTAGAAAAATTAGTTTCATGCAATTTGGTTTAGTTAATCTTTCTAAAATGAATTTTGAATCTACTTCCAGAACTAGGTTTGAACTAAATAGATAAATTCTAATTTGAACTAACTGGGTCACGTGGGAAATCTAAATGGGTCGACCCACTACGCACAACGCGCGCGGGCTGGTTAAGTGGTTGTCCCCACACGTCAGTGGGACAGGGGTGCGAAGCGGTACGGTCTAACTACGACCGTAGGATTAGATCGAGGATCAACAACTCACGGCCATCGTCCTCGTCGAACAGAACACGACGGGACCGAACCCTAGCGAGGCCAGTGGGGGTCTGTGGCGGCTCACCGGGGTTCGGGCGATGGTCGGCGATGGGGGCGAATGACGAAGTCGACGACGGCAGTTCTCCTCGTACTGGCGGCTCCTCCTGGGGTGGATCCAATCGACGACGCCCTTCTCCTCTAGCAGCGGCAGGCTCCGGCGAAACTCCGGCGATGCGGCGCTCGCCTTTCTCCAGTAAGAAGTGTGAACTATCAGTGAGAGGTGGGGAGTGAGATGGTGTGAAGAAGACGAACGGGGGAGGACTCTATTTTACTGCGACGAGGGAACCGAAGGGTGCGGGCAGAGCTTGTCGGGGTCGGGGTTACAGAGAGCTATGGGCATGGATGGTGGTAGGGGACGGAGCACGGTATCATGGCGGTGCTCAATGGCTTGATGGCACGGCAAGGGGTGATGCGGTCCGGTCGGAATGCGAGGGTGCTCTAAGCGTCACTGACGACATTTTTGACGATGCACAGGCGCTCCTGGTCGCACGACGGTGAACGGGGTTGTCTGGTGGTCTCCTGGGACGATGGTGATCATGTAGACGGGCGGCAAAGGCGGGGGCGCGATCTGTGCGAGCGTGTCGAGTGCGGCGCCCTGGCGCGCTCTAGACATGGCAGAGAAAAACTGGGCGCGGTGTGTTTTCTGTGGTCCACGGCTTAGCAAGGGTCGAGGGATGGACATGGGGTGGCGATGGACGGTGGCGTGCTTCCTGGACACGATGGCTAGGCGCGGCGCTTGCTCTGGCTAGCTTGCCATGGTCGGCTGGCAAGGGTGCTCTCGGGCATGCACGACATGGTGCATTGGTTAGAGGCTAGGTTGGTTCAATGCGATGGTTGGCACTGGGGGAGACATGGATGATCAATGGGGAACAAGGTTTGGCAAAATTACTGCTCAAAACAATGAAGTTTGGCCAAATTTGTTTTCTATCTCTAGGTGTTTGATGAAATGGCCGCAAGAAATTCATATTTTAATTTTGGGTTGAAACTTTCTGGGTGCAATGGTCACATACTAGGTAGTCTCTGGTTGATGGTATTTGTCAATGTGTACTGGTTTGGTTGGTTTTTGAGAAATGGTGATCTTCCCATATGGACTAGATTCAATTTTGAATTGTCCTTGGCTTAGATTTGCAAATTGTTTCTGTGGGTTTGCAAGGTGGGCTTGGGTTCACTTTTACTGTAACATCCCAAAAATCATGATTTACAAAGTTTGCATATCATTCATGCATTCATAAACATTTGGATCATTTTTAAATAAGATTTCAAAACAAAGGTAAATTGTTGCCTAATATTTTATGTAAGCAAGACAATGGCTTATTTCTACTCTCTAATATGAGAATACTTTGTTTTAACCAGAAAAGGTTTGAATATAGGTTTGAATGTTGTTTCCAAAGCTTGGTCAAAATTTCAAAACAAAAATATAAATTCAAAACCATTCATATGCCTATTATAAATAAATAATTAAGGCATAGTTTTATTTTAAAACTTCAATGGGCCAATGTATTTTTGAGTGAACAACAATGTTTTGTATTCAAATATGTGCATGGTTCACTTTACAAAAATCCAGAGAAAGTTTGAATTCAAACTCATTTGAAAAACATTTGAAAATGAAACCATAAAATCAAAACAGAAATGTAAAAAAGAATAAAGAAAAGAAAAAGGGCCGGCACCACCTATTTGGCCCAGTAACAGAACCAGCCCACCCGGGTTTTCCCCTCTCCCTCTGTTTCTCACCCACGCGAGCACACCCCTCTCGCTGACGTCTCAGACCCACCCGCCCCGTCATCGTCGTCCCCAAACCCCTCCCACGACCTGGCTTCACCGTTTCTTCCTCCTCATTCACTGCCGCGTCTTAATTCGATTAAATGCTGTTGATTTCATGCCCAATCCTCGCCCCTGCTTTGGCTACTTAATCCCCTCCCCCTCGCGGCCAATTCCCCCAACACAGCCAGCCAGAAGCGCCACCAGGCTGCCCGTAATTTCATTTGCACCGCCACAGTACCGAGCGCCTCCGGCGATGTATTCCGATGAGTACAGTGCCCCCCTTCACCTCAGGATCATGCGAGCTTGTTCGTCTGGTTCATGTGCATCATATCATGCTGTTTGTTTGCTCTGTCTTCACCAGAACGCCGCCTCTGTCCATCTCTTCAAACAACAAAACCGCCGCCCAACTCCGTCGAGAAATCCGGGTAACCTCCGAGCGCCCCTTGTCTTCTCCTTGACACTATCGTGTTCGCCGTGACCTTGCGCACCTCCTAACACATATGGTTTGTGCTAGGGCGATCCAGAGCGTCGGCAACAACTTCGTCTGCAAGGACCCGACGCCGCCTGCAACTCCGACGAGCTCTAGCCCCCACTACAGCACGCCCCCGCCCCAACCATGACCACGTTGAGCTTCCTCGCAGTCGTGCGACACTGGTAAGGTCAACCACTACCCCTAGCCCCCTCTGGAATCGCCAGAACACCATCGCCGGTAGCACCACCGCCGCGCCGCCATCGCTAGCGCCGCCCATCCATGGTCATGTGCTCAGCAACGTTGGATCTTGATCTAACGCGTAGGATTAGATCACTTAACAAAGGGGTACGAGTGGATCTGATCCGTGCAATTTCATTTAGATCGTGCGGCTCACATTGATCGATCCATGTGAATCGGTATCGGCCAATAGAATTATTCCACGTGGCCTAGCCTGTCTGTTTAAAATTCCAGAAATGATTTTTGAATGTTTAAACTTGTAAATTCAATAACTTTTTTTCTGTTTATCCAAAAAATACAAATAAGATATCAATGGAATCACAAAAATAAATCCTACACATCTTTAGGATTAGTTTTGTATTTTGTCTCTGGTAAAATATTATTTTATGCAGAGACATTTGTAGGCCTATTTTGTGTATTAAAATTATTTGGAAAATGTTTTAAAGATCTAATTAAGTTTATTAGGTGTATAAATGTTTAGTTTATTGATAAGTAATGTTTTACTTGTCTTGGTTGGTTTAGAAAAATCATCACATGGCATTTGCATGCATTCATATATTTTTGTACGATTATTTGAAATGTGAATTTGGTGCTATCATTTTATGTGTAGATTTTGGTGCTAGTGGTGATTGTGACTATGAGGATTGTTGTTTCTCTCCCAACTACCAAGGCAAGTGGTGCTTCATATTTTTATCCCAATATTTTGACTATGCATTAGAAATATTTTGTATAGGGCTTGCATGATAATTTTTGCTAAGTATCTATATGCTATGCTTGGGAAATCCTAGTAGTTGTAGAATTGTTAGAATTTTCTCTAAGTTAAGATACTTGTTATTGCCATGCTTAGCCTAGCTAGTAGCTACCAAGGGTGGTTTATATACACATGCTATGGAAAATATTGCTAAGTCTTTGACTTGTGTTTTTGCTTAATGAAACAACTAAGTGAATGAAACACCTGGGTGGAATGGTAATTGCATGGATGGATTTTGGGTGAGTGGTTACTAGGGCCCATTGTTCAATGGTCTACCCTGTGTATCTCACTTGTGGAATGCCACCCAGGAACAAAGGGATTTGAGATGCCATATGTTAAGAAGCTTCTAGTGCAGCCACATGGCATTATGGGCTCTGCCTGGATCATATAGGTTGCAATAACTTATCCAAATGTACAGTTGGTGGTAGAGGGTGATAGGTTTGGAGCGTGTCCATTTTGGTCTAAGGGAAGGCTTCTGAAAGGTCCTGTCTTGATGAAAATCAAGTCTTGTGGGGAAAGTGCACCACCTCTGCAGAAGGAAGAATCTAAGTACTTAGCCGTGTCCCCGGAAATGGACAATTTGAGCATCAAGACATGGAAGCTATCAAGAATCTCCTCATCCCAATTTTCTAAGTTAAAAACTTGTGGTTGAACAAGGGTTAAGGTTCACCAATATCTATTGGTGGTTCCTTGGGAGTTTTTGCCAAACAAAAACTTAGTGTTTTTAACTGATAGGTAAAACCTATTTTGAGCAAAGCAAGCCTAAGCTACACTTAGCCAAATTCATGTAGAAGCTAGATACTATTATTCTACTAAGGTATCACTTGCTAATACTATTCCAATGTATTGACCCACTGTGGCTGTAACTTGTGATGTTGCAGGTTACTCTGATGAGGATTAGGGTTATGAGTCTACACTCAACATGCCTGCCTATGGCACATGAAGATGAAGACTTTTATTTATATTGTTAAGTTAAACTCCTGTACTAGCCTATGGCTATGGAGTTGTAAAATACTATGTTATCTCTAGAATGACGATGTAATAATGACCTTTATTTCTGTGTACTTCATCTTAAATTATGGATGCTAGCAATTGATCCAGGGACTAGCATTGCAATCATAGGGGCCTTTAACTTTATAAAGGTGGGGTCTTACATTTACTTGGTCTAGCAAGGGGTAAAAAGAATTGGATTTGTTTCTGTTTGAAATCTTAGACTAGAAACACTCAAAGTGGTCTAGTGAGCAAGATTGGCAAAAATGACCATTAGCTTATTTTGTTTGTTTTTGAATTTCTATTGATTTGATTCTACTTGGAAATGATTTATATGATTTTGTTTTCATCTTTAAAGCAATCCTTGCCATTCACAACATTCAAATAAGTCCATACAAGCATCATGCATTCATCACATACACACATGCATTCATATGGATTTTAATTAGCAAAAGTTTTTGTTAACCCTAAATTTGGGTGATTGGAAATTGATAACCTTGATTAATATTTTTGGGATATTACATTAAGGATGCAATGGAGTCTAGGTAGAGTCCTTTTCTTTCCAGGTATAATCTACTTATTATTTTATTTATCGCGTACTGGTGAATGGTATAGTTGTAGTGGTATTTGATTCATAGAATTGCTTTCTTGAAATAATGGTTCTAACTATACAGAAACATAAGTCACTAAAATATATGTTCTTTGTATTTTTAGCTCTTTCGCCTTTCCATGTGAACAAATTGTGTTCGTGGAGTAGTACTTTTGAATGGGTAGTGCACAATGTCCTGCCTACTAATTTGGCATATGGTGATCTTCATTTTCAAGGAAGAATCAGGACATGTTCTCCCGTGTTTAGCTCTGCATAAAGGTGAAGGTCCTAGATGCCATGTAGATTTAGTTCTACGCTTCTACTCGATAATATGGTCTTCCCCTATGATTTGCATTGTGATAATGTAGCATCTAAATTTAGTTGTCTTTCGTGCTTATCATACTGGAGGCACACTCAATGACTTAAACAACCTACTTCCTTGAGTCGCAGGTGCCACATTATACATAATGGTTGTTTGCATTTGACGATGGGCAGCCATAGAGATCTTCACAATCCAACATCCTCTGCTCCTTGCAAGCCATCTTCCTCCTTCCCCTTCCAGCTGTTGAATCCAATCTATTGTCAAGATATTGGTATTTGTACGCTATACACCTTCTTTGCATTTGCACGGCAAGATGGTTGTTCTTCCTCTTACTGTTAAGGTCACTACTATAATTTCCCCCATTCATAATTTTATAGACGATTGTGGTTATATATGGTACTGTGAAGATATAATAACAATTAGGCACCTGCATCTTAATTATTTTCTCCAAGATGGGTACAGATGAATACTATCAGTTTTCTGCATTCATGAATTTCACCAGGAGGGAGTAACCAATTCTGGAAACTTATTTGCTAGTTACTGACAAGTGACAAATACTGTTTTCCTGATTCACATAGTAAAAACTTGAGGCATGAATATCTACTCCTATATGTGGCATAAATTCTTTTTAATTTCATACGCTGAATTACCACCGCTGATTTTTGGAGTTGCAGAACCTACGTTTATCATGGACACTTGTCTCTAGAAGTTGAAAAAAATAGTCGGGCTTTGGAGATTGAGTATTTTTTGTGTGATGGATGATAAGGGATGATAGATCAAACAAGTACTCATATTTTCTTACCAGTCACACTAAATGTACCACTTTCTTTATATGCTAACAGGGTTTGCAGTTGCAGTTGGACAGCGATCGTGGTGTTACTTGTGGAAATATTAGCTTCTATAGTTTCTGTAAATAGATTCAGATGGTTTTGTAGGAGAATTGCTTGGAATGTTAGTCTCAGTTCTCTTTGTGCAAAACAATACTCTCTCCACTACATAGTTCTTGTCATGTTTTAGTTCATATTTGAACTACAATCACCACAATAAGTGTGGAACAGGAGTGCCAAGGTAAAGTATTTTCCTTATATGTATTAGTAAAACACTAATTTAAAATTTGGGTGCTCTAGGTAAAATGAAGGTGTTAATTGCTGACTATGGGGCTCCTCTTACTGTGGAGTTTATAGAAGTATTTGTTGGGTGAATTGATCCATTCAGGTGTTCCTAGGAGGCCCTCGATCTGTGCTCATATTGCTAGTAGATAATATAGGGGACTCTAGGTAGGCAGCTGTTGTGATGCCTAGATGCACGATAGGTACATCACTATCTAAAGCCCTGAATCTATTAGAAAGAGAGAAATGGCTGATATAGATAATATACAATACATAACCATTGATTAGGCCCCAAGTTTATTGAGATTAGGTCCCAATACAGCATGATTTGTGTAGGCAAATGATATTGTGATAATTTTCATCTTATGGCTTACCTGGGGATGAAATTTTACTAGAGCTTCAGCATCTGAGGAACTGCCAGCATGATCAAGTTGTGGTTCATCACTTCGATGGAAGGCTATCTTGCAATAACCATGTTGCACTTACACACTTTGGTCTTGACAAGGTATCCCTACCTATGTCTAATCATGTTTCCCAACCCTAGATGCCTAACCTTAGTGACCTCAGAAATAAAATATCGAATATTTGTTTCTCCAGGCGATTGAGCAGCTTATTGCTGATGTTCTTGGGGTTGAGGGTTCATTCATATGATTGTCAGAAGTATCCTTGCTAGGACATACTATGCATTCTCTTATAGGGGTTGATTGGTATGGTGTCAACTACATTTCCATTTCATCTCATCAATTTTTTATCAACAATTGTTCAATTTTTAGTGTGGAAATGCATTGGTGGAACGGGTCCATCCTCACACATCCATTAATTATCTTTTATGGACTTTCCACACTCCTCCAAGTCCCTCCTTTTATTACCAACTCTAAATAAGTATCGCATCTCATTATCCCATTGTTCTTTTATAGTTCTGCTAAGAGAATAATTTATCTTGTTATTGTTTGATTTTCCATACCATCTATATATGCTATGTCTTTGCGGTTAATATTCTGTTAAATTCCTATTTATAGATTGATTCAGTGATGAAAAAGGGGCACATAAATTGCAGTTTACATTTTGATTTATTATACCAACCCATCATCTGGGTTATTTTTTAAATGGCCAACTATTTGCAATCTTCCATACAAAATGTCACTAGGAAATTAGCACCAACTCTAGAGTGTAGTAAAATGAAAAGAAATATGATGTTCCTTGCTCACTAAGGTTTTATTGTATCATCTGTGACCATGAATCCTCTTAAATTTTTCATCCCAGTAAGTAAACAAGTATCGATTTTGTTGTCTAAGATAAGTACTTTTTTTGTTTTAGTTCTCCCGTTTTTGTTGACAAAAAAGATACTGATTGAGTATCTAATGCTTTCCTAATATACATATTAACAAAGTTCTTTTTTCTATTATTGGATTATGTAGGTATATTGATATACATTTGTCAACAAGATCACTATATCTTCCAGTATTGTGTGTTATTTTCTTTTAGATCACATGACAAAAGAGGAGTACTTTTTTCTCTAGAGCTTCAGGGATTAAAACCAAAAAAGTGGATTGGGATGGATTGGAAAATAAAATCCATCTTAGTTAAATGATACCCTCTTCTTTTCTGTTCATCGAAAATTAAATACGCTTTTTGTACATATGTAATACAATGATGTATGGAATTTATGTAAATATGTAACAAAAAATGTATGGATTGAAATATAGCTGTTCCAGTATGAAACTAGATGATGCACTATACATGGTACGACAAAAACTTTGTTGTTTTGACGTTTTATATCAGGGCTTGATCATTGTGAAAATCGGGGATAGTACCATGAAGAGGATTGTAGGTGACCCAAGGCCGGGTTTTCCTAGGTCCACCTCGCTAGTCAGGTTGTGGCATGATGACCCACAAGTATAGGGGGTGTATCGTAGTACTTTCAATAAATAGGAGTGTCGATCCCAACGAGGAGCAGAAGGTGTTGACTAGTGGTATGGAGCAGGAAATCTCTGTAAATACTTAGCAAACCGTTTTTAGTGGTTTTCTGATAAAGCAAAGAAATAAAGTGCAAGTAATAAAGACAACGAACAAATGCAGCAAGTGGCCCAATCCTTTCTTAGCAAAGGACAAGCCGGTGGAAATACTTATAAGGACCAAACGTTCTTGAGGATACATGGGAATTCTGTCAAGTGCTTTTGCTTCAAATAGCTAAGTACCCTTCTTTGGTGTTGTAAGTGTTGTGTGGGTGAACCTGTGCTAATATACCAACCTTACTTGGAATAATACATACTGATATCTACACACTTCTATTCTTGTAGACAGTTGTTGGGCCTCCAAGTGCAGAGGTTTGTAGAACATCAGCAGGTTTCCCTTAAGTGGATCACCCAAGGTTTATCAAACTCAGGGAGGAAGTGTTCAAAGGTATCCCCTCTCAAGCAACCCTGCAATCAAGATACAAGAAGTCTCTTGTGTCCCCAACACACCCAATATACTTGTCAGGTGTATAGGTGCACTAGTTCGGCGAAGAGATAGTGAAATACAAGTGGTAACGGTGCCAGAAAATAGCTTTTGACTTGTTGTTGACATTGAAGAAACTAAAGGCAAACTGAAATAAAGATGGAAGCAAGCAAACATGCAACAGATCTAGATGCAAACAGTGTTTCAATGCTTAGAAATAGGGCCTAGGGATCATACTTTCACTAGTGAACACTCTCTCATATAAATATCCTCTCTTCATGATACTACTCTCAACTACTCTCCGGTTGGACACTCTAATCCATGGCAGGGCTGTAACAACACTCCTCAAAGTCTGCCTTTCCCAATCTAGATAACCCCACACTGTCACCTTGAGCGCTAGATGGTTTCAACAAACACCACAATTTCATAAAGACATCCAACTCTAAATATAACTCATGAATATATATGTAATCTAGCTTAAGTGCCACACACGGCACGCACACTGTCACTTTCACACACATGGGGAAAAGCATAGATCTATTAAAGCACGATGAGTATTTATGTAGACTCTAGCCTAAGTACCACCACGGCATGCACGCTGTCACTTACACACACGTGGGGAGAGCTAGAGATCTATTGAAGCACTTGAGTAGCAAGGTAGATCTACTTGATTACAAAGCTCATGACCACAACAAGATCATGCATAGAGAGAGATGAACACATAGCTACCGGTAGAGCCCTTAGCCTCAAGAGAGAACTACTTCCTCCTCATCATGGGAATCAGCAACGACGATGGAGATGGTGGTGGAGATCGATGGAGATGGCTCCGGGGGCACTTCTCCGCCCCGGCAAGGTGCTGGAACAGAGACTTCCTGTCCCCCGAATCTCCCCTTCAGCCTGGGCTGGGCCTACCCCCATCCCTAGAGGAGCCGTATGAGGCGGAAGCTCCACGTACGTTTTGAAGCCGAGCCTTTCCAGCAATGGGGCCTAGGGACCGATATGATGATTGGTTTAGGTAGGGCGGCCGGCCTACTATGGGCACCTATAGGGATTAGTGCGTGAGACCTACGGCGACGCTGTGGAGGTTTTTGTGGATTTCTTTTGGATGATTTAGGGTTTTCTCGCCTGGGGCTTCTTATAGGTGCAGGAGGCAAGGTCGGTGGAGGTCTAGGGGGTCCACACCCTGCCCAGGCGCGGTCCCACCCTGGTCGCGCCTAGGGGGTCTGGTTTCCTTGGCTCACCCCTCCGTCTCTCCTCTGGACTTCATGTCGCCCATGGTAAAATATTGACTTTGGCTTTGTCCCGTACAATTCCGAGAATATTGATTTTCTGCCTTTCTGGAACCAAAAACAGAAGAAAGCAGGCAACTGGCACTGTGGCAACTTGTTAATAGGTTAGTTCCAGAAAAGATATAAAAACACCTCAAAGTGTAGACAAAGCAAAGTAGATACTAAACAATCATGGAACATAAAAAATTATAGATACATTTACGACGTATCAAGCATCCCCAAGCTTAACTCCTGCTCGTCCTCGAGTAGGTAAGTGATAAAAGAATAATTTTTGAGGTGACATGCACCATCAAAACCAAGATCAGCCCATTTGCAAGCATTGAAAGCTGGGATAAAAAAACTCTAAACATGTGCATGAAAGATGGAGTTCTAACAATAAGACAAAGTAACTACGCATGCAACATTAAAGGCTACAAACAAAGATCATGAATAACATGCATTGAAAAATGTTTGTTTGTTTCACATACAGAAAACATGGCATAGTGGCAATCAGCTTGTCCCTCATGGAGTAGCAAATAGATGCATAGGGAACCTTCAAAGTTCATAAGAGTGACTAGATACAAATAGCACAAGAACAAGTAATATCACAATATGCATCAATCAATAAGTTTTGGGACACTACACATAGAACTAAGAATGGCAACTATGCTATCTTAATGGTTCCTAATGGTAGAAGGTGGAGACTCAATATAATAGTGGAAGCAAGGCCCTTCATAAAGGGAAGCAGGGATTTCAAGTTTCTAGAAGAGCTTCCAAAAATTATGGTACTTGTTAGCTTTCAGCCCTTATTGCCCCTATCATAAGCATCTTGAAGTGATTAAGGTTAAAGTGAACAAACTATGGAGTATATGCTTGACAAATTATAAGTTGGCAATCTAAAGTCCCTTGAATACGAGGGCCACACCTCATGCTACTCAACTTTAGTCACCTGTAAGTTCTTGTCATAGTAAGTACATGCGTATCATAGAGAACCACCAATGGGGTACCCCTTGCACATGGTACAAGAGCTTTCCATAACCAAAATGACAAGGCAAGCAGACAATGAGCATCTCAGCGATCTTTTTATCTACTATATGCATAGCTTTTTATTGAGGATGCTTCATAGATAGCTCATTATGGTGATGCTGCAAGTTTACACCATGATTAGGCATGGATTAGGCTAGCGGCCTAGACGTTTATCTAACACAAAATACATAACTCCATGGACTTACAAGCTCCCTCATTATTTCACACCGGTGACATCCATAGACAAAATAACATGATATCAACTGTATACAAAGTACATGTGCAATGTTGAAAACGTTCCCCATGACAATACGGTTCTGCTAATCCAACGTATAAGTGCAAGCATATACAACATATACGACACAATGGTTCAAGTTTATTAGGGGCAAAGAATATAAAGTGTGCCATCAAGTTCGTGAGGGCTTTAATCACTAAGTTTTCACGTAACAAAATAGTTTTTAATTGGAAGATAGCTAAAAACAAGAATATACTTGGAATGGTGTAACACACCATGCATAGGAATTTATAGTGGACACTTTGGAATAACTTGGTTTCTTGGGAGTTGGATGCATGAGTAGATCTTACTCATACAAGTGGATGCTAGCAAAAGACTGGGAGCGACCAACTAAGAGAGCAATAAGGACCATAATTATGCAGAGCGACAAAACATTACTAATCAAAGCATAGAGTGGTACTACAAGTCAAGGAATAAATGATCATAGAGGCTAAGGTGACTGGTTCATAATCATAACATGGTGTGAGCATGTGCCCAGTCAACCCAAACAAAGCATCAAAGGAGAATACCACAATACTATGCTTTTGTATGCTAAAACAACGCATGATTCTTTCAAGGCACATTAAGGAATACTAATTGTTTGGAACAAGTCATGATACAACAATAATTACGAAGCATAAGGTCAAAACAACATCTATCATGGCATGATAAAGTCTAAGTCAAAGTCAAAATAAGCTCCTCTTGTACTACTCAAGCAAGAACTTTCTACTCCTCTCCAACACCAATCAACTTATTTGAAACAACTCACAAAGATAATAATCAATAAAGACCAGTGAGCTTGTCTCACAAATCCAAAAATAAGAACTAAAAAGTTCTAAGCTGAAAGCACAAGAAAACTAAGGCTAAACACAGTGCTAGCAAAAGAGAACACTCACAAGACAATAAGAATGAAAACTAGAGTGTTCTAGGCAATGAAAACAGAGTGTGTCTCTCTCCAAAAGAAGTGTGTTGGGATCTAACCAACTTACTCAAGCAAACCAAGCAAATGTAAACCAAAAATGAAAACTAAGATGCTCCAAGAACAACACAACTGTGCATGAAACAATAAAAACAAAATGTCTAGAAAGACCTGAGATTTTTATTGATGAAGGGGATGCCTTGGGCATCCCCAAGCTTTGACGCTTGCATATCTTGGATATTTCTTGGGGTGACACCGGGGTGGCATCCCCAAGTTTGAGCTTTTGTCCATTCTTCATGTCATTACATCATTCTCTCTCTACACCTGAAATTTTTCCTTCATACACAACTTCACACAATCTTCATTAGCAACATTAGTGTAATCAAAAGATAATAGACCTTTAGGCTTAGCTTTGGAACAGAAAAACTTTCATTAAAAACACAAGCTATTGTATCAATTCCCTCAAAAGTCTAAATTTCCTAAAAAGAACCCAAAAAGGAATCAACAAGAAGCAAATGCAAATAATGGCAGAAATCTGTCAAAACAGACCAGCAGGTAAAAACCGATTTTTTCGAAGACCTTATGTTGCTCAAATCAAAAAGTGTTGAACTAACTAAAGTTATCTAATATACTGGGGGATTTATTTGTAAATTTTCAGCTTAATCATACTTACAGAGACTCATCACGAATTTTTATGGTGGAGGACAGAAATTTGTTTCGGGACAACAACTCCCCAAATCTTACTTCCCTCTCATTAGAGGTTATTCTTGGCACAAAAAGCAAACAAAAAGGATAAGAAGAGGTCATTACTGAAGTAATAACTTCCAAGACTCAAGTAAACTCTTGGGTTATCTCGCAACAAGTACTTTTCTTTAACGCCTTTAAGTTACGCTTGATAGTTTGAAAAGATGCTCACATAAGAAATATGAATTGAAGTAAAAGAGAGCATCAAGAATCAAATTCAGAAGACATTTAAGTCTAACCCACTTCCTATGCAAGATAATCTTGTAAAGAAACAAGTCATGAAAGCACAAAGCAACAAGCATAGGAAATCAAAACAAGTGCAACTTCAAGACTTTCAACATAAAGAGGGGAAACTTAATATTGTTGAGATACATAAAACCATGTTTCCCTCTCTCATAATAAATTTTAGTAGCATCATGAACAAAATTAACAATATAACTATCACATAAAACATTCTTATCATGATCCACATGCATAAAATGGTTATTACTCTCCACATAAGCATAGTCATTCTTATTAATTGTAGTGGGAGCAAATTCAAAAAAGAGCTATCATTACTATTCTCATCACCATAATCATCAAATATAGGAGGTATATTGTAATCATAATTAATTTTCTCCTCAATATTAGGTGGACTAAAAAAATATCATATTCATCATTGTAATCATCATATATTGGAGGTAAAGTATCATCAAAGAAAATTTTCTCCTCTAAAGATGGGGGATTAAAAAGATCATTTTCATAAAAACTAGCTTTCCCAAGCTTAGACTTTTCCATAGCATTAGCAATAATGGCGTTCAAAGGATTCATGCTAACAACATTGCTATTAGCATGCAAATAAAGTTCCATAGGTTTTTTATTTTTCTCTTCAAACACTTCATGTCCTAACTCAAGATAAATGCTATAGAGCTCTCTAATTTTGTTATTGTTTTCCATTAAGCTTAACCAGTGAAAAAAAGAAACAAAAAGACAAAATTGCAGAATCTAAAGGAAATAACTTCGAGCACTCATACCAGAGTATGTGAGTACCTTTTACCTTACCTCCCCGGCAACGGCGCCAAAAAATACCTTTGATGGAGCTTGACGTGGAGGAAAGGTTAAAGGACCAAAACCTCCCCGGCAACGGTGCCAGAAAATAGCTTGATGTCTACGCACTTCTATTCTTGTAGACAGTTGTTGGGCCTCCAAGTGCATAGGTTTGTAGAACATCAGCAAGTTTTCCTTAAGTGGATCACCCAAGGTTTATCGAACTCAAGGAGGAAGTGGTCAAAGGTATCCCCTCTCAAGCAACCCTGCAATCAAGATACAAGAAGTTTCTTATGTCCCCAACACACCGAATACACTTGTCAGGTGTATAGGTGCACTAGTTCGGCGAAGAGATAGTGAAATACAAGTGGTAACGGTGCCAGAAAATAGCTTCTGACTTGTTGTTGACGTGGAAGAGACTAAAGGAAAACTAAAATAAAGATGGAAGCAAGCAAACATGCAACGGATCTAGATGCAAATGGTGTTTCAATGCTTAGAAACAAGGCCTAGGGATCATACTTTCACTAGTGAACACTCTCTCATATAGATATCCTCCCTTCATGATACTACTCTTAACTACTCTCCGGTTGGACACTCTAATCCATGGCAGGGCTATAATAGCACTCCTCAAAGTCCGCCTTTCCCAATCAAGATAACCCCACACTATCACCTTGAGCGCTAGATGGTTCCAACAAACACCACAATTTCATAAAGACATCCAACTCTAAATATAACTCATGAATATATATATATGTAATCTAGCTTAAGTGCCACACACGACGCGCACACTATCACTTTCACACACATGGGGAAAAGCATAGATCTATTAAAGTACGATGAGTATTTATGTAGAATCTAGCCTAAGTGCCACCACGACATGCACACTGTCACTTACACACACGTGGGGAGAGCAAGAGATCTATTGAAGCACTTGAGTAGCAAGGTAGATCTACTTGATTACAAAGCTGATGACCACAACAAGATCATGCATAGAGAGAGATGAACACATAGCTACCAGTAGAGCCCTTAGCCTCGAGAGAGAACTACTCCCTCCTCATCATGGGAATCAGCAATGGCGATGTAGATGGTGGTGGAGATCGATGGAGATGGCTCCGGGGGCACTTCCCCGTCCTGGCAGGGTGCCGGAACAGAGACTTTCTATCCCCCGAATCTCCCCTTCGGTGGCGGCGGTGCTGTGGAGGTTTTCGTGGATTTCTTCTGGATGATTTAGGATTTTATCCCCGGGGGCTTCTTATAGGCGCAGGAGGAAAGGTCAGTGGAGGTTCAGGGGGCCCACACCCTGTCCAGGCGTGGGCCCACCCTGGCCGCGCCTTGGGGGTCTGGCTGCCCTGGCTCGCCCCTCTGTCTCACCTCTGGACTTCATGTCGCCCACGGTAAAATATTGACTTTGGCTTTTCCCCCGTCCAATTCCTAGAATATTGATTTATTGCCTTTCTGGAACCAAAAACAGAAGAAAACAGGCAACTGGCATTGTGGCAACTTGTTAATAGGTTAGTTCCAGAAAATATATAAAAACACCTCAAACTGTAGACAAAGCAAAGCAAAGTAGATTCTAAACAAGCATGGAACATCAAAAATTATAGATAAGTTTCCGACATATCACATACTTGTGATTAAACCCCATGCAAGCATCTGCAACTACAAGAAAGCAATTAAGATATAAACCTAACCACAACCTTAAACTCTGAGATCCTACGCTCCCTTGTGCAATGGTGTTCTAACGGGGGTTTAGGTTTCTGTCACTCCGGCAACCCCACAATTAGTAGCCAAATACACAATGCATTCCCCTAGGCCCATAAATGGTGAAGTGTCATGTAGTCGACGTTCTCATGACACCACTAGAAGAATAGCACCACAACTTAAATACTAAACGATTGAATAATATCTCAACACAAATCCACTACTAACAACATGACTTCTCCCATGTACTCAAGAACTAAACGAACTACTCACAAGACATCATATGGAACAATATCAAAGATTATATGGTGACGGATAACAATCTGAACATAAACAATAATCCAATGGTTCCACTCACAAGCATCAACTACAATAGTAATCAACACCGGGAAAGTCCCCCCTAAGAATTATGCAAGTATTCAACACAATTGTTACAACAGGATGGAGTGGTGATGATGGTGCTGGTGGAGATGATGGTCTGGATGATGATGATGATCCTGATGAAGTCTAGCTTGAATATGGTGTTTATGGCGATGATCTCCTCTCTCTAGGAAGGAATTTCCCTGGCAGAAATCTGTCTGTCGGAGAGCTCTTTCTCTCTCGGTGTTTTCCGCCCCGCAGAGGCGGCGGAATCTTTATGTGGTCACTCCCCGTGTTTTAGGGTTTCGAGAGGAAGATATAGGCGAGAGGGCGGAGCCAGAGGTGGGCCAGGTGGCCCACACCCATTGTAGGCGCGGCCTAGGGGTGGCCCGTGCCTGGGGGGTGTGGGCCCCCTGTGGCCCATCTCCGCCTCCCCTTCTGGCTTTCTTCGTCTTCTAGGAAAATATGATTTTCCATAGTTTTTCTGGTATTTTTCTGATCTTCGCGAAATTGCGTCAAAACACCTCTTTTTCCATCAGAATCCTAACTCCGGCAGTTCATCCTCCCAGAATCATCCAACATGAAAAAACAGATGAAAAGACATAAGTAACACCTCTTAATATGAAATATATCAATGAATAGAGGTAAATTATGATATAGAACGGTGATGCAAATTGGACGTATCAAATCCCCCCAAGCTTAGACCTTCGCTTGTCCCCAAGCGAAAACTGAGCCCAGTAAACATGTCCACATGTTTATGGAGTGAAGTGTCGATAAAAGAATACGGACAAGAAGCATCACACTTACCATTACACAACTCATAGAAGAAAGAAACTCACCATTATATAACTTAACTTGCAACAAGTACATGAGTCACAATAGATATGCATAAAGATAAATCATAATTGGAATTGTCAAACTTTGTTCTTGGTCAGAGAACAGTTGGCAAACAATTTTGCAAAAACTTTTGTAGAAGTTTTCACAACAAGAGTACTCTTTGCTCAAACACAAAAGGTCTTTCACAATGATGGATTTCAAAGTAATACTCAATAGATAAGAGTCTTGTGCAAACAAGGAAGATAAAGAACATGATTGAATAAATCATCATATGAATGCTTGAAACGCAACAACTCAAATGCTTGCTGAAGATAGAGAGGAAGTAGGTTTAATGACTCAACTCAGAAATAGGAGAAAGGCCCTTCATAGAGGGAAACAGGGATTTAAAGTTCATAAAGAGCTTCCAAAAGATTATGGTACTTACTAGCTTTGAGCTCTCATTGCCCCTATCATAAGAATCTTGAGGTGATTAAGTTTAAAGTGAACAAAGATGGAGTATATGCTTGACAAAATATAAGTTGGCAATATCATGTCCCTTGAGTACGAGGGCCGCTCCTCATGCTACTCAAATTTAGTTATCGGTAAGTTCTTGTCATTGTAAGCATATGTGTATCATAAAGAACCACCAACGGGGTACCCCTTGCACATGGTACAAGAGCTTTCCCATAACCAAAATGACAAGGCAAGAAGACAGTGAGCATCTCAGCAATCTCTTATTTGCCATGGGAAAATGGCACTTTTTCTCTCTTTCCTCTTTTCAATATGTCTCTTCTTTTTTATATAAGAGGAAAGCTTCATAGATTTCTCACTATGGTGATGCTGCAAGTTTCCACCATGATTAGGCATGGCTTAGGCTAGCAGCCCAGGTGTCGTGGTATTGCATGGCAGATGCTACTGGGGGTAGCTTACGTAGAGGGAGCAAGGCGACGTAGGAGAATCCGGGAGCGAGATTGGCACACGATGTACCCAGGTTCACGTCCCCTCGGTGGAGGATCGCTACGTCCTGCTATCAATCCAGTATATGATCATAGATTGGTTTACAATGGAGCCGGAGGCGTGGGAGAGACTAGATCTAATATGACGCACTTTGGGGTGCCTTGGTGGCTTTATATATGCAGCCGTTAGGGTTTACAAGTGCTTTAGTGGGCTTTCTATTGAGTCGCCGCTTGGGCCTCCAATGGGCGCCACGTTCGGGTCCAAGACACGCCACTCGCCAGATTACATAGTCGACCCGCCTGGCTTGGCTTCACGGCTCGATCCACCTGGCGAATTAACCGTGGGTATACCCGATTGGTATTCCCCATCGTAGTCCCCAGCGTTGTCAATTCGACGCGGGCTTGAGGCAGGGCGCGGAGAGTCTTGACGATGGGTCGTGGCGAATCGGCGACGAGCTCCTGAACATAGAAAAGAATCATGAAGCGGGAGGCAGTCGGCGTGAGCCAGTCTGTGATGAACAGTTGGCGAAAGACGTAAGGTGTCGGTGAAGCCGCCAGTTGCGGCGATTCTCCGAACATGGAGCATGCCGAGTCCCCGAGCGCGGCGAGGGGCGAGGTCGAGTGACCGTAGAGTGCCGAGTTCCCAAGCGCGACGAGCGGCGAGGTCGAGCGACCGGCGGGTGCCGAGTCCCCGAGCACGGAGAGCGACTAGGTCGAGCGATCGGCGAGCATCGAGGACGAGCAACCGACGGGCGCCGAGTCCCCGAGCACGGAGAGCGGCGAGGTCGATCGACCGGCGAGTGCCGCTGTCTGTAGCGCGCCGAGTCCCCGAGCGCGTCGAGTACACGAGGGCGAGTCCTCGGCGACGAGTCTCAGAGCGCGGAGAGCAGCGAGGCCGAGCGACCGACGGGCGCCGAGTCCTCGAAGCGGCGAGGTCAAGCGACTGACGGGCGCTAAGTCCCCGAGTGCGGAGAGCGGCGAGGTCGAACGACCGCGAAAAGCCGCTGTCAGCGCCGAGTCCCCGAAAGGCCGAGTACGCTGAGGGCGAGCTGCGGCGGCGAGTCCCCGAGCATGTTGAGTACGCGAGGGATAGTCCGTGGTGACGAATCGAAGAGGGAGAGCCGCGGCCGTGCAACCACGCGTACATGCAGCATGCCTAGGAGTAGTCCCCGAGGCTCGAGTTGGCTTGTAGAGGCGACTCGAGGCTCATATTTTGAAAAAGTAGTGGTTGTTTCCGAGTGTGGCGAGTGGAGAGGTCGAGCGACCGGCGAGCGCTGAGTCCCCGAGCTCGGCGAGTGGCGAGATCGAGCGACCGGTGAGCGTTGAGCGACCGGCGAGCGCTGAGTCCCCGAGCGCGGCGAGTGGCTAGATCGAGCGACCGGTGAGCGTCGAGCGACCGGCGAGCGCTGAGTCCACGATGACTACGAGTCCGCGAGGGGAGAGTCCCCGAGTGTGGCGAGTCCACGATGATTGCGAGTCCGCGAGGGGAGAGTCCCCGAGTGTGGCGAGTCCGCGATGATTGCGAGTCCACGAGGGGAGAGTCCCCGAGTGTGGCGAGTCCGCGATGATTGCGAGTCCGCGAGGGGAGAGTCCCCGAGTGTGGCGAGTCCGCTGGCGATTGCGAGTCCGCGAGGGAGAGTTCCCGAGTGTGGCGAGTCCGCTGGCGATTGCGAGTCCGCGAGGGAGAGTACACGAGTGTGGCGAGTCCGCGATGATTGCGAGTCCGCGAGGGAGAGTCCCGAGTGTGGCGAAGTCCGCGATTATTGCGAGTCCGCGAGGGAGAGTCCCGAGTGTGGCGAAGCGATGGCGATTGCGAGTCCGCGAGGGAGAGTCTCGAGTGTGGCGAAGTCCGCTGGCGATTGCGAGTCCGCGAGGGAGAGTCCCGAATGTGGCGAGTCCGCGCGATTGCGAGTCCGCGAGGAGAGTCCCGAGTGTGGCGAGTCCGCTGGCGATTGCGAGTCCGCGAGGGAGAGTCCCGAATGTGGCGAGTCCGCTGGCGATTGCGAGTCCGCAAGGGAGAGTCCCGAGTGTGGCGAGTCCGCTGGCGATTGCGAGTCCGCTGGCGATTGCGCTGTTTTGTTAGCGAAGTCTCTCGCCTTGGCTCGGGGCCGCATGGCGACTCCAAAGATGGCTCTCGACTTGGCGTTTTTCTGGACGATCCGAGGCTCGGTTTGCAGTCCTCGTCCGCAGATTGGCCGCGAGTCGTGACCGTCTAAGGTTGAGGAGGACATGGTGCTGTTTGTGTAGCACTACCATTTGTCTTGGCCCGGGAGGCCAGTCGAGCAAGGCGACTCCGATGATGGCTCTCGGTTAGCGTTTTTCGTGGACGATCCGAGGCTCGGTTTGCGAGTCCTCGTCCGCACTACTTGGCCATTGCGAGTCGCTCTTTCAAAGGTTGACAAAGGCGAATAGATTTGTTCCGAGGGAAAGAGACGCCCAGTGGTGAGTCCATGCAGCGTGGCACGCGACCCTCTCTGGCGACTCGGACGATGAAAGTCCCTTAGGAGGCGCGGCGTACGCATTCGACGTAGCCGGAAAGAGTCGACGCGGCGGACACGGGGTCGACGCGGCGGACGGAGGTCGCGCTATGGCGATGTCGACGCGGCGGACACGGGGTCGACGCGGCGGACGGAGGTCGCGCTATGGCGATGTCGACGCGGCGGACACGGGGTCGACGCGGCGGACGGAGGTCGCGCTATGGCGGCGTCGGCGCGGCGACACGGGTCGACGCGGCGGACGGAGGTCGCGCTATGGCGTCGACGCCGCGGACACGGGTCGACGCGCGGCGGACGGAGGTCGCGCTATGGCGTCGACGCGCACACGGGTCGACGCGCGGGCGAGGTCGCACTATGGCGATGTCGACGCGGCGACACGGGTCGACGCGGGCGGACGGAGGTCGCGGCATATGTCGACGCGCGGACACGGGTCGACGCGGCGGACGGAGGTCGCGCTTCTGGCGTCGACGCTGGCGACATGTGGTCGACGCGGGACGGAGGTCGCGCTACGGCGATGTCGACGCGGCGGACACGGGGTCGACGCGGCGGACGGAGGTCGTGCTATGGCGATGTCGACGCGGCGGACACGGGGTCGACGCGGCGGACGGAGGTCGCGCTATGGCGATGTCGACGCGGCGGACGGAGGTCGCGCTACGGCGATGTCGACGCGGCGGACACGGGGTCAACGCGGTGGACGGAGGTCGCGCTATGGCGATGTCGACGGTGACAGGACCGCAAGGGCAAGGTCGCGATGGCGATCCCGCGGCAGGCGAGTCCGCGAGGACGAGGTCGCCGATGGCGAGGCCGCGATGGCGTGGTCGCGGCGGGCGAGTCGCCGAGCGGCGAAGTCGTCACAGTGGACGATGGAGTCGGCCCGGTTTCGTCGGAGTCGATATGATGCCGACGCCGGAGTTGGGATTTCGCCGGGTAGACGCGTCACACACATACTAGCCGCGACTGCGTAGTTTGTTGCGGAAGTGACGATGAAGTCGAAGCAATTCACATTGTCTTGATCGATCAAATCTTCGTGCGAGCAGATGCGCGGAGAGCACTCAGCGAGCAACTGCAGCTGATTCAATTCTTCAATCGATCAACATGTCAGCTTCACACGTGGGGTGCATCAGGTCCAAATAAAATAATCAACTGAAAAAGTGATTAATGAGAAAATAAAATAAGAGATTGAATAGAAAATTCGGTAGCTATTGCAGCCGATCGGTTCCTATCCTTCATGTACGGGTGATTTACTCCTGCATTCAAGGATCGATCCTCCAAGTAACGGCGCACAAGTAGCATGTATGTGAGATTAGAATAATCAATCTACGGAGTAATTAATGACAAAAATAAGATCGGATAGAAAACTCAGCAGGCAGCCAGATGAACCGATCTTGTATATTTAGACAGCCTTTGGCACACGCGTTTGATCTCCATGGGCCAGTCGCGTGAAGAATCGGTCGCAGCGGAGTTTGTCGATGGAGATCGGTCTGACTAGATGTGATCTAGTCGTCAATCGTTGACGGTGAGAGGTCCCGCCCGGATTATCACCCTCCAAGCACCGCTAGCCCCACGGTGGGCGCCAACTGTCGTGGTATTGCACGTCAGATGCTACTGGGGGTAGCTTACGTAGAGGGAGCAAGGCGACGTAGGAGAATCCGGGAGCGATATTGGCACACGATGTACCCAGGTTCACGTCCCCTCGGTGGAGGATCGCTACGTCCTGCTATCAATCCAGTATATGATGATAGATTGGTTTACAATGGAGCCGCCGGAGGCGGTGGGAGAGACTAGATCTAATATGACATACCCCTTGGGGGTGCCCTTGGTGGCTTTATATATGCAGCCAGTTAGGGTTTACAAGTGCTTTAGTGGGCTTTCTATTGGAGTCGCCGCCTTGGGCCTCCAGTCGGCGCCAGTCGTCTGGGTCCAGCATGCGCCACTCGCCGTATGGGCGAGTCGACCCGCTCTGGGCTTGGCTTCAGTCGGCTCGATCCAGCTGGCGAATTCGCTTCGTGGGTATACCCCGATTGGTATTCCCCCATCACCAGGCGTTTCTCTAATACACATACATAACTCCATTGACTTACAAGCTCCCTTTTATTTCACACCGACGACATCCGCAAACAAAAGAGCATGATATCAACTGGGTATGTATTTATAGGTGTTGAAAGCATTCCCCGTGACAGCACGGTTCTGCTAATCCCAATGTATAGATGCAAGCATATACAACTTTGATGACACAATGGTTCAAGTTTATTAGGGGCATGAAAATAAGGTGTGCCATCAAGTTCATGAGAGCTTTACTAACTAGTTTTCACATAACAAAATAATTTTAATTTGAAAGATAGATGAAGCTTGAGAATTTGCGTGGAATAGCAATAATGCTAATAGGCAGATATGATGGACGCAAATGGCACAAGTTTGGTTCAAAGGGATTGGATGCATGAGAAGTATGCCTTCTCAAAACAGGTTTTTGGCTAGCAAGGCTAGATAGCAAGCAAAAGAGTTAAAAGAAATAAGCAAACCTACAAGTGATAAAGCCAAATATGCAATCTTCCTTGAAGACACAAAAGATCTTAAATAAAGAATACTAAGCTTATGATCCAATCAAGAAAGAAAATAAATGATACAAAATACCTATAAGCGTTTTCTATTTTCCTTTCAAACCTCAAAACGTGTTGCTACTAACCAGATCTTAGTTTGCCAAAACCAATTTAGATCTACTTGATGCTCCCAAGGTGATACCAATACTGGTTAACAAGATCAATCATATAATAGAGATTGCAAACTAAAATAAGAAGTGCAAAAGGTAAAAGATGATTTTCCATAGTTTTTCTGGTATTTTTCTGATCTTCACAAAATTGCATCAAAACACCTCTTTTTTCATCAGAATCCTAACTCCGGCAGTTCATCTTCCAAGAATCATCCAACATGCAAAAACAGATGAAAAGACATAAGTAACACCTCTTAATATGGAATATATGAATGAATAGAGGTAAATTATGATATAGAAATGTGATGCAAATTGGACGTATCATGGCACGATGCCATGTAGGCGGCGGGGCGAAGCCCGCCTGTTCATCTAGTACATGTGAAGTTTTTTCTAAAATCAGCAATAAGCAGTTGGGTAACAAGTAGATGATCTAGTATATGGGCACAACTTATCCATTTTCTTTAAGGAATAGGAGTAGGTTACGACTAGCGCAATTAAAAATTTCTTCTACCACCTAAATCGGGAATGATACCGTCATAGATCATGGCAATTGCGAAATTTGATTAATCACATCAAGGCAGTGAAGACGTTGTACTTTCTGAACACTCCTCTCATGCTGCTTGTCTAAGTGCCACATATGCAGCACCCTCAAAGATATCCACACATGCAGAGTGAAAACGTCACACGCCGGACGTCTATGTTCGCGCGTGGAATAGAGGCATGAGTGGTGTGACGGGTAGGTGGAGTGATTAACACTAATCAGCTCGCCCCACCCTTACTTATATAGACGTCCTGATAAGCTTCTATGTTAGAGACCCATTAGTGCTCCTAAGCCTGGTATAATTAGTCTGAAATACTCTTTCAACCCCTTAAGTGTGTGCCATTTATCTATAGGTTCACAGATGTATATATACAAGACATAAGTACTTAGACATAGTTGATAGCAACAGATCCGTCGATGGCCATGAGCGAGATAAGCGATCAAAGAGGGCCCACAATTTCTAGGACCCCCAAATCAAGTTTAGTTACATGTATTATCAATCAGGTAAAAGCCTAGAAAATCCAAATAGACTTTATCGTGGGAATGACCACGGCAGATGCTGCAATCGGCAGCGAGTAGTAGAACATGGGGCAAGGGCGGCCAGCCATCTGCGGTGCGAGATGAGGGCGGAGACACAAGGATTTACCTGTGTTCGCTTCCCGAGGGTAAAGACCTACTCCTGCTAGATTGTATTATGGTGGAAGTACAATGGGGCGAGCTCGGTGGCTAGGCAGCGAGTCGCTTGGGTGGATGATGGAACGTATCCTCTACATGCCCTCTAGGGAGGTTTATATAGACTCACCCCCTAGGGTTTATAGATCTCAACCGAATCAGTTAAAGTTTCAGCAATCGTTTAACCTAATCCGACTGGGCCTAGCTACGCTCCTGAGCCTTCAGCTTCCAGTCGCTTGAGTCCACACCTGGTCTTGATCCAGTCGCTGTTACCGTAGGCCCACTCGCAGGCGCCTGGGCCAGTCGGAAACGTCCTGCTGGGTATACCCCGGTAGGCATATCCCTATCAGTAGTCCCCGAGGCCGTCGTTGATTGGTCGCAGGTGGTTGCTGGCAGTCGGTGTATTCGGCTCCAATGCGGACGCCCAGTCGAATCGGCGGCGGACTCCTGAATAAAGGAAAAACCAGTTATTCTAGTCGCACTAACGGCGACCGATTTAGTCGTAGCTCGGCGAACGGGTCGGTGAATATTCAGTCGCTATTGTAGTGATCGGGTCGGTGAATAATCAAGTCGCGCGGAGTGACGAGTCGAGTGGATGAAGTTGGACCGTCAAGTATGGTCAAACTAGCCGTTGGGGTAATCCAACGGTAACTTTCAGCATAATCACCGCGTAGTAATGGCTCCCGAAATTGGCGGGTAACAACCGCTATACAAGGGGAATGACGGGCGAGCGAGGAAACACTCCTTCATCTTTCCTCCGACCTCGCCCATCTCCGTTTCCACTCCGCATCGCGATCCAACCGATCCAGAGAGCCCCGACCTCCACAAATCTTCCAACCAATGGCCCCCTCCACCGAACCATGGGGCCGATCCAAGTGCACCAGGGCGCTATTGGCGTTGTTCGAGGAGGCCGGGATCCTGCGCGCCGGCAGGTGGAGCATCCCCGCGGCTGGAGAGGTGACTCCGGACCCGCGCGAGGGAGAATTCGTTTGCTTCCCCAGCCACCTGGAGCGGGGGCTGGGGTTTCCCACTTCTCTCTTCTTACGGCGCATCTACGCCTTCTATGGGATCCAGCCGTCGGAACTGGGCCCGCTAGCATCGAGCAACTCGCCATTTTCGTGGCGTTCTGCGAGTGCTATCTCGGCTGCAGGCCCTACTTCCCCCTATGGCAAGATCTATTCCATGGGAGGATTAGTCGCGAAGAATCAGGCGGCCCGATCTTTGGCGGCGGTGGCCGACGTTCAAATGAAGTCGGCGCCCTTCTTCGACCTGATGCTGCCGGCCAAGGCGGCAAGCGAGTGGAAGAAATCCTGGTTCTACGTCACCAAGGCGACTCAGATGGCGAGGTGGCGCTTCTGAGGTACTCCGCCAACCGGCCCGAACCGCGTCGGCTCCAGGCCGGCAAGCTCCCGCTGGACCAGTGAATGGTTGTCGACGAAATGTTGCAAACCATCCGCGGCCTAAAGAAGAAGGGCCTCCAAACCATCAATCTTTACAACTGCTGGCTCGGGCGGCGGCTCGTGCCTTTGTCCCGCCGCGACCATTATATGTACGAGTACGCGGGTAGGGACGACCCGACAAAATCCTGCCTCGTCGAGTGGAAGCTCGAGGACTACATCCTGGCTCTGAAGAAGATCACCCATGCAAAGATACCGGGCCGAAGGCCGGGTCGCCTTTATACCGCAAGGCGCCCAGCTCCGGTAAGTCGCCATTTCGCCACCATTTGCGTCGAGACGATGCGCAAGCGTTATGCTGATGTTGTTTCATTTTTATTGCAGCTGTTCCAAGTGGTGGAAGGATGGCTCCCACCCGCAGACGACGAAAACTCGAGCTCGTCCGTTCAGGACGGGAGCGAGTCGCCACCTGCCAAAGGCGACGTTGGGAGCGACGTGGGTGATGACGACGATGATGATGACGAGCCCGTGGAAGACGCCGCCCCGATGGCTCGCAAAACTCGCGGGCAACATCAGCGCGAGCTCGAGGCGAGTAGAAGCCTCGAAAGTCATGACGACGACGACGAGCTCCCCGAGCACACCTCGCGTCGTGAGGCTACGCCGTCGAAGAAGAAGAAGAAGAAGAAGGAAGTGAAGGCTCCGCCAAGGAGAAAGACGAAGCCGGCGAAGCAGGCGTCTCCGCCTCATTCGGCGACTATTTCCGACGCCACCAGCTCGGCCAAGGGTGAAGCGACACATACGACAGCAACACCGAACGCTGCCGCCCTCCTGGATGAGGTGCCTCTGGCCTCTCTTCCACCCCCATTCGCCCCGGTCTCTGGGTTGGGGGCTACTCTAGCCGCAGCAGCTTCGCCTCCCAGGAGAGCTCCTGCCGACGTCATCACGGAGGCTCCTATCGCGGCCTCGTCTTCGAAGAGGCCCTCCATGTCTTGGGAACATGATGCGTTCGAGATGGGCCTCAGTCGGAAACTAGGCCCCGAGCTGGAGAAGACAACCAGCATCCGCACGGGACTGCGGTTCATACCAGTCGCCAAGTAAGTTTTTGTTCATCTGCTTGCCTTCCGTTGTACTCGGACAATTTTGCTCATATCGTTGTTTCACAGGACTAGAGTTAAGAAGACCGATCACCCTTCCGTGGCGAAGGTGCCACCAATCGTCGCCGAGGAGGACCCCTCACGGAAGAGGAAAACTGATGAAGTCGCTGCCCCCGCAGACAGTGCTAAGAAGGCGAAGGGCGACGATGTCGTCACAGTCTCTGACGACACGACGGTTGCTCCGAATGATCCTCCGACTGCGGCGGAGGTGGCTTTGAAGACCAAGGAGGCTGTTTCCTTGCCTGGAATGGCCGAGCCGGCTCCTAGTGGCGCTGGAGCATCCGCCGCGACCTTCCCCCGCTTTATGGCCAAAGCGGCTACAGCAAGTGGTACAGCGCCATCGAGCCACACGCCTCGGGTCGCCGAAACGGAGGTCGAGCAGCATCGCGGACAAACTCCGGCTCTTCTCGCATCTGTGGACGCGCTAAAGCTCCACGGCATGCTGGGCGCAGCCATCCAGGTATGTCCAGTCCCCAAGGATCGGGCCACTGAATTTCAGTGGTCAGATTCTTTTAGTGTTTGTTTTTATTTGTAGTACCCAGTCCCCGAGTGCCTAGTCGCTGAATTTCAGCGGGTGGGCACTTAGGATTTTTTGATCTCCAGTCCCCGAGTGTCTAGTCGCTGAATTTCAGCGGGTGGGCACTTAGGATTCCATTGTTGTTGACTGTTTGATTTGTGCGCAGGGCTTGCAGCGTGAGTCGGCCGATCGGCTTGATGCGAAGTGTCGCACGGAGAAGGAACTTGTTGCCGTACAAGAAACGAACAAGGGACTCCACGCAATCGATGCCAAGGCAGAGGAGGTCCGTCAGGGCCTTGTCCCGGCGGGTGAGCTGACGGCGTCTCAGTCTGCGTTGAGTATGGCTGAAAATCGGATCGCTGATCTGGAGCGCGAGCTCAAGGAAGCGAAGACGGAGGCGAGCTCAGCGAATGGGCGAGCAAAAGCTGCTGTTACGGCTGCCGCTGAAGAGTGTAAGGTCTCTGAAGCCCTCGTTGTTGGGCTGTAGAATGACTTCTCCTCGTTTCAAAGCTTCATCACGGGCCACTGCCGTCCTTTAATTGGTGAACTTTCTGCCTCTGCCTGTAGTAGCTGCATTGTGTAATCGTTGTATACTCACTTCCGCCCTCTGTCCACAGGTCGGATTATCGACATCTCGGAGGAGGCGCAGTCGTACGACGCGCGGCAGTGTGTGACCACTCTGGTCGACTCGGCCACATTGTCCGCGGCTTGCATTCGCACATATCTTCAGGAGATATCACCTACGGAAGTGATTCCCAGCGACCTCGTCGAATTATGGAGGTATATGGAGAAGGCGCCGTCAGTCGTCGAGTTCATGACGCGGTCGGTGTTCCGGTGCGGGGCGGCGAAGGCTCTCAGCCTTGGGCTTGCCCACTTCCCGGAGGACTTCGATCTTGACGATGTGACGAGTGGCTACCCCTCGTCGACGGGCTCGGTGGAGATCGCCGAGTCTTGAAGCCGACGGACGGGCGGTGTAATCGATCGCGTCGGACGATGGGCGACCTCCTCCCTATCGAGACGCATCGTCGCCCTAACGATCTGAGCGCCGCGGGACTTGAAGGTCGAGCATCCCTTCCGTGCGGAGATGGCGGGTGAGTTGACGACGTACCCGTCGAACCCGTACACGCCCTTCATTCGCAACCGCAGGGGTGGCGGCGAGTCACCGTCGAAACCTGCGGAGTAGAAACACTGTGCCCTGGGGCGTTAGTAGTGATTGGCCATTGGACTCAACTTGTATTTTGGAATGACGTTGTTCTGCTGTAATGAAACTTCGTGTTATTTTGTGAATTGTTTCGTGATTTTGATTGCTGATTGGACGAGTCCCCGAGCGCGTCCGCCCTTTTTATGGGGTTTACCTCGTTTGTTATGTGTTTGTGGTTTTGAATGTTCTGTCAGTTGTTTTGTTATTGAGGTTCGCCCGAGCTCGGAGAGCCAGTCGCAGGGCGACTCCCGTGAGTTCTCTTTACTTGACCGTTTTCCCTTGCGCGAACGAGGTCGGGTGGCCGAGTCCCCGAGCGTGGTACTTGGTGGTTCTAGTCGCAGCTCCAGGGTGGGTGAGGACTGAGCGCGTTAGAGTAAGCGTGTCACTCCTGCCTGACCCATAGGGTCAGTCGCATGGCGAGTCCTGGGCATGCTCTCATACTTGGCGTTTTTCCCTAGTCGCTCATGCTCGACTGGTCGTCAGTCCCCGAGCGTGGTACTTGGCCGTTCGAGTCACTGTGCCGAGGATGCGGCGGACCTTGGTCGCTGTGAGGAACGAGGGCAGTTGTCTTGGCTCGTTAAGCCAGTCGAGCTAGGCGACTCCAATGGTGCTCCGGGTTGGCGTTTTTTGTGGACGTTACGAGTCCTGGGGTAACCCAGTGCCCTCGGACCGCACTACTTGGCTGTGCCGGTCGCTGTACCAGAGGTTGACTTCTGCGGTTAGCTTGACGCTGTTATTATGAGTGCGAGTGGCACAAGGCACGGAGAGTAGACGCAATTTGCGGTAACCGATCTATTTTATTTCATAGTAGGTGGAGAGTACATGTATGGAATTCTAGGAGTAGAATTTCCGTAGTAAGTTTACATTCCACGGTCGCTTGACGTCGAGTTTCCCGTCTCCTCGGACGTCGATGAGGTAGTAGGCGTCGCTGCCGAGGACTCGCCCGATGGCGAATGGTCCCTCCCAGGGGGGGATATCTTGTGCATGCCCTTCTTGTCATGGATGAGGCGTAGCACCAGATCGCCTTCCTGGAACATGCGAGTCCTTACTCGCCGGCTATGGTAGTGGCGGAGACCTTGTTGGTAGATGGCGGTGCGGGAGCGGGCTAGGTCGCGTGCCTCGTCGAGTTGGTCGACTCCATCCTGGCGTGCGAGTTCGTTTGCGGCCTCCGTGTAGTGGACAACCCTGGGCGAGTCGTTCTCTAGGTCGGTGGGCATGACTGCCTCGGCACCATACACCATGAAGAAGGGGGTGAAACCTGTCGACCTGTTGACGGAGGTGCGGATGCCCCAGATGACGGAGGGTAGCTCCTCGACCCAGCACCCGGTGGTGCGCTCGAGTGGTACTTGAAGTCGTGGCTTCAGGCCATGGAGGATGCTCTAGTTGGCCCGTTCCGCCTGGCCGTTGGACTCTGGGTGAGCGGCTGAGGCGAGGTCGAGTTGGATGTGATGTTCTTCGCAGAAATCGGCCATGGATCCTTTGGCGAAGTTGGTGCCGTTGTCCGTGATGATGCTGTTTGGGAACCCGTAGCGATAGATGAGCTCGCATAGGAACTTGGTGGCGGTCTTCCCGTCGCATTTCCGGACTGGCTTGGCCTCCACCCATTTTGTGAATTTGTCGACTACGACCAGGAGGTGGGTGAAGCAGGAGGGGGCCTTTTTGAAAGGACCTACCATGTCCATACCCCACACGGCGAACGACCAGGTGATGAGGATTGTCTTGAGTGTTGAGCTCGGTACGTGGGTCTGGTTGGTGTACTTCTGGCACCCGGCGCACCGCTGGACGATGTCGACGGCGTCTGCGTGTGCGGTAGGCCAGTAGAAACCGTGTCGTATAGCCTTCGCGACCAGAGACCGGGCACCGGCGTGGTGGCCGCAGTCGCCGGAGTGGATGTCGTGGACGATTTTGCGCCCTTCAGCGGGTTGGACGCAGCGTTGGAACACGCCGGTCACGCTGCGCTTGTGGAGCTCACCGTCGATGATGACGAAGGATTTGCAGCGGCGTGCTATCATCCGGGCATCTGTTTCGTCTGCTGGCAAGGTGCCTCCCTCCAGGTAGGCGATGTACGGCATAGTCCAGTCCTCTGGCTCGGCGATGAGTGCGACCAGGGCTGCCTCTGGTTGCAGCGGGACTCCGATGTCGATCTCCCTTGGGGGAGAGACGGAAGGCTTGGTGATGGTGTCGAGGAAGACGCCGGCGGGTGGTGCGACTCGAGCCGAGCCGATGCGAGAGAGTGCGTCAGCTTCCTCGTTCTTCCTCCTGTCGATCCACTCGACGGAATAGCCTGCGAAGTGTCCGCCCAGCTTGTCCACTGCTTGGCGGTATGCCGCCATGGTCGGGGAGACGGCGTCACAGGTGCCAGCGACTTGCCCAGCTACGAGGTCGGAGTATCCGTAGAAGCGTAGGCGGTTGACATTCATCTCCTTGACGGCTCGCATGTCGTGGAGTAGTGCCTCGTACTCGGCCATGTTGTTGGTGCAGGGGGTGAAGTCGAGGCAGAGGACGTATCGTAGCTTGTCGCCCTTCGGAGAGGTTAGCACGATCCCTGCTCCTGCACCATCCGCATTCTTGGAGCCGTCGAAGTGTAAACTCCAGTAGTGGAGGTATGGCAGCTTTTCTGGCTGCTGGGCCTCCTCCCAGTCGGCGATGAAGTCTGCGAGAGCCTGCGACTTGATCGCTTTGCGCGGCTCGTACTTGATGTTGTGGACGCCGATTTCGACGGCCCACTTGGTGACTCGCCCGGTCGCCTCGCGGTTGCGGATGATGTCCTGCAACGGTGTTGAGGAGACGACTGTTATCGGGTGCTCCTAGAAGTAGTGTGGCGATGCCGTGCTCAAGACCGCATATACCGGTTTACGGTATTGCGGGTATCGCTTGCGACTTCGGTGAGGACCTCGCTGATATACACCGTCGCTGACCGATGCTCCTTTCCTTCCTCTGGTCGCTCGACGACCATGACGGCGCTGACGACGCGCTCGGAAGCCGCAACGAGACCAGCATGGGTTCCTTGTCGACGGGGCCGGCGAGTAGCGGTGCTGCGAGTAGCACCTTCTTGAGGTCGCGGAGCGCCTCGTCCGCCTCCTTGTCCCACTGGAAGGTGGGGTTCTTGCGCATCAGGCGGTATAGGGGCATCGCCTTTTCACCCAATCGGGGGATGAAGCGACTGAGAGCCGCGACTCGGCCGGCCAGCTTCTGGACATCACGCAGGCACTCGGGTTTGCCGAGTCGAGCGATCGTGTCGATCTTGGTGGGATTCGCCTTGATCCCGCGCTTGGAGATGACGTATCCCAGTAGCTGCCCTGCTGGTACACCGAAGGTGCATTTGCCTGGGTTTAGTTTTATCTTGTATTTCCGCAGGTTGGCAAATGTTTCCGCCAGGTCGGCGAGTAGGTCGCCCTGGCGAGCGTACTTCACTACCACGTCGTCGATGTAGACGTGGATATTGCGGCCAATTTGGCTCGCAAGGTACTCCTGCATACACCGCTGGTAGGTTGGCCCGGCGTTCTTGAGGCCGAAGGTCATGGTAGTGTAGCAAAAGGCTCCGAATGGCGTGATGAACGCCGTCTTCTCTTCGTCCTTAACGGCCATTTTGATCTGGTTATACCCAGAGTAGGCGTCGAGGAAGCATAGCGACTCCGAGCCCGCGGTGGAATCGATTATTTGGTTGATCCTCGGGAGGACGAATTGCTCCTTCGGGCAGGCACTGTTTAAGTTTGTGTAATCGATACACATCCTCCAGGTCCCATTTTTCTTCTCGACCAGGACTGGGTTTGCCAGCTACTTGGAGTATTTGATTGGCCGGATGAATCCTGCAGCGAGTAGACGCTGCACCTCCTCGGCGATGGCTCGGCGGCGCTCTTCATTGAAGGGCCGCAGCGACTAATTGACAGGTCGCACTTTGGGGTCAGCGTTGAGTTTGTGCTCAGCGAGTTCCCTAGGGACACCAGGCATGTCAGAGGGCTTCCATGCGAAGATGTCCCTATTCTCACGGAGGAAGTCGATGAGCGTGCCTTCCTATGATGGGCTCATGCCCGTCCCGATCGTCACTGTCTAGCTGGAGTCGCCTGGGACCAGCTCAACGATGCGGGTATGCGTCGTTGCCTCGAAGGCTGAGGTGTTGCCGCCCTCCGAGTTGGGCTTCTTGAGTATAGTGGGGTCGTCGTTGTTGACCCCGCTCGCGTATTTGGCGAGCTCGTCGGCGTGGTTGTCCTCTGCCGCGATGACGGCGTCGGCAATCTCGGCTCCTTTGGCCTCGCACTCGGCGGCCATGTCGGGGTCGCCGTGGATGGTGATGACGCCACACGGTCCGGGGAGCTTCATCGCAGGAGGGTAGCGATGGGGATATGCCTACCGGGGTTCCTGGTCCTAGAATGAGGTCGCCTTCCTCATCCCGAGTCATTCCCAACGTCACCTTTGGTCATTCCCACAAATCGTGGGGTTACCGTGGTCCTAGAATGGATCCTCCGGTGGGTCGGTGCTAGTCGCCATTTAGGTCGCGGCGTGGCGACCGGTCCCGTCGCGGAGATCGGCGGAGTTCTCCGACCCGGAGTCGTAGTCGAAGATCCCAAGGATGGAGGGATCCTCGAAGTCTCCGACGTTGGAGACCTGGGTGATGGAGCCCGCGGGCGACGCGGCGACGATGGATCCGGCGAGTAACGCCGGGGTCGCCGAGTCGGCGTCGTCATTGAGGGCCGCTTCTTCCGCGGCCGCGGTGGTTTCAGCCACGTTGTTGTGGGTTGAGTTGTACTCGGAGGCGAGGCGGTGGATCGTGCGGACCCGACTCTCGGAGAGCCGGTCGCGTGGCGGCGACTCGCGGATGCGAGCCGAGTCCTCCGAGACGATGACATCGGTGAGGCCGACGAAGAGACTGATCGTGCCGACCGACAGGATCATGCTATGCGTGACGGGTCGCGCCGCCGGGACGTAGCTGCTCGGCAAGATTTGGAGCATCTCACCGATCGCTATCATGCGGCCGGTGGCGACCGACCCGTTGATGAGCAGATTGGATCTCGTCGCAGAACACCGGCCAGGCCCCACGGTGGGCGCCACTGTCGTGGGAATGACCACGACAGATGCTGCAATCGGCAGCGAGTAGTAGAACATGGGGCAAGGGAGGCCAGCCATCTGCGGTGCGAGATGAGGGCGGAGACACAGGGTTTTACCCAGGTTTACAGATCTCAACCGAATCAGTTAAGGTTTCAGCAATCGTTTAACCTAATCCGACTGGGCCTAGATACGCTCCTAGGCCTTCAGCTTTCAGTCGCTTGAGTCCACGCCTGGTCTTGATCCAGTCGCTGTTATCGTAGGCCCACTCGCAAGCGCCTGGGCCAGTCGGAAACGTCCTGCTGGGTATACCCCGGTAGGCATATCCCCATCAGACTTCACGTGAACGTTAACGTAAAATAGTCGATTGATGTTCTATTCAGCTTCCATGTCTGCGTGATGCTATCACAGCGGCGAGCTGCCAACCCACCTTCTAGCCCGTCTTCATGCCGGCGTGCCGAAGAGGCAGAGATCGGCTGGACGCTCTCTCCCTGCTGGCCGCGAGAAAATTGCAGCTAATATAATCCTTTGTGACATTTGTTGTACAAAACATAGAAACAACCTATCAAGGTTTGTAGCTTAATTTTTTGCATCTGGCCTAAATGAACAACTTAGCCTTGTTAACGTGTTATCTAGCTGGTCGTGTCCGCTGTTTTGCTAGCAGCAGAACATTTGAAACATAAATAGTTCAAAATAAATATAGTACCAAAAATCTTTTTTGACACACACACCAAAACTATGTTACCAAAAAAAATTACCAAAGTAAATATTTCCAGTATTTGTAAGTCTCTTAGAAACATACAAATATATATACACGTGTAGTATGTATGACCAAAATTACATCAAAATATATTTTCACATGGGACATAGAAAATATTGAAGTAAAATGAGGTATTTTTTTGCCTTTTCAGATAGACGATTTTGTGATTTTTATATAGCCTATAATGCAATATATTATGTACCAAATCTTCATGGATATGTAGTTGACATGCTTTAAGATACCATTTTCTATTTTTGTTAAAATACAATTGTAATCTAAATGACAATAAATCGGTATAGTTTTAGTAAAAAATTGCATCCCCTTCCTAAATTTATTCCATCAACATGATAGTAAGTTAAACCGTTCATTTGCAGGCAAATAATTAAGTCACAAACTATGATATGCAAAACAAATCTTATTTATGTATTTTGTGCAACAAATGCCACAAACACTGATGTTAGCTGCAATTTTCTCTGTCATATAAGATGGTGAAACGCATGTATACCCCCATATGTGGTTTTGGTAATTAATGACAATCTCTATGGACTAATATGTAAATTAAGTTTCTCTTGTAGGTTTATCCATTGTCATCGCTTGGGCCATGTGTTGGTCTCAAAGTTGAAAGATGAAGATGTTTGAAGGTTGATCAAGACAAGTGCAAAGAGTTGTATCAAGATGGATCAACTTCAATAAGGAATGAAGAAGGGAAAACTCAAGATGCGCCATCTCTAGAAGATCTCATGATTGAAGCTTCCCATCCTCGATGATCATGGAGTGATGAAGACAACTTAAAATAAGTGGTTTCCCCATGGAGTATGGGGGGGGGGGGCATTTGCAAGTCTTCATCAAGTAAGAGCGAGCAAGAGCAATCAATAAAGGTGTTCCATCTTGAGAAGGACAAGACGGTCTACATCAAGCTCAAGTGGATTGCTCAAGGCAAAGGTATGATCTTGATAGGGTTTATCCTTTGCCAGTCTCGTGTTGTTAGTTGGGAGGACACGTTTAGGATAGATAGCCATACTATCAAGAGGGGTTCTCAAGCGGGTGACTCAATCGCATATTTTGGAGAAAGCTTAAACCTTTGCATTCTTGCATTATTTTTCTTGGTTGGTGAGTCAGAAACGTATCTATAATTTTTGATGTTCCATTCTTGTTTAGTATCTACTTTGCTTTGCTTTGTCCACACTTTGAGGTGCTTTTTATATGTTTTCTGGTACTAATCTATTAACAAGTTGCCATAGTGCCAGTTGCCTATTTTCTGTTGTTTTTGGTTCTAGAAAAGCTAGTAAGAAAATATTCTCGGAATTGGATGGGACAAAAGCCAAAGTCAATATTTCACCGAGGAGAACACGAAGTCTAGAGGAGAGACGGAGGGGCACCACAGGGTGGCCACTCCCCAGGCGCAGGCCCACCCTGGGCCGCGCCTAGGCAGGGTGTGGCCCCCCTGGCCGCCTCCCAGCCTCGCCTCTTCACCTTTAAGAAGCTCCCGATGCCTAAACCCTAAGCACACGATCAATATTCCATGAAACCGTCTGTAGCCGCCACCACCATCGTCCCTAGATCGGAGGAATCTGAAGCTCTTCCCGGCACCCTGCCAGAGAGGAGATCATCCCGGAGGCCTTCTTCTTCATCATGCCAGCCTCCGGTATGAAGCGTGAGTAGTTCCACCTTGGACTACGGGTCCATGTAGTAGCTAGATGGTTGTATCTCCTCCTTGTGCTTTCATGTCTAGATCTTGTAAGCTCCATTCATGATCAAGATCTCATCTATTTGTAATCATGCATGATGTGTTTGCGGGGATCCGATGGATATTGATATTACTATGTCAGATTGATTAATGGTTTTGTCTTATTGATTCTATCATGTCTGTGTTGTTTGTGATCTTGAATGCTCTCCGTTGTTAGTAGCTATCTTGGCCAAGTAGTTGCTAGTGACTCCAAGAAGGAGTATTTATGCTCGATAGTGGGTTCATGCCTCTACTTAATCAAGGGAAGTGACAGAAATTTCTACGATTATAGATGTGTTGTTGCCACTAGGGGGAAAACAACGGTCTCTTGTTCATGGAACAAGTGGATTGTTTACCTTACACACTTTGCTTAAAGCAGTTGTCTGTTGCTTGCAACTTAATATCGGAGGGGGTTCGGATGATAACCCAAAGGTGGACTTCTAGTCATAGATGCAGCTGGATGGCAGTCTATGTATATTGTTGTATTGCCCAATAAAATCTCATAGGATCTTTATGTCTAGTATTTGAAAGAACATTTGATAATCCCTAGTGTTTTGTGTGTTAGATAACAATATCAAGGATTATTTAATGTGTGTTGAAGTGCTGCAGATCTCTATATTGAAAAAGGAAAAGGAAACTGCTTTTGGGGGCGGATAATCCGCCCCACCCCTTTCCTAGATGGGCGCAACCCCCCGTGAGGGGGCGGAGTTTCGGCCGGATTTTCCGGCCATGCCGGATAATCCGCCCCTCAGGGGCGGCGGATAATCCGCCCCTCATGCTCAGCCTCAAGTTTTCCAAGGCGCAGACCCCAGAGGGGGGCGGAGTTTCGGCCAGATTTTCTGGCCCTGCCGGATAATCCTCCCCCCCTAGGAT
The DNA here is from genome assembly GCA_030063025.1 of Avena longiglumis. Lineage (NCBI taxonomy): Eukaryota > Viridiplantae > Streptophyta > Magnoliopsida > Poales > Poaceae > Avena > Avena longiglumis. The sequence continues at coordinate 202,087,188 of CP125976.1, read as the reverse complement.
CTTCTTCATGTTCTCCAAGGCGCCACCCCGAGAGAGGGGGCGGATTTTCCCCCGGAGTTTCCGTCCTGGGGGCGGAGTTTTTCCCCAGGGCGGATAATCCGCCCCTAGTGGGGGGGGGGGCGATAATCCGCCCCCAAACTTCTTCAACTGCCAGATCTGGGCATGGGGTATTTAAGCCAGCCTTCCCCCTCCTGTCAGATCTCTTGGTTCATTCAAAAAAGTCAAGATCTGATCTGCAACCTTCATCCAAGAGAGCTCCACCTAGATCCACCCAAAGGCCCCGTCCCTTGGGGAATCAAAGGAGGAGGACTCTATCTTCAACAACTGCAATCAAGCGCTTCATCTCCTCTCCATTCATTTGTAGATTCTCCGAGCTAGTATTTTTTTTGCAAATATCTAGATCCTTGCTTTTGATTATATTGATAATCCTTGTTCTTGTGATAGCTTGTTGTCATTACGGGAGCCCCCAATTCAGTTTTGGGTGTGTGCCCCGGTAGAGTTGTAAAGGCACCGGTTCCCGCCTCGAAGGGTACCAATAGTGGAGAAGGTGGATCAGGCCTTTCGTGGCGAGATCCATCAGAGAATAGGGTGAGGCCTGTTGTGGCGTGGTGGTCTTAGAACCGCCCACCCCTCCAACGTAGATGTACTTCCCTTAACAAGGAAGGAACTGGTAAAACAAATCCCTGTGTCTCCGCGTGCTCCACTACGGTTTCCTCGCTCCTCTCTTTACATGCTTAGTAGCTAGGTTTGCATATAGGGAAATTCTCGTAGTTGCATATCTAGAGAATTTACTTTATTCCAAGGCTAAATTTGAAAAAGAATTAAAAATTGAGTAGCACCTATTCACCCCCCTCTAGGTTCCCATACGATCCATTTCATTTGGTATCAGATCCCCGGCTCTTAATTCGGGCTTAACCGCCTAAGAGAAGTATGGGTTCCAAGGGAGATGGGAGTGATGCTCCGGAGGTAGTCACCATGAACGATCTCAAGACGTTGGAAACAACCTTGGTTAGTTCAATGGAGGCTTATATGGAAGATATGCGTCAATTGATATTGCATCTCTCCACATCCATAGCATCACCTCCATCTGCCTCGGAGGCTACCACTCCGCAATCCAAGGAAACGAGTAAACCCGATTCCAAAGATAACGAAGTGGTTGGTGATGGCACTAGCAAGAGCTTCTCCTCGAAAAAGGATAGTGGTAAGGAAGGATAGAATGAGGTTTCCCATGTGTATTCTCCTGATCCACCTATCCCACACCCACATATACATAATAGGGGTGATCCACCCAAACTTTCAGCATCTACTTTTAATCAATGGCAATTTTTGATGAAGTCTCATGTGTGCAACTCCTCCATTGAGTTGTGGAAAATCATTGAGAATGGTCTTCATGTTGGAGATCCCAACAACCTAACAAGAAGAGAGGTTGTTGATAGTCAACTCAACGCTACAGCTCTACACATGATCCAGCTTGGTGTGGGTGACAAATACATGACACACATTCAGCATCTTAGTACAGCTAAGGAAGCTTGAGATGCCCTCACCGAGCTCTTCATTGGAAATGAAAGTATGAGAAGGAATAGATATGATGCTTTGAGCAATGAAGCTGAAGGATTTTATATGTTGGATGGAGAAGACCACGAGGACATGTATAGGAGGCGCAAGTCAATAGCCACCACTTTCAGGAATCATGGTGCCTCTCATGTTGATGATGCATGGATCTAGTGCAAGTATGTCAGCTCTCTTATGTCATTTGAGCCCACAGATTTGAAGAGTCTCCAAGGAAGGCATAACTACCACCTTATGACATCCAATGAGGTAATGCAAGAAATGGCAGCTTTCAAAGTGGCTGCCAAGAATGCCGAAGATGCTCGTGCACGAGCTATGGGGATGCAAAAGGGGCTCAACGTGGCCTTGAAGACAAGTGTGGTTGATCATGATGAAGATGACACAGAAGGTATGGACTGTCCCGAGGATGTAAAAAGAATTCATGGAAAATACATGACCTTCTATGCTAGAAACTTTTGGAAGGACCCAGCCAAGGGCAAATCTGAACTAGAACGCAAGAGTGGAGCTTATGGAAGAAAGGAAAATGGTCCCAAGCTGAGAACATGTTTCAACTATGGAGACCGGCTGCACTTTGTAGCTGAGTGCCCATCAAAGTAGGGAAGATAATGGAGGAAGACTTATTCTCAAGGAAAAGTCAAAGGCTCCACACAAGAAACAATTTGTAAAGAAGAATGCTCCTTTCAAGAAGCAACCAAAGATTGTTCTGGTGGCTCAAGAAGAATATTCTTCGGGAAGTGAAGATGAAGACGAGGACGATAGCTCTCGATAGGTGGCTGATATAGCCACCACATCTACACCAACATCTCTCTTCAACTCTCCGAACGAAAACGTCATCAACAAGAACGCTACTTGTCTCATGGCAAGAGGTTCTGAGGTATCAACTTCTAACTCTTCTTTTCCTAAGGCTATGATTGACATGGATGATCCTACTAGTCTTAAGGTTAAAGAAGAGATTATTGCTTTGGACTATTTCTTCACTAACTTGCAAGGTGAGCACAAAATACATTTTGAGGCTCTTATGGACCAGCTGGCCCAAAATGAAGTGCTCCTTGAAGAAAAGGGCAAAATTGAAAGGGAGGATGCAATGGATATTGCGTCTTTAAAAATGCTCTAGAAGGGGAAGAAGAGGCTCGGGCTTCTCTTGAAGATAAGCTTAAGTCCATTGAGGAGTCACATGAAGAAATGGTGGCAAAGCTTGTTAAGGAACGTGACAAAGCATTTGCCAAAGCAAAGAATTTAAATAAGGAAAAGATTGACTTTGGGGTTGCTCATGCTAGACTCTCCGAGGAATTGGAGAAACTTGACATCGCTCACAAGGCGTTGAAAAGTGAATTCTCCATTCTCAATGAGTCACATGATCAGCTCCAAATTCGATTGACCAAGTATGATGTTCCTAGCACATCTAAACAACATATATTCACAAAGAAAATGCTAGTGTGGAAGAAGGGCTTGTCAATGACACCACTTCCAAAGATTAGGGTGTTCTTCATGAGGTTCTTGGCAAGCAAAGGTCGAATCTTGGTAAAGAAGGACTTGGATATGTCACCAAGTCCAAGAAGAAGAACAACAAGAAGAAAAATACCGAGGGTGAACAATCAAATACAAGCACCGCTGAGAAGAATGTCACAAAAGACAAAACTAACAATATTGGTTTTGAAGGGTCTCACAATCCAAATTATGAACTCTTTTGTGATTATTATGGCGATGTTTATTCTTATTATGTTGGTACTTTTGATTAATATGTTGCTTGGTCTATTTGGGTTCCAAAGACCCTTGTTACTAACATGAGAGGACCCATTGAAAAATGGGTACCTAAAACCAAGAAGTAATTCTCTTGCAGGGCTATGCTTCCGGTGGGTCTAAATGGGTGCTGGATAGTGGATGCACTAGTCATATGATCGTAAGCAAGGAGATCATCACGGAGATGCGACCCAATCATGATAATATTACAGTCTCCTATGGTGATAAGTCTAAATCTCAGGTATTGGGTCTTGGCAAGGTTGTGGTCGCCCACGATATCTCTCTCATGGACGTCATGCTTGTCGAGACCCTCGGTTACAACTTACTTTCTGTTCGTGCCCTTGGTAAGATGGGCTTTGCTGTTTTCATTGATGATGATTTGTTGGTACTCTTGTGGAGCAAGTCTCTAAAGGTCACTTTCGTTGGGTATGTCGAAAATGACCTGTATGTGGTGGAATTTTCGGGGGAAACCACTTCGGGTCCGATGTGCTTATTCGGAAAGGCCGACGTGGGCTGGCTATGGCATCGCCGTTTATCCCATGTCAACATGAGAACTTTTCAAAGTCTTTACAAGGGTGGGCACATCCTTGGACTAAAAGACAATGTTTCCTTAGCCAAAGATCGGGTTTGTAGGGATTGTGTTGAAGGCAAAATGCATGACTCTACCCACAAGAGGAAGACTATTGTTTCTTCAAAGAGAATCTTGGAATTACTTCATGTGGACTTATTTGGTCCTCCATCTCATGCCAGTCTCGGTGGGAAGAAATATTGCTTGGTCATAGTCGATGATTACTGAAGATATACATGGGTCTATTTCTTCAAGCTAAAGAGTGAGACTCAACAGACGGTCATTGACTTTGCTAATGAGGTTCAACGTCAACACAATGTTCCCATCTTGGCAATAAGAAGTGACAACGGCTCCGAGTTCAAGAACTACACATTGAATGAGTTTCTAAGTGAATAGGGGATAAGGCATCAATATTCCGCTGCATACACCCCTCAAAAAAATGGTGTAGCCGAGAGGAAGAACCACACTTTGATGGATATGGCAAGATCGATGATGGCTGAATTCAAGTCTCCTTACAAATTTTGGGCTGAAGCCATATCCACCGCTTGTCACTCATCTAACCGTCTCTACCTTCGCAAGATCTTGGACAAGACTCCGTATGAAATACTTACCGGTAACAAGCCCAACATTTCATACTTCAAGGTATTAGGTTGTAAGTGTTGCTTTGTTATCAAAGGTGTCCGCTTGTCTAAATTTGAGTCTAAGGCTTTAGAAGGTATTTTTGTTGGTTACGGTGCCAAATCCCACACTTATAGAGTCTACAACAAGCTCACCGGGACTGTTGTAGAATCTTGTAGTGTGGAGTTTGATGAAAATGATAGCTCCCATGTGGGTCAAGTTGATGTTTGTGATGCAGATGTTGAAATACCCAAGATGCTATAATAAGAATGGGTGTGGGATTTTTCCGCCCCATTGAGGTGTAGGGTTCGCAGCATAGAAAACAAAAAATTTCCTACGATGAGAACAACTATTTACCAAGATCTATCTACTAGATACAAACAATGGGCGGATGTATATCCGTAGAGAACATACCCTTGAAGACCGACAAATCTTAACGAGTCCAAACTCGTGGTTGATGTAGACGATCTCTTGCCGATCTCAAGATCGAGAGGAAGTCCTAGCGCCGCAAAACAGCAGTGCATCCGTGCTCGCACACACGTTCGAGGCACCGAGCAACCTCCGCCTCCTCGCTCCAGCGATGCAGCGGAAGCACAACTCTTTCTTGCCGAAAAGCCACCGGGAACAAGTATCTCGCTAGTCCGAGACCATGGGGGATAAATTCTAGAGGGGGAGAGAGATCCTTCACGAGGAGGTGTGAGTGAGAAGTGAGAGGAGGGGCTCCTTATATAGGGGAGGGGGGCAGCCCAAGGGGGCATGGCCGCCGGCCATGGATGGTGCCCCCACCTCTCCCTCATTCATGTGGGTGGACACTCCACTCACACAAAATCCTTTCAATTCCCTCCACTCAAAAACCCACTCAAATTCCCATTAAATTTCCACCAAATTTAATGCAAACTCTCATTAAATAAAACTCTTTTATTTTATTCAGAATTTTGTCAATTACTTTAATGACAAACATTCACAAATAAACCCTTGCTAGTATTTCATTTCACATGCAGAAACACTTTCTGCAATTTCACCCGAAAACCTGTTTCGGTATCTAGTGAAATAAATTCCTGCGCTTGTTATTATTTTCGGCATGAAACTTTTGCTCCAAATGGATGTCGGTGTCTCTTAAGTGTGTCACCCTACGGTTCGCGAATAATGCGGACATGATCGAGACCCCTCTCAGATCAATAATCAGAAGCGAGATCTGGAGACCCATACTGACTCCCACACATTCAACGATGACTTTCTTGTGATCGTCGGAACCTTTTACGCTAGTATCTTAATCCCTTTGTTTCACGATATATTACATGTACGAGATTCGATCATCGGTATCTCCATACCTAGTTTGATCTCACATCGACTTGCACTCTTTTCTCGTTCCCGTGATATAACATTCTAGTGATCAAATCACTTGCTTGCAAGCTAATCAATGTGATATCACCGAGAGGGCCCAGAGCATATCTATCCGTCATCGGGATGAACAAATTCCACTCTCGATCCATGGGCCTCAACATAACACTTTATTAGTTCTGAATCCATCTTTATAATCACCCTGTTACGGTGTGACGTTTGATGTTATCAAGAAACTCTTCCGGTGTTAGTGATTGACATGATCTCATGGTCTAAGGATTAGGACCACTTTGTAAGTTGTTATAGCAATATAAACTCAATGACTTTGATCGTAATGCTATACTTCGGATGAATGTTCATCACACCATTACACTAATGTTGTGATCCCGTTATTAACAACATCCAATGTCCATGATCAGGAAACCTTGATCATCTTTTTAATCAATGAGCTTTATAAGAGAGGCATAACTAGGAACTTTTTGTTTGTTTATTAAACACACATGTATTAACGTTTCCCTATTAATACAATTATAGCATGCAAAATAAAGATTTATCATAAACAAGGAATACGATAATAACCACTTTATTATTGCCTCTCGGGCATATTCCCTTCAGTCTCCCACTTGCACTAGAGACAATAATCTAGTTTGAGAAATTTGCGTATTGAACACTTATGGCTTTCCGGTGTTCCATATACGCAATTGCAAGTGGTTAACATAATCTACGGATCTGACGCTTCAGGTCCGTGTGTATTTGCATGTCTTTGCGTCTTCACGCATCACTCATTCTCCAATGAGATGGCATTGTATAAATTTGGTCTTTCGGTGAGACCTTTAGTTCCTTGGGGTTAAGTCATGTCGATACTATTGTCATACAATATATCTTTAGTGTTAGCCCATTACGAACTACACCTTAGTTTGATAACAAACTACTTGACACAAATTCCCTCCTTTGCTGCTACTATAGCAGTCATATACTTAGCCTTTTGTTGTAGTATCCGCCACAATGTATTAACTTTGGAATTCATCCAAATCCATCATGGAATCTACTTTCCATTACATTGTGCCACCCATAGTTTAAATTGAGATAAACTTAATTTGTATCTTGTGACAAAACTAGTATCAATGTAACGCTTTACAATGAACTATTTTTAATTGTTTGTCACCTCTACACAAATATATTCTTAGTTCTTCCAAAAGATCATAAGAATATCCTCACTATCGTCCAATGATCATTTTATGATTCATTCTGGTATATGCTCATAACACTTAGAGCATAGGACATATCTGGATGTGTACATATCATGGTATGATTGATCAAAACATTCTCGTTATTTCACTCATCAAGTGTCAAAGCACTTGAATCTTGTTTCACTTATCAAGTGTTAATACACTTGAATCTTGATTCAATTCCTTTCCATGCGACAAGAATCGTTTCTTGTTGTTTCTATATTGAAATCCTTCAATATCTCATATATGTACGTTTGGCACAACCATATTGGCGTCACAGTCTATCCACTATAGACATTCACGCTAAATATTCGGGTTTTGCCTAAGTATTTCATCGAAATGAAATTCTTAACCTTTGGTCAATAAAAGATACATCATTTCTAATCAACAAGATGTCCTCCACATAATGTATTAGAAATATGTCTCAGCGCTCCCACTTAATTTCTTGCAAATGCAAGCATCTTCATCGTCTCCAGATGAAAACTCCTTTTTCATCACGGTGAAGATTCCAACTCCACGATGCTTACTTCAACCATTGAAGTTTGCATGCCCTTTTAGCATACTTTGAATTTAACAAAACCCTTTGGACTGTGTCTTGTACACGTCCTAGGTAACCATTCTATTAGAAGAATTTTGTTTTGTTTATTCATCTACCATATACCAAATTATATGTAGTGGTTGCTACTTTAATCCGTCCAGACTAAATATCGCTATGAAAGATCAAATCTTATCATAGTCAACTCTTTGAACATTGTCGTAAAATACTTTATGACATGTCGACTATTTCATAGATGTGAAACATCCATGTCTGTTTCTTTTATAGATCCAAATACGACCGATAGGTTTTTACACCTTTTCGGAGGGTCTTCCAAGTTCAAAACTTGATTTCTCGTGTATGGAACTATCACGGATTTTATGGCTTCAAGCCATTTGACGGAGTCAGGGCCCATCATCGCTTCTTTGCATATAGTCGGTTCATCATTGTCAAACAATAATGATTTACTCTCAAATCTTAGTATTTGATTGTTTATTCGACCGACTTGGTTCAATAAGAACTTAGATCTCCGTGACCACAACCTTTGAGGCACATAAGCTATGAGCATTATGGCAGCCTCCTAACGATTTCCATGCAACTCAGCACATTTAGCTAAGGTTCGTTAACCTTATCAAAGTTCTATTGTCCTCCCACTTAACTTTTGCGAAAAATTCCTTTTTCAAGAAACTTCACATTTCAAGCGACAAACCCTTTTGTCCTTGGTGTTATGGAGGAATAACCAATTGTTATTCGAAATAACCGACAAAGACATGCTCATCCGACTTCGGTTGTAAACATCTTACTTATGTTTGGCATACCAAAATTTAAGAAATGACAACTTGGGTTTTACCCCAAACCATAATTTCCATGGTGTCATTTCAACGGATCAAGATGGAGCTCTTTTCAGTGTAAAAGCGGAAGTCTCTAAAGCTTTAATCTTTTAAAACATAATGGCAGTTTTATGAATAACACCTTTGATCTAACCATGTCAAACAAGGTTTCATTACAAATCTCAAACACTCCATATTCCTATGGTGTTTCGGGATATGTAAATATAGGTGTTTTGCTAAACTTGCAACTCAAATAAATCCCTTTATGATAAAATCATAATTCATTTATTTTCTTGTTACACTTGTAACTCAAACAAATCCCTTATGATAAAATCATAAACCATTTATTTTCTTGTTACAATGATTTTCCACTTCATCTTGAAAGTCTTTGAAAACGTTTTTCAAATATTTCATACTTCTTTCTCATTAAGTGAATATTCACTCAAATTTCCGGAGAAAGCATATGAAGTTGAAACCCATCGCTTACGACTACACATAATGGAATACATACATCGATATGTATAAATTCCAATAATTTAGTCGTTCGTTCTTCTCTGGCCTTTGAACGTAGTTTTAATTATCACGTGGAAAGTCTCACAAGCGTCACTTGATCAAATCAAAGACTCCAAAAATCCATGAATTTGGAGATTCTTCATGTTTTCTTTCCAATATAATTTAAACAGCGATGTCACTTCGTAAGTGATCTTTCAATCATTTGTCTTGCGACATTTTAGCATTAGGTTTTATGGATGTGATTTCTCCAACTAGATTTGCAAATCATCCATATTATATGGAATACAGTAATTATTTGAACAACCTTTGTTCTCATAATACCAGATATAAATAACAATTATTAAAACAAATCTTGAAGTCAAGCTTTGATGTCAACGAGAAATACAAACAATGGTTTATTTGTTTTCGATGAACATCATCACATATTATCTTGCTAGTTACTTAGGCCATTGTGGTTCATGAATTGCGTTGTTCCGTATGAAATTTCATACCAACCAATTCGGTATCCAATACCCAAGAACCACATTGTTTAACAAGCAAAGAATACAACCATAACATGTATATCATCTATATACCTAAATTGGATATTTCCAATCTTTTCTTTTCTGCCAAATATATTTTATAGATTCTCTTTCAGCATTTCCTCTTTCCTTTTAAAAGAATTTATCAACATCAACAGTGGCGCCATATACATGACACATAGTCCAAAGCGTGTATATTCAGATAATAATACCTTTGGATTTGCACTTTGAAGTAGATCACCATCATAAAAAATGATCGGTATTCTTTCAAAATCCATTCTTTAGTAATCTTTTAGTGTAGTAAACACTTTACATACATCTTCTATTCATCCTTATCATGACGACTTTCATGATCAAGCTACTATAGCTTATAAAGGCGAATCGTGAGTATAACATTACTTTCCAAAACCCTTTTGGATGATTAGGATGTTTAGCATCTCCAACCTTCGTAAATTCTCATCCAATATGAGAACATATATTATACTCTATCATATTGCAACCAAAACATTGTTTCAGATATCGTTATATCTGCCACACATGATGGTTTCTGAAACAATTCTTTCAGCTCCTAGATAAACTTGATATTAAAACAATCAAGAATCATGGAGGCAAACATGATACTTAAGATACTAACACTGGAATTGTTACTCTCGATTTAATACCAACTATTAAATTTCACGGAGTAAATAGAGTTTGCTGAAAGTTTGCAATAGGACTTTAAACTTTGATTGACACTCAACACAATATGATACCAGTTCGTAAAGTAAATATCCAGAATTCTATAGTTCTATTATCTCAATTACAACTATGCATAAGGTGGTGAACGAATGCCAATGACTACAACAAATTATGAAAATTCACTTTGATTTAATTTATGATAAATTGAGTTCTGCTAATCCAAATTAGAAATGAACTCGCACTCAAAAACGACATCCCTCGTGTCTTTTTGGTGATTACATGAACCAAATCCACTACAGCAAGTCCGATCATCACGTGAGTCGGCGTAGCTTCAAAGGCGAGCATCCATATGATCATCATATCAAAACATATGACTCATGCTTAACCTTTCGGTCCGTGTTCCGAGGCCATGTCTGTACATGCTAGGCTCGCCAAGTAAGAACCTTAGTATTCGCGTGTGTAACTGTCTTACACCCGAGATATGCTTGTGGATTCAAGTACATCCGATCATCACGTGATGTCTTGAAGCGACGAAACATTGTCGGTGCATACTTAAGGAAGAACACATTTTTATCTTGATATATAAATGAGGGATCATCTTATTATGCTAATAAAATGCCAAACAAGCAATATAAGATGCTATCAAACATCACATGTTTATTAGTGGAATGATATGGTTCCCGCATATGATCTCTATCATGTGCATCGTGGTATGATCACTATCATACCTTTATGTGTAAATCCAAGGCCTATGGAGTTTACACGTTATGTATGTTGTAAGAGTATCATCTCATACTTCTACTTACAACATCACCATATCATAACACTAGCCCAGCAACAATCTAAACTAGACGCCTCTAATTTATCCATTGCAAATTTTACGTGGCTTAGGGCTTTCGAGATAGAACCGTTCTTACCTATGAACATGAACCACAACGAGGACAACCAAATTGTTGACAACTCTTTGCAAATTAGATATTGACTATAGTAGGAGAGACAGACACCCGCTAGCCACTTATGCAAACTAGTTGCATGTCAAGCGTGGAACAGGTCTCATGTGCGAGGACATGTAAAGTTTGTCCGGGCCGCTTCATCCCACTATGCCACCAATATCCAAAGTACAACTAAGAAGCAAAAAAATGATCATCATCGCCCACATACTCATATGTCTACTACCCGTGCAAAGTATCTACGCATAGATCCGGCTCTGATACCACTGTAGGGTTCGCAGCATAGAAAACAAAAATTTTCCTACGATGGGAACAACTATGTACCAAGATCTATCTACTAGATACAAACAACGGGCGGATGTATATCCGTAGAGAACATACCCTTGAAGACCGACAAAGCTTAACGAGTCCAAACTCGTGGTTGATGTAGACGATCTCTTGTCGATCTCAAGATCGAGAGGAAGTCCTAGCGCCCGCAATGACAGCATCCGTGCTCGCACACACGCTCGAGGCACCGAGCAACCTCCGCCTCGCCCAGCTCGATGCAGCGAAGCACAACTCTTTCTTGCCAAAAAGCCACGGGAACATGTATCTCGCTAGTTCGAGACCATGGGGATAAATTCTAGGGGAGAGAGATCCTTCACGAGGAGGTGTGAGTGAGAAGTGAGAGGAGGCTCCTTTATAGGGAGGGGGCAGCCCAAGGGGGCATGGCCGCCGGCCATGGATGGTGCCCCCACCTCTCCCTCATTCATGTGGGTGGACACTCCACTCACACAAAATCCTTTCAATTCCCTCCACTCAAAAACCCACTCAAATTCCCATTAAATTTCCACCAAATTTAATGCAAACTCTCATTAAATAAAACTCTTTTTTTTATTCAGAATTTTGTCAATTACTTTAATGACAAACATTCACAAATAACCCCTTGCTAGTATTTCATTTCACATGCAGAAACACTTTCTGCAATTTCACCCGAAAACCTGTTTCGGTATCTAGTGAAATAAATTCCTGCGCTTGTTATTCTTTTCGGCATGAAACTTTTGCTCCAAATGGATGTCGGTGTCTCTTAAGTGTGTCACCCTACGGTTCACGAATAATGCGGACATGATCGAGACCCCTCTCAGATCAATAATCAGATGCGGGATCTGGATACCCATACTGACTCCCACACATTCAACGATGACTTTCTTGTGATCGTCGGAACCTTTTACGCTAGTATCTTAATCCCTTTGTTTCACGATATATTACATGTCCGATATTCGATCATCGGTATCTCCATAACTAGTTTGATCTCGTTACTGACATGCACTCTTTTCTCGTTCCCGTGATATAACATTCTAGTGATCAAATCACTTGCTTGCAAGCTAATCAATGTGATATCATCGAGAGGGCCCAGAGCATATCTATCCGTCATCGGGATGAACAAATTCCACTCTCGATCCATGGGCCTCAACGTAACACTTTATTAGTTCTGAATCCATCTTTATAATCACCCTATTACGGTGTGACGTTTGATGTTATCAAGAAACTCTTCCGGTGTTAGTGATTGACATGATCTCATGGTCTAAGGATTAGGACCACTTTGTAAGTTGTTATAGCAATATAAACTCAATGAATTTGATCGTAATGCTATACTTCAGATGAATGTTCATCACACCATTACACTAATGTTGTGATCCCGTTATTAACAACATCCAATGTCCATGATCAGGAAACCTTGATCATCTTGTTAATCAACGAGCTAGTTTATAAGAGAGGAATAACTAGGAACTTTCTGTTTGTTTATTAAACACACATGTATGAACGTTTCCGTATTAATACAATTATAGCATGCAAAATAAACATTCATCATAAACAAGGAATACGATAATAACCACTTTATTATTGCCTCTCGGGCATATTCCCTTCACGAGGAACCCCTTGTGGCGGATCGGGAAGGACAATGCTCCACTCAAGTGGAGCCCTCATCTACACAAGATCAACAAGCCCCTACTGCTGGAGAAACCCCTGCACCAACACCACAACCTGCTAAAGATCATCAGTCTTCTGGGAAAAATGATAGTCCCAGGCCAGACTATCCGCCCCCTCCAAGGGGCGGACTGTCCTCCCCTGGCACTCCAACTCCATCCAGAGGATTTCAAGAAGAACAAAATGGCGAAGAAAATTCTAGGCCAGATTCTCTGGCCCCAAGGGGCGGATTATCCGCCCCTGGAACTCCCATTTCTGCCAGGGACTCACAGGAAGAAGATGTTGCTGCCTCATCTCCCAGGCCGGAAAGTCTAGCCCCACCCAGGGGCAGATTATGCACCTGTTCAGCAACAAGCTCCTGTTATCAGCTCAGATCAAGACCAAGGGAAAGGTAGTGGACAAGACAAGGATCCAAATGTTGAACCAACTCCTTCTAGAAACAATAAGAAAATTGAGGCTCGATGCAAGGCTCGTGCCGGTCAGAACCTTGAGTTAAGGGGTCACACTCTTGACAAGGTTGTCGGTGATCTAATAAGAAGGGTGTCTACTAGACGAGAACTTGCAAGATTTTGTGATCATCAAGGTCACATTTGAATGGTTGAATCAAAGAAGGTCTTTGATGCTGTTGAAGATCCGGATGGGTGGTTGCAATGCATGAAGAATTAAATAACTTCGAGCGCAACAAGGTTTGGAAGCTCATAGAGAAACCCAAAGAGTGCCACAATGTTATCGGCACCAAGTGGTGTTGGGGAGGTGACCTCGGATAGGGTAAAGACGGGGAAATACGAAAGGATGTTCCCCGTCCAGTTTCCGATTTACAGTTTAAGTCGGCCAAATCCTGTAGAGGTCGGCCGATATATGAAAGATCAGGACCATTATGATGATTGCCAAGCATTACCCGGCCGGGATACTGCGTAAGTCGGCTGGGTTAACCCGAGTAGTCTTATGCAGGTGAAGGGCAGGCCGAGTTATGCGAGGCAGGGCCGAATGATACGAAGCTTGCAGGAGAAGGAGAAGCCTAAAGTCAAACTCTAGTCACAGGCTAGGGAGAATCTGAGTAGAGCCAAGCACAAAGGACAAAGGCGCAGAGCGATAGAGGGAAGAAGGAGGTCACGGAGGTGACAGTCCTAAAGCCCGAGGCACGTAGGAGGGGCCCTCTGGAATCTTGCCGTCATTAGAAGGGCGACACGGAAAGGAGGCCGCCGAGTTACTATATTGGGACAAGCTTATTCCTCGAATATGCTTGCCACGTCAGCGCTAGAGGAACCCATGGCTCTCCTTTATAAGGGGAGGCTTGGACCCTGAGGAGGGCATCGGCTCATTTAGTACCGTTAGGCTGGTAAAGTTCTCTCTTTATTCTTGTACACAGCTCAAGGAGCACTTGTAGCCCAAGGAAGGAGAAATAAAGATCTTTACCTTAGTCTTTTGTGTGTAGAATCAACTACATCTTCCCTCCCCAGATCCCTCTAGCATCCATTGGCCCCATACTTTAGCCTACCCATGGCATCTGTCGTGCCACCACCACGACAGTTGGCGCCCACCGTGGGGCCAGCAGCGGTGCTAGCTGGAGTTATGATCCGAACGGGAAACTTCATCAACACTGGCGAGCACATTGTCTCTGGCTTAGTCCGGAGATTTGATCTCTGTGACTACGTCAGCGACAACGCAGGCAGCTTCAAAGGAAAAACTCCTCCGCGCAACGGCGTCTTCATCAACTTGGGCATGCATCAGATCTACGTCGGCGTCGACGTCTCCGACAATCCTCACCAGGTTGTTGTTGTAGGAGAACCTCCCCTCAGCGCCACAAACAGTCCGCGCGGAGCGTGCCCTGTCAGCAGCGTCGAGGTGATGTTCACAGCCGGGGTGCAGGCAGGAGCAGCGGGCGCCGGAACAAGCAGGGATCCGACGACGAGTCTGCAGGTGGCTCCCAAGCAGACAGCTCCACTGCCGACCGAGGTAATCCCTTCAGCGTCCGATCAGGCCGAGGTGCAGGAGACAACCCCTAAGGCACCAAGGGTAAGAGGGCCACCTCTGGAAAGACCAAAAAATATTCTTCAGGCAACTATAGATAATCTGACTACACCTGTAGCGCCGATACTTGATCCGACTAATGCTCAGGCAGAGTTAGAAGAGACCAGGCATAAAGTGCTGGTGGAGGCAAAAAAGGTATCGGCCTTGCGGGAGTCCTTAAACAGGACCCTGCGAGAATATGCTAGGGCAAACAAGCTTGATGTCGCCCCTGAGCGGGTTGACGAGTTGAGATTAAGAGGGAAAAACCTCATAGATGATATCAATAAGGATCATGATGCTCATAGGGAAGAGTCAGTTGATCTAGGCTTGCCAAGTCAGATACCCGACAAAAGAACCGAGGCGGCAAATGCCGCATTAGAGTTAGAAGGATTGACGTGCCCGGCGAGCAACAAGAAAGAGTGAATGAGCTGGTGCGCATTGTGAACCAGCAGAATGAAGAAATGCTTAGAGCAGACCCAGCGAGGCCAGGTGCCTCGCGAATGGTTCACTCGGCTGGTGCAGCACCTGCCTTATCTGTGGTAGTAACATCTTCGCCCGGGAATAATGCACGAAAGGACAGAGCAGTAACTTCGGGAAAGAGAAACAAGCAAATTGTTCCATATGATCCGGCGATAGCCGGAAAAGCAAATGAGAACGGAGGCAATGGAAGCCGAGGTAACAGTGGCGAGAGAAACCCCGGCCGTGCTGAGAAAGGCGGTGGAAGCCGAGGCAATGGAGATCTCGGAAGAGGAGAACTCGGAAGAGGGAATCACGAGAACAATATCCCGGTCGAAGGAAGGAGAGAACCGCCGCCCAACCCGCAGCCGAGACATGAACCTCGGCAGGAAAGAGAAGCGAGACCAGCTCGTCACAATCAGGTGAATGAAAGATACAATGATGGTTATTCCGAAATGGAGTATGCGATTCGTTGTGAAAATAACCATTATGGAATGCAGGAAAGAGTTATGTACAGAGATTTGCCGTCAGGTGATGCCAGAGTAAAGCTGGACCAGCTATACCGATCCGAGCTATTAGAAGAACAGGGTCCACCAGGTCCGGCATGCTTTGGACCACGGATCATGGGCGAGCCTCCCGTGCCGAACTTTCAGCTAACAAGGGGCACAAAAACATATAATGGGAGCACCAAACCACAGGATTGGTTGATTGATTATGCCACTGCAGTAAAAATAGCTGGCGGAAACTTACGATGGGCAGTGCGGTATGTCCCGCAAATGTTGGAAGGACCAGCTAGAGTATGGCTGAATAATTTGCCAGCAGGCAGCATCAACTGTTGGTTGGATTTTGAAGAAATGTTCGTTAGCAACTTCACTAGTACTTACAAGAGGCCAAACAGGCCGCAGCAGCTAGCCATGTGCAAGCAAAGGCCGAATGAGACGGACAGAGAGTTTTTAACTCGGGGGTGTAACCTGAGAAATTCGTGTGAGGGGGTTATAGAATCACAAGCAATAGCTTGGTTCGCTCAAGGATGCCGCTATGCCAGTGTGCTATGGCAGCGACTGCAAAGACATATGCCAACCACATTGGCAAAAACCATCAGAATAGCGGATTCCTATGCATTGGGGGATCCGACGCAACCAGAATTAATGTCGGCAGATCATCGGGAGCATCAAGATCAATATGCAAGAGATGTGGCCGGGTCATCCAGGCGCAATGACTTCAGAGGAAGAAGAAGAGAAGAAAGACCAGATTATAGATATGGTTCAACCCAGGTGGCGGCAGTATTGCAAGATCAGCCGAGTCACGGAAATAGTCAGCGGCAAAAGAATGGTCCTCAGCAATGGACGCCAAGGAATGAGGGGAAAAGACAGTGGACACCAGAGGAAAAGAAGCAATGGCAGGAGAGGCCGAAGTACACGTTTGAGTCTATGTTAGATCAGCCGTGTAAGTTTCACACATCAAACCCGGCCAGGCCGGCCAACCATACCACCCGCCAATGTGCATGGATGAAAAATGCAATGGGTAACCCCGCGGGCATACAGGCAGCACCTCTCCAGGCACATCAGCAGCATCAGCCACAGTTGACTGGAGCAAATGCACAGCAACTGATGTTACTGCTTCCTCCCCGAGGTATGAGAACTCGGACCGGAGAGATGCGGTGCATCAAGTGATAAACCAAGGTCCGGATGGAAGGACAAATCCAGGAAATAATGGACGCAATGATTACAGAGAACACCATCAATCATATTGCGTGTTCACAACAGAACAACAAGACAAGCAGAGTATACTGCGCCGGCATATGGAAGTAAGTGCAGTTATGCCAGCAGTACCAAGATATGTGCCTTGGTCGGATCAAGAAATAATTTGGAGCATAAAGGATCACCCCAAAATGATGCCGAGTCCGGGGTCGTATGCACTCGTGTTAGATCCGACATTTGTCAGACCAAGCATTAATGTGAAATTTTCAAAAGTACTCATTGACAATGGGAGCAGTATCAATATCGTGTACAAATATACAATGCATAAACTCGGAATATCACAGAATATGCTGCAGTCCACGAGGACCACATTCCATGGGATAGTTCCAGGGCTTTCATGCGAACCCATTGGAAAGGTTCGATTGGATGTGTTATTCGGCACAAGAGATAACTGCAGAGCAGAAAATTTAGAGTTTGAAGTGGTGGATCTAGAGAGTTGCTATCATGCTCTCGGACTGACGTAGCATTGGCCAAATTCATGGCAATGCACATAACTTACGAAATGAAGTTACCGGACCACAAGGGCGATAACGATGTGAGGATTACAGGAAGTCAATGGAATGTGCTTCAGCCAGGTCAAATTTGGCCGAATCATTGGTAATAGCAAGAGAAAAAAATAAGGATTCAAGAGGTAGCAGCCCTCGCTCAGTCGGCACAGCTGAATATGCCGGCATTAGCCAACCAACATGGAAGTGTCTCCTTTTAGCCGACTAAAGAAACAAAAAAGTTCCAGATAGATGAGCAATTCCCAGAGCGCACCGTCACTGTTGGTGCCGGCCTAGATGCTAAATAGGAAAGCGAGCTCACCAACTTCCTCCGTGAGAATCGGGATATCTTTGCATGGTCAACTCAGGATCTGCAAGGTGTGCCTAGGGAGTTGGCTGAGCACTCTCTGAATGTAAGGCCAGAAGCAAGGCCGGTGAAGCAACCTCTCCGCCGCTTCGCTGAGGACAGGAGAAAAATAATAGGGGATGAAATAGCTTGGCTCCTTGCGGCCGGATTCATCATGAAGGTCTTGTATCCGGATTGGTTATCGAACTCGGTGCTAGTGGAAAATAAGAAGGATGATCCAAATGTAGCCATTGTATGGCGAATGTGTATCGAACCTGAACAAGGCGTGTCCAAAAGATCCTTTTCCTTTACCTAGAATAGACCAAGTCATTGATTCGACCGCTGGTTGTGAGCTATTGTCATTTGTAGACGCGTATTCTAGTTTTCACCAGATACCGTTAAACCCGGCCGATCAAATAAAGACTGCGTTTATTACCCCGTACGGGGCTTATTGCTATCGCACCATGCCATTCGGCCTGCGTAACGCGGGGGCAACGTATCAGAGATGTATGCAAAAATGTCTACATGACCAGATAGGAAAGAATGTACAAGTGTATGTAGATGATGTGGTTATCAAAACCAAAGAAAGCAAAACGCTACTGGAGGATATACGACAAACTTTCGCGAATCTGAGAAGGTTCCGAATGAAGCTTAACCCGGAAAAATGCACTTTCGGTGTGCCTGCGGGAAAACTGCTCGGTTTTCTCGTATCTAGCCGAGGTATAGAGGCCAACCCAACTAAGATAAAAGCAGTGGAAAGGATGGAATTGCCGAGATGTCTAAACGACGTACAGAAGTTCACAGGTTGCTTAGCCTCGCTTAGCCGCTTTGTATGTTGGCTGGGAGAGAAAGCATTACCACTTTATCAGTTGATGAAAAAATCTGATAGGTTTATTTGGACACCACAAGCAGACAATGCATACATGAATTGAAAAAAATATTGGTCACAACGCCAGTCTTGGCTTCTCCATTGTCGAAAGAACCTATGTTACTTTACATAGCAGCCACGAACAGAGTAGTGACAGCAGTGATCGTGGTGGAACGAATTGAAGATGATAAATCTATACAAAGGCCGGTGTATTACCTAAGCGAGGTACTATTAGCCTCAAAACAAAATTACCCACATTATCAGAAGATGGCATATGGGGTGTACATGTCAGCGAAGAAACTTAAACATTACTTCGAAGAGCACCCCATCAAGGTGATTTGTGAAGCACCCATAGCTGACATATTGAGCAACAAAGATGCAAGTGGCCAAATAGCAAAATGGGCAATTGAATTGTCACCTTATGCTCCGCAATTCGATAGGCGAGATGCAATCAAATCTCAGGTTGTGGCCGACTTCTTCGTGGATTGGGCCGAGGTACAATATGAGCCACCATTACCAGATCCGAATTATTGGATGATGCACTTCGATGGTTCCAAACTAAGAAATGGTTTGGGGGCAGGAATAGTCTTAACCTCGCCAAAAAGAGACCAGCTGAGATATGTGTTGCAAATACATTTTGCCGCGTCAAACAATGTCGCCGAATATGAAGCACTCGTCCATGGATTGAAGGTGGCAAAAGAGATTGGCATACGCCGAATCTTGTCCTACGGAGACTCAGATCTAGTAGTACAACAAGTCTCAGGCAACTGGGATGCGTTAGATGCCAATATGGCCTTATATAGATTTCATGTGCAAAAACTCAGTGGATACTTTGATGGATGTGAATTTCATCATGTACCTCGGGCGGAAAACGACGCCGCAGACACATTGTCAAAACTCGGATCAACCAGACAATCGATTCCCCCAAGTATCGCCCTAGAGCACCTGAGGAAACCATCAATAACACCATCACCAGAGTCCGAATCTATTTTTATTCCGGCAAAATCAAGCGAAGATAGTGTGCCGATGGAAGTTGACAAGGAATGTAACCCAGAATTTTCAAAAATGAACCCGGCCGATGCACGGACGGATATGGGGAAATCCGAGGTAATTATGTCAGTAGAAAATATGGAAATAGATAGCGAGATTACCCCAGAAAAAATCATACCAACATGGGCGCAACCCATATTTTCTTTCCTCAGAGACGCAATTTTGCCAAATGACGAGGTACTGGCAAGATAGACACTAAGAAGAGCTAAAGCTTATACAATCATAAACAATGAGCTGTATAAAAGGAGTGTCACAAGCGTGTTGCAAAAATGTGTGAGCTCGGCGGAAGGCCAGGAGATCCTCCTAGATATACATCAAGGAGAATGCGGTCATCATGCCTCATCCAGAGCTTTAGTGGCCAAAGCATTCATGCATGGATTTTATTGGCCAACAACGTTGAAAGAGGCCAAAGAACTGGTCAAAAAATGTAATGGTTGCCAGAGATACGCCAGCAAGATACACATGCCATCGTCCGAGTTAAAAACGATACCAATTACTTGGCCATTCTCTGTATGGTGCTTAGATATGGTGGGACCATTTAAGCCGGCCCGAGGCGGGATGACCCACATCTTAGTCATGGTGGACAAACTCACAAAATGGATTGAAGTAAAACCAATAAAGAAATGTGATGGGCCAACAGCAGTAAAATTCCTCAAAGATATTATCTTAAGATATGGCTACCCACACAGTGTTATTACAGACAACGATACAAACTTTGCAGAAGGAGCTTTCGCTAGATTTTGTCAAGAAAAGCACATAAGACTAGATGTCGCCTCTGTGGCGCACCCAGCATCCAATGGGCAAGTAGAAAGATCTAATGGACTGGTATTGTCTGGAATAAAACCACGACTCGTCGAACCGCTGCAAAGGTCGGCAGGATGTTGGATTGAGGAACTACCAACAGTACTATGGAGCCTCAGGACTACCCCAAACAGATCAACAGGTTATACACCATTTTTTCTAGTGTATGGGGCAGAAGCTGTGCTTCCAGCCGACATAATACATGACTCGCCAAGGGTTACCCAATATACAACCGCTGATGTAAATGAAGTAGCTCGGCAAGATGATGTCGATCTGCTAGAAGCCAGAGAGCTGGCGCTATCATGATCAGCTATCTATCAGCATGACTTGAGATGATATCACAGCAAGAAGGTGAATCCCATAGTGTTTAAAGAAGGAGATTTGGTTCTCCGGCTGGTGCAACGCACGGCCGGCATGCACAAACTGTCACCTCCATGGGAAGGACCATTCATCGTGAGCAAGGCATTGCATAATGATGCGTACTACCTAATCGATGCTCAGTCACCAGGAAAGAACAAGGCAAACAAAGCTGGCGAAGAATCGAAAAGACCATGGAACGTAGCTTTACTTCGTCCATTTTACACATAGGAGTCATCTACCACACATCGTAAAGTGGCGCTTCAGGACGGAGCATCCGCTATGTATTGAACCTCGGCTCCCAGAGCAGTGGCTGGGGGACTGCCATATGTTGTTTTTTGATTTTGCGTTATGTATTAAACCTCGGCACCTTGAGAAGTGACTCGGGAACTACCCTGTATTGTTTCTGAGTTTGGTTTATGTATTAAACCTCGGCGCCTTGAGCAGTGGCTCGGGGATTGCCATATGTTGTTTTTGATTTTGTGCTATGTATCAAACCTTGGCACCTTGATCAGTGACTCGGGGACTGCCCTATATTGTCTCTAAGTTTGGTTTATGTATCGAACCTCGGCGCCCAAAGTAGTGGCTCGAGGACTGCCATATATTGTTTTTTATTTTCTGTTTTACGTATTATACCTCGGCGTCTTGAGCAGTGACTCGGGGACTGCCCTATATTGTTTCTAAACTCGGTTTATGCATTAAAACTCGATGCCTTAAGCAATGGCTCGGGGACTACCCTATATTATTTCTAAGTATGGGTATCCTGTCTTACAAGAGTGAGTACCAAACTTCGGCACCCAGAGTGATGTCATTTCACTTTCCCCAAATACGGCCTTCGAGATCTACACCCAGATTAACAGTCCAAAACACAGCGGTCACGCTACGGAGCTTATCGAAAGTCAGGCAATATTGAACGCCGAACTACGGTAGAGCAAAGACAAATATACACTCCAAACTCAAGAAATTGAAAGCTGCCAAAGCAAGGATTCGGACAAACACGACCAATTTAAACAAAGTGATAACAATTATAACCACATATGTCTCAGCGGCACAAGGCAAAAGAGTTTCATACCGCACAAAATACGGACTAATGCTTGACGTACATCATACGCCCGGCATACCAGGGATAAGAAATGACTTAGAGTTTTTTAAACTGGAGAGGCAGTGACTTGGTCAGGATCTGGGTACTCCGAGGTAGGTGGCACTTCGGCCGAAGTTGCCTCGCCCTCCATAGATCCATGAGCGACTTCGGGGGAAGCCCGAGGTTGTTGAGAAACGTCATCTTGCGCTGTGGAATGCCCAGTCCCTTTGGAGGAGGATCGCACGT
This sequence comes from Avena longiglumis, assembly GCA_030063025.1. Lineage (NCBI taxonomy): Eukaryota > Viridiplantae > Streptophyta > Magnoliopsida > Poales > Poaceae > Avena > Avena longiglumis. Next base: position 202,064,668 of record CP125976.1, on the reverse strand, counting down.
CGCCATTACCATCCGAGCTCGAATTGGAATCACCAGAGGTAGCCGAGTCACCCTCATCTTCGCCCTGTTCGGCTGAGTTATCATCAGAGGCATCCTCAACTTCGACCTCGTCTTTCGGGTTAGGAAGGAAACTCAGCCCTTCATTCCAAGTATGCACGTCTGCATAATCGACAAGCTGGAAGGCACGAGCCTGTCGGAGAGCGACGAAGTCTGGGTCCTCAACCCAACGGGAACCAGTGCGCAAATTTACCAGGGTATCAAGGAAGATATCCTCATACCATGACATAATAACTGTGAGAGACATATCAGCACCAGCTCGTCCGGCGGATTCCCTCCAAAGACTTAGCTATCTCTCAGATGCCATTAATCTTTCCACCAATATTTTGACCTCATCAATATCAGGAGTCCCAGAAGTATTCGGCCAGAGAACATGGTAGGCCCGGATAGCTGCCTGCACCAAATCCCTGCCCATAATCTTCATCGGACCAACATCAACGCCAACAGCGACCACGAAATTTTCCATCGAGTATTCTGAGTTCGCATCAGCAGGAACACCTCGGCGCGCACGAGCATTAATCACCGCTTTAGAGCTCACGGGCTTAGCTTCCGGAAAATGGTCTACGCAAAACACAAGTGCGTTGGTCAGTAGTAAGAAAGGGAAAAAGATAACTCGACCGCGGTCAGAAGCTTACGGTGAATATAGCTCGGCATTATCTGAAGATCTTTAGCCCAGTCACTCTTGCTTTTCTCAAAGCGAGTGATCTCCTCGCTCATCCCCCGTGTCTTCAGTTTGGCAGCCTCAAGGAGCTCTTTATTTTTCTGCAATTGCAGAGCTAGCCGATTCTTATCCTCGTAGAACTCCTGGTCGACTTTTTCTAACTCAGACTTCTGAGAAAGCTTGAGGAACTCCACCTCGGCGCGCATGCGAGTTATCTCGTCATCTTTGTCTTTCAGCTGCGCCGAGTGAGTGGCGGCTTGTCCTAAAAAATGCAGCATCATATCAGGCATGGGTATGCATTCTTGGTGTGACACTGCAAAAGTTTGTAACTCGGCCATACCGAAGCCAGAGGGGTTAAGAGAAACCCGGCGCATAATTCACATAGATATGCGTAAAAGAACAAGAATAACTAACCTTCCAGGGCCTTGACTTTCTTTTCAAGACGGATATTAAGATTGTTGATATTACCTATTCACCAGCAAAGTCAGCTAACACCCCACTTCCAAAGCAATAAGAATTTTAAGAATAATGCAAAAACTCGTTAACTTACCAGCTTTCTTCACCACGGGAATGACCTTCTCGTACTTCTCTTGCAACTTTTTATGGGCAAAGAGCAGCCTTTGGAATTCGGCGGTATGCCGATCATGCGCAACCTAAGCAATAGAACAAATAGCGATAAGATATTCGAACATACGACATATCTGAATCAAGCAAAGCATAATTCAGATCTAGGTGGCTGGATATTCGAAGCTCAGACAAATCCGAATCAAGCAAAACTTAATTCAGATCTAGGTGGCTGGATATTCGAAGCTCAGACAAATCCGAATCAAGCAAAGCTTAATTCATATCTAGGTGGCTGGATATTCGAAGTTCAGGCAGATCCGAATCAAGCAAGGCTCAACTCGAATCTAGGTGGTTGGATATTCGAAGCTCAAGCAGATCCGAGTCAAGTAAAGCTCAATTCGGATCTAGGTGGCTGGATATTCGAACCCTAACAAAAACTGAACTAAGTAAAGCATTATGAAACTTCCAAACGAATAACAAGTTATTCGGTTGCAAGCTTCGGGGACTAGAGTATATATAATAGCATCCGGAGAACTAATCAAAACCCCATAAAACAATTACCTCATTCATCTTGTCACTTTCAAGAACGATCTTGACAGCCTGATGTAGGCGGATGCTGATATCGGAGAGTTGAAACGGCTGGCTGCTTGGATTACCCTCGAGCTTATCGGCAGCGTTCCAATTGTTGGCATACTCGACCAACGAGCCGAGACTGTTCCCACTCTCCGTGTGAGTCAGAACTTTACCTCGGACATGTTGGGTAACAACCACCGCCTCCGGACTCTTGTGGAGAGCAAGCTGTCTATCAGCAGCCGGGGTAACAGTGCTCTTGGCAGAGGAAACCCCCTGGCGCAGCGCATCAGCAATTGTAGGCTGAGATGAGATGGCAAGTCCTTTCTGAGAGGACGAAGGCTTGGTAACAACGACCTTTCTTGCCTTAGGAGAGGCGTTGGCAGGCGCCGTTACCTCAGCACTTGGAATGACGTCTTTAGGAGCCGGAGGAATTATGGTGTCTGAGGGCGCCGAGATATTGATATTCTCGGCTGGAGTTGGTGTCGCAGTAAAGACTGCGGGGGTCGGAGGAATCTCAGCAGAAACATCGGGTTCACGGAGGAGGCAGCGGGTTCGGTAGGAATATCTGTGGGCCGAGGTGTATCGGCATCAATAGGAGAAATCTCAGGCGCATCATGGTGAGGTGGCGTCTGATTCGGAGCAGGAGGAGAAGCAACGCGAGCAGGACTCGGAACTCTGGTATCCTCAGGAGGCGGAGGAGAAGGCGGCCGAGTCGTACGACTCGTCATGCTGGGACCGCTGGGCTTAACAGAAAGAGGAGCCCTGCAAAGACAGAAAAGGTCAAGTCAGAAGGGAGAAAGAGAGAAATAAGAAATACAAACAAAAGTAACTCACCCAGTAACCCCGGGCATAGTTTTACGCTTCGGAGGGTGCTGGGCTGACTTCTTCATTCGTTTTCTGTGAGCAGCTTCTGAGGCATCAGCTGGAGCTCTACGTTTCCCCGAGGTAACGGGAGGCCGGGAGGCAAGAGGCTCGGCGTTGTGAACCTGACCGACCGGATTAGCTGATAAAGTAGAAGCCGGAAATTCATAAGAAATTGGCATTGCGGCAACTACCTCTAGAACTTGGACCTCGTCCGAATCACCTTCCTCCTCGTGGGCCGAGGTCTTGCCGCGAGTGCGAGCCGGAGCGAGATCCGACTTGGGAACAAACTCTTCTGAGTCTGGCTCCCCGCTGTCCGGAGTATTCCGATCCGCGGGCCACGGGAGTGTCAAAACCTCGGCGTCCTCAGTCTTCTGCTCCTCAAACCTCTGCTGGAAAAGAAAGAGAAAAATTAGCAAAAAGAGTCATGGACGCGATTAGGAAGCAAAACACAAAGGCGTAAACTCACCTCGGGAGGGGGATGCTCGCGGGTGAACGGCTTCAATCCCCAGGCCCAGTCCTTCGGCATCTCCGTCTTAAAGATAGCCCAGACATGTTTGAAGATGAGGTAGTTGTCCAGCTCCACCGTCGAGACTCGGTTGGGATCGAGAGGACCGCTCATGTAGCAGAGCTTGTGTGTGCGTTTCTGGAAGGGGCAGATCCGGCTACTGATGAAGGTAGTCATCAGATCCTCACCACGTATCCCGGAGCGGATCAGTTCCTTCAGCCGAATCTCAAAAGCCTCGGCCAGAGCATGACTCTTCCTCGGGTTATAGGTCCAGTTCTTCTTGGAAGGGGGGCTGATGGAAAAAGCAGGGAGCCAAATCTTATCCTCATTCCCAGAGTTCTTGACATAAAAGAACGACTTATGCCATTTCTTGCATGATTCTAGACCTGCAACGCGAGGAAATTCGGATTTCCTCCGAGGTGTGATGGACGCGGCTCCACATTGGGTGAGCAACTTCTCGGAAGGTTGCAGAGATTTGTCTGGGACGACGTTGGATCGAATCTGGAAGAACTTTGACCAAACATGCACAGACGGCCATAGGCCAAAGTATCCCTCCGAGGCAGAGATGAAGGCAGAAAGGGAGGCGATAGCGTTAGCAGGAAGATGATGCGGCTGAAGGACGAAGTAATCAAGGAACTCCCTAGCAAAATCGCTGAGAGGGAGACCAAACCCACGAGCGAAATGTGACATGAAGACTACGTATTCGCCCTCCCTAAGAACTAGAGAGGATTCACTGCCAGATTAGCCACTCAACCTCTCGGCGGGTGACGGAAGAGCCCTGCCACGAGCCCCGCTCGGGCCCAGACGCAGCATTGTCATCCTCAATGAGGGCACCGCCGACGGAACTCGACATGGGGTCACCGGAGAAATTTACGGAGGAAGAACTAGCGGCGGAGGAAAACCTAGAACTGCAAGGCCCCGTCACGATTCTACGCAAAAACGGCGGCGGAGCAGAGAAGGAACTACCGCGCGAAAACAAAATAAAAGCAGAGATGTCTAGAGGAGAGCCTAGGCGATAGGACCGGAGGAACTCACCGGCGACTACGTCGGAGCAAGCGAACAGAGACGAGGCTGACGGAGCGGTGCAGTTGAATCCCTGCCGTCGGAGACCCAGATGAGCGCACGGCGGCGGAAGCGCGAACGGGGGAAAAGGCGAGAGGAAGGAGAAGGGCGCAGGTAAGCGGAGGGGGAAAGTGAGTCCTCCAGCCCCGCGCCCCTCTTTATAACGATGCCGCCTGAGAGGTAGTGGGATCTTGGGTGTGGCGGTTATCTGTGTAGATCGTGTACGCCGCACGACTGCGCGCCGCTAAGTGGAACCACACGGGCGACCACACAATGAAAGAGAAGGCCAAGATCCCTGACGGGAACGGCACGTGAGGCGTCACAGCGCCACGGCGAGCACGATAATAAGCTGTAGCACATCGATGAAGTATAGTAGAGGAGCAAAAAACTAGACAAACAATGATGAGTATGACACGTAGGACGAGGCGTACGCGAGAAGACATGCTGATACCTCGAACCAGAAAAAGATAACTCGGAAACATTGGGAAACGAATATCATGAAACTGATATGGCCCGGCCGAAGTTATTAGCAGGGCCATACCAGCTTCGGGGACTAATGTTGGGGAGGTGACCTCGGATAGCGTAAAGATGGGGAAAGACGAAAGGATGTTCCCCGTCCAGTTTCCGAGTTACAGTTTAAGTCGGCCGAATCCTGTAGAGGTCGGCCGATATATGAAAGATCAGGACCATTATGATGATTGCCAAGCATTACCCGGCCGGGATACTGCGTAAGTCGGCTGTGTTAGCCCGAGTAGTCTTATGCAGGTGAAGGATGGGCCGAGTTATGCGAGGCAGGGCCGAATGATACGAAGCTTGCAGGAGAAGGAGAAGCCTAAAGTCAAACTCTAGTCACGGGCTAGGGAGAATCTGAGAAGAGCCAAGCACAAAGGACAAAGGCGCAGAGCGACAGAGGGGCAGAAGGAGGTCACGGAGGTGACAGTCCTGAAGCCCGAGGCACGCAGGAGGGGCCCTCTGGAATCTTGCCGTCATTAGAATGGCGACACGGAAAGGAGGCCGTCGAGTTACTATATTGGGACAAGCATATTCCTCGAATATGCTTGCCACGTCAGCCCTAGAGGAACCCATGGCTCTCCTTTATAAGGGGAGGCTTGGACCCTGAGGAGGGCATCGACTCATTTAGTACCGTTAGGCTGGTAAAGTTCTCTCTTTCTTCTTGTACACAGCTCAAGGAGCACTTGTATCCCAAGGAAGGAGAAATAAAGATCTTTACCTTAGTCTTTTGTGTGTAGAATCAACTACATCTTCCCTCCCCAGATCCCTCTAGCATCCATTGGCCCCATACTTTAGCCTACCCATGGCATCTGCCGTGCCACCACCACGACAAGTGGATTTTCAAGAACAAACAAGATGAAAATGACATTGTTGTGAGGAATAAAGCAAGGATAGTGGCTCAAGGATTCTCTCAAGTGGAATGAATTGATTTTGGCGAGACTTATGCTCCTGTGGTGTTGGGGATATGCTATATAGGTATCCTCATAGCATGTCTCTTATCCGACTAACCCGGGTGGCCCATAGTCGGTAGCATGGCCTGTGGCCTGCTTGGCGGCCCAGTTAGGTGGATCCAGAAGGGAGGCCCATGCCGGATAAAGGAAGGCTACGGTGGAGTCACCAGCGTACCCAGAGCCTTGGAGTGCAAGATACACAAGACTAGTAATAGCGGACTGTAGAACTCAGAACTGTCCGGCTAGGACTTTTCCCTATAACCCTAGGACCAGCGACTATATAAGTTGGGCCTATGGGAGCCTTTAGGGCATCGTTTACACACACCTCGCACATAACCTATCTCAGAATCGGGTATTGCCATTATAGTGATTTATAGCAGGAGTAGGATTCTGCCACCATTGTGGGATCTGAACCTGGGTAAGATGTGTTACCTCGTACCGTCAACCGTCCGCCTTACCCCACGTCTCTAAACACGCACTGTGAGGACCCCTCCATGGCGTACTCGTCGGCAATACCACGACAGTTGGCGCCCACCGTGGGGCAAGAGGCGCTTCAGGCTCTTCAGCGGGCGAGGACCAAGATCTTCGCGGGAATCGGCGAAACCGTGGCCATCGGTCGCGTTCTCTTCTCCGACAACGTTCTGATCGTCCCCCCCCCCCGACGAGTTCTGGATCCCGGCGAAAACAAACCCTACACGGTGTTCGATTGTTCCTATCGGAGACATCCACCTCTTCATCGGCGAAACCGACTCGGGCACTAGTTCCCTGGGAGTCGGAGGAGCATCAAGACCCGCACGGACCGCCTACGGGTAGGACACGTTCGCGGAAGGATCGATGTCGGATCTCTCTTCGGAGTTTGCCGACAAAGATCGGAAAGCATCAAGATCCGCACGGACCGCCTATGGGCAGGATACGTTCGCGGAAGGATCGATGTCGGATCTCTCCTCGGAGTTTGCCGACAAAGATCGGAAAAATTCAAGACCCACCCAAACCGCCCCTGTGCAGGATATAAAGGTGGAAGATCACTGCAAATCCGCCAGCTTTGTCCGTGCGTCGAGACAGCAGAGATCCAAGTTCGTCGGCGTGGTTACCATCTTCGATCTGGCGCGCTACGTTCAGAAAGAGGGCGAAAACCCCCGCGACTACCTGGCCAGGTGGCTTCGTATACGAGCCGATCTGGCCCACTACCCCAATGATGATGCCATCTATCACTTTGTGGAAGGACTGGACCATAGCACGCTCCTCCGACACTCTCTAAGACGGCAACAGGCGTTAGGACGCCCTACCTTCGAAGGCATGGTGAACACCGTCAACAACTACGCGGAGGCTGAAGCGGCAGCTCAGACAGCGCTTGCGCTCATTGACGGAGCCCCTCCGATTCAGCCACCACCACCACCGCCTCCGGCCGCCATCGTCACAGCAGCACCACCACCTCTAGTCATCGTCGAGCCCGTTGCACCCCCACCGCCCGTCATCGAGGTAGTCCTGGCACCCTCCGACTCTGTCATTGACGCACTTTATGCTGATTTCAGTGCAGATTCAGAGGAAATAGACTTCAGTCCAGAAGAGCTAGACTTTGCTATGCAGGAGATGGAGGAAGAGTACTCGCATGACGAGCAAGCTAATAACACTATCATGTCTCGAGGGGTGTTCATCACCATTGGGACAGCGATGGATGAAGATCAACCCGGGCAAGTTCCGCCTACGGCACTGGATAAGGGGAAGGGGCCACTTATTGCTGCTGACGATGATCGCGCAAGAGTCATGCCTCCTCCGCCTAACCCAGTGCAGCAGCCGCAGGAACTCGGCACCGGCCCGAGCAACAACAACACCGCAAACATGCCGCCTCCAGCATCCACGTCGGCAGCAGCCCACGTTACTCCAGATGATAGAGTGATGTACGGCAATCTCCTCGTTGAGCCACTAACTATTGATCATATCCGGAACGTGACTCAGATTGACGAGAAGCAAGGCTCCAAGAGTTGCCGCCTACGACGAAGATGACGCTGAAGAATCTAGACGCCTAGATGTGGACCTTCTCGAGGAGGAGCGCGTTTTGGCATGCCAAAGATCCGCCATCTACCAGCAGAAGCTATGCAGCTACCATAGTCGCCGCGTTCGGCATCGCTCGTTTAAAGAGGGGGATTTAGTGCTCCGACTTAAGCAGAAGAAGTCACACAAACTATCCCTACCATGGGAAGGATCGTTCATCATAAGCAAGGCGCTGCTCAATGGGTCTTACTACCTTGTCGACAATCGTGAACTCAAGGATAGACCAACGAGGATCATAAGCGTAAACGACGTGACCCGGATGATGACTACCCGGATCTTGATCGGCCATGGAACATAGCACAGCTACGTCCTTTCTACACTTAGCATTTTTTATCTAATCGTGTACCTCTTATATGATCAATGAAATAAAGCTCTTTGGTTCACTCATATTGCTGAGTCTTTTACCTCCTTTAGTGTTCATTTTTGGATCATATAAACCTTTATGCACAAGCTTTGCGATTGCATTTGTGAAAATTCCGCCTACGGGCGTTAGCTTAAGTTTTCTGGTCTAGACATTCTTTGTTGTTTTTATGTGGATTCTGGAGTAGTGACTTTCGGCACTTATTGTCGGAGATTTTGTGCTAAGGTTATTGACGGTGCCATTGGGCATCATCACCTAAGCGCATGGTTCCGACAACGAGTCTTCCAACTCACGAAAAGTCAAGCATAAAAACCAAAGTAATGGATAAGCCAGCGCTTGCTTAAAAAAATATATACATGCTGAAACTTAAATTCTTAAGTAGCAGGATACGATAACCATTGTTTTCCTCCTTAAAGATTACATCAACAAAGTTTTCCCCGCGCACACTCCAGAGGTGAAACAGAAATTACAAAGTGTTTTTCATTCTTTGGGCGCAGGAGACTTGGAGGCCGCATCGTCACCAACCGAAGAATCACCCTCAGCATCGGCGCTATGATGAGACTCGGAGGACTCCGGGTTGGCGTTGTCGATAAAGTTCCTGGGCACGAAGACGTCGACATCTACCAACTCGGCAACCCTGGTGTCATAACCCGCGAGTGATGACAGGATGGCTTCGTGATCGATCTCCTTGACGTCATCATCTACGTCGGGGATACCAGATGTCACCGTGTCGATGTCGGCACCTTCATAGTGTGCCTTCACCATGGACAACGCCATCCTTGCGCCAGCCCGTGCGCATGAAGCTTTCCAGCTCGCGACAAGCTCGGGGGCTCGGCGCAGAATCTTCGAGTACTTCACCACGGAGTCAGAGGCCTTGATATAAATTTGGAGGGACTTGGCAATCTCCTTGGCTTGGGTGATGGCGGTGTTGATGAAGTTGCCGGCAAGAATCATGCATTCCTTGTCCAAAGGAGGCGAGCGGGTTAAACCCATAGGCGCTGAAAATTCCGACAAGCAGTGCATGAGTTCAATAAATTCTAAGTATCCAGACTACAGAACTACAAGGCAGAGGACACTTACTGAAGATGCTGGCCTTAGCCTGCCATACAACGTCCGCCAAGGATTCCTTCTCTTGTTGGAGGAGCTTAAACGCCTCGCTATGGCGAAGGTTTTGCTCATCGGCAGCTTGCTTCTGATCCTTTAGGATCGCAAGCTCCTCCTTCAAGCGATTGATCTCCACGGAGGTGGAGTCCTGCAGGTCTTTCATGGAATCCTCGTGCATCTTCAGCATTTCTTCCCTCTCCTTCTTAAGGATCTTGTTCTCGATGTCCAGCCGCTGGATGTGCTTGGACTGCTCGACAATATCCTTGGCCTTGGCGACATGCTCTGCAAGTCGGAGAAAACAAAGTACACAGTGAGTACTCAAAGAAGGAAGGCACAAAAGTAAGACGGAAATGCGCAAAAAGAAAACAGACTCTTGTTTTTGATGATCTATTCCTTCAAGATGGCAGTTTTACCCTTTTTGGCTTCAAGATCTGCGCGCATCTTCTGATACTTGTCGTTGGCCATGCCCCTCCGAGCATTCTCGTTCAGTGGAAGAAAATACAAAGTTAAGTCATTGTTTAGTCTACTTGGAGCTTCTAGTCGGATATTTTCCACCTAGATGCTCGGGGGCTACAGCGAGAGATTTTAACTTAGCAATATGCTTAGCTTTTCTTTAAGCATATAGTCGGAGCTAATTCAGTTCTCAACTAGAAGCTTCGGGGCTATAGTATAAAGTTTTAACTTAGCAATATACTTAGCTTTTCTTTAAGCATCTAGTCGGAGCTAATTCAGTTCTCAACTAGAAGCTTGGGGGCTACAGTATAAAGTTTTAACTCGGAAAATGCTTAGCTTTTCTTCAAACATCTAGTCGGAACTAATTCAGTTACAACTAGAAGCTTGGGGGCTACAACACTCAAAATTATGAACACTGTGTATGCTACTCTTAAAAGCATCTAGTCGGAATATTTCATTCCATCTAAATGCTTGGGGGCTACAGTGAGAGTTTTTTCTAACTTAGTCACACTTAGAGCATATAGATGCAAAACCAATGGTTTTCCGTCTACATCCTCGGGGGCTACAGTGGGATACTCATACGAAATGCAAAAGGTAAAGTAAAACTTACAAGTGCGATGATCTTGAGCTTTGTAGCGCTCTCGGCCAGTAGCTTGCCAAAGGAAATGCTATTTCCTTGCAAGATGTCTGCTTGACGGAGTAGCTCCTCAAGACTGCACGTCGGAGATGACGGCACTCCTCCAGGAACCATAGTTGTGTTACCCGGCGTAAGCACCGGGTAAACAATCTTCGGGAGCTCGAAGGGTTTCTGGGGAGTAGAGGCGCCGCCTTCGGCAGAAGTACCAGCTCCCACCACCGCCTTGCCGCTACTGATGGAATCCTTAGCCGGAGCTTCAGCCATTTGAAGAGCAGCGCTCTCCTGCGTCGCTTTCACGACAAGCTGAAGTTCGGAGGCGCTGTAATCCACTTCCATGGCGGAAGGGCCTGGTGCCTCCTGGACTTGGGAGCTTGTCGGAGCGGAGGAGGGCTTGACGGTAGGAGTAGCAGGGGCGATGGCGGGGGAGGAGTCGCGATGCAGCATATCTTTGATATTTCTAGAAGCCCCAAGAGTCATGGAGGACTTCTTGAGGCTGGTTGTGGTTTTCTTCCTGAAACGTGCAAAATGCATAAGTACAGGAATAAGACAGATAAAATAAGACAATGTCGGAGAATAAGAAGCTTACACTAGGGGGAGCTTTGGAAAACATCCCAGTGGCTTTATTCTTTTCCGCCTCCAGGGCGGCAGTACTCTTTTTGGAGGCTCCACCCTCCGTCTTCTTGTTCTTACCTCCGTCGGCAGCGTCAGAGGTGGAGCTCTTCCGCTTTCGCGCCAAAGGGGCATCATCGTCGGACACGACCGTGACTTACTTCATCTTGGGATCATAGATTTGGGCAGCCAAGTTACCCTCCTCTAGATCACTAAGTTGTTAAGTGAGAAATCATCGTGTTAGACAAGATGGTATGGGTAAGACGGAAAAACTAGAGCAATGTCATACACGGAAAATAAATATCTACCTTTGGGCACTTTCCGTCTACGAACATGTCATAGGTGAGGGTGAATCCACGCTTCTTGTCCTTCACCTTGACGATGTCCTTAAGGCGGAACTTGACGGAGTCGCTCGAGAAGTTGTCCTCGGAGATCCGAAGGGTATCCCTTCGGTCACCGGTGTACTCATGCATAACCTTCGTGCGGTGCTGCAGAGGTTGGATCCGCCTGATGAACCAGCACATGGCTAGGTCCAAGCCGGTTAGACCCGTCTCTACGAACCATTCGATCCGCCTTATTGCGCGAGAAGCGTTGAGGTTGGAGGGAAGAGAGGCATGGGACCGCCATGTGGGAACTTTAGCGGCAACTCCATCCACGAAGTCCGGATAGGTTACTTCTCGGCCCGCGAAAGGAATGTCGGGGCCGTAGAAGTACGTCCGTTGCCAGTTTTTGCATGACTCGTGGCCGACGATGTCGGGGAACTGCCGGCCAGGCCGGATCTTGAAGCTTATGGTGCCGCAGTTTCTAAGCTCCTCTCTACTGTGTCCGGCTTCACGTTTGAGGGTGAAGAAGTATACAAACAAGTCTAACCTAGGCCTAATCCCTAGGTAACCCTCACAGAGTGCCGCGAAGTTGCTAAGACACTAAGATACTATTGGGGGAGAGGTTATGGGGTTGGACCTTGAAGTGATTCAAGACGGACAGGAAGAAGTGGGATATGGGCAGAGAAACGACGCATACCAATTGCGCCTTGAGGTACACTTTCTCTCTGGCTTGGGGAGAAGGGGTCACCTCGCCGGCCGCCGCCGCCCGCCAAACGAGTCCCTCCGTCGCAGGGAGGTAACCCTAAGCGACCATCTCTTGGATGTCGCGGCTAGTGATGTTCGAGTCGCGCCAGTCGCCTTTGTGCGAGTCTGGCTCCTCTTCCAGGGGCTCTAGCACCGCCAAATTATGGTCGCCGCCGGTGGTTTCAATCACCGCAGATGCGGGGATGACCAGACCCTCTGGGGGCACGGCGATGGAGCTCGCCGGCTTCGCTCGACGCCGCCATTGACGGGGATGAGCTGCTGCTAGCCATGGAGGAGGGAAAGAACGCGACTGGTGCAGGGAGAGGCTAGGGTTTCTCGAGGTTTTCCGCGGAGAGCTCGAGAAGGCGTGCGGCTGGAGGAAGAAGACGATGACGCGAGAGAATGGGGTGAAAAAGTGGCAAGTGTCCCACGGTTACTATTTATCTTACTCTGCGTCAAGATTCCTGCAGCTAATCGGACGGTTGCCGCGTAGACGACATGTTCGTGAACGTGCGTGGTAATTTCGCCACGTCTCCAACCGTCGCCGCCAACGGTTCGTATCGCTCGTGCGGGAAAATCGGATATGATTATGTTTTCTGCATGTGTGAGTTACGAGGCGTCGCTGACCTACAGCCTACGTCGTCATAACTGACATGGTAGATGAGCCGTCCCATCGAAGATTCCGGCATGGACGGATTTAATCCGACAATGGGAGCGTACGATGGAAGATTCAGCATTTCTCCGACTTACTCATAGAAGACGGAGAAAACTTTTGCAGGGTTCTTTGGGAGGACTACAAGATGTTGCTTGACGATTTGCCGACATCCATGTAGACGGAGCATTCCACGGGAAGAGGCAAGACGGCGCAAGATCTCGGAGTTCTCCGGGGGCTACTGTTGGGGATATGCTATATAGGTATCCTCATAGAATGTCTCTTATCCGACTAACCCGGGTGGCCCATAGTCGGTAGCATGGCCTGTGGCCTTCTGGGCGGCCCAGTTAGGTGGATCCAGAAGGGAGGCCCATGCCGGATAAAGGAAGGCTACGGTGGAGTCACCAGCATACCCGGAGCCTTGGAGTGCAAGATACACAAGACTAGTAATAGACGGTGTAGAACTCTGTAACCTGTCCGGCTAGGAATTTTTCCCTGTAATCCTAGGACCTGGCGACTATATAAGTCGGGCCTATGGGAGCCTTTAGGGCATCGTTTTACACACACCTCGCACAACGAACCTATCTCTGTAACTCGGCGTATTGCCATTATAGTGATTTATAGCAGGAGTAGGATTCCGCCACCGTTGTGGGATCTAAACCTGGGTAAGCTGTGTTACCTCGTACCCGTCAACCGTCCGCCTTACCCCATGCTCTAAACACGCACTGTGAGGACCCCTTCATGGCGTACTCGTCGGCAATACCACGACATGTGGCTCGTCTTGAGTCCATCTGTATCCTCCTTGCCTACGCTGCTCATCATAATTTTAAATTGCAGCAAATGGATGTTAAGAGTGTGTTTCAATGGTCCACTACATGAGTTGGTGTACGTCAAGAAACCCCCGGGTTTTGAGGACTCCAAATTTCTGAACAATGTCTACAAACTCGATAAGGCGCTCTATGGCCTTAAACAAGCCCCACGTGCGTGGTATGAGCACCTTAAAGAGCTTTTGTTAGACCGTGGATTCGAAGTTGGGCAAATCGATCCCACTCTTTTTACTAAGAAGGTTAATGGGGAGCTTTTTTTATGCCAATTATATGTAGACGACATTATTTTTGGCTCTACTAACCAAGCTTTTAATGATGAGTTTTCAAAGCTTATGTCTAACAAGTTTGAGATGTCTATGATGGGAGAATTGAGGTTCTTTCTTGGCTTCGAGATCAAACAACTTACAGAGGGAACTTTCATTAATCAAGCTAAGTACATCCAAGACATGCTCAAGAGGTTCAAGATGATGGATCTCAATGGCGTTGCTACTCCAATGCAAACAACGTGTCATATTGAGCTTAATCCAAAGGGTAAAGACGTGGACCAAAAGGTATACCAATCCATGATCAGCTCTCTCCTTTACCTTTGCGCATCTAGGCCCGATATCTTGTTGAGTGTAGGAGTGTGTGCAAGGTACCAAGCCGCTCCTAAAGAAAGCCACTTAGTGGCGGTCAAGAGAATCTTCAGATATTTGGTTCATTCCCCAAATTTTGGTTTATGGTATCCCAAAGGCTCTAATTTCTCTCTATGTGGTTACATTGATTCAGATTGGGCAGGTGACAAGGATGATCGAAAATCAACTTCTGGTGCATGTTAATTCTTGGGCGGGTCTATAGTGTGTTGGTCTTCAAAGAAACAAAACTTCATATCATTCTCAACCGCCGAAGCTAAATATGTTGCTATTGTAAGTGATTGTACACAATTATTATGGATGGGACAAACTTTAAAGGAATATGGTGTCAATTGTGACAAAGTGCCTCTTTTATGTGACAATGAAAGGGCTATCAAAATTGCTTACAATCCGGTGCAGCATACAAGAACAAAACACATTGAGATTCACAATCATTTCATTCAGGATCATGTTGCTCGTGGCGATATTGCACTATCATTTGTGAGCACAAAGAACCAACTTGCTGATATCTTCACGAAGCCTCTTGATGAAGCAAGATTTTGTTATTTGAGGAATGAGCTAAATATCATAGATTCAAGGAGATTGCCTTGACTACCCTTGCACACTCACTTACTTCCGTTCATGTATTTGGTTTAGATGCGGGCATAGACATAGGGGGAGTGTGGTCCTCATTGATTGGGCTAACCCTCCCCCCATAATGCCGAAAGTAAGAAAAATCATTTCCCTTAATATCAGTTTGTGATATGTGGGTCATCGATGAGCATTGGTTTTGAACTCAAGATACATCTTCGCGGTGTCATGCCATACGCTCCAACATGGTGGCTTCGTCCACCGCCCTCTTCCTTGAGAAGAGTTGGTTTCTAGTGGATCTCTTTGTTTTTTCTTGCATATCTTTTGTTCTTATGGAAAACACACCCAATGTTGGCTTTTGTTTGATTTGTTCTTGCAACTTTGGGTGTGTAGTACCATTTAAGTTTGTTGCTCTAAACCCAAGCCTTTTTCCCTCTTTGAACCATCTACTCTTGCACACAAGTCCTCTATACACCATCGAGGGGTTTTGCAAGGGTGCTCCGGCCTGAATCTATACTTAACAGAAAATTCAGAGGGGGCAGACTATCCGCCCCAAGTGGGGGCGGATTATCCTCCCCAGGCGATTTCTGCCTCTTAAGGGCTGGGTCGGGGAGGACAGGCTCAAACAGAGCAGCCATCCCTCCCCCAACCCTAGATCTGCCCCCAGCCGCCGCCAGAGCATCCGCCCCTTCCCGGAGTCGATTTGACCACCGGATTCTCCGGGCCCTCCCTGGATCTTCTTCCCCACGCCTCCGGGTATCTTATCCTCCGCAATTTTCCTCCAATGAGTGAGGGTAACTCCCTCATCCATCTCCTTTGTATGGGATTCATTGTTTTTGGTGGAAATCTCGTTGTAGAAGATACTATGTGTTTCCCTTGTTTGTTAGAATCAGTAGTATTGCAACCCTAGTGCCCGATCTGTTTTGCCTTGGTAAATCTGGGCCACTCCAGAAATTTTCCGCGGGGGGGGGGGGGGGGCAGATTATCTGCCCCTTCCAGGGCCGGATAATCCGGCCTGGAGACTAAAAATCTGTTTTGGTTTGGTTCTGCTTTCCACAATGCACATATTTGGCACATGGATTATTTTCCTACTATTTCTAGCATTCCTCCTAGACTTGTGTGTGTGCTCATCCCCATGCTACGTCTCCCATGCTTTTCACAGGTGGTTCAAGTGCTCCTAAGACCTTCACTCGTCGTCCCCATGCCCGTTATCTCGAGCCCACTGCAGAAGGGAAGTTTATTGATGAAACGGAGGTTCGCAGATCGGCAAGAGAGGCTGAACGGATGGCTGAGGCAGCAAAGAAAACCAAGAGGGTTGCATATCGCAAGGGCAAGCACTCTCGGCCCAACTACAAGTCTATGGACAACATTCAATATTCCACCATCCGCCAAACTGATTACTATTACCAGGACGACAGTGATGGTCCTCCGGAGGATTCCATGTTTTGGTGTACACACTTTCTGGCTATTCATGATGATGTGTATGCTTCTCTCAAGCTTCGCCCCATGCATCCTATGAATATGACTTCGGCTCAAACCAAGGCAAGACTCCGTGAAGCTTTGGATGTGACTATCAAGATGGGGCTTCATCACCTTATGACTCTTTAGTGTCACTATGATTCCTCGGTGGTGAAGCAGTTTTTCTCAACACTTGTGATATGTGGAGATGAGTGTCGCACTATGAAGTGGATGACCGGAACAACAATGATTCAGTCTGACTTCCGCATCTTTGGCTAGGTTCTTGGGTATGCTTTCCATGGCCGTGACACACCTTCTGGCCACTTCATCATTTCTCCACTCAGGCCATCCAAGGACACTGTGCTTGCTCCATGTCTGACATCTGATGGTATTGCTGGTACTTTCGCTGGACTATCTCCTTTGTATGGCACCCTTGTTGGCATATTCCGGGAAAGTATCTCTCCAAGTGGGGGCAACAATGATAAGATCTGCGGTCACCTGGTTCCTCTACTTGCATTTGCTCATGAGTGTGCCACCAATTCTGGTTTCTCTACAGGTTATAGACTGGATGTCGTGGACTATATATATCATGAGATGGCTGATGCTATGATCAACAGGCTCTCCATCCCATATGCTCCTTTCATTATGATGCTCATCAAGCATATGTTGCCTCATGAGGACTTTGGCACTGATTTGGATGGTGTTCACAAGCCCAATAAAATCTACAACAAGGCTCAGAAGACCTCTCACCTTTCCACTGCCCCTGAATCCTTTATGCGTGATGCAAGAGCTAGTGGTCGTCGTCCCACGGTGTCCCCAATGGCACGCGAGGTCAAGAAGCTCAATTGGTTCCAGCGGCACATCCTTTGCATGGTCATAGATACTCACAAGGGCCAGTATGAGGAGTACCGGAGGAGCCATGAGATGGCACACACTCAGCAGCTCATCCTTCACCATGTGTCTGGTGCCACTAGCAATCCACCTCGTCCTACTGCTTCGGAACCTTATTCTCAGTGGAACACGTCCGGGATCAACTATGGAGAGCTCGAGAGTCACCTGTTTCCTCCATTTCCGAGGGCACCTACTCCTCCAGCTGATGATGAGTATGATGAAGAGGAAGGGGACAGTGATGACTACGACGAGGATGAGTAGGCGTGATATTCTGGGACGCTAGCATCGCTCTTCTTCCTTTTTGGCGTTTCGATGCCAAAGGGGGAGAAGTAGTTCTATTAGGTCTCGGATTTGCATGGGTCGGGCGCAAGCACTTGCCTCTTTTTCATTCATTTTATTTTCTTGCCTGTGCCCTTTTAGAGTGAACTTATTTGTTATTTGTGCTTGGTTTGTATAAGACTCTGTCGTGAGATACTCTGTATGGACCTCTGGAATTATGGATTTATCATGTGGACCTACTCATATGGAATTCTGGATTTATCTATGGA
The DNA here is from genome assembly GCA_030063025.1 of Avena longiglumis. Classification (NCBI taxonomy): domain Eukaryota; kingdom Viridiplantae; phylum Streptophyta; class Magnoliopsida; order Poales; family Poaceae; genus Avena; species Avena longiglumis. The sequence continues at coordinate 202,047,058 of CP125976.1, read as the reverse complement.
GTTTGGTATTCTATTTATGTCTTATGGAATCATGGGATTATAGTGTATGCATCAATATTGTGGGATGTGCTTGGAGCCTAATAATCTCATTGTCTACTTTGGCTATGTTCACATCCCGGTGGTATGACCTTGTTTCCTAACTCACCTTGTTTTAATTGTCTTTGTTATGGAAGTTTCTTGCTCTCTAGTGTGTGCATTTGTATTCAAATGCAAATTTTAAATATGCACACATCTAGGGGAGCCTCTTTCATTTCTTTAAGGTGTTGTTAGTAGGTTTCATTGCAAATCCTAGTATTTTCATCTAACACCAAAAAGGGGGAGACTGAAAGAAAATTTCATAATCCCTAGTGTTTTGTGTGTTAGATAACAATATTAAGGATTATTTAATGTTGTTGAAGTGCTGCAGATCTCTATATTGAAAAACGAAAAGCAAACTGCTTTTGGGGGGCGGATAATCCGCCCCACCCCTTTCCCAGATGGGCTCAACCCCTAGTGAGGGGGCGGAGTTTCGGCCGGATTTTCCGGCCATGTCGGATAATCCGCCCCTCATTCTCAGCCTCAAGTTTGCCAAGGCGCAACCCCCAGAGGGGGGCAGAGTTTCCGGCTCATAAGCTTAGTATTCTTTATTTAAGATCTTTTGTGTATTCAAGGAAGATTGCATGTTTGGCTTTCTCACTTGTATGTTTGCTTGTTTCCTTCAACTCTTTTGCTTGCTACCTAGCCTTGCTAGCCAAATACCTGTTTTGAGAAGGCATACTTCTCATGCTTCCAATCCCTTTGAACCAAAACCTATGCCATTTGTGTCCACCATATCTACCTATTAGCAATTTTGCTATTCCAAGAAAATTCTCAAGCTTCATCTATCTTTCGAATTAAAAAGTATTTTGTTATGTGAAAACTAGTTAGTAAAGCTCTCACGAACTTGGTGGCACACCTTATTTTCTTGCCCCTAATAGACTTGAACCATTGTGTCATCAAAGTTGTATATGCTTGCATCTATACGTTGGGATTAGCAGAACTGTGCTGTCACGGGGAATGTTTTCAACACTTATAGATACATATCCAGTTGATATCATGCTCTTTTGTTTGCGTATGTCGACAGTGTGAAATAAAAGGGGAGCTTATAAGTCCATGGAGTGATGTATGTGTGTTAGATAAACGGCTGGGCCGCTAGCCTAAGCCATGCCTAATCATGGTGGAAACTTGCAGCATCACCATAGTGAGCACTCTGTGAAGCATCCTTAATAAAAATCTATGCACATAGTAAATAAAAAGATCACTGAGATGCTCATTGTCTTCTTGCCTTGTCATTTTGATTATGGGATAGCTCATGTATCATGTGCAAGGAGTACCCCATTGTCAGTTCTTTATGATACACATATACTTACAATGACAAGAACTTACCGGTGACTAAAGTTGAGTAGCATGAGGAGCGACCCTCGTACTCAAGGAACATGAGATTGCCAACTTATATTTTGTCAAGCATATACTCCATCCTTGTTCACTTTAACCTTAATCATCTTAATATGCTTATGATAGGGGCAATGAGGGCTCAAAGTTAGTAAGTACCATAATCTTTTGGAAGCTCTTTATGACTTGGAATCCCTATTTCCCTCTATGAAGGGACCTTTCGCCTATTTCCAAGTTGAGTCGGTAAACCTACTTCCTCTCTATCTCCAGCAAGCATTCGAGTTGTTATGTTTCAAGCATTCATATGGTGATTTATTCAATCATGTTCTTTATCTTCCTTGTTTGCACAAGACTATTATCTATTGAGTATTACTTTGAAAGCCATCATTGTGAAAAACCCTTTTTAGCAAAGAGTGCTCTTGTTATGAAAACTTCTACAAAAGCTTTTTGTGAAACTGTTTGCCATCTGTTCTCTGACCAAGAACAAAGTTTGCCAATTCCAATTATGATTTATCTTTAAGCATCTCTATTGTGACTCTTGTACTTGTTGCAAGCTAAGTTATATAATGGTGAGTTGCCTTCTTCTATAAGTTGTGTAATGGTAAGTGTGATGCTTCTTGTCCGTATTCTTTTATCGACACTTCACTCCATAAACCTGTGGACATGTTTACTGGGCTCAGTTTTTGCTTGGGGACAAGCGAAGGTCTAAGCTGTTGGAGATATCCCCAAGAAGCAATAATAAAGTAGGTTATTATCATATCTTCATACTTATGATAAAAGTTTACATACCATGCTATAATTGTATTAACCGGAAACATTAATACTTGTGTGATTTGTAAACATAAAAGAGTACCTAGTAAAGCCTCTTGTTAAACTAGCTTGTTGGTTAATATATGATCATGGTTTCCTGATCATGAACATAGAGATGTTATTAACAACAGGTTCATATCATTAGGAGAATGATGTGATGGACATACTCCTATAGTTAAGCGTAGCATAAAGATCAAGTCATTTAATATAGTTCATTTGCTATAAGCTTTCTGATACATAGTAACCTAATTCCTTCGACCATGAGATCATGTTAATCACCATCACCGAAAGGATGCTTTGATGACATCAAACACCACACCGTAACTGGGTGGCTATAAAGGTGACATTGAGTGTTCGGAAAGTATGTGTTGAGGCACATGGATCAAGAGTGGGATTTGTCCATCCATATGACGGATAGATATACTCTGGGCCCTCTCGGTGGAATGTCATCCAATTAGCTTGCAAGCATGTGACTGGCTCACAAGGGATCACATACCACGGGAACGAGAAAAGAGTACTTATCGGTAACGAGGTTGAACTAGGTATGCAGAGATACCGACGATCAAAACCTCGGATAAGTAAACTATCGTGAGACAAAGGGAAATTGGTATCGTATGTAAGTGGTTCATTCGATCGCAAAGTAATCGTAGAAATATGTGGGAGCCATATGAATTTCCAGATTCCTCTATTGGTTATTGTTCGGAGAAGTGTCTCGATCATGTCCGCATAATTCACGAACCGTAGGGAGACACACTTAAGGATTCTATGTTGTTGAGTAGTTATGGAATGATGAGTAACAAACCGAATGTTGTTCGGAGTCTTGGATGGGATCCGGGATATCACGAGGAGATCCGGAATGGTCCGGAGAATAAGATTCATATAAGGAAAGTCCTGTTTCGGGGTTGGAGAATGGTTCCGGTGTTTTCATCGGGAATGTTCTAGAAGGTTCAAATGTCCCAAGACTCGGAGGAAGGGTACATGAATGTGTCATATCAAGTTGGAATGATTGCATCATGTACTAAGTGTCATTGCTGAACAAAATAAAGGGTTTAATCAAATCCTAGTTTGAAAAGTCAAACGCCAATTTGAAAAGTCAAACGGCTATTTTGTGAGGTGGAGGGGAAGTAGGAAACCTACTTGGGGAGGAGTTCCCTCCCTCCACCGCCGGCCCACTTGGAGACCAAGTTGGGGAGGGACTCCCCTCCCCTTGGCGCTCCCCTCCACATATATAAGGAGGGGAAGGGCTGCCCCTCCAAGACACACACCACGCCCCTCTAAACCTAAACTCTAGCCGCCGCCCACCATAGCCGCCGCCTAGGGTTTCTCCCCTAGCCGCCAACTTGGGCTGCTCCAAGCCCTAGCCACCGGCCCTAGACCCTCTTCCTTGGTGCGTCTAAACCCTAGATCGCCGAGGATCTCTCTCATAGTCTACCATACTCGCTCCGGCTTAAGGCGAAGCCCTGCGAGATCTCCCCTCTACTTCCGGTACCACGCCGTTGTGCTGCAGGAATTGCGAGGAGAGTGCTACAACCTCCGCTGCCTGTTGGAACAAGGGAGAGGAAGGTCTTCTTCGAGTACCGAACGTGTGACCGACTGCGGGAGCGCTGCCGGAACGTAGCGCCGGAAGGATCGTCTACGCGATCTTGAGATCGGCAAGAGTGCGACTACATCACCCACGAGAATCCGCTCTTGTTAAACGCTTTGGAATCTTCGAGGGTGAGTTATTCTATCGACTCGTTACTACAATCTAGTAGATAGATCTTGGCTTGTTTGTTTGCATGCGGTAGAAATTTTTTGTTTTCCATGCTATGAACCCCTACAGTGGTATCAGAGCCGTGTATTTATGTAGATCTATTGCACGAGTAGAACATAATGGTCACTGTGGGTGTTGATGCTTTTGTTGTCGATTGCTTCTTGTGTACTTTGCATCTTGCGGGATGGTGGGATGAAGCGGCTCGGGCTAACCTTACATGACATCGTTCATGAGACTTGCTCCACGCTTGACATGCAACTTGTATTGCATAAGTGGATTTGCGGGTGCCTGTTTCTCCCAACATAGTTAAGATTCAATTTACAATGGGTGATTGACAATACTAGTATCAATGTTGTGGTTCTTGTTCGTAAGTTAGAGCGACACTTATTGAAAGCCCCAAAACACATAAAATATGCAAAGAAAATTAGAGGCGTCTAACTTTGTTTTGCAGGGGTGTGTTGTGATGTGATATGGCCATGATTGTGATTATATTTGATGTATGCAATGTTTATTATTGTAAGTTGGCAACCGGAAGGAGCCATATGGTTGTCTTTAAATTCTGTTAAGACCCACGTGTCTATTCAAAGTAGTTGTAATAGTTGAAGCTGGTGGAAGACAACCATGGAGCGGCGTCATTGACCTTGATGCAATGCCGGTGATGATGGAGATCATGTTCGTGCTTGAAGATGGATATCGGAAGCACAAGTAGAAAGGCCATATCATATCACATATTATGTATTGCATGTGATGTTAATCCTTTTATGCATCTTGTATTGCTTAGTTCACGACGGTAGCATTATAAGATGATCCCTCAAGCACACAATTTCAAGTTTTAAAGTGTTCATCCTTAGTAAGCACCGTTGCTAAAGCTCGTTGTTTCGAAGCACCACGTGATGATCGGGTGTGTTAGATTCTGCGAGTGTATACAACGTGAGCAAGCCAGATTTTCTCATGCGGAAGCTAAGGTTTGATCTTGACGAGCCTAGCATGTACAGACATGGTCTCGGAACACGGATCACCGAAAGGTAAAGCATGAGTCATATAGTAGATATGATGAACATGTTGATTGTTCGCCATTTAAGCTACATCAACTCTCGTGATGATCAGTTGTGATGTGGTGGATTTGGTTCGTGTGATCACTAAAACAATGTGAGGGATATTGTTTTGAGTGGGAGTTCAACGGCAATATGATTAAAAGTTGAACACTATTTATCATAAATTAAATCAAAGTGAATTTTCATAATTGTTGTAGTCATTGGCATACGTTTACCACCTTGCGCTTAGTTTTAATTGAGATGATAGAACTATAGAATTCTGGTTAGTTACTTTACGAACTGGTATCGTATTGTTTTGAAGTGTTAATCTAAAGTTTAAAAGTCTATTGCAAACTTTCAGTAAGTTCCGGTTACTCCATGAAGTTTAATAATTGGTATTAAAACAAGAGTGACAATTACAAGAGTTAGTGTATGAGTATCATGTTTGTCTCCATGATTCTTGATATTCAAAGGATTGTCTTAATATCAAGGTTATCTAGGATCTGAAAGAGTTGTTTCAGAAACCATGATGTGTGGAAGATATTGTGATATCTGAAATGAAGTTTTGGTTGCAACATGATAGAATATAATATGGCAAAAGTCATGTTCTCATATTTGATGAGAATTTGCAAAGGGTTGGAGACACTAGTTGTCCTAATCCACCAAAAGGTTTTGGAGAGCAACATTATACTCGCGATTCATCTTTATAAGCTAAAAGTAGCTTGATCATGGATAATTCCATGATAAGGGTGAATATTTGATGTAGGTAAATTATTTACCACACCAAGAGATTACTAAAGAATGGAATTTGAAAGAACACCAAACATTTGATGATGGTGATCTACTTCAAAGTGCAAGTCCAAAGACATTGGTATTTAATTATACACGCTTTGGACTATGTGTCATATGTATGACTCCACTATTGATGTTGATAGATTCTTTCAAACAGAAAAGGAAATACTGAAAGAGAATCTCATAAATATATGGCAGAAAAGAAAAGACTAGAATTGTTTAGTTTAAGTATATAGATGATATACATGTTATGGCTATATTCTATGCTTATTAAACAATGTGGTTCTTAAGTATTTGATACTGAATTTGTTGGTGTGAATCGTCATACGAAACAACACAATTCATGAACTATAATGGCCTAAGTAACTAGCAAAAGAATATGTGATGATGTCCATCGAGAACAAATAAAGGGTTATTGTGTTGCTTGTTAAACATCAAAGCTTGCCTTCAAGATTTGTTTTATCAGGTATTATGAGAACAAAAGGGTTGTTCAAATAATTGCCGTAATCCATAAAAGATGGATGATTCACAAATCTCGATGGAGAAATCACATCCATAAAACTAGTGCTAAAAATGTCGAAAGACAAATTGATTGAAAGATCACTTAGGAAGTGACATCGCCGTTTAAATTATATTGGAAACAAAACATGAAGAAACTCCATGTGGATGGAATTTTGGAGTATTTTGATTTTTGATCAAATGACGCTTGTGAAACTTTCCTAGAGATAATTAAAACTTCGTTCATAGGCCAAAAGGGAACGAATGACTAGCTTATTGGAACTTGTACATATTGTTGTACGAAGTCCATTATGTGTAGTCAAGAGCGATGGATTTCAACTTCATATGCTTTCTCCGAAAATTTGAGTGAATATATGAATATTTACTTAATAAGGATGAAGTATGAAACATTTGAAAGGTTCAAAGAGTTTCAAGATGAAGTGAAAAATCATTGTAACAAGAATATAAATAGTTTATGATAAGATCATAAAGGAAGATATTTGAGTTACAAGTTTAGCATAATACCTAAGATTTAAGGAATCGTTCCGTGGATTTACATTTCCCGAAACACCAAAAGAGTATGGAGCGTTCGAGATATGTAATTAAACCTTGTTTGACATGGTAAGATCAAAGGTGTAATTCATAAAAACTGCTATTATATTTTAAAGGTCAAAAGCTTTAGAGACTACCGTTTTTCCACTGAAAAGAGCTTCATCATAATCCGTTGAAATGACACCATATAAAGTTATGGTTTGGGATAAAACCCAAGTTGTCCTTTCTTAAACATTGGTATGCTATGCATAAGAAAGATGTTTGCAACCAAAGTCGGATGAACCCGTCTTTGTATGTTATTTCGAATAACTGTTCCTCCATAACATCGGAGACAAAAGTTTTTGTCACTTAGAACGTCAAGTTTCTTTGAGAAGGAATTTTTCGTGAAAAGATAAGTGGGAGGACAATAGAACTTTGATAAGGTTAAAAGAACCTTAGCTATATGTGCAAAGTTGCCAATGGCGAAAAAGTGTTAGGAGGCGAGAACAATGCTCATGGCTCACGTGCCTCAAAGGTTGTGGTTACGGAGGTCAAAGTTTCTATTGAACCAAGTAGGTCGAGTAAACAATCAAATACCAAGATTTGAGGGTTGAATCATTATTTGAGAATAATGAACGTACTACATGCAAAGAAGCGATGATGGGCCCTGACTCCGTAAAATGGCTTGAAGCTATAAAATCTGTGATAGTTCCATACACGAGAAATCAAGTTTTGAACTTGAAGGACCCTCGAGAAAGGTGTAAGACCTTACAGTTGTGTTTGGATCTATAAAGAAATAGACATGAATGTTGCACATATATGAAATAGTCGACATGATGGGAAACAGACCACAGCAATGTTCAAAGGTTGACTATGACAAGATTTGATCTTTCATAGAGATATTTAGTCTAGACGGATTAATGTAGCAACCACTACATATAATTTTGTTATGTGATAGTTGAATAAACAAAACAAGTTCTTCTAATAGAATTGTTACCTAGGACATGTGCATAACATGGTCCGAAGGGTTTTGTCAATTCAAAGGATGCTAAAAGCATATGCAAACTTCAATGGTTAAAGTAAGCATCGCGGAGTTGGAATCTTCACTGTGATGAAACTGTTAAAAGAGTTTAATTTCATCGGAGACGATGAAGATGCTTGCACTTGCAAGAAATTAAGTGGGAGCGCTAAGACATATTTCTAATACATTATGTAGAAGACATATTGTTGATTGGAAATGATGTATCTTTTTATTAACACAGGATAAGAATTTCATCTCGATGAAAGACTTAGGCAAAACCCAAATATTTGGCATCAATAGACGCCAATATGGTTGTGCCAGAAGTACATAGATGAGATATTGAATGAGTTCAATATAGAAACTACAAGAAAGGTTCTTGTCGCACAGAAAGGATTGAATGAGTTCAATACTGATGATATATTCAAGTGTATTGACACTTGGTAAGTGAAACAAAGATTCAAGTATAAATTGATACTTGATGTATAAAATCACAGAGAAGTATTTTATCAATCATGCTGTGATGTGTACAAATACAGATATGTCCTATGCTCTAAATGTTACGAGCGTATACCAAAATGATTCATAAGATGATTATTGGACAATAGTAAAGATATTTTATGATCTTGTAAAAGAAATAAGAATATATTATTTTGTAGAAGTGACAAATAGATGGTTAGTTCATTGTAAAAGTATTACATTGATACTAGTTTTGTCACGAAGTACAAATTAAGTTTATCTCAACCTAAACTAAGGGTGGCACAATGTGATCGAAAGTAAGTTCCATAATGGATTTGGATGAGTTCCAAAGTTAAGACATTGTGACAGATACTACAACAAAAGGCTAAGTATATGACTGCTATTATAGCAGCTAAAGAGGGCATTTGTGTCAAGTAGTTTGTTATCAAACTAGGTGTAGTTCACTACGGGATAATACTATGAAGATATATTGTACGACAATATTATCAACATGTTTTAACCCCAAAGAACTAAAGGTCTCACCAAAGGACCAAATTAATACAAAGCCATCTCATTAGAGAATGAGTGATGCGTAGAGACGCAAAGACATGCAATTACACACGGACCTGGAAGTGTCAGATCCAGAGATCAGTTGACCACTAGCAAATGTGTACTTACAACACCGGAAAGCCATAGGTGTTGAATACATAAAGGTTTGAAACTAGATTATTGACTCTAGTGCAAGTGGGAGACTGTTGGAGATATGCCCAAGAAGCAATAATAAAGTAGGTTATTATAATATCTTCATACTTATGATAAAAGTTTACATACCATGCTATAATAGTATTAACCGGAAACATTAATACTTGTGTGATTTGTAAACATAAAAGAGTCCCTAGTAAAGCCTCTTGTTAAACTATCTTGTTGGTTAATATATGATCATGGTTTCCTGATCATGAACATAGAGATGTTATTAACAACAGGGTCATATCATTAGGAGAATGATGTGATGGACATACTCCTATAGTTAAGCGTAGCATAAAGATCAAGTCATTTAATATAGTTCATTTGCTATAAGCTTTCTGATACATAGTAACCTAATTCCTTCGACCATGAGATCATGTTAATCACCATCACCAGAAGGATGCTTTGATGACATCAAACACCACACCGTAACTGGGTGGCTATAAAGGTGGCATTGAGTGTTCGGAAAGTATGTGTTGAGGCACATGGATCAAGAGTGGGATTTGTCCATCCATATGACGGATAGATATACTCTGGGCCCTCTCGGTGGAATGTCATCCAATTAGCTTGCAAGCATGTGACTGCCTCACAAGGGATCACATACCACGGGAACAATAAAAGAGTACTTATCGGTAACGAGGTTGAACTAGGTATGCAGAGATACCGACGATCAAAACCTCGGATAAGTAAACTATCATGAGACAAAGGGAAATTGGTATCATATGTAAGTGGTTCATTCGATCGCAAAGTAATCGTAGAAATATGTGGGAGCCATATGAATTTCCAGATTCCTCTATTGGTTATTGTTTGGAGAAGTGTCTCGATCATGTCCGCATAATTCACGAACCGTAGGGAGACATACTTAAGGATTCGATGTTGTTGAGTAGTTATGGAATGATGAGTAAGAGACCGAATGTTGTTCGGAGTCTTGGATGGGATCCGGGATATCACGAGGAGATCCGGAATGGTCCGGAGAATAAGATTCATATAAGGAAAGTCCTGTTTCGGGGTTGGAGAATGGTTCCGGTGTTTTCATCGGGAATGTTCTAGAAGGTTCTGGAATGTCCGGCACTCCGGAGGGGAAGGGTACATGAATGTGTAATATCAAGTTGGAATGATTGCATCATGTACTAAGTGTCATTGCTGAATAAAATAAAGGGTTTAATCAAATCCTAGTTTGAAAAGTAAAATGCCAATTTGAAAAGTCAAACGGCTATTTTGTGAGGTGGAGGGGAAGTAGGAAACCTACTTGGGGAGGAGTTCCCACCCTCCACCGCTGGCCCACTTGGAGACCGAGTTGGGGAGGGACTCCCCTCCCCTTGGCGCGCCCCTCCACCTATAAGGAGGCGGCTGCCTCTCAAGACACACACCACGCCCTCTACCTAAACCCTAGCCGCCCACCATAGCCGCCGCCTAGGTTTCTCCCAGCCGACTTGGGCTGCTCCAAGCCCTAACCCGCCCCTAGACCCTCTTCCTTGGTGTCTAAACCCTAGATCACCGAGGATCTCTCTCATAGTCCACCATACTCGCTCGGCAAAGGAAGCCTGCGAGATCTCCCTCTACTTGGTACCACGCCGTTGTCTTGCGGAATCGCCAGGAGAGTGTTACAACCTCCATTTCTTTGGAACAAGGGAGAGGAAGGTCTTCGTCAAGTCCGAACGAGTGATCGATCGGGAGCGCTGCGAGCGCTGTGGGAAGGATCGTCTACACGATCTTGAGATCGGCAAGAGTACGACTACATCACCCACGAGAATCCGCTCTCGTTAAACGCTTTGGAATCTTCGAGGGTGAGTTATTCTATCAACTCGTTGCTACAATCTAGTAGATAGATCTTGGCTTGTTTGTTTGCATGCGGTAGAAATTTTTTGTTTTCCATGCTACGAATCCCTACATAAGCTTGGGGGAGTTTATACGTCCAATTTGCATCATCATTCTATATCATAATTTGCCTCTATTCATTGATATATGTCTTATTATGAGGTGTTACTTTTGTCTTTTCCATTGTTTTTGCATGTTGGATGATTCTTGGAGGATGAACTGCCGGAGTTAGGATTCTGATGGAAAAAGAGGTGTTTTGATGCAATTTCGTGAAGATCAGAAAAATACCAGAAAAATATTGGAAAACTATATTTTCCCAGAATATGAAGGTAGCCAGAAGGGGAGGCGTAGCTAGGCCACAGGGGTCCACCCCCACCCCCAGACGCGCCCCCTGGGTCGCGCCTTGGGGAGGTGTGGCCCACCTGGCTGGCCTCCGATTCCGCCCTCTCGCCTATAACTTCCTCTCGGAACCATAATACCAGGGGAGCAATGATGACCCACTAGTATAAGGGATTGCAATAGTCTTCGCGGGTAGTATTACCCAATTTATTGATTCGACACAAGGGGAGCCAAAGAATACTTGCAAGCCTTAACAACTGATTTGTCAATTCAGCTAGACCTGGAAATAGTTCTTGCTCACGGAAGTTTATCAGTAGCAACAGTTTGTAGTAGCAACAGCAACAGTAAAACAAGAGCAATAGTAACAGTAATAATAAACAGTAGGATTCAAGTGCGGTAGGCATAAGGATGCATGGACGGGCGCTGCATGGACAAGTCTAAACATGTAACTTCAAGATCTAGGGCATTGCAGATAAATAAGAATAAGCATCCAAGTACTAAACAGTCCTAGGAATGTGCTCCATATATAGTCATGCGTGCTCGCAATGAGAATTTGCACAACATCTTCTGTCCAGCCAGCCCGTGGCAGCGGGGCCTCTAGGGAACTACTGGCAATTAAGGTGCTCCTTTTAATAGAGCACCGAAGCAAAGCATTAACACTCCATGAACACATGTGATCCTCACATCACAGCCATATCCTCCGATTGTCCCAATTTCTGTCACTTCGGAGTCTTTGGATTCGGACAATGGTATGTGTACACAACTTGCAGGTAAGATCACAAACAATACTATCATAATGATTCAATAATAAGTTCAGATCCGAGATCATGGTACTCGGGCCCTAGTGACAAGCATTACGCACAACAAGTTGCAACAAAGTTAAGTAGCACTAATAGAGATACTAGGCACTATGCCCTAACAATCTTATTGGATTACATGATAGAACTCATCCAATCCCTACCATCCCCATAGACTACAACGGGGGATTACTCACTAATGGATGAGGGAAACATTGATGGTTGATGGAGAGGCATTGGTGATGACGATGGCGATGATCCTCCCCAAATTCCCCGTCCCGGCAGGGTGCCAGAACGGAGTTTCTGGTTCCGAATCTTGGTCTCTAGTGGTGGCACCACAATGAAACTCTTTCTGGAAAAACACCGAACCCCCCTCGATTATTAGGTCAAGAGGCAACTTATAGGCGTAGAGGGAGGCCGAGGAGGTGCCTGCATTGGCCACACCCCTCCTAGGCGTGGGGTGGGCCCACCCGCGTGGCAGGGGGTGGGCCACCCAGGGCTCCCCTCCGTCTCATACTCTGGCTCCGTGTATCTTCTGGTGAAATAGGATTTTTGTCATATTTTTTGAGATTTTTCCTGATAGTTGATTTTCTGCACAAAAACTAGACACCAAGGTAATTCTCCTGAAAACAGCGTCAGTCCGTGTTAGTTGTATCCAAATCACACAAGTTTAGAGGATAAACAAATAGCAAAAGTGTTTGGGAAAGTAGATACGTTTTGGACGTATCAACTCCCCCAAGCTTAGCTTATTGCTTGTCCTCAAGCAATTCAGTTGAAAACTGAGTGCGATAAAAGAACTTTCACGAACACATTTGCTTCATATGATGTACATATTCTCAGCACAGGAGTAGATGCTTAAACCATTCATAATAAGTGCTATGCAACTAAGTCTACTCAATAGTCATTGCAAGCTATGAAGAGAAACCAACTCAATAATAATAAGTAGCATGAAACATAAACATAAGCAACATTGCAATGCTCATAATAAGGTATGATAGAGTGGTATCTCGCTTGCCTTTGTTTGTAGAGCACAATATAAATGCCAAGGCACCTCTGAAGTTCAAGTGAAGACTAGAAGTAAAGATATCAGAGATACAAGCATCAAAGTCATGACATAATTAACCAAGTTTTGGAACAAACACAAGAATGACAACTATGCTCTCAAGAAGGTGCTCATAGAATAAGTGGTGACTCGACAAGGGAGTGAAAAGGTTTTGAAAAGTTTGAAAGTCTTCCAAATGCTAAAAGTAAGGTACTCATTAGCTTTGAGCTCTCATTGCCCCTATCATAGGCATCTTTATGTGGTTAAGGTGAAAGTGAGGTCCAATCTGAGTTATATGCTTGACAGACCATAAGCTAGAAATCCCAAGTCCCTTGAGTACGAGGGCCGCTCCGCATGCTACTCAACTTTAGTTACCTGTAAGTTCTTGTCATTGTAAATACATGCATATCATAGAGAACCGCCAACGGGGTACCCCTTGCACATGATACAGGAGCTATCCTGTGATCAAAATTACAAGGAAAGCAGACAATAAGCATCTCAACGATCTTTTAATTTACTATGTGCATAACTTTTTATTTAGGATGCTTCACAGAATGCTCCTTATGGTAATGCTGCAAGTTTCCACCATGATTAGGCATGGCTTAGGCTAGCGGCCCAGGCGTTTCTCTAACACAATGTATAGACTCCATGAACTCACAAGCTCCCCTTATATTTCACACCGACGACATTCGCAAACAAAAGAGCAAGGTATCAACAGGATAAATATCCAAAAAGTGTTGAAAGCGTTCCCCGTGACAGCACGGTTCTGCTGACGCCCAGCATATAATTTGCAAGCATATAACTTTCATGGACAGGTCACAATGGTTCAGGATTATTAAGTGCAAGGAATAAAGTGTGCCATCAAGTTCGTGGGAGCTTTACTAACTAACTTTCTCAAAACAATAAAACATTTTATTTGGAAGAAAACAAGGCATATAGAATATGCACTGAAATAGCAAATGATGCTAATAGGTAGGTATGGTGGACACAGTTGGCGATATTGGTTTTGGGGAGTTGGAAACACGAGTATATCTCATACTCAGTGCAAGTGAAGGATAGCAATAGAGAGGGAGCAACAAACGAGAGAGCAATAACTGTCATAATCATGCTTGCAACAAAACTGGGCTGACTATGGCATGAAAGTGATACAAGAACTCTGAGACAAAATAAATCATCGAGGCTTACTAACTATTTTTTATTCATATGCATGTGTGAGCATGTGCCAAGTCGATTCACATGAAACTTTCAGAGGAGGATACCACAATATCATACCAAAATATGAATAAAGCAATGCAAGCAAACATTCATATGACATGCTACAAACTATTAGCAAGCTGGAGCTAATCACAAGCAAGCAAGAACTACTAAGCATCCATAATAACATACACCTTACATGAACAAACTAAGCATGCTCACCATGATGAGTATATGTACAAAAATGAAAACAAATAGAGTTTGTTACCAGCCTCTTACCACACCTCAAGTTGTCTTAATCTTCATTATTGCCTTTCACTTGTGTGACTTGAATAATAACATGAAACCAAAATCCACTAAGGACAGCTGAACCCTGCAAAGAACTCACAAAACCAAAGAAGAAGAACAAATATTTTTGGTGTTTTCGATTTTTTAAAGCAAGCAAACAAAGCAAAAACAAACCAAACAAAAACAAACAAGGCAAAAGCAAACAAAGCAAAATATTTTTGGGATTCTCTTTTAAGGCAAACCAAAGCTAAAAATCAAAGAAACAAACCAAGAGAAACAACAAAATATTTTTGGTATTTTTGTGTTTTTGAGAAAGCGGCAACAAGAACCAAAAAGAAAGCGAACAACGAACATACAAAGAACCGACCGAACATGATATATAGATGAGTGTGATGTCGGTATACCTCCCCCCAAGCTTAGGCTTTTGGCCTAAGTGGGGCTCAATCCCATGGTGCCCAAGAAGGTGCACCTCCGTAGTATGTCGAGGAGGCTCCCTCATCCTGGTATGAGCTTGAGGACTCGCCTGTGTAGTACACAGTGTTGGAAATATGCCCTAGAGGCAATAATAAATGTAGTTATTATTATATCTTTATGTTTATGATAAATGTTTACATTCATGCTATAATAGTATTAACAAGGAAACATTAATACTTGTGTGATTTGTAAACTTAATTTGAAGTCCCTAGTAAAGCCTCTATATAATACTAGCTTGTTGGTTAATAGATTATTGTGGTTTCCCTATCATGAACATTGAGATGTTATTAACAACAAGATCGTATCGTTAGGAGAATGATATGGTGGACATACTCCTATAGATAAGCGTAGCATAAAGATCAAGTCATTTTAATAGTTCAATTGCTATATGCTTTCTGATACATAGTAACCTAATTCCTTCGACCATGAGATCATGCATATCACCTTCACCGGAAGGATGCTTTGATGACATCAAACACCACACCGTAACTGGGTGGCTATAAAGGTGGCATTGAGTGTTCGGAAAGTATTGGTTGAGACACATGGATCAAGAGTGAGATTTTTCCATCCATATGACGGATAGATATACTCTGGGCCCTCTCGGTGGAATGTCATCCAATTAGCTTGCAAGCATGTGACTGGCTCACAAGGGATCACATATCACGGGAACGAGAAAAGAGTACTTATCGGTAACGAGGTTGAACTAGGTATGCAAAGATACCGACGATCATAACCTCGGATAAGTAAACTATCATGAGACAAAGGGAAATTGATATCGTATGTAAGTGGTTCATTCGATCGCAAAGTAATCGTAGAAATATGTGGGAGCCATATGAATTTCCAGATTCCTCTATTGGTTATTGATCGGAGAAGTGTCTCGATCATGTCCGCATAATTCACAAACCGTAGGAAGACACACTTAAGGATTCGACGTTGTTTGAGTAGTTATGGAATGATGAGAAAGAGTCCAAATGTTG
This sequence comes from Avena longiglumis, assembly GCA_030063025.1. Classification (NCBI taxonomy): domain Eukaryota; kingdom Viridiplantae; phylum Streptophyta; class Magnoliopsida; order Poales; family Poaceae; genus Avena; species Avena longiglumis. The sequence goes on along the minus strand of CP125976.1, from coordinate 202,031,080 downwards.
TTCGGAGTCTCGAATGGGATTCAGGATATCACGAGGAGATCCGGAATGGTCCGGAGAATAATATTCATATAAGGAAAGTCCCGTTTCGGAGTTGGAGAATGATTCTGGTGTTTTCATCGGGAATGTTCTAGAAGGTTCCGGAATGTCCGGCACTCCAGAGGGGAAGGGTACATGAATGTGTTATATCAAGTTGGTATGATTGCATCATGTACTAAGTGTCATTTCTAAACAAAATAAAGGATTAAATCAAATCCTAGTTTGAAAAGTCAAACGGCTAGTTTGAAAGTCAAACGGCTATTTTTGGGAAGTGGAAAAAGAGGAGGAAACCGAGTTGGGGAGGAGTCCCTCCTCCCCACCGCCGGTGCACCACCCAAGACGAGTTGGGGAGGGACTCCTCTCCCTCCCCTTGGCCGGTCGGCCCCTCCACCTATATAAGGAGGGGCAGGGCTCCCTCCTAGAGACACACAAGATCCTCTCCTCCAAACCCTAAGCCGCCGGCGCCGCCACCTGCTGCCGTTGCCGCCCTAGGGCAAACCGCCGCCGTCGCCTAGCAACCCTATCCGCCAGCCTAGCTTCCTCCTCGGCGTGTCTAAACCCTAGATCGTCGAGGGACTCTCTCTCATACTCCACCATACTCACTCCGGCTTAAGGCGAAGCCCTGCGAGATCTCCCCTCTACTTCCGGTACCACGCCGTTGTGCTGCAGGAATCACGAGGAGAGTGCTACAACCTCCGCTACCTGCTGGAACAAGGGAGAGGAAGGACTTCGTCGTCAATCCGAACGGTGACCGATTGCGGGCGCTGCGGAACGCAGCGCCGGAAGGATCGTCTACGCGATCTTGAGATCGGGAAGAGTACGACTACATCACCCACGAGAATCCGCTCTCGTTAAACACTTTGGAATCTTCGAGGGTGAGTTATTCTATCGACTCGTTGCTACAATATAGTAGATAGATCTTGGCTTGTTTGTTTGTATGCGGTAAAAAAAGTTTGTTTTCCATGCTACGAAACCCTATAGTGGTATTAGAGCCATATCTATATGTAGATCTGTTGCACGAGTAGAACACAATGGTCATTATGGGCGTTGATGCTTTTATTGTCGATTGCTTCTTGTGTACTTTGCATCTTGCGGTATGTTGGGATGAAGCGGCCCGGGCTAACCTTACATGACATCGTTCATGAGACTTGCTCCACGCTTGACATGCAACTTGTATTGCATAAGTGGCTTTGCGGGTGCCTGTTTCTCCTAGCATAGTTAAGGTCCAATTTACAACGGGTGATTAACAATACTAGTATCAATGTTGTGGTTCATGTTCGTAAGTTAGAACGACACTTATTGAAAGCCCCAAACCACGTAAAATATGCAAAGAAATTAGAGGCGTCTAACTTTGTTTTGCAGGGGTGTGCTGTGATGTGATATGGCCATGATTGTGATTATATTTGATGTATGCAATGTTCCTTATTGTAATTTGGCAACCGGCAGGAGCCATATGGTTGTCTTTAATTTATGTTAAGACACGCGTGTCTATTCAAAGTAGTTGTAATAGTTGAAGCCGGTGGACGACAACCATGGAGAAGCATCATTGACCTTGATGCAATGCCGGTGATGATGGAGATCATGTTCGTGCTAGAAGATGGAGATCGGAAGCACAAAGAAGAAAGGACATATCATATCACATATTATGAATTGCATGTGATGTTAATCCTTTATGCATCTTGTATTGCTTAGTAGACGACGGTAGCATTATAAGATGATCCCTCATGTACATGAATTTCAAGTCATAAAGTGTTCACCCTTAGTTAGCACCGTTGCTAAAGCTTGTTGTTTCGAAGCACCACAAGATGATCGGGTGTGTTAGATTCCACAAGTGTATACAACGTGAGCAAGCCAGATTTGCTCATGCGGAAACTAAGGTTTGATCTTGACGAGCCTAGCATGTACAGACATGGTCTCGGAACACAGATCACCGAAAGGTAAAGCATGAATCATATAGTAGATATGATGAACACGTCGATTGTTCGCCATTGAAACTATATCAACTCTCGTGATGATTGGTGTTGATGTGGTGGATTTGGTTCGTGTGATCACTAAAACAATGTGAGGGATATTGTTTTGAGTGGGAGTTCACCTAGATTAATTTTATTATTAATTTGAACTCAATTTGTCATAAACTTAGTCTAAACTATTGCAAATATGTTGTAGATCAATGGCAGCCCCTACCATCAATTTTAATGCGTTCCTAGAGAAAGAAAAGTTGAAAACCAATGGAAGCAACTTCGCGGATTGGTTCCGCAATTTGAGGATTGTCCTCATAGCTGGTAATTTGACCTATGTGCTGGATGCACCGCAGGTGACCCACCTGCAGCTGATGCTGCCGATGAAGTAAATAACGTTTACCTCACTCGGAAGACTCAGTACTCCACAGTTCAGTGTGCTATCTTGTATGGTTTAGAATCGGAGCTTCAGAAAAGGTTTGAGAATTCAGACCCATATGATATTGTCGAGGATCTCAAATTGATCTTTGAGACTCATGCGGCAATTGAAAGCTATGAGGCTTCTGAAAAGTTCTTTAACTGCAAGATGGAAGAGGGCAGCTCCGTCAGTGAGCATGTGCTTAAGATGTCTGGGCACGCAAACAAACTTCAAAGCTTGGGTATTGTGATTCCTAATGCTTTGGGGATTTACCGTGTCCTCCAATCACTACCACCAAGTTACAAGAACTTTGTGATGAACTACAACATGCAAAACATGAACAAGACGTTGCCAGAACTCTTTGCCATCTTGAAATCTGCAGAAGTGGAGATCAAGAAAGAGCACCAAGTGTTGTTGGTCAATAAGACCACCAAATTCAAGAAAGGCAAGTCTAAGCAGAAGGGACACTTCAAGAATGGTGGTAAGAAAGTTACCACGCCGACGAAGAAGACCAAGGCTGGACCTAAGCCTGATACTGAGTGCTTTTACTGCAAGGGAGAAGGTCACTGGAAGCGGAATTGCCCAAAGTACTTGGCGGATTTAAAGAATGGCAACATCAAGAAGAAAGGTATATCTGATATACATGTTATTGATGTGTATCTCACTAGTACTTGTAGTAGTGCATGGGTATTTGATACTGGTTCGGTTGCTCATATTTGTAACTCGAAACAGGTGCTGCAGAATAAACGGAGGCTAGCGAAGAACGAGGTGACGATGCGCGTGGGAAACGGATCAAAGGTTGATGTGATCGCGGTCGGCACGCTACCCCTTCATCTACCATCGGGATTAGTTTTATACTTAAATAATTGTTATTTGGTGCCTGCGTTGAGCATGAACATTATATCGGGATCTTGTTTATTGCGAGACGGTTACTTGTTTAAGTCCGAGAATAATGGTTGTTCGATTTATATGAGTAATATGTTTTATGCACATGCACCTTTGATAGATGGTCTATTCTTGTTGAATCTCGATAGTGGAAATACACATATTAATAACATTGAGGCTAAACGTTTGAAATCGAGCGATAACTCGACCTATATGTGGCACTGTCGTCTTGGTCACATTGGAGTGAAGCGTATGAAGAAACTCCATTCCGATGGACTTCTTGAATCACTTGATTTCGAATCACTTGAAAGATGCGAAGCATGTCTGATGGGTAAAATGACTAAGACTCCATTTTCTAGTATGATGGAGCGAGCTACGGACTTATTGGAAATCATACATACCGATGTGTGTGGTCCAACGAGTGTAGCGTCGCGCGGTGGTTATCGTTATGTTCTTACCTTCACGGATGATTTGAGTAGATATGGGTATATCTATTTCATGAAACATAAGTCCGAAACTTTCGAGAAGTTTAAGGAATTTCAAAGTGAGGTAGAGAATCAACGTAACAAGAAGATTAAATTTCTACGTTCTGATCGTGGAGGTGAATATCTAAGTTACGAGTTTGGCGAGCATTTGAAGAAATGCGGAATACTTTCACAGTTGACACCGCCGGGAACACCACAGCGTAATGGTGTGTCCGAACGTCGTAATCGAACTCTCTTAGATATGGTTCGTTCTATGATGTCACTTACAGATTTACCGCTATCATTTTCGGGTTATGCATTAGAAACAGCCGCATTCACTTTAAATAGGGCACCATCTAAATCCGTTGAAACGACACCATATGAATTATGGTTTGGGAAGAAACCTAGATTGTCGTTCCTTAAAGTTTGGGGATGCGAAGCCTATGTAAAGAAGTTACAGCCGGACAAGCTTGAACCCAAAGAGGAAAAATGCGTATTCATAGGATACCCGAAGGAAACTATTGGGTATACCTTCTATCATAGATCCGAAGGCAAAATCTTCGTTGCCAAGAATGGATCCTTTCTAGAGAAGTAATTTCTCACGAAAGAAGTGACTGGAAGGAAAGTAGAACTCGACGAGGTTGTCGAACCTTCTCTCGAAATTGCGAGTAGCGCAGCACCGGAAGAAGTTCCTGTGGTGCCTGCACCAATAAGAGAGGAAGCTAATGATGGTGATCATGAAACTTCGGTTGAAGTTGCTCTGAGCCTCGCAGTCAACGAGAACTCGTACCACTCCAGTTGGTATGATCCGTTATGAGTGTCATGTTGGTGGACAACACCGATGACCCCGAGACATATGAAGCGATGATGAGCCCAGATTCCAATAAATGGCAAGAAGCCATGAAATCCGAGATTGGATCCATGTATGAAAACCAAGTATGGACTTTGGTGGACTTACGGATGGCCGAAGGGTGTCGAGAACAAATGGATCTTCAAGAAGAAAGCAGATCTTGATGGTAACGTTATCGTCTATAAAGCTCGACTTGTCGCAAAGGGTTTCGACAAATTCAAGGAGTTGACTACGATGAGACTTTCTCACGATGCGAAGCTAAAAGTCTGTGAGGATTATGTTAGCAATCGCTGCATATTATGATTATGAGATATGGCAGATGGATGTCAAAACAGCATTCCTCAATGGAGACATTGATGAAGAGTTGTATATGATGCAACCCAAAGGTTTTGTCGATCCTAAAGATGCTAACAAGGTATGCAAACTTCAACGGTCCATCTATGGATTGAAGCAAGAATCCCGAAGTTGGAATCAACGTTTTGATAAGGTGATCAAAAGTTTTGGTTTTATACAAACTTATGGAGAAGCTTGTATTTACAAGAAAGTGAGTGGGAGCTCTGTATCATTCTTAATACTATATGTAGATGACATATTGTTGATTGGGAATGATGTAGACCTTCTTAATAGTGTCAAGGAATATTTTAATAATAGTTTTTCAATGAAGGATCTTGGCGAAGCAGCTTACATATTAGGCATAAAGATTTATAGAGATAGATCGAAACGCCAAAAATCATTGTCACAAAGTACATATTTGGACAAAGTTCTAAAGAGGTTTGGAATGGAAGATAGCAAGAAAGGGTTCTTGCCCATGTTGCACAATACGACCTTGAGTAAAACTCAGAGTCCGACATCGGCAGAAGATAGAGAAAGGATGAGTAAGACTCCCTATGCCTCAGCCATAGGATCTCTAATGTATGCCATGCTATGTACAAGACCCGACATTGCATATGCTGTTAGTTTAACTAGCAGATATCAAAGTGATCCAGGAGTGGATCATTGGACAGCGGTCAAAGACATCCTTAAGTACTTGAGAAGAACTAAGGATATGGTTCTTTCTTATGGAGGTGATGAACAGCTCGTTGTTAATGGTTACACCGATGCTAGTTGGAACACCGGTCCGGATGATTCTAAATCACAATGGATACGTATTTATTTTGAATGGTGCGAGTTAGCTGGAGTGCAAAGCAAAGCATTGTGGCGAGATCTTCAACGAATCGGAATACATGGCTGCCGGAGGCTTCACAAGAAGCGATATGGATGAAAGAGTTCATTACAGAGCTGGGTGTGGTTCCTAGTGCGCTGGACCCAATGTCTATCTCTGTGATAACATGGCGCCATAGCCAATGCGCAAGAACCAAGGTCACACAAGAAGTCAAGCACATCAAGCTATGTTTTCACGCTATTCGAGAACATATCCAAGATGGGGATATAAAGATTTGCAAAGTACACAGATCTGAATGTGGCGGATCCGTTAACTAAACCTCTCCCGAGGGCAAAACATGACCAGCACCAAACTGCCATGGGTGTTGGGTATATTACCATGTAATCTAGATTAGATGACTCTAGTGCAAGTGGGAGACTGTTGGAGATATGCCCTAGAGGCAATAATAAATGTAGTTATTATTATATCTTTGTGTTTATGATAAATGTTTACATTCATGCTATAATAGTATTAACAAGGAAACATTAATACTTGTGTGATTTGTAAACTTAATTTGAAGTCCCTAGTAAAGCCTCTATATAATACTAGCTTGTTGGTTAATAGATGATTGTGGTTTCCCTATCATGAACATTGAGATGTTATTAACAACAAGATCATATCGTTCGGAGAATGATATGGTGGACATACTCCTATAGATAAGTGTAGCATAAAGATCAAGTCATTTTAATAGTTCAATTGCTATATGCTTTACGATACATAGTAATCTAATTCCTTCGACCATGAGATCATGCATATCACCTTTGGGATGGATGCTTTGATGACATCAAACACCACCGTATCGGGTGGCTATAAAGGTGGCATTGAGTGTTCAGAAAGTATTGGTTGAAACACATGGATCAAGAGTGGGATTTGTCCATCCATATGAAGGATAGATATACTCTGGGCCCTCTCGGTGAAATGTCATCCAATTAGCTTGCAAGCATGTGAATGGCTCACAAGGGATCACATATCACGGGAACGATAAAAGAGTACTTATCGGTAACGAGGTTGAACTAGGTATGCAGAGATACCGACGATCATAACCTCGGATAAGTAAACTATCGTGAGACAAAGGGAAATTGATATCATATGTAAGTGGTTCATTCGATCGCAAAGTAATCGTAGAAATATGTGGGAGCCATATGAATTTCCAGATTCCTCTATTGGTTATTGATCGGAGAATTGTCTCGATCATGTCCGCATAATTCACGAACCGTAGGGAGACACACTTAAGGATTCGACGTTGTTTGAGTAGTTATGGAATGATGAGAAAGAGTCCGAATGTTGTTTGGAGCCTCGAATGGGATTCAGGATATCACGAGGAGATCCGGAATGGTCCGGAGAATAAGATTCATATAAGGAAAGTCCCGTTTCGGAGTTGGAGAATGATTCCGGTGTTTTCATCGGGAATGTTCTAGAAGGTTCCGGAATGTCCGGCACTCCGGAGCGGAAGGGTACATGAATGTGTTATATCAAGTTGGTATGATTGCATCATGTACTAAGTGTCATCGATGTACAAAATAAAGGATTAAATCAAATCCTAGTTTGAAAAGTCAAACGGCTAGTTTGAAAGTCAAACGGCTATTTTTGGGAAGTGGAAAAAGAGGAGGAAACCGAGTTGGGAGGTCCTCCTCCAACCGTCGGCGCACCACCCAAGCCGAGTTGGGGAGGGACTCCTCTCCCTCCCCTTGGTCGGCCGGCCCCTCCACCTATATAAGGAGGGGCAGGGCTCCCTCCTAGAGACACACAAGATCCTCTCCTCCAAACCCTAAGCCGCCGGCGCCGCCACCTGCTGCCGCCGCCGCCCTAGGGCAAACCGCCGCCGTCGCCTAGCAACCCTAGCCGCCGGCCTAGCTTCCTCCTCGGCGTTTCTAAACCCTAGATCGTCGAGGGACTCTCTCATACTCCACCATACTCGCTCCGGCTTAAGGCGAAGCCCTGTGAGATCTCCCCTCTACTTCCGGTACCACGTCGTTGTGCTGCCGGAATCGCGAGGAGAGTGCTACAACCTCCGCTGCCTGCTGGAACAAGGGAGAGGAAGGTCTTCGTCGAGTACCGAACGTGTGACCGATTGCGGGCGCTGCGGAGCAGCGCCGGAAGGATCGTCTACGCGATCTTGAGATCGAGAAGAGTACGACTACATCACCCACGAGAATCCGCTCTCGTTAAACACTTTGGAATCTTCGAGGGTGAGTTATTCTATCGACTCGTTGCTACAATCTAGTTGATAGATCTTGGCTTTTTTGTTTGTATGCGGTAAAAAAATTTGGTTTTCCATGCTACGAAACCCTACATACAGAGGGGTCGTATGAGGGCGCTTCACCCTGATAGTGTCCATGGAAACCCAGAATGCACAACTTATCATCCATCTCCTCCTTGGAGCGTGACAAAGGTCCCTGAGAAGTACTAAACAAAGTGGTTTGGGGGAGAGGGATCTCTCTCTCTCTCTTCCCCATCAATAAACAACATTCTATAAACCAAGTTCTCAAGGGTAGAGCTAGTGGTGACAAAGTGATGCGCCTTCATGGCAGCAAGATCAAGCCTCTGAGGAGCCAAAACCGTATCATTTGGATCAACAGCAAGGTCCAAGGCAGCAATAACACGTACAACAATAATTCCCCCATAAATGGGTCCCTTAGCAGCTAAGAGACGAGCAATGAGAGAACCAAGATTGTTCTTAGTTTCATTGTTGAGCGCAGAAGCTATGAAGGCCAAATGATAGTTGGAAATATTACTAGTGTTCTCCCTACCAAGAACACTAGTGGCAATATAGTAAGCAAAATACCTGATGGCTGGGAGTTGACTATTTCTTGTCTTTCCCCTTTGAGCTCTACGATCATCATCATTGGTTATCCCGCCGTAAAGCTCCAACAAATTAGAGGGTTGAGCTGGAATCTTCTTTGCTGACCCAGCTGTACCAAGTCCTAGGGCCTCACAAAATTTCTTCAATGTCATATTATAAGACCTGCCATAAATTTTGAAAGACACATCTGGCTTGAACATGCTGTTAGTAAAAGAAAAGCTCTCCACAAATGTTTTAGTGAGCGTAGCATATTGCACGCTCTCATCCTGCATATAGCTTGTTAGTCCAGCCCTCCGAACCAAGATTAGAAAATCATCAAGAATCCCAGCAGCCCGCAAAAAGGTTTGGCAAGGAAAGGTGGAAGGGTGAGCATCCCCCTCATCTCCCTCGTCGCCAAATCATGGAGTAATGAGATCCTCATTGTATGAAGGCCTGGCTCAGGAGGATGATGTTGAAGGCCTTGCCCTCCTAGGTGCATCACCCTCAAATATTTCTCCAAATGTGTGGTTGTCCATGACCACTTTTTTCTGAAATTTTTAGACAAACATCAAACCAAGTGATTTCCAAGTTGATAAATGATGAGAAACTACTATAAGAACTTGCTAGAGGGATACACATGCATCAAAATTAAATCTCTAAGCATATAACAAGCAAGCAAGTTCACACAACCTGTCACCTATAGCAGCAAAATACTCAAGATACAATCTACCAATCACAAATCTAATTGGACAAGTGGAGGAGGCACATACCAAGGAGCAATCCCTCCAAAAATCAACATCAAAGATGGGCTGAGCAAGGAGATCGAAATTCACGAGCAAGAACAGCAATAACTTGATCTTGAGAAAGTTTTCCGGTGTTTTTCAGGAGAGAGAAAGAAGATGGCTGGGAGGAGGCACCTTGGAGGGGCCCAGGTGGGCCACACCCACCCAGGCGCCACCTGTAGGGAGGCCGCGCCTACTAGGGGTGTGGGTTCCTAGGGTGCCCCCCTGGGTCACTCCAGGTGTCTCTCTGCCCCTTTTTCGAGGAAAAATTTATTTTGAATTTTTTGGAATTTTTCAGGAATCTTTATTTTTGGCCAATTTTCAGGGTATGAAAATTGATTTTCTCGCAGAAACAGACTTTTTTCAGAAGAAGCAAAAGAAAACAAAAACCAAACTACAGAAGTTCTAAGACACTCTAACAAGCTAGCAACTAGCAAAACTAAAGCTAACAAGTGAAAGAGCAAAGACTAGGAAGGAGAAAAGTAAAAGAAAGCAAGTATAACCATAGTGAAAACATTATTTTGTTCGTTAAAATCCTTTTGTTAACAAGGTTTATCAAGTCTTGTTACCAAAACAATCTTATATGAAACAAAAATTTCCATTCCACAAGGTGATTATGTTACCTCATACTTGATAGCAATGGTCCCAATCAAAATTGTTTCAAAATTTTCTTATGGAAATGGACAATAAATTTCTCCAACCTTGATGCTCTCAATATTTTCAATGGAATTCAGGCAATAGCTCTTAGCAACCTTCTTGGGTAAATAGACAGTATGCTCTTTGTCATTAATATTAAATGTTATCTTTCCTTGATTACAATTGATGACAACACCTGCAGTATTAAGAAAAGGTCTCCCAAGAATAATAGACATATTATCATCTTCAGGCATTTCAAGCACAACAAAATCAGTTAAAACCAAGCAATTATGAGCCACTTGAACAGGAACATCCTCACATATACCAACAGGAATAGTAGTTGACCTATCAACCATTTGTAAAGATATATCAGTCGGTATCAACTTTTCTAGCTGGAGTCTCTTGTAGAGAGAAAAAGGCATAACACTAACTCCAGCTCCCAAATCGCATAAAGCAGTTATAACATAATTGTTCTTAATAGAGCAAGGAATAGTTGGTATACCTGGATCACCAAGTTTCTTTGGAACCTTACCATTGAAGGAATAATTAGCAGCAAAGTAGAAATCTCCTCATTAGGAATCTTACTTTTATTAGACACAATATCCTTCATATACTTTGAATAAGGATGCAACTTAATAGCATTAGTCAAAGGAATTTTGCAAGAATAAATATTTCATCCACTCACAAAACTTGTTGTAGTGTTCCTCCTCCTTTGACTTGTGTTTCTTACCTGGAAAAGTCATAGGTTTCTGCACCCAAGGTTCTCTCTCTTTACCATGTTTTTTAGCAATAAAATCTTCCTTTGTGTACCTAGTGTTCTTAGTGTGCTTCTCAGGTTCTTCCTCACCTTCCTCCTTATCAGGAGACTCATTTTTATCATTACCACTCTCTGTTTTAGCATCAGAGATAGATATACTATTAGGATCTACAGTAGGTTCAAGTGGTTCCTCAACTATCTTATGTTTCTTTTTCTTCCTCTTACGAGGACTACCACTATCTTCACCTTGTTGGGAATCCTGCTCTATTCTTTTAGGGTGTCCTTCATGATATAAAGGATTTTGAGTAGCTATACCACTCCTAGTTCTAATTCCATAAGCATGTTTATCTCCTGGGGCATTAACTAGCATATCCTTTTGTACCTTAGCAAGTTGATCAAGTTGGGTTTGAACCATTTGAAAGTGTTTACAAAGCATTTTAATATCATTTGAAGTTCTTTCCACAATATCTTTCAACTCATTAATAGCTCTGGAGTTTTCAATAAATGATTCTAAACTTGTTTATTAAAATTACCTTGCTTAACAATGAAAATGTTAAGTTCCTCTAAACATTGATCAGGAGGCTTACCATAAGGAATATCACCTTAATCAAAGTGTTGGAGAGAGTGTACCTCAATAGTAGATGAGTGGGGAATTGGCTTACATAATTCTTCTATAGGAGGTAGATTCTTCACATCTTCAGCTCTAATACCTTTCTCCTTTAGACACTTCTTAGCTTCCTTCATCACTTCATCATTTAATGCAATAACTCCACTCTTCTTTGGTGTTGGTGTTGGAACGGGTTCAGGCACAAATGGTTCAGGAGTAATAGGCTCAGTTGTATTTAGCTCAGTTGAAGTCCAATCATCACAATTCTTGCTTATTTTAGCCATTAATTCGTCATCATCTGTAGGAGTTCTTTTCTTGAAAACACAATCAGCAAAGCTATCTAGGTATGTCCTAAAATCATTAGTTAGTCTATTATAATAAATATCAAGAAGTTCATTTTTAGGTAATGGACATCCAGGATGTGCATGAATCAAGGCACAGAACCTTGTCCATGACTCAGGAAATTTCTCTTCTTCTCCCTGTTTAAAATCAAAAAGTCTCTGCAAAGCAGCATGTCTAGAACTGGGAGGAAAATATTTCTGGAAGAAAGAAGCAATCAAACAATCAGGACTATCAATGGAACCAGGAGGCAATCTATTAAACCAAGCCCTAGCTTCTCCTTTTAGTGGAAAAGGAAAGATCTTAGTAACAAAGTAGTTGCACATATTAAAATCATCAGATAATAAAGCACTCATAGTAGAAAGCTCATTCATATGAGCCACAACACTCTCATTTTTAGCCTCACAAAAAGGTTCTTTCTCAACAATGTCCAAATAGGATAAATTAAGAGAGAAATCGTAATCTTTATATTTAATATCTATGGGAGAGGTGGCAAACTTAGGATCAGAGGACAGCTTAGGAATAATAGTACGTCTTGCAAGGAGACTCTTAATAGCACTAGTACCATGTGTGTTTCGGCACTCTTCAACAAAATCATCAGTAAACTCAATGTAACCATCATTAATATCATAACTCTCTCTAGACTCAGGTGAGCTAACAGGTGTAACAGTGTCTTAACTAGGAGTTTCAATATTTCCTAGACTAGCCATAGTAGCATCTAGGAAATGACCTAATGAACCACTCGCATCAAGCACAGTAGAAGTAACATCTTGAGTATCAAAAGCAGTTTCAGACTCAACAGTAGTAGCAGTGTCTGTAGCATGAGTATATGGTAGTGGTGTAATGTAGCACCCCGGGTAAAACCACTACTAGAAAATCGTCTGCTTTTACCTCTATGCATCATCATGTCATCAGCATGCATCAATTTGCCTAAAAACTATGTTACAAAGCCTATCTTTGTTTTCTAAATACTTCCCTCTCGACTTCAAACATAAACCCTCGGTCCGCTCAGATCCTTTATTTGTCTAAAACTATTTATAAAAGAATATTTAAAAACAAAATAAAAAATTTAAATTATTTTAGTGGGGGAGGCCGCCACCGGCCAGGCCCAGCTGGCAGCAGCCTACTACCCCAAATAAATATCTAGACCTAAACCCTAATCTACCACCTAGTCCTACCCAATCCCACCATTTCCCCTGTGCCTCCGCCACCCCCACAAAAAGGACACACCACACACGCCACACCCCAGACCCAACCCGTTTCAAACACCACACACACAACACCACGCATGCACACCACACCTCCCTGACCGGCCCCACCGCTGGCCTCGATCCCCGCATCCCACCCCGTGTTCTCCTCCTCCCCTTTTTCTGCCGCCGCCATCGCTCCATCCCCATCCCCTGCCCCGCTCGTCTCTCCTCCTAGCGCCGCCGCGAACGCCCTTTGCCCCGTCGAGCTCCTTTGCTGGCCACGACCTCCTTCCCCGAAGAGCCCGGCCTCCTCACGAAGGATCCCGCCACCGCCAGGAGCGAGGCCTCCGCCCGCTTCACCTCTCCCTGGTCGCCCGGCGGCCAGAGCCCCCGGTCATGGCTCCTTCTCCTTGTGTGCCGCCGCCGGGAGGAGTCCCATAGCGCCTCGGCCTCCTCCTGTCCCCGCCAGCGACCACACCTTCGGCCGCCGTCGACCTTCATCTGGGGAGACCCCGCCGCCGCAACAACCTGGCATTCCGCCTCCGCGGGTCACCTTCCTGCAGAGTGCCGCCACCGCGCGAGGCCTCCCCAGGCCTGAACCTCTCTGACAGTGCCTGCCGCCTCCTGTAGTATGTCGTCGTCCGCCCCTTGTGATCCTCCGCCCCGTCCTGCACCCGTCGTCACCGCGGGACCCCATCTTCGGTCGCCTCGTCATCATGGTGGCCACCTCATCCTGAAGCCAGCATCGGCTTGCTGCTTGCAGCAATTTATTTTGTGACCAAGGCACCTGGGCATGTGTGTCTTCTTTTTCTGCTCATGTCCCTGTAGCCCGATCCGACCACACCGTCCGGTTTGTTTTTCCTGATGTCCTGCTTATTGCATCCTCGCTTCTGTTTGAAACCAAGTCTGTGCTCGTGTGCTCCTAAGCCCGGCTTTCTCCTATGGCATCACAAGATCCTCCTCCGTGTCTAACCTTGCAAGATCTCCCGGACACTGACAAGTGATGATGCGACCCTAGACCACCGGTGTTGTATCCCAAGGTCTCCGACATGGACTCGACGCACCCGAAGATCGCCTACCCGGAGCGCCAAGATTGCCTCACGGATTCCGAAGCCGTTCCTGGAACCCAAAGACCTCCGAACCCGAACCCTTGCAACCAAGTTCGTCGATCCCCCATGTGTGAACCTCTTTCCGAGCCCTCCCTATTTTTATAATGTCATATATCTTGTTGCATAACTAAATTGTCATGCTTGCATACATATAATGTGGTTTGGGGGCCTGATGCTGATTCACCTTATAATTAAATATGGAGGCCATATGCGGCCTTTTCTAGTCTAATATTGGCTCCATTTAAATTTGTATAGTGAACTGAAACATAATTTTGCCTTGTTAAGACAACATTTAAAATGCGGGGCACCTAAACAATTTGATCCACCTAATTAATTATTGGGACCCCGGTTTCGCTTAATATGGTCTAATTGCATCGCACCTTTGTCATGTCATACACCATGCATGCATCATGCCCGATATTTTGCCGTAGTATTAAATAGTGCATCCGGTGTTTCTTTTAGTGTTTTGCTTCTTCATGGATTAGGCCGATGATTGGATGCAAGTGTCGACCCGATCTTAGGATGAACCTTCGGCAATGTTTTTAGGCGAGCATTCTCCCCCTTTCTACCTATTTTACTTTTATAGTCTTTATTTCCTCCTGTTGATCTATTGATATCTGTGTTGTGATGCTCTAGTTTTCGTACCCGTGATATCCCTTGCAACCTTATATTGCCCTGGACACATCCTATTACCTATTGTTTGGTAGATAGTCGTCCTTGTGAGTCGTAGTTGCTTGCGCAGGTGATGCGTCGCGGCGTCGATCTTCCAGAGTTGTTGGACTAATGCCGCATATTTAATGTTGGAGATGATCATGGCTTTAATTACAGTTTAATAACTAAAATTGAAAGTAGGTAAATAATATAGAGGCACAGGTGGGAAATAGATGTTATTTGGTTTTTAACCGTCCACTTGTGTCCCGTAGGACCCCGAGTACTTGATACCTGTTCTTTGAATATTCGCACTATCCGCATGTGGGACCATGAATCCCCCTAACCCTAGCTTAAGTCATATTTAATTCCTTGGGGCCACAAAGTAGTTTGGGGATTTATTACTATCTTGTACTTATGCCATGCTTTACTGCTTTATTTACGATTGCGCGTAGAGCGCCTGTACTGTTTTGGAACCAACGTGGAATGTTTCCGCGGTATCAACAAGCCCAGTCACACTTTTGGGTTCCCAGTCGTTTACAACCATTGTCACAAACCTCTGGGTCCGTCTCGGAGCTGGCCAACTTCGTCGCGGGTAGCTTAGTGGGGTGGCCCCCTGAAATCAAATATGAATCTTGCGAATGTTCTGTCGTGATGCCTTGTTGGGTTTTCATTTGGTTTTTTCCGAGGTTGATCATGCGTGTGTTGTTATTTGTGCCCCCTGCAGGGTAAAACTTTCTATAAGCCGTGTCCGCGGTTATGGACCACTTGGAGAACATTATCTCGATCATAGACAACTATAACTAAAGTAGTGCTATAAATTTGACTTTATAATGACTAGTAATCAGCTTCACTACAATGGAATGGCTAAATAAAAGTGCCAACAACTGCTGGTTTTGGGTTGTCACCTGTTACCATTGTATCTGACTAGTAAGTATTGCAACTACAAAGGAATGGTTAACTAAAACTGCCCACTGTTTATAATATCAGGATGACCCATGCTATCTATATCTGACTAGTAATTTCCACAACTATAACGGAATGAATAAAACTGCCAACTGTGTGAGTTCCTCGGTTGACTTCCTTGTTTGGTCTCGAGGGGGAAATACCAGGATAGATATGCTTGGTGATAGTTTCAGGTTGGATCAGAATAGGTCTTTCTTATCCGTATCTGATAGCCGCCAGTTGAATGGAGTCTCTATAGGTTGTTTAGTGCATGTTGCGCTGCCGCCTAAGTCCACCATACCAATGTAGGCGAGGACCACCGAATTCTATTCTCGCTGTGTACTGGCCTCAGTACTGACCGCTCTCCTTTTTCCTTTGCCCTTTGTCGGCACCCCTTTTGTTTAAGAAGGTTTTGAGATCGACGTCATTAGCAGGGTTACCATTCCGGCTTGTCCTGGGCAGGGTTTGGACGCCATTGGTTATTCTTCAGGGCTCTTAGCCCCATTTGCATCTTGTCCGTAGTCGGACGTTGTATCGTTTTCAAGGTGATTTGAATATTTTGTATTGTATATATGTATTCTTGACTCATGGAGTCATTGTTGTATATATCTGTTCTGTGGGTTCCATCGTGGACTATTGTGTAATGATATTACTTTGTTTTCCACCCGCACGCAAGTGCCCGGTGGGCACCTCTGAATTGTTTTTATGCGGGTTTGGCGGGAATCGCTAAAACTTGCATAGGGCCGATCCGAGGGTGGTACAGAGTGGTATCAGAGCTCAGCAGTTACGATACCCCACTGGTCCAGCCTGTAGGATAACCTAGCTAACCGACGTTGTAGAGTGTCAAAACTATTTTGTAAAATCGGTTGGATAGATCTGATTAGGTCTGCTTTTACTCCTTACCCCTCTGCTATTCTCCTCTTACCTTGACGTGTTTTGAATATGCTCTCTTATCTTTCCTTCGAGTCCAGAATTTCTCGCGGTTAGGTTTCCGTCGTACCTTTAGGGTTTCGCTTCCCCCCTTTTTTTAACGGTGGTGCTACGATCATCAAATCTGCATCTTGTCTATTGTGCCCTTCATACAATATTTTTGTTCTTGAACCCTTTATCTGTATGTGTACCTTGATGGATATCCGTATTGTTGAAAAACATATGAGAAGGACGAGCATTGGTGAAGTTGGAGTATACCTTGAGCATGTGTTGTTCATGCCAATGGAACCATCACGGAACCTAATCATTGTGTCTTTCATACGATTTCTTTTGTATCTTCCGGTGGTTTCCAATGCGATGACATCATCTGCGTCAGATCCGATGAAGAACTTGCATCACTCCTTTGTTCTCCGAACATCGCCTGTCAAGATCTTCAGTATAATTTCGAAAGTTGTGTTGCACGATTTTCCTACTCATGTACGGGATTAATAGTTTGGGAACGGGATGGACTGATCATCCTAACCGACTCTTACGGATCACTCTTGTACATCGAACTGGTGGATCACAGTAACGTTTCCTCTTTTTGCGGAAGTTAAAGGTGGCCTTATATTTTGATGCCTTTATCTTCGTCCTTTATTCTCCGGAGTGTTCTGTCGATGAACGTGCACCACAACCCCTTGTTAGTGGCGTCGCCGATTTCAAGATGGCCAGGATTCTTTGTTAGTGGTGTCGCGAAGATCTACACGAAGCGAGAAGATTCAGGTCATCGGTTTTCTTCCCCGTACTAGGAGGGATCTCGAGGGAGATATCCATTGTTAGTGGTGTCGAATTGTAGCACCCAGGGTAAAACCACTACTAGAAAATTGGCTGCTTTTACCTCTATGCATCATCATGTCATCAGCATGCATCTATTTGCCTAAAAACTATGTTACAAAGCCTATCTTTGTTTTCTAAATACTTCCCTCTCGCCTTCAAACATAAACCCTCGGTCCGCTCAGATCCTTTATTTGTCTAAAACTATGTATAAAAGAATATTTAAAAACTAAATAAAAAATTAAATTATTTTAGTGGGGGAGGCCGCCACCGGCCAGGCCCAAAAGGCCCAGCTGGCAGCAGCCTACTACCGCAAATAAATATCTAGACCTAAACCCTAATCTACCACCTAGTCCTACCCAATCCCACCATTTCCCCTGTGTCGCCGCCACCCCCACACAACGGACACACCACACACGCCACACCCCAGACCCAACCCGTTTCAAACACCACACACGCAACACCACGCACGCACACCACACCTCCTCGACCGGCCCCACCGCTGGCCTCGATCCCCGCATCCCACCCCGCGTTCTCTTCCTCCCCTTTTTCTGTCACCGCCATCGCTCCATCCCCATCCTCTGCCCCGCTCGTCCCTCCTCCTAGCGCTGTCGCGAACGCCCTTTGCCCTGTCGAGCTCCTCTGCCGGCCACTACCTCCTTCCCCGAAGAGCTCGGCCTCCTCGCGAAGGACCCCACCGCCGCCAAGAGCGAGGCCTCCGCCCGCTTCACCTCCCCCTTGACGCCCGGCCGCCAGAGCCCCCGGCAGCGGATCCTTCTCCTCGTGTGTCGCTGCCGGGAGGAGTCCAACAGTGCCTCGGCCTCATCCTGTCCCTGCCAGCGACCACACCTTCGGCCGCCGTCGACCTTCACCTGAGGAGACCCCGCCGCCGCAACAACCTGGCATTCCGCCTCCGCGGGTCAACTTCCTGCAGAGCGCCGCTGCCGCGCGAGGCCTCCCCAGGCATGAACCTCTCTGCCAGTGCATGCCGCCTCCTGCAGCATGCCGTCGGCCGCCCCTTGTGATCCTCTGCCCCGTCCTGCACCCGCCGTTGCAGCGGGACCCCATCGTCGGTCGCCTCGTCATCATGGTGGCCGCCTCGTCCTGAAGCCAGCGTCGGCTTGCTGCTTGCAGCGATTTATTTTGTGACCAAGGCACTTGGGCATGTGTGTCTTATTTTTCTGCTCATGTCCCTGTAGCCCGATCCGACCACACCGTTCGTTTTGTTTTTCCTGATGTCCTGCTTACTGCATCCTCGCTTCTTTTTGAAACCAAGTCTGTGCCCGTGTGCTCCTAAGCCCGGCTTTCTCCTGTGGCATCACAAGATCCTCCTCCTTCGTTTCTAAGCGTTGCAAGATCTCCCGGACACCGACAAGTGATGATGCGACCCTAGACCACCGGTGTTGTATCCCAAGGTCTCCGACATGGACTCGACACACCCGAAGATCGCCTACCCGGAGCGCCAAGATTGCCTCACGGATTCCGAAGCCGTTCCTGGAACCCAAAGACCTCCGAACCCGAACCCTTGCAACCAAGTTCGCTGATCCCCCATGTGTGAAACTCTTTCCGAGCCCGCCATATTTTTATAATGTCATATATCTTGTTGCATAAGTAAATTGTCATGTTTGCATACATATAATGTGGTTTGGGGGCCTGATGCCGTTTCACCTCATAATTAAATATGGAGGCCATATGCGGCCTTTTCTAGTCTAATATTGGCTCCATTTAAATTTGTATAGTAAACCGAAACATAATTATTAAGACAACATTTAAAATGCGGGGCATCTAAACAATTTGATCCACCTAATTAATTATCGAGACCCCGGTTTCGCTTAATATGGTCTAATTGCATCGCACCTTTGCCATGTCATACATAATGCATTCATCATGCACGATATTTTGCCGTAGTATTAAATAGTGCATCCGGTGTTTCTTTTAGTGTTTTGCTTCTTCACGGATTAGGCCGATGAATGGATGCGAGTGTCGACCCGATCTTCGGATGAACCTTCGGCAATGTTTTCAGGAGAGCATTCTCCCTCTTTCTACCTATTTTACTTTTATAGTCTTTATTTCCTCATGTTGATCTATTGCTATCTGTGTTGTGATGCTCTAGTTTTCGTACCCGTGATATCCCGTGCAACCTTATATTACCTGTTGTTTGGTAGATAGTTGACCTTGTGAGTCGTAGTTGCTTGCGCAGGTGATGCGTCGCGCCGTCGATCTTCCACGGTTGTTGGAGTAATGCCGCATGTTTAATGTTGGAGATGATCATGGCTTTAATTACAGTTTAATAACTAAAATTGAAAGTAGGTAAATAATGCAGAGGCATAGGTGGGCAATAGATGTTATTTGGGTTTTAACCGTCCACTTGTGTCCCATAGGATCCCGAGTACTTGATACCTATTCTTTGAATATTCGCACTATCCTCATGTGGGACCATGAATCCCCCTAACCCTAGCTTGAGTCATATTTAATTCCTTGGGGCCACAAAGTAGTTTGGGGATTTATTACTATCTTGTACTTATGCCATGCTTTACTGCTTTATTTACGATTGCGCGTGGAGCGCCTGTACTGTTTTGGAACCAACGTGCAATGTTTTCGCAGTATCGACAAGCCCAGTCACACTCTCGGGTTCCCAGTCGTTTACGGCCATTGTCACAAACCTCTAGGTCCATCTCGGAGCCGGCCAACTTCGTCGCGGGTAGCTTAGTGGGGTGGCCCCCTGAAATCAAATATGAATCTTGCGAATGTTCTGTCGTGATACCTCGTTGGGTTTTCATTTGTTTTTTTTTTTCGAGGTTGATCGTGTGTGTGTTGCTATTTGTGCCCCCCTGCAGGGTAAAACTTTCTGAAAGCCGTGTCCGCGGTTATGGACGACTTGGAGCACAGTATCTCGATCATAGACAACTATAACTAAAGTAATGCTATAAATTTGACTTTATAATGACTATTAATCAGCTTCACTACAATGGAATGGCTAAATAAAAGTGCCAACAACTGCTGGTTTTGGGTTGTCACCTGTTACCTTTGTATCTGACTAGTAAGTATTGCAACTACAAAGGAATGGTTTATGATGGGGATATGCCTACTAGGGTATCCTCAGCGGGACGTTTCCGACTGGCCCAAGGGCTGGCGAGTGGGCCTGCAGAACGGCGAGTGGATCAAAGCCCATCAGGTACCAAAGCATCGGAGGTCAAGGCCCAAAGTAGTAGATAGGCCCAATGGTCTCGAGTTAAACGATTGACAAAGTTGTAACCGAATCGGTTGAGATATGTAAACCCTAGGGGAGGTAAGCCTATATAAACCTCCCTCAGGGGTGAGTAGAGAGACGTTCCCTCATACACCCAAGCAACTCGCCGCCTAGTCGCCGAGTTCGCCTGTAAACACCTCCATAATACAATCTAGCAGAGTAGGTCTTTACCCTCGGGCAACCTGGTAAAACCACGTCTTTGCCCTCATCTCGCACCGCAGATGGCCGCCTTGCCCTTCGTTTCTACTACTACTGCCGATTGCAGCGTCTGCCGTGGTCATTCCCACGACAGTGGCGCCCACCGTGGGGCCTGGCCGGTCTGGCCGGTGTTCTGCGGCGAGATCCAATCTGCCCATCAACGAGACGGTCGCCACCGGCCGCATGATAGCGATCGGCGAGATGCTCCAGATCTTGCCGAGCAGCTATGTCCCGGCGGCGCGACCCGTCACACAGCGTGATCCCGCCGCCACGCACGATCAGCCTCTTCGTCGGCTTCACCGACGTCATCACCTCGGAGGACTCGGCTCGCATCCGCGAGTCGCCGCCACGCGATTGGCTCTCCGAGAGCCAGATCCGCACGATCCACCGCCTCGCCTCCGAGTACAACTCGCCCACGCAACATGGCGAGAACTCCGGCCGCGGAAGACGCGACCACCGACGACGCCGACTCGGCGACCCGGCCACTGCCGGATCCATCACCGCTGACCTCGTCGCGGGCTCCATCGCCAGTCTCCAACGCGGAGATTTCGAGGACCCTCCATCCTCGGGATCTTCGACTTACCGGGTCGGAAAACTCCGCCGACCTCCACGACGGAACCGCCGCCACGCGACCTACATGGCCACCGCACCGATCCCGGAGGACCCTTTCTCCACCCGATCCTCCTAACGCCACGGCGACGGAGGTCGAGGAACTCCGCGAAACTGGCGGAGGCAAGACGCAGGAGCAGGCGGCGCAAAATTTCGCCTCGGCGGTGTGACACAGAACTGCCACGCTACCACCAGCAGCGGATCAGGTCACGCTGACCCCACCGTTCAGCGCGCCGAACTTCGACGATGAGAACGACCCGGCTCGCGATAGCCGAAGCGCGATCTGCGAGAACGCGCCACCGGAAGCGCCGACCCCGCCAGATCAACGGCGATGGGTGCCCCACCACCACCCAACCGCACCCCTCCCAGGGATCAGCCGCGGATAGTCATCTCCTCACGGGAGCGAGATGCGAACGGCCTTCCACTGCTCTCCACCCCGATGGACAACCTCGTGGCGGGCCGAGCCGACAAGATCACGGCGACCGCGGCGCGCTTACAGATCCAAAGACGTCAGGCCCTACTCGCGAAGGCCGTGGAACAGCAGAAAGCAGGCGCCGACTCGCAAGGGCGAGTGTACTCGCGCTCCTCGGGAAGCAGGGCGGCCTCAAGCGGCCGTCCAGCGGTGGCAAACACCCTCAATTGCCCGCCGCCAGAGCCACTGCAGCTCCAACGTCGACCCGCGAATGCGGCACTCTCCACCAACGATCCCAGGCCGGCGACCAACCTCGTCGCCGCTAATGGAGAGCCAATCGACGCTCGCACTCACATCATCAACAACCAAAACTGGCGCGCACGCCAGCCCGACGACTTCGCGGCACCCTAACTACTCGCCGCGATGGCGAGCCTATGGGATCGCTTTCGACGACTAGGGCCCAAGTGCTTGGACCAATGATCCGAGGCGAAAAGTACCCACCCAACTTCAAGGCGCCAAAGGAGATCGAAAAATACGACTCCTCGACGACCCGGTCCGCTCGACATACCTCATGGCAATGGGGATCGCGGGTCACATCGACCTACTACGCCGCTACCTCCCACTAATGATGGAGGGACGTGCAGCAATGGATCAACACGCTCCCCGTGACAGTATCGACTCGGGAGGAAATGCGGACGCCTTCGTCGAGCACTTCGAGTGCTCCTACACCCGCCACCACCATCGAGGACCTGAACGATGCGTCCGGGGACCCGCGAGTCGACCCGCAATCGGGTCCAACGGTGGCAAGAGCTCGCATAACGCGTCGGCATCCACCCGACACCGCGATCCATTGCTTCAAGACCTCGTGCCGCTACGAGCCTCTAGTCGCCAAGCTCAAGCGACACGCCCGCACACTCGACAACATCCCCGACCTCCTCGAGATCGCCAAACGGTACGCCGAGGAAGATCCCAACCAAGACGTCGACGACGAGTCCGGAGGGCAACGACGCACGGGCGGCAACGACGGCGGCCGCCGAACCGACCTACTAAGCGCCTCACAGTGCAAGCGCCAGAACGATGGGCGAGTCGACTTGCCGCCAATGCTGGACACGCACAACGCGACCAAGAGCTACCGCCGACGGAGGGCAACGACGCGACGGCGGGAACTACAAGAACAAGCCAAGGTTCGATCCCGCGGCCCTACTTAACCAACCATGTGCGTTTCACAGCAGCGAAGGAAAGCCCGCCACGCACACCACCGCCGACTGCCACACCCTCGTGGAGATCGAGAAGGCACGGCGCGGGAGGACACCGACAACGACCCGCAAAATGGCGGAAAATTCGGCAAAGTAGCCGGCTCGCTCCACACCTTCACCGGCTTCAACACGAAGCGCGAGAAGAAGGTCATCACCCGCGCTGTCGCCGTCAATGCGGTGGCCCAGACAGACGCCCCCGCCTCGAACTGGTCGGCATCCCATCACCGAGCCGCAAGACCACTCGCCACGCATCGAGTATCCGGGACGAGTCGCCTGGTGGTCAAGCCCAAGGTCGGCGACTCGCTCCCCAAGACTCGATGGACGGCGGCTCCATCAACATCCTCTACCTCGACACCTTCAGCGATCAGGCTCCGCGATGATGATCGAGACAACCCACACCACGCTCCACGGCATCGCCCCCCCCGGAAGGCGTACCGATCGGCAAGGTCACGCTACCCGTCACCTTCGGCACTCCGGCAAACTTCCGCACCGAGCGGATCGTCTTCGAGCTGGTGCCCTTCGACAGCCCTTACCATTGCGTCCTGGGGCGCCAGGCGTTCGCCAAATTCATGGCGGCACCCCATTACGCGCTGCATAACGCGATGAAGCTCCCCGGGCCGTGCGGCGTCATCACCATTAACGGCGACCCCGACATGGCCGCCGAATGCGAGGCCAAAGGAGCCGAACTCGCCGACGCCGTCATCGCGGCGGAAGCTAGTCACGCCGATGAGCTCGCCAAATACGCGAGCGGGGTCAACAATGACGACCCCACAATACTCAAGAAGCCCAACTCAGAGGGCACAAACACCTCAACCTTTGAGGCCACGACGCACACCCGCACTGGTCGAGCTGGTCCCAGCGACTCAGACGGTGACGATCGGGACAGGCATGAGCCCAGATAGGAAGGCGCGCCATCGAAGTTCCTCCGTGAGAACAGGGACATCTTCGCATGGAAACCCTCCGACATGCCCGGTGTCCCTAGGGAGCTCAGAGCACAAATTAAACGCCGACCCCAAAGTGCGACCCGGTCAAGGTCGCTACGGCCATTCAACGAAGAACGCCGGGCAATCGCCGAGGAAGTGCAGCGTCTACCGCTGCCGGCTTCATCCGCCAATTAAATACTCAAGTGGCGGGCAAACCCAGTCCTGGTCGAGAAGAAGAACGGGACACGGAGAATGTGTATCGACTACACAAACCTGAACAGCGCCTGCCCAAAGGAGCAGTTCGTCCTCCCGCGGATCGATCAGATAATCGACTCCACCGCGGGCTCGGAGTCGTTGTTTCGACGCCTACTCCGGTATAACCAGATCAAAATGGCTGTCGAGGACGGAGAAGACGGCGTTCATCACGCCATTCGAGCCTTCGCTACACCGCCATGACCTTCGCCTCAAGAACGCCGAGCAACGTATCAGCGGTGCATGCAAGAATGCCTCGCGAGCCAAATTGGCTGCAACATCCACGTCTACATCGACGACGTGGTCGTAAAATCCGCCGCCAAGGCGACCTACTCGCCGACCTCGCGAGACCTTCGCCAACCTGCGGAGGTACAAGATAAAGCTCAACCCAGTAAGTGCACCTTCTGTACCCGGGCAATTACTAGGTACATCGTCTCCAAACGAGGGATCGAGGCAAACCCAACGAAGATCGACACGATCGCCTCGGCAAACCCGAAAGTGCTCGCGCGACGTCCGTAAGCTGGCGTGTAGCGGCTCTCGCCGCTTCATCCCCGTCACGAAAAGGCGATGCCCCTATACCGCCTGATGCGCAAGAATCCCACCTTCCAGTGGGACAAGGAGGCGGACGACGCGCTCCGCGACCTCAAAAAGGTGCTACTCGCCGCACCACTACTCGCCGCACCCGTCGACAAGGAGCCCATGCTGGTTTACGTCGCGGCGTCCGAGCGCGTCGTCAGCGCTGTAATGGTCGTCGAACGACCAGAGGAAGGAAAAGAGCGCCCAGTCCAGCGGCCGGTATACTACATCAGCGAGGTCCTAACCGAGTCGCGCCAGCGATACCCACAGTACCAAAAGCTGGTATACGCGGTCTTCAGAGCTCAGCGGCGCCTGCCGCACTACTTCCAGGAGCACCCCATCACGGTCGTCTCCTCAGCTCCACTACAAGACATCATCCGCAATCGCGAGGCGACCGGGCGGGTCGCCAAGTGGGCCGTCGAGATCGGCGTCCACAACATTAAGTACGAGCCGCAGGCGATTAAGTCGCAGCACCGCCGACTTCTCGCCGGGAGGAGGCCCAGCAGAGAAGCCGCCACCTCCATTATCGAGCCTGCACTCGACGGGTCCAAGAACGCGGACGGCGCAGAGCGGATAGTGCTGACCTCACCAAAGGCGACAAGCTCGCTACATCCTCCGCCAATTCACGCCTGCACCAACAACATGGCGAATCGAGGCCCTACTCCACGACATGCGAGCCGCAAAGGAGATGAGCGTCAATCGCCTTCGATGCTACGGAGACTCCGACCTTGTTGGGTCAAGTCGGCACTGACGCCGCCTCTACCATGGCGGCATACCGCCAAGAGGTGGACAAGGTGGGCGGCCACTTCACCGGCTACTCATCAAGTGGATCGACAGAGGAAAACGAGGAGGCCGACGCCTCTCGCGATCGGTCGGCTCGACTCGCACCACCGCCGGGCGTGTTCCTCGACACCATCTTCATGCCATCGCCTCTCCCGAAGGAGATCGACATTGGAGTCCCGCTCCAACCAGAGGCAACCTTGGTCGCACTCGTCACCGAGCCAGACGACTGGACCAAGCCCTACATCGCCTACCTGGAGACAGGCAACCTGCCCGCAGACGAGACAAGCGCTAGAATGATCGCCGATGCAAGTCCTACACCATCATCGACGGCGAGCTACAAGCGCAGCCGCGCAGGTTCCAACGCTCAACCCAACGGCGGACGCAAAATCTTACGACATCCACTCAGCGATCGCGGCCACCACGCTGCGCGCTCCTGGTCGCCAAAGCCATGCGACACGGCTTCTCTTGGCCCATCACCACGCCGACGCCATTGTCGATATCGTCGCCCAGCGATGCGCGGGTGCGGTACGCCAACGACGCACGCGTTCAAGTTCGGCGCTCAAAACAATCCCCATCACCGCCATTCGCCGTGTGGGGCATGGACATGGTAGGCCCCTTCAAGAAGGCCCCTCGGCTACACCCACCGCTGGTCGCCGTCGACAAATTCACAAAGTGGGTAGAAGCCAAGCCAGTCCGGAAATGCGACGGGAAGACTGCCACTAAGTTCCTGTGCGAGCTCATATACCGCTACGGTTTCCCCAACAGCATCATCACGGACAACGGCACAAACTTCGCCAAGGGAGCAATGGCGAGTTCTGCGAGGAGCACCACATCCGCTCGACCTCGCGTCGACACCCGAATCCAACGGCCAGGCGAACGAGCCAACAAAGCATCCTCCACGGCCCGAAGCCGCGACTCCAAGTACCACTCGGCGCAGCTGGATGATGGGTCGAGCTTCCCTCCGTCATCCGGGAATCCGCACCTCGGTCAACAGGTCGACGGGATTCACCCCTTCTTCATGGTCTACTGAAGCTGTCATGCCAACCGACCTCGAACACGACTCGCCGGATCGTCCACTATACGGAGGCCAAGAACGAACTGGCCCGCCAAGATGGGCTCGACCAACTCGACGAAGCGCGACCTCGCCCGATCGCGCACCGCTATCTATCGCAAGGGCTCCGTCGCTACCACAGCGGCGGGTGAAAACCCGCACCTTCCGTGAAGGCGACTTGGTGTTACGCCTCATCCAGACAAGAAGGGCATGCACAAGCTCTCCCTCCATGGAAGGCCCGTTCGCTCGGGCGCGCTGACAACGACGCCTACTACCTCGTCGACGTCGCGGGGGCGGTGAACTCGATGTCAGCGGCCGTGGAATGTAAATCTCCTCGGAAGTTCTATACCTAGAACCCCACATATGTACTCTCCAGTCGCTATGAATAAAAAAACGGTTATCGCAAAATTCGTCTACTCTCCATGCCTTGTGCCACTCGCTTTTCGTAATTAACGTCATGCTAAAACACAGAAGTCAACCCTTGGTACAGCGACCGGCACGGCTAAGTAGTACGATGTAAGAACACTGAGTCATTTCAGGACTTGCATCGTCCACGAAAAAACGCCAATCCGGAGCCCCATCGGAGTCGCCTAGCTCGACTGGTTTCTGAACCAAGACATCCTCGCTTCCCACAGCGACCACGGTCCTCCGCATCCTCGGCATAGCGACTCGAACGGCTAAGTACCACGCCGGGGACTGGATACCAGTTCGTCTCGATCGGACGAAAACGCCAGTAAGAGAGCATGCCTGGGACTCGCCCGCGATCGACCCACCGGGGCAGGGACGCGCTCACACCAACGCTCGGTCCTCAACCACCCTCGAGTCGCGCCTTGAACTACCAAGTACCACGCCGGGGACTCGGCCACCCGGCCCGTTCACGTCGGGAAAGCGGTAAATCTGAGCACTCGAGGGAGTCGCCTTGCGGCTCTCCGAGCTTCGAGAGTCGACTCAACCAACAACACACATGATAAACAACAAAACATCATATCTAAGGTGAACCCGCAAAGGGCGGACGCGCCGGGACTCACCCAAAATCAATCAAAACACGCAAACAAATAGCAAAATGAACACAACGTTCCATTCAATCGCATATCGCATTGTCTTACATTACAAAATATGCCTACTCGGCGAATCGCTACTAACACTATTCCGCAGCTTCGCGATGATGCAGCGTCCGGCTTCGGATGAATGCAATTATACGGGTTCGATGGATAAGTCGTCACCGCCCGCCATCGCCCGGCGGAAGGGCTGCTCGACCTTGAAGTCGCGATGCGGCGGCTCGGGTCGTTTCGCGGCGACCGCTTCTGTACGGAAGAAGGTCGCCCATCGCCCAAACACGCTCCGAGTACGCGGCGGCACGTTCCTGCAGCTTAAGAACTTCAGACAGATCCACCGCGCCAGACGATGAAGGATAACCACTCGTCACATCGTCGAGGTCGAAGTCTTCGGGGAAGTGGGCGAGTCCCAGGCTCAGAGCCGTCGACGCTCCACGTCGAAACGCCGACCGCGTCATGAACTCCACGACCGCGGGCGCCTTCTCCAAGTACTCCCACACCTCAACGAGGTCACTGGGAATAACCTCCGTGGGCGACATCTCTTGAAGGTAGGCGCGGATGCAAGTCGCCGACAGCGTCGCCGAGTCGACGAGCATGCTCACGCACTCCCTCGCATCAAGAGAACTCGCTTCTTCATGGCTACCAATCACATGGCCTGCTAGACGGAAGCCATTGAGCACCACGAAACCACAAACAATATAACTACAAGACGGGAAGACGCACTCAGAACAGCGGGCGAGCCCGTGATGAAGCTTTGAAGCGATGTTTTATCGTCTTGAAGCCCAACGATGAGGGCTTCGACACCTTCGGTCTTCTTCCGCGGCAGCAGCGGCCTTAGCTCGCCTGCTCGCCGAGCTTCGCTTCTTCTTCGCCTCCGCGATTCGAGGTCGGCGATCCTTTGCTCAGCAGTGCTTAACGCAGATCTCGCGCCCGTCGGCTCGCCAAGGACAAGCTCTGGCGAGCCACCTGCCTGCAGCAAGTGCTCAAGCTCCTTGTTTACTTCTTGAGCGTAACTCCTTCTCGGACGCTGCCCGCGCCAATCGCTCTGCCGACTCGTTGTAAACCCTGCAAATTTTCAAAGTCGGTACACGAAAACTCGGTGCCCACCGCTACAATTTAGCGGTGCGCACTCGAGAATGGCTCGAAAATTTTCGGTGCCCACCGCTACAATTTAGCGGTGCGCGCTCGGGATGGCGGCTCGAAAATCACTCAGTGCCCACCCGCTACAATTTAGCGGGTGCGCACTCGGGGACTGGCGGCTCGAAAATTACTCAGTGCCCACCCGCTACAATTTAGCGGTGCGCACTCGGGACCGCGGCTCGAAAATTACTCGTGCCCACCGCTACAATTTAGCGAGTGCGCATCGGGACTGGACTCGAACGCACAAAACAAGTAACTATAAAGAATCAGCCGCTGCAGCACCGACCTGATCCTCGGGACCGGAGGTACGGATGGCGCCAAGCATGCCGTGATTGCGCCAGCGTCCACAGACGCGAGCAGCGCCGGTGTGTGCCCGCGACGTTGGTCAATCTCAGCGTCGACGGTCCCTGGAGCAAGGCTCGGAGCCGCAGCCTCACTCGCCGTGGCCACCTTGGTCATGAAGCGGGGGAAGGTAGCGATTGTCGCTTTCCGCCCAAAGGAGCTCGCTTCTTCGGTCTAAACAGCGAAATGCCTCCTTTCGTGGGCGGTCGCTTCCACAGCCAGGCCCAGCGCGACTGCCGTGTCGTCGAGCGATGGCGATGTCATCGCCTTGGCCTTCTTGCTGCCTTCCGTGGAAGCGGCGACCTCGCCCACCTTCCTCTTCTTACGGGAAGGTCCTCCTCGCTAGTGGCGGAGGGCACCTTGACCACCGTCGGGTGGCCCATCTTCTTCACTCGGTCCTGCGCCGAGACAATTCAGAAAAACATTCAAAATACTAAGAGAGAAAGCGAAGCAGTACACTCACTTGGCGACTGGAATGAACGCAGCAGCCTGAAAGGCCGGTTTCTCCAGCTCGAGGCCAAGCCGTGGCGAGCCCAGTTCGAGGCGCCAGGGGCCGGATACTGGGGTTTCTTTGATGTTGAGGTAGCGGTTGGCGCCCGGGCGCCTTCGGAGAGGTTTCCTTGCAAGGAGCTGCGGCGGAGCCTCCTTGCGAGGCGAGACCGCCACGCTGGGACCCCTTTGCGGTAAGTCGCCTCACCGAGCCTTCCTAGCCGGAGACCGCGCCAAGGCGGGGCATCGAGGCCAGGTGCCTCCATGGATGGTGCATCTAAGCGCGGTTGTTGCGGGGCCGCCCGTCACCGGCGAGCTGTGATCGGGCTGCTTTGGCTGGCCGGTGAGGCCATCTTCGGCTTCGTCCTCCTCCTCGGGGCCCTCGCCTCTTTCTCCTTCTTCTTCTTCGCGGGAGTGGCACTGCGGGCGAGGTGGTCTCCGGAGTTCCTCGTCATCGTCATGACGCCTTCTCTGCTCGCCTCGAGTTCGTCTGGCGTTGCCCGGGTCTTCGGACCGATGGGGCGATCTCCTCTTGATTCGTCCTCATCGTCCTCATTACCCTTGGCGGAGGCGACTCGCTTGTGTCTGGGCGGATGGCGGAGCTCTCATCATCGGCGGTGGTAGCCACCCTTCCACTACTTGAAATAGCTGCGTTGAACATGGAACAAAGTTAGAATTACGCTTGCATATGCTGCGATTGCGAACAAGATCAAATTATTACCGTTGGGCGGACGCGCGGTGTATGGAGGAGCCCGGCCTGCGCATCCGTGTATGCCGCTGGGTGATCCTCTTCACGCCGAGGTAGTCCTCCAGCTTCCACTCGGCGAGGCAGGCCTTCGTCGAGTCTTCTCGGCGTGTCTTGGTACATATAGTGCTCGCGTTGGGCGAGTGGAACAACCGCCGCCCAAGCCAACAGTTGTACAAGTTCACCGTCTGGCCCTTCTTCTTGAGACCCACGAATGGTGCGGAGCATCTTGTCAACAACCATCCTTTGGTCGTCGGGGAGCTTGACGACGAGATTGCATGGCTCGAACGGTTGGCGAAATCTGCGGGATCGCCGCATCGTCCTTCGGGTCGCCTCGGTCACATAAAACCAAGACTTTTCGATCGCTCATTGCTTTGGCCGGCAGCATCAGGTCGAAGAAGGAGGCTTTGGATTTGAGTTGGAAGGTTAGGCCGCCCGCGGCTAGCATAGGGCCGCCCGCTTCCTCGCGGCTGATCCGTCCGTGGAACAGATCTTGCCACAAGGGAAAATAGGGCAGCCCAAGTAACACTTTCAGAGCATACAAAGATGGCGAGCTGCTCGATACTATGGGGACCCATATCCGAGGGCTGGATCCCGTAGTAGGCGCAAAAGCGCCGGAAGAACAGAGAAGTGGGAAACCCTAAGCCCCGCTCGAGGTGACTAGTGAAGCAGATGAACTCTCTCTCGCGCGGGTTCGGGGTCGTTTCTTGTGGCATCCCGCAAAACCACTACTAGAAAATCGCGTTGAATTTGTGCATTGCATCGTCATCATCATGCATTGTTTGCCAA
This sequence comes from Avena longiglumis, assembly GCA_030063025.1. Classification (NCBI taxonomy): domain Eukaryota; kingdom Viridiplantae; phylum Streptophyta; class Magnoliopsida; order Poales; family Poaceae; genus Avena; species Avena longiglumis. The sequence continues at coordinate 201,999,860 of CP125976.1, read as the reverse complement.
AACTATTTTCGCAAAGCCGTTTTGTTTTCTAAAACGCCTGCCTTTTATTCAAGCAAAACGGGTCCCGAATATTTTGTTTTGGCTATCGGTTTCTGACGGCCGTTAAATCGAATAAAATATTTATTTATTTTGGCGGAGCGATCGAGCAGGCCAACGACCGCCCCAGATTTCTAGATCGGTCCAACCTGCCTACCCCATCTAATCCTAAATCCACCTAAAAATCTACCCCCTCTCTCCAGCCACATCACCCCCACCAATCCCCTTAAGCCACCTCATCTCTCCCCTCTTCCTTACCCACTCACAACCTGCCAAGTGGCCTAGCCTCACCCACTCACCGCCCCTGGACCCTTTCTCTCCTGGCCTTGCAGCCACAGCGTGGCCAGCTGTGACAGCCCAGCCCACCTGGCCCCGCTGCCCACGCTGCAGCACACTTGCCCACCACGCGGCCGCCACACGCCCACCTCCTCCTCCTCGTGACCCTCCTGCCCCACCAGTCCCTCTCCCAGTGGCCTCTCCCCGTCCCCAACCTCCTTGGCCCGTCCCCCGCGCCTGTGACCTCCCTCTTCCTCCGTGCTCCCTCTCCCTTCTGCCGGCGAGCTTCCTCCGGCCGCCCGCTCGCCGCAGAGCCCCTCGCCTCGGTCGCCCACCTCCCTGCAACCTCCTCCCTCACCTCGCCTCAGGCCCCTTCCCTCCGCCCGGCCCAGCGCCGCCCAATGAGCCCTCGGCGAGCCTCCCCGGTCACCTCCAACCCCGTAGCCGCCTTCAGCGTCGCCCGCCCGCTCACCCCGGACCCCGCTCCCCGTCGGCCCCGCCTCGTCGCCTCGTCGCAGCCCTCCGGCCCCAGCCGCTTTGCTCGCCGCCCTGCCCTCGGACCGGCCGCCTCGAGACCGGCCCCGTCGCCTCGCCCGCATCCCTGGCCGCCTGCGCCTCGATTTCCCCAGCCGCTGCGCCAGCGTGGCCGCGCCAGCGACGCCTCAGCCTTCGCCAGGCTCCGCCGCCGCGTTTTCCCCGCCACCGTTCGCCCTCCGGCAAGCCGCCTCACCCGCGACCCCCGCGTCCGTCCCCTCAGTGCCCTCCTCCCCGCAGCAAGCCCCACCTGCGAAGCCGGCCGCCGCCTTCCGTTCGCCTCCAGTGCTCGTGCGTCTGGCCCTTGTCGTCGTGTCGCCCTAGACCGAGCTTCGGTTGTTGTTGCGTGTCGCGTCCTCCCTCCAGCAGCCGAGGCCCACCCGAGGTCAACATCTGTAAAAGAGCGGACAAGACACGACTCAAATATACCGACGCTAAGTCGAGATCGACAACGGCCTCATCTTCGAACCCGAAGGCCGATCCTGTACCCGGCGCCGCTCCAAGATCCCCCTTCACGGAGTTGATGACCCGAAGGCCGGCAAGATCGCCACGGTTGCGACAAGTTCTCCAACGACCTCAAGACCGTCCCTGAAGCGGAACGACGAACCCCCGGACGCCAAGTCCGACACCGACAACTAACACTGTGGAACCGACAGGATCGACCTCACCGACGCCATGATCTCCCTCACGGAATCCGAAGCGCGGACCCGCCAAGACCCTCGCAACGGCAAGATTGACCCCGTGGGACCCGGCAAGTTCTTCTCGACTACAAGATCATCGACATAGAACCCGAAGGACACGTGGGCGACAAGGACTCCCTCGAGGACGCCGAGTGCTTCCCCCGGACACCGAGACCCCGGATGCGCCAAGACCCTAACCCCGGAACCGTCGAACCCCGGTACCCCAAGATCGTCGAGCCCCCTCTGATGTGGGACCCTTTTCCCTCGAACCCTATTTTATAACATAATACCAACTTGTTGCATATTGAATTGTCATTCATCTCGCATGCATATCTGTGGTTTGGGGGCCTTTTGCCGATTCACCTAATAATTAAATATGGGGCCCATATGCGGGCAAATCTAGACTCATATTGGCCTCATTTAAACTTGTGTAGCGAACCAGTACTATCGTTTGCCATGCTAAACAACATTTAATATGCGGGGGTTTAAACAACTTGAACCATATATTAATTGTCGGGACCCCGGTTCCGCTTAACATAACCTAATTGCACCGCACTTTGCCATGTCATGCATCATATCATAAGCATGCCGATCTTTTACCGTTTTATTAAATATTGCATCCGGTGTTTCTCCTAGTGTTTTGCTTCTTCGCGGATAAGGTCGTTGAGTTGACGTGAGCTTCGCCCCGATCTTCGGATGAATCTTTCGACAATGTTTTCAGGCGAGCATCTCCCCCTTTCTACCTATCTTACTTTTATAGTCTTTATTTCCCTCCTGTTGATCTATTGCTATCTGTGTTGCGTTGCTTTAGTTTTCGTACCTATGATATCCCCTGCAGCCTTATATTGCCTTGGACACACCCTATTACCTGTTGTTTGGTAGATAGTTGGACTTGCGCGTCGTAGTTGCTTGCTCAAGTGCTGATGTGTGTCGTCATATGCCACAGTTGCTGATGTATTGCCGCATGTTGTTGTTGGAGATGGTTCTAGTTTTACTTATCGTCACTTTACTTTCTGTTTAACAACTAAAAATTGAATAAGCAGAGGCATCGGTGGGTGATAGAAAATATTTGGTTTCCGAACGCCCACTTGTGTCCCGTAAGACCCCGAGTACTTGATACCTGTTCCTTGATTTTTGCGCGCTATCCACATCCGGGAGGTATATGGGACCCCCCTGAGCCAGAGCTTGATTCAGTCTTATTTCTTGGGGCCACAAACTAGTTTGAGGTTTTATTTACGATCCTGTACTTATGCCATGTTTTACCGCTTTGATTACGATTGTGCGACAGATAGCACCTGTACTGTTTAAGATCGGGACACGTTTACGCGGTGTCGACAAGCCCCGTTTGGGGTTCCCGCCATCGCTCTGACCGTCTACCTTGAGGCCGTCTCGGAGCTTGCCTACTCCGTTCGGATTCTACTTAAGGGTGGCCCCTGAAATATTTCTGAATCCTGTGATTGTTCAGTCGTGAAAGCCTCGTTGGGTTTTGATTTGGTTTTTCCGAGGTTGATCGAGCGTGTGTTGCTATTGGTGCACCCCGGCCGGGTAAAAACTTTCTGAAAGCCGTGTCCGCGGATATGGACGACTTGGAGCACAGTATCTCGATCATAGAAAAGCATAACTAAAGTTTACTGCTATAAATTTGACTTATAATGACTAGTAATCAGCTCCACTACAACGGAATGGCTAATTAATACTGCCCACAAATGCTTGTTTGGTTGTCGCTTGCGACAATTGTATCTGACTAGTAAGTATTGCAACTACAACGGAATGGCTGAATAAAAGTACCAACAACTGCTGGGTTTTGGGTTTATCTCATGATATCACATGTCGATTAGTAATTGTTGCAACTACCACGGAATGGTTAACTAAAAGTGCCCACTGCTTATTTTATCAGGACGATTATCTAAACCTGACTAGTAAAGTGCCGCCACTATAACTGAATAAGTAAAACTGCCAACGGTGTGAGTTCCTCGGTTGACTTCCTCGTATGGTCTCGAGGGGGAAATACCAGGATGGGTTTGTTTGGTGATAGCTTCAGGTTGGATCCGGGTAGGTCATTCTTATCCCCCTCTGATATCCGCCAGTTGTATCGAGTCTCTATAGGTTGTTTAGTGCATGCTGCCGCCGCGCCGATCCACCATACCTATGTAGGCGAGGACCGCCAATCTAGCCTCGCCGTGTCTTGGCCTCGATCTTGACGACTCCTCTTTTCCTTTGCCCTTTGCGCACCCCTTTTGTTTAAGCCGGTTTTGGGATCGACGGCGTTAGCAGGGTTACCCTTCCGGCTTGGCCTGGGCAGGGTTATGGACGCCATTGGTTATTCTTGTGGCTCTTAGCCCCATTTGCATCTTGTCGTAGTCGGACGCTCGTCTTTTTCAAGGTGATTTGGATCTTTGTACCGGTATATCTGTATTCTTGACTCATGGAGTCGTTATATATATATCTGCATGGGTCCCATCGAGGACTGTTGTGTAATGTTATTACTTCGTTCTCCACCCATTCGAAAGTGCTGGTGGGCACCTTTGAATCGTTTCTATCACGGTTTGGTGAATTTTGCCCAAACTTGCATAGGTCCGATGAGGGTGTTCTGAGTGGTATCGAGCACAAAGCACGATACCCCACAAGTCCAGCCTGTAGGATAACCTAGCTAACGGCCGAAGTAGAGAGTCAAAACTATTTTGCAAAATCGGTTGGATAGATCTGGTTAGGTCTGATTTTACTCCTTACCCCTCTGTTGTTCTCCTCTTACCTCTACGTGTTTTGAATCCGCTCTCTTCTCTTTCTTCGAGTCCAGGAATTTCTCGTGGTTGGGTTTCCGTCGTACCTTTAGGGTTTCGCTTTCTCCCTTTGGTAACGGAGGTGCTACGATCATCAATCTGCAGCTGTTCTGTTGTGCCTTCATCCGATCTTTTGTTCTTGAGATCTTTGTCCATATGTGCTCCTTGCTGGATATCAGTGTCGTTGAAAAACACAGGAGAAGGACGAGCATTGGTGAAGTTGGAGTATACCTTGAGCATGTGTTGTTCATGCCAATGGAATCATCGCGAAGCCTAATCATTGTGTCTTTCATACGAATTCTGCTGGCATCATCCCTTTGTTCCGGATACCGCCTGTGAAGATCTTCAGTCTAATTCCGAGAGTTGGTTGCTTAATCCGCCTATTCGTGTGCAGAGTAATGGTTTGAGTGCGGGATGGATTAGCTACCCTACCACTTCTCTTATCATTCGCTCTTGTACGTCGAATCAGGGGATCCGGCAGTTTTACTCCGTCCATGGAAGTTAGAGGTGGCTTTATCGTTTGATGCCTCTATCTTCGTCCTTTGTTTATCCGGAGTGTTCTCCCGACGATCAGGAACAACGACCCTTGTTGGTGGTGTCGCCGATCTCCCAGATGAAGAAGGGACCCTCGTTAGAGGTGTCGCGAGGATCTACACAAAGCGTGAAGACGGAGAACGCCGACCTTCCTTCCGGTACCATGAGGCGGATCTCGAGGGCGAGATCCATTGTTAGTGGTGTCGAATTGTGGCATCCCGCAAAACCACTACTAGAAAATCGCGTTGAATTTGTGCATTGCATCGTCATCATCATGCATTGTTTGCCAAAACTATTTTCGCAAAGCCGTTTTGTTTTCTAAAACGCCCCGTCTTTTATTCAAACGCCAAACCGGGTCCCCGGAATATTTTGTTTTGGCCGCTATCGGTTTGCAGACGGCCCGTTTAAATCGAATAAAATATTTATTTATTTTGGCCGGAGCAGTCGAACGGGCCAACCGACCCGAACGACCGCCCCAGATTTCTAGATCGGTCCAACCTGCCTACCCCATCTAATCCTAAATCCACCTAAAAATCTACCCCCTCTCTCCAGCCACATCACCCCCACCAATCCCCTTAAGCCACCTCATCTCTCCCCTCTTCCCTACCCACTCACAACCTGCCAAGTGGCCTAGCCTCACCCACTCACCGCCCCTGGACCCTTTCTCTCTCCTCACGGCCTGGCCCCCACCACAGCGTGACCCAGCCCTGCAGCCTTGACCTGCCCAGCAGCAGCCGCAGCGCCCGGCACGCAGCAGCCGCACGCGCCCGCCTGGCCGCCACACGCCCACCTCCCTCCTCTCGCTGACCCCACCAGCGTGTCCCTCTCCCCCCGTCCCCAACCCCCTTCCGGCCCGTCCCCCAGCCTGTGACCTCCCTCTTCCTCCGTGCTCCCTCTCCCTTCTGCCGGCGAGCTTCCTCCGGCCGCCCGCTCGCCGCAGAGCCCCTCGCCTCGGTCGCCCACCTCCCTGCAACCTCCTCCCTCACCTCGCCTCAGGCCCCTTCCCTCACAGCGCTGGCCATGAGCCCTCCCGAGCCTCCCGCCCGGCCACCTCCAACGCCGTAACCGCCGCTTCGCGTCGCTGCCCGCTCACCCGGACCCCGGCTCCCGTCGGCCCCGTCGCCTTGCACGGTCGCGCAGCCCTCCGGCCCCAAGCGCCCTTTGCTCCGCCGCCCTCGGGACGGCCGCCTCGAGACCGGCCCGTCCTCGCCCGCATCCTGGCCGCCCTGCGCCTCAGTTTCCCATGGCTGCCGCCTTGCCAGCGCGCCCGCCGCGCATGACGCCTCCCAGCGCTTCGCCAGCTCCGCTGCGTTTCCCGCCACCGTTCGCCCTCCGGCAAGCCGCCTCACCCGCGACCCCGCGTCGTCCCTCAGTGCCCTCCTCCCCGCAGCAAGCCCCACCTGCGAAGCCGGCCGCCGCCTTCCGTTCGCCTCCAGTGCTCGTGCGTCTGGCCCTTGTCGTCGTGTCGCCCTAGACCGAGCTTCGGTTGTTGTTGCGTGTCGCGTCCTCCCTCCAGCAGCCGAGGCCCACCCGAGGTCAACATCTGTAAAAGAGCGGACAAGACACGACTCAAATATACCGACGCTAAGTCGAGATCGACAACGCTCGTAACCGAACCGAGCCGATCCTGTGCGGCGCCGCTCCAAGATCCCCCTTCACGGAGTTGATGACCCGAAGGCCGGCAAGATCGCCACGGTTGCGACAAGTTCTCCAACGACCTCAAGACCGTCCCTGAAGCGGAACGACGAACCCCCGGACGCCAAGTCCGACACCGACAACTAACACTGTGGAACCGACAGGATCGACCTCACCGACGCCATGATCTCCCTCACGGAATCCGAAGCGCGGACCCGCCAAGACCCTCGCAACGGCAAGATTGACCCCGTGGGACCCGGCAAGTTCTTCTCGACTACAAGATCATCGACATAGAACCCGAAGGACACGTGGGCGACAAGGACTCCCTCGAGGACGCCGAGTGCTTCCCCCGGACACCGAGACCCCGGATGCGCCAAGACCCTAACCCCGGAACCGTCGAACCCTGGACCCTGTCGAACCCCGGTACCCCAAGATCGTCGAGCCCCCTCTGATGTGGGACCCTTTTCCCTCGAACCCTATTTTATAACATAATACCAACTTGTTGCATATTGAATTGTCATTCATCTCGCATGCATATCTGTGGTTTGGGGGCCTTTTGCCGATTCACCTAATAATTAAATATGGGGCCCATATGCGGGCAAATCTAGACTCATATTGGCCTCATTTAAACTTGTGTAGCGAACCAGTACTATCGTTTGCCATGCTAAACAACATTTAATATGCGGGGGTTTAAACAACTTGAACCATATATTAATTGTCGGGACCCCGGTTCCGCTTAACATAACCTAATTGCACCGCACTTTGCCATGTCATGCATCATATCATAAGCATGCCGATCTTTTGCCGTTTTATTAAATATTGCATCCGGTGTTTCTCCTAGTGTTTTGCTTCTTCGCGGATAAGGTCGTTGAGTTGACGTGAGCTTCGCCCCGATCTTCGGATGAATCTTTCGACAATGTTTTCAGGCGAGCATCTCCCCCTTTCTACCTATCTTACTTTTATAGTCTTTATTTCCCTCCTGTTGATCTATTGCTATCTGTGTTGCGTTGCTTTAGTTTTCGTACCTATGATATCCCCTGCAGCCTTATATTGCCTTGGACACACCCTATTACCTGTTGTTTGGTAGATAGTTGGACTTGCGCGTCGTAGTTGCTTGCTCAAGTCTTGATGTGTCATATGCCACGATTCTTTGTATTGCCGCATGTTGTTGTTGGAGATGGTTCTAGTTTTACTTATCGTCACTTTACTTCATTTAACAACTAAAAATTGAATAAGCGGAGGCATCGGTGGGTGATAGAAAATATTTGGTTTCGAGCCCACTTGTGTCCGTAAGACCCGAGTACTTGATACCTGTTCCTTGATTTTTGCGCGCTATCCACATCCGGGAGGTATATGGGACCCCCCTGAGCCAGAGCTTGATTCAGTCTTATTTCTTGGGGCCACAAACTAGTTTGAGGTTTTATTTACGATCCTGTACTTATGCCATGTTTTACCGCTTTGATTACGATTGTGCGACAGATAGCACCTGTACTGTTTAAGATCGGGACACGTTTACGCGGTGTCGACAAGCCCCGTTTGGGGTTCCCAGTCGCTCACAACCGTCTACCCAGACCTTGAGGCCGTCTCGGAGCTTGCCTACTCGTTGGATTCTACTTAAGGGTGGCCCCTGAAATATTTCTGAATCCTGTGATTGTTCATGTGAAAGCCTCGTTGGGTTTTGATTTGGTTTTCGAGGTTGATCGGCGTGTGTTGCTATTGGTGCACCCGGCGGGTAAAAACTTCTGAAAGCCGTGTCATGGATATGGACGACTTGGAGCCGATATCTCGATCATAGACAAGCATAACTAAAGTTCTTGCTATAAATTTGACTTATAATGACTAGTAATCAGCTCCACTACAACGGAATGGCTAATTAATAATGCCCACAAATGCTTGTTTGGTTGTCGCTTGCGACAATTGTATCTGACTAGTAAGTATTGCAACTACAACGGAATGGCTGAATAAAAGTACCAACAACTGCTGGGTTTTGGGTTTATCTCATGATATCTGTATCTGATTAGTAATTGTTGCAACTACCACGGAATGGTTAACTAAAAGTGCCCACTGCTTATTTTATCAGGACGATTATCTAAACCTGACTAGTAAAGTGCCGCCACTATAACTGAATAAGTAAAACTGCCAACGGTGTGAGTTCCTCGGTTGACTTCCTCGTATGGTCTCGAGGGGGAAATACCAGGATGGGTTTGTTTGGTGATAGCTTCAGGTTGGATCCGGGTAGGTCATTCTTATCCCCCTCTGATATCCGCCAGTTGTATCGAGTCTCTATAGGTTGTTTAGTGCATCTTTGCCGCCGCTTGATCCACCATACCTATGTAGGCGAGGACCGAATTCTAGCCTCACCGTGTCTTGGCCTCGATCGACGCTCCTCTTTTTCCTTTGCCCTTTGCCAGCACCCCTTTTGTTTAAGCAGGTTTTGGGATCGACGTCGTTAGCAGGGTTACCCTTCCGGCTTGGCCTGGGCAGGGTTATGGACGCCATTGGTTATTCTTCAGGGCTCTTAGCCCCATTTGCATCTTGTCCGTAGTCGGACGCTCCGTCTTTTCAAGGTGATTTGGATCTTTGTACCGTATATCTGTATTCTTGACTCATGGAGTCGCTGTTATATATATATCTGTTCTGTGGGTCCCATCGAGGACTGTTGTGTAATGTTATTACTTCGTTCTCCACCCGCACGAAAGTGCCTGGTGGGCACCTTTGAATCGTTTCTATGCGGGTTTTGGTGAATTTTGCCCAAACTTGCATAGGTCCGATTCTGAGGGTGTTACATTTCTCCGGCTGCGGAGATTCGCCAGCAGCCGGCCCGCAGGATTCCGGCCTCCTCGAAGGAGGCCAGTTGCGCCCTGGTGCACTTGGATCTACCCCAAGGTTCGGTGGAGAGGGCCATGGCTGAGGATTTGCTTGGAGGTCGGAGGATTGCGGGTCGGTCATATCGCGAGATCAACGGGCGAAAGATGTGCGTACTCGGAAGAAATGGTGGGCGGTTGGCTTTCCGATAGCCTACCATTCCTCTTATATAGCGCAAGCTGCCCGCCAAATTAGGGGGCCGTTACCGCGCGATGATTACGCCGAAAGTTACCGCGGTTACCTTAACGGCTAGTTTGACCACGCCCGACGGTCCGCTCGCCACCGGCTCATTGAGTTACTCACGAGGTCGACCCGTTGGTTCGATTCACCCAAGACGCAACTCGGTTCGCGGATTTTTTCCTTCGTCGGCAGAGCCCGCCGACGATTCGACCGATGCCAACTTGAAGCCGTATACTCCGATTGCCAGCCACCCGCGCCTAATCAACGGCCTCGGGGACTACCGATGGGGATATGCCCACCGGGTATCCTCGTGGGACGTTCCGACGCCCAAGGGCTGGCAGTGGGCCTGCAGAATCGAGTGGATCAAAGCCCATCAGGTACCAGCACTGGAGGTCAAGGCCCAGCGGTAGATAGGCCCCGGTCGAAAGTTAAACGATTGACAAAGTTGTAACCGAATCGGTTGAGATATGTAAACCCTAGGGGAGGTAAGCCTATATAAACCTCCCTCAGGGGTGAGTAGAGAGACGTTCCCTCATACACCCAAGCAACTCGCCGCCTAGTCGCCGAGTTTGCCCGTTGTAAACACCTCCATAATACAATCTAGCAGGAGTAGGTCTTTACCCTCCGGGGGGCCGAACCTGGGTAAAACCCTGTGTCTTTGCCCTCATCTCGCACCGCAGATGGCTGGCCGCCCTTGCCCTTCGTTCTACTACTCGCTGCCGATTGCAGCGTCTGCCGTGGTCATTCCCACGACAGTTTACTAAAACTACCCACAGTTTATAATATCAGGATGACTCATGTTATCTATATCTGACTAGTTTCAGGTTGGATCTGAATAGGTCTTTCTTATCCCTATCTGATAGCCGCCGGTTGAATGGAGTCTCTATAGGCTGTTTAGTGCATGCTGCGCTGTCGCCTAAGTCCACCATACCTATGTAGGCGAGGACCGCCGAATTCTAGTCTCGTCGTGTACTGGCCTCAGTACTGACCGCTCTCCTTTTTCCTTTGCCCTTTCTCGGCACCCCTTTTTGTTTAAGCAGGTTTTGAGATCGACGTTGTTAGAAGGGTTACCCTTCCAGCTTGGCCTGGGCAGGGTTTGGACGCCATTGGTTATTCTTCAAGGCTCTTAGCCCCATTTGCATCTTGTCCATAGTCGGATGTTGTATCGTTTTCAAGGTGATTTGAATCTTTTGTATTTTATATATGTATTCTTGACTCATGGAGTCATTGTTGTATATATCTGTTCTGTGGGTTACATCGTGGACTATTGTGTAATGATATTACTTCGTTTTCCACCCACACGCAAGTGCCTGGTGGGCACCTCTGAATCGTTTCTATGCGGGTTTGGCGGGAATCGCTAAAACTTGCATAGGGCCGATCCAAGGGTGTTACATGTAACAAGCTTACTTATAACGGATAGTGAATCAAGAGCAGCAGAGGTGTTTAGGATTGTACCTATTCTTGTAGTGGATGGTAAAATAGGAAACTTTCCATCACGAGACTTCCCCATGATGAAAGGAGTAGCAGTGAACAATAATAGATCCAAGTGAACTCACAAATAAAGCTATGCTCCCCGACAACGGTGCTAGAAAATAGTCTTGATGACCCACAAGTATACGGGATCGCAACAGTCTTTGCGGGTAGTATTACCCAAGTTATTGATTCGACACAAGGGGCCAAAGAATACTTGCAAGCCTTAACAACTGAGTTGTCAATTCAGCTGCAACTGGAAATAGTTCTTGCTCACATAAGTTTATTAGTAGCAACAGTTTGTAGTAGCAACAACAAAGAAATAGCAACAGTGAAACATGAGCAATAGTAACAATAACAGTAAACAGTAGTATTTGAGTGCGGTAGGCATAGGGATGGATGAACGGGCGTTGCATGGACAAGTCTAAACATGTAACTTCAAGATCTAGGGAATTGAAGATAAATAAGAATAAGCATCCAAGTACTAAACAATCCTAGGCATGTTCTCCATATATAGTCATGTGTGCTCGCAATGAGAACTTGCACAACATCTTCTGTCCAGACAGCCTGTGGAAGCGGGGCCTCTAGGGAAATACTGGCAATTAAGGTGCTCCTTTTAATAGAGCACCAGAGGGAAGCATTAACGCTCCATGAACACATGTGATCCTCACATCACAGCCATCCCCTCCGATTGTCCCAATTTCTGTCACTTCGGGTCCTTTGGATTCGAACAATGGTATGTGTACACAACTTGCAGGTAAGATCACAAACAATACTATCATAATGATTCAATAATAAGTTCATATCTGATATCATGGCACTCGGGCCCTAGTGACAAGCATTACGCACAACAAGTTACAACAAAGTCAAATAGCACTAATAGAGATACTAGGCACTATGCCCTAACAATCTTATTTGATTACATGATAGAACTCGTCCAATCCCTACCATCCCCATAGCCAACAGTGGGGGATTACTCACTCATGGATGAGGTAAACATTGATGGTTGATGGAGAGGCGTTGGTGATGACGACGGCGATGATCCTCCCCAAATTTCCTGTCTCGAGAGGGTGCCAGAACGGAGTTTCTGGTTCCGAATCTTGGTCTCTGGTGGTGGCGGCACAACGGAACTCTTTCTGGAAAAATAATGACCCCCCCCCCCTAGTTTTTTAGGTCAAGAGGTAACTTATAGGCGCAGAGGGAGGCTGGGGAGGTGCCTGGGCTAACCACACCCCTCCTAGGCACGAGGTGGGACCACCCGCGCGACAGGGGGTGTGGGAAACCCAGGGCTCCCCTCCGTCTCGTACTCTGGCTCCGTGGATCTTCTGGTGAAATAGGATTTTTGGCATATTTTCCGGGATTTTTCCTGATAGTTGATTTTTTGCACAAAAACTAGACACCAAGGTAATTCTGCTGAAAACAACGTCAGTCTGTGTTAGTTGTATCCAAATCACACAAGTTTAGAGGAGAAACAATAGCAAAAGTGTTCGGGAAAGTAGATATGTTTTGGATGTATCAAGCGACCACAGAAAGATTCTGCCGCCTCTGCGGGGCAGAAAACACCGAGAGAGAAAGAGATCTCCGGCAGACAGATTTCTGTTGAGGAACTTACTTCCCGGAGAAGGGAGATCGTCTCCATTAACACCATCATCAAGCTAGGATTCATCGGGATCTTCATTATCATCATCCACACCATCATCTCCACCAGCACCATCATCACCACTCCATCCCGCTGTGACAATCGTGTTGAATACTTGCATAGTTCTTAGGGGAAACTTTCCCGGTATTGATTACTATTGTACTTGATGCTTGTGACTGGAACCATTAGATTATTGTTTATATTCAGATTGTTATCGTTACCATATCATCTTTGATCTTGATCCATATGATGTCCGTGAGTAGTTCGTTTAGTTCTTGAGGACATGGGAGAAGTCATGTTGTTAGTAGTGGATTTGTGTTGAGTTATTATTCAATAGTTTAGTATTTAAGTTGTGGTGCTATTCTTCTAGTGGTGTTATGTGAACATCTACTACATGATACTTTACCATTTACGGGCCTAGGGGAATGCATTGTGTATTTGGCTACTAATTGTGGGGTTGCCGGAGTGACAAAAACCTGAACCCCTGTTAGGAAACCATTGCATAAGGGAGTGTACGATCTCAGAGTTTAAGGCTGTGGTTAGGTTTATATCTTAATTGCTTTCCTATAGTTGCCGATGCTTGCAGGGGGTTTAATCACAAGTATGTATTAGTCCAAGTAAGGTCGGTACATTAGCACAGGTTCACCCACATAACACTTACAACACCAAAGAAAGGTACTCAGCTATTTGAAGCGAAAGCACTTGACAGAATTCCCATGTGTCCTCGAGAACGTTTGGTCCTTATAAGTATTTCCACCGGCTTGTCCTTTGCTAAGAAAGGATTGGGCCACTTGCTGCAGTTGTTCGCTGTCTTTATTACTTGCACTTTGTTTCTTTGCTTTATCAAAAAAAACCTAAACATCCGTTTGTTAAGTATTTACAGAGATTTCCTGCTCCATACCACTAGTAAACACCTTCTACTCCTCGTTGGGATCGACACTCCTATTTATCGAAAGTACTACGATACACCCCCTATAGTTGTGGGTCATCACACACTTAGGGAGCACCATGGTTATGTTCCAATAAATTCTGAGCCTTCAAAGTGGTTTCACACAATCAAAGTCTCCATAAATAGTGCAACTTTTGATGCTCGTTCTGATATCATGTCTGAATTTTTCCTTATGCCTAAAGGTATCTATGAGTCTTTGAATCTTTGGGGACTTTCTAAAGGAGGAGAAGAAATATCTCGTACTAATAATGCAACTTTATTACCCATTGGAATAGTTGAAGGTGTGTTTACAAAAATCTAAGGGAAAATGGTGTCTACTGATTTTCTTGTTATTGAATGTGTAGGCAAAGGACAGATTACGCTCGTAATATCCCTGCTGAAACACCTTGGAGCAATAATAGATGTGGGAAAAGGCATTATGCATTTTGCTCCTCCAGCAAGCAATCATATATTCCCTAAAGAGAAGAAGAAAGGTAAGAAAGGTAGGAGCAAGAGAGTTGATGTTAATGCTTTTTCATTTGAAAATACTTGATTTCTTGCTTCTTGTGGCTAACTTAAAGGCGTTAAAGAAAAGTACTTGTTGGGAGATAACCCAAGAGTTTCCTTGAGTCTTGGAAGTTATTACTTCAGTAATGACCTCTCCTTATCTTTTTGTTTGCTTTTTGTGCCAAGAATGACCTCTAATAAGAGGGAAGTAAGATTTGAGGAGTTGTTGTCCCGAAACAGATTTTTGTCCTCCACCATAAAAAATCGTGAGGAGTTTATGTAAGTCGTATTGAGCTGAAAATTTATGAATAAATCCCTCAGTATGTTAGATAACTTTCATTATTTCAACACTTTTTTTATTTGATCAACAGAAGGTCTTCGTAAAAAATCGTTTTCTACCTGCTGGTCTGTTTTGACAGATTTCTACCATTATTTGCATTTACTTCTTATTGATTCCTTTTTGGGTTATTTTTGGGAAATTGAGCTTTTTGAAGGAGTTTCTAAAGTATCTTGTGTTTTTAGTGAAAAGTTTTGTTGTTCTAAAAGCTGAGCCTAAAGGTCTATTATCTTTTGAATAAACTAATGTTTCTAATGAAGATTGTGTGAAGTTTTGTATGAAGGAAAATTTTCAGGTGTATAGATAGGATGATGTAATGTGATGAAGAATGGACAAAAGCTCAAGCTTGGGGATGCCACCCCGGTGTCACCCCAAGAAATATCCAAGAGGTACAAGCGTCAAAGCTTGGGAATGCCCAAGGCATCCCCTTCTTCATCAATAAAAAGCTCAGGTCTTTCTAGACACTTCGTTTTTATTATTTCATGCATTTTTGTGTTGTTCTTGGAGCGTCTTAGTTTTCATTTGCTTTTCTTAGTTTGTTTAGTTTGCTTTAATAAAGTAGTTTGGACCCCCGTTCTCGCTGTGTTGTTTCAAATAAGTTGATTGCTGTTGGAAAGGAGTAGAAAGTTCTTGCTTGAAAGTGCAAGAGGAGCTTTCTTTGACTGTGACTTAGACTTTAGAATGTCATGCTAGGTGTTGTTTTGACCTTATGCCTAGTGATTATTGTTGTAGCATGACTTGTTCCAAATAATTAGGATTGCTTAGTGTTCCTTGAAAGAATCATGCGTTGTTTTAGCATACAAAAGCATAGTATTGTGGTATTCTCCTTTCATGCTTTGTTTGGATTGACTTGGCACATTCTCACACCATGTTGTGACTATGACAAGTCACCATAGCCTCTATGATCATTTAGTCCTTGACTTGTAGTACCACTCTATGCTTTGATTAGTAATGTTTTGTCGCTCTGCATGATTATGGCTATTATTGCTCTCTTAGTTGGTCGCTCCCAGTCTTTTGCTAGCCTCCACTTGTATGAGTAAGCTTTACTCATGCTTCCAACTCCCAAGAAACCAAGTTATGCCAATGTGTCCACTATAAATTCCTATGCATGGTGTGTTACACCATTCCAAGTATATTCTTGTTTTCAACTATCTTCCAATTAAAAAATATTTTGTTATGTGAAAACTTATTGATTAAAGCTCTCACGAACTTGATGGCACACTTTATATTTATTGCCCCTAATAAACTTGAACCATTGTGTCATCTATGTTGTATATGCTTACACTTATACGTTGGAATTAGCACAACCATGTTTTCATGGGGAACGCTTTCAACATTGCACTTGTACCTTGTACACAGTTGATATCATGCTCTTTTGTTTATGGATGTCGTCGGTGTGAAATGAAAGGGGAGCTTGTAAGTCCATGGAGTTATGTATTTTGTGTTAGAGAAACGCCTGGGCCGCTAGCCTAAGCCATGCCTAATCATGGTGGAAACTTGCAGCATCACCATAGTGACATCTATGAAGCATTCTTCTTATAAAAAAAGAGACATATTGAGAAAAGAGGAAAGAGACAAAAAAGCACCATATCCCATGGTAAATAAGAAGAATGCTGAGATGCACATTGTCTGCTTGCCTTGTCATTTTGGTTATGGGAAAGCTCATGTACCATGTGCAAGGGGTACCCCGTTGGCGGTTCTCTATGATACACATGTACTTACTATGACAAGAAATTGCAAGTAACCAAACTTGAGTAGCATGAGGAGCGGCCCTTGTATTCAAGGGACATGAGATTTCCAACTTATACTTTGTCAAGCATATACTCCATAGTTTGTTCACTTTAACCTTAATCACTTCAAGATGCTTATTTTAGGGGCAATGAGGGCTAAAAGCTAACAAGTACCATAATTTTTGGAAGCTCCTTTTGAAACTTGAAATCCCTGCTTCCCTTTATGAAGGGACTTTCTTCCACTATTATATTGAGTCTCCACCTTCTACCTTCAGGCACCAGTTAAGAGAGCATAGTTGCCATTCTTAGTTCTAAGTGCAGTGCCCCAAAACTTATTGATTGATGCATATTGTTGTATTACTTGTTCTTGTGCTATTTGTATCTAGTCACTCTTATGAACTTTGAAGGTGTCCTATGCATCTATTTGCTACTCCATGAGGGACAAGCTGAATGCCACTATGCCATGTTTTCTGTATGTGAAACAAACAAATGTTTTTCAATGCATGTTATTCATGATATCTGTTTGTAGCCTTTCATGTTGCATGCATAGTTACTTTGTCTTATTTTTGGAACTCCATCTTTCATGCACATGTTTAGAGTTCTTTGATCCCAACTTTCATTGCTTGCAAATGGTTTGATCTTGGTTTTAATGGTGCATGTCACCTCAAAAATTATTCTTTTTATCACTTACCTACTCGAGGACCAGCAGGAGTTAAGCTTGGGGATGCTTGATACGTCAGAAACGTATCTATAATTTTTGATGTTCCATGCTTGTTTAGTATCTACTTTGCTTTGCTTTGTCCACACTTTGAGGTGCTTTTTATATCACTAACCTATTAACAAGTTGCCACGGTGCCAGTTGCCTGTTTTCTACTGTTTTTGGTTCCAGAAAAGCCAGTAAGGAAATATTCTCGGAATTGGACGGGACAAAAGCCAAAGTCAATATTTATCGAGGAGAACACGGAGTCCAGAGGAGAGATGGAGGGGTGCCACAGGGTAGCCACACCCCAGTGCGCGGCCACCCTAGGCCGCTACTGGCGTGGTGTGGTCCCCGCCGCCTCGCCTCTTTGCCTATAAGAAGCCCCCGATGCCTAAACCCTAAGCACCCGATCAATATTCCATGAAACCGTCTGTAGCCGCCTCCACCATCATCCTTACATCAGGGGGGGTCTGAAGCTCTTCTCGGCACCCTGCCGGAGGGGAGATCATCCCGGCGGCCTTCTACTTCATCATGCCAGCCTCTGATATGAAGCGTGAGTAGTTCCACCTTGGACTACGGGTCCTTGTAGTAGCTAGATGGTTGTATCTCCTCCTTGTGCTTTCATGTCTAGATCTTGTGAGCTCCGTTCATGATCAAGATCTCATCTATTTGTAATCATGCATGTTGTGTTTGCGGGGATCCGATGGATATTGAGATTACTATGTCAGATTGATTAATGGTTTTGTCTTATTGATTCTATCATGTTTGTGTTGTTTGTCATGTCGCATGCTCTATGTTGTTACTAGCTATGTTTGCCAAGTAGTTGCTATCGACTCCAAGAGGGGGTATTTATGCTCGATAGTGGGTCCATGCCTCTATTTAATCAAGGGAAGTGACAGAAATCTCTACGGTTGTAGATGTGTTGTTGCCACTAGGGGAAAACAATTGTCTCTTGTTTATGGAACAAGTGGATTGTTTACCTTACACACTTTGCTTAAAACAATTGTCTGTTGCTTGCAACTTATTACTGGAGGGGGTTTGGATGATAACCCAAAGGTGGACTTCTAGTCGCAGATGCAGTTGGATGGCGGTCTATGTATATTGTTGTATTGCCCAATCGAATCTCATAGGATCTTTATGTCTAGTATTGCATTGTTATGCCTTGCTCAGTCCTGTCAATTGCCCTGCTGTAATTTGTTTACCTTGCATGTCATGTTTGTTTATCGAAGGAGAGCACCTCTAGTGAACTATGGACCCTGGTCCAATCTTTACCATTGATACATCTTCCATTGTTACTGTTTACTTGTTGCAAACCACTTTCACCTTCCACACCATACAGTTAATCCTTTGTTACAACAACCGTTGAGATTGACAACCTCACTGTTAGTTGGGGCAAAGTCTTGAGTTTGTGTTGTGCAGGTTTCCATGTTGCTTGCAACACCTTTGAGATGTTTCCTTCCTCCTACTTGTTCGATAACCTCGGTTTCTTACTGAAGGAAAACTTGCTGCTGTGCTGCATCATACCTTGCTCTTGGGCCGGGGTTTCCTGACGAAGCATCCCACGTCAACAACACGCTATCGGTTGGTGTTTGGTTCTTGACCATGAGAGGATCTAGAGCTTATGGTTATCATCATAACAAGCTCTAGTTCATCAAATAAGGATTTCCCTTGCATATCTTATTGTGGTTTTTGATCTTGCGAGTTTCTAGATCCACATCTTAGGAGATATCTCACATATATATTCATGATATTTTCTCCCTTGGTGGTATCCAATATTTCACTTTTTTGGATTCTACTTGGTGTTATCTTTCCAACAAAATTGGTTTCATCCCAATCGGAGTTTCCAAGCTCAACTTCTTATGTTTTGGGTTTGGGAGGTTTTACCGGTTCATCGCTTCTAGAGAGGTCATACCTTTCTCAATTGGTTTTATCCTTCCATGTTGGACTATGATTTTTATTTGCATAATCTTGTAGATCTTGTCATTCTCTTCAAAACGAGTCCAAGATCATCAAAAACGGAGTCCAGAATCAAAAGTTATTGAAGTTTTCGTGCTATGATGTCTAGCATTTTTGCTTGAGAGGAAGTTCCGGCCGAAATTTCGACCCAAGTTTCGGTGAACATCTGTTCTCTTCTTTTTCTCGTGTTCCTTTTTTACCGGAAGTTTTGGTGGGGGCCGGAAATTCCGGCGGTGCACGAATTTGACCCAAACGTGCAGATTTCTCGCCCTATTTAAGGGCCCCCTCTTTCCTAATATTTCCCCAACTTTTGAGGTAATTTTTGCTAGCTCTTCCACTTTCTATCCTCCATTGTTGACCTTCAAAAGGTTTCTCTCTCTCCTTCTCCCTCCAATGATTCTTACATCTCTTTGAGGGATTTGAGAGAGGAGATCTAGATCTACAATCCCACCAAACCAAATACCTTCTTTGTGAAGAAATCCTTGGGATCTAGATCTTGGAGAGTTTTGTGTTCTTCCTCCCTTATTCCCCCAATAGCTTTTGTAACTTTGTTGGAATTTGGAAGAGAAGGACTTGCCATTGCATTTGGTGCATAGGTTTGAATTCTCCTCGAATATTCGGCGAGTTCAAGCTTGTGGGCTTGTTACTCTTGGGTTCTTAGAACCCTAGACGGTTGTGTGGTTGGGTTGTTGACTTCTTGTAACCTTTTGTGGTCTTCTGGCCTTTTATGTCTTCGTTGGCCTTTTGTGGCTTTGTTGTTGGGAGCCTCCAATTGAGTTGTGGAGAGAGCCCTAATCTTGTACGGGTTTTGGTGACCGCCCTCAAGTGTCCCTTAGTGGATCATGAGTAGCCTTTATGGCGAGCTCACGGGAGAATGGTGAGCCTTTTGTGGCGCCGGTGAGTTGCGTGCCTTCGTATCCGGGGTGAGGCCTTGTGTGGCGTTGGGTGAGTATCGAGCCACCACATCCCGAGGTGAGCCATTTGTGGCGTTCGGAGAGCATTGCGCCATCGCACCTCTCCAACGGAGACGTAGCTTCTTTGGAAGTGAACTTCGGGATAAAAATCTTCCGTCTCCACGTCCATCGATTATCTCTGAACTGAACCCTTTACTTATGCACTTTACTTTGTGATAGCCATCGTGCTTAAAGTATTTATATCTTGCTATCACCTTGTTGCTTGTATTGCTTAGCATAGGTTGTTGGTGCACTTAGGTGAACCTAGTGGTTGGGTTTTGTGCTCAATAAATTTAGTTTTATTTCACATATATTTGAGCCTAAACCGTAATAATTTTAAAAGCCTATTCACCACCACTCTAAGCGACGTCCATTCCACTTTCAGATGGTAACAAGTCTACGTTGTTAATTTGGGCTGGATGCAAAGAATTAAGTAACAAACTGTGCTAGCTATAAAAAAATGGTTTGTTTTCGTGTTTTGCGTAACAAACGCCATAAATGATGGTGGTAGCTATAATTTTCTCGGGTACGGCTGACCTCATCTTCTAGTTTTTTGCTCATGAATTCCTCATCTAACCCAACCTCATAAAAAAGAAATCCACATCTAACTCAGGGTATGAACATAATAAACTTCATATAGGCAGTTCTTGTCGCCATACCCAACTCTAGGCCTCCAAGGTCCAATATTTGCACATATTTATTGCAACGATTCAATTAGTTAGCTCTAGTCACTTCAAGGTTGGATCTATTTTTCCTCACATTCTAACTTGGCAAATCTTGGGTAGAATTGAAACTTCATGCAAATGTTCTACACATTTGTTTATGTTTATTAAGATAGGATAATTTTCTCAATCCTCATTGAGTAATGATGCCAGATTATTGTTTGAAAACTAAATTTACTCTTGAACATCAAAATGACTCTATGAGCGACAGCCATTTAGATGTACGACCGTGAGTGTGCGCACACCAATCCACGCTGCAAAATCATGAGAGCACGCATATCACATTTCGCACCGAGGCCCCTAATTTATGGAGACAGTCCTGGGTAGCAGCCACCTGTTAAATATTACACATGGATAAAAAATCATATAAGACGACTCATCACAAGGTAAGGTACATGCTATTTCCTTTGTCTTATGATATTTGGTCTAGCTCTAAGACGAACTCTCATTTTTAATTCAATTTAGAATCTCTTACTAGGTTAACCCTTGACCTTAAGTAACACGCCATATTTTTTTTTGGAACAGATCACTCTAAGGGGCATCAAGATATCTCTCACGAAGAGATAGGAAGATTTCATCTTGATTGACCATGCCTCGCATCATGCTTCGTGATATACCTATACACTACCTTTATAACTACCATGTTACAATGTAGCGTTTGATAGCTCTAACTAGACCGATTCACATTTCCGACAATCCCTTGTCTAAGGATAAAATGTACATGTATAGAGAGAACTACAATCAATCTTGTTAGGTCTCGTGTTGGGTTAATCTAATCTCATGTTCACAACATATGTTCACATTATTAGTTTAACATCCCTATGTCCATGTATTGCGAAAAATAGTCATCAACTAATACATGTATTGCGAAAAATAGTCATCAACTAATACATGTGTTAGTCTAATATTCACGTGTGTTCTTATATGAACTCCGTGAAAGGATACAAATGTCGCCTAGAGGGGGGTTAATAGGCGATTAAAACTTTTCCTAGAGTGGCTCAACAAAGGCGGAATAAAACTAGTGTTTACTTTGATAAGCACAGCCTAGAACAACTAAGGATCACCTATGTGCACCAACAACTTATGATAAGCAATACAAGCAACAAAGTGATAGCAAGATATGTATTACTTCAAGCACGAAGGCTATCACAATGTAAAGTGCATAAGTAAAGAGCTCGGGTATAGAGATAACCGAGACACGCGGGGACAACGATATTTTACCGAGTTCCTCCCAACATGGAGTACGTATCGTTTGGAGAGGGGGTGGTATCAAACCACCAACGCCACAAAAGGCCTCCCTTATTCTCCGGTGAATCTCACCCCAATGAGATCGATCCACGCTTCCACTCTCGGTGCACTTGTCGGTGGCAACCGGAACCTCTCACAAGATTGGGGCACTTCTCCACAACTTAATTGGAGGCTCCCAAAAAATGCCACCAAGGCCAAAATGCCACCAAGGCCACAACCTGCAACACCAACAAACCTTCTAGGGTTCCAAGAACCCAAGAGTAAAAAGCTTCTCAACTTTCACTCACCAAATCCTCCGAGGAGAACTCAAACCGATGCACCAAATGCAATGGCAAGAACACAAGTAGTGCTCAAATCCTTCACTCCCAAATTCCACAAAAGCTACAAAATCTTGTGGGGGAATAAGAGAGGAAGAACAAAGGAGGAAATCCACAAAAGACTCCAAGATCTAGATCCCAAGATATTCCCCTCACTTAGAGGAGAGATGGATTGGTGGGATTGTAGATCTAGATCTCCTCTTTCAAATCCCTAAAGTATATGTAAGAATCAAGGGAGGGATTGAAGGGGGAGCAAGCTCAAGAGGGTCAAGAATGGAGGAGAAAGCCTGTAAAACTCGAGCAGTTGCATTGGGGAAGAAGGGCCCCTTTTTATAGGCCCACAGATTTCTGACCGTTTTCTGCCCGTTGGGGAAAAGTCAGACCGGAGACTCCGGTCTACACCGGAGACTCCGGTCTACACCGGAGATTCCGGCCCAACCTCCGGACCAGCCTCCGGACCGCCCATCTGAATGACCTGGGCCATCCAAGACCCAACAAGACCGGAGACTCCGATCTTCCAACACCGGAGACTCCGGACTGAGGAAACACCGGAGACTCCGGGGTAGCCTCTGGACCTGGCTCCGGACCCCCATACAATATGTCCTAGCCCTGATTCTGATGTCACCACCGGAGACACATCCGGAAACTTCGGACCACACCGGAGACTCCGGTCTAGGCAGACCGGAGACTCCGGTCTGGACCAAATAAGAGGCAAACTTCAAATGGCGATATCTAGAGTTTGGAAACTCCGATTGACCCGAAAGGAATTTTGTTGGAAAGAGTACAACAAGGGCTACCCAACAAAAAGTGGAAATATTGGATACCACCAAGAGAGAAAATTTCATGTATTATAATGTGATATACCTCTCTTGGTGAGAAACCGTAAAACCTCAAAGATCAAAAATGCAATATGATATAAAAGGGAAATCCGTTTTTGATGAACTAGAGCTTGTTATGAATATTACCACAAGATCTAGAACCTTACATGGATAAGATCCAAATAACAACCAATAAAGGATGATGCTAAGTATGCAAAGGTTTGAGCTCTGTTCGAAAGAAATGATCGAGTTACTCACTTGAGAGCCCCTCTTGATAGTACGGTTGTCTATCCTATAAACCGGTCTCCCCAACTAACACCACGGTACCGGTAAGAAAGAAACCCTATCAATATCATACCTTTGCCTTGCGCATATTCCACTTGATCTTGATGTATATGATCTTGTCCTTCTCAAGATGGAACACCTTTCTTGATTGCTCTTGTACGCACTTGCTTGATGAAGACTTGCAAGTTACTCCCCCATACAACATGGGGAAACCTTTACATTGACCTTGTCTTCATCGATCCATGATCACCAAGGATGGCAAGCTTTAATCATGAGATATTCTAGATATTGCACATCTTTAGCTTGCACATCAATTCTTCTTTTCTTCATTATGTTGATGCCTTGAAGATACACCAGAGATATTACTCCATCTTATTCTTCAAGACATATTTGCCATAGGTTTAACTCTCACATGACCAATCTGTGGATCATTCTTTGAACACCTTGGTCACCACATGATCCTATTCACTTCTTCTCCAAACCTTGAAGCCAACATATGGTTCAAGCATTGCCTATGGACAAATCTTACACATACAACTAGATACAAGCATTAGTCCATAGAGATTATCATTAATTACCAAAACCACACATGGGGGCCCACATGTTCTTTCAATCTCCCCCATTTTGGTAATTGATGACAATCCCTTTGAGAGGGTTTATATATGGAATTTTAACAAATAAAATGGTAGCGCCAATATCAAATACTACAAAAGTATGTGATATTGGTACCATCACCATATATAGAGCAAACACCCCCACAATCTATGCATGTGTGATGAACTTGAATTTCATTGCATATATTGCCAATCAATATCATTGGTGGAGTTTCCTCTATATACCACATGCTAAGCAACAACAAAGATGCAAGAGCATGATGTTGGAATTATGCCCTAGAGGCAATAATAAAGATGTTATTATTATAATTCTTGTTCATGATAAAGTTTATATTCCATGCTAGAATTGTATTAAGCGGAAACTTTAATACTTGTGTGGTTTATGAACAACACCGTGTCCCTAGTATGCCTCTATGTACAAGCTCATTGATTAATGATGGTTAAGCTTTCCTAACCATAGACATGAGTTGTCTATTAATAATGAGATCACATCATTGGGAGAATGATATGATGGACAGACCCAAACTAAGCGGAGCAATTAGATCGTGTCATCGTGTTCATCTTTGCGAAGCTTTTCTTATGTCAAATATTGTATTCCTTAGACCATGAGATAATACAACTCCCTGGTATCGGAAGAAAGCTTTGAGGTCATCAAACGTCATCCTATGAGAGAGTGATCATAAAGGTGTCTCTCGTGATCGAGAAAGTACACATGGGTTGTATGTATCGAGATGGGATTTGTCCCTCCCAAGTCGGAGAGATATACTTCGGGCCCACTCGGTAATCGATATCAACACCGCTTGAAAGCATGTGGTTAAGGAGTTAATCACAAAGTGATATCAGATTACGGAACGAGTAAAGTACTTGTTGTGAACGAGATTGAACTAGGTATGATGGTACCGACGATCAAATCTCGGGCAAGTAAAATATCGCGAGATGAAGGGAATATATATATGGGATTTATTGAATCCTGGCATCGTGGTTCATCCGATATGATCATCGATGAATGTGTGGGAGTCAATATGGGTTTCCAGACCCCGCTGTTGATTATTGATATAAGATCATGTCTGCATATTCTCAAACCCGAAGGGCCACACACTTAACGTGTCTCGACGCTAGGATAGATTGGATAATTGGTTTATGAGTTTTTGTTTAGAGTCTTGGATGGTATCCGGGACATCACGAGAGGTTCCGTAATTGTCCGGAGAATAAGATTCATATAAGGCAATGCAGTTTTTAGAGTTCAGAATAGTTTCGGGTTATTCGGTATTGTACCGGAAGCTTCTAGAACCTTCCGGAGGGGGACCAACATGGCCCCACCTGCCGGGAGGGGGCATGAGCCTATGAGGGAGTATGCTGGCCGCATTGGGCCAGGGGCACAAGGCCCCATAGGGCCCAGCCAGCCAAACCCTAGGGAAACCCTAGGGGAGCTTCTAGAAGGGGGGGAACTTGGCCCCCACTCCTCCCTCCTTGGCCGCCGGCCCTAGGGCTTGGGGAAGGGGCAAGGGCTGGCCGCCCATCCCTCTATATAAATAGGGCTGGGGGCGCACCCCTCCAACACCTCCTTCTCAAGCCCTAGCCGCCCTGCTGCCCTCCTCTCTCTCTCCCTCCTGACTGCGTGTAAGCGAAGCCCTGCTGCAGAAACTCTCCACCACTTGCACCGCGCCGTCGCGTTGTAGATCCAATCCGTCTCTCCACCATACTTGCTGGAGCGAGGAAGGAGGAGACGTCGAGGTGCTGCACGTGTGCATATCTCGGAGGCATCGCCACTTGCAGTGTTAGATCGGATCGGATCGCGAGGAGGAGAAGCGAGTACGACTACATCACCCACGTTCCGTCGAACGTTCCGCTGTGCGAATCTTCAAGGGTATGAAGATCTCATCTATTTCCCCTCATTGTTTGCATATCCTAGATTAGATCTTGGCTTTCTCGTTCGCTTCCGTAGAATTTTTTTGATTTACTATGCTTCGAAACCCTTCAGTGGTATCAGATCTAGATCTATGCGTAGATGTGTTTCACGAGTAGAACGCAACATGGTTGTTGCGGGCGTTGATGTTTTCTGTTGCAAGACTCTTGTTTGTGTACTTCTTATGACGCGGGATAGTGAGATCGAAGCGGTCCAGGCCAACCTTACGCGACGTCGTTCACGAGATCGGCTCCGCACTTGACGTGTGGCTTGTTCCACACATGCGGCTGGTGGATGCCAGTTTCTCTCACTATAGTTGTCATGGGATTTACACCGGAGTTTGGCAACCATAATATCAACGTTGTGGCTTTCCGTAGATAAGAATCGTTATTAGCTTGCTACTTCCATAAGCCACGTAAAACATGCAACAACAAAGTAGAGGCGTCTAACTTGTTTTTGCAGGGAGTGTTTTCTGTGATATGGTATGGCCCAAGATGTGATGTGTATGTTGTATGCAATGATCATGTTTTGTAAATGTTTCACGACTTGCATGTCGATGAGTACACAACCGGCAGGAGCCATATGGTTGTCTTTATAATTGTGTATGACCTGTGTGTCAACTTCTTATACGCCATGTAATAGCTTTACTTTATCGCTAAGTAGTTAGCAATAGTTGTAGTTGCTATCCTGGTGGAGGCAATCATGGTGGAGTGATGGAGATCATGCCGACATGCATAAGATGGAGATCATTGCGTGAAGATTGGTTATACCATGTCACATAAAGTTATATGCATGTGAGGTTTATCCTTTTATGTATCTTATTATGCTTAGATCGCGACTGTAGCATTATAAGATGATTCCTCACTTAAAGATCAAGATAAAACTGTGTTATCCCCATGTATGCACCATTGCGAAAGTTCGTCGTGTTCAAGCATCACGTGATGATCGGGTGCTATGAACTCTACGTTCACATACAACGGGTGCAAGCCAGTTTTGCACACGCGGAAATACTTGGGTTTGACTTGAAAATCCTAGCATGTACAGACATGGCCTCGGAACACATGAACCAAAAGGTTAAGCATGAGTCATATGAATGATATGATCGACACTTCGTTGTCCACCATTGAAACCACATCTCTTCTCGTGAAGATCGGATTAGGTGTGGTGAATTTGGATCATGTTCACTAAACAACTTGAGGGATGTTGAATTTAGTGGGAGTTCATCTAGTAATTTGATTAAGTTGAACTAGTTATCATGAACATAGTCTAATTTGTACTTGCAAATATTGTAGATCAAATGGCTAAGTCCAACTTCAACTTCAACGTTTTTGCTGAGAAAGAAAAGCTTAAGAACAATGGGTCTAACTTCACCAACTGGTTCCGCAATCTGAGAATCATTCTCTCTGGCGGACAAAAGGACTATGTCCCTGCTGCAGATGCGTCGGCTGATGAGAAAGCTGTTTATCAGTCGCGCAAAGATGATTATGGTATGATTAAGAGCACCATGTTGTTTGCTATGGAATCGGACCTTCAAAATCGTTTTGAAGACTATCCCGGGCCCTTTGAGATTCTTGAGGAGCTGAAAACTATGTTTCAGACTCAGGCCCGTTCTGAGAGATATGAGATCTCTGATAAATTCTTTAACTGCAAGATGGAGGAAGGGAGTTCCATTAGTGAGCATGCCATAAAGATGTCGGACTACACTCAACGCCTTGAGCAACTGGACTGCAAGATTCCAGAGGAGCTCAAGATTGACAGGGTTCTGCAATCACTCCCTCCCAGCTACAAAAGTTTTGTAGTGACTCATAATCAGATTGGTTCCACTGATACGATCACCGAGCTCTTCGCTAAGCTGAAGGTTGCGGAGGTGGACATCAAAAAGGATAATCATGTGTTGATGGTCAACAAGCCCCCCACCTTTAAGAAAGGTAAGGGTGCAAAGAAGCCCTTCAAGAAAGGCGGCGGCAAGCGCGTTGCCCTGCTGAGAAGAAGCTCGAGTCTGGACCTAAGCCGGACACTGAGTGCTTATATTGCAAGGACAAGGGTCATCGAAGCGAATCGTCCAAGTACTTAGCGGACAAGAAGGCTGGCACCATCAAAGGTATATTTGATATACATGTTATTGATGTTTTCTTACTAGCCCTTGTTGTAGTGCCTAGGTATTTGATACTGGTTCAGTTGCTAGTATTTGTAACTCGAAACATGAGCTACGGATAGACGGAGGCTTGCGAGGGATGAGGTGACGATGCGCGTTGGCAACGGATCAAGAGTTGATGTGATGGCCGTCGGCACGCTCTCCTTAGTTTTACCTTCGGGATTAGTTTTAAACCTTAATAAATGTTATTATGTGCCTGCGTTGAGCATGAACATCATATCTGGATCGTGTTTATTGCAAGGTTATTCATTTAAATCCGAGAATAATGGTTGTTCTATTTACATGAGTAACATCTTTTATGGTCATGCACCTGCTATGAATGGTTTATTTCTTCTGAATCTCGAAAGGGATGAAACACACATCCATAACATTGAGGCTAAGAGATGCAAGGTAGATAGTGATAATACTACTTATTTGTGGCACTGTCGTCTAGGTCATATTGGTGTAAAACGCATGAAGAAACTCCATTCCGATGGACTTTTGGAGTCTCTTGATTTTGAATCATTTGACACATGCAAACCATGCCTTATGGGCAAGATGATCAAAACCCCGTTCTCCGGAATGATGGCGCGAGCAACGGACTTGTTGGAAATCATACATACCGATGTATGCGGACCGATGAGTGTTTTGATGCGCGGTGGATATCGCTATTTTCTCACTTTTACCGATGACTTAAGTAGATATGGGTATATCTATTTAATGAAACATAAATCTGAAACATTTGAAAAGATCAAGAAATTTCAGAATGAAGTGGAGAACCATCGTAACAGAAAGATTAAGTTTCTACGATCCGATCGTGGAGGTGAATATTTGAGTTATGATTTTCTCACGCATCTTAAAGCAAGTGGAATCGTTTCGCAACTCACGCCACCCGGAACACCACAGCGCAATGGTGTGTCTGAACGCCGGAATCGAACTCTATTAGATATGGTCTGATCAATGATGTCTCTTACTGATTTACCGTTATCATTTTGGGGTTATGCATTAGAAACCGCTACATTCACTTTAAATAGGGCACCATCTAAATCCGTTGAGACGACACCGTATGAACTATGGTTTGGTGCTAAACCTAAGTTGTCATTTCTTAAAGTTTGGGGATGCGAAGCTTACGTCAAGAAGTTGATGCTGGACAAGCTCGAACCCAAAGCGGAGAAATGCGTATTCATAGGATACCCTAAGGAAACTATTGGGTATACCTTCTATCACAGAACCGAAGGCAAAGTGTTTATCGCAAAGAACGGTTCCTTTCTTGAGAAGGAGTTTCTCTCGAAAGAAGTGAGTGGGAGGAAAGTAGAGCTAGACGAGGTTGTTGAACCTTCTCTTGAATTGGAGAGTAGCGCAACACCTGAAATTGTTCCAGTGCCGCCTGCACCAACAATAGAGGAAGCTAATGACAAGGATCATGAAGCTTCGGACGATGATACTACTGAATGCCGCAGGTCGACAAGGTCGCTTCCCCTCCTGAGTGGTACGGCAACCCTGTCTTAACTGTCTTGTTAGTAGATGACAGTGAACCTGCGAACTATGAGGAAGCGATGATGAGCCCAGACTCTGAGAAATGGCTGGAGGCCATGAAATCCGAATTGGGATCCATGAGCGAAAACCAAGTATGGACTTTGGTGGACCCTCCTAGCGACCGAAAAGCCGTTGAGTGCAAATGGATCTTCAAGAGGAAAACGGACGCGGATGGTAATGTTACCGTCTATAAGGCACGACTTGTAGCGAAAGGTTTTCGACAAGTTCAAGGTGTTGACTACGATGAGACTTTCTCTCCCGTAGCGATGTTTAAGTCCATTCGGATTTTATTAGCAATTGTTGCATTTCATGATTATGAAATATGGCAGATGGATGTTAAGACTGCGTTCCTCAATGGCAACATTGATGAAGAGTTGTATATGATGCAACCCGAAGGTTTTGTCGATCCTAAGGATGCTGATAACGTGTGCAAACTTCAGCGTTCCATTTATGGACTGAAGCAAGCATCTCGGAGTTGGAACCTTCGTTTTGATCAAGTGATCAAGATCTTTGGATTTGTTCCAAATTTCTATGAAGCTTGTATCTACAAGAAAGTGAGTGGGAGCTCAGTGACATTTCTGGTACTATATGTGGATGACATATTGATTATTGGAAATGACATTAACATGCTTAACGATGTGAAGAGTTATTTGAACAAGTGTTTTTCAAGGAAAGACCTAGGTGAAGCTGCTTATATATTGGGCATCAAAATCTATAGAGATAGACAAAGACGCCTGATAGCTTTAAGCCAGAGTACATACCTAGACAAAGTTTTGAAAAGGTTCAGAATGGATAAGGCAAAGAAAGGTTCAAAGGCCTATGTTGTCGTAAGATATTGAGCAAGGCTCGGTGTCCACCACGGTAAATGATAGAGAAGCTATGAGCAAAGTGCCTTATGCCTTGGCCATAGGTTCTATCATGTATGCCATCTTGTGTACTAGACGGATGTGTCCAATGCTCTTAGTTTGACGAGCGATACCAAAGTGATCTAGGAGTGGAACATCGACACCGTGAAGAACATCCTAAAGTACCTAAATAGGACTAAATAAATGTTCTTAGTCTATGGAGGTGATGAACACTCGTCAGAAAGGGTTACGTCGACGCTAGTTTCGATAATCGACAAGGATGATTCAAAATCTCGGACGTGATACGTTTATATTTTAAATGGAGGATCTGTGGAGTCGGAGAAGCTCAAGCAAAGCGTGATCGCGGGATCTATAGTAGAAGCGGAATACATGGCTGCCGCAGGCGTCAAGTGAAGGAGTTTGGATCAGAACTTCATCATCGAGCTTGGCGTGGTTCCAAGTGCCTTGGACCCACTGGAGATATTGTGTGACAACACTGGCGCCATAGCAGTCGCTAAGGAACCAAGATATCATCCAAAGACCAAGCATATCAACCGCAAGTTTCATATAATCCGAGATTATATAGCAGATGGAGATCTGAAGATTAGCAAAGTACATACAGATCTGAATGTCGCAGATCCATTAACTAAACCTCTTCCACGTGCAAAACATGATCAGCACCTTAGTGCCATGGGTGTTAGATTGTTGCCAAATGTAAACTAGATTATTGACTCTAGTGCAAGTGGGAGACTGTTGGAATTATGCCCTAGAGGCAATAATAAAGATGTTATTATTATAATTCTTGTTCATGATAATGTTTATATTCCATGCTAGAATTGTATTAAGCGGAAACTTTAATACTTGTGTGGTTTATGAACAACACCGTGTCTCCAGTATGCCTCTATGGACTAGCTCATTGATTAATGATGGTTAAGGTTTCCTAACCATAGACATGAGTTGTCGATTAATAATGAGATCACATCATTGGGAGAATGATATGATGGACAGACCCAAACTAAGCGGAGCAATTAGATTGTGTCATCGTGTTCATCTTTGCGAAGCTTTTCTTATGTCAAATATTGTATTCCTTAGACCATGAGATAATATAGCTCCCTGGTATCGGAAGAAAGCTTTGAGGTCATCAAACGTCATCCTATGAGAGGGTGATCATAAAGGTGTCTCTCAGGTGATCGGAAAGTACCTGTTGAGTTGTATGTATCGAGATGGTATTTGTCCCTCCCAAGTCGGAGAGATATACTTCGGGCCCACTCAGTATCAACACCGCTTGCAAGCATGTGGTTAAGGAGTTAATCACAAAATGATATCGGATTACAGAACAAATAAAGTACTTGCTGTGAACGAGATTGAACTAGGTGTGACGATACCGACGATCAAATCTCAGGCAAGTAAAATATCGCGAGACGAAGGGAATATATATGGGATTGATTGAATCCTGGCATCGTGGTTCATCCGATATGATCATCGATAAATGTGTAGGAGTCAATATGGGTTTACAGACCCCGCTGTTGATTATTGATATAAGATCATGTCTGCATATTCTCGAACCCGAAGGGTCACACACTTAACGTGTCTCGACGCTAGGATAGATTGGATAATTGGTTTATGAGTTTTTGTTCGGAGTCTCGGATGGGATCCGGGGCATCACAAGAGGTTCCGGAATGGTCCGGAGAATAGGATTCATATAAGGCAATGCAGTTTTTGGAGTTCAGAATAGTTTTGGGTTATTCGGTATTGTATCAGAAGCTTCTAGAACCTTCCGGAGGGGGAACAACGTGGCCCCACCTGCCGGGAGGGGGCATGGGCCTATGGGGGAGTACCCTGGACGCATTGGGCCAGGGGCACAAGGCCCCATAGAGCCCAGCCGGCCAAACCCTAGGGAAACCCTAGGAGAGCTTCTAGAAGGGGGGAAACTTGCCCCCCACTCCTCCCACCTTGGCCGCCGGCCCTAGGGCTTGGGGGAGGGACAAGGGCTGGCCGCCCACCCCTCTATATAAAGAGGGCTGGGGGCGCACCCCTCCCACACCTCCTTCTCAAGCCCTAGCCGCCCTGCTGCCCTCCTCTCTCTCCCTCCCGATCGTGTGGCGAAGCCTGCAGAAACTCTCCACCACTTGCACCGCGTCGTCGCGTTGTAGATCCAATCCATATCTCCACCATACTTGCTGGACCGAGGAAGGAGGAGACGTCGAGGTGCCGCACGTGTGCATCTCTCGGAGGCATCGCCACTTGCAGTGTTAGATCGGATCGGATCGCGAGGAGGAGAAGCGAGTACGACTACATCACCCATGTTCCGTCGAACGTTCCACTGTACGAATCTTCAAGGGTATGAAGATCTCATCTATTTCCCCTCGTTGTTTGCATCTCCTAGATTAGATCTTGGCTTTCTCGTTCGCTTCCGTAGAATTTTTTTGATTTACTATGCTTTGAAACCCTTCACATGAAAGGTAAAGTGATTAAGAACAAAACCAAGGCATAAACCATTTCCCTTAAACCCTCTAAAACTTCTCCCCCATTGGCATCGATTGCCGAAATGGGTGACAAGTTCTAGAAGACCAATATAGTGATAAATCCTCCAAAGGTGTGCATTCGCACATATCCAATGATGAATACTTGGGAGGAAGTAGAACTATATCGAGGACCCAAAGATTGCCTAAATAAATAAAATAAAAGAAGCATCAACAAATGATGTAAGCAATCACAAGATCCGACAAACCAATTGAAAACAACAAATGAGTCCAAATGGAAACAACAAGATATTATGATACGAGTAGATGAGTGTTTTAAATAACAAATAGACAAGCTCCCCAAGATTTGTGCATAATTTAAAATAAATGCATTGGAATACATAATGCACAAATATGAAATCCTCACTTCATCTATTTTACTTATAAAACAGCTTTTTGCAAATGATCAAATACCAAGGCATAAAAATTGCAAGAAACAAATGGTTGAGCAATAAGTAAGAGACAACATATTAGCGGGCTCAACCACAAGGATGTGTGAGATGCATGACAAAGCATATTATAAGACTAGTGCATGGATGATCATTGCGTATCCACATAGTCTTCAATGAATGATATTGCTTAGTATGACCATACAACACACATGAAACAAGGAAGATATCAAGAAAAAATTGAGTAACCTCTTTCATTTGTATAAGTTTCTAAGTAGACAATCTTGCAAAGATATTGATCCACAAAAAAACATGTACACACAAAATAGATACTTAAAATCAATAGAGAAAGATATCCAAAATGAAGTCATGACAATACCAATAAGATTTTTCTTGAAAGCATGGCCAAAAGGCTCAAATATCTTATTGTACATCGATGAGCTTCAACAACCAACACACCCCATACATTACAACTATCACCAAGGGAAAAAGGAGAAAGTTGAAATATATGGAGAAAGGCAACAATTATCACAGGGAGAAATCAACTAGCGAAATGTCACTATTGCCCATGATGATGGGAAAATGGGGCGACAAAAATACCCGCGTTCGCGTCATAGAGACAGATAGAATATGAATTTAAATGTGCGCATATGTAAATGACAAATATCAAAGATTGCGGTTCATACTTTCGGAACTCATACATTTATATAGAAATTCCATTAATTACATCTCCGAAGAGAAAACCCCTGATTAAGAATTCCAACATTTCTAATTCATAGGATTACATCAACATGACAATTACAAAAGGTGAAAATAAAAGCTATGAAGTCCTTCTCTCGTGGTCTTCGACGAAGTCTTGCTTGGCTAAATTGAAGTTTATCTTTGATATATATTTTTAATATATATTTTACTAGCATGCTTCATTCATTTTTTTGCTACTAGAGCAGAGCATGCGCAACGTATAATGAAGTTTTGATTTGGCTAGACATGGTATTTTATTTAATCCTACGCTTTGCGATGTAGGATATATGTGCACATAATTTGTTCTTGTACTAGTATTATCCGTACAACAAGTGCATGCAATTTTAGCTATGGAACATGAAAGAGCCGAATATAAATGACGGGAAAATGGGACGACAAAAATACTCGCGTCCGCGTCATAGAGACATATATAATATAAATTTAAAAGGTGCGCGTATGTAAATGACAAATATCAAAGATTGCCATTCATACTTCCGAAACTCATACATTTATATAGAAATTCTGTTAATTACATCTTCGAAGAGAAAACCCCTGATTAAGAATTCCAACATTTCTAATACATAGGATTACATCAACATGACGATTACAAAAGGTGAAAAGAAAATCTATGAAGTCCTCCTCTCATGGTCTTCGACGAAATCTTGCTTGGCGAACTTGAAGTTTATCTTTGATATTCCTTTTTAATATATATTTTATTAGCATGCTTCATTCATTTTTGCTACTAGATCATGCGCAACATATAAGGTTGATTTTGTTTGTTTGAGATACATGATATCTTAACGGCCGTATTTATTTGATATCATCCGTAATAAATTTGATAGTACATAATGATTCTATTTTACTACATGCATGGGGTAGCTTCATATGTCCGGTCAATTAACCAATATGTATTTTCATTTGTCATATACGATGAGTCATTTGACTTTTAGATAATTTTTAAATAGTCACTCAACCCGGCAAGGAGACCCTTTTTTATTATCACATGCAGCGTGAACTATATCATGCATGTGAGTTTTATACATGCATCAGATTTGAACAATGAATAGTTCTATCGCTAACGATAGTGGCATGTGAACTAGATGTTTAATATTTCGTATCATATTTCTTACTTGCGCTTGTTCTATCGGTACAAGAAGTTTGTATGCAATTTTATCTAAGGAACATGCACGGGTCTTTTCTGCGTGCATAAAGCGGCGACCACATATACTTGGATTTTCACATTTTTTAGTACTAGTGAATATAGCGCTGATTTGTCTTATGAGATTTTGAATTATTTGCATACCATCGGATATGTATATTTTAATATCTCACTTGTATTACTACTAACATCGCGTAACAAAAATATAATGTCCACGAGCAGCGTAACCAAGGGGAATTTTATGACATGATTTGATAATTTAGCCTATAATATGTCGTGAGGCAGATTTTATTATGGTTTATTCCACTTGTATTACTACCAACGTCGCATAGCAATAAAGCCCGCGAGAAGTGTAACCAAGATGAATATTTGTTTTCTTCATGTTTGCATTACTACTATCGTAGCATAAAATGCTCGTAGCGTAACCAAACCAGAAGTATATATAGTGATTTAGTTAGCATATTCGTATGCATATTTTCTCCAAACATGGGCTTATGGTGATTTTCTAGTTATTTCGGTGTTTATCCTATTTTAAAGGAATAAACCAAGAATGGTATTTTTCCCAACTTGGCTGTATCCGTATTGTGAGGACAGATCCAAGAGAATTTTATAAATTATTTGTACCAAAGTAATTCTCTATATTTTTTTCCGCGTATAGGGACCGAACCAAGGAATGTGGCTTATACCCACATTTCATCCTGATTCGTATCGCTAAAGGGACCAAATCAGGAGATGAATATCAAGAACAAATATATGCAAATATACGCCTTGGCTTGTACCATGATGGCCGAGCCAAGAGGAAAGATTTCAAAGAATATGAAGAAAGCTCTTTATTTCTAGTAGATGTGAGCAAGCTCCTTGATTTGTACCCATGGCCAAATCAAGGTTAAAGAATAAGATGAAGATGGAGGCCCTTTGATAGGAATGATATCTTCTTTAATTCGGACTTAATAATATCCCCTTTTTAAGAGGATTTTTATGGGATCTTCACACCGATGTAATCCTCTAGATTTGTTTTCGCATATAGGGATCGAACCAAGGAACGTGGCTTATACCCACATTTCATCCTGGTTGTATCGCTAAAGGGACCAAATCAGGAGATGAACATTAAGAGCAAATATATGCAAATAAGATCTTTGATTTGTACCAATGGCCAAACCAAGAACATGAGTTTTAGTAGATATAAAAGAGCTCTTTGGTTTGTACCAATGGCCAAACCAAGAACATAAGTTTCAGTAAATATAGGAGAGCTCTTTGGTTTGTACCAATGGCCAAACCAAGAACATGAGTTTTAGTAGATATATGAGAGCTCTTTGGTTTGTACCAATGGCCAAACAAGAACACGATTTTATGAAGAAGATGAATATATGACATAGAAAAGAGGAGAAAGCTCCTTTATTCAAACCAAACGGCCGAACCTAAGGGAAAGAGAATGACATTGTTTCCTACCTTCTCACCTCTTTGGAACTCCTCTTTGATTTCTTTATTCTCACGTGTGCAAGAGCAATAGCTAGGGGTGGCTCTGTGTATGGTAAGCGGCCGGCCAGTAGGTACGGCGATGAGGCAGCTTCTATGCGAGCGGGATTGCTAGGACCAACAAATGGTGTGAGGAATTGATTCTGATGTGAGTGATTGAAAAATGATCAGCTGGGGATGTGCGTGTACGCGATGATGATCGAATGAACTGGGTCTATCCCTAGTATTTATAAACTAGGGAGACGACAGTTCTTTGGTCAACGTGGAGAGACGCTCCCACGTTTGGCTCCCATGTTCGACAGTACGTGTGCTGGGGCGCGGTTCTACGCTCCTCCCTATTTCCTTTTTCTTTTATCTTTTTCATATTTAACCGGCTGATTGTTGAACAACCTGATATCGTGTCCTGGAGAGCTGATCGAAATGATCCGACTGTAACTCTCTCCCTCCATGCAGCTCAGCGTTTCGGCCTATTTGAATGGGCTGTTGTTATGTATGTGGGACAAGGGCATAATAATTATTATATTATATTGTTAATCATGTCATGGTGCCGCTTAATCCATGCATTCATTAATTATCTTATATTTATAATATTAAATATGGGATGGTGCCGTCTAATTCATGCACGATGTATTTCTTCCGTGATGCATATCGCTCGATCGCATATGAGCCAGCTAGCTAGTAAACCTCTGGTTTTCATGGCTAGCAAAGATTCATCTCTATATATGTATTATAGAATTTATTTTGATCAAATATTTTGTATAAATATTGCCATCTATTTTGAAACAACGTGATTGTACTTCACACGGTTATCATGACGATGTCAATATTTTTTATTCCACGGTCAAATATTTTACGACTCGTGACTTTGTAAATTTAGTTGATATGAGACCGCCGCTGTCGGTAGTGGCACATTCTCTATTTATTTTTTACTTTTATGTTTTTTAAGCAAGGACTTTTTTTGGATTTATTTGATTACTTTACCATATTTCCTAGTCGCCCGTCTTATTTTCAGTTAGCGACAAAATCAGTGTCAACAACCCATGAGAGAAGTTGAGGAAAAGATAGGCAATAAAATTGCTAGATTGACATATTTGGGATTGGTGGATCATATGCATGATTTTGTATAGTCCTAATTATATGCACTCATCTCAACTTATGCACATTTACAATAGAGAGTTCTTTTAATACCATGGCTAGAAATACAACAATAAATACAATAACAAGAATTCATGCCAAGATGCAACCTACAAAAGGTTGGAATAAGATGAATATGCATGAGCAAGAGATACTTGTTACCGAGATATAATTGGTAGGATGTAGAGGATAGGAATTCGTTGATCATCCTATAGCTTGCCTCAAATTTTCTTGTAAGCACTACTTCTTTAAAATTGAGAGACAAGCATCCAATATATCACCAATGTACCTAAAACATAATTAAGTACAAAATGGTCCCCAAACTTATTGGGTCCAAAGTAGTTAGTGCAACTACAATACATAGGAGAGACTCCACATAATTATGTGCATATTGATATGAAATTGAATTTCATGCACAACTTAGCTGATGGGAATTGGTGGAGTTTCCCCTATATATTGGATCAAAGAAAGCAAGCATGCCATAATATAAGCATATAGTAAATATGCATGCATAAAGCTTTCAAGAACCAAAAAGGAGATACAATTTGAACAAAAACACCACGTAAATCGAGATTGCACACACAAGAGTGTGACATGACAAACGATGTCCAAATTGTATCAAAGAACCAATTCGACACATGAAAGATCACAAGTTCAATAAATGAACAAGGCTAAAACCAAAAGAGCAAAAGATAGATAAAAATAAAAATGCTCAAGAATTTATCTCATTCTAAAATGGTCAAATCATGAAACAAGTAATGAGACAAAACCAACTCCCAAAACGAGCAAGGTTCCAACAGGTAACCAAACTCCCCAAACTTTTCATGATGACACAAAATACCAAAACGAAAAGATTGAGCTTCCAAGCAGATAAAACATGATATGGAACAAAACAAGAAGCATAAAAGGATTGTTCTAGATAATATAGGAGAGCTCACCCATAAGTAGTACATTATATATAATTTTCTTTTGAATGCAGAATGTACACAAATGAGATCATCACTACTACCTATATTAAATAAAACACAAGAGGATATAAATAAAATAATAAGATTCATAAGAGGCAAGTAAGGCATGGGAGCACACGAAACATTTACTTGGCCATAGATAGGACAAGATTAAGCAAGGGCCAACATGAATATGATCAATAAATTCTACCATAAATTGAGTATTCATTGTCCAAGGACAAGAAATATTGGGTATACTTTTCCCAAGGTAGCTTGCATGGATATCGAAGATCACAGTCAAAACAAGAAGCGTATAACAACATATAAGAATTACAATTGATGCTTCGAACAAGATTCTTGGTAGCTTCCAATAGTCACATAATCACTAGTGATTAGAGTAGCTTGAAGCAGATGGTTTCCATGAGGATATATATATCTAAATATGAGGAAACACATACCAAGAAACATTCTCACATACAAGATCCAAAATATGAGCAATAAAGGCATTTAGGCAAATTGAAACTTGTATGAGCAAAATGTGTCACATAGGAGCTAGATAATTATCAATATCACTTCTAAGTGACACAACCTCGAATGTTCACATTTTCTAGGATTGTAATCTGCACTAAGCATATGACTCCCCTATAATGTGATACTACCATGAAACCAACATGAGGCAAAAGGATGCAAATAGAGATAATTAATGGACCTTATAAAACTTAAATTTCTCATGAGAATTATACCACATAGAGACTAGACAATAATCCAATATAAATACTAGGTGGTATTACTCATGTACACACAATTTTAGGATTGTGGAATGCCCAAGCATAACACTCCCCCAAAATGGGATAATCCATTAATCTCTCACAAGAGCCAAATGAGATACCAAATGTAACCAAGTAAGGCTCAAACACAAGAAACACACATACATGGTGTGCCACCTAATCATACACAAATATGCTTGATACCTCAAGATAATTAGGTGGAAATCATAACATGTACAAAAGCATGGAAGATACAAAACCAACACATGCACAAGGGGGCGAGTAACTTTCAATGTAATGAGTTAAGCATATGTTACCGCAAGGAGGAACATTGGATATATAACATAATCATGATAATCCAAATGGCTTGGCTTGACACAAATAATTAATGAAGATCCCTCAATTCTTCATAATGTAACCAAGTCTCCAATGCCCTCCACGACACACCTATTGATCAAGTTTTGGCTTGTTGGTCCCCAACCAAGTTGGGTCCTAAGAGGTTAGTCACAATAGGCTTGGCAACCCAAATGGATCTTTTCTTGACACCGCATTGGGCACCAACAAATTTGGCAAACACATTCCCAACCTCATCCTTACAAAGAGAATAAGCATCATCAATAATGATACGGTTGGATGAGGAGATACCGATAGTGCATGAGGAAGAAATATGCCCATTCTCACGGCATATGTAGCAAGTTCTACTCTTGCCATCTTTCTTCTTAGGTAAAACCACAGCTCAAGGAAGAGCTTGAGTAGTCCTCTTAGGAGGAGGCCCATTAATGACTTGAGGTGGAGCTTGAGGCCGCTTCCCTTGTTGCTTCACACTAAGAGGCTTTTTCTTCAATGGGCAAGATCTAACATGGTGCCCTTCTTTCTTGCACTTGAAGCAAACAATGTTGGCCGGATTCTTGACTTGATCTTGGCCATTCTTCTTGTTGTCCTTGTGCTTCAACTTGATAGTGGACTTGTTCTTGATATTGGAGTTGAATCCAAGCCCACTCTTGTCATTGGGGGATTTTTGCACACTCAAGATTTTGTTGAGTGTGACCTTCCCTTGATGACCCTTTTTCAAGTCATTCTTCAAAGAAGTGACTTGAGCCTTGAGCCTTTTGATTTCCTCTACATGGTTAGTTTCAACAAAAACACTAGAGGAAGTAGATGCTACATTGTTAGAGCAACAAGGCACGAAATGTAATTCATCACGAGATATATCATGGTTGTGAGAGGATGAACTACAAGGACTAGCACATGGCAATATAAAAGTTGGAGTAGATGTAGTGCTAATGTTCACATGAGGCCCACTAGATGTTACCTTTGACACGATGGCCTCATGAGCTAACTTTAGCCTACCATGGGAGACTAGAAGATCCTCATGCGAGCTCGAGAGATTAACATGACTTTCTTCTAATTTCCCATAGTTGCTAGTTAGCAAAGCAAGTTGAGCCTTTAGCTCAACATTCTCCTTCAAAATAGATGCTTCACAAGAAATAGAGTTAGTAGCACAAGCATCATTATTATTAGCAAGAGGTGAGGGCAACTTGTCAAGCTCTTTTAAATATGAAGCTTTAAGTTGCTCATGTGACTCGGTGAGTTTGATGAGCTCCCTCTTAACGACCCGAGAGACATTTTCGAGGTGCTTAAAATCCTCAACAAGTTTAGCATAAGCAACTTCAAGTTCATCATTTTTAACCTTGAAGGAGTTAGCCACCGCAAGTTCTCTATCATGGTATTCCTTTACTCTAGATAATTCTAGAGTAAAAGTCTCCTCAAGAGATTCTTTGGTGGTTTGTTCTTCTTCAAGGGAGTCCTTTAGTTGTGCAACTTCATTAGCATACTCACGCTCAAGTGCAAACTTTTCATCAATTAAGTTTTCTTGCTCCTCAATAAGATCATTGCCTTCTATGGCACAATTCAAGATTTCAAGAAAGTTGGAGGAAGCAATTTTATTTTTGAAGAGAGCGCTATAGACAACCTCTCCCATTTTCTTAATAGAGGTAATATCATACTTACCTTTATAATCATCATTATCATTCTCAACCTCATCATCATGAGATACAATGGGATTCAAAGAGGTTACCTTTGTTCCCTTAGCCATAAGGCACATGTGAGAACCGGAGGAAGGTGATGATGAGATTGCACTTGTAGCTCTCTTCAAGACCTTGTCTTGGCCCATAGAATCTTCATTTTCCTCTACATGGCTAGCAACACAAGCACTAGAGGAAATAGAAGCATTTTTATCATGGCAACAAGACAACATGAGAATATCATCATGAGATTTATTCAAGTAATTTCTACATGATATGCAAGGACTATTAACACAAGCATGTGAGGAATTTTGAGTGCTAGAAGTGTTAAGGTCCAAAGATAGATCATTGCAACTAGATAGATATGAGGGATTACAAATAGTGAAAACACTATCCATATTGCAATTTCTATCACCACTCACCATATCATTTCCTTGTGAAAAGTCACATGTTGGTGAAGTGGTAGAGGATGAGGACTCATCTCGACCGGAAGTGGAAGCAACACAATCATCCTCAATAATGTTGTACTTGCTATATTTATCTTAAAGCTTGGTCCATATCTCACGAGCGCTTGAATAAGGCATGATAGAAGAAAGAACTACATTGCTCACAACATGCAAAAAAATTTTAGTAGCTAGAGCATCTATATGAGAGTTCAACTTCTCCTCTAAAGATTCATTTTGGGTATCCATAGGAGAAGAGAAACCCACATATAGATATTCCTCGATAATTGGGTGAATTTTCCGAAATAAATTAAGCATGCGAATTTTCCAAACATCATAATTTGTGCCATCGAATGTGAGCGTGTCCTTGTGCACTAATCCCCTAGCCGACATCTTTACTCTCAAGGCGGTGAAGCCTAAAATGAGAGACCGGGCTCTGATACCAATTGAAAGGATACAGATGTCGCCTAGAGGGGGGTGAATAGGCGATTAAAACTTTTCCTAGAGTGGCTCAACAAAGGCGGAATAAAACTAGTGTTTACTTTGATAAGCACAGCCTAGAACAACTAAGGATCACATATGTGCACCAAAAACTTATGCTAAGCAATACAAGCAACAAAGTGATAGCAAGATATGTATTACTTCAAGCACGAAGGCTATCACAATGTAAAGTGCATAAGTAAAGAGCTCGGGTATAGAAATAACCGAGGCACGCGGGGAAACGATATTTTACCGAGTTCCTCCCAACATGGAGTACGTCTCGTTTGGAGAGGGGGTGGTATCAAACCACCAACACCACAAAAGGCCTCCCTTATTCTTCAGTGAATCTCACCCTAATGGGATCGATCCACGCTTCCACTCTCGGTGCACTTGTCGGTGGCAACCGGAACCTCTCACAAGATTGGGGCACTTCTCCACAACTTAATTGGAGGCTCCCAACAAACGCCACCAAGGCCAAAATGCCACCAAGGCCACAACCTGCAACACCAACAAACCGTCTAGGGTTCCAAGAACCCAAGAGTAAAAAGCTTCTCAACTTTCACTCACCAAATCCTCCAGGGAGAACTCAAACCAATGCACCAAATGCAATGGCAAGAACACAAGTAGTGCTCAAATCCTTCTCTCCCAAATTCCACCAAAGCTACAAAAGCTTGTGGGGGAATAAGAGAGGAAGAACAAAGGAGGAAATCCACAAAAGACTCCAAGATCTATATCCCAAGATATTCCCCTCACTTAGAGGAGAGATGGATTGGTGGGATTGTAGATCTAGATCTCCTCTTTCAAATCCCTAAAGTATATGTAAGAATCAAGGGAGGGATCAAAGGGGAAGCTAGCTCAAGAGGGTCAAGAATGGAGGAGAAAGCCTGTAAAACTCGAGTAGTTGCATTGGGGAAGAAGGGCCCCTTTTTATAGGCCCACAGATTTCTGACCGTTTTCTGCCCGTTGGGGAAAAGTCAGACCGGAGACTCCGGTCTACACCGGAGACTCCGGTCTACACAGGAGATTCCGGCCCAACCTCCGGACCAGCCTCCGGACTGCCCATCTGAATGACCTGGGCCATCCAAGACCCAACAAGACCGGAGACTCCGGTCTTCCAACACCGAAGACTCTGGACTGAGGAAACACCGGAGACTCCGGGGTAGCCTCTAGACCTGGCTCCGGACCCCCATACAGTATGTCCCAGCCCTGATTCTGATGTCACCACTAGAGACACATCCGGAAACTCCGGACCACACCGGAGACTCCGGTCTAGGCAGACCGGAGACTCCGGTCTGGACCAAATAAGAGGCAAACTTCAAATGACGATATCTAGAGTTTGGAAACTCCGATTGACCCGAAACGAATTTTGTTGGAAAGAGGACAACAAGGGCTACCCAACAAAAAGTGGAAATATTTGATACCACCAAGAGAGAACATTTCATGTATTATAATGTGAGATACCTCTCTTGGTGAGAAACCGTAAAACCTCAAAGATCAAAAACGCAATATGATATAAAAGGGAAATCCGTTTTTGATGAACTAGAGATTGTTATGAATATTACCACAAGCTCTAGAACCTCACATGGATAAGATCCAAATAACAACCAAGAAAGGATGATGCTAAGTATGCAAAGGTTTGAGCTCTCTTTGAAAGATATGATCGATTTACTCACTTGAGAGCCCCTCTTGATAGTACGGTTGTCTATCCTATAAATCGGTCTCCCCAACTAACACCACGAGACCGGTAAGAAAGAAATCCTATCAATATCATACCTTTGCCTTGCGCATATTCCACTTGATCTTGATGTATACGATCTTGTCCTTCTCAAGATGGAACACCTTTCTTGATTGCTCTTGTATGCACTTGCTTGATGAAGACTTGTAAGTTACTCCCCCATACAACATGGGGAAACCTTTACATTTACCTTGTCTTCATCGATCCATGATCACCGAGGATGGCAAGCTTTAAGCATGAGATCTTCTAGATATTGCACATCTTTAGCTTGCACATCATTTCTTCTTTTCTTCATTATGTTGATGCCTTGAAGATACACCAGAGATATTACTCCATCTTATTCTTCAAGACATACTTGCCATAGGTTTAACTCTCACATGACCAATCTGTGGATCATTCTTTGAACACCTTGGTCACCACATGATCCTCTTCACTTCTTCTCCAAACCTTAAAGCCAACATATGGTTCAAGCATTGCCTATGGACAAATCCTACACGTACAACTAGATACAAGCATTAGTCCATAGAGATTGCCATTAATTACCAAAATCACACATGGGGGCCCACATGTTCTTTCACTCTGGCTATGAACAACTCTAGAATATACTAGTAAAGATTTACAATTTGTGTAATTCCCAACCGATACAAGTTGCCTTTATAGATATTCAATAAACATATAGTAAACTATAGATATATTAAAATATATTCATCCCTGTGATTGCCTCTAGGATATATTTCTAACAATCTTCTAGTTATAGAACCAGTTACCATTTCCTATTTAGAACTCATCTAACTAACCGCACCGCCGATCAAGTAAAGACAAAATCTAATTGTGACTTATAATCGTCTTTGTCAGTTAGGAAACTAGCATCAATGTAACAACCACGAGACATTGTAGATATAAAGGTCGTGTGGTGGAGTAGTGGTAAAATACCAAAAAATTATGGATCTGATATGCTGTAGTATC
Source organism: Avena longiglumis (assembly GCA_030063025.1). Taxonomy (NCBI): domain Eukaryota; kingdom Viridiplantae; phylum Streptophyta; class Magnoliopsida; order Poales; family Poaceae; genus Avena; species Avena longiglumis. The sequence goes on along the minus strand of CP125976.1, from coordinate 201,954,912 downwards.
CGTTTGGGTCATTTTCTCACGCAAAACCGCATATCAGCCCAAATTTTAGAGATGGATATGACATAGATAGAGCAGTCATGGGGAATAAAAAATGATGACCCGTACGAGAACCATAGTCTTGACGCAATAAAAAGTTCCATTGCGCTGTAGTATACTATGGCTTTTTCTTTGTTTCCTATTCCTCCGGTTTGCTTGCATTTCCCTATTCCTCATTTTCCTCTGCAGTTTTTTTTTTTGTGCCTATATGTTTTCTGCCTCTGCAAATCGAACGGGCCCTAAAGCGGGATGCCCAGGTTTCTAGCACGCTAGGCCCGTTGGAGGAGATAATGCAGCCCACAGAATTTTAGGAAAGCAAAGCCAATTTATTTATATTTCTTAGGAAGTAACCGTAGCCCACGACAAAAGGAAGATCAACTATTCATAAAGGCAGCCAGGCCCATCAAGAAACCGACCATCGCCACCTGAAAACCCTAACCCGCAACTCCTCCATCAGAGATAGGGAAGCACGCCGGAGAGACCTTATTCCCCTGCCGCCAAAATGGTATTGCTCTTCCTCCTTCTCCATCGCTCGCGAGCCTTCAATTTTTGCTCTAATCTTTCCTACCATGTTGTTTTCCCTTCTTCGCTTGATACCATGGGTTTCCCGTGGTGGTCTCTTCGTAGATCCGTAGCTGCTAGATTTGATGCCTTTATGAGTAGTTCATGTCGAGTATTTTGCACGCTCAGGGTTGTTTTAGCCTAACTCGAGCTTTGGTGTATTCATGTGGTCCGGACTATTAGTTCTTCGTCAATATCAGGGTTTGCTCTGTTCCTAGTTCCAGATCTATCAAACTCTGAACTACTATTAGTTGGCCATAGTATGTATTCGATTTGTCCCGCTTTAGGTGCCTTGTTCTACGTATGAGATGTGCCTTAGATCTGGAAACTGTTGCAATGGTTTATACTAGTCAGGTAGAGATTGAATGGATAGTTCGTGGTCTCCAGCTAATTTAGTTTTTATTCTGTTTTAGATTGACTATAGTTTGTATTCATGCAACTTCAAATGTAACATCTTGTAGCAGCAAAATTATTCACATTGCATGATACATCTAAACCCAATGTGACCAAACATATTGTGCTGTGTTCAGTGATTTAGCTTGGCTGTGCGGCATCTGAAGTATGCAACAATCCTTTCTGGTGTACTTAGTTGTTATTAAATAGAAAGAAGTCCATATAACCCCCCTATGTATCAGGTTTGGGACACTAACCACCCCCAACTATTAACTAGGGCACTTAACCCCCCTAAGTATCTAATACCAGCCAAATTACCCCCTCAGACCGACAATGGCTGTTTCGGGAGCGGTTTTGGTCTACGTGGACACTGGTTTTGGTCCACGTTTTTCTGGACGGCTTATGTTCTGCTGCTGCGACACGGCCACTTCCGCTGCCGCCCATCCGGGTGCCTCATCCAGGAGATGCCTAATGGTTACTCTAAGGTGACTACGGTGGAGCACGTTGAGGCCGGTGACGATGCCATGGTGTACGGACTCTACAAGTCCCTAGTAAACTCCGGGCTGGCAGTCAGCGCGATACATTGGACGTGCGGGTGGTTCCGAATGAACGGGGGAGCATGCTAAAACTGGCAGAGTGGATAACGGCGAGATTCTACGGCGGCGTTACGGCGTCAACGACGCCCCAACGGACGAAGCTCTCTGGCAGCGGCATGAAAGACATGTGTGTGATAAACATGCTTATCTTGCCGAAGTCCAATCAGAGCAACATAATGATCCTGCAAGAGTGCTGCAATGACACCATGGACGCGCCATGGTCAAGCACAGCCACGCCGCTGCGGCTACCTGCTACTTTCTTCTTGCCCACGTGCACACGACGCGACACACCGGGCATACGCACGTCCGCAAACAGCACCCCACACACCCGAGCTTCTGCCATGTAGAGCACGTCCTCGATTCAAACAAGCTAGCTAGTTTTGCACATAATCTTTTGATCCGGTCTACCTCCTTTCGTCTATGTTTTGTTTTAAAATACCATTGGGCATCTCCTGGATGAGGCACCCGGATGCATGGCAGCGGAAGTGGTCGCGCATGGCAGTAGAACGTAGGCCGTCCAGGGAGACGTCGACAATAGCCATGCACTGCCAGTGTGCTTCTTACAGTAGCACAGGGAATGGGTGTCTCAGCACCAGCGATGGCATCTCTCTTGCTTAAACCATTGTCCACATGGACCAAAACCGCTTTTAAAACAGCCATCATCGGTTTGAGGGGGTAATTTGTCCGATATTAGATACTTATGGGGGTTAAGTGTTCCAGTTAATAGTTAAGGGGGGTTAGTGTCCCAAACCTGAAATATAGGGGGGTTATTTGGACTTCTTTCTTCCGCTTGAATCATAAGGTCATCTTCTTTCTTGCGGGATGACCTCACTTTACTTACGTTGCAATTCCAATTTGATATTTGAGATTTTAATTATGTTATGGCCGCATCAAATCTTTGAGACCTGATTATCCTTATAATGCCAAGTCTAAACATGTTTCTGAGGACTCGATGTTTGTAGATATACTTTTTTGGGACCATCTGCTGGATGTGTTTAATAGACATTGTCATCTGAACCTGCTATCCAATTTCCTGCAAACCATATTTAGCATCAGTTCAATGTGTCAAATGCTATATAGGTGAACGTTCCAAAGACCAGGAAGACCTACTGCAAGAACAAGGAGTGCAAGAAGCACACCCTTCACAAAGTCACTCAGTACAAGAAGGGTAAAGACAGTCTGTCTGCCCAGGGAAAGCGTCGTTATGACAGGAAGCAGTCGGGATATGGTGGTCAGACCAAGCCTGTTTTCCACAAGAAGGTACAGCAACATAGTTCTTGTGTGATTCTCTTATTCATCAGGCAACACAACATATGCTTAGGATTTGTCTGATTGGCCTATCATCTCAGTGCCATCTACTTACTGGAGGTTGTCTGATTCTGATTTTGTGACTTTCTTCAGGCCAAAACCACCAAGAAGATTGTGCTGAAGCTGCAGTGCCAGAGCTGCAAGCACTACTCCCAGCGCGCCATCAAGGTTTGTTCATTTTCGCTTGTACTGACCATGTCTCTGGTGTTCTGTTTGTGCATGCGCTCAGTCTTTCTTATTTGTCTGTGCAGAGGTGCAAGCATTTTGAGATCGGTGGAGACAAGAAGGGCAAGGGAACATCTCTCTTCTAAATCGCTTTCACCTATCTGGGGTCTGTGGTTGTCGACAACATTACTACTTATCTTAAGATTTCAATGTTATAGTAGTTAAAATAAATTGCTTTCATCTATCTGGGGTTTGTGGTTGTCAACAACATCACCACTTGTCTTGAGATTTCGATGTTAGTAGTTAAAATTAAACAGCCTTGTCATGTATCCAAACTCTTGTGTCTGGCATTTATGTAATGGTTGACTTCTGGCTTTCTGTAGCTTGAATCTTCATGATGGCTTGTTTTAATCTCACGCTGCTGTACGGTTGATCTGATGTCCTCACTACTGATAGTTCGTTTGCATGGTGGCTTGCACTGTTTGGTCGGGTTACATGGTAACTCGACCTTTGCTGCTGTTCGTTGGCAGTTGCGGTGTGAAATGACTTGTGCTCGATTCTTTAGAGAATGAATGAGATCTTTACTGAAATTCTTGTAGATTCATGAGACAATAACTCGACCATTTAGAGAAGTTTGACTCAATCCTGGACCTAATGTCTTGCTGCAGAGCAAGGTTCATCACATCGTTAGAGCATATATGCTACTCTAAGTGTTGCTCATTTTGTACTAAGTTAGTACAAACTTTGTACATGAGGATGGATCGGAGGGAGTATGTAACTCGTACGTATGGTACTCTCAAGTGTTGCTCATTTTGTACCAAGCTAGTACAAACTTTGTACATGAGGATGGATCGGAGGGAGTACGTAACTCGTACGGCTGTGCCTGTGCAGCTTAGCAGTTGTACAAGGACAAACCAACGCAGAATTTGTATTGACGCGTGGGTACAGGTGCGCCCCTTGGCTAGTTTGTAAAGGTTTCAAGCCGTATACCATCTAGCCTAACATCAAACAAACGGGGCGCAATCTCACTCAGTGATCTTCCTACAAAGCACCGAAAGAAACATCTGAATCGTTAGCTAAAACTCAACGCCCCTTTGAGCCATGGAAAGGTGTTTCTGTTAAACCAAGAATATATTGTCCATTGCAGGTATATGCCGCGCCCAAACGCCAGTATCTGTCAACAGGCGGCAAAACAAGCCGGGGACCCGAGCGAGCAGAAACTCCCAAAGAAAAGGGCAAGGAAACATGGGGGCAAACGAGCTACGCTCCAAACGTAGCACCCATCGCAGAGATCACGGCTTGCAAATTGCTCGACGCCGCCATGCCCTGTATCCATCGCCAGCAAGAAAACAATCTCTGGGGCCAGAAGAGCAACGCCCAATGCATTCTGAACCAGGAGTTGATTTTTGGACCACGCGTGTAGGAGATCGGGGCAAACCGTGCAAACGGTTGAACAGAAATTTCTGGCAACTTTTTATTTAGATTGATGGACACATTCACCTCTCTACATCATCAGCATCATGGTCACAGCACAACAAACGAAGAATTCGGAGACATTGGCAGCTACTCCTAGAGAAAGAAGAAAAAAAAATCGATTCCTAATATATATATTACAAGGGGTCTCTTTAATTAGATATGCTCAACAACAACATGTGAACTTCGAACGCCGAGCCGACTCGCGGCGAGAAAGAGATACTATTTCCTTTTACTGCTTTGCCTGCATTATCAAAGATATTTTTTGTTAAGTTTCAGTGGTGAATACTGAATTGGCTACTTCATTTCTCATGTATGTACGGTGAGGTAAAAGGAAGCGTGTGGGATGGATCACCTGGGAGTAGATGAAGGTTCCGAGGATGGCGATGGCCGCTCCGAGCGCGTTGATGGGCTGCACCGGCGTGTGGAAGATGATGATGGAGGCCACTATGACGGAGATACGCTTCATGGTGTTGCCCACGCTGAATGTCAGCGGCGAGATCTCGTCAAGCGACATGTAGGACACCTGGTTGTACAGGTGGTAGAAAACGCTCTGTGCAGCCACCCACCTACAGACCATATACACCACGAATTCATTAGACACATGAACCGACTGGATAATCACAGAAACATAAAGAAACATTGTCTTCTGTGGATGGACTTGTGAAATTCTGAAGTATGAATGCTACTGTCTGTTTCCAAGTTCAGTAAGCATTTTAATTTGCCTAGCCTCAGCAGCATGACATGGTGGTTGTGAACTGGTAAGTAGTAGTAGTAGTAGTAGTACAAAGAGGATGCACGTGATGGAGCTTAATTACCAGACGAAGTTGGGACCGATCTCCGCGACTGCATTCTGCCAGCCTGCAGCCCACACCTTGGGGCCCTCCATGGCGAAGGCGAAAGGGAGGAGGATCACCAGGGAGAGCATGGAGAGGCAGGCGTAGTAGTTCATCCCGCTCACCGACTTGCCCTTCATCCCCTTCTTGGAGAATATGTTCCGGAACACGAACGCCAGGTTGGAGATCATTGCCCCCATGAATCCTACAAAGGTGTTTGGTATCAGAGCATTAGCAGCAGGTAGATCAGAGTGCCTGTCAAACACTCCAATTGTGGCTATCACGTTTCAAATTTGTCACAGGACTAAATCACCAACTTTATTCCGTGGCAACAAAATCGTATCCAAAAGTACAAGGTTGTCCGGTTTTAACATCAAAGATATACTAGTAGCAGTTTTTGGAACAAGACGTGCTAAATTATGGACCTCAGGATTGGTCGACAGTTATGTTCTTGAGAACTATATATTGAAAATATCGATACTATATATCTGTTTCGTCAAGAGTGATGATATTTCTGACTCATGTATCTAATCTGTTAGAGGGATTTTTCAAGGTTCGGCAAAATGGTATTCTGCAGATTGCTCACCAGTCATGTTGAAATTGAGCTCGGTGACGGCGGCCAGAGCGCATCCACCGATGATCGGTAGGAGGGAGAAGTACACCGGCGCGGGGAAGTGCTCCCCAAGGAAGAATCTGGAGACGAGCACGCTGAACGCCGGCTCCCCGCTCTTGATGATGTGCGTGAACGACACGGCCACCTTCGCCATGCTCACCGTGGCAGCCACGTGCCCGATCGTGTGCGCAATCGCGACCTGTTCGGACGCCACAAAAAACATCCCAACAGACGCATCAGCACACATCCAGGACAGAAATGTCTGCAGGATTAATTGTTCCTTAAAAAACAAATGTCCAGGAAGGATTGCTCACCGGAGACAGGGCCTTCCAGAAATCGAGGTCCGTCTGGGGGGCCTCAGCGATCTTGGTGGCCCAGGACGCGAGCATGATGGCGGAGCCGGCGGCCAGGGAGAGCGTCGACGTGAGCCACGGGTACGGGAACGCGTTGAGCACCTTCTTGTTGTAGATGTTGAAGATCACGTTCAGCGCCCACCATGTCGCGAAGTAGACCCCGATCTTGGCGCTCCTCGCGGTCTCCGGCGAGGCCGTATCCACCGGCCGTGCGCCGTCCGCGGTGGCGGCTGGGGGCGCCAGGGACGCGGCGCGGTCATCGCGGGACGCCGCCAGGAACGGCTCCTGGCGGTACAGGGGCCGCGCGGAGAGGGATGGGAGACGACGGCCGGCGTTGGGGAGGGGAGGGAGGTGAATGGGCTTGAAGGTCAGCTTGGTGGTGACAGCGGCGGACGCCGGGGAGAGCTTCACGGAGGTGGCGGCGGCCAGCATTTTGGCGACGGGAGGCGCGGCTTATTGATTTCTTGGGGGTTGTTTGTCTGGGTGTTGTTCTATGCGCGTGCTGCGGCTCTGTGCCTCTGTGTCTGTGGTGTGCGGTTGCCGATTGAAGAGGGGGAGATGGGGGAGAAAAGTATTTATAGTGAGTACGCGAAGGAGAGGGGAGTCGGTTTGGCTAGTTCATCCTCGGATCTTTCACTACTGGTTTTTTTCTCTTTTTACTTTGAGGAAAACAATGTTTTCTTTCCTTTTCTTTTTGTTTTGCTCAATGCTGCGCGAATAATTTGTGTATATTCTTGTCTCCGGACGCTCTAATATTATCTTTTCTTCACCAAAAGATGCTTTACAATGCATGCATTACTCGTGGACATGCATGATGGTAGCTTTTATTTCGGGATTTATAAGGGGAAAAACGTTAAGAGCGAACACCAACCCAAGTTGTCATGGAATTTTTCCTTGTTTTGCTGGCAACTTTGGGCTTTTTTTTTCAGATTTTTGGTGCACCGTTGGATGCACATCGTGTGGCGGGGGTCATTCTCGCCGCCGCGTGCCAGAGGAATAGTAAAAATTCATGAACAGTCTCGCTGAAGTTATTCTAAATTTTAAGCATGCCAACTATGATTGATATGCTTCATAAACATAGACACCACACCATGCAAGTCAAACATCTGTATCCATTTTTTTTTGAACAAGGGAGAGCCCTTGAAGGGGCTGGAAGCCTTTCATTAAATTAAGACGGAGGAGTTACAAATTTTCACGCCGGACCCTAGAAAAACTGAAATTGCAACAAGATCCACACACTTTATGAAAAGGACCTTAAAATTATCTAGGAGAAAGCCATCGGGTCCTTCTTCCAATCCGCCTCTGCAACTGATGGGCCTCGCAATGGAGGTTGAAGAAGCTCCAGGATTCTTCGCCAGTGAGCTTGAAGGCCTCGATTTGGCAAGATAATCGGGTGACATCTTGCTTCCGATTTGGAACTACAGAAGGAAGTGGCTCCACTACTCCTTGGTCAATCGTCACCACCGCTCCTCAGATCTCTTCCCCTTCTAGTCACCACCTCTGTGCTCAAGAAGACAAAAGAAATCGAAGAACATCAACAACTCACCACCAGGATCCGTTGTATCTGCTCGACGAAACCGAGCTCCTTCCCCAGAGCTCCTGCCAGAGATGAGGAAGAGAAACTGAAGAAGATGCAGACGCAGCGAATCCAACAGCTAGTACAGCGCCAACTCCAATCAGCAGGAAGCGACTCCGCACAGCGACCCTCCTCCTCGACACCACAGCCGGCCAGGAAGGCTAGAGCGAAGTCTTGAATCCCGCCTCGAATCCTCTCCCCCTCGCCGCCACGGTCGGCCAGGACAGGAAGAACGAGGCGGAGCTCCCGCACATGGATATAGCACCTACACCCCACGACTTTATTGACGAAGAAGCTCTCCACATCGCCCCCGGCGGTCACCGACTCCGCCCACCGGAGCACCACCGCGAGAAGCCATGGGAGAAGGAAGATCCAGATCTAGCCGAGAAGACCTGGAAGCTTCTTCTTCCGGGCAAGACGCCACACATGGCACGAGGAAGAACCCTACATCTACCACTACTAATAAAACCTAAATCTACGCCGACGCCAACCTCATGCCGCCACTCACCGGCTAGTCCGGTGAGGGAGGTAAGGGAGGGGCCCGAGAAGGGAGGGTGGACTCTCAAGTGCCTCTCGATTCGTGCAGGGGTCGAAGCAAACATTTGTATCCATGAGCGAACCTTTTCAAACCACACACTAAAACTAACAGACCTGTATAATATACTAATGAATCTAACTATATTCCTACTTGGCATCCCGTGTGTGTAAAATATGAACATCCAGTTGAAAACCTTATCATGTTCGGCAACTCTAGTACCACCCTCACGAGAGGTGGTGTTCCCATTTTGATGAAGAAGAACACCGCTCAAATGTAGAGTCATTCTAAAAATTTCTCTTCTTCATTTTTTTTGAGACCGGAGGCAAAAGCTTTGTCTCGGTCTAGTAAATAAGAAGAAGAGAATTGCCCAGTTAATTACCGAAAATCCAAGTTAAAATTGTCACAACCAAACCACAAGGGAACAACACAACAAAACAACATGCAAACTAGGCATGCATCACCCAGATCACCTAGCTGGACTAACAAACTCTCAACATGCTACAACCACGAACCGTCGACACATGAAGAAAGAACTCCGACATGAGAACCCAAAAGGATGGGTCCATCCATCAAGCAGTTGCGGACGCCATTCTCCTGGCACCACTCCTCTTGCTTATGATTTTGAGCATCCTCTCCACCTTCTTGATTTCCCCCCTCGAATCTTTCCCTGTTAGGAGGGTAGCTATCTCCTTGCCATATCCAGGCCAGGCCGCTCGAAACTTACAAGAAGCTTGCAAAGCTCTTCTCCATGGCCCACAAAGGCAGGGGGTTGGATGGGCTGTAGTGGCGGTGGTGAGGATACCATCGCCACCTCCAAGGCCCCTAAAGAACCCACCTCCATCGAAACCCCAATAGATGATTCCCCACAAGGCTCCTGCAACTCGCACATAGTCTCCAGAACTATTACATATTGGCCTACATACTTATCAAGAAAATTACAGCTAACATCAGGCTTTATGGTTATTGTTGCACCAAACACATAAGCAAAACCTCTTTTGCAAGTGAACGCATAAACAAAACCGCTTTATTGTGTTAACAGGGTTCTCTACAGGTAGAGTTGGCTTTGTGGACAACCCAACGTCCAATTTGAAGGGGAGAAGCAACAAGCACCCAACACCATTGTTTGGTGGAGTTTTTGCACAATACAAAATACAATACATATTTGAGTTACGGTACATGTTTAAAAAATGGGTAGCAAAACATTTGAAAATGTAAGAAAAAAAGAGCAGACACATCTTCAAATGTTGTGCTGTCCAAATTTCTTTAGACATTGACTATATCTCCAATCTCAATCATGTTAAAAAAATTAATGTTATGTACGGTAACTTCACCAAACAATGGTATTTTGTGCAATGCAAATCTTGCCGGCACGCTCCTCCCCTGCAGCTAGATATCTGGTCAACAAAAAAAAAGTTCCACCTGTCGGGGATCCTGTCAACAGCAGTTCATTTGCGCCAGTACAAGTAATTAAGCCAAAATATGGGGCCAATTACAAAGGAGACTGTTTTTCTATGTTTGGTGCAACAACTGCCACAAAGCCCGTGTTACCTTATTTGCATTTTTACTATATTTTGCAGCTTATTTTCCCAAGTGAGGGTTTTGGTCTACAATTTATGGCTTGGATGCAAGCAGGGACATGTACGTTTTTTGTTGGTAGCTTTAAAATATAAGATATTTTAGGTTTATAAAAAAAATGTATCTAGTCTTATTTTAGTGTCTAGATTCACTTTAAAACTGAATGAACCTACATATTAAAAAAAAATTAAATACATTTGTTTTACAAAGCTAAAACATCTTATTTTTTAAAACGGAGAGAGTAGTTAGGTGCTTTTGCGTGTTTCCGATGCTGCCTATGACTTGCGACAAGTGTGTACTTGTAACGCACTGCTACCGTATGTGTACCTTATTTGCACGTTTAAAATTGACACGAAGAAATTGCGTAGCAAACGTACCACAAGTCTATGAAGAAAAGGGAGTTTTATTTGACCGCAACAGCAACGATGCATGGAGAGACTTGTCTCCTGACAGCATGCGTTCTTCTCACAGTTCTAAAGCATGCATCTGACTTCTTCTTGCATAGTACAGTAGCATCTCCCTCTCGCACCGTAGATTTCACAATCTGTGGCTGAGGAAAACACATATTAGTAGGAATAATAACGTTAGCTCCAGTTCCCTGACATTAATTTCCAAATGAAAACGACCTATATCAGAAAAGGGCGCACACACAACATCTCCTAACCGCCGGCCGCGCGCCGGCAACGAGGGCCAGAGCCTGACCAGCGTTGAGCCGTCGCTTGGGACGATCGAAATCTCAGCGCTGCCTACTACCCATGTCGTCCAACTCGATCGGCAGCTAGCTAGCTAGCTAGGCGCTGGCCCTGGCTCCTAGCGAACTGGAGGAAATTTCCGGCCAAGCCCGCCAACTCCGCGTCGTCCAATGACCAAAAGCAAGGCAAGCATGCCCTCGAACGAATGGACGAACGAACGAACGAACGACGCTGGCTTGCGCTTGCCGGCGTCTCTGTCCGGCCGGTGTATCCGAGGTTGGCCCCGCGCTGTCTGTCTGTGGGCACACGTTCGTGCCCGGCCAGGCATCCTCCTCCCGGCCTCGCTCGCGGCCGTTGGCCCGAATCTGGTGGGCCAAACCCCTGAGCGAGCGAGCGAGCGAGCGACGGCTGTGCTTCGCCTGGGGCGCGAGACAGGTTTAGCGGCCGAGAACGCCCGGGGCCCCGCTCGCGCGCGTGGCACAGCGCCGGTACGGTGGCGTCGCGACGCGCGCGGCGTGTACAGTGGGCGGGCACTGCTCACCGTTGGTGCAATCCTCGGGCACGTGGGCGGGGCCTGGGCCGTTGGTGCGTGTAAGTCCGTAGCCGTGTCTGTTTGCAGCGTTCTTCGCTTCAGTCCTTTCCACGTTTCTTTGCTGTCAGAGATGCGAGGTCGATGGTTCGCTTCTGTCGGAGTGGTTGCTGCTGCCAATTTGATTTAGCTGTCCCGAGCTCCCATAGATATTGCCGAAATGAAATTGGTAACGTGTGCGTAGTTACACCGGTCATAAGGCACTTAAACGGCCACGAAGGCACGAACTTTAGCCGACCAAGCTACTGAGTACAACACATCACCAATTAAGCATCTGCAGCTGCAGGTGGCCGATACAACACGTCGTCCGATCCGCTCTCCTCGCCGCCCCCTCGCGTCCGTGCGTGGTGCCGGGCGTCATGCATGCACGAGCCGTCCGTCACCTCATGGCGGCTCATAGTACATGTTTTGTCCGCTTCCCCTACTACGCGCGCCCAGAGATTTTTTCCATCGACGTTAAGTTCGTGTGTGTGGTGCCGGTTTGTCACGACCACACCCGATGGACCAACCAACGAATGACGTTCCACGCGCGCACGGTTTCCCCGTTTCGGCCCGTGCATCTACGCGTGCGCGTGCGCCTGCGTCCGGCCATCTCCATCGATCGAGCGCGCTCAGGTGGACACGACTGCCGCAGCAGTACAATGCCATGTGCGTATGTGGGAGAAAATAAGCTAGGAGGGTCCAGGTCTCTATGCGTTCTGGCTAGCTGCACATGTGCTTCTGCGAGCGTGGAAACGAAGCGTACAATGTCGCGATCGAGGGGAGTACCTATGTACTACGTCCGCGGGTGAAGTCCCGATCGACACCGGCACCGTGGTTCCACAGGCGCTTGGTAGAGATCTGGTGGAACTACAGCTACCTACGCTGATTCTTGTACCGTGTGTAACATAGTTTCGTCGCCGCATGTCAAGCTACTTTGTCAATGTTGGTCGGAGCTCGTGTAGTTCGATCGGCGTTTTATTTCTCATAGCCGAATTTAATTTGACGCGCCGGATGCGTACTGCACCAGCTGATCCAAAAGTTCAAGGGAGAAGAGAATTGAGCTGAGCTTGCGACGAGGGAACCTTTTTACAAAGCAAACCAAAACCAATGATAAACAAGAAAACCACGAGTAAACACACCCGTCGTCGACCTATACCAGAGTACTAACTAGAGATGCCATCATGCTTTCTTGTAAAATCATCACCAATAGAAAACAAGTCTTTTGTTCGATTGCACTCCGAGCAATCGGTCTATTTTTTTATGAACCGGATTAGTGCTCAGATTAGTCCCGATTCGTAAGGCCAGGACGACGCACGGGGCATGGCGACGATCTGTCCCGGTTCATACTAGTCCTTTAGTCTCGGTTTGTGGCAGGAACTGGGACTAAAAGTGTTTGGCCACAAGCTGTTGGCGTAGATATTTAGTCCCGGTTTTTGGTAGGAACCGGAACTAAAGATCCATGCTGTATATATAGTACCCTAGCTCCACATACTTGCGTGAGCTGATTTGTTTCTCCTCTCTCATGCACAAGTGGTGTTGATACGCTCATAGGCGGACGCAGCACCCCTATTCCCCGGCGCTCGCCCGGGCTTCCGGCCAGCCGGAGCAGCCTAATTTACTATTCATTGCAGAGAAAAGTAGTGTTATTAGTCTTTAAATTCAGAGTTTGCCCAGGCTTTGATTAAGTCTTGGGTCCGCCACTGGATACGCTGGAAAGCGTATCTATAATTTTTGATGCTCAATGCTTGTTTAGTATCTACTTGCTTTATTTTTCTACACTTTGAGATGCTTTTTACATGTTTTCTGATACTAACCTATTAACAAGTTGCAAGAGTGTCAGATGTCTGTTTTCTGTTGTTTTTGGTTTCAGAAAAGTTAGTAAAGAAATATTCTCGGAATTGGACGGGACGAAGGACAAAGTCAATAACTTTCAGTGGGGAACAAGAAGTCCAGAGGAGAGACGAGGAGGCCGGCCAGACCCCCCCAGGCGCAGGTGGGCCTACCCCGCGCATGGCTAGGGTTTGGCCACCCTGGCGGCCGCCTCGGTCTCCCCCTTCGCCTATAAGAAGACCCCGATGCAGAAACTCTCAGGACCCGATCAGAAATCCACGAAACCGTCTGTAGCCGCCGCCACCATCGTCCCTAGATAGCGGGGGATCTGAAGCTCTTCCCGGCACCCTGCCGGAGGGGAGATCATCCTGGAGGCCTTCTCTCCGGTATGATTTGTGAGTAGTTCCACCTTGGACTATGGGTCCATGTAGTAGCTAGATGGTTGTATCACCTCCTCTATGCTTTCATGTATAGATCTTGTGAGCTCCGTTCATGATCAAGATCTAATCTATTTGTAATCATGCATGTTGTGTTTGCGGGGATCCAATGGATATTGAGATTATTATGTTGGTTTGATTAATGATTCTATATTTATGATTCTATCATGTCTGTGTTGTTTGTGATCTTGCATGCTCTCCATTGCTAGTGGTTATCTTGGCCAAGTAGTTGCTAGTGACTCCAAGAGGGAGTATTTATGCTCGATAGTGGGTTCATGCCTCTAGTTTCGAAGGGAAGTGACAGAAATCTCTTCGGTTGTAGATGTGTTGTGATACTAGGGAGAAAACAACGGTCCCTTGTTCATGGAACATGTGGACTGTTTACCTTACACACTTTTCTTAAAGCAAAAAACATGGCAGGAAACAGAGGGAAAAGGCGGGAAAACATGCGAGAAATATTTAAGGGGTTGCGATAGGCTGGGCCCGGCGCGAGAGCAGAGACAATACTACAACCAATTTTAGGGAGATGCCTAAGGATCCAGTCCCCAGGAATCTCCAGAAAGCACAAGAATACAACTCCATTAGTCCTGGTTTCCTAACTGGGACTACGAAATCGGGACTAAAGCCCCCCTTTAGTCCTGGTCCAGCCACAAACCGTGACTAACACTCAAAACATTTATTAATATTAAAAAATTGGGACTACAGAATCGGGACTAAAGCCTCCCCTTTAGTCATGCTCGTATCTAGCCCTATAGAACACAGCTTCAGGGTCATCTTCATCTTCGTCTTTGTCTTCGTCATCGTCGTTGTTGCTAGGTCATGCGGCTGGATCCTTAGCCCAACCATGGCATATTCCGGGGGCACCTACCACTCCGGCCTCGAATTCACGACGTGTGGGGGAGGGTGCTCCAGGATGACGACGCCGCTACACCCATGACCTTCACCACCGCCACCCTTCTTATGGCTCAACGACATCTGCAGGCACCGCAGGCGAGGATGATCTCCCTGTGCGATGTAGCGCATCACGCCGATGATAGTTCGGTTCGCCCACCACAGGCGGTGGCCGGCTTCATTGTGGTTCACCGGGGGAGGGTTGTCACCCTCGTACCTAGCGATCTCCCTTTCCCCGCGGTTAGCAAAGAAGGCATTCCAGGTGTCGTAGTTGTTGGGATCCCAATGGGGATCCATCCGCTGCTCCATCGTGAGCTCGAGGTAGAAGTGATTCGTGATGGCCGCCTGTAATGTACAACCTTGAGGCACAAGAGGGACAGAACCCATCCAGCGCTTAGCATCCAGTCGGCAGGCAGCCGGTAACCCGACGGGTATGGGTAGCTGGAGGCGCACAACGCCTCAGTCTCCTCGAGGGTCAGAATGGCCTAGTATGCGGTGTCCATTGTTGTGAGAGGCGAACGAAGTTGGGGATGTGTGGATGGCCATGGTGGTCCGCCTAGATATAGAGGGAAAGGGCGGGAAAACATGGCGGGAAGCGAAGGAAAATGGCAGGAAAGCATGACGCGTGGCTTAACGACTCTGAGAATGGCGGGAAATATCTTTAGTTCCAGTTATTGGCTCCAACCAGGACTAAAGGCCCCCGAAATATCTTTAGTCACACTTACTAGTTTTCATAGTTAGCCTAAATATTTTTGTTATCACCATATTTTGGCCAAAGGAGGAGATGGGCCGTAATCAAGATGGGCTTGGAAGATACGTATATGCGACGTGTTGTTGGATCGGCCTTGTGTGTGGATTTCCCGTGTATCTGTATATTGTAGTAGGTTACGTTTCGGTTTAGGTAAAGATAGAGTTATAGAGTTATTCCAAAGATAGAAAGTCTCCGGACTATAAATATGTACCTAAGGTTATCGAGAAAAGGAGGACAATCACGTTCACAACAAACACAATCTCGGCGCATCGCCACCCCTTGTTTCTAGGGTTTCTTTCGGGTAAGTGTCATGCTGCCTAGATCGCATCTTGCGATCTAGGCGATTTACTATCGTTATTTGGTGTTACTCGTCTTGAAGCCTTGTTGATGGCGAGTAATACTACTATCATAGATTTGTTGAGGCTAGCATCGGTGCTCTTCGCTATAATTGTTTAAGTTATCTTGCCTCTAGTTACCTCGCTACCTTTGCACCTTTTCCCAAGTACAAGGGTAGCATCTTGATCTTTATTTGGCGATTCAATCTGTTATGGTTATGCCTTGTTCTCCAAGGTTTAGTTTGATATCTACGTAGTCGCCTTGCAAGCAAACGGGTTGAACGATCCGATTGATGCGTAAGGATATGGTTTGCTAGCTCGAGAGGAGTTGTTCGATAATTGACTCTACGTCGGTTGTTAGGCCTCCTCTAGGATTAGTTTTCTATCATCTTTTGTATCTACCAGCTCAATTACGTGTAGGGCGTTCGATTACGTGGTGAAAACGTTAAAGCGTAAAGATCGATTTAACTTGTAATGATAAAGCAAAACCCCATGTTATCGTAAATCTAATGCGAACCATGGGATAATCGGCTCTAGGAGCCGATTCACGAGAAACACAGGGCCGGTCACGGCTCGAATTTTACGATACTTGTTTACCATGCAGAAATCAATCGAGCAATCCTTCACCTTCTGACCGGTATAGGTCGGTGTACGCCTCGAACCAAGCCGTGGCGTGTGCGGAGTTTTGCTGGCCGTTGCCCGAGGGACCAGGCCCACTAGTTCGGGAGCCTCCGGCTCTTCGTGTTGCTCGTCGCTGCTCGCCGGTGGGTTTTGGCAGCAACACATTCGCACGGTGGGACATTCAACGACATTTGCATCAACATCCGAATGAGATGGGGGCGGACGATCACGTCTGACGAGCCCTGAGGAGCACAAGGCGAAGTATGATGACATCAAAGCTCTCTTCGAAGCCGATCTCATCGGCTCTTTTGAGAGGACCCGTAAGCATGGCATCAGGTGGAAAGGTTTCTCACCTGAAGGTGCTCTTGATGAGGTGGATCTATCTGTTCCTTCAGAGGAGCGCACTGAGCTCGGCAGAAGTCAACTACATGGTGGCTCATTCTCTTCACCGCCATTCGAGAGTCTGGTGAACGCTTTCGAGCGGATCGCGATTCGCGTAGTTCGAGAGATCCTGAAACATCGGTACTCTCCGTCGGGGCCTACTCACGGGACTCACGGGGAGAAAGACCGCTCGTGCCAGGCCACACTGCCATTCACACTTGCAGCTCCGAGCCACGAGGCGGCGTCGTCGTCTACAAGGTCGGGCGACCAGGCGATTGCCAGTTCTGTTTGAGCCACCTAAAGAAATCCCACATGGATATGTGTGCACCTCGTCTTGGACTGCAATAACGACACGCACCAACAGATTGCAACCGGGGATTTACTGCGGCGAGTTCTGGGCGGGGTTTCAAAGAGCGTTTCGAGGCGATATGCAGGATAGACGCGAAAAATAGGCGTGGCTAGCCAAGTATGCCATCGAACGAGTCATGAGAATCTAGCCCTGCAGCTCAAGCGTGGAGCAAATTGCACCATCTTGAGAGACCGGTTAAACCGTGCCAAAGAGGAGGACAATCGGCTATTCAAGCCGTACCCAACGAAGTTTGATCTAATTCGCTGCCGCCAAGTATCGGCTCCCCGAGTTCTCAAGGTTTAGCGGTTCGGAAGGTCGAGCTCGATCGAGCACGTGAGCCGATACAGCACAACTAGGCATGATTTGACGCCGGATCGATTCGCGTAAGGTTCTTTGCGCAATCTCGGCAGACCAGCTTTTGGGTGGTACACCTCGCGCCACTGATTCGATTCAGACACGGAAGCAACTGGAAGAGCGTTCCACATCGGTATCATTCAAAGGCTCGAGGCGGCATTGCGGACTGCAGTGCGGCGAAGCGAGGGAGAAACGTGGCGAGTACATCCGGCGCTTCAGAACCGAGCGATGTTACTCACTCGTTTAATCGAAAAAAGCGGTCGAGTGGCGGTGTTGGGTCTCTCGGCACCCATCAAGGATCGCTTTCAAGTAGAGTACAACTCATTGGCGCACATGGCCCGAAATCGGCGATGTATGAACAGCGCCACCACGAGTTGTACCAAGACAAGTTTAAACGTCCGATAAGCCTGGTCGATACAGAAGAAGATGATCCTACACAAGACCAGGAGGTGGCCGTGGTTGAATGGGCTCGGGGGGCAGATCCTGTGTCCTGCAAATGGGTGAAGCAGCAAGGGCCTGCAAAAGGATTCGACTTCGACGTGAGCAAAGCGGCGGATATTTGATTTCTTCTGAAAGAAAAGCGGTGAAGCTACGAAGGCCACAAAATCCCTACGACTCGGTGATGAGCGGAGACCATCGCAAGTGGCATCACTCGTTCACCCACACCACCAATGAGCAAAGAGCTACGTCGCGGATCAAACAGCAATAGAGCAAGGCCGTGCGATCCTGGGCGTTCGCCATGAAAGTAGACACAAACCCATTTCGGCGTCAACATGGTAGAACACGACCACTCATGAGGTCGGTGGAGTTCTCGTTCGATGTTAACATGGCGGGATCGGTACCACCATGGCACATACAAGGAAGGCGGTCGCTCTGGGCAAAGAGAGAGAGGAGGCTGGTCCACGCGACCGCCCAACCACGATGACAAAGGTATGGCGAGCACAGTCGAGCGTGCGATATCAGAAGCCACACTCCACGCACCTCCTGAACAAGTATGAGCGTTAGTATGATCGACGTCGCCGGCGCGATAGAGACAATGAGGGATATGAGCACCCCTCTAGAGGAACGTCAAAAGAAAAGGAAGGCGCCGACAAGCATTGGGATTGTCCTTTCTTCAAGTATTGCTGGGATACGGGAATGAGCCGATTGCCTACAATCGATAAGCGCCTGAATGTGGACAGCGAGAGGAGGACACGGGGCGGTTTGGTGTTCAGCGTCTAGGGCCTCTCCACCTCATAGCCGTCTGAGAGTCGCTCGAGCAAAAGGTCTCGAGGAGCCAAGGGATGACAAAGAAGAAGACAAATATCACCGTCAAGGTGGTGTCCCGGACTCGGACACACCCAAAAGCGTAGAGTGCGGCTGCGTAACTTGGAGAAGCGAAGCCACGGATATCTCCACGCTTTGAAGAAAGCACGTCCGATCTGGCCGTTAAAATTCGGCAGACCTTGAAGCGGAAGACCACCGAAAAGGAAAGAGTGGCGCCCCAACCGGTAAAGCCGATGCAAAGACATCGGTGGCACAAACATGGTGTTTATACTTCGTCGAATTCTGCGCGCCAAGAACCGCGAGCTACCGGTGGCAGTTGATCGCGCCCACGGCCGGTTATCTTTGAGAAGCCACGTGAGAAGGGCTACAAACATCTGAAAGCCACTGTCTACGAGGTTACATCAATGGGCAGCTGTCGAAGATGTTGGTGGACACCGGCGATCAATATAATGCCATACTCCATGCTACGGCGTTTGGGGCGCTCCTGCAGATCGATCAAAACCAACGTCACGTTAAGCGACTTCAACGGTCGGACTTGAAGCGCAAGGTCTTGAGCGTGGATCGGCGTGGGCAGAAAAACCATCCCTACGTCATTCTTCGTCGTAGACAGCAAAAGCACCTACGCTGTCTTAATAGGGAGAGATTGGATTCATGCTAACTGCTGCATCCCATCCACGATGCACCAGTGCCTGATACAGTGGGATGGAGATGAGGTGGAGGTCATTCATGCAGATGATTCTATAGATATCTCCATAGCTGGCATGAGCGTCAGAAGCGAAGACCAAGAGCCGATCTCGGAATCGGTCTAGGCTGTGGCGCATTGAAGCTACAAAAAGCGGGGTGAGGCTGGTCTTATCCATCGCCTAACAGAGTAGCAAAGTCCACGATCAGATGGTACGGCGATCCCTGCGATCAGCCACAAAAAATAAAAAGCAGCAATCTTACGACAAGCAGATCATGTAGTCGTAGCGGGGAGATCCCCTGCCATTGTAAAACAATAAGGTGTAAACCGTCCTTGACTAATGCAATAAAAAAGGGGGGCGAGTCAGGCAATCGGCCCAAATTATTTTTGTTATCCTCACCTACTGCTTGCCCTGTGTTTAGCATCGATTTGACATGTGACGGAAAGCTAGGGTATGGGTTTACATCCGCTGACGAACTAGAGGAGATCGACATCGGTCCTGGGGATAAGCCACGACCAACATTTATCAGCAAAAAGTTAGATCCGACTCTGCGGGGTCCGATGATAGCTCTGTTGAAAAAATATCCAAACTGCTTCGCCTGGGACTATACAGAGATGCCTGGGTTAGACAGGAGCATCATTGAGCATCGGCTCCTGCTTAAAAAAGGATTTCGGCCATTCCAGCAGCGAGCACGACAGATGAAGGCCGAAATTCTGGAAGAAGTCAAGAAGGAGGTCGAGAAAATGTTGACAGCCAAGTTAATCAGGCCATGCAGGTATGCTGAGTGGATTTCTAGTATCGCACTGAGAAAAGGACGGCCGTGGCGTGTTGCCATAGATTTTCGGATCTCAACAGAGCTACTCAAAGGATGAGTATCCGATGCCGTAGCGAGACGTTAATCAACGCAGCGGATGGTCATAAGATATTGAGATTCATGGATGGCAATGTTGGTTACAACCAAACTTTGATGGCGCCAAGACATACACAAGACTGCGTTCGAGTCCCGTGTTCGGTGGGGTTGTTCGAATATGTAGTCATGACATTTGATCAAGAATGCCGCCACGTACCAAAGAGCCATGAATTATATTTTCCATGATCCGATCGGCAAGTGGTGGAAATTTACATCGATGACGTGGTGGTCAAGTCTGCTTCAGGCAAGGACACTTGGACGATTCGCAACGCGTCTGGACCGAACAAGAAAATTCGCTACGGATGAATCCAAAGAAGTGCGCTTCGGGTGACGGCGGTCAGTTCTTGGGTTTCTTGGTCCATGAACGCGAATTGAGATCGGCCTAAAAAGTCGAGGCAAGACGAACAATGAATCCACCTACCACGAAGAAAGAACTGCGATCTCTCATCGGCAAGATCAACTTCGGAAGATTCATCTCCAACTGTGAGGAAGAATAGAGCCGTTCATGGACCGTGAAAATTAAAGCGACGAGGAATTCAGGGGCGAGCAGCAACAAGCCTTCGACGAGATCAAAGAATATCCGACAAGCCGCGGTGTTGGTTCCGCCCAGACGCAGACCATTCTACATTTACATCGATGGTCGACACGTCCATCGCCTCGGTGGTGGTGCAAGTTTATGATGGGCTGGAGCGAGTTGTATTTTACATCGCCAGAAGGATCTTTGGATGCGTAAACAAGGTATCCCGAGATCGAAAAGTTGTGCCTCTGCTGTTTTCACCGCACCAAGGCCACATCTTGCTATCGCCGAGATTGTCATCATATGCAAATCGACGTCATAAAGCACATCTTTGTCGGCCCCTATGTTGAAAGGCTGATGGGCAAATGGATGTTTGCATTATCGAGTTTGACATCCGTATCAACCCGCTTCAGCGTTAAGGGTCGCATTGGCCGACCTTATCGCTGAAAGGATCAACACTAACATAGCGACTGCTCTATACGTGGGCTATGTTTTTCGATGGATCGGTTTGCGGCGATGGGTGCGGCATCGGCATGCTACTCGTGTCGCCGGGCAACATTTTCCTTCTCCATCAGGTTATCTACCCTCGCACCAACAACGTCGCCGAGTATGAGGCGATACGCAGGAATGGAGTTGCTCATCGCCGGAGCGTATGTGGAAATTTTTGGAGACTCCAAATTGGTGATTTCTCAACTCACGGAGGAATACAAGTGTGAGAGTGAGTCGCTCTTCCCATTATGGCTGCAATGCCGATGATGGCACAGATTCGGTACATAAACTTCACGGATCCCGCGATCGCAGAATACCGAGGCGAATGATCTTGCACAAATGGCTTCAGGCTACAAGGACGTAGCAGAGGGAGCCGATGTTCAGGTACAGTTCCTGGAAGCAGACGACTGGAGAGCCGATACCTTCAATTACTTGAAGGATTCGGCTCGGGGGGCACCTAAACGGATAAGGTACAAGGCCATGAAGTACTTGCTTATTGGAGACGACATGTTTTACAGGACTCTGGAGGGGTTATTACTCAAATGTCTGGGGACAATGAGGCCAATCGGCTCCTACACGAGGTACACGGCGCTGTGGAACTCACCAATCGGCTCACAAGATGAAATGGTTGATCGGCGATCGTTTTATTGGCCCACCATGCTTGAGGACTGTTTCAAGTACTACAAAGGGTGTCAAGCATGTAAATTTGGGAAAATTCAGATGGTACACAAGAATGAACCCCATCATCAAGCCTTGGCCATTCCGAGGTTGGGGCATGGATATGATCGTCAAGATCAATCCTCCATCAAGCAAAGGCCACATGTGGATTTTGGCCATTACTGATTATTTCACTAAATGGGTGGAAGCTGTCCCGATGAAGTCAGTAAACTCAAAGGATGTTATCAACTTTGTGAAAGAACATGTCATCCATGGATTCGGGATTCCCCAAACTATTACGACCGATGGAGGTTCGGTCTTCATTTCTCACGAGTTTAGAAAGTTCTGTGAGGACACGGGGATTAAGCTGATCAGATCATCTCCATACTATGCTCAAGCAAATGGGCAAGCTGAAGCATCCAACCAGAGCCTCATCAAGCTGATCAAGAGAAAAGTCGATGAGCACCCTAGGCGTTGGCACGAGGTTTTGTCAGAGGCGTTATGGGCTTATCGCATGTCATGCCATGGGGCGATAAAAACCTCGCCTTACCATCTAGTCTATGGACAAGAAGCCGTATTGCCCTGGGAAATTACGGCTGGATCAAGACGTGTCACTTTTCAGGACAATCTAACAATCGAAGAATACGCAACTCGATGAGTGACGCGTTGAGGATTTAACCGAGCTCAGCTGTGGTCGCTGGAGAAAATCAAAGAGAACAAGGCCAAGGTAGCTCGTGCATATAACAAGAAGGTGAGGCCAAAGGAGTTCCACGTTGGTGATCTGGTATGGGAAGTTGTGTTGCCATTAGGGACTAAGGATGCAACATATGGTAAATGGTCTCCAAATTGGCACGGGCCGTACAGGGTCGATCAAGTTTTAAGAGGAAACGCATACATGCTTGAGGAGCTAGACGGCGTAAAATTCCCAGTGGCGGTCAACGGTCAACATCTCAAGAAATATTTCCCAAGCATGTGGGATGAGGGACAGTAAGATATGGGGCCGATACATGAAATCGGCCGAGTAAAAAGCACGTGAGACGATGGACAGTGAAATGTGGGGGCCGATACATGAAATCGGCCAAATAAAAAACTTAAATATATAGCCGATGCACAGTCATCGACTCTAGAGGTTCAAACTGTTACAAACAGGTGCCAGTTTACACATACGAGCTACTGAAGAAATGCCTCGAAGGCGTGGAGGGCGTCAGCACGGACACGATCCACCTCGGCGATCTCGGCTTCGTCATCTTCATCCTTGCCCGTCACTAGCTGCTTGTTCAGGGCACGTATTTCTGCCAGATCGGTCTTCAGTTGAGCTTTAAGGCCTTCTGCCTCGTCTTGGGAGCGGGCGATGGATTCTTCCTTGTCGCGAATAAGCTGTTTAGTTGCCCGGACCTTCTCTTCAATATCTTCCAACTCCCTTTTCAAGGATGCAAGCTTGGCGGTACTGACGGAGGTGTCAGTTTTGGCATCCAGAGACGCCTTTTTCTCGTTGAGCTGTTGGCATCTGTCTGCGATGTTGGCCTTCAGTGGAAGTTGGGCGCGGCACAGACTGATCCTCTCACGAGCTAACTTCACCCTTGACCCGTAGAAGGACAGGGTTACAACTGGACAAAGCTTCACCTACAGAGCTACTGGGAGTTGGTCTTTTATTTCAGCCAGAACGCTCTTCACCTCCTCAGAACCCTCGATCAACTCTTCGATCGGGGAGGACAGCAGGGCTTTAAGACGCTGGAATTGAGGTGGAACAGCCACAGCCGTGGTTCATCATCGACAGCGAGAGGAGTTGGTTCGATGGATTCGAGGTCGTCGGCAAATCTGAAATATCACAACTCTGGCAGCGAAAAGCGTCGATGTCGTCCAAAGCGTGTAAGGATGAGCGAAAGAACCTAACGACCTCTCCTAAGATCGAGGGATAGCCGATGAGGAGACGATCGGTTGTGTGTGGTTCTTTGGGGCTTGGCGGTGGTAGCCGTTTCATCTGCACCTTCGGGGATTGCTAGATCTGGCATCGGCACTGCCCCAGCTTTCCCACTGGAAACGTCAGTCGTCTGCATGGAAGGTGCTTAGCTGATGTAAATAATGATAAATCGGCAGACAAAAGGAAACAAGTAGTAAGAGCATGAAGGGTGGTGATTTTCGAAACCTCCTGGCTCGACGAAGAATCTTGTAGTCCTTTGCGAGCTCTCTTGGGACCCGCAGCTGGCCCCGCCTCGACTGGTGCTCGGGGGGGGGGGGCAGTAGGTTCAGGAGCCGACCTTTTCCTGGAAGCCGATGGTGGTTGTGGCATCCCACAAAACCACTACTAGAAAATCGCGTTGATTTTGTGCATTGCATCATCACGACCGCATGCTCATGTCATCATGCCTGCATCGTCATGTCTTCATGCATATGTTTGTCTAGAACTATTTCCAAAAGATCGTATTTGGTTTTCTACAAATAGCCTCCTCTCTGTTTTAAATATCAAACCCCGGTCATTCCGAATATTTTGATGTAAAAACTAATTGCAAAATATTTTTTGTTTTACATATAAATAATAAAATATTTTATTTAAAACCCTGGGAGGCATACAACCGGCCAGGCCCAATAGGCCCAACCGGAGCCCACCTATAGCCTAGATTTCTAAACCCTAACCCTAATCATCTAAGCCACCTACCCCCACTCCTACCCCAACTCCGCGCTTGACCCTACCTAATCCCCATGACCGCCACTTCCCGATCCACCAGCGGCAGCCTCTCTCCGTGCCCGTACACACGCACCCGTCGAACACGCACGCAACCCACCCCACTCACGCACTCCCACGCGCCCCGACAACCGCCCCCGCCCCCCAGCGCCCCGTCCCCACCCCGTCTCTCTCCCTCACGCGCTCCCTCTCTCCCCACCTTCCTCTCCACCGATCGCCCCATCCTCACCTCCCCTGGCCTGCTCCGCGCCCACCGCTCCTCCTCCCTCTTCTCCGCTCCACCGCCCCGGCCTTGCGTTCAAGCTCCGCCTCGCCTCACTGGTTGCCGCCGCCTCGCCCTCCACCAAGCCTCCGCCACCATCTCCTCGCCCGGCCCGCCTCCCGGCTCCGCATCGCCTCTGCCCTCCGCCGACACGCCCCCACCGCCCTCCTCGCCTGCTGCGCCCGCAGACCTCCCTCCTTGAGCCAAGCCGCTCCGCCGCTCATTGCGAAGCTCGCTCCCTCTCCGTCGCCTGCAGCCTCCTCCAAGCCCCTGGCCCAGCGTCTCCGCCGCCCCTCACGCGCGCCAGCCAGAGCCGCCCTGCTCTGGCCCGGCCGCGCCCTCCGGCCGACAGCGTCGCCCGTCTGCCCTTCGCCGCCGTGCTCTTCCTCCTCTCTGGCGTCCTCCAGCCGCCGTCGCGGACCCCAAGCTCCTCGGCCCTCCGCCCGCGACTGTCTCGCCCGGCCAGCGCCAGAGCCGCCCTTCGCCTCTGTAGGCGCTCGCTCGCCCTCATCTGCCGCCCGCCCTCCGTGGCGCGCCGCCGGCGCAGCTCCTCGGCAGCGTCCTCCTCCTCGAGCTCTCCACCGCGACCCCGCCTTCGTCCTCCTCCTCCCCTCCGGCTAGCCGCCTGCCGCCTCTGAGCCCTGCCGCCCGGCCTCGCCCGCGCCTCCTTCCCGCCTCTGTCGCCACCTTGTCGTAGCGCCTCTGTCCGCTCGGCGTCGCCAGGCCTCTCCGCCGAACCCTGCTGCTCTCCAGCGACACACCAGCGCGTGCAGCTGCGATGTTGCGCCGCCCAGACGCGTCGCCGCGCGACCGAGACCCTCCGTGCGTCCTGCCGGTAGCGTCTGCCCGGTTGTTGTGCCGACGAGACCAAAGCGCCCACAGGTTATCTGGTGCCGTTCAAGATACCAAGGCCGACACGAGATGAGCACCAAAATCCACACAAGACCGATCCCGTACCCGGTGCCGCGCCAAGATCTCCTTCTCGGACCCCGATGACGCTTAGTTCTTCGCCGTAGAGCAACAAGGCCTTCGACAAGACAAGACGCCAAGAAGCGCACCCGAATGCCAAGACCAAACCGACAGGACCCGACAAGATCGACACCGCGGTCGGACCCAACCCCCAAGTTCACCTCGCCAAGGTCTTCATCGAAACGCCGGAGATCTCCGTCACGGACCCGAGGATCCGAAGACCCCGGTACCCGATCCACTCAAGTTCGCCATCGACGTTAAGACCGGCACCGATCGAGGCGGTTCCGATGCCCGACGCTGACCAAGTGCTTCCTCCGAACGACAAGATCGACCCCGATGTCGAGAACGCTTCACGAGACCGAACTCGTCGAACCTGGACCACAGGTGACCCGAACCGGAACCCCAAGATCGTCGAGAACCCTAATGTGAACCTTTTCCGAGCCCTACTTTATAAATGCTAAATATAAAACCTGTTGCATATTAAATTGTCATACTTGCATGCATACTTGTCTGTGGTTTGGCGGCCTTATGCCGATTCACCTAATAATTAAATATGGGGCCCATATGCGGGCAAATCTAGCCTTATATTGGCCTCATTTAAATTTGTGCATCGAACCGGTACCATATCTTGCCATGTTAAAACAACATTTAAATTGCGGGGTAGCTAAATAACTTGAACCATGTAATCAATTGTCGGGACCCCGGTTTCGCTTAATATTGACCTAATTGCATCGCACCTTTGCCATGTCATACATCATACATGCATCATGCCGATCTTCTGCCGTTGTATTAAATATTGCATCCGGTGTTTCTTCTAGTGTTTTGCTTCTTCGCGGATAAGGCCGTTGAGTTGATGTGAGCTTCGCCCCGATCTTCGGTTGAACCTTCAACAATGTTTCTCAGGCGAGCATCTCCCCCCTTTCTACCTATCTTACTTTTATAGTATTTATTCCCTCCTGTTGATCTACTGTTATTTGTGTTGCGATGCTCTAGTTTTCCGTTCCCTGGATACTCCCTGCAGCCACATATTGCCTTGGACACATCCTATTACCTGTTGTTTTGGTAGATAGTTGGACTTGCGAGTCGTAGTCGCTTGCTCAAGTGCTGTTGCGTGACGTCAAGTGCCCCAGTTGTTGATGTATTGCCGCATGTTGATGTTGGAGATGATCCTAGATTTACTTATCGTTCACTTTAATTCCTGTTTAACAACTAAAATTGAAATAAGCAGAGGCATCGGTGGGTGATAGATAATATTTGGTTTCGAGCATACTTGTGTCCGTGAAGACCCGAGTACTTGGTACCTGTTCCTTGATTTATCGCGCTATCGACATCCGGGAGGTATATGGGACCCCCCTGAGCCAGAGCTTGATTCAGTCTTATTTCTTGGGGCCACAAACTAGTTTGAGGTTTTATTTACGATCATGTACTTATGCCATGCTACTTATGTATTTACGATTGTGCGAGGAGCACACTGTACTGTTTAGGATCGGGACACGATTCCGCGGTGTCGACAAGCCCAGTTTTGGGTTCCCAGTCGTTCACAGCCGTCCACCCAAACCTTGAGTCCGTCTCGGAGCTTGCTTACTTTGTTGCGGGTGTACTTCAAGGGGTGGCCCCCTGAAATATTTCTGAATCCTGTGATTGTTCAGTCGTGAAAGCCTCGTTGGGTTTTGATTTGGTTTTTCCGAGGTTGATCGAGCGTGTGTTGCTATTGGTGCACCCCGGCCGGGTAAAACTTTCTGAAAGCCGTGTCCGCGGATATGGACGACTTGGGGCACAGTATCTCGATCATAGACAAGCATAACTAAAGTTTATTGCTGTAAATTTGACTTTATAATGACTAGTAATCAGCTTCACTATAATGGAATGGCTAAATAATACTGCCCACAATTGCTTGATTGGTTTGTCGCTTGCGACAATGGTATCTGACTAGTAAGTATTGCAACTACAACGGAATGGCTTAATAAAAGTACCAACAACTGCTGGGTTTTGGGTTTATCTCATGCTATCTGTATCTGATTAGTAATTGTTGCAACTATAACGGAATGGTTAACTAAAAGTGCCCACTGCTTATTTTGTCAGGACAACTATCTATACCTGATTAGTAATTGCTGCAACGATAACGGAATAACTAAAACTGCCCACTGTGTGAGTTCCTCGGTTGACTTCCTCGGTTGGTCTCGAGGGGGAAACACCAGGATGAGTTTGTTTGGTGTTAGCTTCAGGTTGGATCCGGATAGGTCATTCTTACCCCTCTCTGATAACCGCCAGTTGTATCGAGTCTCTATAGGTTGTTTAGTGCTCACGCTGCCGTTTGATCCACCATACCTATGTAGGCGAGGACCGCCGAATTCTAGTCTCGCCGTGTACTGGCCTCAGTACTGACGCTCCTTCTTTTTCCTTTGCCCTATGTCGGCACCCCCTTTTGTTTAAGCGGGTTTGAGATCGACGTCGTTAGCAGGGTTACCCTTCCGGCTTGGCCTGGGCAGGGTTATGGACGCCATTGGTTATTCTTCAGGGCTCTTAGCCCCATTTGCATCTTGTCCGTAGCTGGACGCTCTATCGTTTTCAAGGTGATTTGGATCTGTGTATATTGTATCTGTATTCTTGGCTCATGGAGTCGCTGTTATATATCTGTTCTGTGGGTCCCATCGAGGACTGTTGTGTAATGTTATTACTTCGTATTCCACCCGCACGAAAGTGCCTGGTGGGCACCTTTGAATCGTTTCTATGCGGGTTTGGCGGGTTTCGCTAAAACTTGCATAGGTCCGATTCTGAGGGTGTTATAGAGTGGTATCAGAGCACAGCAGTTGCGATACCCCACAAGTCCAGCCTGTAGGATAACCTAGCTAACGGCCGAAGTAGAGTGTCAAAACTATTTTGAAAACCGGTTGGATAGTTCTTATTAGGTCTGATTTTACTCCTTACCCCTCTGCTATTCTCCTCTTACCTCTACGTGTTTTGAATCCTCTCTCCTCTCTTTCTTCGAGTCCAGGATTTCTCGTGGTCGGGTTTCCGTCGTACCTTTAGGGTTTCGCTTCCTCCTCTCTTAACGGTGTTGCTACATCGGGACTTCATGCTATCCGAGGAGCCTTCGTCTGTGGTACCATTCTTGGTTCCTTGTTTGTGCCTTCCGGTGTTTTCTGACGCGACGACATCATCTACGCCAGATCCGATGCAGTGTCTGCATCACTCCTTGGTTTCCGAACCTCGCTTGTCGAGATCTTCAGTCTAATTCCAAGAATGGTTGCATGTTTTTCCACTGATTGTGCGGAGTAATAGTTTGGGTGCGTGATGGATTGTCCCCCATGCCGACTACCCCTTCTATTCGCTTTTGTACATTGAAGTGGATGAGAATGCATCGGTTCCCTCTTTCCATCGAAGTTAGAGGTGGCTTTATTGTGGATACCTCTACCTTCGCCCTTTTGTTTCCGGAGTGTTCTCTCGACGATCACGGACAACGACCTCTTGTTAGTGGTGTCGCGAGGATCTACA
Source organism: Avena longiglumis (assembly GCA_030063025.1). Classification (NCBI taxonomy): domain Eukaryota; kingdom Viridiplantae; phylum Streptophyta; class Magnoliopsida; order Poales; family Poaceae; genus Avena; species Avena longiglumis. Next base: position 201,925,746 of record CP125976.1, on the reverse strand, counting down.
CGAAGCGCGAAGGATCAGACCGCCGACCTTCTTTCTGGTAACATGAGGCGGATCTCGAGGGCGAGATCCAGTGTTAGTGGTGTCGAATTGTGGCATCCCGCAAAACCACTACTAGAAAATCGCGTTGATTTTGTGCATTGCATCATCACGACCGCATGCTCATGTCATCATGCCTGCATCGTCATGTCTTCATGCATATGTTTGTCTAGAACTATTTCCAAAAGATCGTATTTGGTTTTCTACAAATAGCCTCCTCTCTGTTTTAAATATCAAACCCCGGTCATTCCGAATATTTTGATGTAAAAACTAATTGCAAAATATTTTTTGTTTTACATATAAATAATAAAATATTTTATTTAAAACCCTGGGAGGCATACAACCGGCCAGGCCCAATAGGCCCAACCGGAGCCCACCTACAGCCTAGATTTCTAAACCCTAACCCTAATCATCTAAGCCACCTACCCCCACTCCTACCCCAACTCCCGCCGCCAGCACCCTACCTAATCCCCACCGCAACCGCCACTTCCCAGTCCACCCGCGCGCGGGGCGCGCCTCTCTCCGTGCCCGTACACACGCACCCGTCGAACACGCACGCACGCACGCAACCCACCCCACTCACGCACTCCCACGCGCCCCGACAACCGCCCCTGCCCCGCAGCGCCCCGTCCCCACCCCGTCTCTCTCCCTCACGCGCTCCCTCTCTCCCCACCTTCCTCTCCACCGACCGCCCCATCCTCACCTCCCCTGGCGCCTGCTCCGCCGCCCACCGGCTCCTCCCTCCCCCTCTTCTCCGCCGCTCACCGCCCCCGGCGCGCCGCCCCCGCCCGTTCAAGCTCCGCCTCGCCTCCTGTGGTTGCCGCCGCCTCCGGCCCTCCACCAAGCCTCCGCCACCATCTCCACCTCGCCGGCCCGCCTCCCAGCTCCGCCGGTCGCCCCTCTGCCCTCCGTCGAGCACGCCGTCCCCCACCGCCCTTCCTCGCCTCGTCTGCGCCCGCCGCCGGCGCGCACCTCACTTCGCCCTTGACAAGCCGCCTCCGCCCGTCGCTCCGTTGCCGTGAGCTCGCTCCCTCCCTCAGCGTCGCCTGGCCTCCTCAAGCCCGCAGCGCCCAGCATCTCCCGCCGCCTCCGCGCTTGGCGCCAGCCGACCCAGCCGCCCCGCCTGCTTGCCCGGCCGCGCCCTCCGGCGGCCGTCACTGCCCGCCCGCGCGTTCTTCCTCCTCTCCGGCGTCCTCCGCGCGCCGTCGCCGGACCCCCAAGCTCCTCGGCCTCCGCGCCCGCGACCTGCCTCGCCCGGCCCAGCGCCGCCCGCCTCGCCTATAGGCGCTCGCTCGGACCTCATCTGCCGCCCCCTCCGGCGCCTCCTCCGGCAGCGTCCTCCGCCTCGGCGCTCTCCACCGCGACCCGCCCCGCTCGTCCTCCTCCTCCTTCTAGCCGCGCCGCCCGAGCCCTCTGCGCCCCGGCCTCAGCCGCCTCCTTCCCGCCTCACCGCCACCAGCCGTCGTAGCGCGCCGCCCGGCCTCATCCGCTTCGGCGTCGCCACAGCGCCTCATCGCCGAACCTGCTGGCCGCACCAGCGTGCTGCGCCGCTGATGCAGCGCCACCACAGTCCGGACGCGTGCGCCGCCTGCGCGACCCGGGCCCTCCGTACGTCACCGAACCCGGTAGCGTCGCCCGATTGTTGTCTTGACGAGACCAAGGCGCCCACAGGTTATACGGTGCCGTTCAAGATACCAAGGCCGACACGAGATGAGCACCAAAATCCACACAAGACCGATCCCGTACCCGGTGCCGCGCCAAGATCTCCTTCTCGGACCCCGATGACGCTTAGTTCTTCGCCGTAGAGCAACAAGGCCTTCGACAAGACAAGGAACGCCAAGAACTGCACCCCGAATGCCAAGACCAAACCGACACGAGGACCCGACAAGATCGACACCGGCAGTCGGACCCCGAAACCCCCAAGTTCACCTCGCCAAGGTCTTCATCGAAACGCCGGAGATCTCCGTCACGGACCCGAGGATCCGAAGACCCCGGTACCCGATCCACTCAAGTTCGCCATCGACGTTAAGACCGGCACCGATCGAGGCGGTTCCGATGCCCCGACGCCAGACCAAGTGCTTCCTCCCGGAACGACAAGATCGACCCGATGTCAGAACGCTTCCGCCGAGACCGAACTCGTCGAACCCTGGACCCTGAGACCGACCCCGAACCCCGGAACCCCAAGATCGTCGAGAACCCTAATGTGTGAACCTTTTTCCCGAGCCCTACTTTATAAATGCTAAATATAAAACCTGTTGCATATTAAATTGTCATACTTGCATGCATACTTGTCTGTGGTTTGGCGGCCTTATGCCGATTCACCTAATAATTAAATATGGGGCCCATATGCGGGCAAATCTAGCCTTATATTGGCCTCATTTAAATTTGTGCATCGAACCGGTACCATATCTTGCCATGTTAAAACAACATTTAAATTGCGGGGTAGCTAAATAACTTGAACCATGTAATCAATTGTCGGGACCCCGGTTTCGCTTAATATTGACCTAATTGCATCGCACCTTTGCCATGTCATACATCATACATGCATCATGCCGATCTTCTGCCGTTGTATTAAATATTGCATCCGGTGTTTCTTCTAGTGTTTTGCTTCTTCGCGGATAAGGCCGTTGAGTTGATGTGAGCTTCGCCCCGATCTTCGTTTGAACCTTCGACAATGTTTCTCAGGCGAGCATCTCCCCCTTTCTACCTATCTTACTTTTATAGTATTTATTCCCTCCTGTTGATCTACTGCTATCTGTGTTGCGATGCTCTAGTTTTCCGTTCCCTGGATACTCCCTGCAGCCACATATTGCCTTGGACACATCCTATTACCTGTTGTTTTGGTAGATAGTTGGACTTGCGAGTCGTAGTCGCTTGCTCAAGTGCTGTTGCGTGACGTCAAGTGCCCCAGTTGTTGATGTATTGCCGCATGTTGATGTTGGAGATGATCCTAGATTTACTTATCGTTCACTTTAATTCCTGTTTAACAACTAAAATTTAAATAAGCAGAGGCATCGGTGGGTGATAGATAATATTTGGTTTCCGAACGCCCACTTGTGTCCCGTAAGACCCCGAGTACTTGGTACCTGTTCCTTGATTTATCGCGCTATCCACATCCGGGAGGTATATGGGACCCCCCTGAGCCAGAGCTTGATTCAGTCTTATTTCTTGGGGCCACAAACTAGTTTGAGGTTTTATTTACGATCCTGTACTTATGCCATGCTACTTATGTATTTACGATTGTGCGAGGAGCACACTGCATCGTTAGGATCGGGACACGATTTCGCGGTGTCGAAAAGCCCAGTTTGGGTTCCCGATCGTTCACACCGTCCACCCAAACCTTGAGTCCGTCTCGAGCTTGCTTACTTCTTGGTGTACTTCAAGGGTGGCCCCTGAAATATTTCTGAATCCTGTGATTGTTCATCGTGAAAGCCTCGTTGGGTTTTGATTTGGTTTTTCCGAGGTTGATCGAGCGTGTGTTGCTATTGGTGCACCCCGGGTAAAAATTTTCAAAGCCGTGTCCGCGGATATGGACGACTTGGAGCACTGATCTCGATCATAGACAAGCATAACTAAAGTTTATTGCTGTAAATTTGACTTTATAATGACTAGTAATCAGCTTCACTATAATGGAATGGCTAAATAATACCCCACAATTGCTTGATTGGTTTGTCATGACAATGGTATCGACTAGTAAGTATTGCAACTACAACGGAATGGCTTAATAAAAGTACCAACAACGCTGGGTTTTGGGTTTATCTCATGCTGCTATACATGTCGATTAGTAATTGTTGCAACTATAACGGAATGGTTAACTAAAAGTGCCCACTGCTTATTTTGTCAGGACAACTATCTATACCTGACTAGTAATTGCTGCAACGATAACGGAATAACTAAAACTGCCCACTGTGTGAGTTCCTCGGTTGACTTCCTCGGTTGGTCTCGAGGGGGAAACACCAGGATGAGTTTGTTTGGTGTTAGCTTCAGGTTGGATCCGGATAGGTCATTCTTACCCCTCTCTGATAACCGCCAGTTGTATCGAGTCTCTATAGGTTGTTTAGTGCCTGCTGCCGCTGCCGTTTCAGTCCACCATACCTATGTAGGCGAGGACCGCCGAATTCTAGCCTCGCCGTGTACTGGCCTCAGTACTGACGCTCCTTCTTTTTCCTTTGCCCTTTGTCGGCACCCCTTTTGTTTAAGCAGGTTTGAGATCGACGTCGTTAGCAGGGTTACCCTTCCGGCTTGGCCTGGGAAGGGTTATGGACGCCATTGGTTATTCTTCAGGGCTCTTAGCCCCATTTGCATCTTGTCCGTAGCTGGACGCTCTATCGTTTTCAAGGTGATTTGGATCTGTGTATATTGTATCTGTATTCTTGGCTCATGGAGTCGCTGTTATATATATGTTCTGTGGGTCCCATCGAGGACTGTTGTGTAATGTTATTACTTCGTTTTCCACCCGCACGAAAGTGCCTGGTGGGCACCTTTGAATCGTTTCTATGCGGGTTTGGCGGGTTTCGCTAAAACTTGCATAGGTCCGATTCTGAGGGTGTTACAGTGGTGAATCTGGCGGGTTCGGTGTGATGGTCCTCTCAGAATCCGTTGGGCCTAGTTCTCCTCGATTGGTCTGGGTGTCCTCACTGGAGGTGTCTTCGACGGAGGCCTGTAAAAAGGGAGAACCAGTAAGCACGAGCGTGTCTGCAAGAATGGAAGAATGATAAGGATTGACCAAAGCCTGAATCAACTTACATGCGAGCTGTCTGGAGAAGGGCTCCGGCGCCTCAAGGTCTTCCTGGCAGCTACCTTCCTCACCATCGTTCTTGTTTTGGTCGGAACTCGAGGGGCAGCTGACTTAGGAGTTGCTTGGTTCTTGGAAGCCGATTGTGGTATTATCGGCTGTTTCTGCATTATGACCTTTTTCAAAGGTGGCGAGTTTTTGCAGAAAAGAACCACAGGAGCTGGCGGAAAGAACTCGAAGGGGGAGCCATCACTGTGCGTAGGTTCAGGGCCATCTTGTTGCTGCAAAGAGAAAGAGTGGATTAGTAGAAGAATCATTTGTGAGCTGCATCAAGAAAATTTACAAGTAGTGGTACCTGTTCCACGGGGATGTCATAGTCAAGATCGAGCTGTTTCAAAGAACGGTCCCAGAGCTCTCTGAAGCGTGAGTCTTCCACATCGACCACCGTCTTCAAAGCCATCGGTTGATGGGGCGAAGGTGAGGTCGTTGGGAATTGGGATGGTCGAGCATCAAAGAAGGAATAACACCTTTGGCTGGTGAGAGGATCGAGGCGGTCGCTCGCTCTGTAAGGTGGTGGAGAAAGAAATGGGAGGTACTTGTCCAAGGCCAAATTGCGAGCCACGACCGGCTGGTAGAATTCATACCAGTGCTTGATTATTCATTGGATGTACTCATGCCAACCGGAAGGAAACAGGCGAATCACGGTGGAAAAGAGTCTTTGGTGTCATCGGCAAAATTGTCTAGCCTGAAGGAGAGTGGGTTTTCAAAATGTTCAGATTCTTCCATGTAAGGAAAGAAGATAGGATTGTCCAGTCCTTGAAAGAAAATACTGAACCATTTAGACGCTTCCTGAGGGGTCAGCTTACTGCCTGGCAGTCTATACAAAGCTTGGCCATAGCTGGTGCATCGGATCTGCTTCCCTTTTACATCTGGAAAGGTGCAACTCGCCAAAAGGGGGAAGTTTGGGATGTGGTTTTGAAAATACAGCTGAGCCCATAGCTGAATGAACCACCAAGGGCCACCTGTTTTGACTGCTATGCCAGAGAACAGCTTGACAGACATCAACTGGAGATATCGATAGACCTCTCCAAGGAACAGTTTGCCGATGCCAAGTTGGGTGCCTTTGGCTAGTTCGTGGGCTAAAGAGAGATAATTCTTGGTTGGAGCAAGGGAAGGGCCACAGAATATGAAATGTTCCAGCCAGAAGTTGAGAAAGGCTGTGTGTTCTTTCTCTGTGACAGGGCCCTTTGTTTTCATATGGCGTTGGAGGTAGGCTCCCCAGTTCGTGCAGTCTGTTTTAGAGGACAGTTTGTAGGGGACCTTGGTCAGTTTAAAAGCAGAGGGGCTGGGTGATGTGACATCCAGACCAGTAATCATCACCACGCCTATAACGAGTTGGTGACATAGGGCCATGACCAAACATGAAGCAGTTGAGGCGTCGACTGTAAGTAGCCGATGGTTTTCAAGATTCTCATGTTTCTCAAGGGAGACAATGACAGATGCACAAGGCTATTGCCGTGGTTTCCCATTGGGATTGGTAAGCTCGCTACCTGTGAACCAAGAGACCCAATGTTCAGGGGGATTAGGCCAGGCTCGCAGGCAGTCGACCCAAGAGTTCAGATCTAGGTCTTGGCTTACGAATGGGATTCTATTTGCTTCGCAAGAAATCAGATGGGCAGGACTAGATTCTGTACGAGGGCCAAGGCAGAGAAAATTTGGGAGAGAAGGATGCGGCAGTAGAATGTTTGAAACCTAAAAATTTAATGGTGGAATAAGGCATTAATTCAGGTGTTCGCCATTAATTCTGATCATGTTCATACTGCGAGGAAGTAGGCGTACCTTCAGACCGGAGACCTCTGGGTTGGTGTTGGACGATTCCGCCATCTAGTTTGCTGGCGGAGATGGATCTGTGCAGTTGGGGATTGAGGGTTCTTGTCGCTGCGAGCTCAATCTAGTCAGTGGGCAATTGGAGATCTGGGTCGCCCTTTTTGAAGAGGGTCGCAGGTTACCGTTTGAAACTGAAAAGTGGCCGTTTAGGTTTGCCTAAGTATGCGACCAAGTTTTGACCTTGTCAACGTTTTTTTGGGAAAGCCGATGCGTTGCCATCGGCTCTTTGAGATTTGACTTGTTTGACTGTATGAACGCAGTGTGGTGAAGGCCGATACGGTGCTATCGGCTTCTGGAGCATTGACCTATTTTGACTATCGGCGAAATTGGGTCGGGAAAGCAATTTTCGAGTTGGAAAAGTAATCTTCATTCATTCAAAAGCTGATTGCTTACAAAAGGCTGATTGATTACAAAAGGAAACCTACTACTACTACTACTGGTTCCTAATCTAGAGGCCGAGGTCGTCGCCGCTGTCGTCGCCGCCGTCTTGTTCGCTGTCCTCGGTATTTCTGCCGGTCGTCTTGCCTTCTTCTTTGAAGAAGCAATGGGGCCTCGTCCTCGTCGTCGTCTCGTGTCCTCGCTGGCCCGGGCGAAGCGCTTCACCGGCGGTACTGCTTCGGAGGTGTCCTCCTCCGATTCCTCCTCCTCGTCGGAGGACTCGGCGCGTCCAGACCAGCGTCGTCGCTGCTCTTCGCCTCCGGTTCCCGTCGGCGAACTGAGGCCCTCTCGCTGCGGTCGAGGACGCTGTCCTCCGACCAAACGGCGAAATCCCAATCCTCTCGTCCCACCATTGTGGGCGAGGAGTATCTTGCCGTGGGTGCTCTGGAGTCGGCTCCCGGTCGCTAATACTGTTGGAAGACTGGGAGGAGCGGGCGGAAGAAGAGGAGGCCATGGCGAAGAAGAGGGTTTTTTCGGCGGAGGAAGAGGGTTTTTTGTCTACTGGAGGAAGATGGGGACTGCGAATCGCTTCGATGAATTTAAATAAGGGAATAGTGGGATGCGGTTCAATGCCATAGCGGTTTACGTAATGTGCTTTCAAAATCACAAATCATGCACCGCGAAGGAGTTGAGAAGACAGGGCATCATGATGAGGGGTGGCGTGATTCTACTGCAACGCAGCGTAACCCGATGTGAAGAAAAAAAGAGGGGGAAGAAAAAACATCAGCAGAGTGGTTTTGGAATTATTATTGCCAAAACCAGGGGGGCATGTGTTATCACCATATTTTGGCCAAAGGAGGAGATGGGCCGTAATCAAGATGGGCTTGGAAGATACGTATATGCGACGTGTTGTTGGATCGGCCTTGTGCGTGGATTTGGGCTAAATTGCCCGTGTATCTGTATATTGTAGTAGGTTACGTTTCGGTTTAGGTAAAGATAGAGTTGTAGAGTTATTCCAAAGATAGAAAGTCTCCGGACTATAAATATGTACCTAAGGTTATCGAGAAAAGGAGGACAATCACGTTCACAACAAACACAATCTCGGCGCATCGCCACCCCTTGTTTCTAGGGTTTCTTTCGGGTAAGTGTCATGCCTAGATCGCATCTTGCGATCTAGGCGATTTACTATCGTTATTTGGTGTTACTCGTCAAGCCTTGTTGATGGCGGTAATACTACTATCATAGATTTGTTGAGGCTAGCATCGGTGCTCTTCGCTATAATTGTTTAACTTATGCTGCCTCTAGTTACCTCGCTACCTTTGCACCTTTTCCCAAGTGCAAGGGTAGCATCTTGCTTGATCTTTATTTGGCTGATTCGATCGTTATGGTTATGCCTTGTTCTCCAAGGTTTAGTTTGATATCTACGTAGTCAGGCCTTGCAAACGGGTTGAACGATCCAAAGGGTACGTAAGGATATGGTTTGCTAGCTCGAGAGGAGTTGTTCGGTAATTGACTCTCGTCGGTTGTTAGGCCTCCTCTAGGATTAGTTTTCTATCATCTTTTGTATCTACCGTGCTCAATTACGTGTAGGACATTCCGATTACGTGGTGAAAACGTTAAACCGTCAGAGATCGATTTAACTTGTAATGATAAAGCAAAACCCCATGTTATCGTAAATCTAATGCAGAACCATGGGATAATCGGCTCTAGGAGCCGATTCACGTGGAAACAGGAGCCGGTCGGCTCGAATTTTACGTATACTTGTTTACCATGCAGAAATCAATCGAGCAATCCTTCACCTTCCGACCAGGTATAGGTCGTGGCATCTCGAACCAAGCCAGGCGTGTGCGGAGTTTTGCGGGCGTTGCGAGGGACCGAGGGCCCACCAATTAGCCTGGAGCCTCCGGCTCTTCGTGTTGCTCGTCGCTGCTCGCCGGTGGGTTTTGGCAGGCAACAATTTTATAAAATAGAAAATGGTTTTGTATTAGTCAATCAAATTCAAACACTTTTTATGTTAAAAGTTTTATCAGATTCAAAAATATGAAAAAAATATGTAATCCATTTTTAATTCAAAATGGCAAAAAGGTTAATAGTTAGAATCCACATTTGTTTATAATAGTGATAGAACCCACATATTGATATATATACTTTTATTACATAGATATTCTTTTATTTAATAACATTGTAATATCCAATAAGGCGAGAACCATAGTTTGTGGGCAAAAATTTAACAAAAAATTTCAAAAGGCCATGTATGCGATGACCCAACATACCACTGCATGTTGTAGTATACTATAGTCATGGACATAACACTCACGGAGTACCATTCCGCAAATATTACATCCCCAGAGTGGTACAACAGAAACAAAGCGGGTCCATAATATACATTATCATTATTACAACCAGAAATTACATGGCGACTTTGAGATCCTCCTAGGTCCATAGAAGTATCCCGATGGCTCAGGCTAAACTATAAAAACTCGAAGAACAGAATAAATAAGCAACTAAGGTTTATACGAGATTTAGTTATAGATAGAGAATAGAAATCTATACTACTAGACTAGATCTCTATATATGCTACATCTACACTTCAGATACATCGGTCTCCATTCCATAGATGTTTTCGTAATTGTTCCCTTCGACGCTTCCGAATACTTCTGGTTCTTTATAGAGGCATTCTTCTTGGTCTTCATTTGGGTATATTATTTCTTCTTCCTGACCGTTATTGTCTTCGGAATCTAGCAAGGGTTAATAAGATACGTTGAGTACGAGCGTACTCAGCAAGTTCAGTACAAAGGAGTGTTTGATGCACTATAGCTATAGCCACATACCATAAGTCCTAGGAAATGCAGGTTTTCATAAACATTTCTTCAAAGGTTGCTTTTATTCTGAAAAGCTATGTTCGTCAGCCTTCACAGGTTTACCAGAACTTTCATGGAGTTCCTTTCCTGCAACGTTCGCGGCTCCTTCCCGGAACAGGGAGTAACAAGTTACAGTTCTTACACTCTATAGAGGTGCGTCACATTACCCATGAGAGATCAAATCCTTGATGCACAACTGGGCGAATCTTTTCCGTCCACACTTCCTTTGGTGTGGGGCCCAGTAGATGATCCAAGCCAATCACTGTCCTTCTCCGCGACCCCGCATACACCACAATTGTTGTATGCCCAAACTCAAGGTAGACCTTTCCCCGTATAAAACGGCTATACCTTAGTTGGATACACACAACAACCATTAACACTAGTAATCTGTCTTTTGTAAGCCCAGATCCACGGTAGACCTTTCCCCGTATAAAACGGCTATACCCATGATTTGTAACTCACGAATGCCCAGAACAGTGTCCAATGCATGCGAAAGGGAGCTGATCCAGCTGACTTCTCTGTCCCATTCCAAATCTCATGGTTAACGCGTAATATACGGCGCAAGAATCAGTGGCGACATTGGTTGTTAAGTCTTAGATGATATATTCATGTGCAGTGGTATCCCAACTGCCAGTCTTAATAGGTTAGCTGATCACCCTGGATCAGTAACCGATACTTCAAGTTAATTATGAAAATAGTGTTTTCGACCTTTTTGAAATGTAGGTTATGACACACAGTTTGCAATTACTTTTACAGAAAATAATCAAAGGACAAGAGCAAGTGTGAACTTGCCTTGATATAGCGAAGTATTGTAGTCGAATGTCTCAACTTGACCCTGGACCTCGGGTTCTATAAAAATATCATCATTTCCCGGTAAGGACAATGTTTAAAGAAGCAATATGCTGTTATGCATAAGTAATGAGATGCATAATGCAAAATCCCAAGTAATTCTTCAATCATTGCTAGTGAGATATATTTATGATTTATTTAAGATTTGCTTTAGTTTAAGTTTACTTCATAAGGAAGATAAACATATAAAATATGAAGAGTAAAGTACAATTATAATATAATTCTATGGGTTCATGGTATTAGGTAATTATTACAAAATTTATGTTTTAAGTTGTCATGGCTTTAAAGGAATGGTATAGTGTTTCTTTTGAAGTGGCAAACAGAATAATATTTGAAAAAAAATATTATTTCTGTTAAGTTATTCAACTTTGAAGATAAATAGGATTAAAGCTATGGTGTTGTAATAAGGTTTAATTGATTTGAGTTATTATATATCTAGCTGAGGATATCTTAAACCAAAGTAAACTATAAAAATGTAATTGGACTTCAGATATAGCATTTGTAGCATTATTAATTAAAGTTTTTCATAAGTATAATTAAAGATGAAATGATGCAGCCTGACCTACGGTCGTTACTACATCAAGGTCTCCAACTTACGCCAAGTCGCCATGGACTCCAAAGGTGAATTCGTTCCTCTATGCAAGCTCACTTCCTACCCTATTGAATGGTATGCTACTTCATACTCCATCACATATGCATGATAGATTCACACCGACTAGTACGGAGGCAAGTGAGGAAGCCCGGAACATCAAGCCCGACAAGACGGAGGCTTGGAAGAGGAGGCGAAAGAAGCCAAATGCTCTCTGTCTCCAGCGGTACTCGATCCGGGTAGTACTACCGGCCACTACTGACCCATTCTACCCCCTGATACACGCCAATGAAGCCCCCAGGACTACAAGCGGTACTACCGGTCAGCGGCACTAACGCCCCCTTCTACCGCTCGCTACTGACGGCTCCAACTGACGCTCCAGGACCGCAAGCGGTACTACCGGCCCCGGAGAGGCACTACCGGTTGCGACCGGTACTACCGGTCCCAAGTTCGGTACTACCGGTCATGTGTGCCCGCGCGCACCTGTTGGGCCTTCGGCCCATGTACCCCTCTAGCTCGTCCAAACCCTAGTTTTATCCCTAAACTACCCCTGTTTATGTGGCTACCCCTGTTTATGTGGCTGGCCTATAAATAGAGCCCCCACCCCTCATGTATCCCTTAGGCATAGATGATAGACTAAAGAAAACCCCCATTGTGGAATCTCTAGTTTTGCCTCACCCCCTTTACCAAGGGGACCGACTATCGTCACCAACCTCGATTGGACTTTGCATCACGCATCCATCGTTGAACAAGGCCTTGGAGTTCGGTATCTCGTCTCCAAGTTGTCAAGACCCTCCCCAAGGTGTTCTTCCCTCTCCGATGTGGATTTGAGGGAGCACGTTGACCGATCTTTCCTTGCGAGGATTCTATCGGACCGGTGGCCGCCGTTCGGGAGCAATCGTCCTTGTATCGTGCGAGTTTTGCGTGTGTTCATCGTGTTCTTCGCGAGGTGTGTGTTCGCTTCCGCTACCTTCTCCTTCCCCTCGTTTTCCCATCGATTTGACCACGAGATTCGTGAAGATCGGGCCACCCAAGAGGTTAACCCCTCCATCATGAAATCTTATGGTTAGGGAACTTTGTTTTAAAGATGTAAATTTAGCATGTGTAATATTTATAGACCATACTTTGAGATTTTTCTTTATAAATAAAAATAGATGGATTTCATTATAATTTATTTAGTGAACTTCAAGTTTGATAAATATGATTATTTATGAATTGTTAATGATTTGTAAAGAATGACTTTGTAAATCCTTGACTTATAGTTAGTTGGATTTTAAAAGAATATTATAAAGTTAATTGCTTACACCTAGATTTTATATTAAATTATAATCATGGTTTAGACTACTTAGAGTCAAAAGATTATGTTTTGAATAAGATCATTTCTTACTTAGTAAATAATATTAAACAATTAACAAAACAACTATCTTATTTTAATAACTTAGATAATTCAAGTTATATGATATAAGAACTTTAAAATATTTTTATAATAATATAGTTAGTACCTTTCTAATAAATATACTTGAATTTTATTTATTTTTAAACATTATCTTTATTGTTATATATATTTATATTTTTAATGTCATTAAATATTTGTTTTAAATTTTATTAATAAAATTTTAAGTTAGTATTTTTGTGAGATAAGAGATTTATTTTTATTTACGAAAGTGATTTTTATTTATTTTTAGGAATTTTCCTAAATTTATTAAATTTCATGTAGATATTTAAGGGTGTTGATATTTATTTGTATTTTATTAAAATTAAATAAATATGATTATATTTTTCTTAGGTGGATATTATTTTAATAAACACAAGGATGTATTACATATATTTTTAGGATTTTTCTACATTTTTCTAGAGCTTAAAAGGTGTAGAGGGGTATTTTGATTATTTAATATTTAGCTTAACTTTATTTTTCTCTTTTAATACCCTGGCTTGGTTCTTGGGCCAGCCCAACTTAATTTTAAGCCCAACCCATCACCTATTTGGGCTATACCCCTGGACCCGGTCGACCAAGTTGGTCAGACCTAATCCATTGGATCCCCTCTTCTCTCTCGCGCGACCTCCTTCTTCTCCACGATGGTGATGACCCGCCGCCTTTGCTGTTCGATTTCGGTGAGCTCTGGTGTTCCCAGCCGATAACGCTGTGGTTGCTGACACCGTCGATGACGCATCATCGACTGGTCCAATCCGATTCGCCGTTCGAGCCCTCCCCTGGCATACCATCTTCTCTGAGGTGGCTAGGGTTTGTGGCTCTCTGGCGGTGTTATGCTCCGGTGCTTCTCTGGTTGCTATGCTGGCGTTTTGGTGGTGTGGTGATGTCCAGCACCGCCGTGTCTCTCCTCTGTCTTCCTTGATTGCGGCCTAGGTACGGGTTGCAGCGCCTCTAGGTGCTCCCCGTGCTGCCGCCCTGGCTCCCATCATCTCGGTGTTGCCGGCGTCTACTTCCTCTTCTTGCTGTGCGAGGCCAATTGGGTAAGTTTTTCTCTATCCCACTCTCTCTCAGTATGAACCCTAATTTGGGTTCCTCACTTTGGTTCATGATACACTGCAATACTTTGTTACATAGCTTGCTTAATGAATTTGGGTTGAAAATTCATTTATCTGAATTGGGTAGTGGATGGTACTGGTTTGTGACTCCAGAATAATGAATTTATTCTTATATAAGGTTTGGCTGGTTGTTGATATGATCCAATATTAACTGGTGTTGATCTAGTTGGCTTATTGAATTGTGTGGTATTGGCCCCATGCTAGCTAACTTGTGCTGTTGTGGAATGAGCCCCTTGGATTGGATATTCAGTTTGAGCTCTTTGTTCATTTAAATGGATTGATATTCGAGTCTAAAGTACATAAGCTTTGCATTAGTTGGTAGTTCCTGGAATCTTCTATATCTGCATGTTGGCTTAAATGACTATCCCCTAAATAGGATGAATGTCATGGTGACTATGGATTTATATCCATAGATGATTCCTAGTATTATTCCTAGGAAAATGATTTTTTCTTTTATTTGAGATGATTCATAGTGGCCAACACTAAGGAAATGATTTGGTTTTCAGGTATAATTGCATGTGAACCAGTGGACGATTTGGTTAATGTGAATGTGGTTTCTGCTAATATGGTGCTGCTATTGTGATGCCTCCTTGGAGTGTACACAATAGCCTGATCATTCCTAGCATTATCAGTTGTCATTTATTTGGCTAAGTTGGATGAGATTCATAAGATAAGCCATGGAAAGAAAATTATTTCTGTCTCTTCCCATACTCCCTCCGTTTCAGGACTTAAGGCGTCCTTGTTTTGCGTGTTTTTTCTTTGACCAAGAATTACTCTAAATACGTAAAGAGATTTGGTATAAAATTAGTACCATTGGAAAGTATTTTTTAATACGAATCCAACGGTACTAATTATGTACAATATAATCAAGATTTTTCTCTTCAATTCTTTCGGTCAAACTTTGCTTTGAAAAGTGTGTGCGCCTTAAGCCCTGAAACGGAGGTAGTATTATTTAAATTGAGGCTATAAGTTTGTAAGATTAAGCATGGAATAAAGATGCTTTATTTGGGATCTTAAGAAAGAAATGAGCTTCCTGTCATTTGTAAAGTGTAGAAATTTATGGATCTGATTCCTAGAACATTTACTAGGAAAATGATTTGTGTTGTTTGATTTGCCATTGTTGCTAGAGAGAAAAATTATGTAATATGGCTATGCTGTTGTGGAACCTCCTTGAGAGTGAGCACAACAGCATAGATCATTTAAATGATCTATTACATTTTTATTTAACAGAATATTGGTCTATGTCCTGGCCAATGATGCAAAAGACTAAGGCCATGGTTTATATAGGATAAGAACATATGCTGATATTTGATGGCTTACAATTATTCTGTGATGATCTTGCAAAGCAATTCTTTGCAAGACTGAGAATAATCTTCTCACAATCCCAAGGCTTGGGATTACATATTGACTTATTATCTAGAGTCTATACATGGTTAATTTTCTGGTCTTGTCTAAGAGCTTAAGATCTGATGGTTGCTTAGTTTTACTTGCGTTTGTGCCCATGTGCTTCTGCTAGACTGGATTTACACCTGTGGTGCCTCACATGAGTGTGCATAGTGTAAATATTTGTTCTAGCAGGAATTGGTGCTGTTGGTGTTTATGCCTGTATAGAAACAGATCTTGTGATTTTAATCTGTTATTAGTGTGATGTCACACTACTACATATAATGAAACCTCTTCCTATACACTCCAGCTAGCTTGGTGATGAATAGCTACCTGGTATGGAAGCTTGTTGATGTAGCTCCAAAGATTTATGATTGATCAGCTGGCTCTTCTTATTCATGTGCTTAAACTGATCCTCCTTGAGTTTCTGTTGGCTTGATTCTTGTGCTTTTGGCCTACTCCTTATGCTCCTGACCTCCTCCTGGTGTCCTTGGATGGCTTCCTCGAGCAACCAGGATGCTAGTGATGTGGTGGTAGTGCACTATGGAGTTTTGGTGCTGAACTATGAACTCTGGAAATGTAAGGATGGCTGTGTGGATGATCTGTGTTGGTTGTGTTGGATGTTTCTTGCTATGGTGAAGTAATTTCAGCAGAGCACTCCCCCTGCTACAGCTGTGTACTTATCTCCTTCTCATTGTGCCTCATGTGTTGACAACACATCAACATGCATGTGTGTGTGAGCTTGCCTCACCCAGATGGATCAGATCAAGTAAAATATCTTGGTCCTACTTTCTTACTTCCACTCTCTATGGTGAAACTTGCCCCTTTTGTCCCATTTATGTCAATGATGATGTGCTGAGACAAGTGATACACTGATAAGAACAAATATTGTTTTTTGGTGAAATTTGCCCCTACTTAATAAGGCTCTATGATGTAATGAATAGTGCAACTACTGTTATACTGAGAGCACTGAACCTAATCCAAATCCTTTATTTATTTTTGTCTTTCTTTGCAAGAAAAGTACATGAATATCAACACTAGATAGGAATTTAGTTTTAGGTGTTTTCTTTTTTGTAAATTCCCTTGCTGTTAAGAAATTGTATAAGGCATTGTAATGCATTAGGTTGTCTTATTATTATTATATCCATTCTTATCATTTCTTTGTTGTAAAAGGATAATGTAATACATATTATTTTAATAAAGAATTCTTCTACTTGTTTAATTATTGTAATTAATTTTCCATTTTATTTATTCTTTTATTTGTTTCATTGTAATATTCCTTTATTCTTTTATTGTAAAAGAACATTGTAATGTTGGATTTTAGTAATCTTTATACTTTTATTTATAATACTTGTATTTGTATTATTGTGAAGAATTATTTGTAAGTCGAATTTCTTCCCTCATAACTCCAGAAAACAATAGAGGTCATGTAAAAATTCATCTCACTCCCCTACTGATGACACTAAACCTAATTCATCGGAGTGTGAATCCTGATCACTCTAGTCTTTTAATTTGGAAAAAAAATTACCCGGATTTTCAGATGCATGCATGCAGATGCACAAAATCTTAAATCTACCCCTCGTTTAGTCCTAAATTCTGGGATATTACAGACTCCCCCCCTTAAATTAAACTTCATCCCAAAGTTTGTGGTTTCTTGTTCAAGAAGGTTTTCCGATAGTATCATCCCGAGTTTTCTTCTTTCCTCCTAGTTTCTTGTCTTTCTGAAGTAATGTTTTTAATAAACTCAGCACTCCTTGAGTCTATTCTCAACCTAGATTCGGTTATTGTTAATGCCTAATGCTAATTTATACTTCCTCTCGAAGCTTCATGAGATTACTTTTAACCCTGAACAACTTGATTAACGAAGGATTACTGATACTAAACATACCTGTTGTAGCCTCGTCAACATGGTACCATCCAAAGTGTCCACCTCTTGATGGTGGTTGTACTCCTCGAGTAACCATCTTGTTGGGACATTCAAATCTCCTATGTCCTTCTAGACCACACCTATAGCACACCTTTTCGGTCTTCCTACAATCCCTCCTTATATGACCTAATTCTCCACACTTACCACACATGATTTCTTTCTTTCTTTTTGATGCCTCATACTTTGATGTACCACTTGTGGATATGAATCTAGGTATGAAACTTAAGTTTGATGTTGACTCAGTAAATTGAAACTTCTTCGGTTCCCCTTTAGCTCTTTTCTTGGTTAATTTCTTCCTCTCTTCTAATAGCTTCTTGTAATCATCCTCGAAAGTAATTGCTACATCAACCAGCTCTTGGAAAAATCTTGTTGTAACCTCTCGTATTTTCATCTTCAAATAAGGGTTTAGTCCTTACAAGAACCTTTTCTTGCGCTTCTACTCCGTATTTACCTCATCAACTGCATAACGAGATAATTGACTAAACTTGCTAATATATTTCATCACGGTTTCGTCGTTTTGCCATAAGTCCATGAATTCTCTCCTCTAAAATTCCATAATTCTCTCTGGAACATGATACTCACGAAACTTCTGCTTGAATTCCTCCCAAGTGAATATCTCTTCTGGTGTGTGCATAGCTAATTGATTCTCCCACCAATTTGCGGCAGATCCGGATAGAATAAATGTTGCATATCGTAACTTCTCCTCATCATTGCATCCTACTGTTTTAAGTTTCCTTTCTGTATCCATCAGCCAATCCTCTGCATCCATAGGTTCTTATGCAGATGCAAAAGGAATTGGTTTGGCGTTTTGGAATTCAGAAAGACTTATTTTGATATCTTTGTTTTCCTCTCCTGGTCCAATTCGTTTGAGTATTTCCTGCATGAACTTATTCTGGTACTCTTGCATCATTTGCACGTATTGCATGAAATTCTCCTCTGTCAACGGACGAGTTGATGGTCCAGTTGCAGTTACATCCATATTACTTTCCCTCTACTTAGCTTCTTGTTCCACATGTTGTCCTTCAAACCCAGCTTCTACTCCCGTATCCATACCCTCTCTAGTCCTGTTACATAAAGCGAATACTCATACTTACATCATGCATATGTTTTCTGAGTTCAACTTCATGCACAGTGCTAGTCACACAAGGAAATCAAGAACCAAATCCAAATAACAACCAAATCTATACCATGTATTATACATGGTTTTTATAAGCTATTACAAACAATCCTCACATCTACAGTTTGATTCTCACTTGGTAAATTACTTGTATGTTATAAGGATTTGCTTGCTCGTATGAGCATGCTCTTACTTCTTAAGTCATGACTCTCAAACACTACGATGCACATTACTGGTTATGTACATCATTTAAGCCCTTTACTTCCATGGATTGTCTCTTCTTACTTTTCTCTCTCTCTCTAGTACTTCCTGGAATTCCGTCCATGACGACGTGAAGTCCGTCAACTACCTTCTGGAGTATATAAGCATCCGGAGGGTGTGCACTCTTGATTATAAGTACATAGATTGAGTTTAGCCATTGAAAAATGACTAGAAAATGCGTGATCTTTCGTGGAATTCTCATGTCCACCTTCAAATGCACTTTCAAAGCAAGATGTATTCTCTTCTTTTTCCTTGACTTAGTTATACATATAGATGTAATAACCGTTAGTGCCTTCTTCCAGGTCAATAGGATTGGTACTACCCCCATATGGATCATAGGTTCCATGCTAACATAACTGGTTTCTACTCCTTTACTAGGATCACAGGATATAGGATTCTCCTTGGTTCCAGTGTAAGATTCTACTCCCCATCCATCGGGATTCCAAACTGGAATATGTGGATTGGATGTTTTCTAAGTTTCCTGTTTGGTTTTATACTTGTCCATGGTCTACATGTTTCTTAGGACCATTCTAACAATAGGTAAAGGTTTCATACTATGGTCCCTCAAACTCATTCTCTTCATACAGTTCTCTTATTCCCAACTCTTTTGGTAAGTTATGCACTATACGGTACTTGACTAACACTTTCCCGTGTTGGAAACTGTAAACCTTGATGAAAAGTAGAGATTTGAAATTCCATATTCTATAAAAATTGTATCAAAAATTATATCCAATCCTCTACACAATCCTATATATCTCTTGAACATCACTTGGACATTCCGGTTTGGGTACCGAGATGTCATTCCTCACTGTAGAAAAGAGATATAATTGCCCTACTAGGATATAACTTATTATTATTACCCCAATTTGCATCATAATAAAGAATTATCACACTAGAAACATGACAATGTAATTATCAAGTGAATGCTTATAATATTTCTAGAGAACTGTTTACCGTTGATAACATACTTCCTACAAGTTCTACCCATTTAATAGGTTTCCAACCTAAGGTCAAAGCTTTTGCTCTGATACCAGCTGCGGTGACCCAGCATACCACTGCATGTTGTAGTATACTATAGTAGTGGACATAACACTCACGGAGTACCATTCCGCAAATATTACATCCTCAGAGTGGTACAACAGAAACAAAGCGGGTCCACAACATACATTATCATTATTACAACCAGAAATTACATGACGACTTTGAGATCCTCCTAGGTCCATAGAGGTATCCC
Organism: Avena longiglumis; assembly: GCA_030063025.1. Lineage (NCBI taxonomy): Eukaryota > Viridiplantae > Streptophyta > Magnoliopsida > Poales > Poaceae > Avena > Avena longiglumis. The sequence continues at coordinate 201,905,942 of CP125976.1, read as the reverse complement.
GATGACTCAGGCTAAACTATAAAAACTCGAAGAACAGAATAAATAAGCAACTAAGGTTTATACGAGATTTAGTTATAGATAGAGAATAGAAATCTATACTACTAGACTAGATCTCTATATATGCTACATCTACACTTTAGATACGTCGGTATCCATTCCATAGATGTTTTCGTAATTGTTCCCTTCGACGCTTTCGGATACTTTTGGTTCTTCATAGCGGAATTCTTCTTGGTCTTCATTTGGGTATAGTATTTATTCTTCCTGACCGTTATTGTCTTCGGAATCTAGCAAGGGTTAAGAAGATACGTTGAGTACGAGCGTACTCAGCAAGTTCAGTACAAAGGAGTGTTTAATGCACTATAGCTACAACCACGGACCATAAGTCATAGGCAATGCAAGTTTTCATAAACATTTCTTCAAAGGTTGCTTTTATTCTGAAAAGCTATGTTCGTCAGCCTTCACAGGTTTACCAGAACTTTCATGGAGTTCCTTTCCTGCAGCGTTCGCAGCTCCTTCCCGGAACAGGGAGTAACAAGTTACAGTTCTTACACTCTATAGAGGTGCGTCACATTACCCATGAGAGATCAAATCCTTGATGCACAACCGGGCGAATCTTTCCCGTCCACACTTCCTTTGGTGTGGGGCCCAGTAGATGATCCAAGCCAATCACTGTCCTTCTCCACGACCCCGCATACACCACAATTGTTGTATGCCCAAACTCAAGGTAGACCTTTCCCCGTATAAAATGGCTATACCTTAGTTGGATACACATAACAACCATTAACACTAGTAATCTGTCTTTTGTAAGCCTAGATCCACGGTAGACCTTTCCCTGTATAAAACGGCTATACCCACGATCTGCAACTCACAAATGCCCAGAATAGTGTCCAATGCATGCGAAAGGGAGCCGATCCAGCTGATTTCTCCGTCCCATTCCAAATCTCATGGTTAACGCGTAATATACGACGCAAGAATCACTGGCGACATTGGTTGTTAAGTCCTAGACGATATATTCATGTGCAGTGGTATCCCAACTGCTAGTCTTAATAGGTTAGCCGATCACCCTGGATCAGTAACCGATACTTCAAGTTAATTATGAAAATAGTGTTTTCGACCTTTTTGAAATGCAGATTATGACACACAGTTTGCAAATTACTTTACAGAAAATAATAAAAGGACATGAGCAAGTGTGAGCTTGCCTTGATATAGCGAAGTATTATAGTCGAATGTCTCAACTTGACCCTGGACCTCGGGTTCTATAAAAATATCATCATTGCCCGGTAAGGACAACGTTTAAAGAAGCAATATGCTGTTATGCATAAGTAATGAGATGCATAATGCAAAATCCCAAGTAATTCTTCAATCATTGCTAGTGAGATATATTTATGATTTATTTAAGATTTTCTTTAGTTTAAGTTTACTTCATAAGGAAGATAAACATATAAAATATGAAGAGTAAAGTACAAATATAATATAATTCTATGGGTTCATGGTATTAGGTAATTATTACAAAATTTATGTTTTAAGTTGTCATGGATTTAAAGGAATGGTATAGTGTTTATTTTGAAGTGGCAAAAAGAATAATATTTGAAGAAAATATTATTTATGTTAAGTTATTCAACTTTGAAGATAAATAGGATTAAAGCTATGGTGTTGTAATAAGGTTTAATTGATTTGAGTTATTATATATCTAGCTGAGGATATCTTAAACCAAAGTAAACTATAAAAATGTAATTGGACTTGAGATATAGCATTTGTAGAATTATTAATTAAAGTTTTTCATAAGTATAATTAAAGATGAAATCTTATGGTTAGGGAACTTTGTTTTAAAGATGTAAATTTAGCATGTGTAATATTTATAGACCATACTTTGAGATTTTTCTTTATAAATAAAAATATATGGATTTCATTATAATTTATTTAGTGAACTTCAAGTTTGATAAATATGATTATTTATGAATTGTTAATGATTTGTAAAGAATAACTCTGTAAATCCTTGACTTATAGTTAGTTAAGGATTTTAAATGAATATTATAAAGTTAATTGCTTACACCTAGATTTTATATTAAATTATAATCATGGTTTAGACTACTTAGAGTCAAAAGATTATGTTTTGAATAAGATCATTTCTTACTTAGGAAATAATATTAAACAATTAACAAAACAATTATCTTATTTTAATAACTTAGATAATTCAAGTTACAAAATATAAGAACTTTAAAATATTTTTATAATAATATAGTTAGTACCTTTCTAATAAATATACTTGCTTAAATTCTTAAAAATGAATTTTATTATTATTATTATTATTTATATATATATATTTAATGTCTTTAAATATTTGTTTTAAATTTTATTAGTAAAATTTTAAGTTAGTATTTTTGTGAGATAAGAGATTTATTTTTATTTACGAAAGTGATTTTTAATTATTTTTAGGAATTTTCCTAAATTTATTAAATTTCATGTAGATATTTAAGGGTGTTGATATTCATTTGTATTTTATTAAACTTAAATAAATATGATTATATTTTTCTTATGTGGATATTATTTTAATAAACACTAGGATGTATTACATATATTTTTAGAATTTTTCTACATTTTTCTAGAGATTAAAAGGTGTAGAGGGGTATTTTGGTTATTTAATATTTAGCTTAACTTTATTTTTCTCTTTTAATACCCTAGGTGGTTCTTGGGCCAGCCCAACTTAATTCTAAGCCTAGCCCATCACCTATTTGGGCTATACCCCTGGACCCGGTCGACCAAGTCGGTTAGACCTGATCCATTGGATCCCCTCTTCTCTTTCTCGCGACCTCATTCTTCTCCACGACGGCGATGACCCGCCGCCTTTGGTGTTCGATTCCGGTGAGCTCCGACGTTCCCAACCGACAGCGCTATGGTTGCCGACACAGTCGACGGCGCAACATCGACTGGTCCAATCCGATTCGCCGTTCGAGCCCTCCCCTGGTCATACCATCTTCTCTGAGGTGGCTAGGGTTTGTGGCTCTCTGGCGATGTTATGCTCCGGTGCTTCTCTGGTTGCTCTGTTGGGGTTTTGGTGGTGTGGTGATGTCCAACACCGCCATGTCTCTCCTCTGTCTGCCATGATTGTGGCCTAGGTGCGGGTTGCAGCGCCTCCAGGTGCTCCCCGTGCCGCCGCCCTGGCTCCCATCACCTCGGTGTTGCCGCCGTCTACTTCCTCTTCTTGCTGTGCGAGGCCAATCGGGTAAGTTTTTCTCTATACCACTCTCTCTCAGTATGAACCCTAATTTGGTTTCCTTACTTTGGTTCATGATACACTGCAATATCTTTGTTACGTAGCTTGCTTAATGAATTTGGGTTGAAAATTCATTTATCTGAATTGGGTAGTGGATGGTACTGGTTTGTGACTCTAGAATAATGAATTTATTCTTATATAAGGTTTGGCTGGTTGTTGAGATGATCCAATATTAACTGGTTTTGATCTAGTTGACTTATTGAATTGTTTGGTATTGGCCCCATGCTAGCTAACTTGTGATGTTGTGGAATGAGCCCCTTGGATTGGATATTCAGCTTGAGCTCTTTGTGCATTTAAATGGATTGATATTCGAGTCTAAAGTACAGAAGCTTTGATTTAGTGGGTAGTTCCTGGAATCTTCTATATCTGCATGTTGGCTTAAATGACTATCCCCTAAATAGAATGAATGTCATGGTGACTATTGTGGCATCCCGCAAAACCACTACTAGAAAATCGCGTTGTTTTTGTGCATTGCATCTTCATGACCGCATGCTCATGTCATCATGCCACCTTGCATTTGAGCATCGTTATCATCATGCATGGTTTTGTCTAAAACTATTTCCTAAAAAGCCTAATTTTGTTTTCTAGATATTCCCTCTCTAGTTCAAACGAAACTCTGGTCTCTTCCAGATTATTTTGTTGTCTAAAAATTATTTGCAAAAGTCTATTAAAGCCAAAACAGATAAATAAATGTTTTCGGGGAAGGCATGACCGCCAGGCCCAAGGCCCACTGGCAGCACCTACTACCCCAAATAAATATCTAAACCTAATCCTAGCCCTGCCCTACCCAAACCCTTTTATACCTAAACCTAGTCTACCCAGCCCTCCACCTCACCCGACCAACCACTTGCCACCTCACGTTCCTCCACCTCATCACTCCACTCAGCCATCTCACCAATCCCAGCCTCCACCCTACCCCCTGGTCAACAACCTCTGGCCCCACTCCCACTTCCCCTGATTCCCATCCCCCACCGAAGCCCCCACACACACACAACACCCACACAACGCACGGCAGCCGACCGACCACAGCCCCACCCACCACTAACCTCCCTCTCGTCTGCCCCACACACACCCGCCTGCTCCCTGGACCCCACCCGCTAATCTTGTCGCCCTCTGACCCCCACCTCGCCGTCCTCCTTCTTCCTCATAGGAGGCGGCGCCCGTGGTGCCCGTTCCCCCTCCCTCTGATCCTGCTCCACCACCTCGCACCTTCCCCGCCTCGCCTCCTCTTCTATCAAGGCCACAGAGCCCCGCTTCCCCGGTGCCTCTCCCCACCGCCTCCGCTCCTCTCCGCACCCCGCCTTGCCCCGCCGCCCGAGCTCGCCGGCCACCTCCTCATCCGCCCCGCGTCCCCAACCTCCCCTCCCCATCCTCTCTCTCCCCCGTGCCAGGACCTCCACCTCGCCTTGCCCCGAAGCTCACCTCCGGCCACGTCACCCGCCGCTGCGCCCTCTCTCCGAGCCGTCCTCGAGCACCCTCGCCGGACCCACCGTCGGCCGCGTCACCGAGCCCGCCACCAGCCCGCTCGTCGCCAAGGGCCTCCTCCCCGTCGGCATCCTCCTCCGCCACCCACCTCACCGCCTCGGGCCGCTCGCCCCAGGCCGCGCCCTCGCCTCCCTGAGCCTCCTCTCGCTTCCGCACCGCCGCCGGCGCCGTCCCACGCTGCCGCCACTCGGACCGACCGCCTGGCGCGACCACGCCAGGCCGTGGGCGCGCCCCAGCCTCTGCGCGTCCTCCTCACCGTTCCATATGCGCCGCCTCCTCCTGGTGCTCCTCCATCGCGCCAGACCGCCCGAACTCCACCGTCCGCCGCCCGCCGATGGAGGCCGCCGTCGTCCTTTGTCCCCACCTACTCGGCCCTCCTCCGTCAGTGACCCGTAGCCGCACATCGCCTCCCCGAGCAGGGCGTCTCTGTGAGCTGCTTGCTCGCCGCGAGCCCTTGAGCTCCCTTCTCGTCGCCGACCTCTGCCCCGAGTAGTCCCCCTGTCCGGCCGTTGCCCCTCCTCGCCGCGCGACTCGGTGTTGTCCCCGTGCCGTGGAACCCTGCGAGAAGTGCCGCACCACACTGACCGGGCTGTCCTCGAGCCCTGCACCGCGTCATGGGCACGCGCCCGTGCCTTCCATCCATATGACCTCGCTTGGTTGTACTGACCCGCACATTGGCCTAGTGGCGCATGTGGCTGCTCGTGTATCTGGTGATGTGAAGATGTGGTAGTAGTGTGGTACTGCTACGTGCCTACCCCTACACAAGTCCGGAAACGTCTCGCAAGAATTCAATGAACCACCGGTGCCCTGAAATACAAGACTGGTCCATCAGAACGCCAAGATCTCCGCCGTGAAACGACAAAACCGACGACATGACCCGACGACCCCAGATGCAACAAGACCTTCTTCCCGGATGCAACGTCGAGAACCCGAACGCCAAAATCGCCGACGCGAATACGCCGAGTTCGTCTTCCCGGACACCGTGCGACAAGATCTACTTCCCAGATCCGAAGGCCCCGGTACCCGATCTACTCAAGTTCGCCATCGCGAGTCCGAACTTCATCGTTTCCCCTCTCGAACCCTGAGACCGAACCCCGAACCCCCGGAACCAAGATCTTCCGAACCCAGATGTGTGATCCCCTTTCCGAGCCCTATTTTACAAATTGTAATATAAACTTGTTGCATATTAATTGTCATGCTTGCATACATATTTGTGTGGTTTGGGGGCCTTATGCCGATTCACCATATAATTAAATATGGGGCCCATATGCGGGAAAATCTAGTCTCATATTGGCCTCATTTAAATTTGTGTAACGAACCGATGCCATGCTTTGCCTTATTAATTCAACATTTAATTTGCGGGGTAGATAAATAACATGAACCACCTAAATATTTGTCGGGACCCCGGTTCCGCTTAATATTGCCTAATTGCATCGCATCTTCGCCATGTCATACATCATACATGCATCATGCCCGATCTTTTGCCGTAGTATTAAATAGTGCATCCGGTGTTTATTCTAGTGTTTTGGTTCTTCGCGGATAAGGCCGTTGAGTTGATGCGAGTGTCGACCCGATCTTCGGTTGAACCTTCGGCAATGTTTATCAGGCGAGCATCTCCCCCTTTCTACCCATCTTACTTTTATAGTATTTATTCCCTCCTGTTGATCTATTGCTATCTGTGTTGCGATGCCCTAGTTTTCGTACCCGTGTTATCCCTTGCAGCCTTATATTGCCTTGGACACCTCCTATTACCTGTTGTTTGGTAGATAGTTGGACCTGCGCGTTGTAGTCGCTTGCTCAAGTGCTGTTGCGTGTCGTCAAGTACCACAGTTGTTGGAGTATTGCCGTGTGTTTATTGTTGGAGATGATCATAACTTTAATTATTGTTTAATAACTAAAATTGAAGTAGGTAAATGCAGAGGCACAAGTGGGCAATAGATGTTATTTGGTTTTTAACCGTCCACTTGTGTCCCGTAGGACCCTGAGTACTTGATACCTGTTCCTTGAATATTCGCGCTATCCACATCCGGGAGGATTATGGGACCCCCCTGAGCCAGAGCTTGATTCATTCTTATTTCTTGGGGCCACAAACTAGTTTGATGTTTTATTTACTATCCTGTACTTATGCCATGCTTTACTGCTTTATTTACGATTGTGCGATGTAACTTTTGTCTTTGCTTAGGATCGGGACACGATTTCGCGGTATCGACAAGCCCAGTCACACTTTCGGTTCCCGATCGTTACAACCGTCCACCCAAACCTTGAGTCCGTCTCGGAGTCAGCTAACTTCGTTGCGGGTAGCTTAATGGGGTGGCCCCCTGAAATATTTCTGAATCCTGTGATTGCTTTGTCGTGAAGGCCTCGTTGGGTTTTGATTTGGTTTTTCCGAGGTTGATCGAGTCTGTGTTGCTATTTGTGCACCCCTGCAGGGTAAAACTTTCTGAAAGCCGTGTCCGCGGTTATGGACGACTTGGAGCACAGTATCTCGATCATAGACAACTACAACTAAAGTAGTGCTATAAATTTGACTTTATAATGACTAGTAATCAGCTTCACTATAATGGAATGGCTAAATAAAATCGCCAACAATTGCTTGTTTGGGTTGACGCTTGCTACCATTGTATCTGACTAGTAAGTATTGCAACTATAACGGAATGGCTAAATAAAAGTACCAACAACTGTTGGGTTTTGGGATATCTCATGCTAATTGTATCTGACTAGTAAGTGTCGCAACTACAACGGAATGGTTAACTAAAATTGCCCACTGCTTATTATATTAGGATGATTATCTATACTTGACTAGTAATTGCTGCGATAATCGAATAAATAAACTGCCAGCTGTGAGTTCCTCGGTTGACTTCCTCGTTTGGTCTCGAGGAAACATCGGGGGGTTTGTTTGATGGTAGCATCAGTTGGTTCGAATAGGTCTTTCTTATCCTCTCGATAGCCGCCGATTTTATTGAGTCTCTATAGGTTGTTTAGTGCATGCTTTGCCGCTTGATCCACCATACCTATGTAGGCGAGGACCGCCGAATTCTAGCCTCGCTGTGTCTTGGCCTCAAGATCGACCGCTCTCTCTTTTCCTTTGCCCTTTGCCGCACCTTTTGTTTAAGCGGGTTTTGAGATCGACGTCGTTAGCGGGGTTAACCTTCCGCTTGGCCAAGCAGGGTTATGGACGCCATTGGTTATTCTTCAGGGCTCTTAGCCCCATTTGCATCTTGTCCGTAGTCGGACGCTCTATCATTTTCAAGGTGATTTGGATCTTTGTTCTGTATATCTGTATTCTTGACTCATGGAGTCGTGTTGTATATATATATCTGTTCTGTGGGTCCCATCGAGGACTGTTGTGTAATGTTATTACTTCGTTTTCCACCCGCACGAAAGTGCCTGGTGGGCACCTTTGAATCGTTTCTATGCGGGTTTGGCGGGTTTCGCTAAAACTTGCATAGGACCGATTCTGAGGGTGTTACAACTATGGATTCATATCCATAGATGATTCCTAGTATTATTCCTAGGAAAATGATTTTTTCTTTTATTTGAGATGATTCCTAGTGGCCAACACTAGGAAAATGATTTGGTTTTCCAGTATAATTGCATGTGAACCAGTGGACAATTTGGTTAACGTGAATGTGGTTTCTGCTAATATGGTCCTGCTATTGTGATGCCTCCTTGGAGTGTACACAATAGCCTGATCATTCCTAGCATTATCAGTTGTCATTTATTTGGCTAATTTGGATGAGATTCATAAGATAATCCATGGAAATAAAATTATTTCTGTCTCTTGCCATGTTATTTAAATTGAGGTTGTAAGTTTGTAAGATTAAGCATGGAATAAAGATGCTTTATTTGGGATCTTAAGAAAGAAATGAGCTTCCTGTCATTTGTATAGTGAAGAAATTTATGGATCTGATTCCTACAACATTTACTAGGAAAATGATTTGTGTTGTTTGATTTGCCATTGTTGCTAGAGAGAAAAATTCTGTAATATGGCTATGCTGTTGTGAAACCTCCTTGAGAGTGAGAACAACAACATATATCATTTAAATGATCTGTTATATTTTTAATTAACAGAATATTGGTCTATGTCCTGGCCAATGATGCAAAAGACTGATGCCATGGTTTATATAGGATAAGAACAGATGCTGATTCTTTGATGGCTTACAATTATTCTGTGATGATCTTGCAAAGAAATTCTTTGCAAGAATGAGAATAATCTTCTCACAATCCCAAGGCTTGGTATTACATATTGACTTATTGTCTAGAGTCTAGACATGGTTAATTTTCTGGTCTTGTCTAAGATCTTAAGATCTGATGGTTGCTTAGTTTTACTTGCGTTTGTGCCCATGTGCTTCTGCTAGACTGTATTTACACCTGTGGTGCCTCACATGAGTGTGCATAGTGTAAATATTTGTTCTAGCAGGAATTGGTGTTGTTGGTGCTTATGCGTGTATAGAAACAAATCTTGTGATTTTAATCTGTTATTAGTGTGATGTCACACTACTACATATAATGAAACCTCTTCCTATACACTCCTGCTGGCTTGGTGATGAATAGCTACCTGGTATGGAAGCTTGTTGATGTAGCTCCAAAGATTTATGACTGATCAGCTGGCTCTTCTTATTACTGTTCTTAAACTGATCCTCCTTGAGTTTCTGTTGGCTTGATTCTTGTGCTTTTGGCCTACTCCTTATGCTCCTGACCTCCTCCCGATGTCCTTGGATGGCTTCCTCGAGCAACCAGGATGCTAGTGATGTGGTGGTAGTGCACTATGGAGTTTTGGTGCTAAACTATGAACTCTGGAAATGTAAGGATGGCCTGTATGGTTGATCTATGTTGGTTGTGTTGGCTGTTTCTTGCTATGGTGAAGTAATTTCAGCAGAGCACTCCCCCTACTATGGCTGTGTACTTATCTCCTTCTCATTGTGCCTCCTGTGTTGACAACACATCAACATGCATGTGTGTGTGAGCTGTGTGTGAGCTTGCCTCACCCAGATAGATCAGATCAAGTAAAATATTTTGGTCCTACTTTCTTACTTCCACTCTCTATGGTGAAACTTGCCCCTTTTGTCCCATTTATGTCAATGATGACATGCTGAGAAAAGTGATACACTGATAAGAACAGATATTGTTTTTTGGTGAAATTTGCCCCTACTTAATAAGGCTCTATGATGTAATGAATAGTGCAACTACTGTTATACTGAGAGCACTGACCCTAATCCAAATCCTTTATTTCTATTTGTCTTTCTTTGCAAGAAAAGTACATGAATATCAACACTAGATAGGAATTTAGTTTTAGGTGTTTTCTTTTTTGTAAATTCCCTTGCTGTCAAGAAATTGTATAAGGCATTGTAATGCATTAGGTTATCTTATTATTATTGTATCCATTCTTATCATTTCTTTGTTGTAAAAGGATAATGTAATACCTATTCTTTTAATAAAGAATTCTTCTACTTGTTTAATTATTGTAATTAATTTTCCATTTTATTTATTCTTTTATTTGTTTCATTGTAATATTCCTTTATTCTTTTATTGTAAAAGAACATTGTAATGTTGGATTTTAATAATATTTAGACTTTTATTTATAATACTTGTATTTGTATTATTGTGAAGAATTATTTGTAAGTAGAATTTATTCCCTCATAACTCCAGAAAACAATAGAGTTCATGTCAAAATTCATCTCACTCCCCTACTGATGACACTAAACCTAATTCATCGGAGTGAGAATTCTGATCACTCTAGTCTTTTAATTTGGCGAAAAATTTACCCGGATTTTCAGATGCATGCATGCAGGTGCACAAAATCTTAAATCTACCCCTCGTTTAGTCCTAAATGCTGGGATGTTACACTGTAGCCCCGAGTCAAGATAGGAATCGGGATTAAAGGGGTGCGGTAGGCGCGTGCCCCCTGGGCTACTGCCGAAAACCATTTAGTCTCGGGTCGTGGCAAGACCCGAGACTAAAGGGCCTTCCCTTTTTAACGCGCACAGCTTCTTCCCCCAATTCCCCATCTCACTCTCTTCGAGTTTTGCAGGATCGGAGGCGCCCCTGGATGATGATGCAAGCGATGTCGACAGGCTGCACGATTCCTGCGCTGTTGCAGGACGCCTTCCGGCCGTCGCGCACTTGTGCCCTCTCCGGCCGCGCGCTCCTCCCCCTCTCCGGACGCAACGCGTCACCACCTCTAATGGCCGCACACGCCACGACCTCCAACACCGCCGCCGTGTTGTCCCCGCTGCCAGGTATGCCCCATCGTCTCGATCGACATGATTAGGGTTAGGGGCAGCTAGCGGCATCGATCTACTACGGCTACGCGGACGACTAAGTACGCGCGGGCTGGCGAGCCACGCCGGCGGTGGTAGGGACGACTACGTATGGCGGCAGCACTGGCCTCTGCGAGCATGCGCATGCGGCTATCGGCCGACATTTTTTTCTAGAACAAATATAGAAACTATATTTATTGTGTATTAATTGTAGTTGGAGAAGGAGAAATAATAATATATAGTGTATACGAGTTTTTTTAGAAAGTATTTTTATTGTATATTATACATATTATTATTAGTGTAATATATAGTGTATATTTTTTTATTGTGTATATAGTGTATATATTTTAATTGTATATATAGTGTAATATGTAGTGTATATATATTTATTGTGTATATAGTGTATAATTTTAATTGTGTATATAGTGTAATATATTTTTATTGTGTAGATAGTGTAACATGTAGTGTATATATTTTGTCATATTGGAATATGCAACAAGAATAGAAACATGAGAGTCGTGGCAACGCACGTGCATTCAACTAGTTATTAGTGTATGGACGATGGACGGATGCGCCAACGCGCGCCATATAGGTTTTCTTAACTTATTAGCGTGCCAATCCGTGGAGGCAACCATTTTGCGCGATGTCCTTAATTTATTAGCGCTTTGCTGTGTTTGTGCATTGAAATAACTAGCAATAAGTGTTTTGCAGAAACTACGGAGCGCGACAAAGTTCAAGAAGGGATAGTGTATGGTATGATAGCCGGTGATGACCCCTTAGTTTATCTGAACGACTCTGTTGAGTGAGTGGAGGATCTCGAGCGAAGAGACGACTTCGGTGAGCGAAGATTCGACTTCGGTGAGGAAAGAGAAGACGCCGATGAGTAAACATACGGCTCCGGTGAGGGAAGACAAGACACCGGTGAGCGAATAGACGGCTCCGGTGGAGGAACCTTGATCACTACAAATTCCGGCGAGGTATATAGGTTAAGACGCTGCTTACTATATGCATTAATTGATTTGTATATGTATTTACGATTTATTATTTAAGCCTTCCGGATTGAATCAATCTTCTGAAACCAAACGAGGCCGACAAAAAAGCTGCCCCCCGATGCTAGGTTCAGGATCGAAGAAGTCGGTGCAGATGGCGCCCTGATTTCTCCCGATCACAACACCAGGACTTTTATAAATCAATGCGGATTTATTGTGAGGGACATCGTCCCGATCACGATTCGAGAATGGAATAAGCCAAAGGAGGATAAAGTTAGTTATGTCGACGATAGATGCAAAGATATGATTTGGACTACGCTCATGACAAATTTCAGCCTACCTCCAGAGGTGGATCCAAGAAACAAAGTTATAGAGCCAAAAGTCAAGAAGTGGGCTCTTAAGAAGATGGCAGGCGAATTCAAAGAACATAAGAAAAGATTGTACAAGCAGCATCTCGTGGATAAAAAGCCTGTCAAGTTTGAAGGAGCAAATGAAAAGCTAAGAGATCACCGGAAAGAATTTGTGACATACAAGGAATTAGCCGAAGCTAAGAAAAAGTCGGCAATAAACAAGGCAAATGCTGCGCTGAAGAAATATCACCATGTTTTGGGGACAAGTGGCTACAAGGGTGCCAGGACTAAGTGGAGAAAGCTGAGAATGAACTGCGTGATAAAGGGATTCCTCTAGAGACATTGGAGTGGGCCGAACGGGCAAAGATTTGGTTCTATGGGCATGGGGGAAAGTTGGACCCACAAACAGGGAAGTTTGTTTATAACAAACAACATCTTGCAGAACCTTGTGAAGCACTTAAAACTGCAATGCAGGCCGTGCGGGAGGGGAAGTTCCATCCCGATAGAGAGAACGAGAAGCTAACATGCGCCCTTCGGAATAAAGAACACAAAGGACAAACAAGAGGCACTAAAGGCTCCCTTCCGTGCAAGCTCGGGTTTCCCGCCAAAAGGAAGAAATATCCCAATAAAAGCCTTCAGAGAAGAAAGGACATGGAAGTAGACCGGATGTAGCAGATAGAAGAAACACTAAGGAGACATCAGGAGCAAATAAACACACTTAGACAGCAAGCTACCGGCCCATCTCAGTGGCAGGATGAAGATGCTACCGGCCCACCATCTCGGCGGAAAAGTGGTGTGGCTTCCACGGAGAACCCATCTGATAATCTGACGATGGTTTCCACAGAGCACCCGACTGATGATCTGACGATGGCTCGTCGCTACCCCGTGGATGATATCATAGAGTCAACAATGTGTGAGCTACATGTGAAAGTTGTGAACATATCCATGAAGGTGGCGGTCGGCTTTGCCTTACCTGTTTATGGAGCTAGACTAACTTACCATTGCTCTCCGATTCTAGATGGATATGCTATTGTCGGGGTGGACGAAGTTCTGAGCGCATTTTACAAGATGAAGATTGACTTTCCTGCAGGTGAAGGGGATCTGAATGATCTGGGAGAAGCCAGTAATAACATTGTTCTATGGCAAAAGGAATACATCGTGCTTCCAAATTGGACGCCAAGGCCACAAACTTCTCCCAGTAGTAATCCAGCTCAATATCCGGCGCGTATAAAGGCTCCACCGCGTCAGCAGACTCCCCCGCCTTCGCCGCGTCAGCAGTCTTCTCCACATCAGCATACTCCCCTTCCTCCGCCACGTCAGTAGACTCCCCCACCTCCGCCGCGTCAACAGTCTCCCCCGCCTCCGCCGTGTCAGCAGTCTCTGGCGCCCCAGTTGCAAAAGCGGAAGAGCACCGCTGTTCCAACGGCTAGTACTACAGTCGTGAAAAAACCCTCAGCAGGTACAAGGAAGAAACCCAGGGTGGCTCCTGCCAAGTTACCTTATGATATGACTGATGAGGAAAACAATGTAGTCATGGATGAATATGTGAAACAACAGCTTGCACTAAAACAAAGCCAAATCAGTTTATAGCACCAAAAACGGTGAAACACTTTGTGGTAATGCTTGAAAGTAAAAGGCCAGATAATCTTCCATCTGACTATGACCGCTCTATTATGAAGTCATATAAAGCAAATCAGGAGTGTTCAAGAAGTAGTATTACATGCGGGAAAACAATTCCCGAGCTCGGAGAACAGAAAATCAACCGTGCCCCCGCTCAAACTGTTTTCCAATGATTATGATCCGGAGGTTGCACGACTATGCGCAGTAACGGCTAGAGGTGATCATTATTTTGTCACAGCTGAATTAGCATACAGATACCAGTACGGGGATCCTCTCGTCAGATCTCAGTAGGTCCCGCATCTACAAACACAAATGCAAAAATTGCATAAGTGGTATCTCGATGCCTGTAAGGAAGGGCATATCATGATCATAGTGGGAATTAGAGATGAGCATTACTTCCATGGCGACACCGAGATACACATTGACTTCGAAGAACTATGTCAGTTATTCAATCAAAAAATCGTCGACAAATCTATCATCAGTTGCTATTGTCTGTAAGTGATTTATTTCCCATTGTGATTAAGTCTCTAGGTCAGCTCCTTCATTACATGTATAATTATCCTTACTATATGCTTGTGTATAATATTATGCAGACTAAAGATTATTGAATACAAAAGAGGAAAAATCTATGACCATGGGTTCATTGATCCAAATAAAATCAATGAATATACGGTAAAAATAACCCCTAGTAAATAGAGGATTATTTGCTAAAGTTTTTACTGAAATAACAAACCAAAACAAAAATATTATTTCCTTACAACTTTGAGTGAGTGTTACTATCTTCTACACATTTGATTTTGTTTACTCGATGTTAAGTATAATTGATGAGTTATGTGTGCGCAACTTCCACTATCTATTGCTAATCATTCACGTTGACACTGTAAAAGTACTTGTCATGTACTCGAAACGTAAAGACCCTGAGAGATGGTCGAACCTGGTTTATATGATCCAGAGGTAATTTCAATCATTATCACACTATATCAGCATCTTTCATTCATTTCCTGATATCAAGTACTTAATAACTCGTTTACTCATTTTCGGGAAACCGGGCAGGGTTTGAAAACGGTTCATCAAGGCTGCTAGGGGTGAATGGAAAGAGGAGCTGACATTTCCATAAATCCCTGTAAGTACTACTATTGACTGAATGTTCATGCATCTCTTTGATTCTTCTTTCAATACCAATACCATCCTTTATTATTTTGATTGAACTCTATTCTCGTGAAGTGTTTAAGGCAACTAGACGGGAACAATTTATGTGCATACTATGTTTGCGAGTTCATCCGCCAGACGACCTTTGAGAAGAACAAAGCTAGGCAACAACTTGAAGTACGTCAACAATGTTCACAATCTTATTTTATTACCATCAATTGTGTTGAGTTTCATTCATATATATTGATCCTCTTATTTAAATTAGATCGGACAGATTCAGGACGGTCTCCTTGAGCAGGATCGCATACGAGCTATTCAAGAGGATTTGGTGGGATTCTTAGTTAACGAGGTCATAGATCCAACCAGAGAATACCATCGAGAATATATATTTACACAATAGGGATCGTGTAAGAGAAATTATATTGTATATATGCATGAACGTGTACTTGACACGTCATAAACGTATCTATAATTTTTTATGTTCCATGCTTGTTTAGTATCAACTTTGTTATGTTTTGTCTACACTTTGAGGTATTCTTATACATTTTCTGGAACTAACCTATTAATAAGATGCCGTAGTGCCATTTGCCTATTTTCTGCTGTTTTTAGTTTCAGAAAATCTAGTAAGGAAATATTCTCAGAATTGGACAGGACAAAAGCCAAAGTCAATATTTTACCGGAGAGAACACAAATACCGAAGGGCAGCCGAAGGAGGGCCATGAGGTGACCACACCCTAGGGCCGCGCGGGCACCCGCTAGGGCGCGCTGCCACCTGGTGTGGGCCCCTCGAGAGGCCCCCTGCTTCGCCTCTTCGCCTATAAATTCACCTGGTGCAGAAACCCTAACCACCCGATCAGATCTCCACGAAATAGTCTATAGCCGCCGCCACCATCGTCCCTAGATTGGGGGGGGGGGGTCTGCAGCTCTTCCCGACACCCTGCCGGAGGGGAGAGATCATCCCGGAGGCGTTCTTCATCACCATGCCAGCCTCCGGTATGATGCGTGAGTAGTTCTATCTTGGACTATGGGTCTATACAGTAGCTAGATGGTTGTTTCTCCTCCTTTGTGCTATCATGTTTAGATCTTGTGAGCTCCGTTCATGATCAAAATCATCTATTTGTAATCATACATGTTGTGCTTGGGGGGATCCGATGGATATTGAGATACTATGTCAGATTGATTATTGATTCTATCACGTCTGTGTTATTTGTGATCTTCCATGCTATCCGTTGCTAGTAGCTATCTTGGCCAAGTAGATGCTTGTGACTCCAAGAGGGAGTATTTAAGATTGATAGTAGGTTCATGCATCTAGTAATCTGGGGAAGAGACAAAAATCTCTAAGGTTGTAGATGTGCTATTGCTACTAGGGAGAAAACAACAATATTTTGTTTATGGAACAATTGTATTGTTTACTTTACACACATTGCTTAATGCAATTATCCGTTGCTTGCAACTTAATACTGGAAGGGGTTCAGATGATAACCGGAAGGTGGATTATTAGTCATAGATGCAGTTGTATTACGGTCTATGTATATTGTTGTAATGCCCAATCAAATCTCAGAGGAGTTATGATGTCTAGTATATGCATTGTTATGCTTTCTCAACCTATCAATTGCCCCGCTGTAATTTGTTCACACAGCATGTTATCTATCTGAAGGAGAACACCTCTAGTGAACTATGGACCCCAGTCCAATCTTTATCATTGATATATCATCTACTGTTACCGTTTACTTTCTATAAGCAAATATTATCTTCCATACTATACATTTAATCCTTTGTTTTCAGCAAACCAGTGAGATTGACAACCTCACTGTAGGGTTTGCAGCATAGAAAACAAAAAATTTCCTACGATGGGAACAACTATGTACCAAGGTCTATCTACTAGATACAAGCAACGAGTGGATATACATCCATGGAATACATACCCTCGAACACCGAATAGCGTTAACGAGGTTGTACTCGTGGATGATGTAGTCGAACGCTTGCCGATCTCAAGATCGTGATGAAGTCCATCTGGTCCAACTGGTCTAGCACTATCAAGTCCAGCACCACAAAGCAGTGGTGCATCCATGATCGCACACACGCGTCTGGGTACCCCGACAACCCCCACGCCCTTGCTCTAGCGAAGCAGCGGAAGCAACAAATCCTTCCATAAAAATCCACTGGGAACATGTATCTCGCTGATCCGAGACCATGGGGAAATTGTAAAGGGGGAGAGAGATCCTTCGCGAGGAGGTGTGAGTGAGAAGTGAGAGGAGGGGCTCATTTTATAGGAGGAGGGGGGCAGCCCACGAGCCATGGCCAGCGGCCAAGGTGGTGCCCCCACCTCTTCCTCCATTCATGTGAGTGGAGCTCCCACTCACACAAATGCCCCTCCATTTCCTCCGCTCAAAACCCATTAAATTTCCACAAAAATTAATGCAATCTCTAATTAAATAAAACTCTTTTATTTATTTATTCAGAATTTTGTTAATTACTTGAATTAACAAATATTCACATAAAACCCCTTACAAAATTTCAATTTCACATGCAGAACCAGTTTCAGCAATTTCAACCGAAACAGTTCCGGTGTCTAGTGAAATAATTCATGCGCTTTGTAATTCTTTCTCTGACATATTATTTGCTCCAAAATGGTGTCGGTATCCCTTAAGTGTGTCACCCTACGGTTCGCGAATAATTTAGACATGATCGAGACCCTCTCCGAATAATAATCAGTAGCGGGACCTGGAGATCCGTACTGACTCCCACACATTCAATGATGACTTATATGATCGTGTGAACCTTATACGCATGTAACTCAATCCCTTTGTCTCGCGATATATTACATGTACGATATTCGATCATCGGTATCTCCATAACTAGTTTGATCTGTTGCCGACCTGTACTCTTTTCTCGTTCCCGTGATATAACATTCTAGTGATCAAATCACTTGCTTGTAAGCTAACTAATGTGATATCACCGAGAGGGCCCAGAGTATATCTATCCGTCACCGGGATGGAAAAATTCCACTCTTGATCCATGAGCCTCAACATAACACCTTCATAGCACTGAACCCACCTTTATAGTCACCCTGTTATGGTGTGACGTTTGATGTTATCAAGATACTCTTCCGGTGTTAGTGATTGACATGATCTCATGGTCTAAGGGTTAAGATTACTTCGTATGATGTTATAACAATATAAACATAATGACCTTGATCGTAATGGTATACTTCGAATGAATGTCCATCACATCATTCCAATAATATTGTGACCTCGTTATTAACAACATCCAATGTCTATGATCAGGAAACCTTTGATCATCTTGTTAATCAACAAGCTAGTTTATAAGAGAGGCATAACTAGGAACTTTATTTTTGTTTATTAAACACACATGTATTAATGTTTCCCTATTAATACAATTATAGCATGCAAAATAAACATTTATCATAAATAAGGAATACAATAATAACAACTTTATTATTGCCTCTCGGGCATATTCCCTTCACTCACTGTATGTTGGGGCAAAGTCTTGAGTTTGTGTTGTACAGGATTCCAAGTTGTTAGCAACACCTTGGAGTTGTTTCCTTCCTCCTACTGGTTCGATAATCTTAGTTTCATAACTGAGGGAAAACTTGCTGCTGTGCTCATCGTACCTTCCTCTTGGGGTTTCCCAACGAAGATCTGCAGTTGTCTGGGCTCATCAAGACGTTTTCTAGCGCTGTTGCCGGGGAGTTAAGTACAACTTTGCAAGGGGAGTCTTTCACAACCATTCTCTTTACTTTGTTTTTGTTTTGCTTAGTTTCTTTTGCTTTGTTTTGCTTATTTCTTTCTTTCAAAAATATAGAAAAATTAGTTTCATTTGGTTTGTTTCTTTCTTGTCAAAACACATAAAAAATTAGTTCCTGTTGTAGTTGCTACTGCTGTTGGCTTGCTTCACTTTTGCAAAAATGAACACTCCTGAGAACACCAAGTTGTGTGACTTCACTAGAACAAACAACAATGATTTCCTTTGCACACCTATTGCTCCACCTGCTCCTGATGCTACCTTTTATGAAATTAAACCTGCTTTGTTGAATATTGTTATGAAAGAGCAATTTTCTGATGCTATTCTGATGATGCTGCTGCCCACCTTAATAACTTTGTTGAACTTTGTGAGATGCAAAAATACAAGGATATAGATGGAGATATTATTAATCTTAAATTGTTTCCTTTCTCTCTGAGAGGAAGAGCTAAAGAATGGTTGCTATCTTTACCTAGAAATAGTATTGATTTTTGGATTAAATGCAAAGATGCTTTTATTGGAAAATATTATCCTCCTGCTAAGATTATATCTATGAGAAGTGAAATAATGAAATTTAAACAATTTTATAATGAACATGTTGCTCAAGCTTGGGAAAGAATGAAATCTTTGGTAAAGAATTTCCCCACTCATGGACTGACTGCTTGGATGATTATCCAAACTTTTTATGTAGGACTAAATTTTTCTTCAAGAAATCTGTTGGATTCTGGTGCTGGAGGTACTTTTGTGACCACTACTTTGGGTGCTGCAACAAAGCTCCTTGATAATATGATGGTTAAGTATTATGAATGGCATACTAAGAGAGCTCCACAAGGTAAGAAGGTAAATTCTGTTGAAGAAACCTCCTCCTTGAGTGATAAAATTGATGTTATTATGTCTATGCTTGTTAATGGAAAATCTCATATTGATCCAAAGAATGTTCCTTTAGCCTATTTGGTTGCTCAAGAAGAGCAAGTTGATGTGAACTTCATTAGAAATAACAATTTTAGCAACAATGCTTATGGTAATAATAATTATAGGCCTTATCCTCCTAATAATAACAATACATATCATGGTTCTGGAATGCCTAGTGAAGATAGGATTCTAGAAGTTGAAAGATCCACTAAAAACTTCATGCAAATGCAATATGATCAGAACAAATTATTCACTAAAACTATGGAAGAACAATATGCTATTTTGAAAAATATCAGTCATCAACTTGAGAATTTGAATAGGGAAATTCCTGGTTTACTGTCCAAAATTTTGAATGCTGAAAAAATATTTCATCTTTGTCTAAAGCACAGTCCTATTTGATTAATAAAATGGTTGCTAAACCTAAAACCTTGGAAAATACCTTTGCTGCTACTCATGCTATACAAGTTACAATTGATGAAAATGTTAGACTGTTAGCTAAACTGCATGCTAAGTGGGAAAGAGAAGATGAAATTGCTAGAAATAATAGTATTTTTACTATTACCACCACCAATGTTGATGCTAGCAAACCACAAGTCCCCATTCCTTCTACAACAATGCCTAAGCCCAATAAGAATGCTGGAATTTTTTGAACTATGGAAAACAATAAGTCTACTACCTGTGATGCGAAGTTTGATTTTGATCTTGATGGTTGCAATATTTCTGAAGTTATTATGTTCCTACAAAATCTTTCTAGAAGTCCTAATGCTAGTGCTATGAATATGGCTTTTACAAAACACATTATAGATGCTCTCATTAAAAGTAAGGAAGAAAAATTGAAACATAAAGCTTCTATTCCTACATCTTTCATGCTCATGTTTAGAGTACTTTGATCCTAGCTTTCAATGCTTTGCAAATGGTTTGATCAAGATTGTGATGGTGCATGTCACCTCAAAAATTATTCTTTTTATCACTTACCTACTAGAGGACGAGCAGGAGTTAATCTTGGGGATGCTTTATACGTCGTAAACGTATCTATAATTTTTGATGTTCCATGCTTGTTTAGTATCAACTTTGTTATGTTTTTGTATACACTTTGAGGTATTCTTATATATTTTCTGGAACTAACCTATTAATAAGATGCTGCAGTGCTAGTTGCCTGTTTTCTGCTGTTTTTCGTTTTAGAAAAGCTAGTAAGGAAATATTCTCGGAATTGGACGGGACAAAAGCTAAATTCAATATTTTATCGGAGAGAACACAGAGACCGAAGGGCAGCCAAAGGGGGGAACGAGGTGGCCACACCCTAGGGCCACGCAGGCACCCCCTAGGGCGTGCCACCACCTGGTGTGGGCCCCTCGGGCGGCCCCTGCCTCACCTCTTCGCCTATAAAGTCACCCTGATGCAGAAACCCTAAGCACCCGATCAGATCTCCATGAAACAGTCCGTAGCCACCGTCACCATCGTACCTAGATGGGGGGAGATCTGAAGCTCTTCTCGGCACCCTGCCATAGGGGAGAGATCATCCTGGAGGCCTTCTTCATCACCATGCCAGCCTCTGGTATGATGCATGAGTAGTTCACTCTTGGACTATGGGTCCATACAGTAGCTAGATGGTTGTTTCTCCTCCTTTGTGCTATCATGTTTAGATCTTGTGAGCTCCGTTCATGATCAAGATCACCTATTTGTATTCATACATGTTGTGTTTGCGGGGATCCGATGGATATTGAGATACTATGTCAGATTGATTATTGATTCTATCATGTCTGTGTTATATGTGATCTTGCATGCTATCCATTGCTAGTAGCTATCTTGGCTAAGTAGATGCTTGTGACTCCAAGAGGGAGTATTTATGCTCGATAGTAGGTTCATGCCCCTAGTAATCTAGGGAAGTGAAATAAATCTATAAGGTTGTAGATGTGCTGTTGCTAATAGGTAGAAAACAACAATATTTTGTTCATGGAACAATTATATTGTTTATTTTACACACATTGATTAATGCAATTATCCGTTGCTTGCAATTTAATACTGGAAGGGGTTCAGATGATAACCGGAAGGTGGATTATTAGTCATAGATGCAGTTGGATTACAGTCTATGTATATTGTTGTAATGCCCAATCAAATCTCATAGGAGTCATGATGTCTAGTATATGCATTGTTATGCTTTCTCAAACTGTCAATTGCCCCGCTGTAATTTGTTCACCCAACATGTTATCTATCTTAAGGAGAACACCTCTAGTGAACTGTGGACCCCGGTCCAATCTTTATCATTGATACATCATCTACTGTTACCGTTTACTTTCTACAAGCAACTATTACTTCCACACTATACGTTTAATCCTTTGTTTTTAGCAAACCAGTGAGATTGACAACCGGTAAAGTCTTGAGTTTGTGTTGTGCAGGATTCCAAGTTGTTAGCAACACCTTGGAGTTGTTTCCTTCCTACTACTGGTTCGATAACCTTGGTTTCATCACTGAGGGAAAACTTGCTGTTGTGCTCATCATACCTTCCTCTTGGGGTTTCCCAACGAAGCTCTGCAGTTGACTGGGCTCATCGGTACTATATGTAATATGTTCGACCAAAGCACAAATAAAGATGTCACTCTTTGATCTCTATATTCATGACAATGTTTTATAATGGTTCCTTCATTGCACATCACAAACACCAAACCTCGCTCGCTATCCCTCCTCTACCATGGCAGAAAAACGCCCAAAACTCTCTACGGGTAGAACTCTTTCAAGATTGCCACCACTGCCACGGCAGCAAAAAACATAAAATGCACTGTCTGAGCTCAATGTGTTCTTGTTTTTTAATACGATCCGGGACTAATTGTCCTCCACCCCCCGCTCTACACTGTAGCCACGTAGAGCGACTTTTGTCCCGGTTGGGGGCTGGACCGGGGCTAGAGGGGGGCACCTTTAATCCCAAAACCATAGTTCTGGTTCAAAAACCAGGACTAATGGCCCTCCCGAACCAAGACTGATGCACCGTTTTCCATTAGTGCATTGGTCGTAGTCACACTAAATGCGGTGACCCAGCATACCGCTACATGATGTAGTACACTATAGTCGTTGACATAACACCAATGAAACAACGTTCACTAGTATTACATCCCTCAGAGTAGTACAATAGAAACACAGCAGGTCCAAGACATGACTATAGGTTACAACTCAACTCTTTACACAAGATCTAGAGAACACTCTAGGTTAAAGAGAGAGAAAGAAACTTCTAACAAAGAAGAATGAGAAATAAACAACTCATAACTATAATACTATTAAGACTAATATCTTAACTAATGGTCTGGCATTGCTTCTATTGCAATACACTACAAAAATAGGTTCTATGGCTAGAGATTCTATTCTTATCTAATCAACAACTTCGTCTTCACTTGAGCTGATGTATATGTTGACTTTCTTGACTTCATTGAAGAGCTTTAGCTTTTGATGATGATTCCTGGAGCATGGCTTGATGTAGTCATCGTTTGTATTGGCTTTAGAACCTAGCAAGGGTTAAGAAGATACTTTGAGTACGAGCGTACTCAGCAAGTCCACTATAAAAGGAGTGTTTAATGCACTATAGCTACAACCACATACCGTAGGTCGTAGGCAATGCAGGTTTTCGTAAACATTTCTTCAAAGGTTGCTTTTATTCTGAAAAGCTATGTCCGCCAGCCTTCACGGGTTTACCAGAACTTTCATGGAGTTCCTTTCCCGCCGCATTCACAGCTCCTTCCCGGAACATGGAGTAACAAGTTACAGTTCTTACACTCTGCAGAGGTGCGTTACTTTACCCATGAGAGATCTTAGCTTTGTTGCACATCCGGGACGCGAACCCGTTCACACTTCCTTGGTGTGAGGCCCAGACTAAGACCCAAGCCAATCACTGCCTTCTCCGCGACCGCGCATGTCTCTTTGGTGTATGCCAGCCCATCTATTGAATTACGACAATGGCAGTACAGACCGTTCAGATGCCGGAACTATCGTGGGACGTTGAGGGCTCCCACCCATATGATGCATATCCTCTATGAATTACCATAAATAATATGCATGCTACGAGTGATAACAGCCACGACCCGCACATCCAGCTCCATGCGAGAGGGAAAAGATACAGCTAACTTCTCCGTCCCATTCCAACTCTCATGATCAACGCGTAATATACGATGCAAGAATCACTGGCGACATTGGTTGTTAAGTCCTAAATAATATGTTCCTTTACCATCGGAACTCTTATAGTAGGTTATTACCTCATGGTAAATAACCTATAATCATATTATTATGAAAATAGTGTTTTCCGACCTTTTTCAAATGCAGGTGATGACAACACTGGATTTGTAAAATAATTTACAGAAAATATTCAAAGGACATGAGCAAGTGTGAACTTGCCTTTTGTGATTGCAAGATTATGCACTCACGGTCTTCAAGACAATATAAGATCCAATTGTGGAAATATGCATCATTGGTCCGGTAAGGACTAATGTTTAAAGAAGCAAGATGCTTTTATGCATAAGTAATGTGATGCAAGTTGATAAACGTGAATCCCGAGAATAACGTTGTTCTAGGGTTTGGATATTGGTAATGGTTTCTTTAGAATGTGTTGCCCTTTTGGATTAAGTTTCATACATGTGCTTCTTATTAAGGCTTGTGAGTGTGTGGAAAACAACATGTATTTATACAACAATAAAATACACACATATGGAATGTTACATAAGGTTGCTTACATCTTAATTGTTTATCTTCAAGTTTTACTTCACAAGTAATTTCACTTATAAAGAATTTAAGTATTAACAATCTTATTATACAAGTAAAGTATAAAGTAAAGTGTTTACTATTAATTGCCATATGTTGATTGAAGTGGCAAAATGAATAACTTTTGAAGAAAATATTACTCAACTAAGCAGAAGCATTTAAGTTGTTAAGTTAACCTTATGAGGTGTTCTTTCTAGTTATAGTCTTTAAGTCAGAAAGAATTGCCTTTACTGGAATAATGAAATTAGTAGTATTTGATACTTATCTATCTTGGTTTTTAACTGGGTTGGTTTGGTATTAAGATGCTTTATAAATTAATTATAACAGACCAAAGTTAACTATAAAGCATATAATAAAGTCTTTAGCATTATACTTAAAGCTTGGTAACTATAAGTAACTTCAAGAATGTAGATAGACTTAGGGTGTATTACTTATGATACTTGTATCTTGTTTAGTTTATATGGTTTCCTTAGAGTTACCTAATAATGGCATTACTTCTATTTGAGTAGTGGTTTCCTAATATTATAATGAAATAGAATCATTTATCTTTTTATAAAGGTGTGGTTATGATTTATAATTAAGGAAGTAACAACACTTAACTATTCATGGACTCACTAAATTGTTTTAATTTGTTTACAAACTTGTGGTTCAAGTAAATTAAGGGGTTTTATTTAATTCCAATTTTTTTATTGAAGATTTTATACTTGGTAAAGATCTTTTTAGAAAATAAACTACATAAATGGTTGAGAGACAATTTAATAAAATGTGTTAAACCATTTTGACTTCATAAAATTAGTATTTAAGGCTAATACTATTTATTAGATTTGATTAGCTAATGTTTAGAACTATTAGCAATTTTTTATTTACCCTAATGTGAATTATTAATTAAGGAAATAAGTTTAAATTCAAGTTATAAAAGTGTTTAACTTTTTATTTAACTGAAAAGTGGAATATCACATTTTTAACATGTAGTTATTATTTTTGTGATCATTTTGGTATATTACATTTATTTTTGTGATTTATAAATAATAAGATATGATTTTAATAAGGTTTATTACTATATAAATACTTAATAAATAATAAATATTTAATTAAGAGGAATAATAATGCATGATTATAGTTTTAAACTCTAATTCTTATTTTTCTAAGATTTTTAGTATTTTATTTAGATTTTTAACTTTTACCATTATTAAAATATTAATTATCAAAGTATTAAAACTTTATAAAGTATTTATTAAATAATATTTATTTAAATAATCATCATAATAATATTTAGTAATAGTTTTAAGTTGTAGATTTTATTTTTCTAAACATTTTCATATATTATATGTATTTTTCTGATTTATAAAACAAAAGATATCAAATTTACAAGATTTAATCATTTTATGAATTTCTTAATTAAATAACTAAATGTGTTTATTAGGTAATACTGATGTCAGCATAGACTGAAGGGTTTTTCTCACCAGAGCCTAACCTACCCCCAGTCACTGACTGGTGGGACATATGCGATGTCATTTCTATGCTTTTATTTATTATGGAAACATTATTACAAATTCTAAAATAAATAAAATATGAATATGACATCAGCCTGATGTCACGCTGACGTCACCTACGTCTGATCCTCTCTGGTTGATGATCAATCCTGCGATTGAGTGCGCGCGCGGAGTTGTACCCGGGCTGATTGGAAAGAGGAAGATGTGGGGTGTCTAATAGTGGCGGCGCTGCTCGATTTAGGTCACCGGAACAGTGGTGGCGACGATGGATAACGGCGGCGGTGGCTGATGTTCGTTGGGGGAACAAACGAGTAAGCAAGGAGGAACTTGAGAGGGTGCGTGAGCACCGGTAGATCACCGTGAAGTTGTAGGGCGCGATAGCGTGACCGGAGTAAGTCCGTGGTGGCGGCGATTGACGATGAACGGCGGCGTCTGGCGGTGGAGATGAGGTGTCGCTTGGTTCGATAGAGGGCTCCCTGGCTTGCATGAGTAGGGGAAAACGACGGAGAAGATCACGGCGCGCCTGATAGTCACCTCCGCGGATCAAGGGGTGGTCGGAGATGGTAGGGAAGATGATCTCCGATGATCTAGGGTTCAGTGTTCAAGCGAGAGAGGAAGAAAGAGTAGTGGATTGGCATGCTAGGGTTTCTCGACGGTGTCCAGGGATAATTGTAGACGACCGGAAGCGGTGGTGCGGATCTTGGCGCTCGCCGGCGACGAGGGTGCGGCCACCGAGCTGCTTGCATCATAGGAACGTCGGCGTCGTCGCGAGGAAGACGGCAAATAGACCCCGCGAAGAGGTACGGGCCGTTCGTGGGCTGCAACTGAGCTAGATGGGCTGTGTTCGGCTGCTCGCGGCGACGAGTAAGAGAGAGAGGGAATGGGCCATGGGTCAGGAGCCGATTCCTCAATTTTTTCCCTCAATTTGTCTTTCTTTTTCATTTTCTGTTTTCTGTTTTGTATTTTACTTTTAGATTTTTATATTACTCAATTGTTTGAATATTTCCCATAGAAAATTATCAGCTAAATAATTGCAGCAACAATAAAGTTATTAAGAATCAATTTGTGAACTTTTATTATGTATTGTGATATTTTCTCTATTTTCTTTATATATATTCTTTTCTATAACATTGTTTTCACTTTTATTTGGAGTAATTAAGTTTTAAGATGTTTAATAATATTCATAGGGTTTTATTTATATGTATTTAATCACATAGTATAGGATAGGATGGTTTATAATATTGGATCCCCACTTATTTCATGCTCATATGGGATGAGTGGTTAGAGAAATGAATTAAAGACTTTGTCTTATGATTATATATAGAATATTTATGAGATGTTGATGAGAAAACTTATTAATAAGTTTAGAGTTCTCAATTATAATTACTCACCCTAGGGTTTAAGGTACTTACTATACTTCTTTTCTTTTGTTGATGTGAATAAAGATTAATGGCTAAATATATTGTCTTTATGTTTGAGATCAGAATGATTTTATCTGGAATGTCTCTGAAAAGAGATTTGGTAAAGATAACTCCTAAGCACATATGGTTATGATAATTAGAAATGATAAAGATGTGCTTAAGTGTTTTGATATAGGAAATTATTCCTATAAAGCATTATGGAAACAAGATGATTGATCCAACAGATGGGATGGATGTTAAGCTTGATTATAGATTTAGGGTTTAATGTTTACCAAGGATTCCTATCTTCTATACTTCATAATTCTCGACTTCTAGTTAAGGAATTCCTTTCCTAGATATAATACTTCTTCCTATCCATCATCATGTGTTTAACATGATGAACTTTACTTCACAAAAATATTCTTATCCACCTTTTATTCTTCTAAATCCACTTGTAATTCTAATGAGCTTGGCATTAAAGCTTTTCGTAATCTTCTTAGATCCATACTTGGTTATATCCACTATTCTACTGCTGAAGATCTCCAATCCAACAAGTGGTTACTTCTAACTCCATTCATACACTTTCTTTATCATCCTTCATTAATACTACTCTAATAGAGGTTTATATCAAGTTTTACTCTCCTCTAGTGATTAGTATTTCCCAAGAGGAAAATACTCTTTATATAATCCAATGTTGCTATAACCTCATTTAAATCATACTATCTTGTCTCTACTTGACTCCAATATCTAACATTCCAACCTCACATTATATTAATGTGACTTGTAATGACTAATCTAAGATACTATATCTATATTATGGTTCCATCATGTTTTATCCACCAATGCTACTTATACATGATATAAGCATTCAATCTTGGTGAGTAAGGCATGATCATTATGATCCTTTGATCCTTTATGGTTTAGGTTTCCAGTTGGCTAATTAAGGCTTCATCAATACAGCATTATAGTTGTATTGAAATTATCTTCTTAGTATCTCTATTGGATTAAGAATGTTATTCATTTGCTATGCCTACTTAATCTAATAGGATTACTCATTGGTAACTATCTCAGATGTTCATCCTTATAATCCATTTTTTTAACATATTACTATATCTTCTACTTAAATCTTCTATCTATTCAGGAGTGATTTAACTCCATCATTTATCATATTGTTCTTATCCTCTTCCAACACTCCCATCCTATAAATGATATTCAAATCTAGCATTACTATTTACCTCTTCTTACTTCTTTATTTATAGGCCTTAAGGGGATGCTATGATATGGTCAAGAGTTGATAGATTAAGAGCTGATAAGTTAAGAATTGGTGAATCAATAATTGATTACTCAATATTGATGAACAACAAATATAAGGATAGGATTCAATAGAGATGCTAAAGATTGATATGGAAAGAAAGATATATGGTGAGTGATCTTAACTTTGGTTTCTTTCCTACTCAATATCACTAGAGAGTTAAAGTTAGGTATTTCCATGATACTCATGGTATAAGTAAATGAGATTAAGATATAGTTGTTACCTTCTTATTACTTGTGTTATATCCTTAACTTGGTATTCATGAGTGATTATAATGAATACTATGATATGATCACTTAAGGATCAAATATAAATCATTAAAGTAATGTATTAGGGTTTAATTTTATTACATTTGATCTACCCTTAGATCAAATCATTTTTACCCAAAATAAGGTTTTAGCAAATGTCATATTGAAACTTATCGTAGTCAACTTGATGATCTACTTCAATTCCATCAAGTTAAGAGAAGCTTCAATCACTTTGACAAGTTTTTTATTTAAAAGCGTGAAAATTATTCAGATTTTCTATGCATGAATGCAATGCACGCATCCGTGTTCAGCTTATTTCTAAGCTCTAATGCTGGGATGTTACAGACTCTCCCCCTTAAAATAAACTTCGTCCTCGAAGTTAGCATACTCTCATGTTTTGGAGTAAGAAATTGTCTTGCAATGATTACGATATGTCTCAGCTCCATGGTAACCTTAATGGGAATAATTGTAATATCCCATATCCAGATCTTTTCCTTGAATCCTCATCATACTGGGCAATCTTAATCATGTTGTCTCCAATACTCCAAAATTCATTTTACTTTACTCCCTTAGGAATATTTCCGTAGTATTTAATCCTCAATCTGGGGTCTCTTCTTTGGTTCCTTAACCTAATTAGGTATCCTATTCCAACTCCTTTACTGGATCGTCGAACTTCCTTATCACACTGGGTAAGGTCTAGGAAGTCTCACTAAAACAGGTTTTAAATTTTATTATTAAATAGTGTGGTCAAAAGACTATATTTGATGTGATTATTCACTCTTAAAGATCACTTAAGAGTTGTTCCCTCTTAGAATTAGTTTGTTAGAATTAATCTATTCTATCTCCTTCAAGCTTTTACCTTAGCAGACTTTAGACAACCTTTTGTTACCATCTTAAGTACCTCTATAATTATGATTTTCTTTTAACCTTATGAAACAAGGCTTAGTGTTGGCATAGGTTAGTGTTTCCTCACAAACCTTTACTTGGAAGGTCAGATAACAATACTTCCATAAATTGTTACTCTCTCCCTTAGGGTTTACTAATGGTCTTCAACTATCTGTTTAGTATTTATTGGTTTAATAATTAGAATATTGGTCTCTATCCATCTTATACTCTACATAGTTAGGTTATTATGAAATATTATATGGTGTATCCACACAATTGTGGATGTCCGAAGTGAATCTTTCATCAATATTAGTTTTACTTACTATTCGGACATTTTCGCTTTGATGCACCTGAATTTGCGAAGCGTTTTAGAAATCCGTCGCTTAATATTTTATACTTCTTTAGGTCTTACTTAGATTAGGCCAAGTTTTATGCTCTTTATGCAACTTTTAAGATGATCTGGTTAACTATGTCAACCAATTACCAGCTGTGGACAAGATACCCACTGTGGATCAAATACCAGTTGCGGATAATCCTAGGTTGTATGATTTACCCTATGGTTTTTGACATACTACTGGCATTCTCTCTGAATTGTCAGAGCTTGAATACCATTTTGGTTCCAAAACTTCTTCTTTGCACTTATTCATGATTCTTCCATGAACTTGGTACCACTACTTTATTAACTTGTTAGCAACTTTACCTACTTTGGATGAACTTTAAGTTATTACTTTTTTTTGCTCCATATACCTTCTACATTAAACTTCCTTCTCATAGCTGGCTAAGAATAACCTGAGATTGATCCATCATCCAAATTGAGTTTATACTCCTTACACTTGGTTTCATTCTTCATGTAAGTCTTCATCTTGGACTTTGGAACTCGTCACTCCCTTACACGAATTCCCTTTTCTATATAGGTCTATGACATCAAGTAGTAACTGGATGTTGCAACATGCATTTGCACACCAAGTCAAACTTCATGTACAGATCTAGTCAATCAAGAATATCCAAGAAAAACAAATAAATCCAAATGTGGTACATATAACACACAATATCTAAGCCCAGAATATAGTAGTTGAGTATAATATCTCTAGAATTCAGGCTTAGTTGTGTAGTATATGACACCTCCTCGTATAGGTTTACATTGAGATACTTAGCACTTAAGGTCAAACTATTCTTTGTCTCAATATTTACCCAAATTGCTCAAGTGCAACAGGATAGTATTAAGCAAAGTGGTCTGGATTTGGTTTTGACTAACCTTTGGTCTCACCTTTGGAATGATTAACTATATTCAACATTTCTTTGTTAGCCAACTAACCTCACATGATCTCTCCAAATGACTAACTAGATTCTATTTGTTAACTTAAACCAAAGATTATTAGAATTATTTAGCACATAAGACTTCTATCATAGTTCTACCAAGTTATTTTCTTACTTCTACCTCATGATAATTTACTAATTACCTTATCACATTCATACTCTCATCATGGTTTCGGAGATAATCTCACCATGCTCTTGTTTATTTTTGTAAGATCCCTCCTTTGTAAAGGAAAAGGATCCCTGTGATTTCAATGCTACTCCCTGGATCAATGCTAGCATCCACAGTTTAAGATGAAGTACACAGAAACAAAGGTCATTATTACAGTCATTCCAGAGACAAACATAGTCTTTACAACTCCAAGGCCACATGCCTAGTACAAGAGTTTAAATAAGTAAATATATAAAAGTCTTCATCTTCATGTGCCACAGGCAAACATGTTGAGTGTAGACTCATGACTCCTAATCCTCATCAGAGTAACCTGCAACATCACAAGTTACAGCCATAGTGGGTCAATACATTGGAATAGTATTGGCAAGTGATACCTTAGTATAATTTTGGTGGACTAGATACTATATGCAATTTGGCTAAGTGTAGTTTAGGCTTGCTTTGCTCAAAATAGGTTTTGCCTATTAGTTGAAATCACTAAGTTTTTCTTTGTCAAAACTTTTCCCAAGGAACCACCAATAGACATTGGGGTCCTTCACCCTTGTTCACCCACAAGTTTTACTTAGAAATTGGGATGAGGAGATTCTTGATAGCTTCCATGTCTTGATACTCAAATTGTCCAATACCAAGGACATGGCTAAGTACTTAGATTCTTCCATGTGCAGAGGTTGTGCACTTTCCCCACAAGACTTGATTTTCACCCAGACAGGACCTTTCAGAAGCCTTCCCTTAGACCAAATGGACGCGCTCCAACCTATCATCCCACTACCACCAACTGTCCAAATGGCTAAGTTATTGCAACCTATATTATCCGGGCAGAGCCCATATTGCCAAGTGGCTGCACTAGAAGCTTCTTAACATTTGGCCTCTCAAATCCCTTTGTTCCTGGGTGGCTTTCCACAAGTGATATACACAAGGTAAACCATAGAAATGGGCCTTGTGTAACCACTCAACATAAACCATTCCTTCCATTCCACCCAGGTGTTTCATTCACTTAGTTGTTTTATTAAGCAAAAACATAAGTCCAAAGACTTAGAAATATTTTCCATAGCATGAATAATTCACCACCCTTGGTTGCTACTAGCTAGGCTAAGCATGGCGTAGATAAGCATCTTAACTTAGAAATTTCTAGCAATTCTACAACTACTAGGATTTCGCAAGCATAACACATAAGC
Source organism: Avena longiglumis (assembly GCA_030063025.1). Classification (NCBI taxonomy): domain Eukaryota; kingdom Viridiplantae; phylum Streptophyta; class Magnoliopsida; order Poales; family Poaceae; genus Avena; species Avena longiglumis. The sequence goes on along the minus strand of CP125976.1, from coordinate 201,873,405 downwards.
AAAATATAACCATGCAAGACTAGCCAAATATTTCTAATGCATAGAAGAAAACATAGGGATAAGAATATCATGAAGCACCACTTGCCTTGGTAGTTTGGAGAGTAGCTACACTCCTCACAATCACAATCACTATTGGCACCAAAATCTACACATAAAATTAGAGCAACAAATCACATACAAAATAAATACAAGAAAAAATATATGGATGCATGAAATATGATATGTGATGATTTTATAAACTCAACAAGACAAGTGTAGAGTACTGGTTCATAAACAAGTTCAAAACTTGCCAAACAACATTTATTTAAACACTAAAACATTTCTCAAATAATTTATATACACAAAATAGGCCTACACATGTTTCTGTAAATAAAACCATTTTAACAGAAACAAAACATTAAACACATTGCATATTTGAAAAGGGATTGCTCTCCTGATTCCATTGATATAAAATTCATCAAATTTGGACGTGGGGATCAAAAGTTATGACTAAAACAAAATCAAACATCTAATAGATTCAAATTCTAATTTTAAATCTAATTCCTAGCCACGCGTCATGTTCTGATTGGTGCGTACCGGTTTGCTCAGGATCACGCACACAGGCCGTTAGATCTAACTCAATCTGCACGGCCCAGATCTACTCATACCGTTTCGTTAAGTGATCTATTCCTACGCGCTGGATCTAGATCCAACGGTCATCGATCAAGCGACCACGGATGGGCGGCGCTGGCGGTGGCATCTGGCGGCGGCGAGCTCTGTCTACGGCGGCGTGGCGCTACAGGGGGTTCTATGGTCTTCGGAGACGCTTACCAGGTTCGTGGCGATGCACTGATGCTCAACATGGCGACGGCTTGGCAAGGGGCGCACGGACACGGCTGCACGGGCTCGTCGGAGTTGCTGACAGCGTCGGGCTCGGGTGGACGGTGATGTTGGCAACGTTCCTGGTCACCCTAGCATGAATAAAAGGAATCAGGGGGTGCGCAAGGCTACGGCGAACACGCTCGTGTGAATCAGAGGCGAAGGGGAACACGGGGCTCACCGAATTTAATCGCCGGAGTTGAAGACGTCATCGGGACCTTGCTGTGCTTGACGGAGTCGACGACCTGGGGTAGTATAGGATGAACCAATGGTGTCAGAATGTGCGCAAGGAAGTTGCGAGGATGTCTGCATGAACTAGAGGGGAAGGGGCGCACAGAGCTCACCGGGAGTGGTCGCCGGAGAGGGTTCTGCTTGCGGCGGTGCAGGAGCGATTGCGGGCAGCCTGGGGGCGCTTTGTTCTCGGGGTCTGGGGGGAAATGGAGAGGGGGCAGAGGGGTTTTAAGTAGCATGGTCGCGACCGACGTGAATTGACGCCGCGAATCAATACAGAGAACGGCCGGCATAATTTGGGGATTGAGCTGTTCGCGGGGTGGAGACGATGACGCCGTGTGGGCCGCGACTGTCAGCGAGTGAATGAGAGAGAAGGTGGGGCCCTTGCATCAGCGACTCTTTGGGTGCGGGTGTGAGTAAAGAAAACGGTTCAGGGGGGGTTGCTGGGCTAGTTGGGCTGGTTGGGCCAGATTCGACTGGTTGCTTATTTTTTTTCTTTTTCTGTTTGCTTTTCTAAAAAGGATTTTCAAACTCCAATTCAAATATGTTTGATTTCAAAACTTTTCTGGACTTTTGTACAATAAATCTTGTACTCAAATAAGTGTGTCAAACACATCTGTTCACTCAAACCTATTTGAGTCACTTGAAAAATAAAATAAAAACAAGCCTTTTGGAGATATAATAAAAGGCATAAACTTTGGTTTTATTTCATACTTGTTTTGAAACTTGGCTCAAACCTTTGGAATCACTTAAGTTAGGATTCAAAACTATACTGATAGAATATAAGTGCCTTTCTCAAAAGTATATAGCACCAAGGCTAGAACATTCATACATAAAATATTGAGCATATATGCTCCTGTTTAGAAATGATTTTTGAAAATGGAAACCTACATGATCATGGATGCATGGATGATATGCATGAGTTTGAAACATGATTTTAGGGATGTTACAAATCTAACCCCCTTATGGTGAATCTTGCCCTCGATATTCAGATTGGCTAGCAAATAGGTGAGGGTGGTCTTTCCGAAGATCATCTTCTCTTTCACATGTTGCTTACTCTTCGGAATCATGGTTCCATTGAACCTTGCAGAACTTGATAGTCTTAGTCCACATGACTCTTTCTGCAGTCTCAAGAATCTTGATATGTTTCTCCTCATAAGTGATATCACTCTCCAATTGAACCTCTTCCAAAGGTATATTATCCTTCAAAGAAGTTTCTTCCATTTCTGGATGACATTTCTTAAGCTGACTCACATGAAACACATTATGAACAGCTAACAAAGACTCTGGCAATTCAATCTCATAAGCTACTTCTCCTTTGTGACTCAGAATCTTGAATGGTCCAACATATCTTGGTGCCAATTTACCTTTGACACCAAATCTCTTCACTCCACGAAGTGGTGACACTCTAAGATAAGCTCTATCACCAACTTCATAGGTGACTTCTCTACGCGTAGGATCTGCGTAGCTTTTCTGTCGGGACTGTGCTATCTTTAATCTGTCCTTAACCAGCTTGACTTTCTCTTCAGCCTCTTTGATAAGTTCTGGTCCGAACAAACTTCTTTCTCCCTCACCATTCCATAGCAATGGCGTGGTACATTTTCTCCCATAGAGAAACTCAAATGGTGCCATCTCAATGCTGGCTTGATAGCTGTTGTTATAAGAAAATTCTGCGTAAGGCAGACTTTCATCCCAACTGGCTCCATAGTCTAGGGCACATGCCCTCAACATATCTTCAAGAATCTGATTAGTCCTTTCTGTTTGTCCATCAGTTTGAGGATGAAAAGCAGTGCTGAATTCCAACCTCGTTCCCAATGACTCATGTAATTGCCTCCAAAAATGAGAAGTGAATTGAGTTCCCCTATCAGACACAATACTCTTGGGTACTCCATGTAGACATACAATCCTACTCATATAGATCTTGGCTAGCTTAGCACTTGTGTAGGTTGTCTTCACAGGTATGAAATGAGCCACTTTAGTTAGGCGATCCACTACTACCCAAATAGAATCATATCCTGACTTGTTCCTTGGCAATCCGGTAATGAAATCCATACCAATCTTGTCCCACTTCCAATCAGGAATATGTAGTGGTTGAAGCAAACCTGCTGGTTTCTGATGTTCCGCTTTCACTCTACTACACACATCACACAAGGCAATATGTTCGGCGATGTTCTTCTTGAGATTATTCCACCAAAATCTTTCTTTCATATCCATGTACGTCTTGGTGTTACCCGGATGAATAGAATATGGTGAGTTGTGTGCTTCTTGTAAAATCAGTTTCTGAAGCTCCGGATTTTGTGGAACACAGATACGTTTTCCATGCCATAAAGTACCCTGTTCGTCTTCATGGAATCCTTTGGCTTTTCGCTTACCAATCTTTTCCTTAATCTCTTAAATTTCCTTATCAGTCTTCTGGGCTTCTTTTATCTTGTCCAACAAAGTGGGTTGAACATCCAAAGACATTAGATGTCCTTCAGGCACAATCTGCAATCTGAGGTCTCTAAATTGGGCACACAGATCATCTGGCAATTCTCCCTTAGTGAGGCCATTCACAAAAACTTTACGACTTAGAGCATCCGCTACAACATTTGCTTTACCGGGGTGGTATTTCAAAATCAAGTCATAGTCCTTGATGAGTTCTAGCCATCTTCTTTGTCTCATATTAATTTCTTTCTGGGTGAAGATATACTTCAAACTCTTGTGATGAGTGAACACTTCACAACGCTTTCCCAAAAGATAGTGTCTCCATGTTTTGAGTGCATGGACAACAGAGGCTAACTCTAAATCATGAGTAGGGTAGTTTACTTCATGAGTTTTGAGTTGTCTCGAGGCATAAGCCACAACTTTTCCTTCTTGCATAAGTACTGCACCCAAACCATGATGAGATGCATCACAATACACTTGGAAATCCTTCTCCAAATCTGGCAGACATAAGACTGGTGCTGTCACAAATCTCTTCTTCAATTCTTGAAAGCTGATTTCACAACCTTCAGACCAAGCAAATTTCTTGTCTTTCTTTAGCAATTCTGTCATAGGTTTTGCTACCTTGGAGAAATTATCAATGAACCTTCTGTAGTAACCTGCTAAGATGAGGAAACTACAAACTTCTTTCACTGACTTGGGAGATTCCCATTCAGTTACAGCCGGAACTTTAGCAGGATTAACTGCAACACCATCTCCTGACACAACGTGTCCAAGAAATCCAACTTCATTCAACCAGAATTCACACTTGCTGAATTTGGCATATATTTTATGCTCTCTAAGCTTCTCAAGTATCAAACGCAAATGTCCTTCATGTTCTTCTTTGCTCTTGGAGTAGATCAAAATGTCATCGATGAAAATGACAACAAACTTATCAAGAAATTCCATGAACACCTTGTTCATCATATTCATAAAGTATGCGGGTGCATTGGTCAAACCAAATGGCATCACGGTATACTCATACAATCCATACCTTGTGGTGAAAGCTGTCTTGGGTATGTCTTGTTCCCTTATCTTGAGTTGGAAATAACCTGACCGAAGATCAATTTTTGAGAACACACAAGCTCCTTCTAACTGATCAAACAAGTCATTGATTCTAGGAAAAGGGTATTTGTTCTTGATAGTCACCTCATTGAGTGAACTGTAATCTATACATAACCTTTGACTTCTATCCTTCTTTTCCACAAACAACACGGGTGCTCCCCAAGATGAAGAACTTGGTTGAATAAATACTTTTTGCAACTGTTCTCCAAGTTGTTTCTTGAGTTCTTTCAGTTCATCAACTGACATCTTATACGGTCTCTTTGCTATTGGTCCAGATCCTGGTAGCAAATCAATAAGAAACTCCACATCTCTATATGGTGGCATTCCCAGCAATTCTTCCGGAAACACATCCGGATATTCACTCACAATAGGCACACTGTCTATGCTAACCCCCTTAAGAGAATTTAGCTTACTCCCTTTTGATTCAAAGTTAGACTTGAATCTAATCTTTTTCTTTTCCGGGGTTGTGAGTGCAACAGTACGATTAGCACAATCTAGTACTCCTTCATACTTAGACATCCAATCCATTCCCAAAATTACATCCAGTCCTTGGGAATCTAGGATTATCAGACTCACTGGAAACTTATGCTTTCCAAACTCTATTACTAGATCCCGGCATCCAAGACTTACTATCATATCTCCACCTGGAGAACTAACTTTTATTGGACACCCAATGTTTTCAGTTGGAAACCCATTTCTATCAACAAATGCTTTTGATATGAATGAATGCGATGCTCCAGTATCAAAAAGAACAAATGTTGGAATAGAATTGAGTTTGAACTTACCATAAACAGCATCTGGATCTTCATAGATTTCCTCCACATTGATGTGGTTCACTTGTCCCTTCTGAAAAGGGTTGGGCTTGTTGGGTCCTTCAACTTTCTTTTCCGGGCATTCATTTGCATAATGCCCCATATTCTTGCACTTGAAACACTCAACCTGACTAATATCCTTCTTGACAGGCTGGCTTCCACTGCCACTTCCACTACCACTGTGGTGGTTCTTGTATCCACCCTTGTGATTCTTGTACTTGTCATTGTCATGACTACAGTGACCCTTATTGTCATGATGACAGTTGTGATTGTGGTTCTTGTTGAATTTCCCATGCTTGTGGGATCCTGAGCTTCCACTATCATCATAATGGGAACGCTTGTGAGACGATCCCGAGTTGTGCTTGTCCGAGTGCTTTCTCTTCCTACTCTCAACTTGCTTCATTTTGTTCTCTAAAATAGCAGCCTTATCACAAAGAGACTGATAAGTGGGAACATAGGCCACTGATAGTTGCAGGTTCACTTCATCATTCAACCCTTCAAGGAACTTTTCCTTCCTCTTAGCATCAGTGTCAACTTCATCCGGTGCATAACGCTCCAGATTGTTAAACTCCTCAATATATTCAGCCACGCTGCGGTGGCACTGCTTCAGATTATGGAACTCTTTCTTCTTCAAACTCATCACTCCGGATGAGATGTGAGCAGTACGGAAACCATCTTCAAAGATAGCCCATGTCACATACTCAATGGGAGTGGTGATTTGGAAGTTATCCCACCAAGTAGCTGCTGGTCCTTCCAACAAGTGAGCTGCAAATCTGACTTTCTCTTCATCAGTATAGCCAACTGTTACCAAGTCCTTGTTCACTGAGCGTAGCCAATCATTGGCCACCATAGGATCAGTTGTTCCTGAGGACTTTGCTGGCCTCAATCTCAAGAACCTGGTAAGCATGTAAAAACCCGGTGGGTTTTTGTTGTTGTTGTTGTTGTTGTTGTTGTTGTTGTTGTTGTTGTTGTTGTTGTTGCTGTTGTTCTTCATTGTTGTTGTTGTTATTGTTGTTATTCTTTGTTGTTGTTGTTGCTGTTGTTGTTGTTGTTGTTCTGATTCTGGATGAACATAGTCATCATTTGCATCAGTTGAGTCTGAGCTGTCATCATTTGCTGCATCTCAGGGGTGATGTTGTTGTTGTTGGGGTTGGGATTGGCACGACGGGGAGGCATATGTGGTTTGTTCAATAGATATAAGAATGAGATACCCATAGATGCTATCATGCACAATACATCACATAAACAATCATCAAACATGTATCACAATAATAAAAGTTCAACAAAATAAACGACAAGTTTGCAAAGTAAACACACCAATATCAAGCCATCCACATGTTTGTAACACCCTCAGAATCGGCCCTATGCAAGTTTTAGCGAAATTCGCCAAACCCGCATAGAAACGATTCGAAGGTGCCCACCAGGCACTTTCGTGCGGGTGGAAAGCAAAGTAATAACATTACACAACAGTCCTCGATGGGACCCACAGAACAGATACATATACAACAGCGACTCAAAGAGTCAAGAATACAATTATACGGTACAAAGATCCAAATCACCTTGAAAATGATCGAGCGTCCGACTACGGACAAGATGCAAATGGGGCTAAGAGCCCTGAAGAATAACCAATGGCGTCCATAACCCTGCCCAGGCCAAGCCGGAAGGGTAACCCTGCTAACGGCGTCGATCTCAAACCTGCTTAAACAAAGGGTGCCGACAAGGCAAAGGAAAAGAAGGAGCGTCGATCGAGGCCAAGCACGGCGAGGCTAGAATTCGCGGTCCTCGCCTACATAGGTATGGTGGATCGCAGCGGCAGCATGCACTAAACAACCTATAGAGACTCGATACAACTGGCGGTTATCAGAGAGGGGTGAGAAAGACCTATTCGGATCCAACCTGAGACTATCATCAAACAAACCCATCCTGGCGTTTCCCCCTCGTGACCAAACGAGGAAGTCAACCGAGGAACGCACACAGTTGGCAGTTTTACTTATTCAGTTATCGTTGCAGCAATTACTAGTCAGGTTTAGATAATCGTCCTGATAAAGTAGCGATGGGCACTTTTAGTTAGTCATTCCGTTATAGTGGCATCACTTACTAGTCAGATACAATTATCATGAGATAACCCCAAAACCCAGCAGTTGTTGGTACTTTTAATTAGCCATTCCGTTGTAGTGAAGCTGATTACTAATCATATCGGAAACAAGTCATTTTAAAACAGTAAACTTTAGTTATAGTTGTCTATGATCGACATGTGATCCAAGTCGTCCATAACCGCGACACGGCTTCTCGAAAAGATTTAACCTGCAGGTGCACCAAAGTATCCACAGGCACTTGACCCTTTTGCGATCGGTTAACATACACCCATCGGTATGTCGGCGGGGCCTAGGTCACGACGTTCCCGCACTAAAGCAAGCACCGGGGCCACCCACTAAGTACACCATAGCGAAGTCGGCCGGTCTCGAGACGGACTCGGGGTTTGCGACAATGGATGTGAACGACGGCAGTCCCCAATCGGGATCGCCGACACCGCCAAAACATTCCGCTTCCAAATAAAGACAAAGTGCGTACCTCGCAATCGTAAATAGAATAAAGAAAACATGGCATAGGTACAGGATAGTAAATAAAGCCCCAAACTACTTGTGGCCCCAAGACAATACTTTGAAATCAGGTAATTATCAATGGGGCCCATATCTCCCCACCGTGGTTAGCGCTCGATCTCGAACTTGTCAAGAACTCGGTCCCTGGGACACAAGTGGGCGGTCGGAAACCAAATCTTACCTATCACCCACCGATGCCTCTGCTTAATTCAATTTTAGTTGTTAAACAGGAATTAAAGTGAACAATAAGTAAACCATGATCATCTCCAACGTCAACATGCGGCAGTTCTCCAACAAAGGTGGTCCTTGACGACAAGCAAAACACTTGAGCAATCGACTACGACACGCGGGTCCAACTATCTACCAAGCAACAGGTAATAGGATGTGTCCAAGGCTATATATGGCTGCAAGGGATATCACGGGTACGAAATCTAGAGCATCGCAACACAGATAACAAAGATCAACAGGAGGGAAGTAAATACTATAAAAGTAAGATAGGTAGAAAGAGGGAGATGCTCGCCTGGAAACATTGCCGAAGGGTTCATCCGAAGAACGGGACGAAGCTCACATCAACTCAACGGCCTTATCCGCGAAGAACCAAAACACTAGAAGAAACACCGGATGCAATATTTAATACACGGCAGAAGATCGGCATGATGCATGTATGATGGATGGCATGGCAAAGTACGATGCAATTAGGTCAAGATTAAGCGGAAACGGGGTCCCGACATTTGATTAGATGGTTCAAGTTATTTATTTACCCCGCAAATTAAATGTTGTTTAGCAAGACAACAGATGGGATCGGTTTGCTACACATGTTTAAATGAGGCCAATATAAGGCTAGATTTGCCCGCATATGGGCCCCATATTTAGTTATTAGGTGAATCGGCGGAAGGCCCCCAAACCACAGATAAGATGCATGCATGAACAGTTCTTATGCGACAAGTTGATATGTTATAAAATAGGGTTCGAGGAAGAGGGTTCACACATCAGAGGGGGCTCGACGATCTTGGGGATCCGGGGGTTCGGGGTTGGTCTCGGGGTCCAGGGTCTGGAGTTCGGGGGTTCGGCGGAAGCGTTCTCGGACTCCGGGGTCGTTCTCGGTATCGGGGCAGACCTTGCCGGTTTCACTCCGAAGGACTCGTTGTTCTGCGGCGAAGATCCTGGCGTCGGTGGGGTCGATCTTGTCGGTTCCACGGTCATCGGTCCCCTCTCGTAGATCTTGGGGTTTGCGGCTCCCCGGGATCGGTCTCGGGTTTTGGCGCCGGTGGTTCTTGTCGATTCCATGAAGGCCTTGGTGCTTCAATCCTGTGTCGACCTCCGGGTTCCGATAGGAGATCTTGGCGTTCGGCGGGTTCGACCTTCGGATCGGCTTCGGGGTCCTGGGATCCGTGAAGGAGGCCTTCGCGCTCCATGATGAAGATCTTGACATCGGCCTCGGCACACGGTACATGCTCCTCGGAAAACCTTTGCGTTCCATGACGACGTTCTTGGTCCGAGGTACCCGGTTCCCTCTCGATGGTCTCGGCTTGCGGCTCCTCTTTCGATGACGAACTTGTCGAGAAGAACCCTGTGCGCGAGAGCCAAAGCAGAGCTTGGTATGCCCAAAGCACCTGCGGGGCCCACAGGCGGCCGGGGCGGTCCGGGACGCGGCGAGGCGAGCCGGGCCAGGAGCGAAGGAAGCTGCGGCCGCGGCGGCGGAACTCGGAGGTGAGGGACGGCGCGGGGAGAGCGGGTCCGGCGACGGCGGCGGCGGCCTTGTGATCGGGGAGGAACCACAAGCGAGGCGGGCGGTCAGGGGTGGTGGGAAGGCTGCAGGCGCAAGCGGCGAGGTCGCTGGGGACGCGGAGGTGTCAGTCGGGCAGTGCTGCTGGGACCGCTCAGTGGCACGGCGGCTCGCCGAGGAACGGCTGAGCGGGGCGGAGCGCAGCGAAGGAGGCGGGCCGGAAGTGGCGGGCGGCTGGGGCGGTTGAGGCGGAGGCGAGCAGGGCGAGGAGGAGGGCGGCGACAGGCAGCGGAGCTCGGGAGGCCGGGCTCGGGCTCTGGCGAGGAGGTACGGCAGCGGAGGCGGTGGGCAGCGGGGTGCTTGGCCAGAGGGGCTACATGGCGTGGCAGTGGTGGCTGAGGAGACGGCCAGTGGAGAGGCTGCGGGGTCGGGAGGTGCATGGCGAGGACGTGAGGAAGGCGGCTGCCGCAGGAGATCAGCTGAGGCGGCGGGCAGCGAGCTGAGGAGGGAGGATGGCGTGCGTCTTGGGAGGGAGAAAAGGAGAGAGGAAGAAGAGGAATAGTGCACGGTAGGTGGGGTGGTGGGTCCATGGTGGGTCCCATGTGTCGAGGCTGGCGTGAGGGAGGATCTGGTGCGTTGCGTGCGTCGCAGGTGGGTGGGGGAAGGTGTGGTGTGTTGTGTTGGGTGTGTTGGGTGTGTCTAGGTGGCAGGTAGGACTGGGTGAGGGAGAGGGAGGGTTGGGGTGGCGCAAGCCTATAGGTTGGGGTGAGGTGGCCAGGGTGGGTTGGGTAGTTTTTCTGGTAGGCTTAGAATTAGAGCGGACCGATTTAGTTTTCTGGGGCGGTCGTTCGGTCGGTTTGGACCGTTCGGCTGCCCCACCAAAAATAATTAAACTTTTGATTTGTTTTAAACGGGTCGTGAGCAAACCGATAGCGGCCAAAACAAAATACTCCGGAGCCCCCGGGGTTTGGCGTTTGAATGAGAGAGGGCGTTTCAGAAATCAAAATAGGTTTTTCTGAAATAGTTTTAGACAAACAACACGTGATGATGACGATGCAATGCACAAATTCAACGCGATTTTCTAGTAGTGGTTTTGCGGGATGCCACAATTCGACACCACTAACAAAGGATCTCGCCCTCGAGATCCGCCTCATGGTATCGGAAGGAAAGGTCGGCGATCTGCGTCTTCTCGCTTCGGGTAGATCCTCGCGACACCACTAACAAGAGGTCGTTGTCCCTGATCATCAAGAGAACACTCCGGAAAACAACGGACGAAGTTAAAGGTAAAGCCACCTCCAACTTCCATGGAAGGAGTAAAATTACATCGATCCACCATTCAATGTACATGAGCGAATGATAAGAGTAGTGGTATGGTCGCGACTCCATCCCGCACTCAAAGCATTACCCTGTACACGAACAGATAGATTATGCAACCAACCCTCAGATTCAGACTGAAGATCTCGACAAGCGAGGTTCGGATCAAAGGAGTGATGCAGACTCTGCATCGGATCTGACATAGAGGATGTCGTCGCGTCGGAAACACCGGATATCACAAACAAGGATCAAAGAACGGTAACACCGTAGACGGATTCCTCGGATAGCATGAAGACCAGATGTAGCAACACCGTTAGCAAAGGAGGAAGCGAAACCCTGAAGGTACGACGGAAACCCAACCACGAGAAATCCTGGACTCGAAGAAAGAGAAGAGGGCGGATTCAAAACACGCAGGGGTAAGAGGAGAACAGCAGTGGGGTAAGGAGTAAAATCAGACCTAATCAGAACTATCCAACCGATTTTGCAAAAATAGTTTTGACACTCTACTTCGGCCGTTAGCTAGGTTATCCTACAGGCTGGACTTGCGGGGTATCGCAACTGCTGAGCTCTGATACCACTCTGTAACACCCTCAGAATCGGCCCTATGCAAGTTTTAGCGAAATTCGCCAAACCCGCATAGAAACGATTCGAAGGTGCTCCAGCACTTTCGTGCGGGTGGAAAGCAAAGTAATAACATTACACAGGTCCTCGATGGGACCCATGAGCAGATACATATACAATAGCGACTCAAAGAGTCAAGAATACAATTATACGGTAAAGATCCAAATCACCTTGAAAATGATCGAGCGTCCGACTACGGACAAGATGCAAATGGGGCTAAGAGCCACGAAGAATAACCAATGGCGTCCATAACCCTGCCTGTGCCAAGCCGGAAGGGTAACCCCTGCTAACGCGTCGATCTCAAACCTACTTAAACAAAGGGGTGCGACAAGGGCAAAGGAAAAAGAAGGAGCGTCGATCGAGGCCAAGACACGCGAGGCTAGAATTCGCGGTCCTCGCCTACATAGGTATGGTGGATCGAGCGGCAACAAGATGCACTAAACAACCTATAGAGACTCGATACAACCTGGCGGTTATCGAGAGGGGTGAAAGACCTATTCGGATCCAACTCGAGACTATCATCAAACAAACCCATCTGGCGTTTCCCCTCGTGACCAACGAGGAAGTCAACCGGAACGCATTACGGTTGGCGCTTTACTTATTCGATTATCGTTGCAGCAATTACTAGTCGTTTAGATAATCGTCCACGATAAAGTAAGCGATGGCACTTTTAGTTAGTCATTCCGTTATAGTGGCATCACTTACTAGTCGAATACAATTATCATGAGATAACCCCAAAACCCAAAGCTTGTTGGTACTTTTAATTAGCCATTCCGTTGTAGTGAAGCTGATTACTAATCATATCGGAAACAAGTCATTTTAAAACAGTAAACTTTAGTTATAGTTGTCTATGATCAGACACTGTGCTCCAAGTCGTCCATAACCGCGGACACGGCTTCTCGAAAAGATTTAACCCTCCAGGGGTGCACCAAAGTATCCACAGGCACTTCGACCCTTTTTGCCAGATCAGTTAATGTCACATCCCAAGATTTTCCAAATCTTGTAATGTGAAAATAAATTAATAAAATAAAACTTTGTTAATTTTCAGAGCCAGAAGAAACTTTTTGAATACAATTGGAACCTCAAACCCATTTGAATTAAAATAAACCTCAAGAGATTTAAAAAGATAAACATTTAATAAAAGGAAAATAAAAACATTGGAAATACTATTTTGAAACAATTAAATGAAAAGATTTATTTTCAAATGAAATAGAAGTTTTATAAATAAAGATTATTAAATAAAGGAAAATTAAACCTTGACCAAACTTTTGGAATTAAAACATTTTATTCTAAATAAATTTAGCAAAGGTTTATTTAAAATAAATTAATAAGGATTTAATATCCAATTTTATTTAAATAAGAAGTTTTACCAATTTAATTTAAACATCAAAGCTTGTTAAATTATTTTAAATAAGTTTTCATAAATTGGATCACCAAGTTTGGATCTCTAAATAAAAAGATATGGATTTCATAAGACAAAGATGAAAATATTAATAAAGAATATTTGAGACATCAAATCAAATCTTGGCCTAATCCATGAAGCAAATGGAGTAATGATTAATCCCAATTCAAATAAAAATATGAAATAAAGAATATTCCAAATAAAATAAAATGGAAATAACCATTCTATCCCTATTTTAAATAAGGACAAATCTCTAAATAAAAATACATGAGAAAATGATATTTGGAATTAAAACAATTACCCAATCTTATATGATTAATAAATCACTTTGAATACTTTCCAAATAATTCAATATGAATTATTTGAACCAAATAAACAAATCCTAAATGGATTATTATCTAAGGACCATTTATTTAATTATAAATGGAACCTAAAATAAAAGGTTATTTTATTTTAAAACAAGATTTCAAGCATCCTTATTTTCAAATAAAACCTACTGGTTTGATTATGAAAACAATTAGATTTCAAATGGAAATTTTATTAATAAAATCAAACCCTATTTTATTAAATAACTAGTGATTCATTTTATTTAACTATTAAATGGATCCTAAAATAAATAAGGATATTATTTTATTTTATTTTGAGATTTGGTTTATGTGGATAAACAAAATCAAATTCAAATTACAAACTGAATGATTGTTTGGATTGATTTGGGTGAGATTTGTTTGATTGGTAATTCAAAAAAATATAAAAGAAAAGGATACCGAAAAAAAATGATGAAAGTGGACCCAACAACTCAGCCCAAGCCCATCACCAACCCAGCTTCCCTCTCCTCCTTTCTCACCCTGAAGCAACCCACGCAGACCGGTGGACCTTCTCTCGATTCATTTACCCCACCTCCACCTTCTTCCTCCCGACCTCCTCCTCCCATAACCTAATTAACGCCACCTTAATTCCCCTCGACCATACTGTTTAAATCGGCACCCTCTCCTCTCTCGATTCCTCCCAGACCGCCCCCGCTCTAATTGTCGCTTGCCGCCGTCTCCGAACAACCACGCCAGCCGCCGCCTCTTCTCCCGACCAACCTCACATCTTCTCCACTTCCAGAACACCTCCAGCACTTTTACTTTAACGGGAACCCCGAGCCTCGCCAACAACGAACGTCTTCCTCAACTCCCGGCCCGACGGTAAAGTAGACTACCCGACCTCTCGCTCCAAACACGTTCGCCTTATCCTTGCGCTCGACCGTATCTTGTTTACCTCCGGGTGATCCCCGCTATCCTCGATGACGAGCAAGGCCGAGGCATAGCTCCACTCCGGGCGCAATTCTTCCTTCATCAACCAGGAAGGTTGAGCATCCCGTGCCACGAACCCAGTGAGCCTCTCCTCCTTCCTCGTTTCGCCAGCTCGATTCGATATGAGCCGTTAGATCAAGATCCTATGCACGATAGATCACTTAACTGAACCGTTACGCTTGATCTGCACCACACTTCCACTTAAATCCTGCGGTCGTCACGCGATCCTACCGAACCGTTATCGCCAATGATAAAGCGTGGCGTTGAGTTAAAACAGATTTTGAATCAGATTTATTTGCAAACTTTGAACCTTTGTAACTTTTGAACCACACGTCCAAATTTGACAAATTTTATATCAAAAGATTCAGGAGAACAAGACTTAACCAACCCTACCCTTAGTTTGACAAATAGTATTTGTTAGCTTGTTTAAATTTGCAGATTCTTTTGTGTGCTTGCTAACATTAGAAAAATCATTTAAAATGAATTTTGAGATCAAACCTTTGCCAATTGGTTTATGGTGACCCTACTGACCCTAGGAACCAACCAATAGTGTTAAAAATGATTTTGTGAGAATTAAGTTGAATTATTTAACTTAGTCATTTCTAGCCAAATAAAAAGAATAGTTTTATTTATAGAAATGTTTATGGAAGAAAAACTTTTGAGTAGATGATTTGGACCAGACCTACTGACCCAAAACACCAAGTTTTGCAATAGCAACTCATTTGGTGAACCCTATGGGCTAATGCCTTAGTAAAAATATTTCTACACCACATAAAAATAACACTTTGTTTTGAAAATGGTTTTTAAGTGAAACCTTTTGCAAATGACTTAGCCACTTTAGAGAATGACCATTAGATGAACCCAAATGGCTATGACCCACTAGAAACCACTTTTTCAAACAAAACAAAGCTTGGCATGCTTGCATGCATTTCTTTGACTTTGTTATTTATGTGTGTTGTTTTGCTTGATTGGTAGATTGAGTTTGTACCTTGCTTGATTGATTTGTAGAGACTAGAAGAGTGTGATTGTTGCAAAGATCAAGAAGTGAACCTATACTCTACCAAAAAGGCAAGTGATGCTTCATACTTTTATCCTATTACTTTCACTATGCATTAGTGATTTTGTTAAGTAAAACTTGCATGGATTTTGCTAAGTATAGATCTTGCTATAAGAAAATCTAGTAGATGAATCCTTAGTAGGATTTTCCTAAGTTAGAGATTCCTACTACTACCAAGCTTAGCCTAGCTAATAGAAAACATGGGTGGAATATATATTCACACTATGGAAAAATATTCTAAGTCTAAGGACTTGTGATTTTGTCTAATAAAACAACTAAGTTAATGAATCACCGGTGGAATGGAATAGATTGGTGGAGAATGGTTGAGTGGTTCACAAGGCCATGGACTTGGATTGTGTATCTCACTTGTGGAACGCCACCCAGGAAACAAAGGGATTTGAGATGTCAAATGTTGAGAAGCTTCAAGTGCAACCACTTGGCAATATGGGCTCTGCCATGATCATATAGGTTGCAAGAACTTAGCCAAATGGACAGTGGGTGGTAGTGTTTGATAGGTTGGAGCGTCCATTTTGGTCTAAGGGAAGGCTTCAAAGATTTTGTCTTGGGAAACCAAGTCTTGTGGGTAAAGTGCACCACCTCTGCAGAGTGTAAAACCTAAGTACTTAGCCATGTCCTGTAAAGGACAATTTGAGCATCAAGACATGGAAGCAATCAAGAATCTCATCATTCCAATTTCTAAATAAAAACTTGTGGGTGAACAAGGGATTGTGTGTATTCTTCAATCTTTGATGGAAAGATGGCTTGATATAAGGATCTTGAAATCTTGGATTGAGGAAAATGATTTTACCAAGCACTTCATCTTTGATTTGTAGATGCCTCGAGAAGGATCTTCAGTCTTTGATTGAGAAGCATTGGAAAGATTTTGACAAAACTATTTATTTTCAAAACGTTAAGGGAAAAATCTATTTTGAGCAATGCAAGCCTCAACTCCACTTAGCCAAATGCATATAGATGATAGACTCCACTATACTACCATAGTATCACTTGCCAATACAATTCAAATGTATTGACCCTTGTGGTCAGAACTTGTATGTTGCAGGTTTGATTGTTTTAGTGAAGATTGAATGATTAGAATTACAAAGTCTACAACCAACATTGGCACTTTGAAGATGAAGGACCACTTGACCATAGTTATTCACTGCAATGTAATGTAATAGCCATATGAGCTATGTATGATGTAATAAAATTATGTTTTTCCTGGTTATAAAGTTATATTATGACCTTTGTTTCTTGATATTACATCTTAACTGTGGATGCTAGCTATTGATCCAGGGACTAGCATTGTAAAACAGGAGGACTCTACCTTATTAGGTTGGGACCCTAACAGATGGTATCGAGCATTGTGTTGCCTGTAGGATTTGTAAACCCTAGGATTGGACAAAAACCCTTAGAAAAATAGGAGTGATATTTTGTTCCAAAAACTTATTTACAAAACACTTGTAAACTCTTTCCTCAACCATTTTGGTTTCAACTCTACTTCTCTTCTACTTCAACTTGATGGGAAAACCTACCCCATGACCAAAGACTACCCCATGTGCAAAAGACTTCTTCAACTTCTTCAACTCTAATGACTTCAACATCTTCAGCATTCTCACCAAGGACTTCTAACTTAGAAACTACTAAGGACCACAAGTTAGACAAGGAATTCTTACTTAAGATTTAGAGACTGAGGGAATGCAAAATAAGAAGAAACCATCAATAACTTTGAAGTATTGTGACCAAGAGTTTTCTCAAGGGAACCATGATCTCAAGTAAGAAAAATCAAGAAGGAAGGAAAGATCACAAGTGAACCATATAGATAGACCACCACAACTTAGTTAAATCAAAACCGCCAACTTATGTGGTGTAACAAAAATATTTTGTTGCCTAAGTATGTGCTTGAACCTTGTTTGAGTGAAATGTTTGCTTGTGTTTGCATGCACATTGTTTGTGTGAATTGAGATATGTGTGATTAGAAATATCTCATTAGAAATATCTTGTCTATTCTAATCTCCCTTCAAACCCAAACAGATGACTACCCCAAAGGATTCCAAGGTTGATAACACCAACACCAAGTCGACAGCTTGGAGAACTCATAGCAACTCAACATCAATTGAATCAATTGTCTTAGCCAACAATAATAATGAAGATCCAACTACAAAGGTTTTTAGAGGAACAGTCCCAATTGATGCTTAAGGTAACTAATCAAATGATTAGCATGGAAGAAAACTTACCTAGAAGAGAGTATGATAGCAAGGATGAAAGGAATGTTGTTCTAGATGGAGCCCCAGCTTGCATTATTTGTGGAGACAAGGATCATACTTCCACAGAGCATGAAGGACAATGCCCAAATTGTGATGAAGATCATCCTTGGAGAATGCCCTACCTCTCAAGCTACTTGCTATCTTTGTGAAGGAAGTGATCATACTCCTGGCCTATGTCCTATTTATGCCATGGTAGAACAAAGGAAACAAGAAGGATCCAAGTCTACCAAGGGGAAAGGACCACTACTACTTCCAAGCAAGACAACCCAATTCAAAGGATCAAGGAAAATCAAGAAGCCCAAGCAAGACATGAGCACAGTACAATGTCGTAAATGTAATGAAATGGGACACTACTCCAGTGGATGCCCAGGAACATAAAGAATAAAGGAATTGACCAAGTGTGGTGTAACAACTGTAATGAACAGGTCACTTTGTAGCAACTTGCCCACAAGAGCAACGTAAAGAACTCAAAGACATTAATTGCTTCAATCAGAAGAATCCGGGACACTATGCAAGCAATTGTCCGTAAAGGATGAAGAACAAGTTGAACAAGCCTATGGAGAAGCTCAATCTTGGTCCATGAGTCAAGCATAGGAATAAAGCAAAAGTTTAACATAGAGAAATTCCAGGACCCAAGAAGGCCAATATGTAATTTTGTTTGAGAATTTTAAGGGTGGTAGTACCTAGTTGTTTGAACTTGCTTGTAAACCCTAGCCTTCCCAAATCTCGGACGAGATTTATTTTTAAGGGTAGTCACATCCCAAGATTTTCCAAATCTTGTAATGTGAAAATAAATTAATAAAATAAAACTTTGTTAATTTTGAGCCGAAGAAACTTTTGAATACAATTGGAACCTCAAACCCATTTGAATTAAAATAAACCTCAAGAGATTTAAAAAGATAAACATTTAATAAAAGGAAAATAAAAACATTGGAAATACTATTTTGAAACAATTAAATGAAAAGATTTATTTTCAAATGAAATAGAAGTTTTATAAATAAAGATTATTAAATAAAGGAAAATTAAACCTTGACCAAACTTTTGGAATTAAAACATTTTATTCTAAATAAATTTAGCAAAGGTTTATTTAAAATAAATTAATAAGGATTTAATATCCAATTTTATTTAAATAAGAAGTTTTACCAATTTAATTTAAACATCAAAGCTTGTTAAATTATTTTAAATAAGTTTTCATAAATTGGATCACCAAGTTTGGATCTCTAAATAAAAGATATGGATTTCATAAGACAAAGATGAAAATATTAATAAAGAATATTTACAGACCAAATCAAATCTTGGCCTAATCCATGAAGCAAATGGAGTAATGATTAATCCCAATTCAAATAAAAATATGAAATAAAAGAATATTCCAAATAAAATAAAATGGAAATAACCATTCTATCCCTATTTTAAATAAGGACAAATCTCTAAATAAAAATACATGAGAAAATGATATTTGGAATTAAAACAATTACCCAATCTTATATGATTAATAAATCACTTTGGAATACTTTCCAAATAATTCAATATGAATTATTTGAACCAAATAAACAAATCCTAAATGGATTATTATCTAAGGACCATTTATTTAATTATAAATGGAACCTAAAATAAAAGGTTATTTTATTTTAAAACAAGATTTCCAAGCATCCTTATTTTCAAATAAAACCTACTGGTTTGATTATGAAAACAATTAGATTTCAAATGGAAATTTTATTAATAAAAATCAAACCCTATTTTATTAAATAACTAGTGATTCATTTTATTTAACTATTAAATGGATCCTAAAATAAATAAGGATATTATTTTATTTTATTTTGAGATTTGGTTTATGTGGATAAACAAAATCAAATTCAAATTTACAAACTGAATGATTGTTTGGATTGATTTGGGTGAGATTTGTTTGATTGGAAATTCAAAACAGAATTCAGAAATATAAAAGAAAAGGATACTGAATAAAAAAAATGATGAAAGTGGACAGACCCAACAACTCCAGCCCAACAGCCCACGAAGCCCATCAGTCCAACCCAGCTTCCCTCTCCCCTCCCCGAACCGTTTTTCTCACCCCAGAAGCAACCCACGCAGAGACTGACGGGTGGACCTTCTCTCGATTCATTTCCCCACTGACAGCGGACCCCACCTCCACTGTTCCCCTTCTTCCTCCCCGCGACCTCCTCCTCCCCATAACCTCGCTGCCGTTGCTGGCAATTCGTAACGCCACCTTAATTCCCCACGACCATCTTGTTTTAAATCGGCACCTCCTCTCTCGTTCCCCTGATTCCTCCCAGACCGCCCCAGGCTGCTCTAATTGTCGCCAGACCGCCGCCTCTCCGACGAACAACCACGGCAATTCTGCCAGCCTCGCCGCCTCTTCTCCCGACCAACCTCACATCTTCTCCACTTCCAGAACACCTGCACTTTTACTTTAACGCGGGAACCCCGAGCCTCGCCAACAACTTGATCTTCCTCAACTCGGTAAAGTAGACTACCGACCCTCTCGCTCACGCAAACACGTTCGCCTTATCCTTGCGCGTCGACCGTATCTTGTTTACCTCCGGTGATCCCAGGCTATCCTCGATGACGATCGAGCAAGGCGAGGCATAGCTCCACTCCGTGAGCAATTCTTCCGTCCCGCGCCTTCATCAACCAAAGGAAGGTTGAGCATCCCGTGCCCGACGAACCGTGAGCCCCTCTCCTCCTTCCTCGCTTCCAGCCGCCGCGCTACCGCCGTTATCGATCGATTCGATATGAGCCGTTAGATCAAGATCCTATGCACACGATAGATCACTTAAACTGAACCGTTACGTTTGATCTGCACCACACACTTCCACTTAAATCCTGCGGTCCACGTCGCGCGATCCTACCGAACCGTTATCAGCCAATGATAAAGCGACGCGTGGCCAGTGTTGAGTTAAAAACAGATTTTTGAATCAGATTTATTTGCAAACTTTGAACCTTTGTAACTTTTGAACCACACGTCCAAATTTGACAAATTTTATATCAAAAGATTCAGGAGAACAAGACTTAACCAACCCTACCCTTAGTTTGACAAATAGTATTTGTTAGCTTGTTTAAATTTGCAGATTCTTTTGTGTGCTTGCTAACATTAGAAAAATCATTTAAAAATGAATTTTGAGATCAAACCTTTGCCAATTGGTTTATGGTGACCCTGACCCTAGGAACCAACCAATAGTGTTAAAATGATTTTTGTGAGAATTAAGTTGAATTATTTAACTTAGTCATTTTCTAGCCAAATAAAAGAATAGTTTTATTTATAGAAATGTTTATGGAAGAAAAACTTTTGAGTAGATGATTTGGACCAGACCTCTGACCCAAAACACCAAGTTTTGCAATAGCAACTCATTTGGTGAACCCTATGGGCTAATGCCTTAGTAAAAATATTTCTACACCACATAAAATAACACTTTGTTTTGAAAATGGTTTTAAGTGAAACCTTTTGCAAATGACTTAGCCACTTTAGAGAATGACCATTAGATGAACCCAAATGGCTATGACCCACTAGAAACCACTTTTTCAAACAAAAAGCTTGGCATGCTTGCATTTCTTTGACTTTGTTATTTATGTGTGTTGTTTTGCTTGATTAGATTGAGTTTGTACCTTGCTTGATTGATTTGTAGAGACTAGAAGAGTGTGATTGTTGCAAAGATCAAGAAGTGAACCTATACTCTACCAAAAAGGCAAGTGATGCTTCATACTTTTATCCTATTACTTTCACTATGCATTAGTGATTTTGTTAAGTAAAACTTGCATGGATTTTGCTAAGTATAGATCTTGCTATAAGAAAATCTAGTAGATGAATCCTTAGTAGGATTTTCCTAAGTTAGAGATTCCTACTACTACCAAGCTTAGCCTAGCTAATAGAAAACATGGGTGGAATATATATTCACACTATGGAAAAATATTCTAAGTCTAAGGACTTGTGATTTTGTCTAATAAAACAACTAAGTTAATGAATCACCTGGGTGGAATGGAATAGATTGGTGGAGAATGGTTGAGTGGTTCACAAGGCCATGGACTTGGATTGTGTATCTCACTTGTGGAATGCCACCCAGGAAACAAAGAGATTTGAGATGTCAAATGTTGAGAAGCTTCAAGTGCAACCACTTGGCAATATGGGCTCTGCCATGATCATATAGGTTGCAAGAACTTAGCCAAATGGACAGTGGGTGGTAGTGTTTGATAGGTTGGAGCGTCCATTTTGGTCTAAGGAAGGCTTCAAAGATTTTGTCTTGGGAAACCAAGTCTTGTGGGTAAAGTGCACCACCTCTGCAGTGTAAAATCTAAGTACTTAGCCATGTCCCTGGTAAAGGACAATTTGAGCATCAAGACATGGAAACAATCAAGAATCTCATCATTCCAATTTCTAAATAAAAACTTGTGGGTGAACAAGGGATTGTGTGTATTCTTCAATCTTTGATGGAAAGATGGCTTGATATAAGGATCTTGAAATCTTGGATTGAGGGAAATAATTTTACCAAGCACTTCAGTCTTTGATTTGTAGATGCCTCGAGAAGGATCTTCAGTCTTTGATTGAGAGAAGCATTGGAAAAGTTTTTGACAAAACTATTTATTTTCAAAAGGTTAAGGAAAAATCTATTTTGAGCAATGCAAGCCTCAACTCCACTTAGCCAAATGCATATAGATGATAGACTCCACTATACTACCATAGTATCACTTGCCAATACAATTCAAATGTATTGACCCTTGTGGCTGTATCTTGTATGTTGCAGGTTTGATTGTTTTTAGTGAAGATTGATTGATTAGGATTACAAAGTCTACAACCAACATCTGCCTGGCACTTTGAAGATGAAGGACCACTTGACCATAGTTATTGCAATGTAATGTAATAGCCATATGAGCTATGTATGATGTAATAAAATTATGTTTTTCCGGTTATAAAGTTATATTATGACCTTTGTTTCTTGATATTACATCTTAACTGTGGATGCTAGCTATTGATCCAGGACTAGCATTGTAAAACAGGAGGACTCTACCTTATTAGGTTGGGACCCTAACGGTTAACATACACCCATCGGTATGTCGCGGGGCCTAGGTCACGACGTTCCGCACCAAAGCAAGCACCGGGGCCACCCACTAAGTACACCACGAAGTCGGCCGGTCTCGAGACGGACTCGGGGTTTTCGACAATGGATGTGAGCGACAAAGAGGTCCCCAATCGGGGCTGCGACACCGCGAAACATTCCGCTTCCAAAGCGATGCGATTAATGCGCTGCAATAAATAAATAAAGCAGTAAAACATGGCATAGGTACAGGATAGTAAATAAAGCCCCAAACTACTTGTGGCCCCCAGTACAATACTTTGAAATCAGGTAATTATCAATGGGGGGCCCATATCTCCCCACCTGTGGTTAGCGCGCTCGATCTCGGAACAGGTGTCAAGAACTCGGGTCCTACGGGACACAAGTGGGCGGTCGGAAACCAAATCTTACCTATCACCCACCGATGCCTCTGCTTAATTCAATTTTAGTTGTTAAACAGGAATTAAAGTGAACAATAAGTAAACCATGATCATCTCCAACGTCAACATGCGGCAGTTCTCCAACAAAGGTGGTCCTTGACGACAAGCAAAACACTTGAGCAAGCGACTACGACACGCGGGTCCAACTATCTACCAAGCAACAGGTAATAGGATGTGTCCAAGGCTATATATGGCTGCAAGGGATATCACGGGTACGAAATCTAGAGCATCGCAACACAGATAGCAAAGATCAACAGGAGGGAAGTAAATACTATAAAAGTAAGATAGGTAGAAAGAGGGAGATGCTACTTTGGAAACATTGCCGAAGGTTCATCCAAGAACGGACGAAGCTCACATCAACTCAACGGCCTTATCATGAAGAACCAAAACACTAGAAGAAACACGGATGCAATATTTAATACACGGAAGATCGGCATGATGCATGTATGATGGATGGCATGGCAAAGTACGATGCAATTAGGTCAAGATTAAGCGGAACGGGTCCCGACATTTGATTAGATGGTTCAAGTTATTTATTTACCCGCAAATTAAATGTTGTTTAGCAAGACAGATGGGATCGGTTTGCTACACATGTTTAAATGAGGCCAATATAAGGCTAGATTTTTGCATATGGGCCCCATATTTAGTTATTAGGTGAATCGTGAAGGCCCCAAACCACAGATAAGATGCATGCATGAACAGTTCTTATGCGACAAGTTGATATGTTATAAAATAGGGTTCGAGGAAGAGGGTTCACACATCAGAGGGGGCTCGACGATCTTGGGGATCCGGGGGTTCGGGGTTGGTCTCGGGGTCCAGGGTCTGGAGTTCGGGGGTTCGACGGAAGCGTTCTCGGACTCCGGGGTCGTTCTCGGTATCGGGGCAGACCTTGCCGGTTTCACTCCGAAGGACTCGTTGTTCTGCGGCGAAGATCCTGGCGTCGGTGAGGTCGATCTTGTTGGTTCCACGGTCATCGGTCCCCTCTCGTAGATCTTGGGGTTTGCGGCTCCCCGGGATCGGTCTCGGGTTTTGGCGCCGGTGGTTCTTGTCGATTCCATGAAGGCCTTGGTGCTTCAATCCTGTGTCGACCTCCGGGTTCCGATAGGAGATCTTGGCGTTCGGCGGGTTCGACCTTCGGATCGGCTTGAGGTCCAGGATCCGTGAAGGAGGCCTTCGCTCCATGATGAAGATCTTGACATCGGCCTCGGCACACGTACATGCTCCTCGGAAAACCTTTGCGTTCCATGACGACGTTCTTGGTCCGAGGTACCGGTTCCTCTCGATGGTCTCGGCTTGCGGCTCCTCTTCGATGGCGAACTTGTCGAGAAGAACCTGTCTTGTGAGCCAAAGCGAGCTTGGTATGCCCAAAGCACTGCAGGCCCACAAAGGCGGTCCGGGGCGTGGCGAGCGGCCAGGGCGAGCGAAGCTGCCGCGGCGGAACTTCGGAGGTGAGGGCGGGGAGAGCGGGTCCGCGATGGCGGCGGCGGCCTCAGCGGATCGGGAGGAACCACGCGGGCGAGGGCGGTCGAGGGTGGGTCTTTGGGAAAGGCTGCAGGCGGCGAGGTCGCTGGGGACGCGGAGGTGTCGGGGTCGGGCAGTGCTCATGTGGACCGCTCAGCCTTGGCCTGCGGCTCGCGGAGGAACAGCCGGAGCGGGCGGCGAGCAGAGGCGGGCGTGGCGGGCTGGCGGAGGCGGCTGGCTGGTTGAGGCGGGCGGCGAGCGGGCAGCGGGAGGAGGGCGGAGCAGCGGAGCTCGGGAGGCGGGCGAGCTCGGGATCGCGAGGAGGAGGTACGGCAGCGGCGGAGGCGGTGGGCAGCGGGTCTTGAGGCGGTAGGTGGGGCTCATGTGGCAGCGGTGGCAGTGGCCAAGGAGACGCAGTGGAGAGCTGCGGGGTCGGGAGGTCTGTGTGGCGAGGGCGTGAGGAAGGCGGGCGCAGCCTTGGGCCGGCAGATGCAGGCGGGGCAATGGCGAGGGAGAGCTACTGGAGGCGGGCAGCGAGCGAGAGAGGAGGATGGCGTGCGTCGGGGAGGAGAAGAGGAGAGAGGAGGGAGAAGAGGAATAGTGCAGTGGGTGGGGTGGTGGGTCCAGGTGGGTCCCATGTGTCCAGAGCGTCGAGGAGGGATCTGGGTGCGTTGCGTGCGTGTGAGGCAGGTGGCTGGGGGGAAGGCTGTGTGGTGTGTTGTGTTGGGTGTGTTGGGTGTGTCTAGGTGGCAGGGTAGGACTGGGTGAGGGAGAGGGAGGGGTGAGGTGGCGCAAGCCTATAGGTTGGGGTGAGGTGGCCAGGGTGGGTTGGGTAGTTTTTCTGGTAGGCTTAGAATTAGAGCGGACCGATTTAGTTTTCTGGGGCGGTCGTTCGGTCGGTTTGGACCGTTCGGCTGCCCCACCAAAAATAATTAAACTTTTGATTTGTTTTAAACGGGCCGTGAGCAAACCGATAGCGGCCAAAACAAAATACTCCGGAGCCCCCGGGGTTTGGCGTTTGAATGAGAGAGGGCGTTTCAGAAATCAAAATAGGTTTTTCTGAAATAGTTTTAGACAAACAACACGTGATGATGACGATGCAATGCACAAATTCAACGCGATTTTCTAGTAGTGGTTTTGCGGGATGCCACAATGTTGGATGGTCATTGCGACTCAAATAAAGTATGATAAATAAATGATAAATGAGTAGTCATCACTACTCCTCGGCATCAACCTCCTCCTCAACAAAGGTAAGACCTGCATTCTCCATAGCGGTCTTGTATTCCTCGACATTGGTGGTCAAGGTCTCTACTTTGGCTTTGAGAGCCCTCTTCTGAGAACGAAGCCTCTCAATCACAGTCTACTGATGCTCGAGCTCGAAGTCCTTGGCCTCCAGTTCTGCAGTCATGTCTCGAATCCTCTTGTTCCTATCTTGGACTCTCTTCTCTTGACTCTTGAACTTTCTGTCCTGACTCTCGAACTTTGCCTCCATCTCCTTGAATCTCTCATCTTGCTCCGCGAAGAGCTTGTCCTTCTCACGAAGCTGCACCTGGAGTTCTTCATTGCTGAGCATGACATTGGTCCTATCAGTGTCAATGTGCCTAAGAAGAACCTCTAAGTCCTGGAGGTATAGAGCAGATCGCTCGGCTCTTTGTCTCCCTCAAGTGTCCTCGAAGTCGATGGCCTCTCCATCCTCATCACGTCTACCGAAGGCGTGGAAGTGAGTACCTCTAACCTGTCGAGAGTGTCTCCCTAACAGACGTCCAATCAAGTCATGCATGACTACCTCTAGGCCTCTCTCCTTGTCATCGTGCATGAGCTTGAAGATGATAGCCTCCATGGTAGGCTCAGTCTGGCGTCCTGGATGATTGACCTTGAAACCCCAAAGGTCTTTCCTCTCAAACTTGGCGAGCAGAAGCACCATGATAGTAGGAAGAGGGAGATTGATCAAAGTAGTGAGCTCAATAATACGAGGGCCAAAACGAGTTCCTTGGAACTCCTCAACAGTGCTGATGGTAACATTAGGCATCTATTTAATAAGATAGAAAAAGTTAGAATCAACACAATTTTAAGGCAAGTCACAAGACAAAGCATCACAAGCATAACTTTAGAAATCAAACACACAAGTCATGGCATACATGGATCCATTACATATAACCAAGGTTCAACTTATTTCAAGCAACATTTGGAAAATAAGGTGATAAGTGTGGTGGTCCAACTAATGTGGTACATTACAATCCCATCTCCCTTGCCAAGTTGGCTAACATGGCATCCCTAGAGGCAATCTGTTTGTCTAGATCACAAGACTCCATTGCTAAGTCTATGATGTATTTCCTTAGGCTTTGGTTGGTAGCCTCTAACTCTTGGGTATGTTTCTTATCTTCCTTAAGATCATTCTGAGTGTTCAGCATTCTGCACTTGATTCTATCACCAACTTCTTTGATGGCCCTCCAAGCTGCATCCCTTGCTGAATCAAAGAATGTAGTGTGCATCATTGTGTTGGTGACCATGCAGAATCCTGAGTCCTTGTGGTTGTCTTCCTTGTTTTTATACAAGTGAAGTTGCACCCACCAGTACTCAACTCCTTCATCCATCACAGGAAAACCTTTGTACACAGCTGCACCATGTATTCCCATTCCAACCATGAGGTCCTTGAGAGCCTTGGGGAACTCTGTCTCACATTCCAAAGTCATTGTCATGAGTGGTCCCTTCTTCACGGCTTCGTTGATGGAGTTCATCTACAAATAGAGATGAGAAAGAAGATTAGAAAAGTTTACGAGAAGAATAGACAAGTGTGGAAGTTGTTGAAATTTTTTCCTTAGTGGTTTCCAATCCTAGGGTCATAATCCTACAAGCAACACAGTGCTTTGATACCATCTGTAAGATCCCTCCTTTGTAAAGGAAAAGGATCCCTGTGATTGCAATGCTAGTCCCTGGAGCAATGCTAGCATCCACAATGTAAGATGAAGTACATAGAAACAAAGGTCATTATTACAGTCATTCCATAGACAAACATAGTCTTTACAACTCCAAGGCCACAAGCCTAGTACAAGAGTTTAAATAAGTAAATAGATAAAAGTCTTCATCTTCATGTTCCACAGGCAAACATGTTGAGTGTAGACTCATGACTCCTAATCCTCATCAGAGTAACCTGCAACATCACAAGTTACAACCACAGTGGGTCAATACATTGGAATAGTATTGACAAGTGATACCTTAGTATAATTTTGGTGGACTAGATACTATGTGCAATTTTGGTGTAGTTTAGGCTTGCTTTGCTCAAAATAGGTTTTGCCTATTAGTTGAAATCACTAAGTTTTTCTTTGTCAAAACTTTTCCCAAGGAACCACCAATAGACATTGGGGTCCTTCACCCTTGTTCACCCACAAGTTTTACTTAGAAATTGGTATGAGGAGATTCTTGATAGCTTCCATGTCTTGATGCTCAAATTGTCCAATACCAGGGACATGGCTAAGTACTTAGATTCTTCCATCTGCAGAGGATGTGCACTATCCCCACAAGACTTTATTTTCACCAAGACATGACCTTTCAGAAGCCTTCCCTTAGACCAAATGGACGCGCTCCAACCTATCATCCCACTACCACCAACTGTCCAAATGGCTAAGTTATTGCAACCTATATGATCCGGGCAGAGCCCATATTGCCAAGTGGCTGCACTAGAAGCTTCTTAACATTTGGCCTCTCAAATCCCTTTGTTCCTAGGTGGCTTTCCACAAGTGATATACACAAGGTAAACCATAGAAATGGGCCTTGTGTAACCACTCAACATAAACCATTCCTTCCATTCCACCCAGGTGTTTCATTCACTTAGTTGTTTTATTAAGCAAAAACATAAGTCCAAATACTTAGAAATATTTTCCATAGCATGAATAATTCACCACCCTTGGTTGCTACTAGCTAGGCTAAGCATGGCATAGATAAGCATCTTAACTTAGAAATTTCTAGCAATTCTACAACTACTAGGATTTTCCAAGCATAGCACATAAGCAAAATATAACCATGCATGACTAGCCAAATATTTCTAATGCATAGTAGAAAACATAGGGATAAGAATATCATGAAGCACCACTTGCCTTGGTAGTTTGGAGAGTAGCTACACTCCTCACAATCACAATCACTATTGGCACCAAAATCTACACATAAAATTAGAGCAACAAATCACATACAAAATAAATACAAGCAAAAATATATGGATGCATGCAATATGATATGTGATGATTTTCTAAACTCAACAAGACAAGTGTACAATACTGGTTCATAAACAAGTTCAAAACTTGCCAAATAACATTTATTTAAACACTAAAACATTTCTCAAATAATTTATATACACAAAATAGGCCTACACATGTTTCTGTAAATAAAACCATTTTAACAAAAACAAAACATTAAACACATTGCATATTTGAAAAGGTCTTGCTCTCCTGATTCCATTGATATAAAATTCATCAAATTTGGACGTGGGGATCAAAAGTTATGACTAAAACAAAATCAAACATCTAATAGATTCAAATTCTGATTTTAAATCTAATTCCTAGCCACGCGTCATTTTCTTATTGGTGCGTACCGGTTCACTCAGGATCACGCACACAGGCCGTTAGATCTAACTCAATCTGCACGGCCCAGATCTACTCATACCATTTAGTTAAGTGATCTATTCCTCCACGCTGTATCTAGATCCAACGGTCATCGAACAAGCGACCATGGATGGGCGGCGCTTGCGGTGGCATCTGGCGGCAGAGAGCTCTGTCTACGGCAGCGCGGTGCTACAAGGGGTTCTGGGGTCGTCGGAGACGCTTACCAGGTTCGTGGCGATGCACTGATGCTCAACGTGGCGACGGCTTGGCAAGGGGCGCATGGACACGGCTGCACGAGCTCGTCGGAGTTGCTGACAGCGTCGGGATCGGGTGGACGGCGACGTTGGCGATGTTCCTGGTCACCCTAGCACGAGTAAAAGGCATCAGGGGGTGCACAAGGCTACGGCGAACACGCTCGTGTGAATCAGAGGCGAAGGGGAACACGGGGCTCACCGAATTTAATCGCCGGAGTTGAAGACGTCGTCGGGACCTTGCTGTGCTTGACGGAGTCGACGACCTGGGGCAGTATAGGATGAACCAATGGTGTCAGAATGTGCGCAAGGAAGTTGCGAGGCTATCTGCATGAACTAGAGGGGAAGGGGCGCACGGAGCTCACCGGGATTGGTCGCCGGAGAGGGTTCTGCCTGCGACGGTGCAGGAGCGATTGCGGGCAGCCTGGGGGCGCTTTGTGCTCGGGGTCTGGGGGAAAATGGAGAGGGGGCAGAGGGGGTTTAAGTAGCATGGTCGCGGGCGTGATTAACTACGGCATTCAACGTGAATTGACGCCGCGAATCAATACAGAGAACGGCCGGCGTAATTTGGGGATTGAGCTGTTCGTGGGGTGGAGACGATCACACCATGTGCGCCGCGGCTGTCAGCGAGTGAACGAGAGAGAAGGTGGGGCCCTTGCGTCAGCGACTCTGTGGGTGCGGGTGTGAGTAAAGAAAACGCTTCGCGGGGGGGGGGGGGGGTGCTGGGCTAGTTGGGCTGGTTGGCCAGATTCGACTGTTTGCTTATTTTTTTCTCTTTTAAACTTTTTCTTTTTCTGTTTGCTTTTCTAAAAAGGATTTTCAAACTCCAATTCAAATCTGTTTTATTTAAAAACTTTTCTGCACTTTTGTACAATAAATCTTGTACTTAAATAAGTGTCAAACACATCTGTTCACTCAAACCTACTTGAGTCAATTGAAAAATAAAATAAAAATAAGCCTTTTGGAGATATAATAAAAGGCATAAACTTTGGTTTTATTTCATACTTGTTTTGAAACTTGGCTCAAACCTTTGATATCACTTAAGTTAGGATTCAAAACTATACTGATAGAATATAAGAGCCTTTCTCAAAAGTATGTAGCACCAAGGCTAGAACATTCATACATAAAATATTGAGCATATATGCTCCTGTTTTGAAATGATTTTTGAAATGGAAACCTACATGATCATGGATGCATGGATGATATGCATGAGTTTGAAACATGATTTTAGGGATGTTACAATTTTACCTATTTCATTATGATTTAAGGGCTAATCTACCCATGATAACTTTATTTCAGATTACACTATCATTAAACCCTGACCTAATTTCACTTCATCACATAGAATTCTCAAGTGAATCCCACATGATTACTACTCTTTACATCAACATTTATCCTAATGATATTCATCATATTGTTTTTGGTTATCAGCTAACCATAAGATTCCACTATCTTACTTGAATTCTAGGGTTAGGCTACACCATTAAGACAACTTCAATGGATGTCTTAAACTTGATCCTAATACACTGTGACCAATTAGCTTTCCTAAAGCATCTTGGTGGGTTTGTCTCCCTCGGAAGACACTAAATAGCACTATACTTGAGAAAAGATAAATAATTACTCCTAAGAAAGAATGACTTAAGCATCTGACTTAGGTGTGACAAGGTTATCCTCAAGTGGATACTCATCACAAGTCATATGAATATTTGGTTTAGATAAGAGGGCTCCTATAGTCACTATCCAACTTACAGATCTTCCTAAAAGGTTTTCAATCCTAAGGTCAAAGCATATCCTCTGATACCAACAGGTCCAAGACATGACTATAGAAACACTATATGATGTAGTACACTATAGTCGTTGACATAACACGAATGAAACACCGTTCACTAGTATTACATCCCTCAGAGTAGTACAATAGAAACACAGCAGGTCCAAGACATGACTATAGGTTACAACTCAACTATTTACACAAGATATAGAGAACACTCTAGGTTAAAGAGAGAGAAATAAACTTCTAACAAAGAAGAATCAGAAATAAACAACTCATAACTATAATACTATTAAGACTAATATCTTAACTAATGGTCTGGCATTGCTGCTATTGCAATACACTATAGAAATAGGTTCTATGGCTAGAGATTCTATTCTTATCTAATCAACAACTTCGTCTTCACTTGAGCTGATGTATATGTTGACTTTCTTGACTTCATTGAAGAGCTTTAGCTTTTGATGATGATTCCTAGAGCATGGCTTGATGTAGTCATCGTCTGTACTAGCTTTAGAACCTAGCAAGGGTTAAGAAGATACTTTGAGTACGAGCGTAGTCAGCAAGTCCACTAGAAAAGGAATGTTTGATGCACTATAGCTACAACCACAGACCGTAGGTCGTAGGCAATGCAGGTTTTCGTAAACATTTCTTCAAAGGTTGCTTTTATTCTGAAAAGCTATGTCCGTCAGCCTTCACGGGTTTACCAGAACTTTCATGGAGTTCCTTTCCCGCCGCGTTCGCAGCTCCTTCCTGGAACAGGGAGTAACAAGTTACAGTTCTTACACTCTGCAGAGGTGCGTTACTTTACCCATGAGATATCTTAGCTTTGTTGCACATCCGGGACGTGAACCCGTTCACACTTACTTGGTGTGAGGACCAGACTAAGACCCAAGCCAATCACTGACTTCTCCGTGACCCCGCATGTCTCTTTGGTGTACGCCATCCCACCTATTGAATTACGACAATGGTAGTACATACCGTTCAGATGCCGGAACTATCGTGGGACGTTGAGGGCTGCCACCCATATGCTGCATATCCTCTACGAATTACCATAAATAATATGCACGCTACGAGTGATAACAGCCACGACCCGCACATCCAGCTCCATGCGAGAGGGAAAAGATACAACTGACTTCTCCATCCCATTCCAAATCTCATGGTCAACGCGTAATATACGGCGCAAGAATCACTGGCGACATTGGTTGTTAAGTCCTAAATAATATGTTCCTTTACCACCGGAACTCTTATAGTAGGTTATTACCTCATGGTAAATAACCTATAATCATATTATTATGAAAATAGTGTTTTCCGACCTTTTTTAAATGCAGGTGATGACAACACTGGATTTGTAAAATACTTTACAGAAAATATTCAAAGGACATGAGCAAGTGTGAACTTGCCTTTTGTGATTGCAAGATTATGCACTCACGGTCTTCAAGACAATATAAGATCCAATTGTGGAAATCTGCATCATTGGTCCGGTAAGGACTAATGTTTAAAGAAGCAAGATGCTTTCATGAATAAGTAATGTGATGCTAGTTGATAAACACGAATCCCAAGAATAACGTTGTTCTAGGGTTTGGATACTGTAAATGGTTTCTTTAGAATGTGTTGCCCTTTTGGATTAAGTTTCATACATGTGCTTCTTATTAAGGCTTGTGAGTGTGTGGAAAACAACATGTATTTATACAACAATAAAATACACACATATGGAATGTTACATAAGGTTGCTTACATCTTAATTGTTTATCTTCAAGTTTTACTTCACAAGTAATTTCACTTATAAAGAATTTAAGTATTAACAATCTTATTATACAAGTAAAGTATAAAGTAAAGTGTTTACTATTAATTGTCATATGTTTATTGAAGTGGCAAAATGAATAACTTTAGAAGAAAATCTTACTCAACTAAGCAGAAGCATTTAAGCTTTTAAGTTAACCTTATGAGGTGTTCTTTCTAGTTATAGTTTTTAAGTCAGAAAGAATTGCCTTTACTGGAATAATGAAATTAGTAGTATTTGATACTTATCTATCTTGGTTTTTAACTGGGTTGGTTTGGTATTAAGATGCATTATAAATTAATTCTAACAGACCAAAGTTAACTATAAAGAATATAATAAAGTCTTTAGCATTATACTTAAAGCTTGGTAACTATAAGTAACTTCAAGAATGTAGATATACTTGAAGGGTTTCGCGCCATAGTAAATCAAAATTTTCTACGGATGCGAACAGAGGGAAAGCCAAGATCTAATCTAGGAGATGCAATCAACGAGAGAGATTGGATTAGATCTTCATACCCTTGAAGATTCGACAGTGAACATCTGCCGAACGGGTGATGTAGTCATACTCGCTTCTCTCCTCGGTCCGATCCGATCTAGCACCACAAGTGGCGGTGCCTCCGTGAGATGCACACGCAGACTGACGCCTCCTCCTGACCAAAGAAGTATGGTGAGATAGATTGATCACAACACGACGATGTATTGGAGATAGATTTACAAACAATAGAGATGAAGGCGATTTGGAGGAGAGGTTAATATTAATCTTTTTAATACATTTATTAAAATAGTCATATTTTAGAAACATCTATTTAAATTTAAACTCTAGGTTTTATGGGTTTTTAAGCGGACAAAAGATAAAAAAAAAAGAATATGAAATACACCATATTGATTATCCGAGACCCGAACAAAACATAATAATCAAGAAGTGAGATAGGGCGATCTTCCAAGATCTTACACTATGATGATCAATCGAGAGATGTATAATCAATCATAAGATATCTTAGCGATTTGAGATTCGATCGCCGGAAAAGATGGTTCAATCGAGAGCTTTAGTTCGAATATGATCACGTTTATCGCTTTATATGACAGATTTAGAGACAATCCCATCTCGCCATACACTGACATGAAACGCCATCGGAGACTTTGATGAAGCAATGGTAGGAACAACATTTTGAGAAAGCGAGAGAACACGATGAGACTATGCCGCTTAGTTTGGTCATTCTAGATAAAACATCATGGTTTATAACCATGGATGGCGCCTTATTGCATTTACAAATGTAAATTAGCAGGAAATAATTATCGAACGAATTATAACATCTTATTTTTCTAGGTTTTTTAAGATATAATTATTATCAGGAGAGGGATCATGAAGTTATCAATGGATCATATTAGATCTTCTTTTGGTTATGCATAATCATTATGAACAGATATTAAGTTAGATATTTTAATGCAGACAAAATTATTGAAAGAGATTTTGATAAATTTAGAAATTTTATGAATTGCTTGTTAACTTTTATAAAATTATAGATTTAAATGCGTAAAACAATGATTTTTACGACAATAATATTAGGAAATTTATTATTTATATTTTTGATATGAGTTATATTTGATATGTAGTTATATTAGTAAAATAGAAGGAATTTATGTAATATAACATATTTAATTTGATATAGATTGCTAATATTTTAAGACAACATATTATTCTTTTATTTGATTAGAGAGATTTGCTTATAGGTTTTGTTATCTTATAGAGGATGAGATTATAGAAAAAAAATATGAAGATTTATTCATTTGTTAATGTAAAGTAATATGGTTTATTTTAAGATGAATGATAATTTAACAATAAAAGTTAGATAAAAGAAGAGATGTTCAAATAATAAGCCAAGTGAATTATTAATAAAATGTTATGTTATAGTAATATAATATAATCATGACAAATTAATAAAATGGTGGATTAACACCAAGAAATATCCATCAAAGAACAATGATGATTCACAATAATATTTTCTGCTATTTAAAAACTCTTCTAACCACAAATTTATATTTTTTCATATCTAATTCTAATATCAATTCTATAATCAAATCTCAACAAGCAAAGTTGATAACAATGAGAGACAAAGATCTTAGATATTACTTTTTTAAATATTCATTTATAGAACAAGTGTTTTTATTAGAAATAGGAATATACAAATTTTCTAATACCAGTTAATATCTTTTACTTACAAGATCAACTTGATAAATATTAAGAACGACAACCATTTAGAAATATTAATAATAACAACAAAGTGAGCAAAATCAATGATAAGATTAATATTATTAAATGATTCAATAGAAAATATAGATATCTTACTTGTTTAAGATGGTATATAATACTCAAATAGAAACATCTTTCTTAATACTTTTATTTAATTCTAACTTTCAATTTTCAGAGCATTTATTGATACCTATTCACTTTATGAAAGATATCTGACATCATCATGATTTAAATCCTTATCAAGTTCTTATTAATTCTAAAGCATAAACAAGATTAGCAAATCCATAACATTTTTCATTCATAAAGAATCACAAGAGAATATTTATCTTATTCAATCTCATGTGTTTATTTCAGATTTAGAAGAACAAAAAAAGACCATAAAGATAATATAAAGAACAATTGTAAATATCCTAATGTTCACAGCACACAATAAAATTGTTTAATTAAGGTAAAATGATAAATAAATAAGAAGATGATTATTTGAGTGATTTGAGTGCTAATACAAATAAATGAGATCACCCAGAACAAAGGAAA
Source organism: Avena longiglumis (assembly GCA_030063025.1). Classification (NCBI taxonomy): domain Eukaryota; kingdom Viridiplantae; phylum Streptophyta; class Magnoliopsida; order Poales; family Poaceae; genus Avena; species Avena longiglumis. The sequence continues at coordinate 201,837,560 of CP125976.1, read as the reverse complement.
AGATCATACAAAAATTTTGATATATCTATCATCTTGTAGATGTTGATCATGGTTAAGAGGTTTAAGTTTTATTTGTTACCATTATTCTATCATAGATTGAACCAAGATAACAGATATAATGTATTAGCTCCATTGCATTCATTTTTGATACTTTCTTATGGAATCAAGAATCTTTATCTTAAGAGAGATTATCTTATGTGAGCTTAAACATGTTATCTAGTTGAAGAAAACATTAAGTTTCTCATAGCAAACAACATGGTTTTTAATCATATAAGCATAATGATAAGGCACAAAGTCACTTTTTGAATCTTTTACTGATTTCAGATCATTTCATTTAAAAGCCAAAGAAAATTCTGAAACCCATGATCACAAACCACAATTTAGACTGTTCAAAGTTCATTAATCAAACAGATGATCAACCAAATGTTGTTTTGAATATAAATAAATCATCACGAAAATATTTCAATGAACTAGCTCGATCATATCACTATGACTCATTTTTCCTTTAAAACACATCTTGTTAGAATTGCTCAGAAATTGCAATGTATGAGATAGCACCATATGATTTTCAACACATTATAAGATAGAACACTTATCTTTATTGAAAATTATCATAGATGTGTGACAAAACAAATACATAAAGGAAAATCATTAGAAGATTATGAAGATAATGTTATCTCATCTTGGATGATTCCATCATAGAGAAAGATATTATATTCCAATGAATAGGATATGAAGTCAGATGTACAACAAAGACACCATAGGTCATAGATGAAGTCATACAAAGGAGATAAAAATGATACCATATCTTAAAAAAAACAGAGACTTTTGTCAGTTACCTTATATTTAAGAACGATTCATGAACACAACTGATATGAAAAATAATTGCAACATAAACTATAGTGAAACCAATCACCACATGTTACAAGCAACCAATATTCGAAGAGCAAGTTGATCAATTTATATGACTGAAGCACAAACAAGATTTTTCAACGAAAATATCAAGACAAATTTGTACTAAACACATCTACATAGATCTAGCCAATGGGTTTCATCATAGTAAATCAAAATTTTAGTGCTTAATAGAAAAGCCAAGATCTAAGAGGAGATGCAATCACCCAGAGAGTTGGATTAGACTTCATACTTAAGTCGCACTAAATTCGAAGCATATAATATTTTGCATGATCTATGATTTCTGTCCGTGAGATGCACAGCATGATAGTTCCTTCCTGGACCAGCAAGTATGGTGGAAATAGATTCACAACAGATCTATATGGTGGAATCACATTCACAAACAAAGAGGAAATACAACCTATTTCGAGGAGATGTGTTTGTTACATCTTTATATAGATCATTCTAGGGATATGAGTGGGGAAGGATTCTAGAAAATCTAGTTTAAACGATTTAAACTTTCAGATGTCAATTTAGAGATTGGTCAATGTGGAAGACATCAATATTAAGAATTAGATTAGAAGTGAGAATGAAATTTGAATAGAGTTATATGAATTTGTTCTCATTATTAACATCTCGTGATGTATATGAGAAACTATATAATAAAGCCAGAAGGGGTGAGTCTAGAAATTATAAGTTGATCAACACATCATCGATGATCATTGATGAACCAGATGCTATTCAATCATCACAGTGATATTTGTTTGATTTCGATGATGAAATTATCTCATAGAATCACTTTGACAATTAAATCATGATATCAAGATTTTTAATATCACATTTTTTAATTATGAAAGATGCTATAGGCAATAGGTTCACACAATATTTGACATGAAAAGTAAAGATATATTATTGTTCTTAAAGTTTATATTCCATGCTAGTATCTTCAATGACATGATTCATTATCTGATTAATGACCCATGCGTCTGGCGGTTAGGACATGAGTTGATTAATGATAGTTAAGGTTTCCTAACCATAGACATGAGTTGTCAATTGATAATGAGATCATATCATTGGGAGAATGATATGATGGACAGACCCAAACTAAGCGAAGCAATTAGATCGTGTCATCATGTTCATCTTTGCGAATCTTTTCTTATGTCAAATATTGTATTCCTTAGACCATGAGATAATACAACTCCCTGGTATCGGAAGAAAGCTTTGAGGTCATCAAACGACATCCTATGAGAGGGTGATTATAAAGGTGTCTCTCAGGTGATCGAAAAGTATCTGTTGGGTTGTATGTATCGAGATGGGATTTGTCCCTCCCAAGTCGGAGAGATATACTTCGGGCCCACTCGATAATCGATATCAACAACGCTTGCAAGCATGTGGTTAAGGAGTTAATCACAAAGTGATATCGTGACATTTTAACGAGTAAAGTACTTGTGAACTAGATTGAACTAGGTATGACTACCGACGATCAAATCTCGCAAGTAAAATATCGCGAGACAAAGGGAATATATATGGGATTAATTGAATCGGCATCGTGGTTCATCCGATATGATCATCGGCGAATGTGGGAGTCAATATGGGTTTCACTGTTGATTATTGATAGAAGATCATGTCCGCATATTCTCGAACCCGAAGGGTCACACACTTAACGTGTCTCGACGCTAGGATAGATTGGATAATTGTTTTATAAGTTTTTGTTCGGAGTCTCGGATGGGATCCGAGACATCACGAGAGGTTCCAGAATGGTCCGGAGAATAAGATTCATATAAGGCAATGTTTTTGGAGTTCATAATTGTTTCGCGTTAATCGGTATTGTACCGGAAGCTTCTAGAACCTTCCGAAGGGGACAACGTGGTCCCACCTGTAGGAGGGGGCATGGGCCTATGAGGGAGTGCCTGCCAAGATTAAAAGGGCACAAGGCCCCATAGGGCTCAGCCGACCAAACAAGGGGAAACCCTAGTTTGGAGCTTCTAGAAGGGGTTCCTTGCCTCCTCCTCCCTCCTTGGTCACTGCCCAGACTTGGGAGGATAGGCTGGCGCCCACCCTCTATATAGAGGGCTGGGGCGCACCACCCCCACACCTTCCCTCAAGCCTAGTCGCCTGCTCCCTCTCTCTCTCCCTCCCGACTGCGTGTAGGCGAAGCCCTGCTGCAGAAACTCTCCACCAATTGCACCGCGCCGTTGCATTGTAGATCCAATCCATCTCTCCACCATACTTGCTGGACCAAGGAAGGAGGAGACATCGAGGTGCTGCACGTGTGCATCTCACGGAGGCATCGCCACTTGCGGTGCTAGATCGGATCGGATCGCGAGGAGGAGAAGCGAGTACGACTACATCATCCACGTTCCGACGAACGTTCCGCTGTGCGAATCTTCAATGGTATGAAGATCTAATCCAATCTCTCTCGTTGTTTGCATCTCCTAGATTAGATCTTAGCTTCCCTCTGTTCGCATCCGTAGAAAATTTTGATTTACTATGCCACGAAACCCATCAGTGGTATCAGAGCTAGATCTATGCGTAGATGTGTTTCACGAGTAGAACGCAACATGGTTGTTGCGGGCATTGATGTTTTATGCTGCAAGCCTCTTGTTTGTGTTCTTCTTATGACGCGGGATAGTGAGATTGAAGCGGTCCAGGCCAACCTTATGCGACGTCGTTCGCGAGACCGGCTCCGCACTTGACGTGTGGCTTGTTCCACACATGCGGCTGGTGGATGCCAGTTTCTCTCTCTATAGTTATCATGGGATTAACACCGGAGTTTGGCAACCATAATATCACCGTTGTGGCTTTCCGTAGGTAAGAATCGTTCTTAGCTGCTACTCCCATAAGACACGTAAAACATGCAACAACAAAGTAGAGGCGTCTAACTTGTTTTTGCAGGGAGTGTTTTTTGTGATATGGTATGGCCCAAGATGTGATGTGTATAATGTATGCGATGATCATGTTTTGTAATGTTTCACGACTTGCATGTCGATGAGTACACAACCGGCAGGAGCCATATGGTTGTCATTATAATTGTGTATGACCTGTGTGTCAACTTCTTATACGCCATGTAATAGTTTCACTTTATCGCTAAGTAGTTAGCAATAGTTGTAGTTGCTATTCGTGGTGGAGGCAATCATGGTGGAGTGATGGAGATCATGCGGGCACGCACAAGATGGAGATCATTGAGCGAAGATTGGCTATACCATGTCACATAAAGTTATATGCATGTGATGTTTATCCTTTTATGTATCTTATTATGCTTAGATCGCGACGGTAGCATTATAAGATGATTCCTCACTTAAAGATCAAGATCAAAACTGTGTTCTCCCCAAGTATGCACCATTGCGAAAGTTTGTCGTGTCCAAGCATCACGTGATGATCGGGTGCTATAGACTCTACGTTCACATACAACGGGTGCAAGCTAGTTTTGCACATGCGGAAATACTTGCGTCTAACTTGACGAGCCTAGCATGTACAGACATGGCCTCGGAACACATGAACCGAAATGTTAAGCATGAGTCATATGAATGATATGATCGACACTTCGTTGTCCACCATTGAAACCACATCTCTTCTCGTGAAGATCGGATTAGGTGTGGTGAATTTGGATCATGTTCACTAAACAACTTGAGGGATGTTGAATTTAGTGGGAGTTCATCTAGTAATTTGATTAAAAGTTGAACTAGTTATCATGAACATAGTCTAATTTGTACTTGCAAACATTGTAGATCAAATGGCTAAGTCCAACTTCAACTTCAACGTTTTTGCTGAGAAGGAAAAGCTTAAAAACAATGGGTCTAACTTCACCAACTGGTTCCGCAATCTGGGAATCATTCTCTGGCGGACAAAAGGACTATGTCCTTGAGAATGCGTTAGGTGACGCCATCGCTACCGCCGATGATAAAGTTGTCTATCAACACAAAGATGATTATGGTGTGATTAAGAGCACCATGTTGTTTGCTATGGAATCGGACCTTCAAAATCGCTTTGAAGACTATCCCGCGCTTTGAGATTCTCGAGAGCCGAAACCATGTTTTAGACTCAGTCCGCTCGAGAGATATGAGATCTCTAAGAAGTTCTTTAACCGCAAGATGGAGGAAGGGAGTTCATAGTGAGCACGCCATTAAGATGTGCTACACTCAACGCCTTGAGCAATCGGATCGCAAGATTCCAGAGGAGCTCAAGATTGACAGGTTCTCGCAATCACTCCTCCCGCCTACAAAAGTTTTGTAGTGACTCACAATCGATTGGTTCCACTGACACGATCACCGAGCTCTTCGCAAAGTCAAGGTGGAGGTGGACATCAAAAGGATAATCATGTGTTGATGGTCAACAAGCCCCCACCTTCAAGAAAGGTAAGGGCAAAGAAGCCCTTCAAGAAAGGCGACGGCAAGCGCTGCTGCTCGCCGAGAAGAAGCTCAGTCCGTCCTAAGCCCGACATCGAGTGCTTCTATTGCAAGGACAAGGGTCACTAGAAGAATCGTCTCAAGTACTTAGCGACAAGAAGGCTAGCACCATCAAAGGTATATTTGATATACATGTTATTGATGTTTTCCTTACTAGCCCTCGCTAGTGCCCGGGTATTTGATACGGTTCAGCTAATATTTGTAACTCAAACAGAGCTACTAATAGACGCGGCTTGCAGGGATGAGGTGACGATGCTGCTGGCAACGGATCAAGACTTGATGTGATGGCCGCCGACACTCTCCTTAGTTTTACCTTCGGATTAGTTTTAAACCTCAATAAATGTTATTATGTGCCCGTGTTGAGCATGAACATTATTTCGATCTTGTTTATTGCAAGACGTTATTCATTTAAATCGGAGAATAATGGTTGTTCTATTTATATGAGTAACATATTTTATGGTCATGCACCTATTGTGAATGGTTTATTTCTTCTAGATCTCGAAGGGATGAAACACACATCCATAACATTGAGGCTAAGAGATGCAAAGTAGATAGTGATAATACTACTTATTTGTGGCAATCGTTGCTCAGGTCATATTGGTGTAAAGCACATGAAGAAACTCCATTCGATGGACTTTTGGAGTCTCTTGATTTTGAATCATTTGACACATGCTAACCATGCCTCATGGGCAAGATGATCAAAACCCCGCTCTCCCAGATGATGGAGAGAGCAACGGACTTGTTTGGAAATCATACATACCGATGTATGCGACCGATGAGTGTTTCACGCCGTGGATATCGCTATTTTCTCACTTTTACCGATGACTTAAGTAGATATGGGTATATCTATTTAATGAAACATAAATCTGAAACGCTTGAGAAGTTCAAAGAATTTCGTAATGAAGTGGAGAACCATCGTAATGTAAAGATTAAGTTTCTACGATCCGATCGTGGAGGTGAATATTTGAGTTATGATTTTCTCAAGCATCTTAAAGCAAGCGGAATCGCTTTCGCAACTCACGCCACCCTAACACCACAAATAAGAATGGTGTGTCTGAATGGAATCGAACCCTATTAGATATGGTCCGATCGATGATGTCTCTACCGATTTGCTATCATTTTGGGGTTATGCATTAGAAACCGCATTCACTTTAAATAGGGCACCATCTAAACCGCTGAGACGACACCGTATGAACTGTGGTTTGGTGCTAAACCTAAGTTGTCGTTTCTTAAAGTTTGGGGATGCGGCTTACGCCAAGAAGTTGATGCCGACAAGCTCGAACCCAAAGCGAGAAATGCGCCTTCATAGGATACCCTAAGGAAACTATTGGGTATACCTTCTATCACGTAACCAAGGCAAAGTGTTTGTCGAAGAATGGTTCCTTTCTTGAGAAGGAGTTTCTCTCGAAAGAAGTGAGTGGGAGGAAAGTAGAGCTAGACGAGGTTATTGAACCTTCTTGAATTGAGAGTAGCGCAGACCTGAAATTGTTCCAAAGGCCGCACCAACAATAGAGGAAGCTAATGACAAGGATCATGAAGCTTCGACGATGTCACATCGAATGTCGCAGGACGACAAGGTCGCGTGCCCCTCCTGAGTGGTACGGCAACCCTGTCTTGACTGTCTTGTTGGTAGAAGACACTGAACCTACGAACTATGAGGAAGCGATGATGAGCCCAGACTCTGAGAAATGGCTAGAAGCCATGAAATCCGAATTGGGATCCATGAGCGAAAACCAAGTATGGACTTCGGTGGACCCTCCTAGCGACCGAAAGGCCGTTGAGTGCAAATGGATTTTCAAGAATAAAACGGACGCAGATGGTAATGTTACCGTCTATAAAGCACGACTTGTCGCGAAAGGTTTTCGCCAAGTTCAAGGTGTTAACTACGATGAGACTTTCTATCCCGTAGCGATGTTTAAGTCAATTCGGATTTTATTAGCAATTGCTGCGTTTCATGATTATGAAATATGGTAGATGGATGTCAATACTGCGTTCCTCAATGGCAACATTGATGAAGAGTTGTATATGATGCAACCCGAAGGTTTTGTCGATCCTAAGGATGCTGATAAAGTATGCAAACTTCAGCGTTCTATTTATGGACTAAAGCAAGCATCTCGGAGTTGGAACCTTCGTTTTGATCAAGTGATCAAGAGCTTTGGATTTGTTCCAAATTTCTACGAATCTTGCATCTACAAGAAAGTGAGTGGGAGCTCGGTGACATTTCGGGTACTATATGTGGATGACATATTGATTATTGGAAATGACATTAACATGCTTAACGATGTGAAGAGTTATTTGAACAAGTGTTTTTCAATGAAAGACCTAGGTGAAGCTGCTTATATATTGGGCATCAAAATCTATAGAGATAGACAAAGACGCCTGATAGCTTTAAGCCAGAGTACATACCTAGACAAAGTTCTGAAAAGGTTCAGAATGGATAAAGCAAAGAAAGGTTCAATGCCTATGTTGTCAGGTAAGATATTGAGCAAGGCTCAAGGTCCACCACGGTAAATGATAGGAAGCTATGAGCAAAGTGCCTTATGCCTCGCCATAGGTTCTATCATGTATGCCATGCCGTGTACTAGACCGATGTGTCCAATGCTCTTAGTTTGACGAGCAGATATCAAAGTGATCCAGAGTGGAACATCGACAGACGTGAAGAACATCCTAAAGTACCTAAATAGGACTAAAGAAATGTTCTTAGTCTATGGGGTGATGAACACTGTCGTAAAAGGTTACGCTGACGCTAGTTTCGACAATCGACAAGGATGATTCTAAATCCCATGTGATACGTGTATATTTTGAATGGAGGAGCAGAGTGAAGAAGCTGCAAGCAAAGCGTGATCGCGGGATCTACAAGAGAAGCGGAATACATGGCTGCAGCAGGTTGCCAAGTGAAGGAGTTTGGATCAGAACTTCATCATCGAGCTTGGCGTGGTTCCAAGTGCATTGGACCCACTGGAGATATTGTGTGACAACACCGCGCCATAGCACTTGCTAAGGAACCAAGATATCATCCAAAGACCAAGCATATCAACCAAGTTTCATATAATCCGAGATTATATAGCGTATGGAGATCAAGATTAGCAAAGTACATACGATCTCGAATGTCACAGATCCATTGACTAAACATCTTCCACGTGTAAACATGATCAAGACCTCAAGGCCATGGGTGTGAGATTGTTGCCAAATGTAAACTAGATTATTGACTTTAGTGCAAGTGGGAGACTGTTGGAATTATGCCCTAGAGGCAATAATAAAGATGTTATTATTATAATTCTTGTTCATGATAATGTTTGTATTCCATGCTAGAATTGCATTAAGCGGAAACTTTAATACTTGTGTGGTTTGTGAACAACACCGTGTCCCTAGTATGCCTCTATGGACTAGCTCATTGATTAATGATGGTTAAGGTTTCCTAACCATAGACATGAGTTGTCAATTGATAATGAGATCATATCATTGGGAGAATGATATGATGGATGCACTCCAAACTAAGCGAAGCAATTAGATCGTGTCATCGTGTTCATCTTTGCGAAGCTTTTCTTATGTCAAATATTGTATTCCTTAGACCATGAGATAATACAACTCCTCAGTATCTAAGAAAGCTTTGAGGTCATCAAACGTCATCCTATGAGAGGGTGATTATAAAGGTGTCTCGTGTGATCGAAGTATCTGGGTTGTATGTATCGAGATGGGTTTTGTCCCTCCCAAGTTGGAGAGATATACTTCGGGCCCACTCGATAATTGATATCAACAACGCTTGCAAGCATGTGGTTAAGGAGTTAATCACAAAGTGATATCGGATTACGAAACGAGTAAAGTACTTGCTGTGAACGAGATTGAACTAGGTATGACGGTACCGACGATCAAATCTCGGGCAAGGAAAATATCGCGAGACGAAGGTAATATATATGGGATTAATTGAATCCTGGCATCGTGGTTCATCCGATATGATCATCGATGAATGTGTGGGAGTCAATATGGGTTTCCAGACCCCGCAGTTGATTATTGATAGAAGATCATGTCTTCATATTCTCGAACCCGAAGGGTCACACACTTAACGTGTCTCGACGCTAGGATAGATTGGATAATTGGTTTATGAGTTTTTGTTCGGAGTCTCGGATCGGATCCGGGACATCACGAGAGGTTCCAGAATGGTCCGGAGAATAAGATTCATATAAGGCAGTGCAGTTTTGGAGTTCGGAATTGTTCCGGGTTAATCGGTATTGTACCGGAAGCTTCTAGAACCTTCCGGAAGGGGGCCAACATGGTCCCACCTGTCGGGAGGGGGCATGGGCCTATGAGGGAGTGCCATGGCCGCATTGGGCCAGGGTCACAAGGCCCCATAGGGCCCAGCCAGCCAAACAAGGGGAAACCCTAGTTTGGAGCTTCTAGAAGGGGGGTTTTGCCCCCACTCCCTCCTTGGCCACGGCCTAGGCTTGGGGGGGGGCTAGGGCTGGCGCCCACCCCTATATATATAGGGCTGGGGCGCACCACCCCCCGACACCTTCCCCTCAAGCCTAGTCGCTCTGCTGCCCTCCTCTCTCTCTCCCTCCCGACTGCGTGTAGGCGAAGCCCTGCTGCAGAAACTCTCCACCAATTGCACCGCGCCGTCGCATTGTAGATTCAATCCATCTCTCCACCATACTTGCTGGACCAAGGAAGGAGGAGACGTCGAGGTGCTGCACGTGTGCATCTCACGGAGGCATCGCCACTTGCGGTGCTAGATCGGATCGGATCGCGAGGAGGAGAAGCGAGTACGACTACATCATCACCCACGCCCGATGAACGTTCACCGTGCGAATCTTCAAGGGTATGAAGATCTAATCCAATCTCTCTCGTTGTTTGCATCTCCTAGATTAGATCTTGTCTTCCCTCTGTTCGCATCCGTAGAAAATTTTGATTTACTATGCCGTGAAACCCATCATTTAGTTGATAAGGCTAATTACTAACCATATTATTAAAGAGCGAAACATTATTGGCATTGTCTATGATCATGACACTGTACTCTTGAGGCATCCATAACCGTGGATACACTGCTTCTCAAAAATATTTACCCTGCAGGGGTGCACTACTGTACCCAAACACATGCTCAACCCTTCAGGCAACATATCACATGTGCCATCCGAATCTCACAACAAGATCTGTCCCATAACTACGCGCATATCCAGAGACATCACCTACTGTGGGGAACCAACCAAGAGGTATGACTCAAGGAAGGCACAACGTTTGCGCCTACTGGTGGATCGGGCCTGCGGGGTAACTTGTACACACCGTGGGTGCCGCCACCGTGTACCGCGATTTATGTCCACCAAAACATCAAGTCCGAAGACATATAAACTCACCCATGTCCGAGGACATATTATGCGTATGCACCAAATGGAAAACCAATTTTGTAACCCTCTGGATATACGAATAGCGCCGGTAGTTGAGGGGGGGATCCCAAAGGCCCCACGTTTGGTTAGCGCGATCAACTCAGAACTGGTATCGTAGAACGAAAGGGTCCTAGGTCGGCTCAAACAGTTCCCAAAGGTGGTCCCTGCCGGGGCCTTATCATTAGGTGAAACCATAACCAACACCAACATCACCAATTTAATTATCTTATCACCATCAATATTCAAGTATCATGTTCCACCTGTATGAGAGCAATACTAAGCATTCCTACAACTCGCAAGGACAGTCTAGATAGTCAATCAAGGCAATATAGTGGAGCAGATAATTAAAGAAATGGTACTATAGCATCGACAATAAGGGTAGCAATAGATCAAAAGTAGGAAGTAAAGACTATAAATGCAAAATAGGTAGAAGAGGAAGAATGCTCGCCTGAGAGACAAAGTCGAGAAACCGGAGGCTTGTCGCAACTCGCATCCACTCATCGTCCTATCCGGTAAAAAAGCAAAGTACTAGAAAGAACACCCGATGCAATATTTAATACTAGACAAAAGATATGGCATGTTTATGATATGATGCATGGCATGGCAATATGTGTACCCACTTAGCAATATTAAACGGAATCGGGATCCCGAGAAATAGATATTATGGTTGGAGTTGTTTATCTATCCCGCAATTTAAATGTTGGTTAACAAGATAAATCATGGCATTGGTTCGCTACACAATATTAAATGGAGACCGGAATATGACACAATTATCCCGCGTCTAATCTCCATGCTTAATTATTAGGTGATTCGAAAAAGTCCCCCAAACAAATAAACATGTATGCGAGTAAGGATGGATTAATATGCAAAAAGTTATATTATATGTATTATAACAAAATAGGGGTCTCGGATAGGGGTCGCACATTGGCTTCAGCGTCGAGGATCTAGGGGCGACGGGGTTCGGTCTTGGAGATCTTGGCATTCCATGAAGAAGAGGTACAGTTTTGTGTCAACGACCTTGGGGATCCGACTTCGGGTGTCGAAGATAGCCGAGGTAGTCGAAGCCAAACACCATTAGATCATCTTCACATATTCACACCAGCAGTACACTCCCAGGTCACACCACCACTTCACGGGATTCAGATGCAACTTCCACAATAGGAGGCTGTGGTCATATGCCACCAAAAGCACCAATAGCCTGAAGCAAACACATGGTGCCAGACTCGATGGTCAAAGCAATAGGAACACAAGCGCAAGACGAGGAGGGCAAGGCAGCACCGACAGGAGCAGGAGACATGCGGGCTCTCGACGGCATCGAGGTGCAGGCGGAACTTCACGGAGGCAGGCGCCCACGCGAGGAAGGAGGGGCCACGGCAGGGCGCGGGGCTCTGGTACAGAGGAGGTCGTGTGGGACGATGCAGTGACGTGGACCAGGGGAAGCAGCGACACGAGCCGCCGGGGCGGGCGCACGACTCAAGCGGAGCAGAGGAGGCTCGGGCGGTGGCGGCCAGATGACGGGGTGGAGGCGAGGCTCGCCGGCGATAGCGATGGCGGTTGGGGAGGAGAGGGACGAGAGGTAGATCTTGAGGGCGAGGAAGGCCGCGAGGTCGACGATGGACGAAGGGGAACCGGCGGCACGCGGAACAGAGGCGAGGGTTCGGCGCCGGCGGGGTCGAGGTCGAGGCCCAGGTGGCGGCGGGTTCAAAGGAAGGCGTCGCTGGGAGTCCAAGAGGAGGCGGTGGACCAGGGTCGCGATGGGGAGATGGTGGCGACAGCGTGCGTGATTCATGCGTGTGTGTGGGTCGTGTGTGTGCGAGGCGTGTGAGTGTGTTGCAACATGACATGGTGTGTGGGTTTCGGGCGCGTACGTGTGTTGTGTGTATGGGTGGGTCTGGCGGCGGCGGGGTGTGGGATTAGGTGTATGGGGTGCGGGCTGGGGTAGGATTAGGGTTACTTTTGTCTAGGGTTTGGGTAGTAGGTGGCTAGATGGGCCGTTTGGCCCGGCCGGCTGCCTCCCCATAAAAATATTTATTTATTTATTTTAGTTTTAAGAGATTTTTGCAAATATTTTTTAAACAATTTAAAGATCTGGAAAATACCGGGTTTTTGATTTGAAATTAAAAGAGGGGACTAATTAGAAAACAAAATAGGCTTTTGATGAAAATATTTTACAGCGAAAGTATGCATGATGTCATGATGATGCAAAAATAGAAAATAACACGGAATTTTATTTCGGAATATTTTCCGGGGCATTACAACAAGGTGAACCTGCCAAATAGTGGAGCTCGAGGCAGTGAGGGCGTAAATCGTGCCCACAATAAAATCCACCTCAATAAAGATGGCTGGGATATCGCGCGCGAGGTTGTACGGGGCAGTCACATCTTACGTGTCGACGCCTCCCGCGACATGTTGATGGCCTATCACTATCTCCTTATAGGGGAACACAATCGACAGGTCAAGCTACAAGGCGACCTCGAAAAACACAAGCGGGCAGCTGACGAATCAAGCATGCATCAAGCTGCACTCTTCGCCACTGGCGGCTCCTCTTCACACGATAACGACACCCGCAAGTACCGCTCTTGCCTAGAGCGCATGGACCCCACTGCACAACGCGAGGTCACCAAAGCACTTGACACGTCCTTCATGATGATGGACTCGCAAGGCAACATCATGCCAAAAAATGCTGCAGGCTGCGATCATGGCAGCCACCACCTATCTCGCGTCCAACCCGCCACCGGCGGGAGAGACCCGAAGAACATGATCCATAAGTCTGCTCCACGACGAAACACTCGCAGAGCCGAAGAACAAGGCCACGGTAAGGTTCAATCAAAGTCGCACACCCTCATTCGAGGAAGAATACCATGACCTACCTCGACGCCGGATCCCATGACGCCATAGTAGAAACTACGATGCTCGTAGCGAGCTCACACAGCGCAAGATCGACAAATCACAACATTTGACAAGAGCCAAAAGATGCATTAATATATACACAAATAAAACCACTGCATGGCAGAAGTGACACTTGTTCTGCCCAAAAGGCGTTACATATGCAAAAGAGAAAGAAAACTAGACAAGCTAAAAGGCAGGAGGACCTAAGCATCAGCACCCGAGGCAGCTTCGGATCCAGACTGCCTACTCTTGGCCACTCGCTGCTGCTCCAGCGAGTAGTTAGCCAGAAGATCTATCAGCTTAGGTCCAAAATGCTTGCAGCGGGAGGCAAAGGAGGCAAACGCTACCTCAGTGCCATCCTCCGATGTTGGCATCCTGAACGTGACCTATGGCATATCTAGTTGAGAACCGGACACCATCGCCATTGCCATCCCCATCGCATCGTTGACCCCCTTCTGCGTCCGCTTTTACTTCACTGGAGCATCATCCGTCAGAGCCTCCGCAAGGGAGTTGACGTCCTCGAGGGAAATTCCCTTTGGGTTGATCTCCTTGTAGAATCGAGCAAGGACCTTCTTAGCCTTGTCAAGCGACTCCACGGCGGAGGTGCAACGATCTTTGATCGCTGCAACAACATCCTCCAGGGGATCCCCGTGCTCCAGGGCGTCACGTTCAAACGTAAGACCTGAAGCATCTGCAAAGAAAAATAGCAAACTCTTCAGATGAGGAACAAGGAATCACACATGATGCATGGAATACTCAAAGGTAGAATAAGGCGGCTTATCGGATATAGCCTTGGTAGCAGCCATATGCTTTCCAGCCATGGCTTTCTCCCATGTCGTTGTGACGGCTGCGAGCTGCTGCTCACGGTCTTCAGCCTCCTTCTGCTGACGCTGGAGGGCCTCTGCAGCATCCTTTGCCTCCTTCTCCACTTTTCCAAGACTCTTTTTGAGTGCGTTCAGCTTGTGGAGGGCATCATTGTTCTCATCTACAGCATTGGGCAACGAAAGATGAGCACACGAGCATATCATGTCAAAGCAATCAAAATCGAACAAGAAAAAGCACGCACCTTGGAGCTGCTTGAGGCTGCCTTCCAGATAAAGGTGCTACTGGATTAGGCGATTGGCGTCGCAGACAAAGGGCTGCAAAGAAAATAACACACCTGATGAATAAAGGGCTCGTGGGCGCCCCCACGAAAAAGAAGAATAACACTTACGTGGTCAGCTGTGGACTCCGAAGGTTTCGTTTTCATCTTTCGAGCGACGAGTGCACGAGCCCCTTGTCGTAGGGAGCTCGAATGATTGTCGTCGGAGTTGGCCACCATCTTGGGGAACGAAGAGCAGGCTTCGATTCCGCAAACATTTCTGCGGGCTCCTCATCGAGGGACTCCTCCGAATGATTGCTGCTAGCACTTATGAGGAACCAAATAAACAACAAGCTAATACTTAGCATATCAACAAAATAACAAGACTCGATCAGAACATCTTACGATGGTATGCCTGACAGGTTGAATACAGGAGCCTCCTTCTTTGCCTTCTTCTTCTTATTCTTGGCCGGCAGCTGCGAGGCCATCGCCCGAACATGCACAACCGCGATGGGGGCGGAGGTTGCACCCTCATCCCCACCATGATGCTCGAGGAAGGAGGGATCTTTCGGTGTTGGTGGAGTTGCCCCATCCGAAGTTTCGCTCTGGGACCTCTTTTGAGTCCGCCCTTCACTCGGCTCGGGGGCTTCCAAGGAAGGCGACTACGCATGGGAGAGCTCAGAATCAGACTCCGCCTCCTCATTGTCTGGCGCAGCCGTGTACTTTTCAGGTAGAGGAGGCATCATTTCCACTACCTTGTAGCCCTGCAAATTGAAGACAAAAGATGAAACGAGATAAGTATTAATAACAAACAACAAGCACTGACAAGCGTTATGCACAACTACAGGTTTCACCCGAGGGACTGCCTTCTTGGTACTGAAAGGAGGATTCAAGGACTTCCCCGAAAGGTCCTTGTTGGCCTTGTGCTTCAGAAGAGGCCGAAGCGCCCTATCAAGCTCAGCCGAATACATATCCTCTGGCATAATCCTTGTCGGGTCACCGGGGCCAGCATACAAGAACATCGGGTGCGCCCTCGCTTGGAGCGGCTGCACCCGACGCTTGAGGAAGGTGCAAATGGTGTCAACACCATTGACCTCTTTCCCTGGCACCAGCTGAAGGGCCTCCAACCTCTTCTAGAGCTTCTCCACCTCTTCGGATTCACCCTCCAAAATGCCGTTCGACCACATACGCTTTCAGATGATCTTCTGGGTGGAGTCGAAGGGAGCGAGCCCGTAATGCTGACCGTCCAGCTTGATGTCGCGGATGTAGAACCACTTCCGCCGCCATTGCTGGACGGACTCGCAAAGATAAAAAGAGAAGAACTAGACTAAAGAGCGTATGGAAATCCCGCACCCTCCGAGTGAATAAAAACCACTGGTGCCAGATTGCCTCTTCTAGGAGTAGAGTCTTCGGAAGAGGCCAAAGTGAGGCTCGATACCGAGCCAGCACTCGTAGAGGGTAATGAAGCAGGCGATATGGAGAAGAGAATTGGGATACAGATGATGAAGTTGAATCCCATATAGAAAAAGGATCCCACGAATCATGGGCGGGCAAAGAGAGACCGCAGATGATAAATGCAAAGAACATAACCCGAAACCCTTCGGGTGGGCGCGGGATTGCCTCCTGATCCGGCAGGATGGCGTCGCCCTTGGTCTTGGAAATCAAGTCGGCCTCACGCAATTTGCGCAAGTCCGACTCCCGTATCTCTGTCCGCCGCCACCCGCCATCGGTGGTCCGGCTCGGAGCGGCAACTTTCTTGGTGGCGCCAGCGGCGCTCGAGCCCGCTGTGGCGGATGAGCTTCTCGTCGCTATCCCATCGAGGAGCAGCGAGCGTGGCGATGCAAGCGAATAAAGGAGGAGGGGAAGACACGGAGGATGTCTAGTGCACAAGAGCTCAAGAAATGGTGGCAATGGTGAAGGGGCAATGCAAATGGTGAAGGGGTAAAAATCCTCTATGTTCCCTCATGTTATAAAAGGACGAGGACGGAGAAGCAGAGCCGTTGATGCAGAAGCCCTAACGCGTGCCCCAGATCTCACCGTCCATGTGTCAGCACCAACCCGAACAGTCGCAAGCACGCCGTCCACTATGCACGGAAATCGAGGAGATGCCGTAATTTTTGCCACGATTACGCGTGACTAGTCAAATTCAAGTCAGGCTGCTGGGACCCATGATCGTCCCGTTGCATCATCTCTACTGCCATAGACGGTTGAGCTCACCAGTTGTCAGCAATGATGTCATCAAAGCAAAGACAACAACGGGTCGAAGATTTTGACTGAATGTAAAATACTTACTCGAGTCTACGACTAAACCAACTACTCGGGGGCTACTCCTATCAGGAGCGCTGGCCGCGCACCTAAGAAATTACAATGGTAACATCACCTCGAAAAGATCTACGAGTCCTACGTCGAGTCTGTGACTTCACTACGGACTTGGGGGCTACTCCCATATGGAGCGGTGGTCGCGTATTCGAAAAAAATGCGTCCTTTGGACAAATAATGGAAGCAAACACAAATGAATGAACTAAATTCTCCGTTCGAGTCTATGAATCAAACAAACACCCGGGGGCTATTCTCATAGGAAACGTTGGTCACGCACCTTATGAATTATTCGAGTGAGATCCTTCGGATCAAGTACGATAAATTTCTTTTTGGCAACTTTTTCCAAATTAACGCTAAGTGAGAAATAGTCTCCTTGGTCACCCGAAACACCTCCGCGGTGATAAAACTTTGGATGTTGTGTCTACGACGCAAAGATAAGCCCTACAGATATCATCTGAGGGCCTGGTAACGCATCAGACTGTGCTCTGTCACAAAACTCCCGTGTCAACAAGCACGATGAAAATCCCGACGGATGCGTCAGGTACATCACTTGAAAATCACTAGTATTTGACTCCTGTAAGACCTCAACAGCGTGAGTCGAATTACACCAGCATTTGTTCTGGATTCGAGTCCGGGGACTCGAATCTGAAGAAGATCGTGTTGTTTTGTCCTATGACTGTTAGCTGGTCCTGATCCGTCAGGTGAGTCAGGCACACATATCAACAATCTCTATGAACTGACATATTTATTCCTAAATACAGGTTGAAATGCGAAGCACCCAAAAGATTATAGAGTCTCTAGTCGAATCTACGATTCGACTGAACACTCGGTGGCTACTGACATGGATATACCCTACGGGTGCCTTATATTAGTATACCCGGTCCAACTCAGGGAAGGCCCACATAAAGACTTGCTGCCCAAGAAGATTTCGGGTGGCCCAAGCCCATTACAAGTTCGACTCCTTAGAGGACACGTCTAGCTATAGATATAATTTCAAAGGGTTCAACCATAATTTGTAACCGACTCGACCTACACCTGGGACCTAGCCTATCTATATAAATGCCAGGAGGGCACGGTGAGGAGGATCATCCAACTCATACACACACCTCATGCCAGATTACATCTATGCACCCCTGTAACTTTCGGTTCCGCCGTAATCAAGAACGGACAAGCAGGAGTAGGGTTTTTCCTCCGGAGGCCTGAACCTAGGTAAACCTCGTGTCCCCGTGTTGCTTGCCTGTTAACCGTCTCGCGACTTCCAGCATCTCCATCTTTTCCAAAACCCAAGTCCATAACAATAGACATTGATGAGATCGAACCTCGTCACTATGCACTGCCTCCATCGTCACCCGTTGCATCTGCCATCGCCACCATCCATCAGAAACACCGGAATACCGCCGACATGACCCCATAGAAGACGCACCTAGGAGCTCTCCCGCCAGACAGGACTGCCCTGCGCAGCCCCCCTCGCGCACAGGTAAAGGAGAGCCCGCCATCACCGACCCACATGGACCGGGAGAGGGGGGAGGGAGAAGGATGGTTCTAGGGGAGCGGGGGCTGGGTTTTTGCCCCGTTCGCCTGAAAGGGACGAGCAGAGCGCCGACAAGTTTCCTTCCATCAAAGTCAAACTATTTACCATTTGTTTTCCTCCCCTCTTCTAGCAATCTCCATCATTTCAATTTTGTTTGGTCTTAAAAAAAAATCTAGTTTATCATTTTTTCTCCTATGAATTATGACTCGCCTCTAATATAGTGCCCTATCAACATCGCCATCCGGTGCTTACAATGTTTGGGTGCTTATGCTGCCGAGTCAAGCACAGTGTGCACCCTCGAGGCATTGACTCAGATCCCGGTATACACCAATAGAAAAAAATAGTGCGCTAAAAAAAATACCGCCGGCCTCCTCCAAACGCTATAAACGGTATAGCGTGCTATATTTTAAAATACGTTTTAAAAATAATACAAGATATAGCCTAAAAATAAAAGATTTCTGCAAGAATAAAAGATATATTCCAAAAAAGTTAGAACAATACTTACATAATCACATAAAAAATAGTTTTTCAATTTTATATAAACCTAATATCAATATCCCACGAGTTAACAACATAGTATTGATGTTTAGAAGTGTGACATCAACATTTTAACATGCTAGAAAAATAGCGTGCTATTTTTTGCTGATGTCTATAATGTTTTTGTGCGATTTAGCATGCTATTTCACAATAGCGCTATATTACTAAAATTTAACGTGACATCTCTAGATATACTATTAGCATGTTTTGAGCGCTAAAATAATGCGCTATTTTTTTCCATGATAAACACACAAACCCCATCTCCCAACTATGGAGTGATTTCCACGAGGTATGTACCATTGTCGCCGCTCTAGCAGTGGCGAAGCTAGAATTTTTTTACCATGGTGCACAAGTTTTACATGGACTTCCGAATATATTTAAATAAATCAAATATTTAGTAATACCATGTCTTTTAACAAGCTTAGCATAAAGAATTCAACTAAGCAAAGGACACACCGAAGTATGGAACTAATAACAATCAAGTTCTTGCTGAAATAAATAAATTAATGATGATGTTACTCACAAAAGACAGTGTAATAGCAAAAGACATCATCCAACTTCCGTAACCTATAAATTAGCAATGCGGATTCAAGTTATCAACTGAAATAAAATAACCGGATATTATATTTTAAGTTAGAGACTTGAATGGTAATCTTCTATCTACCCTTGTCCCGGATCATACTGATTCTCCACTTCCCAATTTATATCACCTGGATTTTGCGATGGCATTATTCTTTTGAGAATATTCCTGCCCGTTTATGTGCATTCGACAGAAGACTGGTAAAACAACGTATCAACCACTATTTCACTGCTTGAGTTCTTGTACACGCAGACAGAGCTTTGCCTTGTCAAAATTACAAAAAATATGAATCCTGAGACGAATATGATGGTGAAGCCGGGTGGACTCGGACATGAGAAATTCTAAAATCCACTGAACAGCACGAAGCCCAAGCTTACTTACCCTTCGAGCCCATAAGATTCCCAGGCCGTGAAACAAACAGCTGAGCTGAAGGCCTATTCGGCCTTATCGTCTCGCTGCAGTGCACAGGGCTTTTTGTCGGCCTGCTCCAGGCCGCGCTGGCTTCGCTTCCCTCCGGCTAGGCAGAAATGCTAATCGTCGTCTGCTGCGACGAGGGCGGCTTGTGCCGCACAGGGTCTTTTCTGTTGGGCCGGCTTATTTGGCGGGCTGATGAGTTTTCGGTTTGTTCTATTTTTCTGTTTTCTTTTTTTTTCTTTTTCAGGTTTTCTTTTCTTTTTTACTTTACATTTTTTGTTTTTCTTGACAATGAAAATTATTTATTTGAAAAACAATTCAAGTTTTTAACTGGTTTATGGTTTAATAATTTGATTTACGATTTTCAAATTTGGTTTATGGTTTTTGAAATTTTGTTCACGACTTTATAAATTCGGTTCATGAGTTCTCAAAATTGTTAGTGAATTTAAAAAAAATATGTTTTTTTGAAAATTTGATCATGACTTTTAAAAATTTTGTTCTTGATTTTTGAAAAATCTTTATTAATATTTAAAAAATGTTGCTTTTAAACCATAATTGCAAAAAGTATTTAGAATTTGAAATAGAATATAAAAAAAACACATACCGAAAAGAAGAAGTCACCCTCAACTAGAAGCCGCCCGCTTCACACGATGTGTGCACGCAGCGCTGTGTCGAGCGGCCGTTAGAAGCTCCCGACTAGGACGCTAGAATCAAACATACAACTTCCGAATTCAGTGCTGCCCTAGGGATGGACCCAGCAGAAAGTTTTAATGGGGCCAAACATATAACTGGGGCTCCTAATTAATAAATTCAAATATTTAAGGGATTTTCTTGTTAAAATATAAAGATTTTATTACCATTTAGAAATTTTTGAGCCCTTTCTAGGTCCGCCCCTGGCTACCCTACAACTTTACATAAATTCTATATAAATTCTTAACAACAACAATAATTCTGTGCACATGATAGATGATAAATATGTGTTCTCACTGTTACAGTGTTGCCAGCTGTGTATATGATTCTTATGTATATGGCGGTATATGGATAGCTTTGCTTGGATCTATGCTTCTAAAAACGCTGAGATGTTTTTTTCTTGAGAAAGGAGCAAAGATCTATGGCTTATACATTGGTTGCACACACCTCGATTATTTATTGTTCAAAGGTGCCATGTAAAACTAGGCAACAAAGTTCAACAAGTTGGTCAAAATAAAATAACTAGAGGCCTCATTGCAACAGGAGCTGTGCAAACCTATCGTAAACCCTATAAGGAATAAAACAAAAATTACACATAGCAAAATCTTTAGGAAAATTTTGTCACATGTACACCGACAATAACGATTCCAGCTGTGTGGGGTTCTTGGGATTTTCAACCTCAAACCGAGCTTCGTGAGCCACCGGCTTCAGCAAGAGCACGCGATAGACACGTCGACATTGCTTGATCATAAGTGTTGTGTTTCCACATGAGTGCATACATAATTGTTATTGAAGTGTCACTGCCGTCAATCTTTCTAATGGTTGACGACATCTTGTTACCCATATACCTATGGAGGAGATGTTAGAAGTAGGAACGTCTCATAAGTTAACTTTCTACTCATTGTTACAATGTATTCGATGCATTTACTTTAGCGACAAATAAGTCTTTCTGTTTGTGGCAACAACATAGTTTTCCATAAATAGTTTGCACGAGAAGCCTCGCATATCACATATCAATCTATATTAAACCCGATCTAGAGGTGGAGGAGGTGACCCATACATCCGCCATTCCTCAGAAGCTCCACCATACAGTGGTTATTATTATATCTTTGTGTTTATGATAAATGTTTACATTCATGCTATAATAGTATTAACAGGAAACATTAATACTTGTGTGATTTGTAAACTAAATAAGAGTCCCTAGTAAAGCCTCTTTGTAATACTAGCTTGTTGGTTAATAGATGATCGTGGTTTTCCGATCATGAACATTGAGATGTTGTTAACAAACAAGATCATATCATTAGGAGAATGGTATGATGGACATACTCCTATAGATAAGCGTAGCATAAAGATCAAGTCATTTTAATAGTTCGTTTGCTATAAGCTTTCTGATACATAGTAACCTAATTCCTTCGACCATGAGATCATGCTAATCACCATCACCGGAAGGATGCTTTGATGACAATCAAACACCACACCATAACTGGGTGGTTATAAAGGTGGCGTTGAGTGTTCGGAAAGTATGGGTTGAGGCACATGGATCAAGAGTGGGATTTGTCCATCCATATGACAGATAGATATACTCTGGGCCCTCTCGGTGGAATGTCATCCAATTAGCTTGCAAGCATGTGACTGGCTCACAAGGGATCACATATCACGGGAACGAGAAAAGAGTACTTATCAGTAACGAGGTTGAACTAGGTATGCAGAGATACCGACGACCAAAACCTCGGATAAGTAAACTATCGTGAGACAAAGGGAATTTGGTATCGTATGTAAGTGGTTCATTCGATCGCAAAGTAATCGTAGAAATATGTGGGAACCATATGAATTTCCAGATTCCTCTATTGGTTATTGATCGGAGAAGTGTTTCGGTCATGTCCGCATAATTCACGAACCGTAGGGAGACACACTTAAGGATTCGATGTTGTTGTGTAGTTATGGAATGATGAGTAAGAGACTGAATGTTGTTCGGAGTCTCGGATGGGATCCGGGATATCACGAGGAGATCCGGAATGGTTCAGGGAATAAGATCCATATAAGGAAAGTCCTGTTTCGGAGTTCGGAAATGATTTCGGTGTTTTCACCGGGAATGTTCTAGAAGGGTCTGGAAGGTCCGACACTCCGGAAGGGGAAGGGTACATGGATGTGTCATGACAATGTGGAATGGTTGCATCATATACTTGGTCACTTGGCTGGGCAATATGAAGAGAGAAATCAAATCCAAGTTTGAAAGTCAAACGCCAATTTGAAAAGTCAAATCCGAACATTGCTTGGTGGAGGGAGAGTAGGAAACCTACCTAGGGTAGGAGTCCCACTCCCTCCACCCGCCGGCCAAGGAGGAGGAGTTGGGAGAGGACTCCCTCCTCCCAAACCGCCTCCCCCACCTATATAAGGAGGGGTAGGGCGCACCCCTACCCCTCACACCCAAAACCCTAGCTCCAGGCGCCACCACCCCAAGTGCCGCCGCCTAGGCCTCCTCCAAGTCGCCGACTTAGGGCTTCCCCAAGCCCTAGACGCCGGCCAAGCCAACCCCTTTGGTGCCTCTAATCCGTAGATCGCCAAGGCCCTCTCTTACTCCACCATACTCGCTCCGGATTAGGCGAAGCCATGCGGGATCTTCCCTCTACTTCCGACACCACGCCGTCGTGCTGCCGGAATCACGAGGAGAGTGCTACAACCTCCGCTGTCTGCTGGAACAAGGGAGAGTGTTGGGGATATGCTATATGGGTATCCTCAGAGCATGTCACTTATCCGGATAACCCGGGTGGCCCATAGTCGGTAGCATGGCCTATGGCCTGCTGGCGGCCCAGTTAGATGGATCCATAAGGGAGGCCCATGCCGGATAAAGGAAGGCTACGGTGGATTCACCAGCGTACCCGGAGCCTTGGAGTGCAAGATACACAAGACTAGTAATAGACGGTGTAGGACTCTATAACCTGTCCAGCTAGGACTTTTCCCTGTAACCCTAGGTCCTGGCGACTATATAAGTCGGCCCTATGGTAGCCTTTGGGGCACAATCTCAGACAACCTAGCATCGATACACACAACCTCGCACAGCGAACATATCCCTGTAACTCGGCGTATTGCCCTTATAGTGATTTATAGCAGGAGTAGGATTCTGCCACCGTTGTGGGATCTGAACCTGGGTAAGCTGTGTTACCTCGTACCCGTCAACCGTCCGCCTTACCACACGTATCTAAACACGCACTGTGAGGACCCCTCCATGGCGTACTCATCGGCAATACCACGACAGTTGGCGCCCACCATGGGGCAAGAGGCGCCAGCTCTTCAATGGCGAGGACCAAGATCTTCGCGGGAATCGGCGAAACCGTAGCCATCGGCCGTGTTCTCTTATCCGGCAATGTTCCGATCGTCCCTCCCGACGAGTTCTGGATCCCGGCGAAGACGAACCCTACGCGGTGTTCAATCGCTCCTATCGGAGACATCCACCTCTTCATCGGCGAAACCGACTCGGGCACTAGTTCCCTAGGAGTCGGAGGAGCATCAAGACCCGCACGGACCGCCTACGGGCAGGATACATTTGCGGAAGGATCGATGTCGGATCTCTCTTCGGAGTTTGCCGGCAAAGATCAGAAAGCGTCAAGGCCCGCACGGACCGCCTACGGGCAGGATACGTTCGCGGAAGGATCGATGTTGGATCTCTCCTCAGAGATTGCCGGCAAAGATTAGAAAAATTCAAGGCCCACCCAAACCGCCCCTGTGCAGGATATAAAGGTGGAAGATCACTGTAAATCCGCCGGCTTCGTCCGTGCATCTGGACAGCAGAGATCCAAGTTCGTCGGCGTGGTTACCATCTTCGATCTGGCACGCTGCATTCAGAGAGAGATTGCGAAAACCCCCACGATTACCTGGCCAGGTGGCTCCTTATACGAGCCGATCTAGCCCACTACCCCGATGATAACGCTTTGTATCACTTCGTGGGAAGGACTGGACCGCGGCACGCTTCTCCGACATTCTTTAAGACGGCAGCAGGCAACAGGACGCCTTACCCTCGAAGAGATGGTGAGCACCGTCAACAGCTACGTGGCAGCTGACGCAGTAGCCCAGATGGAGCTTGCACTCAGAGACGGAGAACCTCCGATACAACAGCCGCCACCACCGCCTCCCGCCGCCATCTTCGCAGCAGCACCACCACCTCTAGTCATCGTCGAGGCCGTTGCACCTCCACCACCCGTCATCGAGGAAGTCCTGGCATCCTCCGACTCTGTCATTGACGCGCTTTATGCTGACTTCAGTGCAGATTCAGAGGAGATAGACTTCAGTCCAGAAGAGCTAGAATCCGCTATGTAGGATATGGAGGAGGAGTACTCGTGCGACGAGCAAGCCAACAACGCCATCACGTCTCGAGGGGTATGCGTCACCATTGGGACGGCGATGGATGAAAATCAACCCGGATGAGCCCCGCCTACGACACTGGAAAAGGGGAAGGGGACACTTATTGCTGCTGACGATGATCACGCAAAAGTCATGCCTCCTCCGCCTAACCTAGTGCAGCAGCTGCAGGAACTCGGCACCGGCCTGAGCAACAACAACACCGCAAACTTGCCGCCTCTAGCGTCTACTTCTGCAGCAGCCCAAGTTACTCCAGCTGATAGAGTGATGTACGACAATCTCCTGGTCGAGCCACTAACCGTTGCTCATATTCGGTACGTGACCCAGCTTGACAAGAAGCGCCAGCAGCTGCTGGAGGAAGCGCAGGCCATCGCGGAGCAAGGCTCTAGACTAGATCGAGATCTGGTCAATGCGTAGAAGTCCATAGAGAAAGCTAGAGCAATGGAGGCTGAGTACGAGACTTTACTGCAGCAGCAGAAGGCTAAGAAAGCTCCGGCTCGCGTCATCAACGATCCTGGTGTGCGGCGCAACCTAGGATGGGCTCCCTCGAAGCCGGCACAGGCCAAGCCATACATTGACAGTGAAGGCAAGTAGGTGATGCCCACCCTACTCCTTAACCTCGCCGTCGCCAAGACCCTTCTGGAGCAGGATAGATCGCCTGAGGCAGTGGAACAGGTCTATGACCTAGTGGCCAAGGCGGTGAAGAAGCAGGAAAAGGCCACCTCTCAGAGGCTTGAGTCTCACCCAGTGCTCTGCCAATCTAGCCAGTACAAGCCGCCAAGGGACAGATCTCCTCTTGATGTCGGGTCCTAGACGGGTTCATCAGAGCCAAGACGGAGGGATGCACGCAATAGGAAGGATGCTATCCCCATATCCTCTGATCATGGAGAAAAGGCCCGACCTCGTCGCCCATCGCCACCGCCTCGATCCCCCCGACATCGCGAAGATTACAAGGCTCACCATCGTATGAATATGCCCCCACCAAAGCAGTGTGGCATCATCATCCGCGACAACGCGGAGCAGACCCGTCATGATGGAGAGCGCAACCGTGGGGACAGGAGCAGGTCACACCACGACCCTCCATGTCCGACAAGCAACCGTGACAGGTGTGAGGCATCGCAGGAGGGTAACAGCAAGAAGGCTAACCCACCGCCACCTCCGTCTCCGTCACCACCAAGCAGTCACCATGGCGGAGGAGGTCCGCGTCGTTCACGCAGCCCATCACCTGTTGAAAAAAAGAAGAACCCGGAGCCGTACGACGCACGTTCGCGGATCGATAAGATCCACGAGGCCCGGGAAGAACCATACCTGGGATCACGTTGCTTTGGACCTGCAATACGATCCGCAACTTACCCCAAAGGTTTCCGGATTGACAAGACCATCAAGCCCTATGACGGCACCTCCAAGCCAGCCACATGGTTGCAGGACTACGACAATGCAGTGGAGATTGCCGGAGGCAACCCCAACGTCGCCGTCAAGTACCTCCCATTAATGTTGGCGGGCACGGCCCGTCAATGGATCGATGACTTGCCGGAGAAATCTATCTACAATTGGACATGCAAGAAGCGTTCACCAAGAACTTTGAGGGTACATACAAGCGTCCCTGCACTGTGGGCGATCTACATCGGTGCGTGCAAGAGAAAGACAAGACATCTCGCGCCCTACATCTCCCGCTGGCTGGATATGAAGAATTCCTGCGCAGGAGTGCACGCCCAGACCGCCATGGCCGCCTTCATCGACAGATTGGAAAGAGGCACATTGCTCCGACATAAGCTGAAGCGCTTGCAGGACAATCACCAGCTAGACTTGAACCAGATGATTCAGTTGGCTAGTGAGTTCGCAGCCGCCGACGACGATGCTCGTGGCTCCTTGCCGGCAACCGCCATTCCAACTCAAGCTCGGAGGAACAGCAGTACAAAGCGGAAAACCGCTCCAGAAGAAAAGCAATCTACCGACATGGTCGCTATGACTTTTGCAGGACGAGGAGAAGGCGGACAACGTGGCCGAGGAAGGGGAGCTGGTCGTGGGCAGCAATGAGGAAGTGAAACCACCTCGGCACCGCTCCGCGTTCCCCAAACCTACGAGGAGTACCGCGATATGCTGTGCCTCGTACACCTCAACGCCAACGGCAAAGCCACTCATACCCATCGACACTGCAAGTTCGTCAACGACCTCAAGGAAGACCCGGAGTCCGGCTACAAGCAAAGTCGGAAGAACAGACCGCGAGGCAAGGGCAAGGGGAAGGAGAAGGAGGAGGAGTCCAAGGATTCAATTGACATGGACGAAGACGTTGACCCCAAGCACTCCGCCAAGAGCGACGATAAGGGCAAGAACCCCTTCACAAAGAAGGCTCCAGTCTACCACACTTTCCTTGGCACCCCCACCGTCCGACAACAGAAGACCTCCCTAAGGATCCTGATGGCCACTCTCCCCCCAGTTCCCCAGTTCCTGCGCTGGTCGGAGGTTCCAATAACTTGGGATAGGACGGACCATCCAGACCTTATACCCACGAAGAACCAGTACGCCATGGTCATCAACCCCTTGATTTACGACGTAGAGTTCACCAAGTGTATGGTGGATAGTGGAAGCAACATCAACATCATGTACCTGGATACACTGCAGAAGATGAACTTGATGGAGGCAAACCTAAGGCGGACCAACACCATCTTCCACAGCGTAGTACCTGGTCGGGAGGCTCGGTCCCTTGGATGCATTACACTTCAAGTTGCCTTTGGCGATGTTAATAATTACCGCCAAGAGCGCATGACCTTCGAGGTGGTCCCCTTCAAGAGTGTGTACCACGTCATATTCGGCCGCGACATATTCCACACGTTCATGGCCAAGCCATGCTTCGTCTACAACAAACTCCAGATACCCGGACCAAACGGTATCATCACCGTAACCGAAAGCTTTACCAAGGCAAGGGACTGCGAGATCAATGAAGCAGCCGTTGCAGAAGCTGTCCTCTACAGCGAAGAATTCAAAGAGATCCAGAGAAAGGTCAATGACTCAGAGATGCCCGCGTCGAAGAAGCAGATCTCCGACTCCGCTCCTGCGTTCAAAGCCGCCATCAAAACCAAGCCGGTGGAACTTGTGGTAGGCGATGCCTCCAAGATCACCGCCATTGGGACGAACCTGGATCCCAAATAGGAAATCGCGTTTGTCGAGTTCCTCCGTGAGAATAGGGACATCTTTGCCTGGCAACCTACCGACATGAAAGGTGTACCTAGGGAACTTGTCGAGCACTGATTAAACATTCATCCAAAATGTAAACCAGTGAAACAACCTCTACGACGCTTTGGAGATGAGAAGAGACGTGCCATTGGAAAAGATATAGCTAGGTTACTTAAGGCTAGATTTATCCTAGAAGTCCTTCACACCCAATGGGTGGCCAATCCTGTACTTGTCCCCAAAAAGGGAACCAATGAATTAAGAATGTGCGTTGATTACACCGGCTTGAACAAAGCATGCCCCAAAGATCCGTTTGCTTTGCCTCGCATTGACCAAGTCATTGACTCGACGGTTGGCTCGGAACTTTTGTGTTTTCTCGATGCATACTCAGGATACCACCAGATCAAGATGAGGAAGTCGGGCTAGTTGGCCACTTCGTTCACTACCCCATATGACACGTTTTGCTATGTCACGATGCCCTTTGGGATGAAAAATGCAGGTGCTACTTACCAGCGGACAATGCAATGTTGCCTCCACAACCAGATTGGTCGAAACGTTCACGCTTATGTGGACGATATCGCCGTGATGTCTAAAAAGTCAAATGAATTAATCTCCGACTTAAAAGAAACCTTTGATAATCTCCGGAAATACAACATGATGCTTAACCCTAAGAAGTGCGTTTTCGGGGTGCCAGCCGGCAAATTGTTGGGCTTCAGCGTGGAATCGAGGTCAACCCGGAGAAAATCAAGGCCATCTTAAACATAAACCGTCCGACATGCCTAAAGGACATTCAACGACTAAAAGGTTGTGTTGCAGCAGTTAGTCGGTTCATCAGCCGACTTGGAGAGAAGGCTCTGCCGCTGTACAAGTTGCTGAAGAAGGCGGACAAGTTCACTTGGACAGACGAACCAGATGCAACATTGAAGCAGCTCAAGGAGATTCTTTCCTCAGCGCCCATCCTTGCAGCACCCGGGCCTAGAGAGCCCCTATTAATTTACATGGCGGTAACCAACCGGGTTATCAACATCATCGTCGTGGTGGAGAGGAAGGAACCAAGATATGAGCACGGAGTTCAACGACCAGTTTACTATGTGAGCGAGGTCTTGACGGAGTCCAAGCAGCGTTACCCGCACTACCAAAAGATAGCTTATGGAGTATTCCTTGCTTCTAGGAAGTTGAGGCATTACTTTCAGGAGCACCCAATCATAGTGGTGAGCAAGACTCCACTGTCCGACATTATCAATAACAGCGACGCTACAGGAAGGGTCGCGAAGTGGGGCATTGAACTCGCCGCCTTCAAGATCACCTACAAGAGACGTGGCGCTATCAAGTCATAAGCCTTGGCGGATTTTGTTGCAGATTGGACGGAGATGCCAAACGCTACTCCGTTGCTAGAACCAGAGTACTGGGTGATGCACTTTGACGGGTCAAAGCTGCTCAATGGCTCGGGGGCTGGTGTATTGCTACAGTCACCAACAGGAGACAAGCTACACTACGTTCTGCAAATCCACTTCGAGGCTACAAACAACATGGCGGAGTATGAAGCACCCATTCACGGACTGCGTGTAGCCAAGGATATTGGCATCAAGCGCATAGTTTGCTGTGGAGATTCCGACTTGGTTGCCCAGCAGGTGGCTGGCACCTGGAATGCACGGAACCCTATGATGGCGGCATATCAAGACGAAGTGGACGAGATAGCCAAAAGCTTCTTGGGCTACGAAGTCAAGTATGTGCCTAGGGAGCAAAATGAGACGGCTGATCTGCTGTCTAAGCTTGGGTCAGGTCGCAAAAGAATTCCGCTAGGAGTTTTCCTAGAGCATCTACACACACCATCTTTGAACGGGTCCGACATCGATAACCCGGAATATCTCAAACACGGAACTTTGCCCGACGACAAAGTCGAAAGACGACAAATAGTACGACGTGCAAAGGGTTATACCATAATCAATGGGCACCTCTACAAAAGGAGCACTACTGGTGTATACCTAAAGTGTGTTTACCAGCTAGAAGGTATGGAAATCCTACGCGAAATCCATCTCAGAGATTGCGGGCATCACGCCGCTCCCCGATCGTTGGTCGCGAAAGCCTTCCGGCAAGGATTCTACTGGCTGACCGCGAAGGAGGACGCCGAAAAGCTGGTTGAGACATGCATGCGATGCCAGTATTATGCCTGACAACCACATGTTCCTGCTGAAGAATTGCAAACAATACCAATAACTTGGCAGTTTGCAGTCTGGGGGCTAGACATGGTGGGACCATTACAAACGGCACCCTATGGGTTTATGCATCTGCTTGTAGCAGTTGATAAGTTCACTTAATGGATAGAAGCTAAACCCATTAGAAAGCTTGATGCGGCAACTACCCTCAGGTTCGTCCGAGATCTAGTGGTGAGATTTGGTCTCCCACACAACATTATCACCGACAACGGCAGCAATTTATCACTCGGAGAAGTGGAGGCATATTGTTGGGAGAAAGGCATCCGACTTGATCTTGCTTCTGTGGCACATCCAAAATCCAATGGTCAGGTTGAGCGAGCCAATGGATTAATTCTGCAGGGAATCAAGCCATGTCTTGAGGCACCGCTACATAGAGCAGCTGGAGCTTGGGCGGAAGAGTTACCATCTGTGTTGTGGAGTTTACGGACTACACCCAACAAATCCACTGGCTACACCCCTTATTTCATGGTATATGGAGCAGAAGCCATCCTGCCTTCCAACATCTTCCACGATGCACCAAGAGTTGACGCCTACGACGAGGATGACGCTGAAGAATCCAGACGCCTAGATGTGGACCTTCTCGAGGAGGAGCGTGTTTTGGCATGCCAAAGATCCGCCATATACCAGCAGAAGCTACGCAGCTACCATAGTCGCCGCGTTCGACATCGCTCATTTAAAGAGGGGGATTTGGTGCTCCGACTTAAGCAGAATAAGTCGCACAAACTATCCCCGCCATGGGAAGGACCGTTCATCATAAGCAATGCGCTACTCAATGGGTCTTACTACCTTGTTGACAATCGTGAACTAAAGTATAGACCCAACGAGGATCATAAGCGTAAGCGACGTGACCCGGATGATGACTACCCGGAGTTTGATCGGCCATGGAACATAGCACAACTACGTCCTTTCTACACTTAGCATTTTTATCTAATTGTGTACCTCTTATATGATCAATGAAATAAAGCTCTCTGGTCCACTCATATTTCTGAGTCTTTTACCTCCTTTAGTGTTCATTTTTGGATCATGTAAAACCTTTATGCACAAGCTTTGCATTTGCACTTGTGAAAATTCCGCCTACGGGCGTTAGCTTAAGTTTTCTGGTCTACACGTTCTTTGTCGTTTTTATGTGGATTCTGGAGTAGTGACTTTTGGCACTTATTGTCGGCGATTTTGTGCTCAGGTTATTAACGGTGCCATTGGGCATGATCACCTAAGCGCATGGTTCCAACAACGAGTCTTCCGACTCACGAAAAGTCAAGCATAAGAACCAAAGTAATGGATAAGCTAGCACTTGCTTAAAAAAATATACATGCTGGAAACTAGTTCTTAAGTAGTAGGAAATAACAACCATTGTTTTCCGCCTTAAGTTACATCAACAAGTTTTTTCCGCGCATACACCAAAGGTGAAATAAATATTACAAAGTTGTTTTTCATTCATTTGGCGCAGGAGACTTGGAAGCAGCATCGTCACCAGCCGGAGAATCACCCTCAACATCGGCACTGTGGTGGGACTCGTAGGAATCTTGGTTGCCGCTGTTGATGGTGTTCATGGGCACGAAGACGTCGATGTCCACCAACTCGGAAAATCTGGTGTCATAGCCCGCAAGGGACGACAAGATGGCTTCATGATCAATCTCTTTGCCGTCATCGTTGACGTCGGGGATACCAGATGTCACCATGTCGATGTCGGCACCTTCGTAGTGTGCCTTCATCATTGACAGCGCCATCCTTGCGCCAGCCCGTGCACATGAAGCTTTCCAGCTTGTGACACGCTCGGGGGCTTGGCGCAGAATCTCCGAGTACTTCGTCATGGAGTCCGAGGCCTTGATGTGTATCTAGAGGGGCTTGGCAATCTCTTTGGCTTGGGTGATGGCGATGTTGATGAAGTTGCCGGCAAGAACCATGCATTCCTTGTTGGAAGGAGGCGATCAGGTTAAACCCATAGGAGCTACA
This sequence comes from Avena longiglumis, assembly GCA_030063025.1. Lineage (NCBI taxonomy): Eukaryota > Viridiplantae > Streptophyta > Magnoliopsida > Poales > Poaceae > Avena > Avena longiglumis. The sequence goes on along the minus strand of CP125976.1, from coordinate 201,805,148 downwards.
AGTTCTGACAAGGAGCACATGAGTTCAATAAATTCAAAGTATCCAGACTATACAAATACAAGGCGGAGGAAACTTACTGAAGATGCTAGCCTTAGCCTTCCAGAGGGTGTCCGCCAGGGATTCTTTCTCTTGTTGGAGGAGCTTATACGCCTCGTTGTGGCGTTGGTTTTGCTCATCAGCAGCTTGCTTTTGATCTTTTAAGATCGCAAGCTCCTCCTTCAAGCGATTGATTTCATGAGGCGAATCCTGCAGGGCCTTCATTGAATCCTCATGCATTTTCAGCATGTCTTTCCTCTCCTCCTTAAGGATCTTGTTCTCGCTGTCCAGCTGCTGGATGTGCTTGGACTGCTCGACAATGTCCTTGGCCTTGGCAACATGTTCTGCAAGTCGAAGAAAGCACAGTACATAGTAAGTACTCGGAGAATATAGGCACAAAACCAAGACAGAATGCGCAAAAAGAAAACAAACTCTTGTTTTTGATGATCTGTTCCTTCAAGATGGCAGTTTTACCCTTTTCGGCTTCAAGATCTGCACGCATGTTCTGGTACTTGTCATTGGCCATGCCTCTCCGAGCATTCTCGTTCTGTGGAAAAAAGAACAAAGTTAAACCGTTGTTTAGTCTACTTGGAGCATCTAGTCAGAAAATTTCCACCTAGACGCTCGGGGGCTATGAGCGAGAGTTTTTAACTTAGCAATATGCTTAGCTTTTCTTTAAGCATCTAAGTCGGAGCTCATTCAGTTCTTGATTAGAAGCTTGGGGGCTACAGTATAAAGTTTTTAACTCAGATATCTGCCTAGCTTTTCTTTATGCATCTAGTCGGAACTAATTCAGTTACAACTAGAGGCTTGGGGGCTACAGTATTGAAATTTATAAACACTGCGTATGCTACTCTTAAAGCATCTAGTCGGAACATTTCATTCCATCTAAATGCTTGGGGGCTACAGTGAGAAGTTTTCTAGCTTAGTCACTTTAGAGCATATAGATGCAAAACCTATGGTTTTCCGTCTACATCCTCAGGGGCTACAGTGGGATACTCATATGAAAAGCAAAAGGCAAATAAAACTTACAAGTGCAATGATCTTGAGGTTTGTAGCGCTCTCGTCCAGCAGCTTGCCAAAGGAGATGTTGTTTCCTTGCAATATGTCTGCTTGGCGGAGGAGCTCCTCAAGACCGCACATCGGAGATGTCGGTGCTGCTCCAGGAACCAGAGTTGTGCTGCTTGGCGTAAGCGCCGGGTAGACTATCTTGGGGAACTCAAAAGGTTTCTAGGGAGCAAGGGCGCCGCCTTCGGCAGAAGTACCCGTTTCCACCACCGCCTTGCCGCCACCGATGGCATCCTTAGCCGGAGCTTCAGCCATTTGTTGAGCGGTGCTTTCCTGCGTTGCCTGCTCCTCGACGACTACAACTTTGGTAGAAGCACCTGAATCCACTTCCATGACGGAACGACCTGATGCCTCCTTAGCTTGTGAGCTTGTCGGGGCAGACGAGGGCTTGACGGCAGGAGTATCAGGGTGATGGCGAGGGAGGCGTCATGATGCAGCATGTCTTTGATATTTCAAGAAGCCCCCAAAGTTTTGGAGGTCTTCTTGAGGCTAGTCATGGCTTTGTTCCTAAAACGTGCGAAATGCATAAGTACAGGAGAAAGACAGATAAATAGACAATGTCGGAGAATGAGAATATTACACTAATGGGGGTGCTTTGGCAAAAATCCCGATGGTTCTTCTCTTTTCCGCCTCCAGGGCGGCGGTAGTCTTTTTGGAGGCTCCACCCTCCGTCTTCTTCTTCTTGCCTTTGTCGGCGGCGTCAGAGGTGGAGCTCTTCCACTTCCGCGCCAACGGAGCTTCGTCGTCCGACACGACCGTGACTTCCTTCATTTTTGGATCGTAGATTTGGGCAGCCAGGTGGCCCTCCTCTAGATCGCTAAGCTGTTAAGTGAGAGGTCACCGTGTTAGATAAAATGACATTTGCAAGACGGAATAACTTGAGTATATGTCATATATGGAAAATAAAAACCTACCTTAGGGAACTTGCCGTCTACGAACATGTCGTAGGTGATGGTGAAGCCACGCTTCTTATCCTTTACCTTGACGATGTCCTTAAGCCGGAGCTTGACGGAGTCGCTCGAGAAGTTGTCCACAGAGATGCGGAGACTATCCCTTCTGTCGCTGGTATACTCGTGCATGAGCTTCGCGCGGTGCTGCAGAGGTTGGATTCGCCTGATGAACCAGCACATGGCTAGGTCCAAGCCGGTCATACCCGTCTCTATAAACCACTCGATCCGCCTTATGGCCCGAGAAGCGTCGAGGTCGGAGGGAAGGGAGGCTTGGGATCTCCATGACGAGGCTTCAGCGGTGGCTCCGTCAACGAAGTCCGGGTACGTAACTTGTCGGCCAGCCAGCGGAATGTCTGGGCCGTAGAAGTACATCCGTTGCCAATTCTTGCAGGACTCGTGACCGACGATGTCGAGGAACCGCCGGCTAGGTAGAATCTTGAAGCTTATGGTGCCGCAGTTCCTAAGCTCTTCCTTACTATGTCCGGCTTCACATTTGACAGTGAAGAAGTACACAAAAAGGTCTAACCTAGGCCTTATCCATAGGTATCCCTCGCAAAGTGCCGCGTAGTTGCTAAGCACTAAGATGCTATTGGGGGAAAGGTTCTGAGGCTGGACCCTATAGTGGTTTAAGACGGAGAGGAAGAAGTTGGAGATGGGCAGGGAGACGCCGCGTACCAGTTGAGCTTCTAGGTACACCTTTTCTCCGGCTTTGGGAGAAGGTGTTACCTCACCGGCCAGCGCCGCCCGCCAGGCTAGTCCCTCCGTCGTAGGGAGGTAGCCTTCGGCGACCATCTCTTGGATGTCACGGTCAATGATGTCCGAGCCACGCCAGTCGCCCTTGTGCGAGTCTAGCTCCTCCTCCAGTGGCTCTAGCGCCGCCAAATTTGGGTCGCCGCCGGTGGACTCGATCACCGCCGATGCGGGGATGACCATACCCTCTAGGGGCACGGCGACAGAGCTCGCCGGCTTCGCCGCGGCTTCGCTCGGTGCCGCCATTGATGGAGAAGTGCTGCTGCTAGCCATGGAGTGGAGATTGGATGCGACTGATGCAGATGAGAGCTAGGGTTTTTTCGAGGTTTCTCGCGGAGAGCTCGAGGAGACGCGTGGCTGGAGGAAGAAGATGATGCGAGGAGAATGAGGTAAAAAGTGAAAATTTCCCCACGGGTACTATTTATCATCCTCGGTGTCAAGATTCGTGCAGCTTGATCGAACAGTTGCCGCGTAGATGACGTGTTCGCGAACGTGCGCGGAAATTTCGCCACATCCCCAACCGTCGCCGCCAACGGTTCGTATCGCTCGCACGGGAAAATAGGATATGATTGCTTTCTCTGCATGTGTGAGTTACGAGGCGTCGCTGACCTAAGCCTACGTCCTCTTAGCTGACATGGGTAGATGAGCCATCACATCGAAGATTCCGACATAGATGGATTCAATCCGACTACGGAAGAGTATGATGGAAGATTTAGCATTTCTCCGGCTTACAAGTTGAAGACGGAGAAAAGCTTTGCATGATTCTTTGGGAGGACTACAAGATATTGCTTGACGATTTGCCGACATCCAACTAGACGGAGCATTCGTCTGAAGAGGCAAGACGGCACAAGATCTCGGAGTTCTCCGGGGGATACTGTTGGGGATATGCTATATGGGTATCCTCATAGCATGTCACTTATCCGGATAACCCGGGTGGCCCATAGTCGTTAGCATGGCCTATGGCCTGCTGGGCGGCCCAGTTAGATGGATCCATAAGGGAGGCCCATGCCGGATAAAGGAAGGCTACGATGGAGTCACCAGCGTACCCGGAGCCTTGGAGTGCAAGATACACAAGACTAGTAATATACGGTGTAGGACTCTATAACCTGTCCGGCTAGGACTTTTCCCTGTAACCCTAGGACCTGGCGACTATATAAGTCGGGCCTATGGGAGCCTTTAGGGCACAATCTCAGACAACCTAGCATCGATACACACAACCTCGCACAGCGAACATATCCCTGTAACTCGGCGTATTGCCCTTATAGTGATTTATAGCAGGAGTAGGATTCCGCCACCATTGTGGGATCTGAACCTGGGTAAGCTGTGTTACCTCGTACCCGTCAACCGTCCGCCTTACCCCACATCTCTAAACACGCACTGTGAGGACGCGTACTCGTCAGCAATACCACGACAGAGAGGAAGGTCTTCATCGAGTACCGAACGTGTGGCCGACTGCGGAAGCGCTGCCGGAACGCAACGTCGTCTACGCGATCTTGAGATCGGCAAGTGTACGACTACATCACCCACGAGAATCTGCTCTCGTTAACCGCTTTGGAATCTTCGAGGGCGAGTTCTTCTATCGACTCGTTGCTACAATCTAGTATATAGATCTTGGCTTGTTTGTGTGCATGCGGTAGAAATTTTTTGTTTTCCATGTTACGAACCCCTACAGTGGTATCAGAGCTGTGTCTATATGTTGATCTGTTATATGAGTAGAAGACAATGGTCATTGTGGGCGGTGGTGCTTTTATTATCAATTGGTTTTTGTGTACTTTGCATCTTGTAGTATGATGGGATGAAGCGGCCCAGGCTAACCTTACATGACATCGTTCATGAGACTTGCTCCACGCTCAACATGCAACTTGTATTGCATAAGTGGCTTTGCGGGTGTCTGTCTCTCCCATCATAGTATAGATTCAATTTACAACAGGCACTTGATATTTCAAACATCAACGTTGTGGTTCTTGTTCGTAAGTTAGAACGACACTTATTGAAAGCCCCAAACCGCGTAAAATATGCAAAGAAAATTAGAGGCGTCTAACTTTGTTTTGCAGGGGTGTGCTGTGATGTGATATGACCATGATTGTGATTATATATGATGTATGCAATGTTCCTTATTGTAAGTTGGCAACCGGCAGGAGCCATATGGTTGTCTTTTAAATTCCGTTAAGACCTATGTGTCTATTCAAAGTAGTTGTAATAGTTGAAGCTGGTGGACGACAACCATGAAACGGCGCCATTGACCTTGACGCCATACCGGTGATGATGGAGATCATGTTCATGCTTGAAGATGGAGATCGGAAGCACAAGAAGAAAGGCCATATCATATCACATATTATGAATTGCATGTGACGTTAATCCTTTATGCATCTTGTATTTCTTAGTTTTCGACGGTAGCATTATAAGATGATCCCTCAAGCACACAATTTCAAGTTTTAAAGTGTTCATCCTTAGTAAGCACCGTTGCTAAAGCTCGTTGTTTCGAAGCACCACGTGATGATCGGGTGTGTTAGATTCTGCGAGTGTATACAACATGAGCAAGCCAGATTTTCTCATGCGGAAGCTAAGGTTTGATCTTGACGAGCCTAGCACGTAAAGACATGGTCTCGGAACACAGATCACCGAAAGGTAAAGCATGATTCATATAGTAGATATGATGAACATGTTGATTGTTCGCCATTTAAGCTACATCAACTCTCGTGATGATCAGTTGTGATGTGGTGGATTTGGTTCGTGTGATCACTAAAACAATGTGAGGGATATTGTTTTGAGTGGGAGTTCACCTAGATTAATTTAACTATTAATTAGAACTCAATTTGTCATAAACTTAGTCTAAACTATTGCAAATATGTTGTAGATCAATGGCGGCCCCTACCATCAATTTTAATGCGTTCCTAGAGAAAGAAAAGTTGAAAAACAATGGAAGCAACTTCGTGGATTGGTTCCGCAATTTGAGGATTGTCCTCAATGCTGGTAATTTGACCTATGTGCTAGATGCACCATGGTGACTCATAGCTATCGCTACCGATTAAGTAAAGAATGTTTACCTCACTCGGAAGAATCAGTACTCCAGAGTTTAGTGTGCTATCTTGTATGGTTTGGAATCGGAGCTTCAGAAAAGGTTTGAGAACCATAACCCACATGATATTGTCCGTGAACTCAAAATGATATTTGAGGCTCACGCGGCAGTTGAGAGTTATGAGGCTTCTGAAAAGTTCTTTAACTGCAAGATGGAAGAGGTCACCCACAAGTGAGCACGTGCTTAAGATGTCTGGGCACGCAAACAAACTCCAAAGCTTGGGTATAGTGATTCCTAATTCTTTGGGGATTCACCGTGTCCTCCAATCACTACCACCAAGTTACAAGAACTTTGTGATGAACTACAATATGCAAAACATGGACAAGACGTTGCCAGAACTCTTCTCCATGTTGAAATCTGCAGAAGTGGAGACCAAGAAAGAGCACCAAGTGTTGTTGGTCAATAAGACCACAAAAGAAGCAAGACAAGTCTAAGCAAAAGGGAAACTACAAGAAGGGCGGTAAGAAAGTTGTCGCGCCGGCGAAGAAGACCAAGGCTGGGCCTAAGCCTGATACTGAGTGCTTTTACTGCAAGGGAGAGGGTCACTAGAAGCGGAATTGCCCAAAGTACTTGGCGGATTTGAAGAACGGCAACATCAAGAAGAAAGGTATATCCGATATACATGTTATTGATGTGTATCTCACTAGTACTGCAGAGTGCACGGTATTTGATACTGGTTCGGTTGCTCATATTTGTAACTCGAAACATGTACTGCAGAATAAACGGAAGCTAGCGAAGAACGAGCTGACGATGCACGTTGGAAATGGATCAAAGGTTGATGTGATCGTGGTCGGCACGCTACCTCTTCATCTACCATCGGGATTAGTTTTATACTTAAATAATTGTTATTTCGTGCCTGCGTTGAGCATGAACATTATATCTGGATCATGTTTATTGCGAGACAGTTACTTGTTTAAGTCCGAGAATAATGGTTATTCGATTTATATGAGTAATATATTTTATGCACATGCACCTTTGATAGATGGTCTATTTTTATTGAATCTTGATAGTGGAAATACACGCATTAATAACATTGAAGCTAAATGTTTGAAATTGAGCGATAACTCGACCTATATGTGGCACTGTCGTCTTAGTCATATTGGAATAAAGCGTATGAAGAAACTCCATTCCGATGGACTTCTTGAATCACTTGATTTCGAATCACTTGAAAGATGCGAAGCATGTATGATGGGTAAAATGACTAAGACTCCATTTTCTGGTATGATGGAGCGAGCTATGGACTTATTGGAAATCATACATACCGATGTGTGTGGCCCAATGAGTGTAGCATCGCGCGGTGGTTATCGTTATGTTCTTACCTTCACGGATGACTTGAGTAGATATGGGTATATCTATTTCATGAAACATAAGTCCGAAACTTTTGAGAAGTTTAAGGAATTTCAAGGTGAGGTAGAGAATAAACGTAACAAGAAGATTAAATTTCTACATTCTGATCGTGGAGGTGAATATCTAAGTTACGAGTTTGGCGAGCATTTGAAGAAATGCGGAATACTTTCACAATTGACACCGCCGGGAACACCATAGCATAATGGTGTGTCCGAACGTCGTAATCGAACTCCCTTAGATATGGTTAGTTCTATGATGTCACCTACAGATTTACCGCTATCATTTTGGGGTTATGCATTAGAAACAGCCGCATTCACTTTAAATAGGGCACCATCTAAATTCGTTGAAACGACACCGTATGAATTATGGTTTGGTAAGAAACCTAAATTGTCGTTCCTTAAAGTTTGGGGTTGTGAAGCTTATGTAAAGAAGTTACAGCCGGACAAGCTTGAACCCAAAGCGGAAAAATGCGTCTTCATAGGATACTCGAAAGAAACTATTGGGTATACCTTCTATCATAGATCCGAGGGCAAGATCTTTGTTGCCAAGAATGGATCCTTTCTAGAGAAGGAGTTTCTCTCGAAAGAAGTGACTGGAAGGAAAGTAGAACTCGACGAGGTTGTTGAACCTTCTCTTGAACTTGCGAGTAGCGCAGCACCGGAAGTAATTCTTGTGGCACCTGCACCAATAAGATAGGAAGCTAATGATGTTGATCATGAAACTTCGATTGAAGTTACTACGGAACCTCGCAGATCAACGAGAACTCGTACCACTCCTGATTGGTATGATCCCGTTATGAGTGTCATGTTGGTGGACAACACCGATGACCCTGCCACATATGAGGAAGCGATGATGAGCCTAGATTCCAATAAATAGCAAGAAGCCATGAAATCCGATATTGGATCCATGTACGAAAACCAAGTATGGACTTTGGTGGACTTACCGGATGGCCGGAAGGCTGTCGAGAACAAATGGATTTTCAAGAACAAAACATATGCTGATGGTAATGTTACTGTCTATAAAGCTCGACTTGTCGCAAAAGGGTTTCGACAAATTCAAGGAGTTGACTACGATGAGACTTTCTCACCAGTAGCGAAGCTAAAGTGTGTGTGGATTATGTTAGCAATCCCTGCATATTATGATTATGAGATATGGCATATGGATGTCAAAACAACATTCCTCAATGGATACATTGATGAAGAGTTCTATATGATGCAAACCAAAGGTTTTGTCGATCCTAAAGATGCTAACAAGGTATGCAAACTTCAACGGTCCATATATGGATTGAAGCAAGCATCCCGAAGTTGGAATCAACATTTTGATAAGGTAATCAAAAGTTTTGGTTTTATACAAACTTATGGAGAAGAATTTATTTATAAGAAAGTGAGTGGGATCTCTGTAGCGTTCTTAATACTTTATGTAGATGACATATTGTTGATTGGGAATGATGTAGACCTTCTTAATAGTGTCAAGGATTATTTGAATAATAGTTTTTCAATGAAAGATCTTGGCGAAGCAGCTTACATATTAGGCATAAAGATTTATAGAGATAGATCAAGACGCCTAATATCATTGTCACAGAGTACATATTTGGACAAAGTTCTAAAGAGGTTTGGAATGGAAGATAGCAAGAAAGGGTTCTTGCCCATGTTGCCCAATACGACCTTGAGTAAAACTCAAAGTCCTGCAACGACAGAAGATAGAGAAAGGATGAGTAAGACTCCCTATGCCCTAGCCATAGGATCTCTAATGTATGCCATGCTATGTACTAGACCCGACATTGCATATGCTGTTAGTTTGACTAGCAGATATCAAAATGATCCAGGAGTGGATCATTGGACAGCGGTCAAAAACATCCTTAAGTACTTAAGAAGAACTAACGATATGGTTCTTTCTTATGGAGGTGATGAACAACTCGTTGTTAATGGTTACACTGATGCTCGTTGGAATACCGATCTGGATGATTCTAAATCTCAATCTGGATACGTATTTACTTTGAATGGTGCAGTAGTTAGCTGGAGGAGTGCAAAGCAAAGCGTTGTGGCGAGATCTTCAACTGAATCGGAATACATAGCTGCTTCGGAGGCTTCACAAGAGGCGATATGTATGAAGGAGTTCATTACAGAGCTCGGTATGGTTCCAAGTGCGCTGGACCCAATGTCTATCTACTGTGATAACATGGGCGCCATAGCCAATGCGCAAGAACCAAGGTCACACAAGAAGCTGAAGCACATCAAGCTATGTTTTCACGCTATTCGAGAGCATGTCCAAGATGGCGACATAAAGATTTGCAAAGTACACACAGATCTGAATGTGGCGGATCCGTTGACTAAACCTCTCCCGAGGGCAAAACATGACCAGCACCAAACCGCCATGGGTGTTCGGTATATTACCATGTAATCTAGATTAGTTGACTCTAGTGCAAGTGGGAGACTATTGGAGATATGCCCTAGAGGCAATAATAAAAGTGGTTATTATTATATCTTTGTGTTTATGATAAATGTTTACATTCATGCTATAATAGTATTAACAGGAAAAATTAATACTTGTGTGATTTGTAAACTAAATAAGAGTCCCTAGTAAAGCCTCTTTGTAATACTAGCTTGTTGGTTAATAGATGATCGTGGTTTTCTGATCATGAACATTGAGATGTTGTTAACAAACAAGATCATATCATTAGGAGAATGGTATGATGGACATACTCCTATAGATAAGCGTAGCATAAAGATCAAGTCATTTTAATAGTTCGTTTGCTATAAGCTTTCTGATACATAGTAACCTAATTCCTTCGACCATGAGATCATGCTAATCACCATCACCGGAAGGATGCTTTGATGACATCAAAAACCACACCGTAACTGGGTGGTTATAAAGGTGGCGTTGAGTGTTCATAAAGTATGGGTTGAGGCACATGGATCAAGAGTGGGATTTGTCCATCCATATGACGGATAGATATACTCTAGGCTCTCTCGGTGGAATGTCGTCCAATTAGCTTGCAAGCATGTGAATGGCTCAAAAGGGATCACATATCACGGGAATGAGAAAAGAGTACTTATCAGTAACGAGGTTGAACTAGGCATGCAGAGATACCGATGATCAAAACCTCGGATAAGTAAACTATCGTGAGACAAAGGGAAATTGGTATCGTATGTAAGTGGTTCATTCGATCGCAAAGTAATCGTAGAAATATGTGGAAACCATATGAATTTCCAGATTCCTCTATTGGTTATTGATCGGAGAAGTGTCTCGGTCATGTCCGCATAATTCACGAACCGTAGGGAGACAGACTTAAGGATTCGATGTTGTTGTGTAGTTATGGAATGATGAGTAAGAGACTGAATGTTGTTCGGAGTCTCGGATGGGATCCTTGATATCACGAGGAGATCCGGAATGGTCCGGAGAATAAGATTCATATAAGGAAAGTCCTATTTCGGAGTTCAGAAATGATTTCAGTGTTTTCTCCGGGAATGTTCTAGAAGGGTCTGGAAGGTCCGACAATCCGGAAGGGGAAGGGTACATGGATGTGACATGTACCCTGTGGAATGGTTGCATCATGTACTAGGTCACTTGGCTAGCAATATGAAGAGATAAATCAAATCCAAGTTTGAAAGTCAAACGCCAATTTGAAAAGTCAAATCCGAACATTGCTTGGTGGAGGCAGAGTAGGAAACCTACCTAGGGTAGGAGTCCCACTCCCTCCACCCGCCGGCCAAGGAGGAGGAGTTGGGGGAGGACTCCCTCCTCCCAAACCGCCTCCCCCCACCTATATAAGGAGGGGTAGGGCGCACCCCTACCCCTCACACCCAAAACCCTAGCTCTAGGCGCCACCACCCCAAGTGCTGCCGCCGCCTAGGCCTCCTCTAAGTCGCCAACTTGGGGCTTCCCCAAGCCCTAGCCGCCGGCCAAGCCACCAAATTTTGTGCCTCTAATCCGTAGATCGCCAAGGCCCTCTCTTACTCCACCATACTCGATCCGGCTTAGGCGAAGCCCTGCGGGATATTCCCTCTACTTCCGACACCACGCCGTCGTGCTGCCGGAATCACGAGGAGAGTGCTACAACCTCCACGTCACCTTGGAACAAGGAGAGGAAGGTATTCATCGAAATTTAACGCAGTGACCGATCAGAGAAGCACCTGCGAACGCATCGCCGGAAGGATCATCTACGCGATCTTGAGATCGACAAGTGTACGACTACATCACCCACGAGAATCTACTCTCGTTAACCGCTTTGGAATCTTCGAGGGTGAGTTCTTCTATCGACTCGTTGCTACAATCTAGTAGATAGATCTTGGCTTGTTTGTGTGCATGCGGTAGAATTTTTTTGTTTTCCATGCTACAAACCCCTACAAATACAACTCATGTTAGACTAGGTTAGGACTTCTACATGTAGTTTATCACCCTCCCTTGATCTCAACAGGTGAAAGGTTGAGATTGCGGAGACAGGCCTGAAACAATGGCAATGGTCACTGGTAGAAAACGCCCCATGCGTCCCGGTTGGTAAGGGCCATTAGTCCCGGTTGCCCAACCGGGACGGGGCAATCGGGACTAAAGCTCTAACCTTTAGTCCCGGTTGCCCCACCAACCGGGACAAATGGGGGCTGCGTGGCATCGAGGCGCGATGGGGGTGGAGCATTAGTCGGTTCGTAACATGACGGGACTAATAACTTTCTTGCATGGCGAGATTTGGCCCATTTCTGCCATGCGAAGAATTCATTTTGGCACATTTTGTTGCCGCGGCAGCATTTTCGCCACTTTTTGTGCCGCGACAGAGAATTCATTTAGGTTGTTTTATTGTTTATTTAGTGTTTTGCACTTATCAACGAAGGAACCTTATATTACACAAGATCATGATGACAACATTATATTCAATACACGGATCGAGTTCATGCACTACATACAAAAGTTGCTATTCGATGCTACCGGCCAATTTCTTGAAATTTGTTATTTTTAAAATTCCTATTGTCTATACACAGCGAAGTAGTATTCCCCTTGTGTGTTTAGGACTTCTGCATCCAAGAATCCCGCCAATTCCTCCTGAATTGCTCGTACGCGATCCTTTGGCAGAAGACCGTCCGTGACGCTCGATCGATTTACAAAAGGAGTCACCTATATGAATGAAACTAAACACAATTTGATTGTAATTAAAAACTATAGAAATTGTTTACGTCGTGGAGTTGCTCTAAATTTCTGCCCTTCTCGCCATACGTCTGCCGGATGAACTCGCATACATAGTATCCACATAGATTGTTACGGTCCTCGGGCACTTTACGAGAACGAGTTCAATCAAAATAATAATCAAGCATGATAATAATTATTAAAACTAGAATCAAAGAGATGCGCGGATATAGTTAGTGGTGCTTACATTTAGTGGTTGAAATGTAAGCTCCTCTTTCCAAACACCCCTAGCCTTCTTGGTGAACCGTTTCCAAGCCTTGCGAGAAAAGCGAATAAAATAAGTTATTAAGTACTTGATATCATAAAATTCACGACGTTGCCGATATAGTGTCGTAATGATTAGAATTACACTGGAGAAGTATGCATGTCCTTCCACATCTCAAGGGTTTATGTTTCGAGTCCATGACTAGTACACGCCCTTTGTCAAGTTGAATGATTAATGAATATAGTGGTACCTGCGAATGCAGAACTAATCAATTATATACTTAACATCGAGTAAGCGAAATAGAAAGTGTATACAAGACAATAACACTCACTAAAAGTTGTAAGGAAATAGTATTTCCCTTTTGGTTTCTTGAAACCTTAACGCGTGTACTATATTATCCTCCGTATCCTGGGGGCTTATTTTGAGATTAGCTTCATGAACCCAATATGGGTCAATGAAGCCAATGTCATAGATTTGTCCTCTGCATTCAATAATCTTCATTACGCATATTACGGTATGATTATATACATGCAATAAACAAAATAATATAGTGGAGACTAAATTAATTACAGAATTAGTACTTACGGACAATAAAGCGATGATCGATTTGTCCAAGGCGTCTTGATTGAATAATTGAAATAGTTCATCAAATTCAATGGATATCATGTCATCCTTATCTTTCCCATGATGCTTTTTGTAACCCTCAAGATTATCCAGTTAGCCCGGCCCTTGTGGCATGCATGTACCGATTATGCAATCTTCGCATTTTGTTGGAAGATTGTTTACCTCCTCGAGTTTAACGAGAGGTTTTCCGTCTTGTATTTGTATGCTACTTCACTCACGGGAAGAACTCTAATCGATAAGTCTTGGGCAATACTCATACCTTGAGCAGCGGCTTCTCCGTGTGTGCAACTACCTGGATCATCTTGCTCTTGACCCCATATTTGCTCGACCCCACATTGGTTTGAGAAATCACCTTGAGGGGCGCAAGTCTGCTTTTTCTTGTTCTCCGAGCTGGGCAACAGATTTCCGCTTGCATCGATCGCTCTTGAGGCTTTTGTCGCATGTGACTTGAGAATATAACGCTCATAGTCTGATGACAGCTTTGGCTCGGGTTGATGAAGATTCTTTAGCATTTTCAACACTTTGGCTTTTTATTCTTTGGTGCTTGGGAACTCTGGCTCTTTCGGACGCCTCAGCTTAGCGAAAAACGTTGTCGTTTCCGCATCAACGATCACCGCAGTCTCCTCTTCAGTACAGTCATAAGCTCTCTTGGGAGGAACCGTTGGTACTTTTGGAAGAGGCTCTTGTTTACGTTTCGGCGATCGCTTACGACGCATAGTAGCGGTACGCTTACGCTTTTTATCCTGAGGCGCCGGCGATGGCTCCCGCGGCGATGGCTACACCGGAGATTGGTGAGGCAAGGGAGCCGGGTGAGGCGACGAAGACGGCTGCCGCGGCGGCGACGACCTCGCTGGAGACGGGTGAGGCGGCGGCGAAGATGGCCTTGGCATGTGATTTTGAAGCACGATACATTCTTTCGGCCATAGAATGGTGACGTTTTTTGCGTCACCCAGCACAGTCACATCCCCTTCACCAGCAGGGTAGGGAAGATCCAAAACCTCAAAGGTGGGCATGATTTCATCCACGCCGACAACAGCGTAGCCCTCTAGAACCGGACGACAGTGTTAAGTTGGTGTGGGTCCAATTGGTAAGGCATAGCCGACCGCCACCTTCATTGATATGTTCACAACTTTGACATGTAGCTCGCAGTGTGTCATTTCTGTGATATCATCCACTGGGTAGCCAACAGGAGCCATCGTCGGTGCATCATCATCATCGCCATTGTCATCACTCGGGACCTCGGTGGAAGCCACACTGCTTTTTCGATTATTCGATAGGCCGGTAGCATCGAATGCAAGGTGTCTTCGAGATGGGCGGTAACTGCTCCTTAAGTGCGTTAATTTCATCTTGTTGTTGCTTTAATCGTTCTTCAATTAAACATTCGCTCTTTCCGACTTTACGCTTCACCGCCTGTCCTTACTCCTCTGACGGCTTCTATCAGGATATTTCTTCCTCTCTTCGGGAAACCCAGTCCTCCATGATTGGGAGCCTATTGTGCCTCGTGTTCGTCCATCATGTTCCTTATTTTCAAGGGCGAGTGTGAGCTCATCATTCTCTCTATTGGGAATGAAGTCCCCATCTTTAACAGCCTTTACTGCTTTTCTGATCCTCTCGATTGGCAAGGGGTCTTCTTTATGTCGTATGTTATATATACACCTCCCTTCCGAGTCCAACGTGCCCCCATGCCCGTAAAACCAATTCCTTGCACGTTCTACCCAATCGTCTGTCTCTGGGGTGATATTTTTATCACGCAGTTCCTGCTCAAGTTTCTCCCACTTAGGAATGCCAACCCTGTAGCCACCTTGCCCCATAGTATGGTGATACTTCTTTTTAGCAGCATTCAGCTTATTTGTTTCAGACATTTTCTTAGCCTTTTCTGATTTCTTGTATTCCACAAACTCAGCCCAGAATGGTTTTATCTTCTCAAACTGAATATTCTTGAAATCGGGAGTCTTCTTTTTCACGACATAGTCAAGGTGCAATCTTTTCTTCCAGTTGGTGAAACACTGGGCCATCTTCTTCAAAGCCCACTCCCTGACCTTAGCCTCCATGGCTCTCCCATGTTGTAAGGCGTCCTCAACTGGATCCTCCGCATTTGGATCCAGCTCTATCTTCGGTAGTTTGAAATTAACCATGAGCCTCTTCCACAGTAAATCTTTGGCGTGGTTAGGGACAAATAAACATGTTACCTCTTCATCCGCATTAGCAGGCCTATTCCAATTTCTAATGGTGATCGGGATTAAGTCCCTAACGATTACTCCGCATTGTGCCACAAATTTGGTTGCGACAACTTCGGGAGCTGTCGGTCTGCCGTCTTCAGCGACATCTTCGATCCTGAACCTCTCATGGTCTTGCAACTTTTTGGTTGGGCCTCGTCTGCTCTTTTCAGTAGATTCCTTCGATCCGGAGGGCTAAAAGAAGAAAGATCGTCATTACTATTTCTATATAGATAGCAGATGATTAATTAATGAATTGATTTATATTACATGCACCTCGCCGGAGCGGTCGTCTTCTCGATTACACAAGGCATCGCCTTCTCCCTCGCGGAAGGCAACACCTTCAACCTCAAACAAGTTGTCTATTCCGGTAAAAAGAGGATCACCCTCACCAGAGTTGTTCAGAAACGTTGATACGTCTAAATTATCTTCCCCACAGATAACACCTTGGATCAACTCTTCCTTTTCTTCGTCTCTGACGTGTGGGTCCATATTTTCTGCATAGGTGGAAAAACGAATAAGTCAAAGCGGCTAAAGGAGAAAGTTAAGGAGAAACCCTAATATATACATACACAATAATAAAAATGAAGAGAAACCCTAAACCCTAAACCTAGCTACAAAAAGGAAACCGTGTAGTAGATAGGTAACTCTAGCTAAAATCAACTAAAATCAATATTCCGGAGTTCCGAGGGGTGTAAAACCTAGTTCGGAGAAACCTCGGATGCATATGAGAGGGGAACATGAGTATAAGGCTACAAAAGGGAAACTATCCAGCAGATAGGTAACACTAGATACTAACAAAATACCATATTGGAATCGATTTAAGAGGGTTCAGAATGCCCTAGCGAAGGCACATCATCGAACCCACATGCACCTAAGGGGTATTAATGATTCCTTATCTAACCACAGTGACTGACAATGTGAATCGGGTCTAGGGCTACCCACAGTGACTGACCAGTGGGGCCGAAGACTAATAATACCAAACTAATTAATAAACCTAATAATATCTAACTAATAATAAACCTAATAATCGAAACACCGAAAAGAAAGGGAAACAATCAACACATGGCATCGATGCAATGCTCAAGAAAGTATGATGATATGACAAGTTAATTTGCATTGGAATGTAACCCTAAGACATGCTCGACGATTTAATCGGGGTTCCGACGGGTGAAAACCCTAACTCGGGGAAACTCCGGAACATATGAGAGGGGTGCATTTGTTCTTCTAATTATACTTGTCATTTAAATTGTTGAACAATGCATGATTATAGGTTAAATATATCGGTTTCATTTTTCTGAACAATTTGATAAATTATTTGTATTTTTCTGACTTATAAATAAAAAGATATTGAATTTACAAGTTTATATCAATTTCTGGAATTATTAAATCATTTAAAATTGAATTACTGTGTCAATATGACATCAGCAAAGGGTTGGGTTTTTTTACCAAGATGTAACCTAGCCATCACATCGAAAGTCTTTGGGCCTAGGCCACATCAAAGCCACCGTGGTGGTCAAGGTCAGCGAGCCCGTGGGCCACGTCGGACGCGGCTCGCCAGCCGCCACCCGCACCTATTGATCGCCGCCGCTACCATGCGCTTGGCATGGCCATACGCCATCAGAATACAGCCGTCGCCCGTGGCAGCGACAACGCCGAACCCAGCGTATCGGAGAGGGGCATACCTACTGGCGGCGATGACGCGTGGCGGCGGTTGGAAAGGTGCTTGCTGCCGAGGGATGACGAAGAGCCGACGGAGTCTTGGCGATTCGCGCCGGCGATCGAGATGGCGAAAGCCGGCGGAGGCGTCGATAGCGAAAGCAGAGAAGTGAGATGGGGAAGAAGAAGAGGATGCGCGCGCAGTTATAACCAAAGGACCTTTAGTCCCGGTTGGTGGCTCCAACCGGGACTAAAGGGTCATACGTCCCGGTTGGTGCCACCAACCGGGACGTATAGTCCAATTTTCAGCAGCTGAAGTGGCGCGAGGCTCTTTAGTCGGTTGGTGGCTTCAACCGGATGTATTCCCTGCTTTCAATTTTTCGATTATTTTCTCTGTTCCGCCTTATTTTTTATTTTGGGGTTTAAATTTGTAATGTTTTTAAATGATAATTACTTTGGAATTTAGAAAAACTTTAAAACATAAAAAGTGTTTGAATTTGAATAACTAATTCAAACCATTTTACATTTAAAAATAATTAATGTAACCATTTAAACTATGAACCATTTAAAATTAATAATGAAATAACTTATATTTTTTAAATATTAATTTGGAATTTAGAAAAACTTTAAACATAAAAAGTGTATGGATTTGAATAAATAATCCAAAACTAATTTCTATTTTTAAAAAATAATTAATGTAACCATTTAAAATTAATAATGAAATAACTTATATTTTTGAAATATTAATTTGGAATTTAGAAAAAATTTAAACATAAAAAGTGTATGGATTTGAATAAATAATCCAAAACCAATTTCTATTTTTAAAAAATAATTAATGTAACCATTTAAAATTAAAAATGAATTAACTTATATTTTTTAAATATTAATTTGGAATTTAGAAAAACTTTAAACATAAAAAGTGTATGGATTTGAATAAATAATCCAAAACCATTTTCTATTTTTAAAAAATAATTAATGTAACCATTTAAAATTAAAAATGAATTAACATATATTTTTAAATATTAATTTGGAATTTAGAAAAACTTTAAACATAAAAAGTGTATGGATTTGAATAAATAATCCAAAACCAATTTCTATTTTTAAAAAATAATTAAGGTAACCATTTAAAATTAAAAAAGAATTAACTTATATTTTTTAAATATTAATTTGGAATTTAGAAAAACTTTAAACATAAAAAGTGTTTGGATTTGAATAATTAATTCAAAACCATTTTCTATTTTTAAAAAGTAATTAATGTAACCGTTTAAAATATGAACCATTTACAATTAAAAATGAATTAACTTATAAGTAATTCAAAACCATTTTCTGTTTTTAATGGGCGGAAAAAAGAGGACGGAAAATAATGGGCGGAAATAAAATTTGATTAGGATAGAACTGGAATTAAAGTACATAACACAACTAACACAAAGTTACATAGAAGAACTGAAAATTAAGATACATGGCTAGATTAAGCCACAATCGGCCGAACTTGTTTTGCAATGTTGGAATAATTCAGTCATGCTCCTGCCACACTGTAATACTCGCCACTATAGTCGTCAGCCATTACGTAAATCGCTATCGCCGCTGTAGTTGAACCTTGAAGGTTGAGTATGAGTGGGCTGGACTTGAGGGTAGCACAGGCGGGGGCTAGAGTCGGCGGCCGTGTCGTAGGCCATGACGCTCTGGAGAGTCCGGCCGCGCCACCACAGCCGGCCGGCCTCGTTGAAGTTCGGAGGAGGTGGGCCCTCCTCCTCGTGCCTGGCGAGTGCCCTCTCACGCCGATCCACGAAGAATGCTTCCCAAGTTGGGAAATAGTCGGGATGCCATCTGGGATTCCTCCGCTGCTCCGGAGTGAGCTCGAACTAGTAGTGGTTCGTGATGGCCATCTGACGTGCCACACCTAGAGGGACAGGAGGAACTAGCACGCCTCCGGCGCTCAGCATCCAGCCGACAGGGACGCAGTAGCCCGGCGGGCAGGGATAGTTCGAGGCGCAAAGCGCCTCTGCCTCCCTGGGAGTTAGTGCTACGGTGGAAGCCATGGGAAAGAGTGATGAGGTTGCAGATATGAGTCTAGAGATGTGCAATGACAATGGAGGCCGACCCTACATATATATATATAGTGAAGAACTGGCGGGAAGAAAAATGGGGGGTAAAATGGTGTGTCGACATTATGTCGTGCAGAGTGTACCTTGTCCAGGATGGTGTCACCAACCGGGACTAAAGATGAAAAATGGTGCGTCCACACACATGCATAATATGGCGCGTCCACACACATGCATAATAATAGGGGACGAGCATCGTTAGAAATTGCATTGGATCTCTGAAGAAACCACATATTGCGAGTCTAAAAATGATTTTTTCAAAAAATCACGGGCGATATATCATGTACCTGTAGTAGAAACCGGACCCACTTCCTGCCGAAGTCATGGACATTTGTCCTTTACCCGGATGGACGAAAAGGTTTGAGATGTACCGTTGGGAGATAGTCCATGTAAGGTGGTCTAGTATTTTAGGAAAATGGGACGGTAGCATTCTAAACGGCATTTTGGTGGTTACTTCACAAAACGACCCATTTTTATGCTTCGGGAAAATGGAAAAGGGCTTTTCCGTGCGACAAAAAGGAAAACTTCCTCCTGCAACATTGTTCTCCATACCAATGTCCACACACATGCATAATATGGGCACAACATCACAAACTATGCCGTGATTCAGCACATAACATCGGTCATTTGGACCGAAAGCCATGAAACCTCGAACATGATAGGTCATTTTGTGAAGGTTTTTTCGAAACATGATCAATATACCAAGTCTGGTATTTTTCCTTTCAACTATGTAACAAAATATGACACCACGCGAAGGATTTTCATTGTTCGGATTTTTTTGAATTTATTATGCCCGTTTTGAATTATCTGAATTTCTAACTATGGACTACCACGCGAAGGATTTTCATTGTTCGGCAGACATTTAGTCCCGGATGTAGTCACAAACCG
Organism: Avena longiglumis; assembly: GCA_030063025.1. Lineage (NCBI taxonomy): Eukaryota > Viridiplantae > Streptophyta > Magnoliopsida > Poales > Poaceae > Avena > Avena longiglumis. The sequence continues at coordinate 201,785,049 of CP125976.1, read as the reverse complement.
GGACTAAAAATATTTTCCGCCATTTCCCACCTCTTCCCGCCAAGTTTTCCCGCCCTTTCCTTTCTACTAGAGCTTTTAGTCCCGGATGTAGTCACTAACCGGGACTAAAGATATTTCCCGCCATTTCCCAAAGCTTCACGCCAAGTTTTCCCGCCCTTTCCCTCTATATTTAGGGTGATCGTGTCATGGCTATCCACACATCCACACCTTCCTCTCTTAGAACAATGGACAACGCCTACTGGGCCATTATGACCCTCGAGGAGACCGAGGCGCTGTGGGCCTCCAACTACCCTTGTCCGCCGGGCTACCGGCCGCCCGCCGGCTGGATGCTGAGCGCTAGAGGGGTTCCTGTCCCTCCTGTCCCTCAAGGTTCCGCACTCCAGGCGTCCATCACAAACCACTTCTACCACGAGCTCACGCCAGAGCAGCGGATGGATCCCCAGTGGGATCCCAACAACTACGACACCTGGAATGCCTTCTTCGCTAATAGGCGGGAAAGGGAGCTCGCCAGGTACGAGGGTGATGGACCGCCACCGGTGAACCACAACGAAGCCGGCCGTCGTCTGTGGTGGGCGAACCGTACTATCATCGGAGTGATGCGCTACATCGCCGGGGGAGACCATCCTCGCCTACGGTGCCCACGAGTCCACCCGCCACAGGCCCCACACCGGCCCGGCGGTAGCGGCATCGTCTTCCAGGAGACCCCTCTCCCGCCCGCCGTGAATCCGAGGCTGGAATGGCCCCTGGTATATGCCATGGATGGGCTGAGGATCCCCGGAGTGGCAGGTGACGATGACGATGATGGTGACGACGACGATGAAGACCCTGAAGCTGCATACTATAGGACTAGGCATGATTATGACGAAAGGGGGCGGCTTTAGTCCTGAGTGTTAGCTAGTCCCGGTTTGTCCTGGTTTTTAATATTATTAAATGTCTTGAGTGTTACCTAATAAATAGAGGGAAATGCCTATATAAAGAGAGGGTTCATATTTAGTCCCGGTTGGATAAACCAACCGCGACTGAAGGGATTGCGGCAGAGTGGGCCAGGCAACACTAATAATAGGGGTGAGTGTCGACATTATGTCGTGCGGCTTGTACCTTGTCCCGGATGGTGTCACCAACCGGGACTAAAGATGAACCTTTAGTCCCGGTTAGTTAACACTAATAATAGGGGTGAGTGTCGACATTATGTCGTGAGTGTCGACATTATGCCGAGCTGCTTGTACTATAAATATGCATCCTTGTGAGTCCAATCCTCCAGCCAGTTTGAGGCATCTCCAAGATGGTTTTCGAGAGAAGCGACACCACTGCAGCTAGTTTCAGGGAGATGCCGACGGAGCCCAGTCCTCCGGCATCTCCGAGAAACTGGTCATAGAGGCACTCCCTAATATGTGAAATTAGTTAGCTCCGAGGCGTATTGATCTAGTTAGTGAAGTTACAAGCTGCAAGATGGTTTTCGAGAGCAGGGACACCATCAAGCGGCCAGTTTGGGAGATGCCGACAGCCAGTCCTCCGCATCTCCGAGAAATCGGTCATAGAGGCACTCCTAATATGTGAAATTAGTTAGCTCGAGGCGTATTGATCTAGTTAGTGAAGTTACAAGCTGCAAGATGGTTTTCGAGAGCAGGGACACCACTGCGGCCAGTTTCAGGGAGATGCCGACGGAGCCCAGTCCTCCGGCATCTCCGAGAAACTGGTCATAGAGGCACTCCCTAATATGTGAAATTAATATTAAAAACTGAGACTACAAAACCGGGACTAAAGGCCACAAACCGCGAAAGATATCCTTCGGTCAAGCCACAAACCGCGAAAGACATGAACTAGAGTTACATAATATGAGCATGAACTTCTTGGCATATGTCATTCCTTATGACCGCTTCAGACGTAACCATGGAGCATCTTCTTTACTTAACGGAATGCTTGGGTCAGTTTTCACTGTGAAGGGCGGAATTTCATCAAACTTATTATAATCTTCTGACATGTATGTCTTGTCCTCGATTCCCACGATGTTTCTTTTCCCTAAAAGAACTATGTGACGCTTTGGCTCATCATATGATGTATTCGTTTACATATTTTTTCTTTTTTTCGGTCTCGAGGACATGTCCTTCACATAGAAAACCTGAGACACATCATTTGCTAGGACGAATGGTTCATCTCTATAACCAAGATTGTTGAGATCCACTATTGTCATTCCGTACAACTGGTCTATCTTTACCCCTTCCCCATTCAGGTTGACCCATTTGCAACGAAACAAAGGGACCTTAAAAGAGACTCCATAGTCTAGTTCCCATATCTCCTCTATGTAACCATAATATGTGTCCTTTTGTCCATTCTCGTCTATTGCATCAAAGCGGACACCACTATTTTGGTTGGTTCTCTTTTTATCTTGGGCGATCGTGTAGAATGTATTCCCATTTATTTCGTACCCTTGGAAATTCAATACAGTAGAAGATGGTGACGCGGCCAACAAGTATAGCTGATCTCCAACAGTGGTGTCATTCAAGAGATGTGTCCGCATCCAACCACCGAAAGACTTCATGTGTTCATCTCAGTAATCCATGATTCAGCTTCCCGGGTTTTGAGCGTACAATATTCTTGTGTTCCTCGATATACGGAGCTGCCAAGGTGGAATTATGTAGAATCGTAGTGTGCTTTAGTGAAAGAATCCCGTCCCTACATATCATTGCTTTCTTTCCCAAAGATGCCTTTTCCACTTAGTCTTCCCTCATGCCGCGAGTCGAAACACCAATCGGCTTAAGGTCGAATAAATTCAACACAAAACTCAATGACCTCCTCTGCTCCATATCCCTTGGAGATGCTTCCTTCAGTCTAGCACGATTATGAACATATTTCTTTAAGACTCCCATGAACCTCTCAAAGGGGAACATATTGTGTAAATACGGACCGAGAATGGCAATCTCTTCCACTAGATGAACCAGAGATGCGTCATAATATTGAAGAAGGATGGTGTGAACACCAATTCAAAACTAACAAGACATTGTACCACATCCTTTTGTAACCTTGGCGTAATATCTGGATTGATTACCTTCGAGATATTGCATTGAGGAATGCACAGCTTCACAATGGGTACTCGAACATTTTCCTAGAAGCCCCTCAATGCAATCGGAAGCAATCATTCATAATCACGTGACAGTCATGAGACTTCAGGTTTTGGAACTTTTCCTCTGCCATATTTATTATCCACTTTATATTAGATGAGAAGCCCGACGGCACCTTGATACTGTAAAGGACTTCAAAAAAGATTTCCTTCTCTGCTTTGGTAAGAGCATAGCTGGCACGACTTAAGTGACACCCTTTATCCGTCTTGTTATCTGTATGCATGTTCTTTGGGTCTTTCATAATTTGTTGGTCCTCCCGTGCTTCAGGTGTATATTTTGTCTTCCCATACACGCCTAGGAATCCTAGCAGGTTCACGCAGAGATTCTTCATCACGTGCATCACGTCGATTGAAGAGCGGACACGCAGGACTTTCCAATATGGCAGCTCCCAAAATATAGATTTCTTCTTCCACATGGGTGCGTGTCCTATAGCGACGTCGTTCGGAACTGATTGACCGCCGGGACCCTTTCCAAAGATTACTTCTATGTCCTTGACCATACCAAATACATCATCACCAGCAGGAGTTCAGCTTCTTCGGTGATCTGCCTCACCTTTGAAATGCTTGCCTTTCTTTCTTACGGAAGATTGGTCGGAAGAAATCGTCGATTCGCCAGTACACAACCTTCTTGCTTTTATGCAAATATGTACCTTGGTCTTATCTAAACAAAGGTGCATGCCTTATATCCTTTGTTTGTCTGTCCTGAAAGGTTACTAAGAGCAGGCCAATCATTGATGGTTACGAATAACAACCCTCGTAGATTAAATGGCTCCTGTTTGTTCTCATCCCACGCACATACACCTGGTTTGCCCCACAACCGTAAGAGTTCTTCAACTAATGGCCTAAGGTACACATCAATGTTGTTGCCCGGTTGCTTCGGGCCTTGGATGAGCACTGGCATCATAATGAACTTACGCTTCATGCACAACCAAGGAGGCAGGTTTTAGATACATAGAGTCACGGGCCAGGTGTTGTGACTGCAGCTCTGATCCCCAAAAGGATTCATGCCATCCGTACTTAGACAAAACCATAAGTTCCTTGCGTCACCTGCAAAGTCTGGGAAGTCTCTCTCGATTTTTCTCCACTGTGACCCATCAGCAGGGTGTCTCAACTTCCCGTCTTTCTTACGGTCTTCTTTGTGCCATCACAACAACTTGTCATGCTCTTTGTTTCTGAACATGCGTTTCAACCTTGGTATTATAGGAGCATACCACATAACCTTAGCAGGAACCCTCTTCCGGAGGGGCTCTCCCTCAACATCACCAGGGTCATCTCGTCTGATCTTATACCGCAACGTTGCATACCGGCATTTATCTAAATTCTCATACTCCTTACATGTAGAGGATGCGATCATTAATGCATGCATGTATCTTTTGCACATCTAATCCCAGAGGGGAGAGAGTCTTCTTTGCTTCAGAGGTACTCTCGGGAAGTTCGTTATGTTTTGGAAACTTGGCTTCATTATTTTTAGCATCTTTTCAAATGAGGTCGGTTAGACCACACTCTTTCCGCAACAATTCCAAGGTGGTACCGAGCTTTGTGCTGCCATCTTCACAATTTGGGTACAACAATTTCTTGTGATCTTCTAACATGCCCTCTAACTTCAACTTCTCATTTTACATTTCACCTCGCTTTGCATCGAAATGACCCTACCAAGTTCATCGGTGGCTCATCGATGCCCGTTCTTCACCTCTTTCCTCTCCATTGTCTTCCATTGCAGTATCACTGTATTCAGGAAATATATGATGATAGTTGTTATCATCATCTTCTTCTTCACCATCTTCCATCATAACCCCTCTTTCCTCGTGCTTGGTCCAGAAATTATAGTTGGGCATGAAACCTTTCATAATCAGGTGGCTGCGAATGATTTTCGAGGAAGAGTACTCCTTGTTGTTCCGACATTGAACACATGGACAACGTATAAATCCATTCTCTTTGTTTTCCGTAGCCACATCGATAAATTTATCCACGCCTTTGATATACTGGCTACCGCTTGGTCACCGTACATCCATTCCCGACCGTTCATCTGCATCATATAAGTAAGTTTATAAAAAAACAAGACATCACAAATAGTGAAATAACCAATTCACACCGACACATGAATTGTATCAATGACCTAGAAAAGATAAGATTGCTAACCTCGATCGAGGGAAATAAAGAGGAGAAAGCTCAAGTGCGTCTCGGACACCTTCTATATTTTTGTTCTATGAGAAATTCAACGGGATTATTCACTCAAACATTTCAACAAACACCTTCAATGCATGCATGAGAAAAAACTAGCACCCCTCACACCTTCCACCATTCAAAAAAGCAGTGGAGGCAGAGGGGGCGTGCATTTATAGAGGGTAGGGTCTTTAGTCGGTTGGAGCCAAGAAGGGACTAAAGGTGCGTACACGCCACGCTGTGGCTAAACCTTTAGTCCCGGTTGGTGGCTCCAACTGGATGCATTCCCTACCGGCAGGGGCATGCCCCCTGGCCCCGTGCCCGCTCCAACCGGGACGCGTGCCGGCATTAGTCCCGGTTGGTGGCGCAACCGGGACTAATGCTCCGAGGGGTCGCGAACGGATAGCCCTTTTTCCTCTAGTGGGTAGAGGCTTTGTGAATATATTAGTCAATTGATCCTTCAAGGAGATAAACCTTATCTGGAGCAACTTCTGTGTAACTCTTTCATGAACAAAGTGAAAATCAACCTTAATGTGATTGGTAAGAGCGTGAAATGATTAGATGAAAGAAATGTTGCTCCAATATTATCACACCATAAAATATGTGGACTATGCTAAGGGACTTTAACTTCTCCAAGAAGAGTGTGAGTCCATATAATTTCTGCAGTAGCATTAGCAATAGCAAAGGACTTGTATTCAGATTTTGTACTTGATCATGAAACTATAGCCTATATGCGAGCGCTTCAAGAAACCAGGTTACCACCATAGAAGATAGCATAGTCCCCCGTGGACCGCCGGTCATCAGCACTATTAGCCTAGTACGTGTCAGAATAAGCAGAAAGAAGTGTATGAGACATGGTAGGACGACACAAAATAAGCCTATGGGTCAACGTACCTTTAAAATATTGAAGGATACGCTTGACAACAAACCAGTGAGTGCAACATGGAGCATGTAAATACGGACAGACCTTATTAACAGCAAAAGATGAATACGACCGTGTCAAAGTGAGGTACTGAAGACCACCAACAATGATTCGATAACGAGTGACCTCCTGAGTAGATAGTAAAGTGCCATCAGTAGCAGTCAACTCATCTGTAGATGCCATAGGCATGGTGGTAGGTGTAGATTTAAGAATACCAACAAGCTCAGAAGCATACTTGCGCTGACAAAGGTGTAGTGGTCCTGTTGACTGTTGAACCTCAATACCCATGAAGTAATGCAACGAGCCCAAATCCTTGAGAGCAAAAGAAGCACGAAGCTGATGAATCAGGTGATCCGTCGCAGAAGATGATGAACTCACCACAATGATATCATCCACATAAACCAACAGGTATAGAGTCACATCAAGATGGTGTAGAATGAATAGAGATGTATCAGTTGTAGACGCCGAAAAACCAAGAGCAACAAGTACTAAACTCAGACGAGAATGCCATGCTCTCGGTGCTTGTTTCAGTCCATACAATGCCTTGTCAAGATGACACGGATGTCCAGACTGACTAGGGTCCTCAAATCCAGGAGGCGGGCGCAAGAATACTTCTTCCCCAAGAACACCATGAAGAAAGGTATTTTGAATATCAAGTTGTCGTAGGTGCCAACCTTGAGTAACAGCCATCGACAGTAATAAATGAATAGTAGTGGGTTTAACAAATGGACTAAAGGTATCTTCATAATCGATTCCATCCCATTGTTTGAACCCTTTAGCCATCAGACGTGCTTTATACCGCTCAATAGTACCATCAGACTTGTGCTTGATTTAAAAAACCCATTTGCTATCAATAAAATTCGCCAAGTTTGATTGGCATGTAGTGCAGAAAATTTTGCTTCCATCACAACTCGCCAATGAGGACATGACAAGGCCTCGCGATGATTTTGAGGTTCAGTGTGCCGAAGATCAGCAGTATGTGCAATTCGAACAGCTTCCCAAGCAACAGTACCATCCATGCGTTGCTTTGGATTTGGATTCCTCATTGAAGACGTGTTGTAACACGTGGAATAGGAGCTGGTGACGGAGGAGCTGGCGATGGAGAAGCGATCAACGCTGAGTTCGAAGCAGTCTCAACACTAGATGAGGTCGGCCCAATTGTAGACGAGGCGGAACCAGGAGTGTGCTGGGCTGGCATGGTAGATGGGCTGACCCGAGAGGGAGTAGATGGGAACTGAACCGACATGCAGACACAAGCGATCGACGTCCTCGGTCGAGCGAGCTGCACCCTCGACATCTGTGGTAGTAGGAGCAATCACTGTTTCATCCAGGAGTTCCAAGCGAGTGTCGCGGCCGGTACCTGCACCGTGGTTAGCCAAAAGCAAGAGGGTATGTGCAGCAACATCAAATTGGTCTGGGTGTAAGCTGCAACAACGCCTATGAAGCAGGGGTGGGTTGGTCTAGAGGAAGAAGCTAGAGTTTCGCCTGCTATCTCCCATGGCAACACGCCTATGAAGAAGGGATGGGTTGGTGTCCAGGTTTAAGACATCTACATGAAAATCTCCAAAATTTTGAAGGAACTATGCTGCTCACAAAATTATGCATTGCATAACGAGTTTACATCACATATTAGAAAAACTATTTTTGGATAATACTTAGTTTGTCTTAATAAATCATAATAATATGGATATAATTGGGCCAGCCTATAAGCCTACGGTGTATAGTCCTATACCCCATCCAGCACATGACATCAATGAGAGAAAGCCCACATCAAGAGCTCCACCGACTTAACCCGTCATACTACACGAAGAGTTCTACCACGACTCACTAAACCAGGTGACTAAGGAAGCTTACGAGACCAGCTTAACGTACATGATATTCAAGACCTAGCGTATGCTAGAGAGGCTCCTATCGACGGTGCTTATATATATACCTGAAGATCATTTTACAAGTTAACTTTCATGTCCATTTCCAAGTTCCTAGCATCATTAGTCTTCGTGGGTTTAAACCCTAGCTACATCTAATTTTATTGTATGTATCTATAAACCAGACAAGGTCCATCTTGTAATAGTCTTGTAAAATCATGTGATCACACTATGAATAAAGTCTGAGAAAACTGTATCATCATCTTGGTCTTTATATGTTGGCTTGAGCCCCTATCAAACAAATAAACACATTTTCGATGTGTGATGACCCACAAGTATAGGGGGTGTATTGTAGTACTTCCGATAAATAGGAGTGTCGATCCCAACGAGGAGCAGAAGGTGTTGACTAGTGGTATGGAGCAGGAAATCTCTGTAAATACTTAGCAAATGGATTTTTAGGGGTTTTATGATAAAGCAAGGAAATAAAGTGCAAATAAATAAAACAAAAAACAATTGCAACAAGTGGCCCAATACTTTCTTATCAAAGGACAATCCGGTGGAAATACTAATGAGGACCAAACATTCTCAAGGACACATGGGAATTCTGTCAAGTGCTTTCGCTTCAAATAGCTGAGTAGTCTTATTTTGTTCTATAAGTGTTGTGTGGGTGAACCTGTGCTAATGTACCGACCTTACTTGGACTAATACATACTTGTGATTAAACCCCTTGCAAGCATCCGCAACTACAAGAAAGCAATTAAGATATAAACCTAACCACGTCCTTAAACTCTGAGATCCTACACTCCCTTGTGCAATGGTTTCCTAATGGGGGTTCAGGTTTCTGTCACTTCGGCAACCCCACAATTAGTAGCCAAATACACAATGCATTCCCCTAGGCCCACAAATGGTGAAGTATCATGTAGTCGACGTTCACATGAGACCACTAGAAGAATAACACCACAACTTAAATACTAAACCATTAAATAATATCTCAACACAAATCCACTACTAACAACATGACTTCTCCCATGTCCTCAAGAACTAAACGAACTACTCACGAGACATCATATAGATCAAGATCAAATATGATATGGTGATGAATAACAATCTGAACATAAAAAATAATCCAATGGTTCCACTCACAAGCATCAAATAAATAGTAATCAACAACGGGAAAGTTTCCCCTAAGAACTATCCAAGTATTCAACACAATTGTTACAGCAGGATGGAGTGGTGATGATGGTGCTGGTGGAGATGATGGTGTGGATGATGATGATGATCCTGATGAAGTCTAGTGTCACATCCCAAGAATATCCAAATCTTGTAATGTGAAAATAAATGAGTAAATAAAACTTTGTTTAATTTTCAGAGCCAGAAGAAACTTTTTGAATTCAATTGGAACTCCAAACCCATTTGAATTAAATAAAATCCTAAAGGGGTTTAAAAAGATAAACATTTTAAATAGAGGAAAATAAAATGTTTTGGAAATACCATTATTGATCTTTTAAAATAAAAGATTTTGTTTTTAAAGGAAAAGGTGGATTTATAAATAAAGAAAATTTTATAAAGCCAAATTAAACCTTGGCCAAGCTTTTGAATTAAACATTTTGTTTTGAATAAAAATAACAAAGGTTTTATTTAAATAAATTAATAAGGATTTAATATCCAACTTTATTTAAATAAAAGGTTTTATCATTTTAATTAAAATATCAAAACTTATTAAATTTTTTTTAAATAAGTTTTCTAAGTATTTTATTTTCTTAATTAAAACCTACTGAAGTGTTTTGTTATATTTTAGATTTAAAAATAAATATTCTAATAAAACAAATCCTAATTGATTTTATAAAGGTCTATTATATTTAATTATTAAAGGACCCTATATAACAAAATGTTATTATATTTTAAAACAAGCTTTCCAAATATTCATTAATTTCAAATACAACCTACTGAATGGTTTTAAATTATTTAGTTCTCAAGTGGAGCTTTGAATTAAATCAAAACCTATGGATTTAATAATTGGTACATCCATTTAATTAAATAGTAATAGCCCTTATTATTAAAATTATTAATTTGAATTTGGGATTTTGATTCATGTTACTGAACAGAACTAATTTCATTATTACAAAGTTTGAGTGTGGTTTGAATGGATTTGAACCATGTTTGTTTGTTTGTTTGGAAATTCAAAACAGAAATTAGAAATAGAAAAAGAAAAAGATACATAATAAAAAAAACGGATTTGAACCAGACCCAACCCAGCAGCCCAGGAAGCCCACCAACCAGCCCAACTATTCCACCCGCGACGAAACGTTTCACTCGCAACCAGACCCGCTAAGTCCCTGACCAGTGGACCCTCCCCCTTGTTTCTTTTCCCACTGACCAATCGACCCCACCTGAGCGAACCATTTTTCTTTACCCCGGAAAGAACCCACTCAGTCACAGACAGCCTGGACCCACTTCTCCTTCCCCTCTTTTGCTGACGAGATGACCCCACGCAGCCAGCTCATCGTCTTCAACCCCGCGATGACCACGCCCTCTCCTCGCTGCCGTTGCTGTCTTCAATCCCCGCGATCAATTCGTAGTAATTCCGTGCCTTAAACCTCGCAGCGATCACGCCCATTTAAGCGCCTGCGTCTTCTCTTCCATTTCCCCTAGACACCGCCTTCCCTCTGCCTCCAGGCCGCCCCAATTCTTCTCTGCACCGCCCTCTGCTCCGGCGAACTCCACCAGCAATTCCGGCCAGCCGACGTTACCCTGAGCCTCCTCGACCATGCTCACATGATCCCCAGCCTCTGGCGCACCTCACTGTGCCTCCCATTCATCCGCGCGAGCATCACATCATCGGCAAGGACAAGCTCGACTCACGCCGCCGTCTGCAATTTCTCCGGCGACTCCCTTGGTAATGTTCTGACCGCCCCTCTTCTTTTCGATGATGCGCCTAATACCAATGACTTCTTCCGCAACTAATGCCATCATTCTCGTGTCCTAGCTCACACTGTAGCGTCACCTCCGTCGTCGACAGTGAGCAACCGCCGTCTGTATTCAACTCCGGCGAGCCCCACAGGTAGATTCCGACCACCCCGCGCCCTCTCGTTCACGCACACAGCTCTGCCTTGATCTTACGCTTCTAACCGTGCCCTCGTTTTGCTTCGGGGTGAACCACAGAGTCGACTTCGACCACGACCACGCGCAACCGACGCCAACAGGAACTCCGACGAGTAATTAGTTCCACCCCAGTGCGCCCATCGCCTCCTCGCAACCACGTCGAGCTTTCCCACGACCCTGCGATCACGGTGAGCCTTCTCCTTCTCCTCCTTGCGTCCAGTATCACCGGCGACCACCTCGCCTGAGCACTGCCGCCAGAGCGCCGCCGCCAGCGCCGCCGATTAATAGTCAGAGTAGTTAGGACCGTTAGATTTGGATCTGACGTTTAGGAAAGAAAGTGAGCGAAGGGGTATCGAGCAATCAGTGCCGTGCGATCCCACTTAGATCCAACGATCCAGAGAGATCAATCCGACCGAACCGGTATTGTCCAGTAAGAACTTGACGCGTGGCACTAGATCTGTTTAAAAGAAATTTGAAAACAGATTTATTTGCAAACTTCAAACCCTTGTATCTTTGGATCCACACGTCCAAAAATTACAAATTTTATGTCGTTGGATTCAGGAGAGCAAGCCCTAGCCAACTGTGGAATTAGTTTAGCAAATAGTATCTGTTAGTTTGCTTGTTTTTGTAGATTCTTTTGTGTGATTGTTTAGAGTATAAAAATTGTTTAAAAATGATTTTTGGGTTAAAACCTTTGCAAAATGAATTTTTGTGACCTTACTGACCCTAGGAACCAACCCTTGGTGTTAAAAATGATTTTGGTAAAATTTGGGTTGAATTATTTGACTTAGCCATTTTCTAGACAAATAAAATTATTGATTTTATTATGGAAATGTTTTTGCAAAGAAAACTTTGGGAAAATGTTTTGGACCAAACCTACTGACCCAAAACACCAAGCTTTGCAAATGGCAACTCACTTGGTGAAAAACATAAAGTTTTGCTTTGATAAAAATATTTTTCACCACATGAAATGATGGTTGGATTTTAAAAATGGTTTATGGACTAAAGCCTTTGCAAATGACTTTGCTATTTTGGTAAATGACCAATGTGGACCTTACAAAGTTTATAAACCTAGTGGAGACCATCCTTGCAATAGAACCATCCTTTGCATACCTATGCATGACTTAGATTCCATTGCTTTGTGAGTATGAGATTGTTTGTTTGACTTTGGTTTGGAATGTTTGTTGATTTTGTGATTGCTTGATTGACTTGTAGTGAAATTAGCAAAGTGTGAGACTAGCAAGATCAAGGAGTAAACCCTCATTCCCTACCAAAAAGGCAAGTTACACTATCATTCAAAAGTCCTATTATTTTCATTATACTTAGTAGATTATGAAAAACATGCATGAAAACATTTTTATACTTATGCTATGCTAAATCCTAATAGGATTCCCTATACACTCCTTAGTGAAAATATTGTAGTTGTACATGCTTAGCCATGCTTTATTTTGAAAAGAGATACATGTTGAGATTTTACAAAGGTTGAGAAAAGGACTTATGTTTTACATAATAAAACAAGGACTCAATGAACCACCTAGGTGGTGGATACTTTAAGTTTTGGAGAAGGTGGAAACAAAAGGAACCATGTCTATGGGAATCACTTTGTGTTGTGCTCCAAAAGAAAACCACCTAGGAAACTTAGAGATTGAACATGTTTCTCCAATTGTGGCTTTCGTGTGCAACCACATGCTATTATGGCTCTAGCTTAGTCAACAACATTAGGAAGACCCATACATTGTCTTTAGTTACCGGACATGGGGATCTGGAATGCTTCATGGGGGCTGAAGACAAGCTAGCAATGATGTATGGGAGGACCTTTTGGAAAGACTTTGTCACACTCTCAGTCTGCCGGTACTCCATCTTGGTGAGCACTAATCCAGTAGGCCACTGGTGGAAACAAGATGGGATTGTGACATGTGGGTAAAGTGTACTCCTTCTGCAGAAGTTAATAAAATCTAAGTACTTAGCCGTGTCCCCGGTTATGGACAATACTGAGCAACTAAAGTTTGAACTATGGGAGATCTCGACATTCCAACTTCTAAAGTAAAATAAAACTTGATGCCCTTGTGTGTCTACCAAGGAATTCAAAGAGATTTTGTTAAAGCATGTTGTACTTGGGGTTACCAAGGAACTCATGAGATTTTAAAGCTTGTTGTACTTGGGGTTACCAAGGAACTCATGAGATTTTAAAGCTTGTTGTACTTGGGGTTACCAAGGAACTCATGAGATTTTAAAGATTGTTGCATTTGGGGTTACCAAGTGGCTCAAGAGATTTTGACAAGAACTTGAACACTTGAGTTTCTACCAAGGAGTTCAAGGGATTCTTGGAAAAGAGATTTGACAAAAGGACCAAAACCATTTTCGAAAAGATAGGATAAAATATTGCTTTGTGCAAACAAGCCTTAAACTCTACTTAGCCAAATATGCATGTATTGATAGGATCCACTCTTATTATACATAGAAGTGAAGCTTGCCAATACAATTCAAAATGTATTGACCCTTGTGGCTGTAACTTGTAACTTGTGGCTGTAACATGCTAAAATCTACAACCAACATCTGCCTGTGGCACTTTGAAGATGAAAGACCCATACTTATAGTTATTCCGCTGCAATGTAATGTAATAGCCAAATGAGCTATGTATGATGTAATAAAACTATGTTATTCCTGGTTATAAAATTTATATTATGACCTTTGTATCTTGATATTACATCTTAACTGTGGATGCTAGCTATTGATCCAGGGACTAGCATTGTAAACACAGGAGGAATCTACCTTATTAGGTTGAGACCTCTACATCTAGCTTGATGATCGCGTTGATGGCGACGATCTTCCCTCTCTGGAAAGGAATTTCCTCGACAGAAATCTGTCTTCCAAAGAGCTCTTTCTCTCTCGGTGTTTTCCGCCCCGCAGAGGCGAAGAAATCTTTCTGTGGTCGCTCCCCGTGTATTAGGGTTTCGAGATGAAGATATAGGCGAGAGGGCGGAGCCAGAGGTGGGCCACACCCTATAGGCGCGGCCTAGGGGTGGCCCGCGCCTGGGGGTGGGGGGGGGGGGGGGGGCCTCCTGTGGCCCATCTCCGCCTCCCCTTCTGGCATTCTTCGTCTTCTGGGAAAATAGGATTTTCCGTAGTTTTTCTGGTATTTTTCTGATCTTCGTGAAATTGCATTAAAACACCTCTTTTTCCATCAGAATCCTGACTCGGGCAGTTCATCCTCCAAGAATCATCCAACATGCAAAAACAGATGAAAAGGCATAAATATCACCTCTTAATAAGAAATATATCAATGAATAGAGGCAAATTATGATATAGAATGGTGATGCAAATTGGACGTATCAACTCCCCCCAAGCTTAGACCTTCGCTTGTCCCCAAGCGAAAACTAAGCTCAGTAAACATGTCCACAGGTTTATGGAGAAGTGTCGATAAAAGAATACGGACAAGAAGCATCACACTTACCATTAAACAACTCATAGAAGAAAGAAACTCACCATTATATAACTTAGCTTGCAACAAGTATAGGAGTCACAATAGAGATGCAGAAAGATAAATCATAATTGCGATTGGCAAACTTTGTTCTTGGTAAGAGAACAACTGGTAAACAGTTTCACAAATAAAGCTTTTGTAGAAGTTTTACAACAAGAGTTCTCTTTGCTCAAACATAAAAGGTTTTTCACAATGATGGCTTTCAAAGTAATACTCATTAGTTAAGAGTCTTGTGCAAACAAGGAAGAAAAAGAACATGATTGAATAAATCATCATATGAATGCTTGAAACACAACAACTCAAATGCTTGCTGGAGATAGAGAGGAATAGGTTTACTGACTCAACTTAGAAGTAGGAGAAAAGGTCCCTTCATAGAGGGAAGCAGGGATTTTAAGTTCATAAAGAGCTTCCAAAATATTATGGTACTTACTAGCCTTGATCTCTCATTGCCCCTATCATAAGCATCTTGAGGTGATTAAGGTTAAAGTGAACAAATATGGAGTAAATGCTTGACGAAATATAAGTTGGCAATCTCATGTCCCTTGAGTACGAGGGTCGCTCCTCATGCTACTCAACTTTAGTTACCGGTAATTTCTTGTCATAGTAAGTACATGTGTCTCATAAAGAACCGCCAACGGGTACCCCTTGCACATGACACATGAGCTATCCCATAATCAAAATTACAAGGCAAGCAGACAGTGAGCATCTCAGCTATCTTTTTATTTTCTATTTGCATAGGTTTTTATTGAGGATGCTTCATAGATTGCTCACTATGGTTATGATGCAAGTTTACACCATGATTAGGCATGGCTTAGGCTAGCGGCCCAGGCGTTTATCTAACACACTTACATAACTCCATGGACTTACAAGCTCCCCTTTTATTTCACACCGACGACATCCACAAACAAAAGATCATGATATCAACTGTGTACAATGTACATGTGCAATGTTGAAAGCGTTCCCTATGACAACACGATTCTGCTAATTCCAACGTATAGGTGTAAGCCTATACAACTTCGGTGACACAATGGTTCAAGTTTATTAGGGGCAAGAAATATAAAGTGTGCCATCAAATTCGTGAGAGCTTTACTAACTATTTTGCACATAACAAAATAATATTTAATACGGAAGATAGATTAAGCTTGAGAATTTACTTGGGATAGCAATAATGCTAATAGGTAGATATGATGGACACAAATGGCACGGGTTTTGGTTTAAGGGATTGGAATGCATGAGAAGTATGCCTTCTCAAAACAGGTTTTTGGCTAGCAAGGCTGAGTAGCAAGTAAAAGAGTTGAAGGAAATAAGCAAATTTACAAGTGATAAAGCCAAACATGCAATCTTCCTTGAAGACACAAAAGATTTTAAATAAAGAATACTAAGCTTATGAGCCAATCAATAAATAAAGTAAATGATACAAAATACATGTAAGATTTTTCTCTTTTCCTTTCAAACCTCAAAAAGTGTTGCTACTGACCAGAGCTCGGTTTGACCAATTTAGATCCACTTTATGCTACCAAAGTGATACCAATACTGATCAACAAGATCAATCATATAATAAAGATTGCAAACTAAAATAAGAAGTGCAAAAAGTAAAAGATGAGACTTCTCATTAATATTCCATAAAGGCACTCACACCAAGGGATACATAGATAACCAACTAAAGGAGAGATACTTCCACAATGCAAACCAACCTATAAGATAACTTCTCTACCCAAGATATGAAACTACTAAAAAGGTAAAAGATAAAAGATAATGATGTGATACCGATACACTCCCCCAAGCTTGGAACAAACCAAGGGGATGCCAAACTTGATGATGAATTACTCCTTTGGGGGTGGTAGTCCCTTGTTTAGGATCAAAAAACCCTCTAGCATCTTATGAAGCCTGTTATTCTCCTCTTAAAGTATATCCACCTTCATCCTTAGAGCACGGTAATTATCACAAAACTCATCAGTGGTTCGAAGGGCTTCCACTGCCTCAGGGCAGGATCTGAAGTTTGGAACGACGGTCATCATCCCCTGCATATTACGAGAAAAAGCACGTATAGTGTTAATTGCACCTACAAAAGTAGGTTTCCTTGCCCTTGATCCTGTGGCAGTTTATCCCTTCATGCCTGCCGACATGTCCTTTACTTTCTCCTCGATGCTCCAACCAATGTCTTCGTGCCTAGCAGCGATCCTTTCTTTTTCCACGGGATCTTTGCCTTTGCCGTTGGCGGAGACCATCGTGCTCTAAACATCAGAAGATTTCATGACATAAACAGATTGAAACGAAAACACAACGAGAACATGATATACGAACCTCGTAGGATCCGGGGGGTTATATATTATGAAGTTTCAATGCATAAGGAAGGTATTATGCGAAAACGAGGCGGGGAAGGACTCCAGGGGGCTCTGATACGTCGGAAACGTATCTATAATTTTTGATGTTCCATTCTTGTTTAGTATCTACTTTGCTTTGCTTTATCTACACTTTGAGGTGTTTTTATATGTTTTCTGGTACTAAACTATTAACAAGATGACACAGTGCCAGTTGCCTGTTTTCTTCTGTTTTTGGTTCCAGAAAGGAAGAAAATAAATATTCCCGGAATTGGACGGGACAAAAGCCAAAGTAAATATTTTACCGTGGGGAACATGGAGCCAGAAGACAAGACGGAGGAGGGCATCGAGGGGGCCACATCCCCTGGCCACGTGGGTGGGACCACCTTGCGCCTGGGAGGGTGCAGCCGCCTCGGGCACCCCCTCGGCCTCCCTCTTCGCCTATAAGAAGCCCCCGATGCGTAAACCCTAAGTACCCGATGAATATTCCACGAAACCGTCTGTATCCGCCGCCATCGTCGTCCCTAAATTGAGGGGATCTGAAGCTCTTCCCGGCACCCTGTCGGAGGGGAGATCATCCCGGAGGCCTTCTTCTTTACAATGCCAGCCTCCGGTATGAAGCGTGAGTAGTTCACCTGGGACAACAGGTCCATGTAGTAGCTAGATGGTTGTATCTCCTCCTTTGTGCTTTCATGTCTAGATCTTGTGAGCTCCGTTCATGATCAAGATCTCATCTATTTGTAATCATGCATGTTGTGTTTGCGGGGATCAGATGGATATTGAGATTACTATGTCAGATTGATTAATGGTTTTGTCTTGTTGATTCTATCATGTCTATGTTTTTTGTGATCTTGCATGCTCTCCGTTGTTAGTAGCTATCTTGGCCAAGTAGTTGCTAGTGACTCCAAGAAGGGGTATTTATGCTCGATAGTGGGTTGATGCCTCTATTTAATCTAAGGGAAGTGACAGAAATCTCTAAGGTTATAGATGTGTTGTTGCCACTAGGGAGAAAACAACGGTCTCTTGTTCATGGAACAAGTGGATTGTTTACCTTACACACTTTGCTTAAAGTAGTTGTCTGTTGCTTGCAACTTAATACTGGAGGGGGTTCGGATGATAACCCAAAGGTGGACTTCTAGTCATAGATGCAGTTGGATGGCGGTCTATGTATCTTGTTGTATTGCCCAATCGAATCTCATCGGATCATGAATGTCTAGTATTGCATTGTTATGCCTTGATTAGTCCTGTCAATTGCCCTGCTGTAATTTGTTTACCTAGCTTGTCATGTTTGTTTATCTAAGGAGAACACCTCTAGTGAACTATGGACCTCGGTCCAATCTTTACCATTGATACATCTTCCACCATTTACTCTCTACTTGTTGCAAACCACCATTACCTTCCACACCATACAGTTAATCCTTTGTTACAGCAAACTGGTGAGATTGACAACCTCACTGTTCATTGGGGAAAGTCTTGATTTTGTGTTGTGCAGGTCTCCAAATTGATAGAAACACCTTTGAATCGTTTCCTTCCTCCTACTAGTTCTATAACCTTGGTTTCTTACTGAGGGAAAACTTGTTGTTGTGCTCATCATATCTTCCTCTTGGGATATCCCAACGAAGTGTTCACGCACTCATCAAGCCTTTTTCTGGCGCCCTTGCCGGGGAGGATAAGGACGTCTTCACAAGGGGAGTCCTTCACAACCTTTATCTTTACTTTGTTTTTGTTTTTATTAGTTTCTTTTTCTTGGTTTTATTTGCCTCTTTTTATCAAAAACTCCAAAAAAATTAGTTTAGTTTGGTTTGCTTTATCTTATAAAAAACACACAAAAATTAGTTCCTGCTCTAGTTGCTGGTATGTTATTGCCTTACTTTTTCATGTTTTGTATCAATGGATGGTTTCTTTGAAAATAGTTCTTATTGGCAAGGTGGGTTCACAGAAGAAGAAAAGTATTATTATAAGGAACACCATTTGTCACAAAAAGGGAAACACTTATGGGAACAAATTGACAAATTGAATACTATTGCTAGAGAGGTGTGGTCTACTTATAATGTTACTTATTGTTTTGATAAATCTTGTTGCTATAGGAGGTATAAACACCTACCTTTTGAATGTGAGTATAATGATAATGTTACCATATCGTCTTATGTTAAAGGAAATTATGACTTTTATTACGTAGAACAAATTGAAGAATTTATTGCCTTCAAGGATGCATTTGAACTTGCCAGTTTGCTTGAAAATACTGATGATGCACCTTATGAATATGAGGTTTATGATATACTTAAATTTTGCTTTGATAATTACAAGGAAGAAAATGGCTATATTCTTGAATATTTTAATAGGTGCTTTCCACAAACGAAAGAGACTAATGCCTTGTAGGAGCCTATGGAAGACGAAATTGCTGAACCTGAAAGCTCATTACATGAAAAAGAGGAGGAGAGTGATGGTCAAGAATGTAACATCCCAAAAATATTGATCAAGGTTATCAATTCCAATCACCAAATTTAGGGTTAACAAAAACTTTTGTTAATTAAAATCATATGAATGCATGTGTGTATGTGATGATTGTATGAATGCATGAATGGACTTGTGTGATTGTTATGAATGGAAAGGAATGGTTTAAAGATGAAAACAACATCATGTAAATCAAATCCAAGCAGAAACAAATCAAGAGAAATTCAAAAACAAACAAAACAAGCAAATGGTCATTTTTGCCAATCTTGCTCACTAGACCACTTTGAGTGTTTCTAGTCCAAGATTTCAAACAGAAACAAATTCATTTATTTTCACCCCTTGCTAGACCAAGTGAAAGTGAACCCAAGACCACCTTGCAAACCCACAGAAACATTTGGCAACCTTATTCAAATGACAATTCAAAATTGAATCTATATCATATGTGAAGATCACCATTTCTCAAAACCCAACAAAACCAGTGCACCTTGGCAAATCCAAGCAACCATAGACTACCTAGTATGTGACTAGTACACCCACCAAGTTTCATTAAAAAATTTAAATTCAAATCTCTTGCGGCCATTTCATCAAGCACCTTCTAAACACAAATCAAATTAAACATCAAACAATATAGTGAGCAGTGTTTGTGCCTAACTTGTTCCCTCTCTAGCTCACACTACATTCTCAGTAGATCATCTAACTTGTTTAAGCAGCCCTATCTCACTATGAACTCGACCATGCCATCAATGGTGACCATGGCTGAGCCCAAATTGCCACCCCAATGTCCACAACAGGCTAGGAGACTAACTAGCCTCGCCAACCTTGTCTAGCAGGCATTCCACCGTCCACGATCACCCCTGTCAAGGCCTCGAGCCCTGCCAGCCACTGGACCATTCAGAACGTGTGCGGCCATTTTCTCTGTGACCATGTTGAGAGTGCGCCAGAGCATCGCGCTCGACACGCTCGCACAGACCTTCGTCCATGCTGCTAGCTCGTTGTGCAGCCGACCCCGGCGAGCTCAGCCCGCCCCATTCGGTTTCCACGTTCGCCTATAAAAGGAAGCCTCCCTAGCATGAAGTATCCACACCATCTCACTTCCCACCTCTCACTGGTCGTACCCACTCATTCCCGGAGCAAAGCAAGCACAAGGTGGCAGGAATTTCGCCGGAGCTTGCCGCTGCTGGAGGAGAAGGGCGCTATTGATTGGAGCCACCCCAGTAGGAGCCACCGGTACCAGGAGGATTGCCGTCGTCTACTTCGTCGTTCGCCCCCATCGCCAGAGCCCCTGTGAGCCGCCACTGACCCCCACTGGCCGTGCTAGGATTCGACCTCGCCGTGTTCTATTGAGACGTGGACGATGAACCTCAGTTCTCGATCTTACTTCTAATCCTACGACCCTAATCACCCCGTACCCCTTCGCCACTCTCTGTCTCACTGACAAGTGGGGACAACCACTTAAACTGCCCCGTGCATGTTGTGCGCAGTGGGCTAGCCCAGTTAAAGTTCCCGTGTGACCAAGTAGTTTAAATTTAGATTTTTCATTTTAGTTTCAAACCTAGTTTTGTCTATAGATTCAAAATTCCATCCAGAGAGTTTCACTGAACCAAATTGCATGAAACTAATTTTGCTAGAAAGGTACTGAAATTCTTAATCCAAGCCCGTTGGATTTAAACCATTTGGATTTATTGATCACCTATAGTAAAACTAACAAGGCAGAGACTTTTCTGCATTCAAACATTTTTCAAAATTCAACCATAAATGCTTTTGAGTTGATTCCAACTCTCAAAAAACATATTTAACAGGACCTTTCTGAATATATAAAAATATCTAGGTTTACTTGCACTAATAATGGACAAACAATAAAAGAATGCACCATAGGCATTTCTAGTCACCTTATTTAATCAAAATTAAAATGGATAAACCTTATTGAATTGTGACACCACTGTAAATCACATTCTCAAGTACTGAAATATGTGGTGATGACATGTGTCAACATGATCCCATGTTTTAGTTGGAGAATACTAAATCTTAAGTAGTTTTTTGATGATTAGAAATTACTTTTCTAAAATAAAATAAATGAAACTAGTGCCTTAATGTTTGTGATGTTTGTGATGATGCTAGGATCATATAGTGTAAACTCTGGTGTGATAAATAGAAGTAGTTAAGTATTGTTTGGTGAATGTGTACCTCGTATTTGTTTATAGACGCTAGTACCGACCAAGGATACGAAGAGGAAGGAGATTACTACGAGGAAGAAGCCGAGGAGAACTTCAACCACTACTCTGCACAAGGAAATCTACCACTTGCATGTTACCTATGCAAGCTCATACTTGCATCTATGAAAGCTATATACCCTATGCAATGCATTAGGCATGCACTAGTTATACTACTTGATGATACCAAATCCCAGTTTTACTTGCAAGCTTAGTTATTTTATTTCTTTATCAAAGCTCCTTAGTTATGTTTACATAGTGACTTGTAAATTTTGGGAAAGATATTAGAGGTAGCATAAAGAGCATAAAATTTGGCCTAAGTTAGATAAATCTTGATGTCATCCTGAGGCATGAGACTGAATTTAGATAAGTCACACTTGATTATCACCCCTTATTAGTGTTTACCCCCAATTTTAGTGGCTAGTGCTAAGCATAAAACTTGATCACTTTAGATGGGAATACTTGGTGAAAATGATTATAAAAACCTTATAATGATGAGTCATTGTAATGAAATGTTTTGACATGTGTTATTGAACACTAGCTGATTTTGATGATGAAACTGTTGAGGCATGAGCCTTAGCCCTTTATAAAACTGATGGTTGTCTGGATGCGATACCATTCCAATTTTACCGTACAACCACAATACCCAAAATTTGGGTAGGGCTTGACTGGAAGTTTATATACCTTAGTATGGGTTGCCTTGCGGCCAAGGTTTGAGCTGAGGCTACCTTGTGAATATTGTCCACCTGTGCAGTTCCCAAGATGACAGTTGGTCATGGTTGGGAGGCCAAACTCATAGGAGAGGTGCCTATACTAGGGCATGTAATTGAAAGGTTAGGATTGATTATCCGCATACTGAGTATGGTGAATTCAGGATTGTTCCTGACGGATGTATCGAATATTGTGGTGAAAGTGTACCACCTCTACAGAGTGTCAAACTATTCGAATAGCCGCGTCCGCGGTTATGGACAGTTGGAGTGGCCATACTGTTCCGTCGTCATATGTTTTCAAAATGACTTGTGAAATGAATCATGACTTTGACTTGACCACCACAGGGTTGGGAATATGAAAACTCAAGTTCGCACATAGGTGTTATAAAATATTAAACTAGCTTTCTTTGCTTCTGAACTCAGTTAAGGTAAATCTGGATTTTTGCAAAACAACCTAGAGCTTAGTATTCCTACTCAAACCACTTTATCTATTAGTGATAGTTTGCGAGTACTTAAAGAGTACTCATGGCTTTGTCCCTGGCTATTCCCATGGCCAGACTATAAACAGGATTATCAGGAGGATGGACCGCAGGAAGGTTACGACAACTAGGATCATCCCCCATCATCAGCATTGCCTGTGACCATGAAGATGGAGCTTCACCCATGCTACCGTTATTATATTATTCCGCTGCTTGATTGTATTAAGACTGGATCATGAGATCCTTTATTTGTTGTAAGACCTTATGTATTATTTGTAATGGTCATATCCAATCTGTTATGTCTCGCAAAAATGGTAATCCTGGGATTGCGATGTATGGCATAACATGCATCTAGGATTAAAAATCTGGGTGTTGACAAAGAGGAGGAAGAATGGATCTACACATGCCTACCTTCTAATGATAGAAACTCTTTACGTCTTATATTATTTGATTGTCCCCCATGCTTACCAAAGGAGGATGAATGTTATGTTCTTGTGGATTCTTTTGAAATATCTGTTATGGGTAAAACTTGTGACAATAGTTATGCTCCTGTTATCTATGATAATCCTATATTTGTACCTAACTCCAAAATGCATGGTACTAAAGAGTTTTGCTTAGAAAATGTTTATGATAAAGCTCTAGATGATGGTCCTATATTGAATGATCAGTCATCTTGTTATAAAATTGTTAAAAGTGGGTTTGAAGGTTTTAATCTCTCTATTTTTGAGCTTGATAGAAATTATGTGTTTGTAGATCATGAAAAGCATACTTTATGTGATAGCTATATTGTTGAGTGTTTTCATGAGTCTATTGAAAATTATTATGAGAGAGGAAAAGATGGTTGTAGAAGTTTTCATGGTACTGAAACACCTCTCTATGTGTTGAAAGTTTTGAAGTTGCTCTTGTTTTATCTACCCATGCTTGTCACTTTGTTCTTTGTGAATTTATTTGTGTACAAGATTCCTATGCATAGGAAGTGGGTTAGACTTAAATGTGTTTTGAATTTGCTTCTTGATGCTTTCTTTTACTTCAATTCATATTTCTTATGTGAGCATCTTTTCGAACTATCATGCCTAACTTAAAGGTGTTAAAGAAAAGTACTTGCTGGGAGATAACCCAAGAGTTTTCTTGAGTCTTGGAAGTTATTACCTCAGTAATGACCTCTCCTTATCCTTTTTGTTTGCTTTTTGTGCCAAGAATGACCTCTAATGAGAGGGAAGTAAGATTTGGGGAGTTGCTGTCCCGAAATAGATTTTTGTACTCCACTATAAAAATTCGTGAGGAATCTCTGTAAGTCGTATTTATCTGATATTTTACTAATCAATCCCCCAGTATGTTAGCTAACTTTCGTTAGTTCAACACTTTTTGATTTGAGCAACAGAAGGTGTTCGACAAAGTCGGTTTCTACCTGCTGGTCTGTTTTGATAGATTTCTGCCATTATTTGCATTTGCTTCTTATTGATTCCTCTTTGGGTTCTTTTTGAGAAATTGAACTTTTTGAGGTAACTGCTATAGTAGCTAGTGTTTTTAGTGAAAGTTTTTCTGTTCTAAAGCTAAACCCAAGGGTCTATTAACTTTTGAATACACTAATGTTGCTAATGAAGATTGTGTGAAATTTTGTATGAAGGAAAAATTTGCAGGTGTAGAGAGAGAATGATGTATTGAGATGAAGAATGGAAAAAATATCAAGCTTGGGGATGCCACCCCATGTCACCCCAAGAAATATTCAAGAGGTACAAGCGTCAAAGCTTGGGGATGCCCAAGGTATCCCCTTCTTTATCAATAAAAAGCGCAGGTCTTTCTAGACACTTCATTTTTATTGTTTCATGCACTGTTGTGTTGTTCTTGGAGTATCTTAGTTTTCGTTTTATTTGCTTAGTTTGCTTGAATAAAGTAGTTTGGACCCCCATTATCGCTGTGTTGTTTCAAATAAGTTGATTGGTGTTGGAAAGGAGTAGAAAGTTCTTGCTTGAAATAGTGCAAGAGGAGCTTGCTTTGACTGTGACTCAGACTTTAGCATGTCAGGCTAGGTGTTTTTTTGACCTTAAGCTTAGTGATTATTGTTGTAGTATGACTTGTTCCAAAAAATTGGGATTGCTTAGTGTGCCTTGAAAAAATCATGCGTTGTTTTAGCATGCAAAAGCATAGTATTGTGGTATTCTCCTTTGATGCTTTGTTTGGGTTGACTTGGCACATGCTCACACCATGTTATGACTATGAACAAGTCACCATAGCCCCTATGATCATTTAGTCCTTGACTTGTAGTACCATTCTATGCTTTGATTAGTAATGTTTTGTCTCTCTACATGATTATGGCCATTATTGCTCTCTTAGTCGGTTGCTCCCAGTCTTTTGCTAGCCTCCACTTGTATGAGTAAGCTCTACTCATGCTTCCAGCTCCCAAGAAACCAAGTTATTCCAAAGTGTACACTATAAATTCTTGTGCATGGTGTGTTACACCATCCCAAGTATTTTGTTATGTGAAAACTTAGTGATTAAAGCTCTCACGAACTTGATGGCACACTTTATATTTCTTGCCCCTAATAAACTTGAACCATTGTGTCATCTATGTTGTATATGCTTGCACTTATACATTGGAGTTAGCAGAACCGTGCTGTCACGGGGAACGCTTTCAACATTGCACTTGTACATTGTACACAGTTGATATCATGCTCCTTTGTCTATGCATGTCGTCGGTGTGAAATAAAAGGGGATCTTGTAAGTCCATGGAGTTATGTATGTGTGTTAGAGAAACGCCTGGGCCGCTAGCCTAAGCCATGCCTAATCATGGTGGAAACTTGCAGCATCACCATAATGACATCTATGAAGCTTTCTTCTTATAAAAAAAGAGACATATTGAGAAAAGAGACAAAAACACCATATTCCCATGGTAAATAATAAGATTTCTGAGATGCTCATTGTCTGCTTGCCTTGTCATTTTGGTTATGGGATAGCTCTTGTACCATGTGCAAGGGGTACCCCATTGGCGGTTCTCTATGATACAAATGTACTTAGTATGACAAGAACTTACAGGTGACTAAAGTTGAGTAGCATGAGGAGCGGCCCTCGTATTCAAGGGACATGAGATTGCCAACTTATACTTTGTCAAGCATATACTCCATAGTTTGTTCACTTTAACCTTAATCACTTCAAGATGCTTATGATAGGGGCAATGAGAGCTGAAAGCTAACAAGTAACATAATTTTTGGAAGTTATTTTTGAAACTTGAAATCCCTTCTTCCCTATATGAAGGGCCTTTCTTCCACCATTATATTGAGTCTCCACCTTCTACCTTTAGGCACCAGTTAAGAGAGCATAGTTGCCATTCTTAGTTCTATGTGGATTGTCCCCAAACTTATTGATTGATGCATATTGTTGATATTGCTTGCTCATGAACTATTTGTATCTAGTCACTCTTATGAACTTTGAAGGTGTCGTATGCATCTATTTGCTACTCTATGAGGAACAAGATGATTGCCACTATGCCATGTTTTCTGTATGTGAAACACACAAACGTTTTTCAATGCATGTTATTCATGATATTTGTTTGTAGCCTTTCATGTTGCATGCATAGTTACTTTGTCTTACTGTTAGAACTCCATATTTCATTCTCATGTTTAGAGTTCTTTGATTCCAGCTTTAAATGCTTGCAAATGGTTTGATCTTGATTTTGATGGTGCATGTCACCTCAAAAATTATTCTTTTTATCACTTACCTACTCGAGGACGAGCAGGAGATAAGATTGGGGATGCTTTATACGGCAGAAACGTATCTATAAATTTTTTATGTTCCATGCTTGTTTAGTATCTACTTTGCTTTGCTTTGTCTACACTTTGAGGTGTTTTTATATGTTTTGTGGTACTAACCTATTAACAAGATCCTACAGTGCTAGTTTCATGTTTTCTTCTATTTTTGGTTCCAGAAAGACAGAAAAACAATATTCTTGGAATTGGATGGGACAAAAGCCAAAATCGAGGGGGCCACACCCATTGGCCGCGCGGGTGGGCCCACCCCGCGCCTGGGGGTGCAGCCGCCTAGGGCACCCCATCGGCCTCCCTCTTCGCCTATAAGAATCCCCCGATACCTAAACCCTAAGTACCCGATCAATATTCCACAAAACCGTCTGTAGCCGCCGCCACCATCATCCCTAGATCGGGGGGATCTAAAGCTCTTCCCGACACCCTGCCGGAGGGGAGATCATCCCGGAGGCCTTTTTCTTCATCATGCCAGCGTCCGGTATGAAGCGTGAGTAGTTACACCTTGGACTACGAGTCCATGTAGTAGCTAGATGGTTGTATCTCCTCCTTTGTGCTTTCATGTCTAGATCTTGTGAGCTTCATTCATGATCAAGATCTCATCTATTTGTAATCATGCATGTTGTGTTTCCGATGGATATTGAGATTACTATGTCAGATTGATTAATGGTTTTGTCTTGTTGATTCTATCATGTCTGTGTTGTTTGTGATCTTGCATGCTCTACGTTGTTAGTATCTATCTTGGCCAAGTAGTTTCTAGTTTCTAAAATAGGGGGTATTTATGCTCGAGAGTGACTTCATGCCTCTATTTAATCTAAGGGAAGTGACAGAAATCTCTAAGGTTGTAGATGTGATGTTGCCACTAGGGAGAAAACAACGGTCTCTTGTTCATGGAACAAGTGGATTGTTCACCTTACACACTTTGCTTCAAGCAGTTGTCTGTTGCTTGCAACTTAATACTGGAGGGGGTTCGGATGATAACCCAAACGTATACTTCTAGTCATAGATGCAGTTGGATGGCGGTATATGTATCTTGTTGTATTGCCCAATCGAATATCATAGGATCATGAATGTCTAGTATTGCATTGTTATGCCTTGCTCAGTCCTGTTAATTGCCCTGCTGTAATTTTTTTACCTAGCTTGCCATGTTTGTTTATCTATAAGGAGAAAACCTCTAGTGAACTATGGACCCTAGTCCAATCTTTACCATTTATACATCTTCCACTGTTTACTGTTTACTTGTTGCAAACCACCATTACCTTCCACACCATACAGTTAATCCTTTGTTACAACAAACCGGTGAGATTGATAACCTCACTGTTTGTTGAGGAAAAGCTTGAGTTTGTGTTGTGTAGGTCTCTAAGTTGCTAGAAACACCTTTGAGTCGTTTCCTTCCTCCTACTAGTTCGATAACCTTGGTTTCTTACTGAGGAAAAACTTGTTGCTGTGCTCATCATACCTTCCTCTTGGGGTCTCCCAACGAAGTGTTCACGCACTCATCAGGCTCACACCCCCTCCAAGCGCGGCCAGCTGGGACCCATGCGTAGGGTGGGTATGGCCCCTCTAGCCTCTGTTTCCTCCTCTATTTCATATCGTATCCTTTTGTATGTAATAAAAACATCAGAAATATAAAAAGATAGGGTTTTCACGAACCTTCAGTTTGTAGCACTTTTACCTAATCAAAGACAAACTCTGCAGATTCCTTTTATCCAACTCCTGAAAATTCATTTCATACAAGGCCTTACACAAACCTTAATGGCAACATTAGTGTATGCAAAAACAATAAACCTTTAGGTTCAAACTTCAACTTAAATTCATCAAAACAAAAGCTACTATAGCAACTACTTTCCGAAATCCCAAAAAGAATCTGAAAGGGAATCAATATAAGAGGCAAATACAAATGATGGCAGAAATCTGTCAAAACAGACTAGCAGGTAAATATTGATTTTTTCAAAAAACTTCTGTTGCTCAAATCAAAAAGTGCAAAACTAATGAAAGTTGTATAACAACTTGGAGAACAATCACAGGAAAATACATCTCTATCCGTTGTACTGAGCTCCTTCACGAATTTTTACAATGCATCACAAAAATCTGTCCCAGGATAGCCACTTTTCACAACTCCTCCACTTCTCAAAAGTAGTTGATCTTGACACAAAAACCAAAACAAAAAGGATAAGGAGCGGTTATTATGAAGGTAATAACTTCCCAGACTCAACAAAACTATTGGGTTATCTCCCAAGAAGTACTTCTTTTTATTGCCTTTAAGTTAGGCCTGGTAATTTCAAAGATGCTCACATAGGAGATATATATTTGGAGTGAAAGAGAGCATCAAGAAGCAAATATCCAACACATTTGAGTCTAACCCACTTACTATGAAAGTGGGTCTCATGAGAAAACAAAATATTGAAACAATAGGCCACTAGCATAGGAAGACAAA
Source organism: Avena longiglumis (assembly GCA_030063025.1). Taxonomy (NCBI): domain Eukaryota; kingdom Viridiplantae; phylum Streptophyta; class Magnoliopsida; order Poales; family Poaceae; genus Avena; species Avena longiglumis. The sequence continues at coordinate 201,756,032 of CP125976.1, read as the reverse complement.
ACAAATGCAACTTCAAAGCTTTCAGCATAAGACGGAGAAACTTAATATTATTAAGATGCATAAACCATGTTTACCTCTCTCATAATAACTTTCAGTAGCACTTTGAATAAATTTTAAAACATAACTGTCACAGGAAAAAACTTTATCATCAGAATAAGCATACTTACAATCATCAAAAAGAGGTCCAAGGTCATAAACTGGGTCAATAGAAGCAAGTTGTTCAACCCTGAAATCTTTTTTAGGAAATTCATTTTCATAAGGAGCTTTAGCAAATTTGGAAAATTTAAACTCATAAGAATCTCCATCAAACTTAGTTAAAACTTTCTCCTTTTTACAATCTATAATAGCTCCACAGGTGTTCAGAAAGGGTCTACCAAAAATGATAGGACAAGTTTTATTAGCTGCTGAACTAAGCACTAGAAAATCAGCAGGATACTTAATCTTACCATAAAGAACCTCCACATCTCTTACAATGCCAATTGGACAGATTGTCTCTCTATTAGCAAGGTGAATAACCACATCAATATCCTCAAGCTCATAAGGACCAATTTCATGCATAATTTCCCTGTAAAGCTCATAAGGAATAGAACTAGAACTAGCACCAATATCACATAAACCATAATAGCAGTAATCACCAATTCTAACAGAAAGCACATGGACACTATCTTTTCTAGCTTTTCTAGGATGAGAGACAATATTAGAAGCGTCTTCGCAGAAGACAATGTGCTCATCCTTTATATTTTTAGTAACAAGATCTTTCACAATAGCTACCATAGATTCACTGTTTATTTGCTCATCGGGTTCCACAGTTTTCTTTGCACTTTTTCTAACCACATTAGCTATGATAGAATGTTCCTTTGCCTTAGCAGGAAAAGGGATTTTCTCAACATAAGGTTCAGTCAAGATATCATCAACAATACAAACTTCAATGCTAGCAGGAACATGGGAAACAATATCTTTATAAGGAGTGTGGTACCTTTTCCACTCCTTTTTGGGAATTTCAATATAAGAGGCAAAGGCCTTAAAACATTTTGCAAGAACTTGAGAATCAAGACCATACTCAGTACTAATATCACGGAAGTCATCAGTTCCCATAAAGGATTTAATGCATTCATAATCATAATTTATACATGACTTTCTTCCTTTGTCATTCTCCCATGCTTCAGTGTTCTCTTGAATACGGTCTAGGAGATCCCATTTAGCTTCTTCCTTCATACGTGTGAATGATCCAGCACAAGAAGCATCTAGTAAATCTTTACCATGAAGAGAAAGCCTTGCATAAAAGTTATTGATAATAATATTGTTAGGGAGTTCATGAATAGGACATTTAAGCATTAGTAACTTCAATCTCCCCCAAGCTTGAGCTGTACTCTCTCCATCATGAGGCCAAAAGTTATATATTAGATTCCTATCCTTATGAATCTCACTGAGAGGATAGAATTTAGAGTAAAAGAGAGGTACTATTTCCTCCCATTCCATGGATTGTCCATTCTTTAGCAGCTTATATCATTCTTCAGCTCTTCCTTTCAATGATATAGAGAGTAACTTCTTCTTCACCTGTTCAGTTGTGATACCTGCACACTTAAGTAAACCGCATAATTCATGGATAAAAAGCAAGTGATCACCAGGGTGGATAGTTCCATCCCCTAAATAATAATTATCCATAACACGATCAACAATACTTGTAGGTATCTTAAAAGGATCTATCTCAACAGGTGGTGGTTCATATACTACCCTAACAGTGGTAGTAGTTTTCCCAAATAGAAAACCAAGTGGGTTATCCATATTGGAAACAAAGTAACAAATAGAAATAAAAAAGCAATACTCACAGTAGAAGTTTCCTTTACCAGTTCCACTCTTCAATAGCGCTTCACTCCCCGACAACGACAACAGAAAATAGTCTTGATGACCCACAAGTATAGGGGGTATATCGTAGTTCTTTCGATAAATAGGAGTGTCGATCCCAACGAGGAGCACAAGGTGTTGATTAGTGGTATGGAGCAGGAAATCTCTGTAAATACTTAGCAAACGGATTTTTATGGGTTTTCTGATAAAGCAAGGAAATAAAGTGCGAGTAAATAAAACAGCAAGCAATTACATCAAGTGGCCCAATCTTTTCTTAGCAAAGGACAAGCCGGTGGAAATACTAATGAGGACCAAACGTTCTCGACGACACATGGGAATTCTGTCAAGTGCTTTTGTTTCAAATAGCCGAGTAGTCTTCTTTGATTTTGTAAGTGTTCTGTGGGTGAACCTGTGCTAATGTACCGACCTTACTTGGACTAATACATACTTGTGTTTAAACAACTTGCAAGCATCCACAACTATAAGAAAGCAATTAAGATATAAACCTAACAACAGCCTTAAACTCTGAGATCCTACACTCCCTTGTGCAATGGTTTCCTAATGGGGGTTCAGGTTTTTGTCACTCCGGCAACCCCACAATTAGTAGCCAAATATACAATGAATTCCACTAGGCCCATAAATGGTGAAGTATCATGTAGTCGATGTTCACATGACACCACTAGAAGAATAGCACCACAACTTAAATACTAAACCATTGAATAATATCTCAACACAAATCCAGTACTAACAACATGACTTCTCTCATGTCCTCAAGAACTAAACGAACTACTCACGAGAGATCATATAGATCAATATCAAAGATGACATGGTGATGAATAACAATCTGAACATAAACAATAATCCAATGGTTCCACTCACAAGCATCAACTACAATAGTAATCAACACCGGGAAAGTTTCCCCTAAGAACTATGCAAGTATTCAACACGATTGTTACATCGGATGGAGTGATGATGATGGTGCTGGTAGAGATGATGGTGTGGATGATGATGATGATGATCCCGATGAAGTCTAGCTTGATGATGGTGTTGATGGCGACGATCTCCTCCGGGAAGGAATTTCCCCGGCAGAAATCTATCTGTCGGAGAGCTCTTTCTCTCTCGGTGTTTTCCGCCCCGCAAAGGCGGTGGAATCTTTCTGTGGTCGCTCCCCGTGTGTTAGGGTTTCGAGGAGAAGATATAGGCGAGAGGGCGGCGCCAGAGGTGGGCCACACCCCCTGTAGGCGCGGCCCGCATCTAGGGGTGTGGGCCCCCTATGGCCCATCTTCGCCTCCCCTTCTGGCATTCTTCGTCTTCTGGGAAAATATGATTTTTCGTAGTTTTTCTGGTATTTTTCTGATCTTCGCGAAATTGCATCAAAACACCTCTTTTTCCATCAGAATCCTGACTCCGGCAGTTCATCCTCCAAAAATCATCCAACATACAAAAACAGTTAAAAAGGCATAATTATCACCTCTTAATAAGAAATATATCAATGAATAGAGGCAAATTATGATATAGAATGGTGATGCAATTGGACGTATCAATGTGTTAGTATTGTGATTTTCATGAGATCATGTAAACAATCCTTCGTTAATACACTCATGCATCATTGAGAGTTTGACAAAGCTTGAGTAATAGTGTACAGTGTACCACTTATCGACAAAAGAAATATTCTTTGAATTTTTGCTAGGAAATGAACAAAGGAGCAATAATACACATTGAGATAATATCATATTTTCCACTCGAGTACGGAATCCTTGAACTTTGCAATGCTAAGCTTGGATTTCAACTTCTTAGGGACTCTTTGAATTGCACGACTGTTAAGGTGTACTCCCTCCGTTTGGAAATATAAGACGTTTTAGGTTTGTGAAGAAGATGTATCTAGACACCTTTTAGTGTATAGGTTCAAATGAATCTAGACACTAAAACTTGTCTAGATACATCTCCTTCACAAACCTAAAACGTCTTATATTTTCGAACGGAGGGAGTAGGAGTCAGTAGGAAACAATAGTCCACACGACAAAGACCAGTAGAATATCGTAGCATTACAATGCCAACTATAACCAGTGTCTAAACATTAACAAGTGTTGGAAGGTGCTAATGTGCTATGGCACTATATCTTACTGACATACTACTACTATGCATGCGCCTGTATATACGCTGAACCTTTTCCATCTTTCTAGCAGGTCTTGTGTAAATTAACAAGTCATATTCATGCCAGGTGCTGTGGCACTACGTATGTATTGGCTGAACTACAAGTCAAATGCCCAGCCCCCGTGTCATGGATTTCTAACATGGGCCCCTATTACATAACCTTTCTTCAACGAGATAGAGAAAAAACAAAACGGCATGATCATGAGCTTCTGGAATGTCAAAAGAGGGGACCTCGGAAATGTGCTAATAAGTTGATTATGTTGTCAAAAAGTGGACTAAATTTCTGACACAACTTTCAAGAGCATAATCATTCCGGCTATGATAAACCATGTGCAGAAGTTGCAAGCCACACAATCTGGAGTACCCAGTTTTCAGCCAGGCATGAATGACAAAGATCTGAACATGGATCCTGCTCTGTTGCATTCAAGACGGCAACGTACACTCACTTTCTAAACCAGACCGGCAGGTGAACGGCCGGACAAAACTTGCGGAGGCCGGTCCACACCCCTTTCGGACAATATGTTCAGGGATTCTTGACGTAGTCACCGCTGGTCAGACCACCACTTGATCTCTAGCCCGTTGGAGTTTTGATTGGACGGTTCAACACTAAGTGTAGTCGTGCTTCAGTTAGCAATCTCTTTCAAGTAGTACTCCATCGGTCGTGAAAATGTTATTGCAGATTTGTGTAAATTTAAATTTATCTACACATATTTTTATATATAGATATATGTAAATTTAAACAAATTTAAACAATAATCTTTTTAAGATGGAGGGACTAGTACTAATATTGAACTGTGCACACCTTATACTATACTCCCACTTGCTTGAGAGTTCAAGACCTGCATGTTCTGCATGCCTCTTGTTACTCGTTTTAGGGGCGTGTGTTGATCTCCCTTTCCCACTTCTCCTTTTCTTTTTCTTTGTAAGGGAATGTCTGTTTGCCAGAGGGTGATGCAGAAAACCAGGAGATGATGCTGATGCCATGAAGATCAGGAGAGTTTGTCAACCGCAACACATGTGCAGGCACCAATCAATCATGTCCCTCAGCATGGCACGCACCCTGCACCAGCTATCCTGTATAGCATCCCGTGTGGTCACCCAAAATGCCGTAGTTGATACGTCGCTGATGGTGATAGACTGTTAGGGTTACTGTATGCCTACATTGGTCGTCCAATTCTTATCCGTCGCTATGTTATATACTGTGTATACGAAATTTCCAACTGCCGAAGAACAATAAACCGGTACTATCGGTTTGTCAACACGGATAGGTACATGTGGTATAAACGGGTTAGCTCTGGACCTCTTGTATTATTATTACTGCTTAAAAAGTAGTTAGCGAGTACTGCGTCTGAAAGAACTCCAGACGGTGGAGACGTGGAGTAGTTCAAGGCCACCAACCTAGTTCTTTTAGAATAACATCAACCTAGCTAGTAGCTAGGTTCGATTCTGTATTTTAAAGGCCCAGTTGTCTCGCCAGGAGTTATCATTTCATCTTGCAAATAATAGAATAACCACAACTTGTTGCTAAAATTTGAACACTTTCCACCGAAATAAGAGACACGAATGTGCAGAAGAAGTATAAAAAAAGGAGGATGACACACAATAATGTATATACTAATTATTCTACAATGTGAAACAAATCCAGATATCGATGCCGAAAAGATCTTTCAAACAATGAACACAAACCTGAAACAGCAGCAATATCTCCAAAATTCCATCACAAATCTTAATGACAAATGAGTGAACAAGGAATGTGCATGCCTTCTAGAAAAAAACTTTAAGACGTGCGTCAATGACTAAGGGCATGTACAATGGTTGATATCAGCCTTCGCTTAAAGCTATCAGGTGAGATTTTTGTTTAGTTGGAGAAAAGAGAATGGAGAAAAAAAAGATTGCCTTAAGAGTCTAACCATTGATCGATGGCACCTTCATCAAGGGTAACACACAGCGCAACGACATTGCCTAATCAAATATATTATGTTTTCATCATAGTGTGTGCATACTTGTCAGCAATGACTACCTGGATCCAAGAGAAGAATCTTGAAGTAAGTCGTGGCCCTTGCCTCCCCACTTAGGCTCATTGTGTCCCATCCTTCAATCCTGCCAACATGAGATGGTGGGACACTGGACATAAGTAGATTCGACCATTGCTACAGCCATCTCCATAACCGTCTTCAGGGCGGTATGTCTCGACTTTCTCCATCTTTGCCTCACTGGCACGCCCGCACTGTTGAGCACGGGCTATGCCCGCCGACGCCAATCAATGAGTGTGTAGAATTTTCTAAAGTTACATACATTTTAGATTGCAGTTTTAAGCCAAAAAAAAACATGTTAATTTAGCACAAGGACCAAGTTTTATGGAGGTTCGAGATGGACAACCAATTAGTAAAACTTATGTTCACCGGAGTGTGCGCATACTTGTCATCATATTGATCAACCTCACTACCGGCTAGCGAATTGTCGCTACCTTGATCCTAGACAAGATTCTAGAAGTAGGTTGTGGCCCTTGCCTCCCCGCGCTTTGGCTCACTGTGGCCCCTCTTTCTATCCTATCGATAGGAGATGGTGAGACACTGTACATAAGTAGCTCCGGCCATGAACTTCATAGAAAAAGAATGGACGGGGTTCTATTAAAACTTGATTTTTAAAAAGATTATGATAAAGTAAAATGGCATTTTCTTCACCAAGCATTGATGATGAAAGGTTTTGATCCAAAATGGTGCAAATGGATACATAATTTTATCCGAAAATGGAGTGTGGATATTCGTGTTAACGATGATATAGTTCATTATTTTCACACACATAAGTGTCTGAGGCAAGGTGATCCTTTGTCACGAGTTTTGTTCAATTTAGTGGCATGTTAGCTATGTTAATTGCTAGAGCAAATGAAGATGGTCAAGTAGACGGTTTAATACACCTTGTGAAGGGGCGTGGGGGGTTCTCAATCTTAAAATATGCCGATGGTACTATTTTGTTTATCAAACACAACTTTGAAAAGGCGCTCAAGCTCATCCTATGTATTTTTGAACAACTTTCTGGGTAAAGATAAATCTTCACAAAAGTGAACTTTTTTGTTTTGGGAAAGCAAAATGAAAATATATGGAGGACCAATACAAATTACTTTTTGGATGTGTAAAGTGGGAGTTACCTTTCAAATATCGTGGGATTGCTATTCATTATCGGAAATTGAAAAATAGTGAGTGGAAGATAGAATTGAGAAAAATGAGTAGTTGGATAGGCAAACTTTTGTCTTATGGTGATTTTCTGATACTTATCAATTCAGTTCTAACTAGACTACCCATGTTTATGTTGTCTTTTATAGAAATACCCATAAGGATAAGAAAAAAGAATAATTTTTTTTAGATCAAGATTCTTTTGGCAGAGTGATGGTCACAAGAGAAAGTATAGGCTTACTAAGTGGAACATCATATGTAGACCTAAATATCAAGGAGGTCTAGGAATTGATGATCTTGAGATAAAAAATAGATGTGTACTTAGCAAGTAGATTTTTAAACTTCTAACTATAAAAATGAGTTTGGCAAAAGAACTACTAAAATAATACCTAAATAACCATACCATATCTCGGGCTTCAGCAAAGCCTACAGATTCGCACATCTGGAAAGGTCTTGCGCAAGTTAAAGATGACTTTCTTCAGAGAGAGGCTTTTGTTGTAGGTAATGGCGAAAACACTAGAGAATACTTGGCAATGTGACACACCTTTATTTCATCAATATCCTGCTCTATATAATATTGTACACCGAAAACAAGTTTTGGTTGCAAATATAATGTCAAATAACCCTTTAAATATTAGTTTTCATAGGGTGTTGACGGGGAAGAAATGTAATGATTGGGCACATATCCTTCAGCGCCTCATGCATATTGAGTTAAAAGATGAAGAAGACCACTTCCAATGGAAGCTGAGTACTTCGGGGGTGTTTTTAGTAAAATCTATATACCTTGATTTAATCAATTGCCATACGAGATACTTACGCAAATACATTTGGAAAATAGAAGTTTCACTAAAGATTAGAATCTTCATGTGGTTTCTTAATAGAGAGGTCATTCAAACAAAAGATAATTTAGCCAATAGAAATGGCAATGTATGCACAAGGTGTTGCTTTGTGATCAAGATGAACAATCCAACACCTTTCATCAAATGCCCTTTTGTGCAGTCGTTATGGAGCATCATTCATATGACTTCCAATATTTTTCCACCTATAAATATCACAAATCTTTTCGGCAATTGGATAAGTGGGTTAGACAAGAAAAAAACACGCCACCCTCACCACCGCCGTTGCCCACCTCTGTGGGCAGTAGGGTGTTGGCGCATTGCTCTGAGGCTCTTTTTGCTAGAGAGCTTTGTGGGTTGCTTGCCAGTTTGGAGGCGGCGAGCTCAGGTTATGACAAGGACATTGACTGCGTCTTAGCTGGAAAGGCTTCAGAGGGCTTAATCAGAAAGGTGGAGAAGTCACTCAGCAAGGTTTCTCTGAGAGGAGGAAGAAAGGTTCAACTGATGATTAATATTTTGGGTTTCTTTTGGGTCGTTCGTGAAGGGAATATGCCAGAGAGGCAATAATAAAGTGGTTATTATCGTATCCCTTGTTTATGATAAATGTTTATTTTACATGCTATAATTGTATTAATACGGAAACGTTAATACATGTGTGTTTAATAAACAAACAGAAAGTTCCTAGTTATGCCTCTCTTATAAACTAGCTCGTTGATTAACAAGATGATCAAGGTTTCCTGATCATGGACATTGGATGTTGTTAATAACGGGATCACAACATTAGTGTAATGGTGTGATGAACATTCATCCGAAGTATAGCATTACAATCAAAGTCATTGAGTTTATATTGCTATAACAACTTACGAAGTGATCCTAATCCTTAGACCATGAGATCATGTCAATCACTAACACCGGAAGAGTTTCTTGATAACATCAAGCGTCATACCGTAACAGGGTGATTATAAAGATCGATTCGGAACTAATAAAGTGTTATGTTGAGGCCCATGGATCGAGAGTGGAATTTGTTCATCCGATGACGGATAGATATGCTTTGGACCCTCTCGGTGATATCACATTGATTAGCTTGCAAGCAAGTGATTTGATCACTAGAATGTTGTATCACGGGAACGAGAAAAGAGTGCATGTCAGTAACGAGATCAAACTAGGTATGGAGATACCGATGATCGAATCTCGGACATGTAATATATCGTGAAACAAAGGGATTAAGATACTAGCGTAAATAGGTTCCGACGATCACGAGAAAGTCATCGTTGAATGTGTGGGAGTCAGTATAGGTCTCCAGATCCCGCTTCTGATTATTGATCTGAGGGGGGTCTCGATCATGTCCGCATTATTCGCGAACCGTAGGGTGACACACTTAAGAGACACCGACATCCATTTGGAGCAAAAGTTTCATGCCGGAAAGAATAACAAGCGCAGGAATTTATTTCACTAGATACCGAAACAGGTTTTCGGGTGAAATTGCAGAAAGTGTTTCTGCATGTGAAATGAAATACTAGCAAGGGGTTATATGTGAATGTTTGTCATTAAAGTAATTGACAAAATTCTGAATAAATAAAAGGAGTTTTATTTAATGAGAGTTTGCATTAAATTTGGTGGAAATTTAATGGGAATTTGAGTGGATTTTTGAGTGGAGGGAATTGAAAGGCATTTGAGTGAGTGGAGTGTCCACCCACATGAATGTGGAAGAGGTGGGGGCAGCCCCATGGCTGGGCGCATGGCCCCTTGGGTGCCCCCCTCTCCCTATAAAAGGAGCCCCCTCCCTCTCTCTCACTCACACCTCCTCGTGAAGGATCTCTCTCCCCCTCTAGTATTTATTCCCCATGGTCTCGGACTAGCGAGATACATGTTCCGGGTGGATTTTCGGCAAGAAAGAGTTGTGCTTCCGCTGCATCGCTGGAGCGAGGAGGCGGAGGTTGCTCGGTGCCTCGAACGTGTGTGCGAGCACGGATGCGCTGCTGTTTTGCGGCGCTAGGACTTCCTCTCGATCTTGAGATCGGCAAGAGATCGTCTACATCAACCACGAGTTGAACTCGTTAAGCTTTGTCGGTCTTCAAGGGTATGTTTTCTACGGATATACATCCGTCCGTTGTTTGTATCTAATAGATAGATCTTGGTACATAGTTCACATCATAGGAAAATTTTTGTTTTCTATGCTGCGAACCCTACAGTGGTATCAGAGCCGGATCTATGCGTAGATACTTTGCACGGGTAGTACACATATGAGTATGTGGGCGATGATGATCATTTTATTGCTTCTTAGTTGTACTTTGGATATTGGTGGCATAGTGGGATGAAGCGGCCCGGACAAACTTTACATGTCCTCGCACATGAGACCTGTTCCACGCTTGACATGCAACTAGTTTTGCATAAGTGGCTAGCGGGTGTCTGTCTCTCCTACTATAGTCAATATCTAATTTGCAACGAGTTGTCAACAATTTGGTTATCCTCGTTGTGGTTCATGTTAGTATGTAAGAACGGTTCTATCTTCGAAAGCCCTAAGCCACGTAAAACTTGCAATGGATAAATTAGAGGCGTCTAGTTTAGATTGTTGCTGGGCTAGTGTTATGATATGGTGATGTTGTAAGTAGAAGTATGAGATGATACTCTTACAACACATATAGCGTGTAAGTTCCATAGACCTTGGCCTTACACATAAAGGTATGATAGAGATCATACCACGGTGCACATGATGGAGATCATATGCGGGAACCATATCATTTCACTAATAAACATGTGATGTTTTGATTGCATCTTATATTGCTTGTTTGGCATTTTATTAGCATAATAAGATGATCCCTCATTTAGATATCAATATAAGAATGTGTTCTTCCTTAAGTATGCTCCGACAATGTTTCGTTCAAGACATCACGTGATGATCGGGTGTACTTGAATCCACGAGCATATCTCGGGTGTAAGACAGTTACACACGCGAATACTAAGGTTCTTACTTGGAGAGCCTAGCATGTACAGACATGGCCTCGGAACACGGACCGAAAGGTTAAGCATGAGTCATATAGTAGATATGATGCCCATTTGATGCTCGCCTTTGAAGCTACACCGACTCACGTGATGATCGGACTTGGTGTAGTGGATTTGGTTCATGTAATCATCAAAAAGACACGAGGGATGTCGTTTTTGAGTGGGAGTTCATTTCTAATTTGGATTAGTAGAACTCAATTTATCATAAATTAAATCAAAGTGAATTTGCATAATTTTATGTAGTCATTGGTATTCGTTCACTACCTTATGCATAGTTGTAATTGAGATAATAGAACTATAGAATTCTGGATATTTACTTTACGAACTGGTATCGTATTGTGTTGAGTGTCAATCAAAGTTTAAAGTCCTATTGCAAACTTTCAGCAAACTCTATTTACTCCGTGAAATTTAATAGTTGGTATTGAATCGAGAGTAACAATTCCAGTGTTAGTATCTTAAGTATCATGTTTGCCTCCATGATTCTTGATTGTTTTAATATCAAGTTTATCTAGGAGCTGAAAGAATTGTTTCAGAAACCATCATGTGTGACAGATATAAAGATATCTGAAACAATGTTTTGGTTGCAATATGATAGAGTATAAAATATGTTCTCATATTGGATGATAATTTACGAAGGTTGGAGATGCTAGACATCCTAATCATCCAAAAGGGTTTTGGAAAGTAGCGTTATACTCACGATTCGTATTTATAAGCTACATTAGCTTGACCATGAAAGTCGTCATGATAAGGATGAATAGAAGATGTATGTAAAGTATTTACTACACTAAAAAGATTACTAAAGAATAGATTTTGAAAGAATACCGATCATTTGATGATGGTGATCTACTTCAAAGTGCAAGTCCAAAGGTATTATTATTTTAATATACACGCTTTGGACTATGTGTCATGTATATGGCGCCACTTTTGATGTTGATAGATTCTTTTAAAAAGGAAAAGGAAATGCTAAAAGAGAATCTATAAAATATACTTGGCAGAAAAGAAAAGATTGGAAATATCCAATTTAGGTATATGGATGATATACATGTTATGGTGGTATTCTTTGCTTGTTAAACAATGTGGTTCTTGGGTATTGGATACCGAATTGGTTGGTATGAAATTTCATACAGAACGACGCAATTCATGAACCACAATGGCCTAAGTAACTATCAAGAGAATATGTGATGATGTTCATCGAAAACAAACAAACCGTTGTTTGTATTTCTCGTTGACATCAAAGCTTGACTTCAAGATTTGTTTTAATAATTGTTATTGAAATCAGGTATTATGAGAACAAAGGTTGTTCAAATAATTACCATATTCCATATAAGATGGATGATTTACAAATCTAGTTGGAGAAATCACATCCATAAAACCTAATGCTAAAATGTCGCAAGACAAATGATTGAAAGATCACTTACGAAGTGACATCGCTGTTTAAATTATATTGGAAAGAAAACATGAAGAATCTCCATATTCATAGATTTTTGGAGTCTTTGATTTGATCAAGTGACGCTTGTAAGACTTTCCACATGATAATTAAAACTTCGTTCAAAGGCCAAAGAGGAACGAACGACTAAATTATTAGAATTTATACATATCGATGTATGTAGTCCATTAAGTGTAGTCGTAAGCGATGGATTTCAACTTCATATGCTTTCTCCGGAAATTTGAGTGAATGTTCACTTAATGAGAATGAAGTATGAAATATTTTAAAATGTTTCAAGGACTTTCAAGATGAAGTGGAAAATCATTGTAACAAGAAAATAAAGTGGTTATTATCGTATTCCTTGGTTATGATAAATGTTTATTTTACATGCTATAATTGTATTAATACGGAAACGTTAATACATGTGTGTTTAATAAACAAACAGAAAGTTCCTAGTTATGCCTCTCTTATAAACTAGCTTGTTGATTAACAAGATGATCAAGGTTTCCTGATCATGGACATTGGATGTTGTTAATAACGGGATCACAACATTAGTGTAATGGTGTGATGAACATTCATCCGAAGTATAGCATTACGATCAAAGTCATTGAGTTTATATTCCTATAACAACTTACGAAGTGATCCTAATCCTTAGACCATGAGATCATGTCAATCACTAACACCGGAAGAGTTTCTTGATAACATCAAACGTCACACCGTAACAGGATGATTATAAAGATCGATTCAGAACTAATAAAGTGTTATGTTGAGGCCCATGGATAAAGAGTGGAATTTGTTCATCCCGATGACGGATAGATATGCTCTGGGCCCTCTCGGTGATATCACATTGATTAGCTTGCAAGCAAGTGATTTGATCACTAGAATGTTATATCACGGGAACGAGAAAAGAGTGCATGTCAGTAACGAGATCAAACTAGGTATGGATATACCGATGATCGAATCTCGGACATGTAATATATCGTGAAACAAAGGGATTAAGATACTAGCGTAAATAGGTTCCGACGATCACAAGAAAGTCATCGTTGAATGTGTGGGAGTCAGTATGGGTCTCCAGATCCCGCTTCTGATTATTGATCTGAGAGGGGTCTCGATCATGTCCGCACTATTCGCGAACCGTAGGGTGACACACTTAGGAGACACCGACATCCATTTGGAGCAGAAGTTTCATGCCGGAAAGAATAACAAGCGCAGGAATTTATTTCACTAGATACCGAAACAGGTTTTCGGGTGAAATTGCAGAAAGTGTTTCTGCATGTGAAATGAAATACTAGCAAGGGTTTATATGTGAATGTTTGTCATTAAAGTAATTGACAAAATTCTGAATAAATAAAAGGAGTTTTATTTAATGAGAGTTTGCATTAAATTTGGTGGAAATTTAATGGGATTTGAGTGGGTTTTTGAGTGGAGGGAATTGAAAGGCATTTGAGTGAGTGGAGTGTCCACCCACATGAATGTGGAAGAGGTGGGGGCAGCCCCATGGCTGGGCTCATGGCCCCTTGGGTGCCCCCCTCTCCTATAAAGGATCCCCTCCTCTCTCACTCACACCTCCTCGTGAAGGATCTCTCCCTCTAGTATTTATTTCCCATGGTCTCGGACTAGCGAGATACATGTTCCCGTGGCTTTTCGGCAAGAAAGAGTTGTGCTTCACTGCATCGCTGGAGCGAGGAGGCGGAGGTTGCTCGGTGCCTCGAGCGTGTGTGCACGGATGCGCATTGCTTTTATGGGACTTCCTCTCGATCTGGAGATCGGCAAGAGATCGTCTACATCAACCACGAGTTGAACTCGTTAAGCTTTGTCGGTCTTCAAGGGTATGTTCTCTACGGATATACATTCGTCCGTTGTTTGTATCTAATAGATAGATCTTGGTACATAGTTCACGTCGTAGGAAATTTTTTGTTTTCTATGCTGCGAACCCTACAGTTCGTTAGGTGGGCCTTTTGCGACGTTGTGCTCCATGTGTCGTTGGTTTGCGGTTGTAGTAGGTTGTATGTGGTTGTTGGTTCTTGAGGTTGTGTTATCTAGATGTTGCTTTGTTGTGGGTTGGTGTCGGTTGTAACGTTTTTCGTCTGGTTTTCTGTTAATTAACTAGGCAATTCTCTTCTTCTTAATTAATAGATCGAGGCAAATTTTTTGCCTCCGTTTCAAAAAAAAAAATTCTTGTGAGTTGCGCACTGTTTCAGACAGCAGTTTTAAGCGAGAAATTGTGTTGATTTGGCACAAGGACTGAGTTTTATGGAGGTTCCTAGACGGCAACCAAGAATTAGCAAACCCGGGTTTTTTTTTCTATTTCACCGGTTGCTTAATTATTCATCAGCAGGAAAGGGACTGGACCAAAATAGTGTGTCGAAATGTCTATCGGAGCGGCGCCGGACACGGGACACATCCACGCGCAGAGACGTTAACGCATGCATCGGCACTGCAGCAGGATACGGAATATACACATCTGCGCGCCTAGTACCGTTCTGGTCTGCACGTTGTCGAGCGTAGGGCGAGCAGTACAGTGCAAGCAAGCCTTTCCGATTGATTATGGTGTCGCGGCTAGTAATAATATAATTAATCCCACGTTTTATGACTAATCAATGGAGACGAGAGGTACGGCCGGTATCCATCCTCTCCAGACCTTTTCCTTGGGCGTTTGATATGTTCAATGATTGCATCATCGCTCCTACTAGTACTAGTGTGCAGGCAGCAGGCCTCTGCAAGCTTCTGAGAAAAGACGACGGACGGGGCGGGCTGGCCGGGTCGGCAGTCGCTAGTCGTCACCCACCCGGACGTGCGGCGCACCAATAATTCGTGCGTGCGTGTGCGCGCCCGTCAGTCCCTAACGGTAACAACGGCAACCAGTCATGCTTTTCCAGATGTTCGTCATGCTTACCTGGATCATGCGTTTCAACGCAGCAAATTGCCGCAGAAATACTAGTACTAGCTTCTGATTCCTGAGCAGCATCGATCTTGGTTATACATGAATCTCGACGACCAGGCATGCATGACGCGGCGCAATGTAGCCCGAGCACGACAGCGGAGTCTTCGACTCCAGCCAAGGCGGAGCTCAACCGAGCTTTGGAGTTCAATCAGACTGAATGTTACGATTTATTATTAATTTCTCCTAGCATAAAACGGCCATTATTCAGCTGGTTTAAAGAAAACAGTGAACGCTGCCATGGAAGATGGGGGAGGGTTATTGATTGGGTCGGCCACGGCCAGCTTTCCGAAACCAATGCAAGTGTGAAATATTCTTCGTTTTCGCGTAACGGAAACAGTACCATCGAAACTGTTGATTTTAACGCCCCAACCACCTCTGTCTCTCCCTTTCCCCTCCCTCCCTCCCTCCCTCCCTCCTCCTGATGTCATGCAGCGCAGCGCCTTTCTTTCTCTCTCTCTCGTGTGTGTATATAAAGCCGGCCAGGCTGTCTCTCTCTTCGCAAAGCTATTCCTTCCTCATTCATTCATACAAGCACACAACTTGCTGTAGTTCATCCTTTTCTTCTTCTTCACCCTGTACACACCATGGATGGTATGGTTAGCAGCTCATCTTTCAACAGCGTCCTCAGCTGCAGCGAAGCGGAGGCTCAACCGGAGGAGAGTTCTTGGACGGGCTACTTCGTGGATTTCATGATGTCCGAGGAGGAGAAGAAGAGGCAAGAAGCTACCTACTGCACCTATGATCAGGATGAAGACGAGGAGGAGGGCTCTATGATCTCTGACGCCGCCTCCCTCGCTCCCGCGGCGTTGCCGGACAGGTACAAGGGGCTGAAGAAGCTCAAGAAGAAAGTATTCAAGGCACTGGATCATGATGATTCCTTGGAGGACACTGCCAGCTCTCCCGTGAATAGCCCTAAGGTATGAATAATTGCCTTCGCTTCTCTTGTTGAGATTTGAGAAGGTGATCTTAATTTCGCCTGTTTTGATTTCTTTTTTTTTCAAGGTCAGTGCTTTGTCACAGCTGGAATTCAGCCCTAAAAGAAGGTGCAATGTTAGTGACCTCGCCAACAAGGTAACTCGGTTCAAAATTCCTCAATTGATTGGCTTCTTCTTCTAATAATGGTCTATAAGTTATATACACTTGATTTTATATTTTCTAGAATCTTTTACTTGCCTAATAGTACTAGTAAGAAATTTATATTTGATCCTTTTTCCCCTTATACTTTTCCTACATGAAGGGGGTTGGGATTGGCTATGATCACGGAAGAGAGGGAATGGATTCTGAAGATTCAGATGGAATGATGGAAGGAGTGAGATTTCTTGATCACAACCACAAGGGTATAACCCCATGTGCAGAGCTCAAGGACAAGGGCCTTTGTTTGGTTCCGTTGTCCATGTTGCTCAACTACCAGGGCTAACCAATTCGAGACTTAAGCCCTGTGTTTGGAACGCAATATTTTTTCCGGATCTTGTCGGAAGAAATGGAATATTGCTTCCTGAAATTCCTTCAAAATTCTGCGAAATTCTGTGTTCCAAGCATGTAGTTGAGCTTGAGTGTGGTTTACACTGTACAAACATGCATCGTCTGTGGGGATAATTGTCCAACAACATACAGTGTGGTGATCGATACTGTGGATATTTTATTACATAATATATATGAATATTATCACTGTTCTGCTGTTGCCGCCCTCCTAGTTTCTTTGTCGTCATTGTTTTGTTTCAGCTACCAGCTTGCAAATTGTCATAGGAAATATGGATCAATTGAGCTTGGTAAAATTGACTCGCTTTATGTCCTAGTAAAAACGAAATAATTAGATATATCTCAAACAGATAAAAAGAATCTAGCTAAAGGATGGGATTCTAATTGATATCAATGCGCCCCTAACTGATGCATACGCTGCATACCAAAGAGGCCATGCAATGCCAAATACTGTACCAACCTAGTTTAATTACACGATGAGTCCAGGGATCTGGATGAAGTTTAATGAGTTGTACAAAAATATTCCGTTCCATAATAAGTCCTTAATTCGTGGTGAGGCCACCCATGCATTTTGAATACGTATGACATTGCCCTCGCTTTAGTGTCACTTGTGTTCGATAGTATAAAGTGTTTTTTGTTTCCATACCGGTTGGTGCACTAGCTTATCGGCATGATCAAATGGGCTATCTACCTAGTACCTACTCACCTGTGTTCATCATATATAGCTGCCTTGCCATCCATGGGTGGCTCAATTTACCAAACTTTCCCTCCCTTAATCTATACACCCATGACTTTGCATGTCAAAGCATATATGGAAGAAAAAAAATTGAGTTTTTCCTTTACGGCGAAGAATTATTTTCAGAGTTATCTTTCTGCAAAAATACATTAAGGGTTTATAGGAGTAGGCAAGCTCCATTTTGGAATAGATACAAGTGGATAAATATGAATAATGCAATTGCCATGCATGAGCTCATGCATTCATGAACAAGGCAGTTAGGAAGTAGCTTTCAGGAAGCAAGTAGTTAGGGACTTGACTGTTGCAAAGGATTGAAAAGGCTAAAAGACTTGCTAACAAACCAATTAAATTGAAGGCTTCAGGCCTCCCTGATTGACAGCTTCAGCTTATCTTCATGCTAGTAGAGCATTACTTTCAAGCACCATATGTTTTGTACCTTATCGGATCTTAGGCAATGGGTTTCAAACATGAAGTCTCTAGCCTTTTGTTATACTTTCTTGCATGTTTCTAAACATTATGTTCATCTCATTACCGTCTAAACACATGTTGGGTACAAATCATGACTTTTTAATTATGCTCCGAAGAGTAGCTTGGCATTTTTAATAACTGGCATTTTCTCTTCGAGGCCTATTTATAGTTTTTTTCTCATTTGCACCTAAGTGTGGGCAAAATATCGATTTGACCTTTAATGGTATCTTGTGCTAATGCTAAAAAAAATACACTTTGAAGTAAGTGTTTTGTAGTGTATGTGCATTGGTAGTACGTTTCCACTAAAAGGCTTGCTGCTAGCACTACAACTTTGTCTACGCATATCTAATGATACCAGTCTTGAAAGCAAACCTATAAAATATACTCCAAATAGTCACGCACAAAAATGGAAAAAATGGTTATAAAAGGCAAACGAACTACTCGGTAAAACAGTAAAAAAATCTATATATTGAGAAATAAAAGCAGTTCTTACAAATAATGTGCCTATATTTATTTTACTTTTTGCAACAAAGTTTTTCGTTTCTCAAAGTTTAAATATCAAGTTCATGTTCCAAGAAATGATATTTTTTTTATCAATGTTGGAAAATACCAAAACTTTTTATGACAATTTTCTCTAGTTTCTTTTGATTGGTATTATTCTCATTCCATCATTCAAGACATATTTAATTATTATTACTAGACACTACTCATAAAAGTAGAAGGGTAAGAACTATATAGATAGGAGGATGCCTTTGTGTGGAAGTGGACGACAAGGTATTTTCAGAAAAAGTCTGCGTACCTTGCGTTATTCGAAGGAAGACAGAATTGGCCCCTTGTGGACAACATGTGGCAATACAAAGCCCTTCTTAAGTTCAAGCTTTTTGCGAGGAAAGCGGCATGGGATCACTACTGGACTGGAGATCGTCGGCTTAGGCATGGCTTGAGCAATGACAACTTGTGCCATATGTGACTCCAAGAGACTGAATCTATCTCCCAATTTCTTATAACCTTCTCTTTGCCCGAGAAATTTGGTTTTAGGTCTTGTGAAGCTTGGGCCAGCTGCAACTTACCCCTACCCTTCGGTATCGTTGGCATCATGGTGGATCGATACCACACGTGGATGGTCGATGAAGGAATCCCCCAAAGTTCATTCCCTTCTTCTATTGGCGATGAGATCGATCTGGTTGGAGATAAACAACCATGTGTTCAACAACTGATAAAAGGCTTAACTTTAATAAAAGGTGGATCTGGTTTGAATGTTGACCTTTAATAAAATGCGGTGTACATAAAGCTATGCAGAGGCTGGGGTATTACTCCCCTTTTCGAAAAAATGTGTTCAACAACCGTTAGAAACCAGTTTAACTTATACTTGACTATCTAGTGTAGGAAGCGAAAAGATGGAGAAGTGTGGGTTTTTTGGTGGGGTGTGAACCTTTAGTATTCTTCCTAGGGGGTTCGTGTTGTGGAGTTTGTATATTTGGATTTGGTTCTTCTTGTATCTATAAGAAAGGCTTGCATTCTCGCATGTTCCTGAAAGAAGAAATGTATAGATGGGAGCATTACATAAAGGTTCTTTGCATATGGATACCCCCATTGTAGATGTTTTCCTCATGTTCTATACACTGAGTCTATAACTAAAAAACCCATGGCATCTAAATCTTCCTAGAGCCATATGTGGTAACCACAAAATACCGGGATGTGGGATATCTCAGATAGTTACTAACAAGAACCATGTCCAATATACACTTGTCACAAAGGTAGGAAGATAAGAACCAATTAATATATCCCCAATGTAAATGTATATATTAGATAGAAACATTTAGGATATCCACCTATTAGAATTGGTTTTTCTCTCTAATCGTCTATATATATGATGTAGCGTGCATATTTATTTCTTATCTATTGGTTAGAAACATGAAATTAAAGCAAGCAATATTCACATTAGATTTGTATTCTTCATAGAGGTTTGTGTAGTGATTGTAGCTCAACTAGTTTCTTCAGGTTGTACCTTGCTCTTGGTTTAGATGTAAGCGTAACTTTATGAAACATGTAAACGATTTTTAGTAGTTCCTTATCACATCATGCAAATCAACAAAATAAATTATTATATAAAAAATTCCTATCCTTATTTTCCTATTCATCGATCATTCTAATGAATCAGGAAAACGTATGGAAGATAAGAACCAATTAATATATCTTAATAGATGAATAGAAAATGAGGATAATAAATGTATATATTAGATAGAAACATTTAGGATATCCACCCACCACAATTGGTTCTTCTCTCTAATCATCTAAGATGTAGCATATGTATTATTTTCATGTTAGTTGGTTAGAAACATCACATCAAAGCAAGAAATATTCAAATTAGAATTTCATTCTTCGTAGTTGTTTGTGTAGTGATGGTAGATCAACTACATGCCTCGGATTATACCTTGCCCTTGATTTTAATGTAAGCGTAACTTTATGAAACATGTCAACGATTTTTAGTAGTTCTTTAAGACATCAGGCAAATCAAGAAAATTAATCATTATATTAAAATTTCCTGTCCTCATTTTCCTATTCATCTATCATTCTAATGAACTAGGAAAAGTATGCATGCATACTCATCATCATTAAAATCAGCACCATAATTTTACAAAATATAGAAATCGTTCAAGACATACATTCATATATGATGATGATTTTAGACACCATTATTTTTTTGAGGGAAATTAGACACCATTGATTTTAGACACCATTATAGGAAGGTCTATTGCAGAATTTTATTCTACAATACACTTAGGTCAAGAGCAAGGCACAACCATTAGAAAATAATGGTTGTGCCTTGCTCTTGAGAGTGTAAGCCTGGTTTAAGTAATTGGTTAAGGACCGGTGATCAGTTCATTCTCATTCAACCAACCAAGTCATCACATCATTATAAATAAATTACCTATTATCATTTGCATGATCATCAATCATTCTAATGAATCATAACAAAAATTACATAACCATCTAAAATTGAAACAAGCATCACAAATTTGTGACCTAGCTTGATCAAAAAATCTAGGACACGTGATAAGGAAAGTTCAATACATGTTGAGAACCACTACTAGTTCAATCATAGATATTTTACCGACCATCGAGTTAGATGTATACATGATTGTACATAAAATTGTGATCATATTTTCTATTCCATATCACATACGCAATATGTAAGTTTTGTATCATCATTGGTCTAGTGATGTCTTCTACCTTTTTTCCCATTATGGACTAATGTGGGACCTTCAAGTTCAGATGGGCGGATGTAGAACAACAAGTTTCCATAAGAGGGTGGCCTAAGGTTTATCAAACCGTGAGATCCGTGCGATGGAAATATTCTCAACTTAAGAAAAATTGCAGTTAAGATAAACATTGTTTGTTGTGTCCCCAACACATCTATCATAATGGTCAATTTAGTAGGTGCACTAGTTCGATGTCGGAATTGATTAAATTTGCAATTTGAAGTTTCTTAGTTTTGGATAAAATAAAATAAAATTACAATAGAACATAAAAGAGGGAAACAAGTTCTACCAATTGAAACAAGATCTTGGGGTACATACCACTAGTAGCACTTATAACATTTTAGCAAATGTAACCTACTATGTGAATTTCATAAATAAACCCCACTACCATGTGATACTGATTTTAGCAAAGCATAACTCTTTGTAATCTAATCTGCCATATGCGTAGCATTTAAATGAAAATGCATGAGAACATGGCATTATTGGAGGGTTCTGGCGGTTGCTAGGGTCCCAGTGACATTTCTATCTCCAAAAATGGTGATGGTAGGCCCCTCGAGCAGTGAGGTCGGTGGCTTTTGGTCATGGTGCCTTCTACTTCTTCCTGGTGGCGGAGGAGGAGGTGTTAGCCACTACATTCACGACCTGGCGACCACCTCCTATCTAAGACCATGGAGGTGTGGCATGACAATCACCTCCTCCCTTTCAGTGCAACATCAAGAAATAAGATACAATGTAGTGGTGAAGTGTGTGTCAACATCGAAAAAGATGAGGAAAATGAGGAGGCCTAGAGTTCCACCTCTAGACGTTGTCAAATCAAGGCTTGAGAGAGAGGGCATCGATGATGAAACTACCATCGATCATACCATATGAGAGAGAGAGAGAGTTATGCAAAAAAATTGAGAAGTGTGGGGTAGGTGTTTGAGGAGACCACATCGGTGACAACAAAGACATAGTGGTTTTACCTAGGTTTGGACCCTTAGATGAGAAATTGCCCTAGACCATATTGCAAATGGATTATCTGGATGTTGTTTACAAAGGTACAAGAACTAGACCAAATATACATATATAGGTCTTGGCGATGGCGTCCTTGTGTTCTCTTCTGAGACAAGATGGGCTTAATATTTGTTGGAGGTCTTCACTCCCCTTATACAAAGGTGAATCCTTCGGCTCCAAGTATTAATCTCCTGGTATAATTTGATTTGATATGATCCTAACCGAGCAAGTGAAGTTATCTCCTGATCCTCATCAGATCTTAGATTTAACATGATCTTCCTTATCTCTTAGGAGTGCTCGATCGGGTTTGGAACTTAGAAGCCCCCTAACACTCGAGGGCATACTCAGGTTGTGCACGTCTGTATGGTATGTTCCTCCGATAGCTTCATAACTACTTATGGATAGCGGGGGATCTAGGCCCTAAGCCAGCTGGGCCATGGCCCCGGGCACTATAGCAGCACGGCACAATTCATATGAACGTGGTCCGGATCGTCGCCCAGTGATAAAGGGCGGAAATGTGGACAAGCCCGTTGACGAAGAAGGGAGTGCAAGGGTTAGGATCACTTGACCCTCACAAAAGAGTGATCAAGTGGATCTAGCCTGGTTTTGATTAGAAGTGCAGATTTCTGTAATTGGTTTGGTAACCGCATACGGACCTCAACAAGAACCGTCTATGATCTATGATGAGTTGGTAATCAGAGACAGCTCGAGAAATGTTTTGTGTGTATCAATCTTTGGGGCTCTAAATAGGAGCCATGTGCGAATGCTTTTATAAGATATGGTTTTGACTAACCTGTCTTGGAGGAACATGTGTCTAGATGTGAGATACTCTGTATGATCTTAACTTCGCTTTTATATCGCACAAACACAAGCATGTTACCATGATCTTAACCTAGGAACAGCACGCGTACGTTTGGAATATATATATAGACGTTGGCATGCATGCATGCATGTTACTGAAGCTTCCAACCAAAAGGTGGCACTGCGTTTCTTAATCCACAATCATAATTAGGTTGCTAATCACTCTACTGAACCAGTGCCTTTTCCTTCTTAAAATCCTTCAGACTTAAACACATTGATCTGAGTCGTCAATTGGGGAGCAATATATATATAGACACACACACACGCAGCAAGTCAGCAACAACCGGAACAATCAGAAATAGCCTCTCTCTCTTCCTTTTTCCCCCTTCAAGTGATCAGAAAATACCCTCTTGCAGGTTGCAGGCCACACACAGAAGTAGTATATGAATATCAAACTGAAAAGAGAGTCATGTCCATGTGCACAGCACCGAGGTTGGTAGCACCCACGAAATACCGTATCGAATCCACGTCTTGGCCGCCCGCCATGAGTGATAGAAAACTCCCATGTTCTTTCGCCCGTGTATACATATCCGTGGTTTGATTCGTTTCAAACAAAAAATCAATTAAATCGGTGTTTGTAGAATATTCGTCAGCCGTCCTGATTAAAAGCGGAAGCAAGTTGGAAATCTTTAACGGAATAATAGAGATCAGAGATCAATGGATTAACTTACAAGTCAATGCTCTCTCTGGAGTTTTGATTCAGGAACTGTAAGTCCAGTCCAGCAAGTCGGAAAAGAGACACGTATTGGATGTTCTTGCCGCCAGTGCCATCGAAATTAACAACTGAAGCCTACCTTGATACAGTTACTCCAGGTACCAAAACCAGTCTGGAGGGTTGCCGGTCGAGTTCCCAAACCTGAAGGAACAACGAAAAAAACCTGGAGGGTTGCCGGTTGAGGTAGGTTCGCCTGGTTCCGATTTTTTACTGGACAAATTTGCCCCTGGCAGGTGTGCGTATTTACATCACGTGCCACCGCCAAGTTGATCTGTTGAGTCAACGACGAAGAAAAAAATATCATCCTTAAACCCGGACAAGGAAATCTTCTCCTTCCCGAGCCGACCGCCGCGGCCGCGCCCTTCGCCGCCGCCATCGCATCGTGATCTCGCTAAGGGCGCCCTCCTGCCTCCAAGCCGCCTTCGGCCCCTCCAACCTGCTCGACCTCGCGGGCCTTCTCCTCTACCACCACGGCGTCACGCGCCGTCAGCGGCAGCTGCTCTGCCAGCGTAGTGCCGCCGATGAGGGCCAGTGGTCATAGGAGCCCCCGATGGCGGGCAACAGCGGGGCACGTTTTGGGAGGACCACAGCGATACGCCGTGGTGGCTGGTACTGTGCGACAGAGTTTCCTCTCCGATTTGGGGATTTTTTTAAAGCTTGCCGTGTCGCTGAAAGGCGAAGATAAGCCCACAGGTCGCGGAAACTAGCAACCCCCAACTCCCGTCGCTCGTCTCCTCAGGCGGCGCCGGTAAACCCACTTCCCTTCCCAGATCTCAGCCGGCGATCAGACTGATTCCCTCTCCCTCCACTTGCCGCTCCAGCGGATGGAGGGAGGGGGAACCTTGTTCCTTCGTCTAGTAGTTAGGGTTAGGGTATTTTTGTCATGGTGCGTCGTTGGGGTGGTGGGAGCGGCGCCCAGACGAATAAAACTGCCTCATCTCTACTCCCACACCGGTGCTGATCATCATGGTTGCACCTCGGAGGTGATGGCAACGTTTGTTGTTTGGTCTTTCAGATCGGCAGTTTGGTCTTCTTGTCGTTCTTTAGATATGGCGAGATCCGTCGTTATCCGTGATGGCACTGGCAGCCGGGACGAGGTGGTTTTTCTGGAGCAAGGATGTTGGTCCAGAGGTGGTGGATCTGCCTTTCTCCTTCGACTTCGTCGACTGGAGGTGATGGATCTTGGTCCAAGACAGCACGGGGGCGTCCCCCGGTCGACATGCCACAGCAACATGTGCCTCGCTGCGTGCAGCAGGCCTGTTCATCGACTCACAAAGCCTTGTCGGCGATGATGCTTTTTTGGATCTTGCAATGGTGGAGGCTCGACGTCTCTTTCGGCGTTCGTCTCAGCGGCGCTGGAGTTTGGCGGAGGCCGCTAGATTCGGTGGTTGCAGTAAAACCTAGGGATCGTTTTTGTATTTCTCGATCACTTAATCTTTTATCTGCAGTGTTTTTAGAATAATCATTTTATTCCAGTCTGTCTTGAAACATGTGGTTGCTCTAAAAAAAAAAATGGCGAAGATAACGGAGAACCTTACATGGCTTTGCTCGTCGCCATCAGCTTACATCTCCAGATCATGGTGCAGTGGAAGAGGAAGCAACGGATGTCGAGATCCATGGGGTTGGAGGATCTCTTGTCGATTTGAACCGACGGAAATAGGAGCAGAGGACGAGACCATGAGATCCATGGAGGATTAGATGTGGACATGTGACAACATGAAAGAGGGGATTCTTCCAGAGGAGACCGGCGTACTGACGTTTTCTTAGCGTGGTGATGCACAGAAGAAAAGGCAGAATTTTTTATTCATTCTGACACTGTTGGTTCTCACGTAGTCAAAATTTGGAACCTGGTAGTCCGGAGACAATGACAATTTGGCGTTTATGCCAAAAGTCAGTGACATGGCAAATTTAGCGTTTAGAATGATATAGCTGCTGTAATTTACCAATCGGGTAACGTCACTTCACTTTTCAGAAAAAAACAAATAATGATTAAGCTTGTCAATATGTTTTATTATTGGTCTAATTTGTTATGCTAAGTTTCATCTGCCTAAAAAGATTAGTAAAAATCAATCAATATGTTTTATTCTTCAATCGATGCCATGTGATTTTTCACTTAAAAATAGTGTAATGTCATTTTCATTGGTACAAATTTAAAATTGTACTATTCCATGGTACAAAGGATAGGTCAAGAACTCCATGCCATATGAATTCGATTGACTTGAGGAAATATCACATAACACCATATGATGGTGCTCATTTTGCACACAACCACATGAAGGCTTTGTTTTTGCAGAAAACACCATAATTTGCTACTACAAGGCGGAGGCGGCCGACCAGAGTTGAGTAATTGGAAACACCAAAACAACATGGTGGCGTCCCCGGACGCGGGGAAGACACGAGTTGGCACCCTGTGGTGGTTGAGTTTGTCGACCGTCGTCGCGGCCATCCTTCGGAGCCTCACGTGCACATTCGATAGCGTCAGATTGGACAAGGGTCGCGCGACTAGCATGACAGCAGCGGCTCTGGCAGAGACCATTGGTGGTGCACCGCCAGGGTTGCAAGTGGAGGCTGCATCGCGAGAAGAGAAAGTGCTGAGCTACGGCGACTGAGGAACATGAAGCTTCCGCCCTCCATTTCCAGCGCGAGCTGCAGCAGACGGCCCGACGCGACGACCAACGAGGCTGCAACCAGGCGTGCTCTGCTTGCTTGGTGACTGGTGCCACCGTTCGCTCCGACGTGACGCGACTGCCGACGAGACACACGGCCAACCGTGTAAGCTCATCATTTGCCTCAAGATCAAGGCCAAGACGGGGACCCTGTCTCTGCCGCCACCGTTTGCTCCGAGGTTGTTGCGAGAGCCGCCCTAGTCTCCCGTGATCCGTCGGCAGTGCTACACGGGCTCCACGCCACGTTCCCCCCGATGGTTGCATGTGCCGCAGCTCGCTGGTAGGTCGACGAAGACCAAGTGCGCCACGACGACATTGATTTGGTATGGAGCGTTGCCCGAGCAACAAGCGGATGGAGCCGAACGTGAGAAAAGAGCGGTGGGCAGGATGATACGTCCTGGGTGGAAGGAGGAGCTGTGGCACGTAGCTGGGTGAGCGGCGGCGCGAGTCTCCTTCGTTGACCCGTCTAAATTGCTACTATCAAGGATGCTAATGACTATTTATGTGTTATGAGCAAAAAATATAGAGAAATATGTTGTCTTGTGCAAAATAAAGGGCAACATGTGGTTCTGCGCAAAAAAATCATGAACACGTGGTGTTATGTGCTATTTGTTCGATTGACTTATGAATTTCAACACGTCATATGTTGTTTATTTAATTTAATCCGGCTCCGTGGCAATGCACGGACATTTAACTAGTTTTTATAAAATTTCTATCGTAAAGTTACTATAATTATGTCATCATCAACATATATTCCAATTTCCAACAAACAAAAAGCGTCGAGATAGAGTGATATGGAGGACTTTTTTTTCTTCTTCTGAAAACCAGTTTTAATTTGTCCTGGTATCTTTGACAAGATTGCAAATCCAATAATTGAAGAACTGATGACTTGTTAAATCCAGCGCACTCTGATTGGAATCCCACTACGAAATCCAAGAGTAGATTATGGTTACGTTGGATTTGGACTGGGTCTGGAATGAAGTTGCACGTTATCCATGTGTTATTAGCATCTCTCAGTCTGCCGTACTATCATCAGTCGCTACAGGCATGACTAGTGCAGCCTAACTGTTAATCAGGCCTAATCCTACAAGAGCCCGTGAATAGAATATTGTTCGGAATAATACTGATGATCGATAGTCTATGCCTGGTTTTGATGTGACTGTACCCTTGAAACTCTTCTACCATTTTTAGGGAGAAATTCTTGTACTCCCTCCGTCCGGAAATGTGAACTAAATCACTTATTTCCGGATAAAGGGAGTATCGAAGTTATTTATTTTAGAAATTGACGTATTTATTAATATAGAATGTTTAATGTTTACATCCGGTCTCTGTATTACTAAGATGCACACGTCACACGAACGACAGAACTAGGGAATAAAAAGAAGATATGCATTACAATAAATCACTATGAAAAAGTGTCTCCAGTCTAAGATAGATCAATCCTTAAATCACGCGGTCATCCATGTCGGGAGAAAATATCCCTCGCCGGCGTACATCCCTCCAAAAATAAGTCGTGAAACTCCATGCGTTAGAGAATAGTCCATGATCAGAGGATAGTCGTGGCTCGATAGATAACCCGCAGAGAAGAAGACACAATATTATTAAAAATCTTATCATTTCTACAAAGCCATAGCGACCATATAATGACAAGCGCTCCCACCCTAAATAAATTTCTAAAATTATCAACAATTCCATACAACCAATTACCAAAAACATTGGTTACTGAACATGGAGGAGATAAACCAGAAGCTATTTGGATGAATGACCATATAGAGCGAGCAAATTTGCAATGAAAGAATAAATGACTAATTGTCTCATCATGATAACAAAAACGCATTGTGTACTTCCATGCCAATTCCTCTTTGCAAGATATCTTTTGTTAGAATTACATCTTTACGTAGATACCATGCAAATATTTTCGTCTTAAGGGGTATTTTGAATTTCCAAATTTTACTATTATCATCGACGGGATATCAGGTTGGACCAAAGCTTTATATAGTGACCCAACAGAAAATTTACCACTTTCTAGTAATTTTCATTTGAACATGTCAACACCGTCCGACAATTGTATAGTAGATAATCGTAATTATAGATTATTCCAAGATACCAATCGAGGACCAATAAGACTTCTTCTGAAAGACACATTAAGAGGGTTGTCTTCCATCACTGTGGAAATTGTATCCCCTTGGTGTCTAACAATCGAATATAGAGCTGAATATTGTTCGCGAAGAGTAGTTTGGCCAAGTCACTTATCTTCCCAAAACCTAACCTATGATCCATCCTTAATCTCGAAAGCACCAAAATAAAAGAAATGTTTTTTGGTGCCCATAAGGCCCGCCCAAAAGTGTGAATCACCGGATTTCCAAACCACTTGAGACACAGCTTTGGACCCTATATATTTCCTCCATAACAAGGTTTGCCACACACCATCTTCTGTAAGTAGTTTAAAAAGCCATTTGTCCAGAAGCGCGATGTTTTTGACTTGCAAATCATGTATTCCTAGTCCACCATACTCCTTTGGGCGGCAAACCATATTCCATCTAGCCAATCGATACTTATTTTTCTCACTTTCCCCTTGCCAAAAGAATCTTGAGGGGAAATAATCCACTTTGTTCAAGACACTTTTTGGTATTTGGAAAAACGAGATCATATACAGTACCATGTTAGTAAGTACTGAATTTATGAGTAGTAGTCTTTCACCAAGGGATAACAATTTGCCTTTCCAACTATTAAGACGTTTTTGTAGCCTTTCCTCAACGAGTTTCCATTCAG
Source organism: Avena longiglumis (assembly GCA_030063025.1). Classification (NCBI taxonomy): domain Eukaryota; kingdom Viridiplantae; phylum Streptophyta; class Magnoliopsida; order Poales; family Poaceae; genus Avena; species Avena longiglumis. Next base: position 201,726,698 of record CP125976.1, on the reverse strand, counting down.
CTATTGTGAGACGCCGATAATGAATCGGTATTCCTAAATAGTTGATTGGAAACTGCCCCTGACCACAACCAAAAAGTTCGGCATATAGGTGGGCCTCGTTTTGGGCCTCTCCAAAACAATACAAATCACTCTTATGGAAGATAATTTTAAGTCCTGATAACTGCTCGAATGCTGATAAAATTAATTTCAGATTCTTAGCCTTCTCTAGATCATGTTCCATAAGAAGGATTGTATCGTTGGTGTATTGAAGAATAGAGAGTCCACCATCATTAAGATGTGGAACTAATCCTTCAATTTGACCATTAGCCTTTGCTCTTTTAATAAGGATAGCCAACATATCATCCACTATATTAAATAGTAAAGGCGATAATAGATATCCTTGTCTCGGTCCTTTCTTTGTATGGAAGTATTTTCTAGTATCTTCATTTACATTAATGGCAACACTACCCCCAGACACAAACGACTGAATAAGAGCGTGCCACTCCTCAGAAAAACCTTTCATGCAGAGTGTTTTCTGAAGGAAAGACCAATTAACTTTGCCGTATGCCTTCTCAAAATCAATCTTGAACAGTACACCATTTAATATTTTTAAGTGTAGTTTATGGATTATTTCATGCAGAATTATAACGCCATATAGGATATTTTTTCCTTGCATGAACGCAGTTTGAGATGGACTAACAACATGGTCAGCAATAGAGTTAAGTCTAATCATGGCAACTTTAGTAAAAATCTTAAAGCTAACGTTAAGCAAGCAGATTGGGCGATACTGTTGTATATGTTCTGAATTGTTAACCTTAGGCAGTAAAATTATATTGCCCAAGTTTAGTCTAAAGAGATCCAACTGACTGACTTGTAAAAATCTAAACAAATTCCTCAGTTCCTCCTTGATAACGTCCCAGAATCTCCGGTAGAATTCCGCTGGGAAGCCATCATGCCCTGATGCTTTGTTATGTTCCATTTGGAGAACAACTTTCTTAACCTCTTCCTCAGTATATGAGGCAGTTAGAAAGTTGTTTTCTTCATTAGAAACCTGAGGAATATTGGCCGTTTGAGACTCGTCCAATGAGAATAAATTTTCCATTGGAGCCCCAAACAAGGATTTATAATAAGCTACAATATATGACTTCAGTTGCTCCTGTCTCTCAATCATACCTTCATCCTGGATGAGAGAGTGAATAAGTTTCTTCTTATGCTTGCCATTGGCAACAACATGGAAGTACCTAGTATTCACATCTTCTTCCAGAATGAATTTTGCTTTAGAGCGTTGGTACCATTTGAGTTCCTCTTTGCGCAAGAGTCGGGGTATCTCTGCATTCGATTGGCTTTTAAGCTCAATTTCTTGTACAGTTAATGGACTGACCTCCGCGGAAGCCTATAAGTCACCAATAATAGATGTTAGGCGTATTTTTTCGTTTTTAGGATCCCAGCTGTGTGCCTGGCCCAGCCACGAAGGAACATGCGTAAAGCACGCATTTTGTTATTCCATCGTAAGATAGGCGTTTGGCCATCAACCGGTTTATCCCAAATAGCCTTCAGATCATCCATCAGAGTTCAAATTTAAACTCATTCATAGACTTCCGTGGCGGTGATCCAAAAGATAAAATCAAAGGAGCATATGGTCCAACAAAGCCTCAATATGCTCTAGAGCGCGAACAGTTACCATAGGGAACTTATGTTCCCAATCTGTATCCATAAGCACTCTATGTAGGTTTTCATATGTTGGCTCCAGAAGACTATTAGCCCAGGTAAATTGCCTTTCTAACATTGTTACCTCTCTTAAGTCCAGACTGTCTATAACAGCATTGAAAAAAGGCCAATGTTCATCGAACCGACCCCGTCTTTTCTCGTGAGGGAATCTAAGCAAATTAAGATCCCCTCCTATAAGAATACGGTATGGATTGTCCTTTGCTATATTCACTAAATCACGTAAAAAGTCAGCTTTATAAACATCCTGGGTGGGTCCATAAACAGCGACTAAAGACCATGTGAAATTGTCAGCCTTGTTACGGATATGGAGTTTTATAAAAAAATCTCCCACCAAACTAGCTAAAACTTCCATTGTCTCATCTCAAATGCCTAACAGGATCCCCCAGATCGACCATACGACGGACGTGATATCCACGTAAAGTCCACTCCATCAGAAAGGCGATTGAGTAGGGCTTATGAAAAATCACGTCTACCAGTCTCAGAGATACCCAGCAAATCCAACTTATGGTCTCTCACACAATCAGCAAAGAATAAATGTTTAGCCAAGTCCCGAAGACCTCTGCTATTTGAAAACATTCCATTCATTGAGAAACTATAGGATATTCGGATACACGGGATCTCTTGCATGACCGCTGGCTCTTTGATTTCCGACCAGAATCTTTTAGCTCATACATAGAGGCAATCCCAGTCTCATCAAAGTCCACTTCCGGCACTTCACCAACTAAGTGAGAAAGGAGTTGACCATCTATTATAGCATGCAACTCCTCCTCCTCGGTTAGTGAAGCATCAAGAACAAAATCGACCTTAGGAGTAATCGTTAGATGGTCAACCTCCATGTGTTTCAAAACATTAGAAGAAAAATGAACATCCCATACGGAGCTACCCAAACTAATGCCAACATTGGTTAGTTTAGCAAAAATAACAGGAGTAGAATATGAAAAAAGATTTTGAAGAACTCATTATACCTGGCGAATCTAAGTTCTTCTCAGCCTTACGACGCATGGTCTTGACCATAGAATCCTCATCAGTATCCGACGCCCCAGAGGCATCGACTCCATGGCGAGTGCTCCGCCTGAAGGGAATATCACTCCCCTACACAACAACTTGTGTAGCAATACCAGGATAAGAAAACCGCAATGGGGACAAAGGTGACCGATGACCCACAAGTATAGGGGATCACAACAGTCTTCATGGGTAGTATTACCCAATTTATTGATTTGACACAAGGGGAGACAAAGAATACTTGCAAGCCTTAACAACTGAGTTGTCAATTCAGCTGCACCTGGAAATAGTTCTTGCTCACAGAAGTTTATCAAGAGTAACAAAGATCAATGATGAAACATGAGCAATAATGTAACTTGATAAAGATATGATGGGATTCGAAAAGGTAGGCATAGGGATGGATGGACGGACGTTGCATGGACGAGTCTAAACATGTAACTTCAAAGAATTAGGGCATTGCAGATAAATAATAACAAGCATCAAAGTACTAAACAATCCTAGGCATGTGCTCCAAATATAGTCATACGTGCTCACAATGAGAACTTGCACAACATCTTTTGTCCAGCCAGCCCGTGGCAGTGGGGCCTCTAGGAAACTACTGGCAATTAAGGTGATCCTTTTAATAGAACATCGTAGCAAAGCATTAACACTCCGTCAACACATGTGATCCTCACACCACAGCCATCCCCTCTTGTTGTCCCAATTATTGTCACTTTGGGGCGTTTAGATCCGGACAATGATATGTGTACACAACTTGTAGATAAGATCACAAACAATACTATCATAATGATTCAATAATAAGTTCAGATCTAAGATCATGGCACTCGGGCCCTAGTGACAAATATTAAGCACAACAAGTTGCAACAAAGTCAAATAGCACTAATAGAGATACTAGGCACTATGCCTCTAACAGATCTTATTCGATTACATGATAGAACTCATCCAATCCCTACCATCCCCAAGCCTACATCGGGGGATTACTCACTCATGGATGAGGGAAACATCGGAGGTTGATGGAGATGCGTTGGTGATGACGATGGTGATGATCTTCTCCAAATTCCTCGTCCCGGCAGGGTGCCAGAATGGAGTTTCTGGATCCGGATCTTGGTTTCTGGTGGCGGCGGCTGAGCGGAACTCTTTCTGGAAAACTATCGAACCCCCCTTTGTTTTTAGGTCAGAAGGCAACTTATAGGCGCGGGGGGAGGCCGAGGAGTTGCCTGGGGTGGGTCTGGGCCCCCCAGGCCTCCCCTCTGTGTCCCCTTCTGGCTCCATGGATCTTCTAGTGAGAAATAGTTTTTGGCATATTTTCCGAGATTTTTCCTAATAGTTCATTTTCTGCACAAAAACAAGACACCATGGTAATTCTGCTAAAAATAGCGCCATTCCGTGTTAGTTATATCCAAATCACACAAGTATAGAGGAAAAACAATAGAAAAGTGTTCAAGAAAGTAGATACGTTTTAGACGTATCAACTCCCCCAATCTTAGCTTATTGCTTGTCCTCAAGCAATTCAGTTGAAAACTGAGTGCGATAAAAGAACTTTCACGAACACTTTGCTTCATATGATGTAAATATTCTTAGCACAGGAGTAGATGCTTAGACAATTCATAATAAGAAGTATGCAACTAAGTCTACTCAATAATCATTGCAAGCTATGAAGAGAAAACCAACTAAATAATAATAAGTAGCATGAAACATAAACATAAGCAACATTGCAATGCTCATAATAAGGTATGATAGAGTGGTATCTCGCTTTCCTTTGTTTGAAGAGCACAATATAAATGCCAAGGCACCTCTGAAGTTCACATGGATACTAGAAGTAAAGATATTAGAGATACAAGCATCAAAGTCATGACATAATTAACCAAGTTTTGGAACAAACACAAGAATGACAACTATGCTCTCAAGAAGGCGCTCATAGAATAAGTGGTGACTCAAAAAAATTGTGAAAACGGTTCTGTGAAGGTTTGAAAGGCTTCCCAATGCTGAAAGGAAGGTACTCATTAGCTTTGATCTCTCATTGCCCCTATCATAGGCATCTTCATATGGTTTAGGTGAAAGTGAGGTCCACTCTGAATCATATGCTTGACAGACCATAGACTGGAAATCCCAAGTCCCTTGAGTACGAGGGTCACTCCGCATGCTACTCAACTGTGGTCACGTGAAAGTTCTTGTCATTGTAAATACATGCATATTATCGAGAACCGCCAACGGGGTACCCCTTGCACATGGTACATGAGCTTTCCCATAACCAAAATGACAAGGAAAGCAGACAATGAGCATCTCACCAATCTTTTTATTTACCATATGCGTAGCTTTTTATTGAGGACGCTTCATAGATGCTCATTATAGTGTTGCTGCAAGTTTCCACCATGATTAAGCATGGCTTAGGCTAGCGGCCCAGGCGTTTCTCTAACACAATGTATAAACTCCATGAACTAACAACTTCCCCTTTTCTTTCACATCGTTGACATCCATAAACAAAAGAGCAAGGAATCAACTGTATGATATATCCAACAGGTTTTAAAAGCGTTCCCCGTGACAGCACGGTTCTGCCGACTCCTAGTATATAATAAGCAAGCATATAACTTTCATGGACTAGTCACAATGGTTCAAGATTATTAAGCGCAAGGAATAAAGTGTGCCATCAAGTTCGTGAGAGCTTTACTAACTAACTTTCTCAAAACAGACAAACATTTTATTTTGGAAGAAAACACGACATATATAAAATATGCACTGAAATAGCAAATGGTGCTAATGGGTAGGTATGGTGGATAAAGATGGCAATATTGGTTTTGGGGAGTTGGAAGCACAGGTAGAGCACATACTCAGTGCAAGTGAAAGCTAGTAATAGAGAGGGAGCGACAAACGAGAGAGAAATAACTGTCATAATCATGCTTGCAACAAAACATGACTAACTATGGCATGAAAGTGATACAAGAACTCTGACGCAAAATAAATCATCGAGGCTTACTGACTATTGATTAGTCATATGCATGCGTGAGCATGTGCCAAGTCGATTCACATGAACAGTCAGAGGAGGATACCACAATATCATACCAAAGTATGGATAAAACAATGCAAGCAAACATTCATATGACATGCTACAAACTATTAGCAAGCTGGAGCTAGTCATAGACAAGCAAGAACTACTAAGCATCCATAATGACATACACCTTACACAAACAGGCTAAGCATGCTCACAATGAAGAGTATATGTACAAGAATGAAACAAATAGAGTTCGTTACCAGCCTCTTACCACACCTTGAATTGTCTTAATCTTCATTATTGCCCTTCACTTGTGTGACTTGAATAATTAACATGAAACCAAAATCCACTAAGGACGGCTGAACCCTGCAAAGAACTCACAAAACTAAAGAAGAACAACAAATATTTTTGGTGTTTTCGATTTTTTTAGAAGGCAACCAACGCAAAACCAAACGAACCAAAATAAAACCAAAAAAAACCAAGACGCTCCAAGAACAACACAACTGTGCATGAAACATTAAAAACGAAGTGTCTAGAAAGACCTGGGATTTTTATTGATGAAGAAGGGGATGCCTTGGGAACCCCCAAGCTTTGACGCTTGTACCTCTTGAGTAATTCTTGGGGTGACATGGAGTGGCTCCCCCCAAGTTTGAGCTTTTGTCCATTCTTCATCTCATTGCATCATCCTCTCTCTACACCTGAAATTTTTCTTTCATACAAAACTTCACACAATCTTCATTAGCAACATTAGTTTATTCAAAAGATATTAGACCTATGGCAAAGCTTTGGAACAACAAGACTTTTCATTAAAAACACAAGCTACTGTAGCAACTCCTTCAAAAATCTCAATTTCCCAAAAAGAACCCGAAAAGGAATCAATAAGAAGCAAATGGAAATAATGGCAGAAATCTGTCAAAACAGACCAGCAGGTAGAAACCAATTTTTCCGAAGACCTTCTGTTGCTCAAATCAAAAATTGTTGAACTAACGAAAGTTATCTAACATACTAGGGGATTTATTTGTAAATTTTCAGCTCAATCCGACTTACAGAGACTCATCACGAATTTTTATTATGGCGGATAGAAATCTGTTTCGGGACAACAACTCCCCAAATCTTACTTCCCTCTCATTAGAGGTCATTCTTGGCACAAAAAACAAAAAAAAGGATAAGGAGAGGTCATTACTGAAGTAATAACTTCCAAGACTCAAGGAAACTCTTGGGTTATCTCCCAACAAGTACTTTTCTTTAAAGCCTTTAAGTTAGGCACGGCGAAGAGCAAAGATCAGAAAGGAGAAAAATAAAAGTGAGCAAGTATAACCACTGTGAAAACATTATTTTGTTTATTAAAATCCTTTTGTTAACAAGGTTGATCAAGTCTTGTTACCAAAACAATCTTATATGAAACAAAACTTTGCATTCCACAAGGTGATTATGTTACCTCATACTTGATAGTAATGGTCCCAATCATAATAGTTTCAAAATTTTCTTATGGAATGGGACAATATATTTCTCCAACCTTGATGCTCTCAATATTTTCAATGGAATTCAGGCAATAGCTTTTAATAACCTTCTTGGGGAAATAGATAGTGTGATCTTTGTCATTAATATTGAATGTTAATTTTCCTTGATTGCAATTGATGACAACACCTGCAGTATTAAGAAAAGGTCTCCCAAGAATAATAGACATATTATCAACTTCAGGCATTTCAAGCACAACAAAATCAGTTAAGACCATGAAATTATGAGCAACCTGAACAGGAACATCCTCACATATACCAACAGGAATAGTAGTTGACTTATCAGCCATTTTCAAAGAAATAACAGTTGGTATCAACTTTTCTAGCTGGAGTCTCTTGTAGATAGAAAAAGGCATAACACTAACTCCAGCTCCCAAATCATATAAAGCAGTTCTAACATAATTATTCTTAATAGAGCAAGGAATAGTTGGTATACCTGTATCACCAAGTTTCTTTGGAACCATACCATCGAAGGAATAATTAGCAAGTAGAGCAGAAATCTCCTCATTAGGGATCTTCCTTTTATTAGAGACAATATCCTTCATATACTTTAAATAAGGAGGCAATTTAATAGCATCTGTCAAAGGAATTTGCAAGAATAAAGGTTTCATCCACTCACAAAACTTGTTGTAGTGTTCTTCCCCCTTTAACTTGTGTTTCTTACCTGGAAAAGGCATAGGTTTCTGCACCCAAGGTTCTCTTTCTTTACCATGTTTATTAGCAATAAAATATTCCTTTGTGTACCTAGTGTTCTTAGTGTGCTTCTTAGGTTCTTCCTCATTAGGAGACTCATTATATTACCACTCTCAGTTTCAGCATCAGAGACATATATACTATTAGGATCTACAGCAGGTTCAAGTGGTTCCTCAACTACTTTATGTTTCTTCTTATCTCTTACGAAGACTACCACTATCCTCACCTTGTTGGGAATCCTGCTCTATTCTTTTAGGGTGTCCTTCAGGATATAAAGGATCTTGAGTAGCTGCACCACTCCTAGTTCTAATTCCCTAAGCATGTTTATTTCTTGAAGCATTAACTAGCATATCCTTTTGTACCTTAGCAAGTTGATCAAGTTGAGTTTGAACCATTTGAAAGTGTTTACAAAGCATTTTAATATCATTAGAAGTTCTTTCCACAATATCTTTCAACTCATGGATAGCTCTAGAGTTTTCCAATAAATGATTCTAAACTTGTTTATTAAAATTACCTTATTTAACAATAAATGTGTCAAGTTCCTCTAAGCATTGATCGGGAGGCTTACCATAAGGAATATCACCTTTATTAAATTGGAGAGAGTGTACCTCAATAGTAGATGAGTGGGGAATTGGCTTACATAATTCTTCTATAGGAGGTAGATTCTTTACATCTCCAGCTCTAATACCTTTCTCCTTTAGACACTTCTTAGCTTCCTTCATCACTTCATCATTTAATGCAATAACTCCCCTCTTGTTTGTTGTTGGTGTTGGAACTGGTTCAGGAACAACTGGTTCAGGAGTAATAGGCTCAGGTGTATTCAGCTTAGTGGAAGTCCAATCATCATAATTCTTGCTTATCTTGGTCATTAATTCTTTAGCATCTATAGGAGTCCTTTTCCTGAAAACACAATCAGCAAAGCTATCTAGGTAGGTCCTAGAATCATCAGTTAGTCCATTATAATAAATATCAAGAAGCTCATTTTTAGGTAATGGACATCCAGGATGTGCATGAATCAAGGAACATAATCTTTTCCATGACTCAGGCAATTTCTCTTCTTCTCCCTGTTTAAAATAAAAAAGTCTCTGCAAAGCAGCATGTCTAGCACCGGGAGGAAAATATTTATGGAAGAAAGAAGCAATCAAGCAATCAGGGCTATCAATGGAACCAGGAGGTAATCTATTAAACCAAGCCCTAGCTTCTCCTTTTAGTGAAAAAAGGAAAGATCTTAGCAACAAAGTACTTGCACATCTTAAAATCATCAGAGAACAAAGCACTCATAGTAGAAAGCTCATTCATATGAGCCACAACACTCTCTTTTTCAGTCCCACAAAAAGTTTCTTTCTCAACAATATCTAAATAAGACAAATCAAGAGAGAAATCATAATCATTATCTTTAATATCTATGAGAGAAGTGGCAAACTTAGGATCATAGGACAACTTAGGAATAATAGTACGTATAGCAAGGAGACTCTTCATTAGCACTAGTACCATGTGTGTTTCCGCACTCTTCAACAAATTCATTAGTGAGCTCAATGTAACCATCATTAATATCATAACTCTCACTAGACTCAGGTGAGCTAACAGGTGTAATAGTGTCTTCACTAGGAGTTTCGGTATTTCCTAGACTAGCCATAGTAGCATCTAGAAAAGTACCTAGTGAACCACTCGCGTCAAGCACAGTAGAAGTTGTTGGGCCACGCAGAGATAAAACAAAACTTTTTCCACTAACGTGGTGATCCCAAGATCTAGTCGAGGTAGAAGGCCACGAGGTTTACCACTAGACGCGCAGTTGCAGATTACTGATGAAGCGCGTCAGTTGATGAAGTGCAGTCCTTTGCGATCCGATCGTCCTGGTGCTGATCGGACATCACCCCTGCTGGTATCCACATGCACAAGGAGGAGTACCGGCGACGAACTGCTAGGTTCGATACGACGGCATGACTGCTCTGGAGCTAGGGTTTCCAACACATGGAATGACCTAACCGATCAGCGATTAACCCTTCTAGGTTACAGTGCTCCACTATATATAGGGAGTGAACGTGGGCTCTGCTCGCGGCCGCCCATTCACTAAAGCCCATATAATATTAGTCCCTGTGAGTCCGACTCACTGACTTAGTCCAAATCAGGCTCGGGTCCAACCCAACCAGATTTCCAGTTCAGATCCAATCCAAACTTGCTCCCGCTCTTAAGTGTGTGACCCCGCAGGCTCATGGCTACTTGGACACGATTAGAGTCCGAATCTCAATCGAACAGTCAGTAGCGGCTCCTAGTAGAACGGGCCGACTCCCAAGTATCAAATAGTCATGACGACTTGCCTTTCCAATGCGACTTACGTCCGAGTCCCTTTTGCCTCACTACATACCTTGTCAGACTATAGGCAAATATTTGTTATCCCTTAAATAGTCCGACTCTCTTCTCGATCCGAGATAAGTGATTCACCCGACTAACTCTTAGTCGATCGCCTCGATTAACACTTAACCGAGTCATGCATGGCCATGCTTTCTGAATCATATCTCACGAGAGGTCCCAGAGAATATCTCTCCGAGTGGAGGGGCAAAATCCCATCTTGGTTATTCACATCAGGTAGCTGGATTATCAGTCGACCCGAACTCTACCTTTATAACGGCCCAGTTATGGATCAGCGTTTGACATAACCTAAGTCGGTGATCCTCAACTCGGACTATGCAATAACCTCAGGTCTAAGGATTACATTGATTGAGATATACAAATGACAACTTGTTCATTGTACCTCAATATGGGTCAATCCGACTCGCTAAACTCTTTAGACGAATCTATGTAAGTTGGAATAGCATCTCCATGCCCATGACAAGTGGAACCGAGTCATCAAGCCAACTTTCACATTGGTCTAAGTTGTGTGTCCAGCACAACCTCGATGACCAAGGTTATTTAGTACAGACAACATGAATGTATAGTTCCACAACCAAATCACATATTCAATGATACACATCAGATGTTTATATAAGGACTACTTAATATCTTTATGAATACAATGGGACATCTCATCATACATGATTGCCACTAGGGCATATTCCCAACAGTCTTCTACTTGCACTAGAGTCAATCTTCCGACATCACATGTCTAAGCATATAATGCTCATGGCTCTTAGGTGCGCCTCATGATTTGGTTGTGGTAATGGCTTTGTCAACGGATCCTCAATATTTGCATCCGTGTGTACCTTGCATAACTTGGTATCACCCTGATCCACGAACTGGCGAATCAGGTGGTACCGCATGAGTATGTGCTTGTTCTTCTGGTGTTGTCTAGGTTCCTTGGCTTGTGCAATAGCACCATTGTTGTCACAATACACGTCTAACGGATTGGACGAGCCCTGAACCACACCAAGATCCATGAGGAAATTCCTCATCCAAACATCTTCCTTTGCTGCCACCGAGGCGGCAATATACTCAGCCTCTGTTGTAGATGCAGACACAGTCTCTTTCTTGGAACTCTTCCAGCTCACATCACCTCCGTTTATAATAAACACGTATCCGGATTGCGAACGAGAATCATCAGATTCGGTAAGATAAATCACATCCGTGTAACCCTTTACAATGATTTCATCTTCACCACCATAAACCAAAAACATATCCTTAGTCCTTCTCAAGTACTTTAGGATATTTTTATCCGCTATCCAGTGGATTTCTCCAGGATCAGCCTGGTATCTGCGCACAACACTTAGAGCATATGAAAAATCCGGCCTAGTACAAATCATGGCATACATGATGGATCCGACTGCAGAAGCATACGGAATCGCACTCATCCGACTTCGCTCATCAGTTGTCTAAGGACACCGAGTCTTGCTAAGTTTTACACCATGTGACATCGGTAAGAACCCCTTCTTAGACGATTCCATGTTGAACTTCTTGAACACTTTGTCCAAATAAGTACTCTGACTCAATCCAATGAGCCTTCTTGATCTATCTCTATATATCCGGATTCCAAGGATATATGTTGCCTCACCCAAGTCTTTCATTGAGAAACTCCTTTCCAATGATTCCTTGGTTTCTTGCAACATCTGGACATCATTTCCAATCAATAATATGTCATCTTGATTAGAAAGTTTACTTTTCTCCCACTAAACTTCTTGTATAAACAAGAATCATGATCACTCTTGATGAAGCCAAACGTTTTGACTACCTCATCAAAGCGAATATTCCAACTCCGAGATGCTTGCTTCAACCCATAAATGGATTTCTGAAGTTTGCATACTTTGTCAGCATTAGCCGGATCGACAAAACCCTCGGGCTGTATCATATACACGTCCTCGGTTAAATTTCCGTTAAGGAAAGCCGTTTTGACATCCATCTGCCATATCTCATAGTCGAAATAGGCTGCTATAGCTAACATGATCCGAACTGATTTAAGAATTGCTACGGGCGAGAAATTCTAGTCGTAATCAACTCCTTAAAATTGTCGGAACCCCTTCGCAACAAGGCGTGCTTTATAGACGGAAACATTTCCATCCATATCAGTTTTCTTCTTAAAGACCCATTTGCACTCGACGGTTCTTGCACCATCTGGCAGATCCACCAAGTTCCAAACTTGATTTTCATCCATGGATTTCAACTCGGATCTCATGGCTCCAAGCCATGACTCAGAATCAGAGCCCACCATCGCTTCCGAATAATTTGCCGGCTCATCACTGTCTAACAGTAATACATCACGAACACTTCGTCCCACTTACTCCCTGACCGAGAAACACTTTCTCAAGGAAGACACCATTCTGAGCGACAAACACTTTGCCGTCTTCTCGGTTGTAGAAGTAGTAACCCAAGTTTTCCCTCAGATACCCTACGAAAATACACTTATTCGACTTGGCCGTAAGCTTGTCCGACTGAAGTCGCTTGACAAATGCTTCACAACCCGAAATCTTAAGAAAAGACAAACTCGTCTTTTTGCGTGTCCACATCTCATGCGGTGTCTTCTCTACTGACTTTGATGGTACTCTGTTTAGTGTGAACGCCGCTGTTTCTAGACAATAACCCCAAAATGATAAAGGCAGATTTGTCCGACTCATCATTGATCATACCATGTCTAACAAGGTCCGATTCCTCCTTTCCAAAACACCGTTCCTTTGCAGCATTCCTGGCGGAGTAAGTTGAGGAACTATTCCGCAACTTTTCAGATGGTCATCAAAATCATGGCTCATGTACTCGCCTCCTCTGTCCGACCGAAGAAACTTTATTTTCTTGCCGAGTTGATTCTGTGCTTCATTTTGGAATTCTTTGAACTTTTCAAAGGCTTCCGACTTATGTTTCATCAAGTAGATATATCCATACCTACTCAAATCATTAGTGAAGGTAATGAAGTACTCATAACCACCTCTGGCTGTCATGCTCATTGGTCCACATACATCACTATGTACTAGTCCCAACAAGTCGGACACCCTTTCGCAACTCTTTGCAAAAGGTGTCTTGGTCATTTTGCCGAGTAGGTAAGATTCGCATGTCTCGAACGACTCCAAGTTGAACGAAGTTAGGAGTCCATCATCATGGAGCTTCTTCATGCGTCTCCAACTTATATGACCAAGCCGACAGTGCCAAAAGTAAGTCATATTCAGATCATTTGGTTTCAACCTTTTAACATTTATGTTATAAACCGACTCACCATCAAGATTCAAAATAAATAACCTGTCCTAGACGGGTGCAAAGCCGTGAAACATATCATTCAAATACAAAGAACAACCATTATTTTTGATATTCGACTCATAGCCTTGCCTCATCAAACATGAAGCAGAAATAATGTTTTGACTGAGCACTGGAACATAATAACAATTATTCAGTTCCATAATGAATCTGGAAGGTAAATGAAGTTGCATTGTGCCGACTTCCAACGCAGCAACTCTTGCTTTGTTGCCGACTCGAATATTAACCTCGCCTCTTGCTACGCTCCTAGTTCTTACCAGTCCCTGCAACGAGTTGCAGATGTGAATAACTGATCCGGTATCATATAACCAAGAACTATTAGGTGCATCAGCAAGATATATGTCTATAATATTGCAAACAAGTGTACTTGAGTCGGAAGTCATACCTCCACTCTTGGCTTTGTCGGCCAAGTACTTGATGCAGTTCCTCTTCCAGTGGCCATCCGCCTTGCAGTAGAAGCAAGTGGATCCGGCTGAAGGAGATGGCTTAGTCCCTAAGGAAGAGCTTGGGACCGGGTGAGCCTGCTTTCCTCCAGACTTAGCCATCTTCTTAGTCCAATAACTCTTCTTGAACTTAGCCTTATTCTGCACCATCAACAGTTGACTGGCGCCCTTCTTGAGATCCGCCTCTGCCTGCTTGAGCATCCCATGCAATTCAGTGAGCTTCTTATACATACCATGCATGTGGTAGTTTGAAATGAACTGCCCATATGCACTAGGAAGATATTTCAGAATTATATCCGTAGCGAACTCTTCGCTAATGGGGTAGCCAAGCCTCTCTAGAGACTACACATAACCAACCATTTTGATCACATGCAGACTCAGTGGATCACCATCCTTAAGCTTGCAACTCAGCAAAGCCTGAGAGACTTGATACCTCTCAGTCTTCGCCTGAGCCTGGAACATACTTTTGAGGCTTTCGATCATATCGTAGGCCTCAACATGCTCGAACTGCTTTTGCAAGTCCGGTTCCATGTGAGCAAGCATAAGACAGCTAATATCCATGGACTCATCCTTAGCCCGATTGTTGGCATTGGTGGTAGCGACAGTCGCATTCTCATTCGGCTCATCTGGAAGTGGGTTATCTAGGAGATGGTCCTTATTTTCTTGTTTGAGAACAATTCTCAAATTTCGATACCAGTTGGTAAAATTAGTGTCGTTTAGTTTATCTTTCTCAAGGATAGTTCTCAACGCAAAACCGGATATCTGAGAGTAACTGCTACTTGGTGCCATGATCTACAACAGAAAATATGCAAAACACTTAGGACATATATTCATAAAAGAGAAAGCATATTAAACATTTTAATATTTTAAGCTCCCACTAGAACCAACACCACTAGCCGCCAAGTGATATAGGTAGACAACTCCTTGTCAATCGCATCTCAACGACTCCTGTTGGACGGGTGGCATCACATGCCTCAGCTCCCATCCGACTTTTCCCCGAGCCCCACAACCGTTGTGATAGACCCGTCTAGCTTACCGAGTGTTTCCGCAGTAAGAGTCTGACTCGAACCCACCTAGTCGAAAAGAATTGACAGCACCTCAATTTTATGAGCCTACTACCAAAAATGTCCGACTTGTGATGGTTCAAACACTGGCGGGGAAAACCGACTAGACCTTCTTTGAGGGATTAAATTTTACCGACTATCTAACAGAGACATAACAATAACACAAAAGAAAGCAATTATAATATGAAATGGTATGGATCCCTTCATGGTGATCTCCATCTCCACAAAGCCTATAATCCAACTCGTGCCAACTTTTGTCACTTGCCGTCTTACTCCATGTCGCCGACATGTACATCACCTTGCATGTCATCCGGATTCTCCAAACAGCTACACTAGCTTAGTAAAGTAAATTACATAGAAAATTCGACACGTAGGTCGTTATACAATAAAATGACAGCACCTAGGCTCCAACCGGCTGACAAAAACCGTGATTCACAGATCACGTATGGAGTACACACATACATCACATGCACATGAACCATACCATTCACAACTTCCTGCAAAAACAAGTTATGCATAGATACAATATCTACTAGCGTTGTGAAACTCGCAACGACATCTAAGGCGCTACGATAGGGCGAAGCTGGCGGTCCTAGTTACATGTCATCTACAATCCGGACATGGATTCCGACCATTGTTCCGATTCGATCAAACTTTTTGATCTTCGATCACCGCCTCTGGATTTACGTGTCACAGTTTACCCCAATGGCGGAAGCCGACCGGTAGGGGTAAGTCATTCCACGACTTCAGCAGTATGATCACGGAAATCAGATCTATCATTACCGAGTACAGTTGATCCAATCAAACTCATACAAAACCGATCTATCTCATAGATCTACCACCAAAAAAATACATAGATCTCATCTACAACCAACCACATATCACATATGCGAGATCTCGAGCCTGAAACCAGAAGCTATGGCTCTGATACCACTGTTGGGCCACGCAGAGATAAAACAAAACTTTTTCCTCTAACGTGGTGATCCCAAGATCTAGCCGAGGTAGAAGGCCATGAGGTTTACCACTAGACGCGCAGTTGCGGATTACTGATGAAGCGCGTCAGTTGATGCATTGCACTCCTTTGCGATCCGATCGTCCTGGTGCTGATCGTACATCACCTCTGCTGGTATCCACACGTACAAGGAGGAGCATCGGCGGCGAACTGCTAGGTTCGATACGACGGTAGGACTGCTGTGGAGCTAGGGTTTCCAACATATGGAATGACCTAACCGATCAGCGATTAACCCTTCTGGGTTACGGTGCTCCACTATATATAGGGAGTGAACGTGGGCTCTGCTCACGCGGCCCATTCACTAAAGCCCATATATTATTAGTCCCTGTGAGTCCGACTCCCTGACTTAGTCCAAATCAGGCTCGGGTCCAACCCAACCAGATTTCCAGTTCAGATCCAATCCAAACTTGCTCCCGCTCTTAAGTGTGTGACCCCGCAGGCTCATGGCTACTTGGACACGATTAGAGTCCGACTCTCAATCAATCAGTCGGTAGTGGCTCCTAGCAGAACGTGCCGACTCCCAAGTACCAAAGAGTCATGACGACTTGCCTTTCCAATGCGACTTACGTCCGAGTCCCATTTGCCTCACGATATACGTTGTCAGACTATAGGCGAATATTTGTCATCCCTTAAATAGTACGACTCTCTTCTCGATCCGAGATAAGTGATTCACCCGACTAACTCTTAGTCGATCGCTTCGGTTAACACTTAACCGAGTCGTGCATGGCCATGCTTTCCGAATCATATCTCACGAGAGGGCGCAGATCATATCTCTCTGAGTGGAGGGGAAAAATCCCATCTTGGTTATTCACATCATGCAGCTTGATTCTCAGTCAACCCGAACTCTGCCTTTATAACTGCTCAGTTACGGATCAGCGATTGATAGAAGCTAAGTCGTTGATCCTCAACTCGGACTATGCAATAATCTCAGGTCTAAGGATTACATTGATTGGGAGATACAAATGACAACTTGTTCGCTGTACCTCAATATGGGTCAATCTGACTCGCTAAACTCTTTAGACGAATCTGTGTAAGTTGGAATAGCATCTCCATGCCCATGACAAGTGGAACCGAGTCATCAAGTCGACTTTCACATTGGTCTAAGTTGTGTGTCCAGCACAACCTCGATGACCAAGGATATTTAGTACAAACAACATGAATGTATAGTTCAACAACCGAATCACATATTCAATGATACACATCAGATGTTTATACAAGGACTACTTAATATCTTTATGAATACAATGGGAAATATCATCATACATGATTGCCTCTAGGGCATATTCCCAACATAAGTAACATGATGAGTATCAAAAGCAGTTTTAGATTCAGCAGTAGTAGCAGTGTGTGTAGCATGTGTATGTGGTGTTGGTGTGACAAGCTTACTTATAACAGACGGTGAATCAAGAGCAACAGAGGTGTTTAGGACTGTACCTCTTCTTGTAGTAGATGGTCAAATAGGAAACTTTCCATCACGAGACTTCCCCATTATGAAAGGAGTAGTAGTGAACAATAATAGATCCAAGTGAACTTACAAATAAAGCTATGCTCCCCGGCAACGACGCCAGAAAATAGTCTTGATGACCCACAAGTATAGGGGATCGCAACAGTCTTAGCGGATAGTATTACCCAATTTATTGATTCAACACAAGGGGAGCCAAAGAATACTTGCAAGCTTTAACAACTGAGTTATCAGTTCAGCTGCACCTGGAAATAGTTCTTGCTCACAGAAGTTTATCAGTAGCAACAGCAAAGCAACAACAGCAGCAACAGTGAGAAAGGAGCAATAGTAACAGTAACAGTAACAGTAACAGTAGGATTCGAGTGCGGTAGGCATAGGGATCGATGGACGGGCGTTTCATGGACGAGTCTAAACATGTAACTTCAAAGAACTAGGGCATTGCATATAAATAATAACAAGCATACAAGTACTAAAAAATCCTAGGCATGTGCTCCAAATATAGTCATACGTGCTCGCAATGAGAACTTGCACAACATCTTTTGTCTAGCCAGCCCGTGGCAGCGGGGCCTCTAGGGAACTACTGGCAATTAAGGTGCTCCTTTTAATAGAGCACCAGAGCAAAGCATTAACACTCCATGAACACATGTGATCCTCACACCATATCCATCCCCTCCGGTTGTCCCAATTATTGTCACTTTGGGGCCTTTGGATCCGGACAATGATATGTGTACATAACTTGTAGAAAAGAGCAGAAACAATACTATCATAATGCTTCAATAATAAGTTCAGATCTGAGATCATGGCACTCGGGCCCTAGTGACAAGCATTAAGCACAACAAGTTGCAACAAAGTAAAATAGCACTAATAGAGATACTAGGCACTATGCCCCTAACAGAACTTATTCGTTACATGATAGAACTCATCCAATCCCTACCATCCCCAAGCCTATAGCGGGGGATTACTCACACATGGATGAGGGAAACATCAGTGGTTGATGGAGATGCGTTCGTGATTACGATGGTGATGATCCTCTCCAAATTCCTCGTCCGTGAGTGCGAACGGAGTTTACGGATCCGAATCTTAGTTTTACGGTGGCGTGAGTGGAACTCTTTCTGGAAAACTATCAAACCCCCCTCTGTTTTTAGGTCAGAAGGAAACTTATAGGCGTGGAGGGAGGCCGAGGAGCTGCCTGGGGTGGCCAGACCTCCCCCAGGAGCGGGGTTAGTGGGCCCCCGTCTAGGGTGGCTCTGGTCCCCCTAGGCCTCCCCTCTGTCTCCCCTTCTGGCTCCGTGGATCTTCTGGTGAGAAATAGTTTTTGGCATATTTTCCGGGATTTTTCCTGATAGTTCATTTTCTACACAAAA
The DNA here is from genome assembly GCA_030063025.1 of Avena longiglumis. Classification (NCBI taxonomy): domain Eukaryota; kingdom Viridiplantae; phylum Streptophyta; class Magnoliopsida; order Poales; family Poaceae; genus Avena; species Avena longiglumis. The sequence goes on along the minus strand of CP125976.1, from coordinate 201,707,775 downwards.
ACAATACACCAAGGTAATTCTGCTGAAAACAGCGTTAGTCCGTGTTAGTTGTATCCAAATCACACAACTATAGAGTAAAAACTATAGCAAAGTGTTCGAGAAAGTAGATACATTTTGGACGTATCAGTGACCCTGACCCCTCCTGGGTCCGGCCACCCCCATCGACCACCGAGATCACATGGCCCTCCAAGGGAGGCCACCCATCCTGATGTAGCTCTAGGTACTCCCTGACCAAATCCACATGGTCCTCCCTAACCAAAGACACACGGTCATCCACCACGTCGCAGTCGGCCAACCCCTCCTGGGTCATTCCCACAAGAACATCGTCCTAAACCTGATCACGAACGGCAAGGTCATCCAACCCCTACTGGGTCAGCTTCCGCGAGCACTCCAAAGGAATGGCCTCCTCAAGGACCGGCCGAGAACCAACAACAGGAATGGATCTACCCATAATATGCGTCCTGAACCTCGCCGACGAAGCTGAGTAAGACCGTTGAACAGCCACTAAAGAAGAACAAATATCCTCCTGTATCTGAGCTAGAGAAACACGAGTCGCCGAAGAAGACCCCTTTACACGAAGTGGGGAATCCACAGGTAGTGCATCCATAAGTTCACGTCCCCGAGGAGTAACCGGATTAGCATTCAAAGGAGTGACAACAATCACCCTCTACATCCCCTGACTAGAAGATGAAGGCGCCAAGGTATCCTGCACAGGCACGACCAAGGAAGAGCTAGAACCCGCCACCTGAGTGGCAGTAGCTAAATCAGAAATATCCATAACATCCTTGACGTGGCTCAATAGTAGAGCTTCGTTGGAAGACCCCAAGAGGAAGGTATGATGAGCACGATAGCAAGTTTTCCCTTAGTTATGAAACCAAGGTTATCGAACCAGTAGGATCAACGAAACAACTCCAAGGCATTGCTAACAACTTGGAATCCCGCACAACACAAACTCAAGTCTTTGCACCAACTTACAGTGAGGTTGTCAATGTCACTGGTTTGCTAAAAACAAAGGATTAAACATATAGTGTGGAAGGTAATGGTTGCTTGTAGAAAGTAAACGGTAACAGTAGATGATGTAACAATGGTAAAGATTGGACCGGGGTCCACAGTTCACTAGAGATATTCTCCTTAAGATAAATACATAACATGCTAGGTGAACAAATTACAGCGGGGCAATTGATAGGACTGAGCAAGGCATAACAATGCAAATACTAGACATCATGATTCCTATGAGATTTGATTGGGCATTACAACAATATACATAGACCGCCATCCAACTGCAACTATGACTAGTAATCCACCTTCAGGTTATCATCCGACCCCCCTCTAGTATTAAGTTGCAAGCAACAGATAACTGCATTAAGCAATGTGTGTAAAGCAAACAATACAATTGTTCCATGAACGAAATATTTTTTTTTCTCCCTAGTAGCAACAGCACATCTATAACCTTAGATATTCCTGTCACTTCCCCAGATTTAATAGAGGCATGAACCCACTATCAAGCATAAATACTCCCTCTTGGAGTCACTAGCATCTACTTGGCCAGGATAGCTACTAGCAACGAAGAGCATGCAAGATCACAAACAACACAGACATGATAGAATCAATAATCAATCTGACATAGCAATATCAATATCCATCGGATCCCCGCAAACACAACATGTATGATTACAAATAGATGATCTTGATCATGCACAGAGATCACAAGATATAAACATGACAGTGTTGGGAATATGCCCTAGAGGCAATCATGTCTGATGATATTTCCCATTGTATTCATAAAGATATTAAGTTGTCCTTGTATAAACATATGATGTGTATCATTGAATATGTTATTCGGTTGTGGAACTATACATTCATGTTGTTTGTACTAAATATCCTTGGTCATCGAGGTTGTGCTTGACACACAACTTAGACCAATGTGAAAGTCGTCTTGATGACTCGGTTCCACTTGTCATGGGCATGGAGATGCCATTCCGACCTTCACAGATTCAGCTAAAGAGTTTAGCGAGTCGGATTGGCCCATATTGAGGTACAATGAACAAGTTGTCATTTATATAATGTAATCCCTAGACCTGAGGTTGTTGCACAGTCCGAGTTGAGGATCACCGACTTAGGTTCTATCAAACGCTGATTCATAACTGGGCAGTTATAAAGGCAGAGTTCGGGCCGACTGAGAATCAAGCTGCGTAATGTGAATAACTAAGATGTGATTTTTCCCCTCCACTTGGAGATATATTCTTTGGGCCCTCTCGGATGATATGATTCGGAAAGCATGGCCATGCATGACTCGGTTAAGTGTTAACCGAGGCAATCGACTAAGAGTTAGTCGGATGACTCACTTATCTCGGATAGAGAAGAGAGTCGGACTATTAAAGGGATGACAGTTATTCGCCTATAGTCTGACAAGGTATATCGTGAGGCAAAAGGGACTGAGACGTAAGTCGCATTGGAAAGGCAAGTCGTCATGACTCTTTGGTTCTTGGGAGTCGGCATGTTCTGCTAGGAACAGTTATCGACTGATTGATTGAGAGTCGGACTCCAATCGTGTCCAAGTAGCCATGAGCCTGTGGGGTCACACACTTAAGAGCGGGAGAAAGTTCGGATTGGATCTGAACCGGAGATCTGGTTGGGTTGGACCCAATCCGGATTTGGACTGAGTCAGTGAGTCAGACTCACATGGACTAATAATGGGCTTTAGTGAATGGGCCATGAGAGTGGAGCCCATGTTCACTCCCTATATATAGTGGAGAACAGTAACCCAGAAGGGTTAATCGTTGATCGGTTAGGTCATTCCATGAGTTGGAAACCCTAGCTCCACAGCAGTCCTGCTGTTGTTACGAACCTAGTAGTTCGCCACCAATGCTCCTCCTTGTACGTGTGGATACCAGCAAAGGTGTTGTACGATCAGCACCAGGACGATCGGATCATAAGAACTGCACTGCATCAACAGATGTGCTTCATTAGTAATCCGCAACTGCATGTCTAGTGGTAAACCTTGTGGCCTTCTACCTCAGCTAGATCTTGGGATCACCACGTTAGAGGGAAAAGTTTTGTTTTATCTCTTCGTGGCCCAACAGTGTTATCAGAGCGATAACTTCTTGTTTTAGGCTCGAGATCTCGCATATGTGATATGCGGTTGGCTATAGATGAGATCTATGTGTTGTTTTGGTAGTCAATCTATGAGATAGATTGGTTTTGTACGAGGTTGGTTGGAACAACTGTACTCGGAGAATGGTAGATCCGATTTCCGTGATCATGCTGCTGAGGTTGTGGAATGACATACCCCTACCAGTCGGTTTCCGCCATCGGGGTAGACTGTGACACGTAAATCCAGATGCGGTGATCGAAGATCAAAGAGTTTGATTGAATCGGAACAATGGTCGGAATCCATGTCTGGATCGTAGATGAGATCCATGTCTGGATCAAATCGAAACAATGGTTGGGGACCACCGGCTTCACCCTGTCTTAGCACCTTAGATGTCGTTGCAAGTTTCACAATGCCGGTAGATAGCGTATCTATGAATAACTTGTTTTGCAGGAAGTTGTGAATGGGATGGTTCATCAGCATGTGATGTATGTGTGTAATCCATACGTGATCTGCGAATCACGGTTTTTTCAGCCGGCTGGAGCCTAGGTGCTGTCATTTTATTGTATAACAACCTACGTGTCAGATTCTCCATGTAATTTACTTTACTAAGCTAGTGTAGCTGTGTGGAGAACCCAGAAGGCATGCAAGGCGATGTACATGTCGGCGGCATGGTGTAAGATGACAAGTGATAAGAGTTGGTACGAGTCGGATTACAGGATTTGTGGAGATGGAGATCGCCATGAAGAGAGCCATACCATTTCACATTATAATTGCTTTATTTTGTGTTATTGATATGACTCTGGTTTACCTTTATTAGATAGTCGGTAAAATTTAATCCCTCAAAGAAGGTCTAGTCGGTTTTCCCGCCAGTGTTTGTACCATCACAAGTCGGACATTTTTGGTAGTGGGCTCATAAAATTGAGGTGCTGACAATTCTTTCCGACTAGGTGGGTTCGAGTCGGACTCTTACTGCAGAAACACTCGGTAAGCTAGACGGGTCTATCACCACGGTTGTGGGACTCGGGGAAAAGTCGGACGGGAGCCGGGGCATGTGATGCCACCCAACCAATGATACGTTGGAAACGTATCTATAATTTTTGATGCTCCATGCTTGTTTAGTATCTACTTTGCTTTACTTGTCTACACTTTGAGGTACTTTTTACATGTTTTCAGGTACTAACCTATTAACAAGTTCCAACGGTGTCAGATGCCAGTTTTCTGCTGTTTTTGGTTTCATAAAAGTTAGTAAAGAAATATTCTCAGAATTGGACGAGACAAACGCCAAATTCAATTACTTTCTGTGAGGAACAAGAAGTCCAGAGGAGAGCCGGAGGGGCTAGCCAGGGGGGGCAGACCCATCCCAGGCACGGGCTTAGGTGGACCCGCGCCTGGGTAGGGTTTGGCGACCCTAGTCGCCTCCCAGACTCGCCCCTTCGCCTATAAGAAGCCCCCGATGCAGAAACTCTTGGTACCCGATCAAAAATCTACGAAACCGTCTATAGCCGCCGCCACCATCGTCCCTAGATTGGGGGAGGGGGGCTGAAGTTCTTCCCGGCACCCTGCCGGAGGGGAGATCATCCTGTAGGCCTTCTCTCCGGTATGATTCGTGAGTAGTTCCACCTTGGACTATGGGTCCATGTAGTAGCTAGATGGTTGTATCTCCTCCTTGTTCTTTCATGTATAGATCTTGTGAGCTCCATTCATGATCAAGATCTAATCGATTTGTAATCATGCATGTTGTGTTTGCGGGGATCTGATGGATATTGAGATTATTATGTTGGTTTGATTAATGGTTCTATCTCTTTATGATTCTATCATGTCTGTGGTGTTTGTGATATTGCATGCTCTCCATTGCTAGTGGTTATCTTGGCCAAGTAGTTGCTAGTGACTCCAAGAGGGAGTATTTATGCTCGATAGTGGTTTCATGCCTCTAGTTTCCAAGAGAAGTGACAGAAATCTCTTCGGTTGTACATGTGTTGTTGCTACTAGGGAGAAAAAAACGCTCTCTTATTCATGGAACATGTGGACTATTTACCTTACACACTTTGCTTAAAGAAGTTGCCTGTTGCTTGCAACTTAATACTAGAGGGGGTTCGGATGATAACCTGAAGGTGGACTTCTAGTCATAGATGCAGTTGGATTACGGTCTATGTATATTGTTGTATTGCCCAATAAACTTCATAAGATCGTTCTAGCTAGTAATTGCATTGTTATGCCTTGCTCAGTTCCTGTCAATTGCCCTTCTGTAATTCGTTTACCCTTCATGCCATGTTGTTTATCTAAGGAGAGCACCTCTAGTGAACTATGGACCCCGGTCCAATCTTTACCATTGATACATCTTCCACTGTTACCTGTTTACTTGCTACAAACCATTACCTTCCAAACCATACGTTTAATCCTTTATTATAGGAAACCGGTGAGCTTGACAACCTCACTGATTGTTTTGGGCAAAGTCTTGAGTTTGTGTTGTGCAGGTCTTCGCGTTTCTTGCAACACCTGTGTGACGTTTCCTTCCTCCTACTGGTTCGATAACCTCGGTCTCAACTGAGGGAAGACTTGTTGCTGTACTCTTCACACCTTGCTCTTGGGGTTCCCAACAAGACTCCACATCAAGCACCAAGTTTTCTGGTGCCATGAAGGAGTCATCAACAAGTTTTCTGGCGCCGTTGCTGGGGAGGCTAAGGACGTATTCACGAGGGGAGTCCTTCACTTCCTTTCTCTTTACTTTGTTTTTAGTTTGCTTAGTTTCTTTTTCTTGGTTTTGTTTGCCTCATTTCAAAAACCAGAAAAAAATTAGTCTAGTTTGGTTTGCTTGCCTTATTCAAAAACACACAAAAAATTAGTTCCTGCTCTAGCTACTGCTGCTATTTTTGGCTTGCCCACCTTTGCCAAAATGAACTCTGCTGAGAACACCAAGTTGTGTGACTTCACTAGCACCAACAACAATGATTTCCTAAGTACACCTATTGCTCCACCTGCTCCTGATGCTGACTTTTATGAAATTAAGCCTGCTTTGTTGAATCTTGTGATGAGAGAGCAATATTCTGGTGCTGGTTCTGATGATCCTGCTGCCCATCTTAATAGCTTTGTTGAACTTTGTGAGATGCAAAAGTGTAAGGATGTAGATGGAGATATTATTAAGCTCAGCCTTTTTCCTTTCTCTTTGAGGGAAAAGCTAAAGAATGGTTGCTATATTTGCCTAAAAATAGTTTTGATTCTTGGACTAAGTGCAAAGATGATTTTATTGGAAAGTACTACCCTCCTGCTAAGATTATTGCTATGAGAAGTGATATTATGAAATTTAAACATCTTGAAAGTGAACATGTTGCTCCTTCTTGGGAAAGAATGAAATCTTTGGTTAAAAATTTCCCTACTCATGGAGTCACTGCTTGGATGATTATCCAAACTTTTTATGCAGGTTTGAACTTCTCCTCAAGAAACTTGCTGGATTCTGCTACTGGAGGTACTTTTATGGGACTCACCTTGGGTGCTGCAACAAGGCTCCTTGATAATATGATGGTTAACTACTCTGAATGGCACATTGAGAGAGCTCCACATGGTAAGAAGGTAAATTCTGTTGAGGAAACTTCCTCTTTGAGTGAAAAGATTATTGTTATTATGGCTATGATTGTTAATGGGAAAGCTCCTCTAGATCCTAATAGTGTTCCCTTAGCCTCTTTGGTTGCTCAAGAAGAGCAAGTTGATGTGAACTTCATTAGAAACAACAATTTCAACAACAATGCCTATAGGAATAATTTTCGTAGCAACAACAATTATAGGCCTTATCCTCCTAATAATGGCAATTCCTATGGAAGTTCTTACAATAATGCTAGAAGTCCCCCCTCTGAACTTGAAGTCATGCTCAAGGACTTTATTAGTAAACAAAACACTTTCAATAAGACTATAGAGGAAAAGCTTTTTACTGTTGAGAAAAATATATCCTATTTGTCTGAAGCTCAAATTTCCTTGGTTAATAAAATGGCTGCTAAACCTGAAACTATGGAAAATACCTTTGCTACTGCTCATGCCATACAAGTTACTATAGATGAATACGTTAGGCTGTTAGCTCAACTTCATGTGTCACATCCCAAGGTTTTTAAAATTGGGACTAGAAAAAATTTTGCATTTGCATGACATTCATGGGCATTGCATTGCATATTTGCATCAAGAAAAAATCCTAAATAGAAATAAAGGACTAAAACCCTAAATAGTATATGCCACTTTGTTCCTAAAAGGAATTAAATTGGGTTTATAAAACCCACTATTGCTAAGACAGTGATTATTTATAAATTATAGCCTAAAATGATCCAATGAATATTAGAAAATTTTAGAAACAAAATTGAGCTCATTTGGAGTTATTATGAAAAAGTTATGGAATAAATACAAACAAATAAATGTAAATAAAATGAAATATACAAAGATTTATAATTTCACTACTTGAAAACTAGTAAAATATTATAAATATGATCCTATAATAATCTATTCCATTTAAAAAAATTAGAAAAAAGAATCATATCATTTAGAGTTTGTATGCAAAAGATATAGAAGAAATACCAAAATAGAAAAAAAGAAAAAAAAGAAAAAAAATCTAAACGGGCCGGCCCACCAAACCGAACCAGCCATGACGCACACGCTGGAGGAAGGTATCGATCCCATGGTTGCTTTAATTTCCGTGCAAATCGATTTTCTTTAAACCTAACTCTATTCAAACTCTTATTACTTTTAATATACAACTCCAAATCAACTTCCGTTTGTTTTTACTTGTTACCTACCCCAAGATCTATCTCTCCACCGTCCTAAACCTCCATATAAACCCATGGAGGCACAGCTGTATGAGTTTCCCTTCTTGAAATCCCGAATCTACACATATCCGAATTTTATTTCGTTTATTCACCCATCTAGACTTCGTTGTTTGCCTTCGGCTAAAATACGAAAGTTGTAGATCTCGTCAAAATATTTCAATCCCGACAAACCTTACCTCTTTTCATCCACAACAGCCAGTGAATTTTGCACGGCAATATTTCAGATATGACGGTGTAAATCCAAGGTGTACTCGCGCTCGTTTCTTCAAATCCAAATTTTTTTGGTGAAAAGGAAGCACTAATGATTCTATACAACTTTCATGTTGTAAGTTTTTCAATTTGATCTACGGATTTGTCTCTCTAACACAGATCTCTTTCTTATCTATTATGAGCCAAAATCGAGCCGATCTTCTTTTCTAGCCACTGGATCTCATCCCGACAGTCAAGATTAGAGATTATCAACAAAGGGGTACGAGCAAACCAGATCTCGCCACGTGTCAAGCCAGGTCAGCCTCGCATCCCAGTCAGCATAGAATATTCCCAGGAAATATTCCCTGTAGATTTGAATTGAATTTAATTTGCAGAAAATTGTGTAAACTTGCAAAAATCATATAAAAAATTCATAGATCCAAAAATAGCAAATAATAAATCAATGGATTCAGAACAATATGTAGAATATTAATATGGCATTAGATCCAACCTTTACATTATTCATTTACTGTAGTAATTTAATTAGTTCTAATGGTCTTTTAGGTTAATAAATTCATAGGAAATTATCTGTAACTCCAAAAAATATGAACAATATATCAAATTGAAGCTGCTATAATGTAGATTAATAATATATGGTTGGATCCAGGTTTTGCGGATTATTTACCCCATAGCAATTTAATTAGTATTAATGGCTTTAGAAATCATTAAATTCATTATTTGCATATCACAAAAATATAAATAATATACCGATGCAAAGCTGGTTCCAAGTAGATCACTAATAAGCAATTAGTTCAGGCTTGGAATGTAAGGTTTGCCGTGAATATTTAAATGGTTTAGTGTAATATTTAGAGTAATAAATTCATAATAAAATAAACGACATTCAAAAAATTACAAATAATATGTCCCTGCAATAACAATCCTGTGGAGATTACAGATCTTATTTTAGTTTGATTTTTAGGCAACAAAAAATATATAAATGATTTAAAACTCATTAAAGACTATTTAAATCATATAAAAATATCTATAACTCGGATTACGGTAAATCCAACGCCTACTGGTTCGTATTAACGTCCTCTATCCAGTAAACCTAAGAAAGAAATTTAATTCGATAGTTAGAACAGGCGTTATAACAGAACTATTAAAAACCCTATATTGGCAAGTAATTATTAATAACAAGTACTCCATTGCATTAATTGGTCTCTTGCATGCATCATATACTTAAGTATTGTTTAGAGAACTAAAATAACAACCATTGGGACTTATTATATTGTCATGCATGCATTTGTTGCATTTGTTTGATCTCTATGTGTTGTTGTTTATGTTGTATGCAATTATTTGCTCGATAGATTGCGAGGAGTGCAACTACTATGATTGTAACTACTATGATTGCAAGTATTGTGGTTATGATGAGTGCAACCATTAAATCTATGAGGATTGTGAGGATTATCTAATCGACTACATCTACGACAAAGACAAGTGGTGCTATCTTGGTCATAACTGTCCTACTGTTTTGCTATGCATTATAGATGTTTTCGTAGAATTTCATATATAGGAATTGATGTGTACATGCTATGCTATCTCCTATATTATTTCCTAGAATTCCTTGTTTATGAGCCATCGTATTGGTAGATTGTTTAGCTAAGCTATTTAGACGAGGAAGGGAATCACACCGTGAAAAGTTATGTGTTTTGAAAGGATTATATTTTTCTAAATGACAAACCAACATGATTTTAGTGAACCACCTGGGCGGAATGGCATTGATTGGGTCATCGAGTGTGGATTATGGTGGGGAATGCCGCTCAGGACACTGATAAAGGATTGGGTTCTTTGTTTGGTAGCTTTCGTATGCAACCATGTGCCAATAATGAAATAGGCGGTTGGCTGGACTTAGTAGGTTGTGGAGACCCGAACCCTATGTATCCAGAGATGTAGAATAGTGTAGATTGGTACGGTGCATGGATGGGTTTGGAAATCTCTTCCCGAATTGTCTCGTCTTGGACTTCTCCCTATCATCACACAATATGAGTGTGGTGGTCCGAGCTAGGTTGGCCAAGTCACATGGGTAAAGTGTACAAACCCCTGCAGGGTGTCTAAACTAAGTACTTATCCATGTCCCCGGTTATGGACAATTTGAGCGACCTAATATTGATGCTATGACATATTTCTCACTCATCCTTATTTCTTAATTACTTAAAACTTGTCGGGTGAACATAACTGGGTAGGAGCACCTGGGAGTGAACCAGAGTGTCCTATTTATCGTATTGGAAAACTACTTTGTTACGAATGTTATGGAAAAACTATTGCTTTACGCAAATGAGCCTTAACTCCAAGGCAAATAAGCATGTAGTTGATAGATCTATTGTTAACCACTTTATCCTACTTTCCATACATTCCATGTATTGACCCTTCGGGACTGCTACGTTTTATGTTGCAGGTTATATCGTATATGAGTGATCGTTCATAGGTCGCGAGACTCCACTCAACAATTGTTCGCCTGTGGCACATTTGAAGAATGGAGATCTACCTTGTTATTGTTTCCGCTATGTACTTGTGTAATATAATGTAAATTCTGGATCATATTCATTGTATTTATGATTTACAATTATATTTGGTATCATTTTGTACTGTGTGTGCCAGTGAACCGATCCAGGGATTGGCATTATACACATGAACTCAGCCTTATCAGGCGAGGGTGTTAAAAGATGGTATCAGAGCTGTGTGTTGACTGTAGGATCGTGACCTTAGAAATTGATTAGCAATAAGAGACCTCTATTAGGAAAACTATCATATTTCCTACTTATTAGATGTTATTATATTCCTTATCTATCTTTTATATAACCTCTTCTTGTTCAAAATTTGTAGTTGTCCATTCTTATGATACCTATATGAGAGTTAGCATATAAGTAAAACAATAAATAAGATGACATAAATTAACATCTCACCAAGTTTGGGTAGGTCTGGACCACCATATTTTATCTCTTTAGGAGATCATCGCTATCGTGTTAACATATTGTTCTTACCAACTGTGGTATGATAATATAGGTTGCTTGATTATTTGTACTGTACCATATTGTGTGATGCCTTGTTTAGGATCTATTGTTTTGAAACTCTAAAGTTGCTGGAGTTGTCGTGTGGTTTTAAAATCATTTTAGTGGTGTAATTTGATTGAAATTCGGAGATTACTGCTGCAGTTTCTGCCTGACCTGTTGTACCGCGTGATTTTTCATATTTGTTTGGTAACTCATAAAAATATGAAAAATAGGATCTGGAGCGTAATTACCTGTAGTACATGCACAAAAATTAGCTAAAATTCCTGACGAGGTTAGGTCGGTCAGAAAAATTCGTGAAGTCTACTGTACCGTTTTGACAGATTTTGTTTATTGCTTATATGTTGCTCTATTTTACTCTAGTATTGTTCCCAATGCTTTCAAACTATTTTGTGGTCATATACTACTAAGTTTATACACCTGTAATGATATTATACAAGTGTTTTCTTGTTTGTTGATTATTTATGATTGTTTGCTTGTTTGTGACATTGATTGCTTCATATATTTATGGGTAGGGTTATTTTCTATAGAATCTATTCTTCCCTATCTTGAACCCTTGGAGATATAATGATGTATTAAGTGGAAAGTTTTATAACCTAATGCATCGACAAAGGAGAATAGTTCATCTAATGTAACAGAAGGATGTGGAAGTATGAAGTGTTGCAAAGAATATTATGTAGTAGATTACGGAACCTGAAAGTTAAAGTATCGATAGTTTAGTTTTTGTTGTACCTTGTAGATTGGATAAATTGGAGTCTACATCAAGCATTAGTTCGTGCCCATGGAAACCTTCTTCAAGGCAAGTGAGGATGACCGAGTGATAGAAAAACGTGATTAACCTATCCTCATACAGGGTAATGATTTGGATGTAGGATGGATTGATCACCATTCCTACTACTCTTATTATTCGCTCTTGTACTGTTGGCCTTGCGAATCTTGAGTGCCTTTCAAACATAGCAGAGAGCCGACGTTGAACCTAGAACATAGAATGGCATGATTTTAAATCCTTACAGGAGCATCCATTGCTAAGCTTAGGAATGTACGGTAAGAATGAATCTCAACCATTATTAATGGGCATCATGAAGCAAATGTTCCCTATTTGTCCACTATGAGAGTTTCTCTAGTTCAAGTAGTGATTTTTGAAAAACTATCAATCATGTAGGTTAGAATGTGCAAGAGACATTGTGCCAATAAAAGTCTAAAGGAGAACCAATCTAAGACAACCTAGCCAGTTTTTTTTAAGGGTGGTAGCGCCCTAGTGAATCCTTAGCCCATTTTTCTTGCTAGCCATTCCGAATCTCGGGACGAGATTCATCTTAAGGGGGTTAGTCTGTCACATCCCAAGGTTTTGAAAATTGGGACTAGATTTTTTTTTGCATTTGCATCACATTCATGGCCATTGCATTGCATATTTGCATCAAGAAAAATTCCTAAATAGAAATAAAGGACTAAAACCCTAAATAGTATATGCCACTTTGTTCCTAAAAGGAATTAAATTGGATTTATAGAACCCACTGTTGCCAAGGCAGCGATTATTTCTAAATTATAGCCTAAAATGATCCAATGAATATTAAGAAATTTTAGAAACATAATTGAGCTCATTTGGAGTTATTATGAAAAAGTTATAGAATAAATACAAACAAATAAATGTAAATAAAATGAAATATACAAAGATTTATAATTTTACTACTTGAAAACTAGTAAAATATTACAAATATGATCCTATAATAATCTATTCGATTTTAGAAAATTTTAGAAACAAGAATCATATCATTTGGAGTTTGTATGCAAAAGATATAGAAGAAATATAAAAATAGAAAAAAGAAAAAAAGGAAAAAAAATCTAAACGGGCCGGCCCACCAGACCGAACCAGCCATGACGCACACGCTAGAGGAAGGTATTGATCCCATGGTTGCTTTAATTTCCGTGCAAATCGATTTTCTTCAAACCTATCTCTATTCAAACTCTTATAACTTTTAATCTACAATTCTAAATCAACTTCCGTTTATTTCTACTTGTTCCCTACTCCAAGACCTATCTCTCCACCGTCCTAAACATCCATATAAACCCATGGAGGTATAGCTGTATGAGTTTCCCTTCTTGAAATCTCGAATCTACACATATCCGAATTTTATGTCGTTTATTCACCCATCTAGACTTCATTGTTTCCCTTCGGCCAAAACACGAAAGTTGTAGATCTCATCGAAATATTTCAATCCCGATAAACCTCACCTCTTTTTCATCCACCACAGCCGGAGAATTTCGCACCGCAATATTTCAGATATGACGATGTAAATCCAAGATGTACTCGCGCTCGTTTCTTCAACTCCAAATTCCTTTGGTGAAAAGGTAGCACTAATAATTCTCTACAACTTTCATGTTGTAAGTTTTTCAATTTGATCTACGAATTTGTCTCTCTAATACAGATCTCTTTCTTATCTATTATGAGCCAAAATCGAGCCCATCTTCTTTTCTAGCCACTGGATATCATCCCGACGGTCAAGATTAGAGCTTATCAACAAAGGGGTACGAGACAACCAGATCTTGCCACGTGTCAAGCCAGGTCAGCCCCGCGTCCCAGTCAGCATAAAATATTCCCAGGGAATATTCCCTGTAGATTTGAAATTTAATTTAATTTGTAAAAAATTGTGTAAACTTGCAAAAATCATATAAAAAGATTCATAGATCCAAAAATAGCAAATAATATATCAATGGATTCATAAAAATGTGTAGAATATTAATATGGCATTATATCCAACCTTTACAGTATTCCTTTACTGTAGTAGTTTAATTAGTTTTAATGGTATTTTAGGTTAATAAATTCATAGGAAATTGTCTGTAACTCCGAAAAATATGAACAATATATCAAATTGAAATGATATAATGTAGATTAATAATATCTGGTTGGATATAGCTTTTGTGGATTATTTACCGTGTAGAAATTTAATTAGTATTAATGGCTTTAGAAACCATTAAATTCGTAGTAAATTATTTGCATATCACAAAAATATAAATAATATACCGATGGAAACCTGGTTCCAAGTAGATCACCAATATGAAATTAGTTTAGGCTTTGACTGTAAGGTTTTGCCATGAAGATTTAAATGGTTTAGTGTCATATTTAGAGTAATAAATTCATAATAAAATAAATAACGTTCAAAAAATTACAAATAATATGTCCCTGGAATAACAATCCTGTGTTGATTACATATCGTATTTTAGTTTGATTTTTAGGCAAAAGAAACTATATAAATGATTTAAAACTCATTAAAGACTATTTAAATCATACAAAAAGATCTATAACTCGGATTAGGGTTAATCTAACGCCTGCTGGTTCGTATTAACGTCCTCTATCCAGTAAACCCAAGAAACAAATTTAATTCGACAGTTAGAACAGGCGTTATAACAGAACTATTAAAAATCCTATATTGGGAAGTAATTATTAATAACAAGTACTCCATTGCATTAATTGGTCTCTTGCATGCATCATATACTTTAGTATTATTTATAGAACTAAAATAACAACCATTGTGACTTATTAAGTTATCATGCATGCATTTGTTGCATTTGTTTGATCTCTATGTGTTGTTGTTTATGTTGTATGCAATTATTTGCTCGATAGATTGAGAGGAGTGCAACTACTATGGTTGCAACTACTATGATTGCAAGTATTGTGGTTATGATGAGTGAAACCATTAAATCTACGAGGATTGTGAGGATTATCTAATCGACTACATTTACAACAAAGGCAAGTGGTGCTATCTTGGTCATAAATGTCCTACTATTTTCCTATGCATTATAGATGTTTTTGTATAATTGCATATGTAGGAATTGATATGTACATGCTATGCTATGTCCTATATTATTCCCTACAATTCCTTGTTTATGAGCCATCGTATTGGTAGATTGCTTAGCTAAGCTATTTAGACGAGGAAGGGAATCACACCATGAAAAGTTATGTGTTTTGAAAGGATTATATTTTTCTAAATGACAAACCAACATGATTTTAATGAACCACCTGGGCGGAATGACATTGATTGGGTCATCGAGTGTGGATTATGGTGGGGAATGCCGCCCAGGACACCGAGAAATGATTGGTTTCTTTGTTTGATAGCTTTCGTGTGCAACCATGTGCCAATAATGAAATAGGCGGTTGGCTGGACTTAGTAGGTTGTGCCGACCCGAACCCTATGTAGCGAGAGATGTAGAATAGTGTAGGTTGGTACGGTGCATGGATGGGTTTGAAAAGCTCTTCCCGAATTGTCTCGTCTTGGACTTCTCCCTATCATCACACAATATGAGTGTGGTGGTCCGAGATGGGTTGGCCAAGTGACATGGGTAAAGCGTACAAACCTCTGCAGGGTGTCTAAACTAAGTACTTAGCCGTGTCCCCGGTTATGGATAATTTGAGCGACCTAATACTGATGCTATGTAATATTTCTCACTCATCCTTATTTCTTAATTACTTAAAACTTGTTGGGTGAATATAAAATGGGTAGGAGTACCTGGGAGTGAACCAGAGTGTCCTATTTATCGTATTGGAAAACTACTTTGTTACAATTGTTAGGAAAAAACTATTTCTTTACGCAAATGAGCCTTAACTCCACTAGCCAAATAAGCATATAGTTGATAGATCTGTTGTTAACCACTTTAGCCTACTTGCCATACATTCCATGTATTGACCCTTCGGGCTGCTACGTTTTATGTTGCAGGTTATATCGTATATGAGTGATCGTTCATAGGTCGCGAGACTCCACTCAACAATTGTTCGCCTGTGGCACATTTGAAGAATGGAGATCTACTTTGTTATTGTTTCCGCTGTGTACTTGTGTAATATAATTTAAATTCTGGATCATATTCGTTGTATTTATGATGCATAGTTATATTTGGTATCATGTTGTACTGTGTGTGCCAGTGAACTGATCCACGGATTGGCATTATACACATAAAATCAGCCTTATCAGGCTAGGTGGGAAAGGGAAGCTGAAATTGACAGAAACAATAGTGTGTGCACTATCACCACTAAACCACAAGTAGCCCCTATTCCTCCTACTATGCCTATGCCTATTGATCCTACTACTAGTGATGCTATGTTTGATTTTGATATTGATGGTTGCAATATTTCTGAAGTGATTATGTTCTTGCAAAAGCTTGCTAGAAGTCCTGATGCTAGTGATATGCATGTTGCCTTCACTAAACATATTACAGATGCTCTTGTTAAGATTAAGGAAGAAAAGCTAAAACATAAAGCTTCTATTTCTAGGAAAGTAGAATATCGTTGGGAACCCATTATTAATATGCAAGTGAATGACTTTGACCTCAAAGCTTCATGTGATCTTGGTTCTAGTGTCTCTATTATGCCTAGGAAGATTTATGAAATGTTTGATTTGCCACCATTAGAAGATTGTTATTTGAATGTCCCACTCAATGATAATGCTAAGAAGAAACTCATGGGGAGTATTAATAATTTTCTCATTATGGTTAACAATGCTTATTCCCTGTTGATTTCTGTGTTTTGGATGTTGAATACAATGCTTCTTGTCCTATTACTTTGGGAAGACCTTTTCTTAGAACAATTGGTGCCATCATTGATATGAAAGAAGGCACCATTAAATATCATTTTCCATTGAATAAAGGTATTGGACACTTCCCTATGAGAAGAGAGAGGTTGCTTTTTGCTCCTCCTTTGAAAGCAAGGTTTGATGTTAATGCTTCCTCATTTGAAAACACTTGATTCTTCTCGCTTCTTGTGCCTAACTTAAAGGCGTTAAAGAAAAGTACTTGTTGGGAGATAACCCAAGAGTTTTCTTGAGTCTTGGAAGTTATTACTACTGTAATGACCTCTCCTTATCCTTTTTGTTTGCTTTTTGTGCCAAGAATGACCTCTAATGAGAGGGAACTAATATTTGGGGAGTTGCTGTGTCGAAACAGATTTATGTCCTCCACCAAAAAAATTCGTGAGGATGCTCTGTAACTCGGATTGAGCTCAAAATTTACTAATAAAGCCCCTAGTATGTTGGATAACTTTCGTTAGTTCAACACTTTTTGATTTGAGCAACAGAAGATGTTCGAAAAAATTCGTTTCTACCTGCTTGTCTTTTTTGACAGATTTCTGCCATTATTTGCATTTGCTTCTTATTGATTCCTTTTTGAGATCTCTTCAGGTAAATTGAGTTTCTTTGAAGGAGTTACTTCAGTTGATTGTGTTCTTAGTGAAAAGCCTTGTTGTTCCAAATCTTTGCCGGTGGTCTAATATCTTTTGAATAAGCTAATGTGGCTAATGAAAATTGTGTGAAGTTTTGTATGAAGGAAAAATTTCAGGTGGAGAGAGAGAGAGTGTGATGCAATAAGATGAATAATGGACAAAAGCTAAAGCTTGGGGATGCCACCATGGTGTCACCCCAAGAAATATCCAAGAGGTACAAGCGTCAATGCTTGGGGATGCCCAAGGCATCCCCTTATTCATCAATAAAAAGCTTAGGTCTGTCTAGACACTTCACTTTTATTTCTCATGCACAGTTGTGTTGTTTTTGGAGCGTCTTAGTTTTCGTTTGCTTTGCTTAGTTTTTTTAGTTTGCTTTAGTAGTTTGGACCCCCATTTTTGCTGTGTTGCTTTTTAAATAAGTTTGCTTGGTGTTTGGAAAGGAGTAGTAAGTTCTTGCTTGAAGTGCAAGAGGAGCTTGCATTGACTGTGACTAAGACTTTAGCATGACATGCTAGGTGTTGTTTTTTATTATTCTTAGTGATTATTGCTGTATCATGTCTTGTTCCAAACAATTGGGATTGCTTAGTGTGCCTTGAAGAAATTATGCGTTGTTTTAGCATGCAAAAGAATAGTATTGTGGTATTCTCCTTTGATGTTTTTCTTGGGTTGACTTGGCACATGCTTACACCATGTTATGACTATGACAAGTCACCATTAGCCTCTATGATCATTTAGTCCTTGACTTGTAGTACCACTCTTTGCTTTGATTAGTTTGCTTTGTTGCATTGCATAATTATGGCCATTATTGCTCTCTTAGTTGGTTGCTCCCAGTATTTTTCTAGCCTCCACTTGTATGAGTAAGTTCAACTCATGC